>CM073132.1:37621618-40021618 GCA_037039145.1 Fundulus diaphanus
ACCGTGAAATAAGGGGAAATGGCAGCAGAGACAGAAGAGAAGTCCAGCCGCACTGAATATCTCTGACCTCTGCTTTAAAACTCGCCTTTGAGGTCTAACTGGGGGGGGGGGGAAGCTATTTTTAATGCGTAGGTCTGTGACGCTGTACAAAAACACTGACATGCAGCAGTCACTGAGGATGCCGCTTCTCTGGTGCGGGCAGCAGATGTTGGAGCTTGTTTTTCACAGCCCACTGTGTTTCTGTACTACCGTGTCGCTGGGTGTGCGCGCAGTATACCGGGAACACCGTGTACCATCTCGCAGGTGAAGCTGCAGCCATCGCTGATGTGCCCTTTAAATCATACTCTCACACAACAACAACACATACGGGTGCTTCAGTGTCTATGTTTATTCTGCAGAAACTGTTTTTTTTTTTTGTTTGTTTTTTTCCCCAGTCTGTTTCTCAGTGCCAACCAGGACATCAGGATGTGAGTCACAAGTCGCACAGAGAGATAAAAACAGGGGCTGTGTGTGTGTGTGTGTGTGTGTGTGTGTGTGTGGTGCACCTCGTTGTTGGGGTCTTGGATGACTCTGTAGAGCGCCGGTACCAGAGACTTCTTCAGATGCAGGCTGCCGGCATACCTGGGGATGTGGGTGTCTGGTAAGGACTGAGACAAACAGAAGAGAGACATTTCTTTGAAAATGATTCGATGTAAAACAACTAAAGCATTTGTCAAATTTTGTCCCACTATAAGGATTTATTTTATGTATTTTAATGGGATTTTTTTTAGCGATTTACCAACTCAAAGTACATGATTGTGAAGTGGAAGGAAAACGACACATGACTAACATTTTCTATAAATAAAGATCTGCAAAGTGTGCTGCATGCATTTATTTTTAGGCTCTTATACTCTGATATTCCTGAATAAAATCCAGCACAGCCAATTCCAACAGAGCCCACCTGTCTGCGATCTCATCTCTGAATGAATCCTGCTGTTCTGTGAAGGTCTCAGAGGTTTGTTAGAGAAGAACAGGGAACTGAAAGCATCATGAGGACCGAGGAGCACAGTGGACAGGTCAGAGATAAGGTTGTGGAAATTGTTTAAAGCAGGATTAGGTTATATGATAATATGCCAAGTGTTGAAGATCTCACAGAGCACTGGGAGCATCTTTGCAAAAAGAAAAGAATATGGCACAGCTGCAAACCAAGAGGATCATAGTAACTCCGGAGGAGCTGCAGTGCAGAGAACGCATGTAAAAGGTGCTCACCATGTGTTGAGAAAAACTAACACTGTAGTTCACCCCGAACACATCATCTCCATCATGAGACGTAGGAGGCAGCATCATGCTATGGGTAGGGCTGGGCGATACATTGTTTTAGTCGATTAATTGGAATTTACAATATTTTAATTTAAGATTTTTGGAAAATCTGGATTTTATTTTGCCAATGCACTCACTGGGCTCCCATGAAGATAATAGCATGCAATGCTGAATATATATTTTGGAAAACATGCTGTCAAAATATCACAAAGAGGAAACCTTTTACCATAATACGAGGCATTTTAATTTGCTTATTTTTTTTAAGTGAAGCCTGTTCTTAGCTCATTTTGTTATCATTGTTTACAATGGCAGGGCAGCCAACTTGTTTCACTGCTTGTAATTGGTTGCACTTTGAATGCGGATCAACTGCCAGAACAAAGTTTTTAAAATTATTTCTTTAATTTCTTCTTGTGAAACAAAAAGGAGGCATAAAAAAAGGTATTAATTGGATTTGGTATAATAAAATTGGAGTTTTTGCCCAGTCCTGGCTATGGAGATGCTTTTCTTCAGGGGGTACAGGGAATCGGGTCAGAGTTGGTGAGACGCTAGACTGAGCTAAGCTCCAGGCAGTTCTGGGAGGAATCCAGCAGCATCAAAGGACCAGAATCTGGGGAGGAGGTTAATTTTCCAGGAGGACAACAGAGCTAAAAATACAACGAGAGCAACAATGGTAAGAACAAATCACAGCTACGATTTAGCTGGATTCAGTCAAAGTCCAGACTTTAATCAATCGAAAATCTGTGGCGACAATTTAAAATTGATGTTCACAGCTGTTCTCTGAGTTTGACTTATTTTGCAAAGAATAGGCAAAACCTTAACTCTCTATTGGGCAGTGCTGGTAGAGATATACCCAAAAAGACTTTTTTAAACCTACAAAGACAAAGAAGAAATAACTTAGGAACTCTTTTCTCTTTCTTCTTAATGTCCCCACAGTTTTTTGTGAGCATAAGCACCTCCGCTACTAAAATATGCATCTGGCACAGTAAGAGTTCTCCTCCTATTGACCAGATATTTTACTGACTGGAGTTTAAATGCATCGTACCTGAAATATAATATCCTGTCAAAACCTCCAAGTCTAAACAATCCATTTCAGTGTTTATATTGTAAACATTAATATTGATGACAATTGTAATTCTATATATTGTCCAGCTTTAAAACTATATATAGTTTTCCTTCCACCTCAAATCAGACAATTTGTGTTGGTCTATTACATAAAATCCCACTAATACACGTTAAAATGGATGTTATATAAAAAAACGAAAAAAAAAATTCAAGGTATACAAACACCTGCAAGGCCTTGCATGAGTTTCAATGAGGGCATTATGAATCCTAAAGTCCTAGCACTGAACCAGAGAAAGCCAGAATATACGGGAACCATCAAGCCAAAGCTGCAACATCATCTCCTGACTCTACGCTTTTAGACACGCCATTAAGGCTGTGAAGTGTAAAAGTCTTTTAGGTGGCATAAAAAAACTGACAGGCAGAGTCAGTAACGGCTGTTGAGGTCTAAATAGATCTGGATGTGCACTAACAGAGCTTTTGACAGAAATCCCTCTAAAAGTTCCAGATTCAACGTGGCGATGGCGTCTGTCAGGGACAGAATATCCTGGGGTGGCAAACGGCAAACAGTCGAGACGGAGCGTGTTCTGCAGATGAAGGGCGCGTAGATAGCCTCTCAGCGTGGCACTTTGGTGCAGACATGTCATGTTGTGTTCTGTCCTCATGATGACCACTCTCCCCAGGAGTCCCATCAATCCATGCTGTATAATTTTGAGCTTCACTCTTTCACAACGCTTACCTTCAATGAAGGCTTTGCAAATCTTTGCAAAGATAACTTTATAACTTGGGAAAAATGTTATTCGTGTTTTACCTGCAGACCGGTTAAATTCTACAGTATATCTGCTACATTTTAGATTATATTAGCAGCTTTTAGTGTTTGTGAGGTTACTGCATGTTAGAAATCTACAAATAAACACATAACATTTTATTTTGATGCCCCAGATCGAGAGCGTCACACCCAAATTAATGGGGGGAAAACTTTATCCAACTCAAAGGCTGATCTTTGTCTTTATTCATTAAAACATGGAAGACATATATTAGAGATATGTTACAGTGTCTTATGTCAAAACATTATTGCAGAATATATAAACCCAAAGGTGCGGGTATCTAAATTAGAGTAAATTAGAACAGCTTTTACTTGATAAGTATCTAATGACAACATTTTACCACAGTCCTAGAAAACAATCAAAACTGCTTAAAGTAAAATTCAGTCATACAGCAGCTCATATTCTCAAAATTATTAAAGAAAAACAGTTAAAGGAAATTTAGTTAAATATAATTCAATTAAATTTTATTTATACAGCACCAATTCACAACACGTCATCTCAAGTCATTTTACAGAGTCGAATTCAATCAGATCATACAGATTGGTCAAAAAGTTTCCTATCTAAGGAAGCCCAGCAGGTTGCATCAAGTCTTGACAAGCAGTATTCACTCCTCCTGAAAGAGCGTAGAGCCACAACCGACAGTCGTCTGCATTGTTGATGGCTTTGCAGCATTCCCTCATACAGAGCATGCATGAAGCAACAGTGGAGAGGAAAACTCCTCTTTAACAGGAAGGAAAAACCTCAGTGTGAACGGTCATCTGCCTCAACCCACTGGGGTTTGGAGAAGACAGAGTAGAGGCACAGAAGCACACATTGATCAGGGAATCCTGTCTATGTTATATGGTAATAGCGGATTATCTGTCTCTCCTGGATGATGTCACAGTTAACAGAAAGCCAGACCACGTGTACCTACTATGAAGAAAAAAGTTTTAAGCTTAGTCTTAAAAGTAGACAGGGTGTCTGCCTCACAGACCAAAACTGGGAGTTGGTTCCACAGGAGAGGAGCCTGATAGCTAAAGGATCTGCCTCCCATTCTACTTTTAGAGACTCTAGGAACCACCAGCAGACCTGCAGTCTGAGAGCGAAGTGCTCTGTTAGGAACATACGGGGTAATCAGAGCTCTGATATATGATGGAGCTTGATTATTAAGGGCTTTATATGTGAGCAGGAGAATTTTAAATTCTATTCTTGATTTAACAGGAAGACAATGAAGGGAAGCTAAAATTGGAGAAATATGATCCCTCTTGTTGATTTTCATCAGAACTCTTGCTGCAGCATTTTGGATCAGCTGAAGACTTTGAATTGCATTTTGTGGACTTCCTGATAGTAAAGAGTTACAGTAGTCCAGCCTTGAAGTAACAAATGCATGGACTAGTTTTTCAGCATCACTTCTGGACAAAATATTTAGATAAATATAATGAGTGAACATACTCTGGTCTGGTCATTTAAGCAAGCTTACCCCAAGACCAGACCACAAGATGCCAAAAGAAGTATCCTAAACCTCCAAAATGTCATAATCTCTTTCATGTTACCAAGAAGGAATGTGGACAGAGACCTGGACTTCTGGAATAATGTTTTCAGGACAGTGAAGGCAAAACTCTAATTATTTCAACACCAGAACAGATGACATACTTGGCATAAACCAAGAATAGCATTCCAGGAAAAGAAGCTCATACCAACTGTGAAGCATCGTTTGGGGATGCTTCGCTCCAGCTCTGGTTAGTTCACCATCACAGAATGCAACTCTGCATCACAGGGAGCTTAAGTAAAATGTGAGACCATCTGTAACAAAGTTTAACTGAAGCAGAACTGGGCCCTAAACATACCAGTAAATCCTCTAAGGGCTGGCCGAAATCTAAGAAATGGAAAGTCCTGGGCAGGCCAAGTTAAAGCCCTGATCCTGCTCTCGCTAAGGTCCTGTGGGTTGTCTTGACAAAGTCTGTACATGCAGAGAAACTCATCAAACGTCATTCAGCTGAACGTGAGAATTGGAGCAAACCTTCCTCAGGCATGACACCAGAGACTGGGAGACGGCTACAAGAAGCATCTCACTAAGGTTACTTTAACCAAAGGGGGAAACATAAGATATTAGAGCAGAGCTGTCAAGCTCCAGTCCTCGAGGGCCGTTGAATTACAACTTTTTGATGTGTTGGAAATCCAGCACACCTGAATCACAGCACTGATTTACCTCCTCGTGCACTCAAATTGTAAGGACTCCTGCTAATATGTGATTCAGGTGTCTAGACTGCAGTTTTAGCAAAACGTTCACAATTCTTAGACTAAATGGACTTCATCTATTTTTGAGTTAAATCCAACATGACGGCGCCATGAGCTCGTGTGATGCTGATGTCCTAAAAAGACTTACCACTTCTTTATTTGTGAATCATTAACCTTATAAGATGCTTCACATTCCTCATTTTAATGCAGGGGGGAAGGCTGCACTTTTTTATAGGAGTTCTTACAAATATACGACTTTATTCTCGTAATTTTACAACTTTATTTTCATAATTTCCACACAAAACAACATGAAACACTCAAATGGGGTCACCAGTCCCTGGCACTGTTATTTCAGGATCCCCTGTTCTAGAGGACCTCAATTCTCTACATTCAGTAAATATAAAGACAATTTAACTAATTACAGGCACTAGAGTATTTAAGCTGTAACAAATATCTTCCCTTTACACCAAAATCTCAGGTATTACATTTACATCTCACTGTTTGTACGGGAAACAGCCTGAAGGACACATTTCCTCATGACTTAGGAGATAAGGGCAGGGAAGAGGAGGCTTTTACCTTGAATTCGGAGAGCCATTCTTCAACAACACCTCGCTCTGAACCCAGCATCTTTCTCAGAGACCCCCCTCCTGGATGCCTGGTGGACAGAGAGAGGCAGTGGTTGGAAATAAAGTCGCAGGACAGGAGTGAAGGTGACAAGAGAGGTAACACCGCACGCCATGTTCTGAAGAACGTCCGAGCTGTAGTCGCGTTTTTAGTCTCTTATTTACCTGCCGAGGACGGTGCAATACTATTTGCAATCCAAGTGACTACTCGGGTGGCTGTTTTGATTTACAGAGTTAGCTTTGATGCAGCACAAAGCAGAGTTTAATTTGGAAGAGAATCAAAGGGCTCTCAAGGAGACCGATTCACAAAGGAGAAATATTATCCAGGATCGCAATTAAGACGTGCAGGTACCCGTTAGCAGCGCATAATCAGACTGCCTTTCAAGATCCGAGTGCACCACTACAGGAAATCTTTCTGACTGCGATTATAATTAACCTGCCACAGTGGACGACTGAAAGTTAATTACAGGGAATAAATGTTAACCATCAACAAAAAGCAGTTTTAAATTGTGAAACAGTTCAAACAAATCCAGAGAGCAATAGCTTAGAAGGAAAGAAACAACAGCAGTGGTCATGATCATAGCCGCTTGGTTGTCTGAGACTGTTGATGCTCAACACACCGTTACATAACGGGTCACTTCAGCACACAAACGTGCTACGATGGATGAAGACAGGAGGCAGAGACTTGTTTTGTGCCACAAGTGGTATTTATTTGACAGTAAGCTGACAGGAAAAGGCAGATTCAAGTCTTGCTGGGCGAGCTTGGGACTGTTTGTGCTGTTCACAACTTGTCTTATCAAGTGAAGTCCAGCAGTTAATTTGATAAATCCAATGAAAACTAATCATGTATCCCTGGGTGGAAAAAAACAAGTGTCTGGGTGTCTGTGTAGACTGCTGGACTCACTGATCCTTCCCAGGATTACGTGACAGAATACAGACTAAAGGTGATGATCCGATGAGCCCAACAATAGACACAAAACAATGGATTATGTGATGGCAGGTGACTGAAAAATGGAAATCGACAGCCTAACGACAACAACTCGCCCCAAAGCAAAAAGCGTGTAGGGGAAATTCTTTGGCTACGTCAGAGTCCTCATAGGAACTAGCTAAAAATAAAAATGAAGTGGTGTTTTAACCAGAAATTACACATGCAGAAAAATAATAATTTCAAATAAGACAAAGCATTTGTACCGTATGTTCTGGACTATAAAATGGGCCAGATTATAAGGCGCTCCATGAATTTACATGTCTATGTGTGTCTTTGTCCACATAGACACACCAGATGGTAAGGCACATCATCAATTTTGGAGAATTCAATTCAATTTTATTTATATAGCGCCAATTCATGAAACATGTCATCTCAAGGCACTTTCCAAAGTCAAATTCAATCAGATTATACAGATTGGGTCATATTATACAGATTGGGTCATATTATACAGATTGGTCAAAAATAATTTCCTATCTAAGGGAACCCAGTTGATTGCATCAAGTCTTGACGAGCAGCATTTATTCCTCCTGAAGAAGAATATTTAAGGATTTTAAGTGCGCCTTGTAGTCCGAAAAATACGGTACTCAGAAAGTCTTTTTTTTTTTTTCAAATAGAAGTCAGTAATTAACATATATTAAGACCCATCATTTTAAATTGCAAAAAGTCCCAAACATTTCAGCACTACTTAAGGGTTAAGGTTCATAAAGGTTAAGCTTGAGGTATGAAGGGTTGATTCATTTTTTACCAACAATGCTTTCCCATGAAAAAAAAAAATTTATTGAGTTTGATTTGATCGGATTAATGATTAGGCCCAACGCTGTCCACTTTAATTTGCAGACGTAAAGATCCCAATTAAGATTTCAGACTCTCTGGTAGGCTGTACATCCAGGGCATAGACTCTGTTAATAGAACAACTTAAAACAGTCTCTGTATCAACATTTAGAGGGTTTCTAATTTTTAAACTATTCCTTACTATTGGGATATGACAGAAGAATTAGACATGGGCTGGTTACCTGTGGAGCATGGAAAAATATGCTTTAAACTTTACCAACATACATTTTACAGGATGATTTCTCAAAGACGCAAGAAGACCTGCTTATTTCTCCAATTAAGATTTAGTTAGCATTAGTCAAAAATAATTACACCTCAACTAAGTATTTTAAGAAAAGCCACAAGCAAATGATAATTACAACTTGTGTTGCAAGTCTGTCTCTCTTGAGTCGGCAAACAATGGTTTAACACCTAAATTTAGTTAGAATTTCTTAAATAAAATCAGGGAAATCTCAACAGAAACAGCTGTTTCAGTCAAAAAGAATTTATGGCTCTCAGTTCTGAACTTGTTGGATGTCTTGTTTCCTCAATTCAGATGTGGAACAGGGTAATACGTAGAAAAAGAAAAATCTTCCAGGTATTTTTGGATCGACCGATCAATCAATAAATCAAATCAATCAATCCACCCATCCAGCCAATCTCCTGCTATCATTGGGGAATGTGCCATAAAGCACAATGCAAACCAGAACATTTATTGCAACTGAGTGTCCCAAGTTGATAAGACTTGTTTTCTGGCTTTGTGTTCTCTACCACTGCATTTTTTTTATGAAAACAGTACAAACAAACTAGAAAACAACAACAAACTGTCCCATAATTTGATAGATGCAAAGGAAAGAAGTGGGCTCACAGCTCTCAACATGCAGCAGAGGAGTTTTATAAATGGACTCTTGCAGTTTTAAATGGCTACATTTCTAGCAAATGGATCATTTCGACCCAGTTAAGATGCACCTTCCAGCCTCAAACATTGTAAAACTTCAAATACACTCCAAGTGCCAAATCCCACTTTAAGCTACGACATAAAACACGCCTGTTAAATCCCGTTTGTTAAAACCAAATCTCCACAGCCCAGAAAATGTACTAAATCTCTGAGGGCGCTCTGCGGCGCTCATACGTCAGTGGACTTAACGTTTCCTACCGTACGCACAGAGCCGACACAAACAGGCACGCCATATCTGCCTGCCTGGCCAATCTGGGTAATCTGTGGTTAAGAAGCTTCATCATATACGAAAAGCGTAGAAGCTTTATAATTTCATGAGCCTGCGTGGGCTGTGGGATGAGTCAGGAGAGAGGAAAAGATGGTTTTCTTTTTTTACAGAGCGCTCAGGATCTCAGGGGTGAAGGTTTCTATTTCAACATGAGCGCATACCACCCAGAAAACAAACAAGTGGCTTCAGGAACAGTTTGTGAAAGCACAGAAAATGACTCAGCTAATGTCTGGCCCTGCATCGAGAGAAGCTGAGATAGCTTTACGTTGACCTCATTTGTTTTATAACTCATTTTGATAAGAAAAACAAGACATTTCTTTAAGGGTGGAACTAAAAGAGGAGGAAATGCATAAAACTTTCCATCTGCACGATGAAATGAACCCAATGTGTGACATGTAAAGCCCCCCAACTTCCTATGGTAGAAATGACGACTAAGGGAAAACCACATGAATCAGCTATATTAAAACTACCGATGACTTGTTTTCACATGCACAAGAGCATCTCGGCTAAACAGAAAATCATGAAAATATTTATTTTTAGCAATGCAATTTACAGAGTGGCAATTCTATAAATTCAAAAATGATATATGTCAACCATCCATTTCTCTTTAATGCTCACGGCTTACAGCTAATGAAAACCCAACATTAATTCTCAGAAGATCTGAGCGTTACGCAAGATCAATAGGTGGTTGGCCAATCAAGCACAGAAACACTATGCTCATTAAACCAGGTGTTGGTACATTTGGCGGTGTGGGCAGGTGCCAACGTCTGCTGGAAAGTAAAGCTGTCTACCAAGCGAAGGATGGAGTGCTGTAAAACCTCCCGACAGACGGGTGCGCTGACTCAGGATTTGATCAACCTCCAGCAGGCAACATAGCTCCCTAAATCACCAATGACTCTGGAAACTTCACACTGGACTCCAAGGAACTTGGAGCTGTGCGCCTCTCCACTCTCCCCTCAGTCCAAGAAGACAAATCAGATGCCGCCTCAGACTGAGCAGCAGCTGGACACTGAACACGGTAACTTTAGCCTTGATACATGTGTGTATGGTGGCTCTTAAAGCCCAAACTCTTGAACTAGCTTTCTTTGTCCCTAAATAAACAGTGGGTGTACTGATGCAAATTTACATCCTTATCCAAAAGTAAATACTCAACATGCCCTGAAAGAGGCATATAGATCTTTCCCATGAGAATTTACAGTAGAAGTTAAAGCTTAAACCAAACATCATAAAATATGTAAAACTCGACACGGGCGGAGATAAGCATGAAAATGTGGCAAAGCATAAAAGACGACAATGATATGAAGAACGAGTTGAATCTTTCGTGTCCGACTGCACCTCCTAAACGTGGATTCTGTGAAGTGAAAGGCTCCATTTAGTCAGCGTGTTCAGGTCTTCATGAAAGGCTGACTCATTCATTTCCTCCGGACTGTCAAGCTGTCAGAGACGCACCCAGATGAAAATGTGTCGACGGCGGTGCCGGCTTATCAGTCACCCTGAGAACAGCAGTCGAGTGACTCCACAGCAGAGACGCGTTCAGCGCCGCCGAATGTTCATCGTTGCTCAAACAATTTAGATTAAAAATCCCTCTTAGACGTAGAACCCAGAGATTAAGACAGGCAGATCGAGGCATCTCTGTGAGCCATCTGCTGTTTAGTAGTTTTCTTTACTGGAAAAATATTGATACCAGAACTACAAATTCTAACATTTTCACATACAGAAGGATGAGAGCCATCCATTGCATGAAGTATTCATGATATTTCACTACTGGCCTTTTACCCCATACTACCTAATAAAACATATACAGACACATTGCAATACATAAACAATATACTGATATTTCTTTTTATTTTATTAATCTTAATTCAGTAATTAATTCAATTCAAAAGGTGAAGTTTAAATATTATACTAATTTATTACAAAAATATGAAGCATATATGTTTGCACATTTTGAAAAGATGTGCTTTAATTGGAAAAGAGGACTATCCGGTCCTTTTTGTCCACCGCCTGGAGACACACTACAGAATTTTTGGACAAATTTTACCCAGGATACAGTGTCGGGGTTAGTCCAGAGGCTCCAAACTCTCTTGGTGTGAGAAGGTGTACGGGTTCGAGTCTGCAAATGTTTGTGGGTAACAGACCAGGTCTCAGTAGCAGTCAGACATGTTTGACTTTTTTGAGCCGAATCTGGACCGAGTCGGGTAGTGTGAACTGATTACCAACAGCCAATGAAAAATAGAGGCTGGGAAACAACATCAGCTGCAAACCGTATTAAATAAAACAAAATACAGCATCAAGACCATAAACGTGAACCACGGCTTAACGCCGAAGAGTCGACTATCTGAACACATTACTGTCTCAGATTTAGCAGGGCTTAGTTTTATAGAATCAGCATCTTTGGACTAAATATTTTCCAATTAGAATTAGGTTATTTATCGTAAATTTGAACTCTTTGGTTGGCCAATCCAGTCCAAACATTATAGTTCTGTCTATTAGCTCAAAATAAAAACTTTTGAAGCTTTGAAGTCTTGAAGCTCTAACTCCAGCTACAGTCAGCCGCTTGTGAATCTCCACCGATTCTTTGTAGCAGGAAAAGCGGCACGGGCAAGACGTTTGAGAACTAGTAACATAGTTTTGAGCGGATTGTAACACTTTTTCCTTCCACTCAACTTTCTAATAGTATGCTTGAAATCAGCGCTGTGCAGTCAGCCAGCTTCTTTAGCAATGACCTTTTGTTGCTCATCCTACTGACAGAGGCGTCACAATAACAGTCTCCTGGAAAATGCGCCATACTGTAACATTTACGTTAACGACTCTGTGTAAAGATATGGTGTTTAGTTGATCTATATAGAATTAGTTGAACTTTTTTAATTGGATTACTAATTTATTGAGATGTACTTGCAAGTGTAAATACAGAAAAAGCTGAAAAAAAATATGAGTGCCACAAAGTAACAGAAAAGCCACAACGTACAATTGTTAAAAACTTCGGTGTGCTTACCTGAGCGTCCTGGAACTCAGATCTCCGCAGGGAGATGCAAATGGTTCTCCGCAGTGGCACACATCTGTCACTCTCTAAGGGTCACCTGCGACAACGAGACAGAAAAACAATGCGATCAATGGTCACCTGCACGTCCAAAGAAGCTAAAATGATTTAAAATCTGACATTTAGGATCAGGTAAACGGTTCTGCAGACCAGACACGCATCTACCTGAGCAGGTGGGGAAGTTGCTTTGGTGGGGTAGCTCTATAGGCAAGCATAATGAAAGCTAATCAATTTTAAACTTTGAGTACGTTAACAATCGTTTTTACATCTGTTAAACCCTGCAGTCACAAAGTCTAACAGCTCCGGATCAGTTCAGAGTCTAAATCTATTATTCTAAACTAAAGAAGGACCAAAATGCAGTTCAGATGAGGAATGAGCGGCTGTTTCCAGTCACCCCTACGAAAACAAAAACAGAGCTTAAATAAACCGTATGCATTAACAAATAGTATTCACCCGTACAACAGTTCAAACTTGAAACAAAAAGGCAGCAAAAGAGGACAAATTTCTCTCTTGGATTCATCATGAACAACTTATTCTGGTAGTTGTTAAAATGTATATTTTTAAAATATACACAGTAGATCAGTTTGTTGGAACAAAATGTTCCACAACATGCAGCTTCTAATCAGCTAAAATAGCTCAAATATATTGTGGTGTGATTTTCTTTTTTTAAATGTACAATTAATTGTTAAAAACAATAATCCTCAATGCAAAGGAGGTACAATTGAAGGCTTTATTTATCATGCAACAAACAGTCCAAAACCTCAGCGTACAGTTATGTACCACAACAAAAAGAAGTAAAACTCAAAACTTCACAAGCTGTGCCTTTTACATTTTATTTATATAACTGCAGCAGCTCGTTGCGCATCCAAAGCTCACTGCTGCAGAACTGCAGCAAAAGGAGGCTTCCTGGTGTCAACAGGTTTCCATAACAACATTAGGCACGTCGACATGCCAGCTGTTTGAGACGCTTGTCAGGACACGCCGTTTCCATCCCACCATCACAAAAATAACGTTGCGGAGTCTGCTAAGCTCCACTGGCCAGATGAGAGATAAAGCTGAGCTTTTCAAACATAAATGCCCAGGTGTATCTGGCCTTTACTAAGGAAAGGAGGAACATGTGGAAAATCATCTCATACGCACAATTAAGTATAGCGTAGGATGTTTGACGCTGAGGACCCGTTTCTCTTCCAAGGACCCTGGATGCGAACCTTGTTAGGATGCACGGCACAATGAACTCTATGAAATACCAGAACATTTCAAGGCTGTGGCCCTGTGGCAAAAAAAAGTGACATTTTATTGGACCTTTAATGAGGAAAATCTTAAACATATGACCAAAATAAGACGAAAATTAAAAGTTGGACGTCTCCATTTTTGTAAGAATGAGATTAATTTATTTTAAGGCTCTGTAACGCATCTTTAAAAGTGGTTCAAAAAGTTCTGAGTAGTATTTTCTACGTTTGTCTGCTTTGCACTGAATATTTATGAACAGAGCACCATTATAAAACACAAGAATGATATGTGAATTGATAACGAAGGCCTTTTTTCCTGTGATAAAATCGTTAGCGCATAGATCCGAGCCAGGATCAAGGTCAGTGAACACAACATGAGGGCTCGCGCATCGACACGGCAAAAGAGATCAGCACCTGTGGAACATGGCGACTGTCAGACTGAGACTCTAAACGCAGCTATTTTCAGGACAAAAATGGGTGAATTCTTTCGTCGAAATAAAAAGTAAAAAGGTGCGTTTAGTTTGTGAGAAGGGGCTAGCAGTGATGAACACAGCCAATCTGGAGCAGCATTTACTGAAGTATGAAACTGGAGGAGCTGAATGGACGGATGTAGCAGACAAAGTTATCGCGCTTCCTCGGAGTTTTGACGCATAACAATCAGAGCACATAAGACCACAAAGCAACAGAGACAACATGCTTAGAGTAAGTTCTGTGGTGAGCAAATGAATAGCTATGAAGCTGAAGCCTCATGCAGAGGGAAGGTCTGTGAAGGGATGCATCGTTGCTGCTCCAGAGCTGCTAGATCCTGACGAAGCTAATTAGACCATTCGAAACCATGATTTTCAAAATAAGAAAACTTTCAGTCAGGATTACTGATAAAAATGCACCAGATCTGGAGTATTTTCCTTATGCCTGTGACGAACCATACACCAAGTCTTTAGACGCCATGTATGGAACAACTGAAGGGAAAGATCTGTTCAAACTGCCATAGGAGAAACTCAGTGGCCTCGCTACAGCTGGGGCACTAGCTCTGGATGGTGTGCAAAGGCCTCCTTGGTCTCCATCTTTGTTATTTAGTCATAACGTCACTGCTTTGTGCATCAAGAGAAACCTGCGAGCTAAATCCCAGAAGAAACCCAACATAACTGTTATTTTTCCACAGTAAACTTCATCAAAAGTCGAGGGCTTAAGAGCCGTCAGTTCAGAAAGCTTCTCAGCAAACTGGAGTCAGAATATCAAGATCAGGTCTACCATTGTGAAAAACCCTAGCAGAGTCCGGCTAACATGCTTGAGGGAGTCTACTGTCACGGTCCCAACCAGATTTTCCGTTCTCGGTCCTCACATGTGAAGACATCTGACGTTAAGGGCGGGGAAAAGTGCCAACGCTTTGCGTTTTCTGCTGTACCAGGAGGATCTAAACTTATCCAGGCACTTGAACCATTTCATGACGTGAAAATTAATCAACAAGCAAGTCAACTAGGCTGTAACCCCGTCTAATGTGGAACCATCCAATGTGCTGGACAACCTCCAGCTCGACATCATTGAGCTTCAAAAGGTAAATACACCAACCCCACTTGCCGAACGTCTGACTGCAGGTCAGTATCTCTCTGACTGGCAAAAGGTCAGACGCCTGGCGAAGGAATTGCCGTTCCCACCATCACACTAGATGAGTTTCATGAATGTGGATGTTGTCCATTTTACCTTTCCTTCACCCTGATTGCATAGATATAGCACAAAATACCTCATCCGCCCATATTCAAAATGAAAAGGTTGCCTTTTTGAGAAGTTTTAAAAAAAGTTTAACAAATGTAAAGAGGTTTACAAAAATAAACGTGTCAAGAAACAACCTGATCGATGTGGTTTTATTGGTTTAGAACTGTTGCACCACAGGGGTTTTACAAATTAAGTTTGGACCTCAAAGGAATTTCTAAAAACTGAAATGGCCCCAGAGTGAGAAAAAGTCCCCAACTCCTGCTGCAACGGCTCCCGGTTCCTAAGTATATAATCATTTAGGTGTAGAAAAAAAAATTAGTTTCCTATGCAACAAGTCCTGAGAAAAAGCCCAAATTTTTCCAGGAAATTGTTTTGGAGGTTATTTTGTGTCACAGCGAAGGGAGTAAATTTTCAAGTTCCCCATTGTTGCGTAGCAACAGTCGGCTGACCAACTTGTGTCCTGGCTGGCTGGAAATGCATCTTTAGGATCCCCACCCACATGATGTACAGTACTGGACAGAATAAATAAATAAAACCAAGGCTTGACAGACACACAAGATACAAACCGTGCATGATGTAAAAATGCCTGATGTGCAAATTGTCTTTTCACAGAGTCCCGTCACAACAGTGAAGCATTTTGAACACGGCCATGTGTTTATTTGACCAAATCTGACACCAGCAATCCATCAAAAACATCAAGGATGCACCCAGCAGAGGACAAATGTGTGTGAAATGATGTGTGGGTCCTCTCTATCTGCTGAAGGCTGTCAAGTATGTGCTTATTTTCTTTTGCCAGATTCATTTATCACTCTGTATGACTCACCAAAGAAGAGTGTAACAGGGGCTTCAGGCTCAGTAAAAACACAGAAGAAAAGGGACAACCTGTGAACACAACACGAACAGGATCTACAACTCAAAATGGGCTGAATCACAAAGTCGAAGTTGCTTTGCCCCCAATACATTTAATGTTAAATGGACTGAACTCAAAGCACACTAAGGTGTTAACACTTTACTAAACTCCAGTTTATTTTTCAAGCATTTCCATGTATAAGGTGCGGGATAAAGAAAGGCCTTTTTTTCTGCATGGATCTTTGGTACTAACAACAAGGGCCTGGGTCTGAACACTAAACGACCTCAAGTTTCCTCATGAAAGTTGGCGATCTGGACATATTATTGCAGGAGTTGTCTCCATAATCCCCTACAGACTCACTAAATGCAGGAGCAACAAGCTGCTTTTGGTCTCATAAAGCCCAACAGGAACTGATTTGAAAATAAATGAAAGAAAACACAGTATATGTGAAATTATGTGAAGAAAAAAAAAAGAGAGAATTGTCAATAAGAAAGCCTAAATATTTGTAGAAAGGACACTCGGTCAGGAAATCCTCCAAATTGGTGTCAGGTTAAGTGACTCAGGTTTTCCCTCACACCAGGATAGTCCAGGCTGCCTTGGGCCGAAACGTTTCACACCTTTTGGTCTGGTTCAAGCACACACTGCACTATTCAAAGTGGACCAAACAGCTGTGACAATATCATGCAGTTACAACAGCTGCTTGTTCGGGCCGCCATGAGAAGCTGTCCAATACGAGCCTCAAGCAACTTCTCTTTTAGTCGCTAGCACACCCACAATTACAGATATCTGAAAAGAGAGTAAGAATCCAGTTTCAGCTTTCCACAATGTTCATTTGACAGAGAAAAGGAATGCATTTGTTGACAGGCTAGGGCTCCACAATTTATCGTTGATTTATCAATAATATAGCTGCCAGCTATGTGCAAATCGTGAAGAACTGCCTGGACTCCATTAAGTGTTTGCTAATTATTTAACTGCTATGCACCGAGAACCTCGGTGTGTGTAATATATTTGGTGACAGTTGTAGCTTAATGCACCATAGGATGTTTTATAAGGTGGTCAAGTGATTAGCAAACCACAAATAAGTTGTTTAACTGCCAGGACAGCAGGAATTTTTTTTTTCAGTAAAACCTTTTAGTTGAAAACAACATACTGAGTTGCTGTTTTTTTATCTGGGACTTAGTATCTGGGGTCTGTTTCCAATGAACACAAAGCAGAAAGACATCAACACTGTTTAATTATTAGGTGTATTTGTCACAAGTCATATAGTTATCATGACATTAACCAATATTATTGTATATTGTGTCTTCCTAGTATTGCGCAGCCATAGGATAGGTT
Source organism: Fundulus diaphanus (assembly GCA_037039145.1). Taxonomy (NCBI): domain Eukaryota; kingdom Metazoa; phylum Chordata; class Actinopteri; order Cyprinodontiformes; family Fundulidae; genus Fundulus; species Fundulus diaphanus. Next base: position 37,638,835 of record CM073132.1, read on the forward strand.
TATCTACAAACCCAAAACACAGGAATAAAAAAAAAAAAGCGACAAAAATGTGTGGATAGGAAAGGGACCATTCTGGATATATGATATTCAGATAATAGTAAAAAGGTAATAAAATTAGCTTTCTATAGCACCAGCCCCTGAGGGACACCATTAGCTAAAGTAAGTGAATTGAAAGAAAACCATCTGCCTGTATACACTGTTTTCTGAGAAAATGATAATAATCAAAGCAACAATACGAAACCAAATCCTTACAAAGACAACATCTGACCAACTGGCACCATAAAATCAACTAGCAAAGTATAAAGAAACAGAATTTAGTTGAATTAGGGTTTTAAAACAGAGATCCATTTTTGTGTCCGTTTCAACAATGCTGTTTGTAAGTCAAGAAAAATAACTGTGCTTAACACCAAAAGGTTTAGTGATGTAATTTATTCTTTTTAAGGCTGCCGATATCTTTCTGATTTTCTTTTCCAGAAACCGGATTGAAGCCGAGCTGAAGTACCACTAAAACAGGAAAACATTTAGATTTTCTTTTTAGAAAAGAGTTTCTAGAGCTCGACTACAAGCAGATAGTGGTAGTAGAAATAATATTAAGTGGTTCAGAAAAAGGCCTGTAGATATTTAGAGCAGGCCTTTCAAAAACAGAGCCCTCAGATTGTTAACAAAAAAAACTAGAAGAAGCAAAAGATGTGGAATCATGATAAAGCTTGTCAGAATAAAACAAATCCCCCAAACAGCTACAGGTAGAAAGACAAGAGGGGGGGAAAAAATGGTCATTCTGACCTTCCATCAGGAAACAACAAACCATAATTAGCTACAAGTTACTTGAGATTGAAAGTTCAGTCCTCACCGCGCTGCAGCCATCTCATCTCAGTATCTAGGTGTCAAAACCGCCAGCCAGCCAGTCATCACTGTTTGCTAAATATGTCCAACGGCTAATGAGGCTCAGCGAATGACAATAAGCAAACTTTCCTCCGAGGGCTGCTCTTCCTCTACGCAGGACCTGCTCATTGTCCTGTGGCGGATTTCACGAGGGAATCGGAGAGTGCCAGCCCATCCTGTTTACGGCGCTTCAAATCCCAGATCACAATTACTCTGCTCAACACACCATTGACTGAGCGCACAAGGTTAAAAAGCAAAGCGAGAAAGAGCAATTTGTGTACTTTGTTTGAACATAGTTTACAGCGGTTAACAATGGGGTCCATTGTGATTCATTCAAGCCTAAGAAAAGCTATATCTGTACCCCTTTATAATTGATCGCCTCCTTCAAACAGTATTGAAGACTACTTATTGTGCTCCCATAACATTTCACAAGGTTGAAGCATTGGAGAGAGGGATCTCTGACCATTATTCTTAGCACAGTCTTTCTAGATCATCCATAGTTCTAAATCCTCTCTTAAGCTCCCTCCTCTCCTTAATAGAGAGCGTACTGACCAACTGCACCCCTGTCTAGTCTGGGGCCTGCAATGCCTCAGACTGGAAATGTGTAGAGAGAGTGGAGAGAATAGTCGGGACAGCGCTTCCCTCCATCAATGACACTCGTCGCAGACGCTGCATGACCAGGGCTCAGACAACCATAAAAGACCCCCATCACAGACAGTTTACCCTGCTGCCCTACTGGCAAGAGGTTCAGCAGCTGCATTCCACATGTTAAAGACCGCTAAACTCCCAATAACACCCCCCACCCCATACATACAAATCTAGTCACTTTTACATGGTCACTGTGAACTCCATTGCACTGAGTAACTGTACTATCTGCACCATCATATGGCCCGTTACATCCTGCTACTTGCACTATTCATATGGTCTAACATGTTTTCTGTTTTTATAAAATGTCCTTTTTGGTTTATGTTACATTCCTGACAAATACTTATATTTACAATGTTTCTCTTTTGTCTTCTCTTTTTACTCGGAATCTTGCAACAAGGCCCCTGAGACGTCACAAACTGGGGCTCTACATTTGTTACACTATGATTTGGAAGAGCGTTATGGGGTTTATTTTTCTCTGGGTTTCCGTCACCTCGCTTTCTGATTAGCTGCACGTCACAATCAACAGGCACGTGCTTGTTTGTCCTCAGGGAACACCAAACACACAAGGTGTCACGGCCTTTCAAGTTCCAAAAACAAAAAATTTCCGAAGAAAGGCTGTGGGAGGCAACAGGTGGTTGGTTTCTTGAAAGCACTTCTGACTTGTTTGAAAAAAATATATGTTGTTAATTTCCAGCAAAAATATGGACAAAATAATAACTAAAAATATCTTACAATTTAGATAAAAACAAAAGTTAACCTGATCTGATGTTACAACTTCCAAAACATTACCAAAAAGTCGTAATAAAATAATAATTTTACTACCTCCCGTCGTCACACGGGACATTTGGCAAACAAAAAAACATCCCCACCACGCCCTACCGTGTTTTCTTAACCTCTTCTTAAATAATTTCTTAAATTATCACATTAATCTAAACAACTCTACATATAAAATTCTAGATTTTGGTTTCAAACTAAGTTAAATATCTTCTGTCTTGAGAAAAAATAAATAAACAGAAGTTATGATTTACAAGAAGTCGACATAAATGGAAAGAACATCAGGATATCGGGTCAAGACAATCCAACATGTTGAATATCCGAGCTTGAGGTCGGAGCGGTCCTGACGTACTTCCAAGCAGACAAGATCACTCTTAACCCACCACACACGGCGGATATGTCGCATAAGATTGTCTTAAGAGCCATCCCAATAATCAGGGTGTCCCTAAGATTGTAAGAAAGGGGAAGATCGGGGCAAAAATCGGGCTAATTGTGTTGCCTCGTGAACCCGGCATTAATCTAATCTAACCAAATATATGGTCATTGCAATATCTGTGAGCAATATTAATAGTGCAAAGGACTGTTTGGAGTGGAGTAACTGTTGGCCAATACATGTGAAGTGACATGAGTTTACATTTTGCATGCCAGTGTAATGTTTAGCCAGTTGGATGAAGTCTCACAGGAGTAGATGGTCACATTTGACATGGATTACATTGCCCAAGATGCTGAAGGTCACAGAGATGTTTGGATGCACATGAGAAATAGAGCAGGGGGAAATGTGCATATATCACGACTGATATGGCCATCGTAAGATTTTCCAACATTGTGGAGCCCTTTCTGTGTCTTGTCACATTTATATCAATGTAAAAAAAGAAGGCATGGATTTCCTTTCAGAGGCTCAGACACTCCATGGAACTTTAGAAGTAAAGTAGAAATTACATTTATTGTAAAACAATGTCATTAAAATAACTCAGTTACATTTATATGTCAGTGATTGCTAGAGATGGCACATAAGACTTTTGTTTAAAACCATTTATTAAAATAGGATGTTTTCCTCCCACTGAACAAACGTAATTAATACAGTTAAAGCTTGGATGTTTCTGTAGGTTTTAATGAGAGATTATGCAACTGCAGTAAAAGACACATTATACTAGCATTAGAAGTGTAAGGGCACTTTGTGTTGCTATATTTTCATGAAAATGTTAAATATTGTGTGTTAATAAGGTTGCACAAGCTACGCTTCATGCTGGAAAGAAAATATTCACACCACTTATCGTAAAAAAGACACAAAAAGTTGACTGGCACGCAACATTCAGCAGACTGTTCAATAAGCTCTTTACACTGAATCGTTCCTTAGCAGCCCCATGACTCTATAAGTAACGCATTTTCTTGATTAAGAAATCACGACAAATTCAAGACAAAAGGACAACATGTTGTGCGCAGGCTGCTGTATGTGGGAGTGCCACATTTTCACGCTCACCCACACAGTGTCCTCTTGTGTGCTGGCCACCTGCACACATTGTAAAAAACAGTGCACACGACAGCTGCTGCATGGTAACGGCACCATGCAAACTTTTCCGACAACTAATAAATGTGATGACAGCGTCATGTTAAACTTCTTGACTAAAGCTCTGTTTACACGACAACGACCCATCAAAAACAGTATTGTATTTTTAAGTTCCTCTTTACACATCCACATGACGTTTAAATTAAAAACGTGTCATTTCCCTGCCACGCCACTAGTAGGCAGTGTGTTGTCTTTTTAAGCAACTGCTTAAAAAGACAACACTACTAAGTGCCAGGGCTTCCCCAGGCAGATTCTGTTTTTCCCGTGAACACGACAAAAGAGACCGCGATGTTTTCAAAACGTTACACTTCGGCACCTGCTTTTAAAATCTTGCCGTTTCCAAAGAAAACGTGTGCCGTTGTGGTGTACACGAAGTGTAGAGATGCAGTAAAATGTTTCCAGTTTCACCAAAAACGTTGAGAGTAATGGCGAAACGGCATCCTCCTTCTCTGCGTTTGGTTTTTGTGTCAGCGGGGACAAAACAGGTTTACTTGGAGGCAAATACAGAATAAAGTAGGGGTATGGCAAGCCATTTTAACATAAATTCGGTTGTGCCGCCCTTACATTCCAGATATCTCAAATTGTTTTATGACTAGACGTTTTAGCGATTTAAGATCTCTGTAATTATATTTTGACTAGTCAAAATACCTATTCGAGATATCTGTAATTACATTCTGACTAGTCGAAATGAGGTCAGATTTACCATTGAGTCGTATGGAGACGTCAATTCAAGATATATAGAATGAATTACTGACTATCTGAAATACACATTTCAGAAATCTACAATTAAATTACGACTAGTCATAAAGTAAATTCAAGATATCGCGATTTTAGTTTTGACTAGTCATAATTCTAATTAAAGGTATCTCAAATGCCACCATAATTCAAGATATCTTAAATGTATTTTTGGATAGGATATATGCAGTTTTGACTAGTGAAAACTAAATTATAGATATCTTAAAAGCAAATAATGACTAGACAAAACTAAATTAAAGATATCTTGAATTGTAATTTTGACTAGTCAAAATTCCTTTTAAGATATCTCTAAATGAATTAGAGATATCTTGAATTATTCAGCTTTTCCATTAAAGATATCTTAAATTGACATTCTGACTAGTCAAAATGACGTTACTGATATCTTGAATTATGAAACGGCTTGCCATATCCGTCACAGATTTACGTAGCATTTTGGCGGACAGGGCGTAAGGCATTTTTTCAGTGCATTGTGTGTGTCGGCAGAAAGTAAATCCGAAATTCTTTTCAAATTTCTTAAGCATTCTTCAAGTACACGATTTTCGCGCTCTCCGTATATCCCATACTGAAAAAGCTCTTTCTATATTGTGGCATTTTCTTACAATTTTGTCGAAAACTGCCAGCACCATTGAATGTTCAGGCAATTGTTTGGACAGCCTAGTACAGCCAATAAGGGGCTTACACGCAATCTCTTACTTCAGATATCTAAAATTGTAATTCTGACTAGTCATAATTACGTTTGAGATATCTTAAATTATAATTACGGATGTGTGACACTTTCAATGACAAATCCGGTGACGTAATTTGAGATATCTTGAAAGGAATTTTGACTAGTCAAAATGTAATTGAAGATATCTTGAATTATTATTCTTCCTAATCAGAATGTAAATACAGATATCTTAAATTACCATTCCGGATAGTCAAAATGTAGTTTTGTCTAGTCAAAATGCATTTTTAGATATCTGGAATGTAATTAGCGATAGTCAGACGAAACAGAATTTATGTTAAAACCGCTTGCCATAGTAGGTGGCATATAAGCGACAATTGACAGGATTTAGAGAACCCAAGTAAGTGCTGAACAGAGGCTTTCCTCGTAGGCCTCAGAATACTCATTCATTAGAGATGAATCACATCCGTGGCTAATGGACTCATTAAGCCAGAGTAAACAAGCACAAGGTTAGAGCCCAGCAAAGTACCTTCAGTCTTTACCTCTGCTGCACTAAGAGCAGGGTCGATGAGGTAATCCTGAGCTACAGTCTAAACAGACTTTGTCTCATTTGTACAAACAAAGATAAACCAATCAATTCAATCTGAGTTTGTATCAGTTCTTGGGTCTGTGGCGTGTTCAGGACTCCACATTTTCCTATCCTTTAATGGCAGCTTTGACGTTTTTGCTGTTACATGAGTCACTGCTGATTAGCAAGAAACAGGCTAGGTTTCACCTTAAGGGCTGTGCAAGTCAGGATTTCTGAAAAACCAGTCATCTATGTGAATGGGTCAAAAGGTATCTCAAAATTCAACAGCGTGTACTACAGAACATGGGCATGAGTGCAGGAAAAGAGTAAAATATAATGATGACTGATGCAAACATGCTAGCAACATTAGAGAGCTGTCTGTCAATGTGATGCAATACTCTGCGATGGAGGATGCAAAAAAAAATTTAATTAACCGACAGTCCAAACAGGCTGTGGTCACACCTGCTGTTCCTTTCATCATTACCACAGCTAAAACTACTTTCAGTACCGACTTATTTTAAACTGCATGTGAACTATGAAACACTCACATCCTTTGCTGTTGGATTAAAACATGACAAAATAACACGAATAATGTGCCAGTGAAAATATGATCGTGAGATGCTGTTTGAGAAATACAATATGTCTGTGCATCCTGCTTTTTAAATTTTATTTGGCAAATCCAGTAAAAATTACGTCTAAACAGCAGCCCATGCTGTGCATTGACCTGCAACTCATTATTTATGTAGCTACTATGGTCTGGAAATTAATTTTAAAGGCAATGTTCTTACTTTTCTTAAGAGTATATGGATAGCACTTGTAAAACAGAACATATTTCTGATACAGAAAGCAATTTCAGTTTTGAAACCTGTGCGCAGAGATTGCCCAACAAGAAGGTTTTTGAATGCGCTACACGTTTGAGTTTGCATCAGTATGCCTCACCGTCTGTTCTTGGCTTGGGAATGAGCAGAGCCAGGTTAGTGACACAGCCAGGGAGCTTTCAAGGTCATCTTAGCTCAGTGCCATAATTTATTAAACCTGTGTGAGCTCTGTAGATGCTCTCTTAGGGGCAACTCCACAGAATCAGAATAATCTTCATTGCACAATCAAAGAATTTGACTTTAGCCAAATCCTGCATTCCTTTGGCTTTATCTAATTTGATTTTCCTGGAGGCATGATCAAAAACTAAATGTCGATCAGGAATAGAACCTTGGAAATGAATAGCCACAGACGATTTCTATGACCTTGCTGGGATGGAGCGGACATATTGAAGAGGGGGATTTGGCCAGATGGCCCATTTTGGCCCATATGGATGAGGCTATGTGTAACAGAAAACTAAGATTACATAGGCCTACCATAAAGCTTGGTGGTGGCAGTATCGTGCTGTGGAGAACCTGTTCAGTGTTAATGTGGAGACGGATGGAGCTGAATGCATCAATCCTTAAGAATCTACAAAAGATTTGAAACTGGGGTGGAGCTTTACTTTCCAGCAGGAGGAAGACCTTAAACATGCAGTTAGAGCTTCATAAAATGGTTCAAATCAAAGCACATCCCTGTGATAGAAAGGCTCACATAAACTCAAGACTTACATCAAAGTTATAATTCTGTGGCAAGAAGAGAAAATGCACAAAGAAAAGGAAAATCTGGTACTGGCATAGCAAAAAAGGTTGAGGTGAAAGGTGCTTCTATAAAGTATTGACTTAAGGGGGCTAAATACAAATGGAAGCCACCAGTCCCAGGTTTTAGTGAGTAAAAAAAGCTATTTTCAAGCGGAGCACTACGGCGAATTCTGATTGATCCACTTCTGAAAGCAAAATCTGTCAAGCTCTATTTGGCATCAAGACATCAATTCTTATTGCCACATTGCTAGACAGGACACTGGGGGGGAAAAAGCTATTTTAATCCACCTATTATACACTTTTTTTTGGTCGATTTAGCTCAAATTTGTTGTCCTCAAGTCAACAACTTAAAAAGGGCGTTGACACTTTTGTACAGTATTGTATGTAATATACAATATACTACGTCTCAGAGCAATCCAAGTTACGATAGAATGATTTAGAGTTGCACCGATCCGATACCCGGATCAGATATCGGCTCTGATATTGACCAAGTAGTTGGATCGGCTATCGGATGAATGATGCTGATCCACCATTCCGATCCAGTCACTTCTTTTTTAATTAATATCGTACCAATAATGCAGTTGCAGCAATTTGGTCACTTCTATTCTATGTTTGCAACAACGGTTACATCGTCACGCACAGCAGCTGGTGATGAGCAAACACAGAGCAAGCGCCGGACCGAGTCAAGTCTTCTACTAGGAAACATTTCAAACTTGCTACGGCAAGAAGTCCGACTGCAACATTCAATGTGTGCAATGTGAAAATTGCGACGGGTGGTGAGGAGGTTGGTTAATTCAATCCGACAAACTTAAATCAGCACTTCGAAAAACGGCATATTAAAGAACATGCGGACCTTTTGCTTTTTTAAACAATGTTTATGTCTAGCCTGATGCCTTCCCTCACATGGCAAGATATACGGTTCATTCATTCAACAGTAGTATCGGATCGGTATCTGGTACTGACCGATACGATACGCTTAGCCCAGGTATCGGTATCGGATTGGAAAAAGCTGGATCGGTGCATCTCTAGGGTGATTGCACTGAGGCATGCTTAGTTTTATGTCAACACTACACGCTCCTACACTAGAGTAGATTGTTTCTGTGTCATTCTTTTCCTCTGGGGTTCTGTTGTAGGATACCGACACCACTACGCGGGCCACATTGATTAACGGTCAGACTTGACTCCTTTTTCAGCACCGAAACATTAATATGCCGTTATACGGCAGCGTCTTTATCGGGTTTGCATTTAAATTGGTAGCAAAGCTAACCAGCAAGAGTAAATCTAAATGAAAACCAAGCATGCAGTCATCTCGTTTCCTTGTTGCATCTCTTTGTAAAGTCAAAAGGAAACTTATCGTCACCGTTTCGGTGCGCCCCGTCATGCACACATCAGCCAGACACCTTTCCTAGGCAGAGGGATTAACTCTAACACCCTGACTACAGTGACTCAGTCTGGTGTAATCGGCTGTGCGACTCTCGATAGTAACAACAACCGTCACTCACCTGCAGCGTAGGTAGGCGTCCTGCACTGAAATAGAACAGCGTGTATAAATAGCAAAAAAGCAGAAGCACTGGAAATTGTAAAAGAGTCAAACCTTCCTATAGGAAAAACGTCGACAAACAGCTAGAAAGACAGAAGGGCAGACAGGTATTCAAACGCCTCTGTGAAACACTAACTGGGTTAAAAGACTGTGAGAGTAAAGGTCAACAACTGAGAGGCCACTGTGACTGAAGTCAATACGTCCCTGAGCAAATCAATACAGTTATCCAACGGACACATGGACCAAAGACGTGGAGGACCACTTCTCGGCAAACATACATGTCAGAATCATAACTAAGGTCTTTTATAAAGCCGATTACGGAGGTAGATGCACAGAATGAAGTTGGCTGCTGTGCCTCCTTCATCCTATCCTCATCCCTCATAGGCCAGGCTCTGGGAACCGAGGCGTACGCACATGCAGAGCTAAAATTAGCTCTGCTGCAGCTGGAGGGGCAGAAGTGTTGGGATGGGCTGTGTTGCAGCCAGCTACAGTCTCACTCACACACACACACTAGACTGGGTCAGAAACAGCACAGGTGACTGCTAACAACATCCTGTTCCCCTGCCTCTGCAAACTGGGGCATACAAATGATTCTAATGCAAATGCTGCGTGCCTCCACACCCAGTCCCCGGAGCAGCGCCTTACAAAAGTATTCAAACCCCTTTCAACTATTTTTTCCCATATTACAACAACAAACTTCAACATATTTTATTGGGGTTATATGTGACCGACACGGGGCAGTGCATCAATCATGACGTGGAATGAAAATTTGTTTATGGTTTCCATCGGTTTTTCCTACAAATAAAAAGAGCAAACGGAGGTGTGGCATGCCTGTTGCCCCTTTTCTCTGAAAGCTACCTAAATAAAATTCAGTGCAGCAATTCCATCAGAGGACACTGGATTATTAAATAAAGGACAGCTGTGTGGAATTTAATTGAATGGCTGTCAGAGAAGCAGCCAAGGGGCTCATGGTAACTCTGGAGGAGCTGCAAAGATCCACGGCTCAGGTGGGAGAATCCGTTCTGGCCTTTGTGGAGGACCGGCAAGAAGAAAGATATTTTTCAAATAAATTCATAAGAAGCCCTGTTTGCAGTTTGCCACTAATCATCTAGATGACAGCACACGTGTGGAAGACAGCGCTCTGGTCAGATGACACCAAAAACGGACTCCTATGCCGATGCGGAAAATGCTAAGCGTGGAGGAGAAAACCGACGCCACACATCACATCTCAGTCGTGAGACATGGTGGAGGAAGCATCATCCTGCAAGGATTCTGTTTATTTGTTTGCCAGCAGGGACAAAGAAGCTTGCCCAGGGCTGATGGGAGGATTAATGGAGGTAAATGGGAAGCAGAGCTAGAAGAAAACATGCTAAAGCAGGGGCGCCCAAGCCCAATCTACTACAGCCGCTATCCTGTCGCTTCTAGATGCAGCCCTTCACCAGCACACCCGGCATCAGCGTGTCATTTAGCTCTGCAGAGGCCTGGTGATGAGCCAATTATCCACTTTTAGGGCAGTGTCCTCATTGAAAGTATTTGCATCTGGATATTATGTTACCAACAAGGCTTTTTGGAGCCAAAACATACAGTATTTGCATACAAAGCACAAGAGACTGAAAGCTAACCGCCCAAGCACTGAAAGCCCAAGAGGGGGAATTTTGCCAGATTAGTTTTCTTTGAATTAAAAAATGGTTTTGAATTAAATCTGCCCCAATCCATATTTAAAAAAAATGTCTTGCTGGTGAAGGATCTTTATTTAATAGCTGATAGAAATAGTAATACCAGGCACATGACCGCTAATCCCACAGTGTTTAGCCTGGCTGCTGACTAAGCGTGCATGACGTCTTATACTGTGGAGAAGAAATGAGGAGAGAACTGCTCCATAAGCTGCTCAACTCAGCTAACAATGGGCCACCTTGAGGTTCTGTGGCATGCAGAGACATTTAACACGGGCCAGGATCACAGCCGGGGGGGGGGGGATCAACCTGGGGGGGGACGGGGAGCTGTAACACCCTGGATGCTGAGAGGCCTCCGATCCAGCCAGAGAACAGAAAGTTTCTTTTCACTGAATTTCTGCATCGCAAACAAATGAAGCCAATTAAAGTTATGCGAAAAAGAACAAGCGAGCGAGCGACATTTGGCTCCAGTCATTCTGCTGGAATAAGGCAAAGAAATCACATTAGCAGGACGATGACAGAGTTTTGCGGGCAACTGTAGCCAAGCTAATGTGCATTAGCCGGCAGGGCTTGGCCCGACGTTTTCTCCCTAATGAAACACTCAATCACTGCAGGCATCAGAATGCCAGACACCTAAAAAAAAAAAAAAAAAAATTATGGAATTACAGAAACCATCTTTAACTTCCTGGGTCTCTCTTGCATATCTGAGCGACGAGGTTACAAACTCCTGTAGGCATCTCTCCAGCGACCGCCTCCACCTTCCTTCCCCTTCTTTGCAATCATATCACAAAAACAAATAGCTGGCAGTAATTCAAAGGCTCTCTGGAACCAACCCGGCGTTGGCGTCGGCTCAACTTCAGAGGGAGGCCCGAGTCGTGACCAGCAAGCTGAGCAGGGGAACAGACCGCTGCCCGACGGGACGGTGAAGCCCAGCGGGGAGCAGCGACTCACAGGAAGATGATCCCATTATAGTGGCCTTATTGGACTCAGCTTTCTGTCACAGCCACGCGTACAGAGCCCGTGTTCCCCTCCACATACACGCGGCGTCGGGTATCTGGTGACAAAAGGTGGAGGCGGGGAGGCAACAGTCGCGCGATTTTTCCGTTTTAACGTAGGATTGGGTCGACAGTAAGAGGTTTAGCTTTCCTTTGCACATGAATCACAGCTTTAAAAAAAAAAGTGTTTCAATGCAAGTATTGCATGTAACTTTTTAATAGGAAGACGACTTGTATAATGACCTAAATGTTGCTTTTACTTCTAAGTAGAAAATTTGCTCTTTTTTTTTTTTTTTTTTTTTTTTTTTTATAAAACAACGACAACGTCACGCTAAAGTCGGGGTTTTATCACCAAGCTGCCTCATTTCTCACTCGGATCAGCTGAGAGAGATGGTTTTTCCACAACTTAGAGCTGAATAATTCGCTCATTTTATGCAACAGTCGCTCAGCTTCAGCTTTTACCTGCTTTTCATGCTCAGCGACAGAGCTTTAAGTAGGGAAACAGCAAACACTGAGAAGCAAAACAGAAGACCAACAAAAGGTTGGGAAGGAAAACGAAAATGTGCAGCAGAGATGCTGGATAGAAGGTCTGAGGAAACGATGTTCTGGTAAATAAATAAACGTACAAAAAAAAGTGTTAAAACTAAAATCACAAATAAGGAAATGAAGAAATATATGAATACTAAAGAAATGAACTGAATTTAGATTTTAGTTCTCTGTTATTCATGTAAACAATGGATTTGGAAATGACTGAAATCAAAACCAGAAAGCAGCTGTAAGGTAATTCAAATTATCACATTAAGATCAATATAAAGCCAAAGTAAAAGTGCAATAAAACTGCATCTATAGTTTACCTGAAGCTGAATTAGGCATAAATAAGAATTCCTAAAACTGAGCTGAAAACCAGAGTAAGATTTTTTTTATGTAAGCTTCCTTTCTATCATTCCTGCAGCAGCAGAGTTACACTGAAGTTATTATTCAGACTTTGTTTTAAAAGTTAAATTAAAATCATAAGTGCAATAAAAAATATATATATTCCTGGAAGCAGTTTGTGAAGAGGACCAACGCAGGAACGGATGGATTTGGACTTTAGCTACTAAATGCTGCCAGGAGCTGCAAAAAACGACAACGTTATTCACCATGACTGCTGAGAACCAATCAGCGGGCCGGCGTGCCGACCGGGTCCAGTCAAACCAGCCAGAACCACCATGGCTGCACACAAAAACGGTTCCAAAATACGTCATCAACCACGGCATAAAGAGCGGACTTCCTGTCGATTGATAATGCTAAAGTCAATCCGGTGAGCCTCAAAAAGAAACATCAACACTTTGCTATAATAATCCCCGTTTAAAGGTTAAACAGCGTCTCATGCATAGTTTAAATGGCTGAACTGCAACTCTGTGTGTGTGTGTGTGCAGGAGAGGACATGAATAGTGGAAACTGCCCCTCTGACCAGTTATGCTTGTTGGCCCTCAGCTGATTCCATGACGCCAGTCTGCTTTTAGTGAGCAGCCATCGACGTGACGCAGAGTTTCCTCTCCTTGGTCTGAGTTTATCACCGGCGGGGAGCAGCGCGCGGCTCGACAAAGATGTCTCTATGCACCGACGTGGCGGTAAAACGTTTGGAGACGGAGTACTTATGATGTAAAATGTCAGCTTAGTGCATAAAGAGAAGAAACAACAAAAAAAACAAAAACAGACAAATTAGCACATAAACGTTTGTGCTCCATTTCTGCCGATGATATGGGTCAAAGAGACTAAAAATTTTTAAACGTTCCCAAAACAAGACAAATCAAGATTAATATTAATACCAAGACATGCGGATAAAGCCTTCTTTTGCATTTTTAGGTACCTGCAACTTTATAAAGATAGTTAAAACAAATACGAATAAAGACCTTTATATTTCCCTTTCACCATCAATAGTTTACCGAATAACTTTGCACATGACAGAAAAACGCCTGTTCAGAGTCGTCTGTCCACTGTGAACGGGCAGAGAAGTGGATTAAAGTTTAACCACTTGGTCCAACAACACAGGGCCGCATCAATAATGGAGAATCAAGCGCAGCTCAGACCGGAATGAACTGCGGCGGGTGAAAAAGCCCGTGGCCCGATCAAGCCCTTGTACCACGGCGGAACAATAACACAGATATTGATCTGCCTCCACAGGAACGTGTAAATAGGCGCCTGGCTTCCAGATTCAGTCCCTTCGCCGATTTGTTCCCCCAGTTCAAACCCAGAATGTGTCAGTTTATCTATTCTCACTTCCACATGGGACCCCAGAGGAAAACCATGTTGTACCAGTGCCCTTAGACATTGTATATTAGTTCAATTCTATCGACGTGGGCTGGGCGATATGGACCAAAAATCATATCTTGATATTTTTAGGCTGAATGCCGATATACGATATTTATCGCGGTATGTTTTTCTTTTCATAAAGTAATTATAAAAAGGCATATCTGAATCAAAGCTTTATCCCAAATGTCTCACAGGCACATTTTTTTACACAAACAGCTGTAGATAAATATGAGAAACGGCTGATAAATAACCCACTGGAATACATAAAGGTATAATTCTAACGCAAAATAGACCATATAGACGACATCTTGTATCGCTTTTAAAATAATCTCGATATTCTTTGAATCTCGATATATTGGCCGTAGGCAGTTTTTGATGAATTATACAGAGAAATAAGCCCGGAGATGCTCAAACAGAACATGGAAATTGTGGGTTCTGATCCATGTTGGATCATCAGAGTCCAATGAAATATACAAAATGTCCCCAAATCAAGTCAAAACAAGTCCTGGTTGACCAATAATTATTCACCCGTGTCACACAGCTACATCTCTTTACAGGAGAAAAATGAAATTTGCTGTAATTCATCAGAACTGTCCATCTTGTGGGTAAAAACTGAAGCGTAGTCTTCAGCGCATCGCGGTTGACGCGTTTCATGTCCCCAAAAGTAGAGATAAAACAGTCAAAGCTGCAACAGTACAAACTTTTCTCTTTTTTTTGCTATATTCATGGGGACAAGTAGATTTTAACAATCTTTAAATGTTTTTTGCAGACATAAATAAAAGGTTTCATTGATTGTGTTTTAAGAACCTGTAATCAGTGAGAACAACCTGTCAGACCCGGTTTGAATGATCTTTATTTTGTGGGTTTTAAACTCGTCTCAATTAAAGGTGGAGCCTAGGTGCTAAAAAAAAAAAAAAGTATTAAAAGCAGACCTGATTAGTCAACGCTACCATAAAGTTAAACAAAACCTGCTCCTTTCCTACATCAAAATAAAAGTGGGAAAAATAAATACAATATAAATACAATACAAGTCCACGCCTAGACTGCAGGGCAGGAATGTGCACCTAAATCAGGATTTTTTATTTTATTGTTGTATGTGCCTTTATTCAAAACTATCGTCATTAATATTGTGTGAACCACAACCAAAAAGACCATTTCCATTAAAAGAAAAAAAATCTAAACCAACAAATAACTGTAATGGGACTTTCAAGTGAACAAAAAAAAAAAAATGATGGTATAAAGATAAATACAATAAATAAATTAAAAACGTTTCGATTTTTTTCCCCTTCTTGCTTCATCCCAATAAACAAACCCACACCCCTTCATTTCCAGAGCTCATAACGACAGACGAAACCAAAACCGCAACAGGGGAGGACTTTGCCAAAGTCGGTGGAGAGGAATATCGCGGCGCTTTAATATAACCAGCTCTCGTTATGCCCCTGCCCGCCACTGGAGGATTAAACAAATACTTTTACGTCTGCTCTCGCCGCGCGGCCCCCGCACGAGTAGCTGACGTTTTGACGTGGACGGCCCCGCACGCCAAAGACAACCTAAAGAACCCGAAGGTTAAACAGTAGCTTGTAGTGGAAGTCCTTGCTGCAGGAGACGACACGCGTCATGTCGTTCCTCCTCCTGTGAGTCGCTGCTCGACGCGCAGGGAAGCGTGCACATGACGGGAGACAGCCAACACACACACACACACACACACACACACACACACACACACACACACACACACACACACACACACACACACACACACACACACACACACACCATATCTGGCAGTGCAATGAGTCAGCAGCGGCGTTGCTCTGCCTGCATGCCAACCACATATCCAGCTGACTGGATGCAGCAACAAAACCTTCTGCCTTTGATGACTTCTAAGGAAATCTAGGCAACCAACACGGATGCTCGGATGGAGTCCGCCGAGGAAACAAAACGCTTCGTCTTCAAACCTAAAGAGAACAACTGTGGGGTTTCTCACACGTTCAGCCTCGCGGTGTGCGACATGGTGATCCGTCATTTTTCCGTTTTGAAGGAGAGGAAAGGCGGGGAAGGAGGGGAGGAGGGGGGGGGGCTGTGTCTGCCTGGGTGACTCTGTGGGAGGGAGCACTGTACAGTGGAAAAATAGTCCCCACTGCTAATCCATGGCAGGCTAATTACAGCTTTGATCCTCTGTGTGTGTGTGTGTGCATGTCGCCGGTGGTGGGAGGGAGCAGACAAACTGTGAGGGATCAATAGCGACACAGAGATGTTTTAGCCTGGACGTGCTCCGATCAGTCAGATCAAACATGAAACACCTTTCCCCGACGGATCGGGACGTTCGCTGGAGTGCCTCGTACGCCGCGAGCTCCTGTTGCTGCAGCTTCCGGTCCGATGAGCAGCGCAGGCCGGCGTACGCTGAGGGCTTTGCTTAAAGACGCCGGGTCGAATAGATCGCAGCGATGAGCAGCGCGCGAAACTTAACTCCTGCGGACGGGGACACAGATTAAGTGGGTAAATGGAGTTTCTGTCTAAAATAGACCGCAGCTCTGATGATAGCCCAGTCCCAAAACACATGGTAGCAGAGATGCAGCCAGGGAGGAGGAGGAGGAGGAGGAGGAAGGCGGCTGAGGATGAGCAGCAGATGGCCGGGAATTATCTAGATCTTCAGCTCTACATCTTTTGCCCATTACATAATTATTTTTAATGGCAGCTTATCAATGTACAGCGACGTCACTTCAAGTCACATTTGACTGATTCAATGGTGAGAAAAGAGATACATTTATGTTTAAAAGGACAACATGGCACCTCTAGACAACAAACAAAACCAATATGAACAAACATGATGAATTCCTGTTGAAAGGAGACGATCTAATGTCCACAGGGCACAAAGGCCACCTCTGTCTAGAGGCCAACGAGAACTTTCAACATCCCAGGTGATTTATTAGTTACATTTTACATTACTAAGACGTTTTACAGCAGAACAACTAGTGTTGTGCAAAAGTATTCATACCCTTTGAATGTTTTTTCCACATTTTGCCGCGCTAAGACCACAGGCTTTGATAAGGTCCCGTGGGAGTTTAGGAGCCAGACCAACGCAAGTGAATAAATACGAAGTTCAATGAATTGCTTTCAATTATTTATTTTAAATCACAAATCCGAAAAGTGCGGCTTGCATTTGTTCATGCTACTTTCGCAAACCTGCAAATTCAGCATCGGGTTTTTTGTTGCAGGTCTGTACCGGCTCTGTGCATCTGGAGGGTAGAGGCTGGCATTTTCTCTCACTCCTCCTCCTAAAATGTCTCAAACTCCCATTCCCATTGTCTCTGACCACTTTCTTATCCCTGCTTTCTTATCCCATGATGCAAATACCAACATGTTTCACCATTGGAAAAAAACAGTGTCCAGGGTGACATGTGACATGATATTCAGGTCGTTCCACTTCACAGCTACGACTGCCAAAATAAGTTGTGTCGACCTATAACATAAATTTCCTACATAACTGCATTGTAGTTTGATGTTGTAATTTGACAAAAAAAACGCTAAACTGTGAAATTAAAAGAGTTACGGATACTTTTGTGGCTTAAAGTGTCCAGTATAGGAAGGCTGGTGCTGGATCCAAAGTAGATTCTGAGGTGGTCAGTAGAAAGGTTTGGATGGAGGGTTGGCTAACGAGGGTTAGTCGCTTTTCTTTAAGGCAATGCTTTCTCAAACATTTAATCTCCCATCCAACGAGTATCACAACAACAGATGGATTCCGACCCTGGCTATCGCTCAGTGAAATAAACAAGGCTTCTTTGAACAGTTTTAAGAGACTTCCAGCCCACTTGCACCCTGATGGGGGATACAGTTGCTTCTGCAACAGGGAACCGTAGCCACCGGGGAGCTGCGATTAGCCCAGGGTTCCTGTATATTCTCCAAAATATCACATTTCCATATTTTCCAGAGCTCTTGATATTTTTCTAGTCTCACCTCATGAATTTATGTTATGATATGTCCACATTGGTCAGGCTTTAAAGGCGGACGACGCAAAGGGAACAAAATTAAGAAGTAGGAAGGAGGAAAGGAGAGAAGGACAAACATAAGGATGAATACTATAGATGAATGATAGATTGATGAATGAATTAAATGACAAATAATGGATTGATGGGGTAGACAGAGGGGTGATCAGATAGATGTCAATCAGACGACAGAAGGACGGATGATACACAGCTGGAAAGACTATGGGTAGAGAAACAGCTGGTTGGACAGATGACCAGTTGGCGAAAGGGATGAATGCATGGATAGATGGGTGCAAGGAAAAGCAGATGGATGAATGAAAGCTGGATGGACAAACCGATCACAAAATGACGAGACAAACAGACAGGCGGATGGATAGTGGAGGGATTTTTGAGGGATTTTGAGTTGGCTGGGTAGGTAGGCGGATAGCCAGATCGATTGATGGACCGTCGGATGAATGGATGGATTAAGAGATGGATAAAGAGATAAACGGACAGATAAATGATTCAAGAGGAGGATAAACGCTCAGATAGATGAATGAAATGATGGCTAATGGACAAACACAGGGATGAAGGGATGGATGGGTGGATAGAAATAACTTTTAGGATATGTAAAAAAAAATGGAGGTACATATTTTCCTTTTATGCATAAACATCACTGGAAAACAACTAAATTCTACATTTTGTCTTAGTTAGGTGGCAATAGGCAAATTCCAGGGTGGCGTCCATATCACACAGGGAAGCATGTCTTCCCTACGGAAGCCGGCACTGTAACAAAATGAGGAGGGGGTACCAACTTTAGACGTCTGTGGTCACACTGCTGTGCCTGGCCATTGTTCACAGAGGCAGTGCCTGACTTAAAGCAGCAACTTTGTTAAAGCAACTAGCATAATCCCACACCTGAATACATAAAACAGCTCAGCTATCAGGCGAAATGAGAGGAGACTCAAGCTTCTTATTTTCTAAATAAAGCTGTGCGGTTTGTGACGTCCCCCCCACAAAAAAAAACTACAAAAAAAAAATACCCCGAACACAATAATTAGTATATGCACAGTAAACACTGAAAACGACATGTGTAGTGGTCAGCATCAACACAAACTGTGTTTTACCTAAAACACTGAAGCTAACTAACCAGTTATACCGACGAGGGTTTCAGAGAGAGGCAGCTAGCCAGTTAGTTAACTGTTAGCTAACGTTTTGGTTTCTTCTTCTTCTTGTTTTCTTTTTTTTCTTTTTTTTTTTAAGTGCCACGACAACCTGAGCTCACACACGCCAGGGTTAGCTGCCGTAGCTCGGCTTCGCATACCGCTAGCATGTCTCTTCATGTCAGCAGCTGGTGGGCATCCTGGCTTCTCATCAGTCGTGACCAGGCCGAGGCTCGGTAAACCGAGGCTGGCTGCTCCAACTCCGGGAGCCTCTGTTGCTGCTGTGTGTGTGTGTGTGTGTGTGTGTGTGGTCCCCCGCTACCCGTCCTGGCACAACCTGCCGAGGAGGAAGCCTCCTGGCTGACTGTTGGTTAACATCCACAACAGTGCTGATGATGATCCCAGTCACCAGCAACCCCCTGACTGACGGACTGACTACCTGGACTAGTCTCTGTTTCTCTTCCCCCCACAGCTCGAATGTGAATGATACTCACTTGGACTGCAGAAAGGAGCCGTAACACGTAGACAGCATAACAGGGAAGGAGGCAGAGGAGGTGTTTGCCCAGGGCGGTCACTCGGCTCGGGTACTTTTCCTCCCAATGATCCCTGTGTCTCGGAGCTTCAAATGAGCTCCCCACACTGCAACGGCGCTGGAAGACACTGCAACGCGATTGGCTGGACTGAGCGGAACTCGAGCGACCTGCAGGGGGAGTAGCCGTGATGCATTCAAGGTAATAGGAAAACCCACGATCGGGATTTCAAGACTAAAACAGCAGCGTGCGTAACGCTAATGAATTACAATGTTGTGCAAAAGAGTCGGATTTACTTACACTTTACAACAAAACCTCAATCGCAAATTCCCAGCTGAGGGATGGTAAAAGTAGCCTAATTTCTATCCAATGTACCTACTTATTGTAACTCTTGACAACTTCTGTGCACTGACCCAGTAACTCTGCCTCATTTACCACTTATTTACCAGATTTATCGATTATTCTCTATTTCAGTGCTGTTCATTTTTACAGTTCATTGTGTCATATTGTATGTAGTTACTCCATATCAAATCCAACGTATAGTATTACTCATTTGTTGCAACATTCTCTGCACTCATCACATGGTGGACTTGTATGTTTGCATGTATGTGTGCACCACTTCCACCTCCGTAACGGCACTGCTCATTGCACCGTTGCATTATCGTCTCAGTTTGTCCGCTTATTTATAATGTGTTATGTGTTTTCTACACTGCAGACTATTTTTTTATAACTGCATTATTGTTTTATTTATTGTATAAGTGAGCACACCGTGAGCATTGTACAATCCTGAGTCAAATTCCTCATATGTGTACACATACCTGGCAGATACAGCTGATTTTTGATTCTGCAATGCTGTGAGGTAAATCCAATATACTTTATTGATCCCAAAGGGAAATTAAATGTTGTAACTCCTATTGAGCCAAATTCGTCAAAGAGTTACTGTGATGGCCGTTGGAATGAAAAATCTCTTGTGGTCTGTATTGCAGCAAATTTGAGGAAGCCTCTGACTGAAGACATTCTGTTGTCCCAAGACATTCTCATGAAGAGGATGGTCAGGGTTGTCCATAAATTTTCTTGGTTTTATAAACAATCTTTATGTGCATTATCATTTCCAGAGGATCCACAGTCATCCCCAGAACAGAACCAGCCTTCTTTATCAGGTTCTTGAGCCTTTTTAGATCCCTGGCTCTGATGCTGCTGCCCCAACAGACTTATAGAAGACATGCAGTATCTTGCTGCAAATCTTGAAGGACCTACAGCTTCCTCAAGAAGTACGGTCTGTTCAGTCCAACGTGCTGCCACCCTGAGGGGCACAATTCTAGAATAAGCCAACACAAAGTAGCCTACATAACTGTTAAATACAAGAAGAATTAGACACTGTGAAATATTAAACCTGAATATTATGCATAAACTACTTTATCAAAAAAATACAATCCAGTGAAACTAAGTGCCTCTGCAAGTCACCTGATTAGTAAACAGAGTCCAGCTGTGTGTGATCTAATCTAAAGTACTGCAGCTGTTCAGCTAAAGTCCCAAAGGGTTTTTGTTTCCATGTTTGTGCCTCTAGTGGCCTTCATTCAACAGTTACTTGCTAAACAGGAACTGGGTGAAGACAGAAGGGTAATGACATGTGGCCTCTGTACATGGGTCGCATTTTTCTGCCCCTGCACCACCACCCCATTTTAGCTCTGGGAGGAGCTGCAGAGATCCACATCTCAGGTGGGAGAATCTGTTGATAAATGATAAATCCCATTTTTTGTGGCTTCCACAGATCTAGCCATTATTAAAGAGCAACAAGTTGAAAGTGATTGCTTAAAGGAAACCACAATAAGTGTTGTTTCAGGTCAAATGTTTTTGGTCAAGATACAACCAGCTTTGGTTTATTTTTTCACTGCCTACCCTTTTTCAAACTCTCGTCAAAATGTTACGGTATGTCTTGATTTTATATGTTCCCATTCATCTACATTTGTTTTGTTATTAACTTAAATGTGGAACAACTCTTATGAGTTGTACAGACAAAAGAGTGCCACTTTTTTACTGTTATTGTGTGTGCTTTTCGGTGTTATTGTGTAACAATAGTCATTACGTTAGGTTAAAAGATCGGCCATAATCATTATGGCCGATCTTTTGACCTAACGTTCAATCCAATGAAATCCACTTTATTTATATAGTACATTTAACAACAGAAAAAATTTTCAATGTGCTGTACATAACAAAAAAACTAAAAATAAAAAGGACACAGAGGACCACACAACTACGCAGTGTTAAAAGCCAAAGAATAAAAGTGGGTCTTAAGACGAGACTTAAAACACTCCACTGTGGATGCTGTTCGTTTATGGAGGGGCAAAGTATTCCAAAGTCTGGGGCCAACTACAGAAAAGGCTCTGTCCCCGCTGGTTTTAAGCCTTGTCTTAGGCACTATTAGCTGAAGATGGCCCTCAGACTTCAGAGCACATGCCAGAGAATAAATCTGGAGGAGGTCGGTGATGTATTGAGGAGCCATCCCATTGCGTTGCAATGTTGCAATTCGGCAAACACCATTCCTAGGAAGTATGGGGGTGACAGCATCATGTTGTGAGGATGTTCCACTGCAGAAAAGGCTGATGCCCTTCACAAAACAGATGGCATCAATGTCAAATAAAATAACTCCTCAAGACATCAGCCATGCAGTTAAAGCAAATGGTTCTTTCAAATGCACATTAATTAAAAGTATACTTGTCATGATTTAAGTTTTTGTTTGTTTATTTTGGACTTTTCTTGGATCAGCCTTCCCTTCTCAGCCACTACCCAATCAGCTCAGTCTCCTTCCAGCCAACACCTTGCTCTTAATCAGAACCACCTAATGCATTAATTAGTCAACTCTGTTCACCTGTCCACACACACCTGCCTCAGCCAACTCATACCTGCCAGAACGTCTCATCTCATTTTATCTCGTCTGTGTGATCTGCCTCTATCAGATCCTGTGTGCTCAGCCAGCTGGACACTTCTGATAAAAGTTGCCTGTGTCTGCATGCTGCAGTTTGGCCTGTTTCTCCTTGAGATCCAGCTGCTTTCTCTGATTGTTCTGGTGGTTCCCTGGTCCACATTGTCTGTTCTGGTCCATCACTACCTGTTCTGGTCCATCACTACCTGCATCTTCTGGTCCCCTGCTCATCCCTGCACCATCAGCCATTATTCATCTGTAGTCTGGTTCTGCTTGCCTGCCTCACCGGCCACTATTCATCCTTTTCAATAAACCTTTTAAAATGTAACTGTGTTTGGCTGAATATTGGGTTCACCAGCGTCATCCATTACAATACTACTAAATTAGTTACAAAGGTAAAGGAGTCCTGTATTGCATATTTGTATGTACAGTTGGTCAGGAGTTGGCAACCCCCTGTTGGCATACATTCAATTCAATTCAATTTTATTTATATACCACCAATTCATGAATCATGTCATCTCAAGGCACTTTACAAAGTCAAATTCAATACATCACAGCACTTATGCAAAACATATGACAGATTAAGGTAAGGTGGCCTTTTTTGTTGTGTAGTTTGTCATATTATGAACCTCTGGTGTGAGTTTTACAGGTCAGATTTGTGAGTCTTTGTGGAGTAGAAACAATTCTGCAGGTGTTATGATAAACAGGGATTGCTACATTCTAAATTTGGTGTTACAAGCTGTGAACCTGAATGATATTATTTGGAGCAACCTTTAGAAGGAACAGGTAGAATAAAATTGTCTTCATCCTTCAAATTGGACAATATTTCTGGAGTCCTGTGGCTGTAAGTTGTATTACGAAACCTTGCCATCAAGACCTCATGTAAATTAGCTTACAATTTTAACAACTATTGATAAAGTATAAAGACTTAAAATCAGACTAACATGACCTGTTGCTGGAGTATCGCTTAAAACCAACAACTGGATTTATTCAAATGATGCCTGTGTTTTAAATTGTAATTTGTTACTATTATAAATTGTTACTGTCAAGACTTGTTTAGTTATTATTGTTGATGAACCAAAGTGAAGACAAGAGCCATGTAGCCACATGATGCAATGATTAAATGAAGATTTTAGTGAAAAAAATTAGATTTACAGCAGACACAGAATAATCACCTCCAGGATCAAACCAGACGAGGGGTAGCACAACGGAGGAGCCGACAAGCAGGGGGAGGAAACCGACAGGTTATATAGGTGAGGAAATAGAGGACAAGGTAGATGAGTGATTAGCACAGGTGAATGTGACGACGGTAATGAGCTGAAGGAGATGGCAGGAGACAGGGAGGAAAACAGAGCCTAACAAATATATAAACATCACAATGAATAAACAGACAATGACAAAATAAACTCACTAACTGAAGACAGGCAGTAAAACAAAGATCTGAGAGAAACAAGAATAAACTAAAAAAAAAATGTGAAAAACTGAGAGGTTGCACCATCCCCAGGAATCTAAAAATAGTCAAATACCTGGGGATCGAGACAGTTTCTGTAACAATAACTCCTGCAGTCCTCCGCTGTGAACTCTATTGCTTTCTGTGAACTCTGTACTTTCTGCATTCTTGTCTGTGCATTGTTGAAATACATCCTGCTGCTACATACACGTGCACTACTCATATTGTGGTCCAAATAACTTTTATGCACATGTCTTTTTGGTTTGCGGCTACATTCCTGAAATGACAGAAATGTTTATCTTAGTGAGGAGGTGTGGTTTACCCCGTAGCTAGGTGTGAGGCTGTGAGCTGTGATTGGTTCATAGTACAGGAAGCAAAATAACACAAATGTGCTTCTAGTGAGGAGAAATTAGACTGGGTTAAGAGATGTGTGTCGTGATGATGAAAACTACAAAATGTATTGTTTGTCACACAGCATCAAAATGTTTTAAAGCACCGTATTTCGCTCATCATCATTATTTTGATTTTCTTATTGTTATGCCTCGCCAGTCATTTTTACTACTTTATCTATGTGATAGTATGCACACTCACCTGTCAGCATTTTAATGGGATTGCCTGCTTGTAAAGGGGAAAAAATGAAAAACCGAACAGCAGCGCATCTGTCTGGTTAGCTCTGAGGTAAATCAGTAACCGGATCACGGCACCAACACAGAGTTTAAAGCATATTGCTGCAGATCAATGCACTTTTTTTCTCTGCAAGTCTTGGTGCTTTGATGCATCAGCCTGAAAAATTAGAAGAAGTGCTCCGTGCAGCAATCAAAGCGAGGAGATGGCATCACACAAGTAAACTTCTAGATGACCATTTAGTCAACTGATATTATAATGCAATAAAAAAAATACTTTCTCACTTCTTTTATTTATATTCTTTTTAATTTTCTCCACTTTTTATTCATGAATATCAAAAATCTTTCCTATTATTTATCCTCCATAAAAAGTACGTTAAGTGGAGCTGTGCAGTTAACCCATTGGGCCGCTGAAACGAATTAGTTTCCCCCTATGGGAACGATAATTTATCTTATCTAAATATTATAATTGTGTGATTGTTAAATAAATTTATGTGCTTATTTCCTCGACTGTTTAGGTGGTGGATCAGCCGAACGGCTCTCTCTGTTTCCACCATCTTCCCTGCTTAAGACACTCCTAGGCTTGCAAAAAGTTCTCCTGGCTACTAACACTTTTTCACTTTAGGACCTCTCTTAAGGCCTAAGACGCTTTGTAAATAACTTTTATCTTACCAAGGTACAATTCAAAGAAAAATCCTTGAATATGGAAATTCTACCATTTTTCCTAAAATGACGTCACTAATTGCTGCTTTTAGTCTTATGATTCTTTTTGAATACAAGCACCGATTTCTGGACCTCAACTTGGATTGTTACCTCGACTACTAGCCTTGCCCCTTGAATCCATCTGCTTGTTTTATGGACTCAGATCAAGTTTCTGCCATCCTGTCACTACAGGAACTAACAGGCAGATAACCCAATATTCAAGCCAGATACGGCTGGCTACCCACAGCAAAGGTGTCAGACAAGATGGCAAAATCTGAGTCCAGGAGACAAACTTGGGTCATAGGTAGTCAGGAAAGAGAACGGCAGACAGATCCAGTGGCTTGGCAAGACTCATAGTCCAGAAAACAAAAGGCAGCGTAGATGTCCAACAGGGGCTTGGCAAAGTAGGAAAATCTGTAAAACGTTATTGTGAGCCAAGGCAACCAGACATGAAGAAACGCTGGAAACCTTCTTGCTACGGCTTTCAATAATCTGGCTCTGTATATACTCAGATCTGCAGAGAACCCGATATTCAAGCCAAACATAGTGCTGCGCTTAAAACAAGCTTATTGTAAATAAACAAAGGTGTGGATATGAAAGGCTGAACAGGCAGAATAACAGGCAGATGATGGCTCAACAGGCTGGTGGCAGACAGAACAGGCAAATGACGGCTTAACACAGTGGTGTCCAAAGTGTGGCCCAGGGGCCCCTGGGCTGATTTTGTGCCGCCCTCCAACTGAATTTCAAGACAGATTTGGCCAATCAGCACAGGTGGCTTTTTGTAGATGGAAACTTTTTATTTTTAATTAGGGTAAATTTATTATAGGCAAGTTAAACTGAAAAGTTGTACTGAAAAAAAGTTTTTTTCAGTACAACATAAAACATTTGTCTTTTAATAAGCACACTTTTTACATTAATTTCATAGTAAATAGGATGACTTTTACTCAAATGCAGACTTTGGTGCATTAAAATTGTATTGGATTGTAATTAATTTAATAAATTAGGCGAAATACAGTTTAATATCTTTTCTAAGAATGATCACATTTTGTTGGGCAGGGTTAGTATTTTTGGTTATGTTATGGCTTAACAGGTGATTATGGCTGACAGGTCTGGCAGAATAATGCAGAACAGGCAATAATCAAAAAGGTTACACACAGGAACGGCAGGCGGTGCACACAAGCACTGAGAGGAAACGCATACAAGGCAAAGAGACGATCTGGCACTGATTGGCTGTGACAGGCAGGTATTTGTAGACAGAGTCCCAGGTGAAAACACTTAGTTAACAGCAGCAGGTGAGTTGATCACCCAGTCATCTGAGTGGGGGCAGAGCAGCCAGCCCAAAAAACAACACAACAGAGGCAGGTTGCATGACATGCTATCTTGCTGTCTATGGAGAGCTTATAAAGAGCACGAAAAAGGCGTGTAGCATGAGGCTGATTGCAGTGTAGTGGAGAGGCAGGCTCACATGTGCAGTCCATAAAACTTAATAACAGAGGTCTGAGGAGTGGCAGGATGAACACTGCAGACAGGCCAGACCATGACATCTGCAATGAGCAAGCTAGCTCTCGTTACTGCCTGATGTCCTGCTTGCTCCTGCAGAGGTTTCCTGCCTGGCTTCTGGTTTACATTAATGAAACGTTTTAAAATTCAACACTGTGTCAGGTTGAAATTCCGGTTCTCCTGCCTGCCTATAACAGCAGATGGAATCATGAAATGTGATGAGGCACCTATAGAGGACTTCATAAAGATGCATACTTCAGAACACCTGAACCATGCACTGCACAGAAGTGGAGGTGGAGGAAACGAAGCAGTCACTTTTTTTGTAAATAGTATATGTATACACTACCGTTCAAAAGTTTGGGGTCACATTGAAATGTCCTTATTTTTTAAGGAAAAGCACTGTACTTTTCAATGAAGATAACTTTAAACTAGTCTTAACTTTAAAGAAATACACTCTATACATTTCTAATATGGTAAATGACTATTGTAGCTGCAAATGTCTGGTTTTTGGTGCAATATCTACATAGGTGTATAGAGGCCCATTTCCAGCAACTATCACTCCAGTGTTCTAATGGTACAATGTGTTTGCTCATTGGCTCAGAAGGCTAATTGATGATTAGAAAACCCTTGTGCAATCATGTTCACACATCTGAAAACAGTTTAGCTCGTTACAGAAGCTACAAAACTGACCTTCCTTTGAGCAGATTGAGTTTCTGGAGCATCACATTTGTGGGGTCAATTAAACGCTCAAAATGGCCAGAAAAAGAGAACTTTCATCTGAAACTCGACAGTCTATTCTTGTTCTTAGAAATGAAGGCTATTCCATGCGAGAAATTGCTAAGAAATTGAAGATTTCCTACAACGGTGTGTACTACTCCCTTCAGAGGACAGCACAAACAGGCTCTAACCAGAGTAGAAAAACAAGTGGGAGGCCGCGTTGCACAACTGAGCAAGAAGATAAGTACATTAGAGTCTCTAGTTTGAGAAACAGACGCCTCACAGGTCCTCAACTGGCATCTTCATTAAATAGTACCCGCAAAACACCAGTGTCGACATCTACAGTGAAGAGGCGGCTGCGGGATTCTGGGATTCACGGCAGAAAAAGCCATATCTGAGACTGGCCAATAAAAGAAAAAGATTAAGATGGGCAAAAGAACACAGACATTGGACAGAGGAAGACTGGAAAAAAGTGTTGTGGACGGATGAATCCAAGTTTGAGGTGTTTGGATCACAAAGAAGAACGCTTGTGAGCACAGAACAAATGAAAAGATGCTGGAAGAATGCCTGACGCCATCTGTTAAGCATGGTGGAGGTAATGTGATGGTCTGGGGTTGCTTTGGTGTTGGTAAGGTGGGAGATTTGTACAGGGTAAAAGGGATTCTGAATAAGGAAGGCTATCACTCCATTTTGCAACGCCATGCCATACCCAGTGGACAGCGCTTGATTGGAGCCAATTTCATCCTACAACACGACAATGACCCTAAACACACCTCCAAATTGTGCAAGAACTATTTAGAGCAGAAGCAGGCAGCTGGTATTCTATCGGTAATGGAGTGGCCAGCGCAGTCACCAGATCTGAACCCCATTGAGCTGTTGTGGGAGCAGCTTGACCGTATGGTACGCAAGAAGTGCCCATCCAACCAATCCAACTTGTGGGAGCTGCTTCTGGAAGCGTGGGGTGCAATTTCTCCAGATTACCTCAACAGATTAACAATTAGAATGCCAAAGGTCTGCAATGCTGTAATTGCTGCAAATGGAGGATTCTTTGACGAAAGCAAAGTTTGATGTAAAAAAAAATCTTATTTCGAATACAAATCATTATTTCTAACCTTGTCAATGTCTTGACTCTATTTTCTATTCATTTCACAACGTATGGTGGTGAATAAGTTGTTTGGGTGACCCCAAAATTTTGAACGGTAGTGTATTTATATATATATTATATATACAGGACTGTCTCAGAAAATTTGAATATTGTGATAAAGTTCTTTATTTTCTGTAATGCAATTAAAAAACATGAAATGTCATACATTCTGGATTCATTACAAATCAACTGAAATATCGCAAGCCTTTTATTGTTTTAATATCGCTGATTATGGCATACAGCTGAAGAAAACTCAAAAATCCTATCCCAAAATATTAGAATATTTCCTCAGACCAAGTAAAAAAAAAAATTATAACAGCAAAAACAAAATCAAACATTTGAAAATGTCCATTAATGCACTCAGTACTTGGTTGGGAATCCTTTTGCACAGATTACTGCATCAATGCGGCGTGGCATGGAGGCAATCAGCCTGTGGCATTGCTGAGGTGTTATGGATGCCCAGGATGCTTCAATAGCGGCCTTTAGCTCATTTGCATTGTTGGGTCTGGTGTCTTTCAGCTTCTTCTTCCCAATACCCCACAAATTCTCGATGGGGTTCAGGTCAGGGGAATTGGCAGGCCAATCAAGGACAGTAATGCCATGGTCAGTACACCAGTTACTGGTGGTTTTGGCACTGTGCGCAGGTGCCAGATCTTGGTTGTGCAGCGTTTCCTGCCACATTTCCCCCTTCCAACACACTTTTTGTGAATGTGCTTTGAAACTGCACTCTGTGAACAGCCTGCTCTTTGAGAAATTTCTTTTTGTGTCTTACCCTCCTGATGGAGGGTGTCAATGATGGTCTTCTGGACAGCAGTCAGATCAACAGTCTTCCCCATACTTGTGATTTTGTTTACTGAACCAAGCTGAGTGTTTTTCAAGGCTCAGGAAACCCTTGCAGGTGTTTCGAGTTAATTAGACGATTCAAGTGATTAGTTGAATAGCCTACTAGTATACTTTTTCACGATATTCTAATTTTCTGAGACAGTCCTGTATGTATATATATGCTACCAGCATTGTCCAAGTCCTGCTGCTAATCCAATGACAAAAATTAAGATGGAAAAATAACTGAATTATTTAGTCCATGTTTTTCCATAGGACAGAGAACCACTTTCCTGTTTTTTATAGGTTAATACGCCATGATTCTACTGGTCCGGCCCTCTTGAAATTAATTTTTTATGTGACCCCGCAACTAAAAAGAGTTTGACACCCCTGCTGTAGCAGTTCATTTTCCTGTAGCTTTAGCAGGTTTGAACTGGAAATGCTTTCCACCTCCAGTGTGCGTTCTAGTTATCTGCCGCTGGAGCGATCAAAGAAATGATCGCACAGCATAGAACCAACATCGAACCAATGGCTGAAACGAGGCCCTGGCTGGTAGATGGCAAAACTCGTCGTCAGAGAACCAACATTTGACTTGGAGGAGTCGTTTGGATCTCTCTGCGCAGTAGGTCCTTTATCTGGATAAATACAGCTTTAAAGACAAAATAAAAAATGTGACTAAACTAGAAAATGTTATCCCACTTATTTTATTATTTAACAAACCAGAAACCGCACTGCTGTCTTTTACCTGTTACCACTTTAATGTACGACCTTAAATCCATATGTATATCCGTCACCATAAATCTCTTCTTTATTTATTTTTTTCCAGATCCACTGTATATATCTGGATTGCACTGTATATACTCCATGCACCTTTCCCTCCTTTGTGCACCTTCTGTTGATTATAAGAGCCGATGTGACATGCATTTCTCCATTGTGAGATCATTAAAGTTTTATCTTATCTCTCTTATCTTATCTAAAATGAATAAAATCATGGTAATACAAATTATGTTTGTCTGGGGGTGGGTGTAGAAGGTCCTCAGTGTCCTACTTCTACTAGAACCGCCGCTGTACAATTTTTTTTTAAAACATATCTTATTATGCAGCACGTGAATGTCTGCAGACCTATTTTTCAGTGCATACGCAATTTTTCCATTGTGACGAATCAAACTAATTATGAATCCTGAGATCGCTTTTTTTAAAGTACGTTTCGCTTCTGCTTTACAAAGAACTCAAAACGACTTTTTTTTTTTTTTATCCAGAGACCTCAACATGCAGAGAGGCCTATATTGTGGCGTATCTCCACCGGAAACCAGCCCCTCTTTCACTTTCGCTTTAAGGACCAAAGAAAAATCCCCTTCGGTGTTCATGAAAGACGGGGGTTCCGTTTGAAGGGTTTCCAGTTCTCCTCAAACGTAATTTCCACGCAGTATTTCTCTTCGTGTCGGGAGAGAGACAGGGCAGTGCTTTCCCACGTTAAGGAGCGAGTCACCGTTCCGCCGCCGGGGCATAAAGGTAAGTTAGTTCCGTTTCCACTGGCGTTCTTGTTAAACCTGTATGGTAGGTTCTGTGTAAACAAACGATCGGGAACCTCAGTTGGACTTTTTTGCTCTTTTTTTTTTGTCCTTTACCCTAAACAGCTACTTCTGTCAACACAAACGAACAAACATGTCTCCTTCGCTCGAACGTCACCTCCGGGCGATCAGCGCCGTGGCGGAGGACCTGAGCGGCGCTGAGCGCAGGAAGGTGATCTACCTGTGCGGGAGCCTAGTGACGGACGGCAGCGTGGACCGCGTCCGGGACACGCTGAGGTCCAAAGTGGACGAAGACGGAGATCCGTCCTTGTTCGTGATGTCCGTCCTCTCGCAGCTGGGACGGTACGACCTTCTGAAGAGGGAGTTTAAAGTCGGCAGGAATGAGATAAAGCCGCGCATTCACACATATGGACAAGTTCTCCCAATATTCAGGTATTGTTCAATTTTATTCAGTTCAATTTTATTTATATAGTTCACAGCACACGTCATCTCAAGGTACTTTACAAAGTCAAAGTAACTCCCCCCCCCCCACTAACTCGAGGGTTAATGTTTTACTCAGCAACGTGTTTTCTTTCCTGCAGAGTGCTGATGGTGACCATTAGTGATGACCTGTCAATGGCGGACGTGGAGCAAATAAAATTCATTTTAAGAGAGAATCTATCCCGTGACAAAATAGAGAATTTCAAGGTAAAACGGTCCTACTTTTGCTTTCCGGTGGTGTGGGTGGGATAGAGATTCCTATGACTGTGTGTCTCTGCTATGGCAAGCTTTTACTTTCACTGAAAGGGAAAAAAAATAAATCACACAGAACATCTGTTACAGACTTTCCTGGACGTGGTGATTGAACTGGAGAAGATGGATTTAGTGTCACCAGAACGAGTAGAGATCGTAGAGGACTGTTTAGGCCACATTGGCCGGCTTGATCTGCGCAAAAAATTGACTGCTTACAAGATGTCAGGTGAGCGTATTCAATAGAAGACATGTTATTTAAATGGTCCAAATGATTCGCAAAAGATTTCATTTTTACGGGGAAAAAGGCATCTGAATATTTTTTATTTTTTATTCCAGCTGACTGAAATGGTTCATTACGCATGAAGCTATGCATTATGATTGAAGCAACATCTGAAAAGAAAGATTAGAATGAGGGAGGAGCAAATCTGGCACATACCCACAAAAAGCCCTGTAAAAGCTTTTGCACAACACCCTAAGAAAGACGCCGTGGTTGGCCCAATTTTGATCTAAAAATCCATGCACAATGGTCAGGCATAAGATTATCTGACAGATGAAGTGAAAGATATTGTCTAATCATGCACCAGTTTGTGGGAGGTTTAGTCCTTAGAGTTGATGCGCCACAGTAGGAAAAGATGGAGGTTTGAAAAGAGTTGGACATTGGTAAATTGTTGCTGGCTGTATGACTTTTTTTTTCTTTCTTTTTTTTAGAGAATATCCAAAACAGCAGCTCTTGTGTGAAGTTCTGTCTGCAATACGCCCCTTTTCCATTAGTACCATCTCAGAGCGGTTCACTACGTGTCATCTAGCTTTTTCAGCTTTTCCGTTATTAAGGGTTATGTTTTTAATACCTGCCTTGATGTGGTTTCGAGCGCAGCGAGTTGGTCTTAAGACACATCAGGAGACTGTCGGTCGCTGTTTCCCTAGGGAGTGAAGTCACAGTTACCGTAACTAGAGTGACTCCAAAACAAGAATCAGCTGCCGTAATTAAGACATCACACCACAACCACAGCAGCTGCCGAATGGGAACCCCCCAAACCGATTCTGTGGTCCAACTTAAGAGTTGCACACATTTATATGCTTTGTTATGTTTTTTTATGCTTATGTCAACGTGTGAGACTTGTCGCCTTTCTGTGTCAACTTCAGCCACACTGGCGTGGGAGTCAGTTGTCATGGAAAACCCCCCGTGTTGAACTAAATCAAGCCGACCTATCGAATCGGTGCGTCACCTTGGTAAAAGGGCATTAGTCACTATTTATCAAAAGTGGTCCGAGGAAGGAGCATTGCTGAAATGGCAACGGGGTCACAGGTGGCCATGGCCCAGTGACAGATGTGCTGCTTTGCCTCAAAATGCTAAAGGGTCTTCCACTGGTTTTGATAGAACGGGGCATTGCAGTTTGTTGAGCGCACGGCTGCACAGCTGCGGAACTGTGGAGGCGCACACTGACCCCTGTCCACCACTGGAAATGGTAACATTGGCCAAATGAGCATGGAGCAATGCAAGAAGGTGGCCTGGTCTGATGAATCTTAGCGTTATGGCTGGGCATGCATGCGTGCGTCTCCTATTTGGGGAACATCAAGAATCTTTTGTTGTCACCATGGTGAAATTGCGTTTGAGGCAAACACTGGCTTAGGATATAGACGGATAACATGACACACAGACACAACAGATTTAGTATTTACAGGAGTTTTTTTCTCCATAGATTAGAGACCAACATGGTGTCCACGGGCACCAAGTAGCCCCCGAGGACCACATGTGGTGCCCATGAGCCTGTTCTAAAAAAAAAAAAGAAAAAAAAGCACAATCCAACACTGAGCTGCATCTAAAACTTTATTTTATACCATTACTCTTCCTGTTTAATTACACTTGCACTTACAGAGATTTAAAAAATGGCAATATCTATAACGAAGCAAGGACAATTTATTTATTTTGCATCAAGTTAAGGTGAACTCTGTCTCTTGTAGTTTAAAGGTCAGTACAGGTAGCCCTTCGTATGGCACAACACCAATGAAGTAGCTCTCAGTTTCAAAAACGTTGGTGACCCCTGCCTTAGAGCATGCACGTTCGTATCAGAGTCCGAGAGCTCTGATATCAGTCCCTTATATGGATTGGTCCGTCCTTCATGAATCTCAAGTAATGAGGTAATTTTTGTGAAGAGATTGAGGCTTCATTTACAGAAATGTAGAATTTGATATTCCTGAGAATAAGAGTGTGCAAATAGTCAATAAGAGTAGTGTGATTGTAACATATGATGGACCAAAGTCTCTCAGCAGGGGGAGATAGTCCTCACAGCTCTTCTTTCCAGCTCTGAGTTTATTTGTTCTGTATTTGATGCTTCTGAAGCGTTTACCTGATGGGAGAGGGCTAAAGAAAAGTGCATTACCCAGGTGGGTGGGATCAGTGGAGATGCGTCTGGCCCTTCTCTGGACCTGTGCTTCATAAACTGAGTGCAAATCCTGTAGACGGCATCCCACAATCCCCTGTGCTGTCCTCACCATCCGTGATAAGTCCTTCCTCTCCTGCATTGTGCAGCTCCCATACCACACAGTCATGCTGAGACATAACTGAGACATGTGGCACCAGGATGCAGTAGTACAGAAAAGGAAGCCCGGGCAGTGCACTCAGGTGTTTAAGTCAACATACTGCCGGAAAAACCTTGAAAATATTTCAGGGATGCCGACACTTTCAGCCGCGACTGTATGCTGGTTACCCGATACCATTTCTCTTTGAGAACAAAAGACATTCTGGGTGGTGCCAAACACTGTTAAGCCGGATGTCACACTATGATCCTGTGATGAAAGCAAACAGACAACCAAACCCAAGCATTAAATTGACGTGCAAAAACACATTTGGACTAATAACACATAGAACCATGTGTGGAGTGAGATGGTCAGAGACTCACCTAACAGATCCAATCATAGAGCTGAAGGCATATCTTTAAGATGAAGATTTAAAAATTATATCAGTAAGATAATCCAGATTTTAATAAATTATATGTTTAATTGTTTTGAGACCTATAGTATGTGTTGTTTACAGTTTCAATAAAAAGCTCGCTAAGCACAAAGATTTTAAAGATGTTTTATAGCTTTTCAGCGAAAGTGTTTGTTCATCTAGGTTTTTTTTTGGGTCTGAGTGGGATCAAGTTTATCCAGGCTAGTTCTAAGAATATCTTTGATGTTAAAGGTTAATTAGAAATTCTGATCTGTCATTTAGATAATTTAGTTGTTGCAGGTAGCAGGGAGGGGTTGTTGTTCAGGTTTAGGGAATGTCTTTTAGTCCAATCTTTGTTCCAGAACAATTTCAGATAAAGGGCTTCTTTGTCTGTTAACCTATGACCTATGGGTCCCAAAAGAATGGGGAAAAAAAAAAAAAAAACTAAATCCAGAGGTGACAGTTTTGTGTCTATATGACACACAACTTGGCAAAAGAAGACATTACATCATGAGCAAGCTTTTTTCAGTTGCACTATTTGCTCACATTTCTTTGGTATTTTACTACATGCAGCAAAAAACTCCCCCCCCCCCCCCCCCCCCAAAAAAAAATAGTCGTTTAACACCGACCAAAAAGGTGTTGGACAAAAAAAAAAAACTTGCTCAAGACTTTTTGTACAGCACTGGAAATAAAGCCCACATAGGCAGAGGAGAAACAACTGAACATAAGCTAATCCCCAAACTATTTACCACTGTGTATGTGAGAAATTTATTATCCATTTAAGAGAAATAGAACAAGTTCGTCATGCTGTTTTCCATCAGAAAAAAACGTCTTCCTTTATATTAAATAAAAAAAACACAAAAGTTGGTTTATTGGTTCTTTGCTCTTGTACTTAGATTTACTTGTGTCCTTTACAGTTCAGAACTCCGGCCAGCGTTTGCCTCAGCAGCAAAGTTCTCAAGCTAGGGTAAAATGTGTTAAAAGTTTTCATGTTTACTTTTTCTTATTAAACTGTTTTCTTCTTTAACAATCTTCTTTTGCTTTATTTAGGGATTTAGTCAAATGTGGCCCTGGCACACTGGTAAGATAATTAAAACATTTAACAGGGATCACGCCAATCCCGTTGTTTTCTGCTGAAAAGAATGGACTGTAATTGTCTGACTCTCTGGACACCTTACAGCTGTGACTTCTGAACGCCGTTCCCCTCAACGACAAAGTTGTCAAGCTTCTGTGAGTGAAACACTGTAAAAAAAGAAGAAAAAAACAGTTTCTCTGTTTTATGCATTCGAGCTGTTTTGATTGCCATCTTCTCTTTGGCTTCATCTAGGCAATTGAACGCATATCGTCATCTAATTTGTATTAAAGAAACATTTTTTTTTTTTTTAGTTTTCATCTTGTTCATTGTTCCCAAATTAGTGTGACAGTTTTGCCCATTAGTGTATGCAAATGTCTAACTGAAACTTTTATTACTGTGTTGAGGCTGTAATGAAGCATTTTTAACAAATGTCTGCGTTTTCTTTTACATTTCAGGATCAGCTAGAGCAATACAACTTCAAAGCCAAGCCAAGAGGAGTTTGTGTTATTATTGACTGTGTGGGCAAAGATGGAGGTGAGAACTCTATTTATTTAGGAATTGGTACCAAAACGACATAAAAACTGTTATTCATCCAAAATGTAAAAATCCTGATGTTTTATAACTACAAGGCAGGCTATTATTATTATTATTATTATTATTATTATTATTATTATTATTATAAATTATTTAATCGTGTGGTTTTCAATTTATTTTAATTAAAAATAAAGCATAAACTTTTTGCCCCAAATCTGTTGACCAATTCTGCACATGCTAGTATTACTACAGTACAATCTTTGCAATTACTGTGGTAGTTCTTATAATGCACACAGAACACATTTATGTGCTTTCACTCACCTGACATAGGTGATGGGTGACAAGCCAGAAATAGAGTAGTACAATGGCGCTATCTGCTGATGCTTTCACTTTAAAGTCTCCTAACTCACTCTTCTCCAGGCTTGGTCCTTTCTGGACTGGTCTGGTTAGTAATAATTGATTGATTCATACAACTCAGGTCGACCGCAGACCGCCACTATCAGCTTTTCCTCCATGTTGTATGAAAACTGCTTCGTCTCCGGCGCAGTCCTTCACCCCACGTCACAGTCACATCCAGTTCCTGATTGGTTGCCGCGACAAGACACAAAAGTTCTGGTTTTTCAACTTCAGCGAATGTCGCTCCGCCTCCGTCACATGTGTCGTGTCACTGTGTAATCGACAAAATTGCGGCTGTCGCATTGCTAAAAACGCGGCTGTTGCATCTCTTTGCGTCGCATCGCTCCTGTGTTGCACCTGTACATAGGGATAACATGTAAATCGGTCGCTCCAGTCACTGGGAACGCCTCATTAAATTTAAACAATTGGAGAAGTAAAGGAAGAGTCATCTCTCAGAAGCTGTCTCGGCTCATTGCAGTTTTTGTTCATGTTGAGGACAGGTCCGTAGCTTGTTTTCCAGGATAACTTTTCAGTGGTTCAAAGCACCCCCACACAAACACATGACACAGAAACTGTTGGTCATTACTACATTGCTCAATAAAAGAAGTATATGAAGTTCTTATGGTAATTTCTGAACATGTTACAACGTATAAACACAGAAAACGCTGTTGATGAAGATGTATGAAAAGCCTTCAAATAAAGCCATCCTCTATCGCTGCATCAAAATCTCACGCTTGAGAAATTTCAGAAATCCAAGTTTTCATTTATTAATTTATTTAGTGGGAAAGCAGATTTGCCAGTTAAGAAAAAAAAATGCTTTTTGCTCACTTGCCGGTGGCCCATTTATTGGTATCGCTATCAATCCCTTTAACCTCTTAAAGGTAGAGTGGGTGATTTATCTAGAAATGTAGCTAAAAAATGCCCATGTCCCTTTTTGAATAACTGCATGTGCAACACCATCCTACCTGCTCTTACACTTCTCGGGGGGAGGAGAGAATCTCCCAAATACACTCTGGTCTTATTTCCTTCTTCTGGCAACTTCCTCTTCTCATAAACTTGTCAGACAGTTTGCTTCTTGCGACTCTCAACCATTTTCAGAGTATACGATGAGAGCAGTGGAGCTGCAGCTAACACCGAAGCTAACCGCTAACCTAGCCACTAAGCTAACCAGATGCATAAACAGTAGAAGTGCGCATGTGCAGCCAGCAAGAGGAAGCTAGCAAGGAATGAGCACACACATTGCCGGATACATGAGCGTTCACAATGATCGGCATGTGGGACAACCAGTAGATAATATGACCCCCCCCCCTCGGAACTTGAAGCTGAAAGAAGGCCGTCAACTATACCTTTAAGACCTAATAATTTCAGTCTAAACGGAGGCTTTTTAATGCCTGAAAATGATCAATTTCTCTTCAAACATCTGTTTTTCTTTCTCCAGACAGACCTGTAAATGAGGTTGATGATTGACCAAACGTATATAATTGAAGAAAAACTGATCTTATTCAGCCTTTTTTCCAAGTGTCTAAAGGCCTTTGGACTAAAGCGGTCTTAAGAGGTTAAAAAAGTGTAGAAAAAGCCAATTCAAATTCACAATACAATTTTAAAGTTTACTATTTAATAAAAATCAGATCATTATTGGGTCTTTGAACTGTATAATAACCCAAAACATGAGTCCCCATCAAAACAGACCTAAACCCTTTGGAGAACCTCGGGGCTCAGGACTCTGGACGGACTGTGCAAAGAAGAATGAGTCAAGATCCAACTCTCCCTGTGCTTTATACTATGTGAAATTGTACCGGAAAAGATTGAGAGCTGTGGTGCTGAAAGTTTTTTTTACACACTTTTAACTGCAGGGATACCGATAATTGTGCCACAGGTGATTTTTTTTTTTTTAATTTATTTATTACACTCAATTTGTTCTTAAAATGTCTTTATTGAGAGCAAAGTGGAACCGAAGTCAAATTCCATGTTGCATGAAGCAACTTGCCAATTAAAACTGATTCTACACCAGATTTTGGTTCCACTTTGGCAAAAAAAGAATCCTATTATTTTGAAGGGTTTTCCCATCTATATAAAGGGAGATACAAAATGATTCTTCAGTGTCTTGTCACAGAGTTTTCATGATTTCATGTCATCGTTTCTTGACTCATCAGGAATGTTAGAAGAGGTGTTTGAGGCGCTCCACTTCAGAGTTCGCCGCCATTCCATGCTGGGTGCCGACGAGATTTTAACAACTCTCCAAGATATTTCTAAAGAAAGAGAGAGCCACGACGGGGACGCTTTTGTCTGCTGCATCATTAGCCGCGGCGCGGCTAATTTTCTCCTGGGTACAGACTCGGGAGGCGGAGGTCTTTATTTGGACAAAGTCAAAGCACCCTTTTTAGCTGACGCTTGCCCCGTGCTGGCCGGCAAGCCAAAACTCTTCTTCATCCAGGGCTACAGCGTTCCGATGGAACGGGCGAACCTGGGCGAGCTAGAGACAGACGGCGGCCAACAGAGGAATGACGCCATCACCAAAGACGCAGACGTATTCTGGAGTCAAAGCTGGACGGATGGAAGGCAGTTGCAACAAGAGCAACATCACTCCGTTTACCTGAAAGCACTGACTGATGCCCTACGCAAAACCAAGAGGTGATAGTGGGAAAACACTCACAAACAAATTCAATCTGTGCCCATCATCATGTCGTTCTTTTCATCTAAACTGTATGCTCTTGTGTCTTGGCAGGAAAATGGATCTGCTTGATGCTCAAACGGTGGTGAATAACGCCATCCATGACCATAATGAAAAAAATCCTGAAGCACATTATCATTGTGATGTAAGTCATACTCTTAGAAAAAAACTTTATCTACAATAGAGAAGTGACAGATACGTCATTGCTTTTACAAAGGTCCTAATACTGTAGCACTAAACACAATATACCTTATGAAGAACATGTTTTCTGTGTGTACACTGACCCCTAGTGGTTAGAAGGAAATAAGGCACACTACAGGTGCATAACAATGAATTAGAATGTGACGCTTTGTTTATTTGAGTAATTTAATCCAAAAAGTGAAACGCACATACAGATTCATTACACACATGTTGATATTTTTCCAGTGTTTATTTCTGTAAATCTTGATAGCTGTTGAACACAGTTAATGAAAACCCAAAATTTTGTTCCTAATAAAATTACAGCGCCAGTGAAAAAAAGATGTTTAATACAGAGATATCCACATGCTGAAAAGTATGTTCTTGTAATGTACAGTATATGCTGTCAGTACCTGGTTTGGGCTTTTCGTTCATGAATGAAAGCTTCTGTGCAGCTTGACATGGCGGTAATGAGTCTGTAGTTCTGCTCACGTTGCTTTTATAGCATTCTTCAGCTCGTCTGTATTGTTGTTTTTCTCATCCTTCTCTTGACAATATTCTATGGGTTTAGATCTTGCCAGTTTGTTGGCTATTCAAACTTAGCAATGCCGTGGTCATTAAACCAGTTATTGGTACTTTTAAGAGTGTAGGCATGTGCCAAATCCTGCTGGAAAATGAAATCAGCATCTTGATTCAGCTGGCAGCTGGATTCAGTGCCTCTTGTAGCACTGAATCCAGCTGCCATTGTTGCCCTGTGATTCTCCCCCAAGCTCTTAAATATTTCTCTTAAAAATTTACACTAAACAAACTATGAACAGTTGGGGTCTTTAGCAATGACCATTGTTGCTCTGTAGAGGTTGTTAATTGGACAACTGTCAAGTCAGCAGTCGTTATCAGGACTGTGTAGACATAATATAACGTTTCTGTATTAAATCCGCCTGTTTTGATCTGATATAATATTCTTATTTTCTAGAAACAGAATTTTGGGTTTTCATTAGATTTAAGCTATATCTATTAAAATTAGCATCCACATAATTTCACTTTTTCAATTGAATTACTGAAATTATTTTTTTTTAAATAGTCTTCTTCACTGAGTATGACACGCTGTGTTGTTATTTAAGTATTTAGTATTTATTTATTTATAAACTTTTTTTAAACTGCACATATGTTATGTATATTGTCTAACAGTCTGAAAACAACTCTTATTTGTAATTGATCAGCATTAGAAACATTTATAACAACAGTTTACTTTTGTAATATTTCACTTACATATCACTACTTTTAATCATAAAGAACTTAGATATGCAAATAATAATTTAACTCATGACTCATGATTTATAATTTGGTGTGGGTCACATCACATGATGCTCCCTGTGACCGTCTTATTAATTGTTAATTATACATATCTTTAATAAACAAAAGTACTATAGGCACTTTGTGATAACATATTTTTGTGTAATTAACAAAAAATCCAAAAAATTCATGAAAATTAAATTTTGCAGTAAAAGCTCTGTTGGCAGCTCATGACTTCAGGAAAAACATTGGGGTCCAAATTAAAGATATAAGCAAAAAAATAAAACAATCTGTTTCTACACTAAGCTACTATCGCATCACTTTGTGTTTTCCTATTAAATGTGAATTTGTGTCTGTGTCATGATATGCAGCTACAACAATGAATGGATTTTAACAGGAAAAGAGAGTTCGCTACTCTTCCTGAGATCTCCAGTCATTTCTTTTTTATGTAACTATGTTGTTGTTTGGCATGTGATGTATCCCGTGTTTCTGTTCTAAATAACCAATGTCTGGCTCTCTCTCTCTCTCTATATATATATATATAAAATTAAGTGTATTTCTATAAATTAATAACATATTTGTATGGCAGTCTGATGCATTTATTTGTGACGTTTTAAATGATTTAATGAATTTACAACAGTAATGAAAGTGGAGAGGAAAACTACCCTTTATCAGGAGGAACCCTCCAGCATAACCAACCTTAGCGTGAATGGCCATCTGCCACGACTGACTGGGGGTTTGAGGAGACAGAGCAGAGACGCATAAAAAGAATACAGAAAGAATGATCTAGGAGTACGTTATATGTGAGGAAAAATAAGGAAATAGCAGCTTTACTACCTTAATCTAGGAGAGAAGCCCAGATAATCAGATAAATTCAGTGCCCGTTTTCAAGTAGGGTGAAAGTACATACAGTGAGTTGCTGTAAAAACGTATCCAATAGCTTTGTCTAGGAGACAGACGGGGTTGAAAACTAAAAGACAGGGCCAAGCCATCATCTGTATAAGGATAATATGAAGTTGCTGGCAGCAGTAGCTTATCTGAAGCCCGCTCTGGGGTGATGTCACAGCTAAACAGAACGCCAGGCCAGATGTAGCTGCTATAAAGAGTTGAAATGACAGCAAACAATGCAAGACTGGAGAGTAGTAGGAGAATGTAGCAGAGTGAAGGAAAGTGTCCATTATGTCCTATAGAAGTGTAGGGCTGTTGGTCATGATAACCTAAGCCACTCCTAACTATAAGCTTGCAAAAAGGAAAGTTTTAAGCCTAGTCTTAAAAACAGGCTTTCTGCCTCATTGATTAAAGGTAGAGTCTTCGATTTTTCCGGAATTTCCCCAAGTCCGTTTTTGAATAACTGTCCATGCGAAAGACCGTCTTACCTGCTCTTCTGCTCCTCAGGGTCATCGCGTACAAAAAAAAAAATCCCAAATCCTCTTCTCATAAACTTGTCAGCCATGTTAAAAGTATAAGGTGAGAGCAGCGGGGCATGAATGAACAGCTAACACCGAAGCTTGCCAGATACATGAACATTAGAAGTGTGCGTGCACAGCCATCAAGTGGAAACTAACAAGGAAAGTGCACACACCTTGGTGTTACGTGAGCGTGTCAGAATCATTGGCATGTGGGATAACCAATAGAAAAGGTGATGCGATGGAACTTGAGGGACAGAGGGGGGTAAGAGCAGGACTAAAACAAATCCCTGCTATTGGGTCCAAATGACAGGATTGGTCAGTGATTTTACAGGCCTGCAGCTTTGATAGAGATTTCATTTTTTAACCGCCTTTTTCTGAAAGCATAATGTATT
Organism: Fundulus diaphanus; assembly: GCA_037039145.1. Lineage (NCBI taxonomy): Eukaryota > Metazoa > Chordata > Actinopteri > Cyprinodontiformes > Fundulidae > Fundulus > Fundulus diaphanus. The sequence continues at coordinate 37,681,489 of CM073132.1, forward strand.
TACTACTGTCAGGATGGAAGGACCATTTCACCCAGTATAACAAAAAGTGTTTCTGAACAGGATTACCACCTATAGCTTGAAAGCTTGGAGTTGGTTCCAGACGAGATGAACCTGATAACCAAAATATCTGCCTCCTATTCTACTTTTAGAAACTGCAGCAGGACAATGTTCCAAAGCACATCAGCAAGTCCACCTCTGTATGACTGGAGAAAAACAAAATCAAGACTTTGGAGTGGTCTGGTCAGAGTCTTGACCTTAATCCAGTTGAGATGCTGTGGCATGACCTTAAAAATGTCGTTCATGTTCGAAAATGCTCCAATATGACTGAATTAGAACAATTCTGCTAAGATGAGTGGGCCAAAATTCCTCCACAGCACCGTAAAAGACTCATTGAAAGTTATCGTGAATCCTTGATTGCAGTTGTTGCTGCTAAGGGCAGCCTGATCGGTTATGAAGTGTAGGGGACAATCACTTTTTCACGCAGGGCCATTTAGGCTTGGATTTTTTTTCCCTTAATAAAAGCCTTCATTTGAAAACTGCATTTTGTGTTTACTTTTGTTGTCTGACTACTATTTACATTTGATGTTCTGAAACATTTAAGTGTGACAAACGGGCAAAAAATTATAATAAAAATAAATAAACAAGAAATCAGGAAGGGGAAAACACTTTTTCACACCACTGTAAATATATCAAAGAGAAATGGCCTAAGCACCGAACCCTGTGCTTCTCCACAAGTAACCCTGGAGACGATAAAGATTTATTATTTACATGAACAGCCTCTAATCTGTCGGACAAATAAGATTTAAACCAGCCTAGTGCTGCTCCCTTGATCCCTACTATATTGATTGTTATTGAATGCAGCGCTGAGTTCTACCATGACACACAAGTCTATAATCTGAAGCAATTCATGAGAATATCATTAGTGACTTTCACCAGAGCTGTTTTAGTGCTATGATGAGCTCTGATGTCTGACTGAAATTCTTAGAACAGGTCATTATTTTGTAGACACTCATTTGATAAACAACAAATGTTCTCTAATATTATAGGCAGGACAGAATAAATAAATATAGGTCTGTAGTTTATTGAATATGACTGAAATATCCTCCTCCTTGCCTAATATTTCGAATAATGCAAAAAACTTTAATATAGAGAAGGAGTTGACTCATTAATAAATCCTCTTACTGCAACAAGGTTTCTGAGACAAAATCAACCACTCAAATAATTTCAAATCAAGGTATTGACTATGAATCCCTGAAAATAGAGATATTTTATGTTCCATAAACTGCTTCCCGATCTGGACCCTGGGTTGTCAGCATTTTTGACCGGTAATAAATTTTGCAATACTTCTAGAAAGAAGCGCTGCTCCATCCAAAGTCGGTTGGATACCAGTTCTCTGATCATTTTAAGGTTTTTCCCTAAAATGTTACCCAATTATGAATGCAGCCCACATCGTTTTCAGGACACCACCTGGACGACGACTGCATGCCGCTAAACATGTTGTCCCTGATCAGATCAGAGAGCAGACCAGAGAAAATTGCTGAGGCCCAGATTGTTTTGACAAACTTACCCAAGCAATCCAATATGGTAACCCTTCGTGTTGATGTGTTGTGTCCACTGGTACAGGAGGGTGCAGGGAGAAGGAAGTTGAAGGGAAATGGGATGTAAATCCAAAGACGCCCAGACATGCAAAGCACTACAACACATGAAAAACTAAACAAAACTCATTGGGAACACATTCAAACTGTTAAAAAAAACAAAACTAAGATAACATCTTGCACAACATGTCTTTTTATGGGGGGGGGGGGGGTCTGGGCAATGCTGCTGTTCTTTTTAGAGTTCTTTGAGTGTCTTTATATCAATTACCCACAACCCAGAGGTGGTTCATACCAGTTAATAATAATAATAATACATCAATCTTATATAGTGCTTTTTGAACACTTTGACACAAAAACACAGAAATAAACGCAAAATCATACCCAGGAAAAGCAAGTTTAAATAAGTGGGTTTCGAGATGTGATTTGAAGTTCTGTAATGACTCTGAGTTCCTGATTGTACTTAGTCTTATTTGAAGCTTAATTTTATCATCGGCTGTTTTTAATACCACAAAGTTTAGAAGTAAATCCTGATATTTGAAAATAGCATTTAAAAAAAAAACCTGCCCAAATCAGTGAACAATAACTAAACTAAACTAAAACGTACTAAATTCCAGCCAAATGGTGTAAAAGCTTTCAATAAGCAGAAGAAAGACCGGATAAAAGAGTCTTTGGCTGAATCCTATTTTACCCTTTGCCAGTTATTTTTCCCTATAAATTGTCCCAGTTGTATATGTGGTGTAGGAAGAAGGCTTTTAACCGTTAAAACTGAGTATATTCATGGGCATACTTCTAAGTATGCTCACAAGGACAACACCATAAATCTCTGCTATATTTAGATGTACTTGCATCTATATTTCTGCTCGACAAGTGAAAGATATGAGTGACTCTAGGAAATGGGATTTCATCTTTATGTAGACTCTCTGACAAAGAGGTTAAACCTCTGCGCTCAGCCTGTACCACGTGGATCTCCCCCAAAATCTTAAAGAGGCTTTGCTTACAACAATTAGAGTATTGCTGAAATGTTAACTAACTTCAGTAACTTAGTAGAATACATTAGCGTAATTACACACACTGATGTTTTCAGCTCATCAAAATGTGACATTTAAGATTAGAATATTTCATCAGTACTATTAAAAAAACATATTTTTGATACAGGAGTGTGAGCTCAATAAGATTTATGTTTCATACCTGCTTAATTTTCAAACAATCTAACAAACAAACCTCACTGGAACGCATTTTTAAATTTATTTAATATGACTGTATTTCGCAATGGCCTTTCAATAACTTTCTGCTGGATAAGAGTCAAATTAGCAGTCTTCTCCACCATCGTGTAAATCCGACCCTAGATATATGCAAAGCAACCTGCTGTTTAGGGCCCCAGCCCTATAATATAAAGTACTCTGAGACTGGGATGGAGGTTCACCTTCCAGCAGAACAATGATGACCCAAAACATACTGCTAAAGCAACACTTGAGATTTTTTGAAGGGAAAACACTTAAATGTGTCGGAATGGCCTAATCAAAGCCCAGACCTCAGTCCAATTGAGAATATGTGGTTACACTTGAGGATCGTGGTTCACAGGCGAAAACCATCCGACACGAAGGAGCTGGAGCAGTTTTGCCTTGAGGCGTGGCGGGTAAATATCCCAGTTGCAAGAATTGGCGAGCTCAACGTGACATACTCAGAGCAAGTTGCAATTGTAATTCCGGCAAAAGGTGTCTCTACAAAGTGCTGACTGTAGAGGGGGTGAAGAGTTCTGCATGAGGAACTTTTCTGTTATGTTGTCCTATTTGTTGGTTGCTTTATAATAACCGAAAACAGTACATCTTAAAACTTGTAGACATGTTCTGTAGCTAAATGGTGCAAACTCTCAAACCATTTTAATTTAAGGTTGGGAGGCAACTAAACATGAACAATGCCATTGGGAGGGGGGTGAATAGTATTGCTTTAAATAAAAATATTGACAAGGGTTTTATAAGCAACTGAATGCCACAGCGGTAGTTTAATAATTTCTGTTGCTCATGAGGTTACTTTTCACTCATGAGGTCTGTATTGAAATGCTGTACAACGGACATGACTGTGAGAGCAAATAAAAAAGTAAGAGAGATAACCGATCGCCATAATTTAGGTACAGCTTTTATCTTCAAAAACACTTTATCCTTCATGCAATTTGTTTATCAATATCTGCTGTTCCTTACTAAAAATGTTAATTGGACAATTACATTTCATAGATAAGGTAAAACGAAAGAAATTATTGTTAAACGTTAATTTACAAAATTCAGTTTTGCCCAATTGAATAATATGCAAACAAATAACCACAGTTATTTACAACTGGGCCCCTCAAATCATATTCTAATCATTCCAGCTCGGATTGTGTATAGATCAAGGGTCTGCAACCTGTGGCTCCAGAGCTGCATGTGGCTCGTTACACCTTCAGCTTTGGCTCTTAAAAACTTAGACCAAAAATGCAGGGGGGAAAAAATTGGTCAATGTTTCTAAATGTAAAGGCAATTTCAATTTGCTAGCTTTAGGATGCATTTAGTTCTGCAATATATGCATAACATTTTCAGAAAGAAAGAAACTAATGGTGTATAGAATATTTTACTGTAGCCAAATGAAGTATCTTTTTGTCAATAGGTTGCTTTTTCATCATTTTGATGCCATTTGCTATAAAAATCAAACCTCCAATTGAAAAAAATGCATTAAACCTAAACATAAACATACTGTTGGTTTAAATGATAAAAACTGTTGATCTTTAATTTAAAAAAATGTAAACAAATGTCCTATAGTATACTATAAAAACAAGCTCTTGTTTCAAAGAGATGTGTAACTTTTGTGGCTCTAAACACAATTTGTATAACTGGACCCAGGGCATAAATGGCTCTGTGGGTTGTAAAGGTTACTGCTCATAACAACTGCATAACAAATTCTTTCTCGCGGGGTGAAGTTCCTTTCTTGCACACTTTTTCCTTCCACTCAACTTTCCTTAAAGGTGCTAAGCGTACACTTCTTTTCGAACATTTTCATTTCGTTTATAGTGTGTTTCAGATGGATTTTCTTTAAATCTTAGCTTCGACATCAGCGCAGGATTTTTTTTTTTGTTTTTTGTTGCCAGTGCCTCAAAAAAATATGACAGTAGGAGGCAGGCAAGTTGTACAAGAAGCTCTAGCAGAGAGTTCATAAACACGCACACACGCGTGCTTCCTTCGTGAACGCGCACTGTAAAGACTGCTGTTGCTATGATGCAATGGCGACTGCGCCGTGGGAAGCGAGCGAGGAGTTGAATGAGTTTCCTCCACAGTTGAGGAGAAGCAGCCGCCGACAGTCCCCGAGGAGAGCCGACGGCCACGGACGCACCGACAGAAGCCAGCCCGGACTCTGTGCATGGCAGCACGGAGCCAGGTGTGTCCGCTAGCCACGCAGCTAGCCGTGTCATGAAGGTTGGAGAGATTTCGCACACCTCTGCGAGACGCAGCAGCGGCAGCGGCAGCGGCGGCGAGGCAGGAGAGGCACCAACACCCTGATCGCTCTGAGCCGAGACGCAGCCAGGAGCGCCCGCTCACTCCGGCTTATTTATTTATTTATTTATTTCCAATCATTATTAGTCGCCTTTGGCCGCATTGTCCTCATCGCCTCAGCGGACCTCTTTGTACTGGACCACCATGGCTGAGAGAACCTCCGCCGGGTTGCTCTCAATGATGCTGGAGCCCACGCCGGCGGTCGCGATGACCCTTCCGGCGGAGGTCCGGGAGAAGCTGGCGGAGCTGGAGCTGGAGCTGTCTGAAGGTAAGTTAAGCGGTGACTCCGGGCCAAAGTGTCCTGGCTGTGTTCTTGCTTCCAGGCATTACTCTGCTGTGTGAGTGTGACAGCTCTCAGGACCACCGCCCTTTATTTTTAGACTTTTTTTTGTGTGTGTCCCCTGTTTGACATCATGGCAGCATCGCTGTGCCCACACTATTCCTTAAAGAGCCCCCCCAAAAATGAACGTATTTCTTCTCATGACAGGGAATTGGAGGTCAGGAGGTCACAATTCACAGTGACTAGGATTTACACTGTTCTTATCCGGAAGTTTTACAATGGATCACACTCCAAGCATATCTGATCGAATGGCTTTAACGCAACAACCACACACGCACCCACGATACTGCTGTTCTGATCCACCAAGGGCCTCCTCTCTTAGAAGCTAATTAGGAAGAAAAGCCATCACAGCCACAATCAGATATTACTAAAATGATACATTTGCACATTTTCTTTCCCTCCCCAGATTATTTATGATCTGATTTCACTTGTTTTTCGTTTAACTTGATGAACAGATGCCCTTGGATACTATGCACTACGCAAAATGTGCAAGATTACGTTGTTTTTGTAAATATGTCAACAAAAACAATATAACCCATATGTCCAAAAAAACAACAACGTAGAAATAAAAAGTAGCAACATTTTCAATACATATTCTTTCATTTTTGGTTTCATTGTTCATCCGATTTTATTGATTCACACATACTTATGGGTTTGCTGCAAGCTTAAAAGCAGTTCTCTGTGGCTCCTTTATTCATCACTATCAGAGTCCCTAAAAGCACACTAGCATGCAGTACTACCAAATTACTGATGGCAAATTGTGTTGATCAACAACTGAATTTACAAAATCCATGAACAAAAGGACATTTTCCGTTTGGGTATTTGTTGATACTAAAAAAAAAAAAGAAGCGTTTCATGCAATTAAACAAAGTTGTTATTGTTATGAGTTATTGAATAAGTTGGGAATATGTTAGATAACAGGGAGTAGTTTTGAATTTGGTTAGATATTATTTATCAGGGAATCTGATTAGATAGGTGCATGTAGATTGGAATTGTTTGTGGAGTACCTCAGGGTTCAGTATTTGGTCCTCGGTTATTTCTCTATATATTGGAAATGTCTGATTTGTTTGATTGTTGTCAGACACGCATATCTTGGAGTTTAGTGAGAATTTGCAGCACAATTTGAATCTGGTCACAGATAAAGTTTATAATGATGATTAAAAATATTATTTTTAGTTACTGAAAGTTGCTTACAACCACTGTAGAAATATACACAATGTTAGTTAGTTTACTTGCAAAGCTGCCTCATATACTCAAATTGAGCATAGAGCATTTTAACTATTCCCCAGCACATTCTGACTTGCAGCGGTGGCAAAATACTGAAGTCAAAAACATCATGGATTTAAATCTGCTTTTTCCTTTATTAAATAAATGTTTTCGCACATTAGCTTTATAAATGTGTAATCACAAAATCACTGCAATTGACCAAAATGTCGCCTAACATACAGGCCACTTCAGTGCAGTTTTTCCTGTATTGTGCCCCTTTGCATGAGTCCTTCCTGCTTGATCCTTCCAACGATTGGAATTACATTTCTTCATGTTTGCTAATCACAGGACTTAACATTAAGTTGCGGTAAATCTCATTGGCTGCTTGTGAGCAGAAATCCTGAGAATGGAAAAGCTGGTGCTCTTGAGCAAAAAAGAAAGACGTGCTTGTTTTTGTCCACAAAGGGCTTCTGTTGTTTTTTTTTTTTTTTTTTGGGTTAATTCAGTGAGACTCATTGTTGAACTCTGTCCTATTATCTGGTAAAATTAGCTAAGATGCAATAAAGTCCCGCTAATTAATGCCCTACATTAATTCTGATTAGATTTGTTGTTTGACCCCTTTAGGTTCTTTTTTTCCTTCTTTCCATGAGCTCAATGAAGGTCAGGCCTTGAGTCATATTTTGAATCTTTTTTGGGGTTGGTCTCTTTGCCGCAGAGTCCCCCCCAAGGTTAGAAGTAGATCCAAGGTGTCTACGCTTTGATAACCACATTAGCCGCCTCCAAAGCCTCTAATGGAATAGACATGTTTTCCAGAGTGGCGACCAGACTAATCTATATCTGTCCAGTTTCCTCTTCCTGCTCTCCACATGTCACATCCTGCCTCGTCGCAGCTCTGATAGCACTATCTCCGCGCTTTTCTGCCACTGACATACGAAGTTGTCCCTTTCCAAATCTTGTCTCCATGCCTCACCGCCTCCATATTTCCTATATTTCATCTGTGATCAAAGAAAGAAATGTCATGTTCTGCAGGCTAAAGAGACGATTTCTGCTTTTGCTGCTCCCTCTCTGACTATTCCTGTCTGCTGCTGTGAACTTTTCACCCTGAAATCATGCTCTTAAGTTGCATTCCCCCTTGCGTTGTGTCTAAAGACAGAATGCTTTAGGTGACTCATTTCATTAGGAGATGAAAACCTGCAGGATTTCTCCCCTTGTAAATTAGCTATCCTGCTTGAGGTTAAAAATCAAGACTAATCTATGTTATATTCAAAATCATATTTTTGGTGCCTTTCCTATAGGCTTGACTGAACCATTCAGTGTGTGAGTGTCATGAAGTGTTGTTTTAGTCACAAATAGTGTGATGCAGACTATCTTATGCAGGTTATCAGCAGGATTTTGTCTTAGTAGTATCAGTTTGAGGCTGTCCAGCAGGACAGAGAGATAATATTCCAGTGTCAGCAGCTAAGGCCTGCTGATGTGTGAAATAAACAATCTGCATGCTCCTATTGCTGTGATAGTAAGTAGGTTTCCCTCTGCGGATAGAATTAGTCTCAAATTCTCATGTTTTGGTTTTTGTTTCATGGCGGATGTATTTCAAAGATGTTGAGAACTCTGCTTTGCTGCTGTCCACTTAAATTATGCACACAAATCTCAGCCGGGAAAGCTCCTAAAATGGTCAATAGAACTTTTGCCGTTACTTTAGTGAGACGGATGAGAGCGTGTTTTATTTCTTCTTTGGTTTATAATCGTCTCCCAGATAACTTTCAGAGACAGAATTCTCCTCCAATCAAATTCACGGCTTTGTGGCTATTAGAAAGAAGCTGCTATCTCTCAGCTGACCTAAATGCAGATGATGGCCAAAAGATGGGGCATAAAGGAGGCCAAGAAGATGGATGATCCCCATTATCTCCTGCAGGGGAGAAGTAGGGAGCGAGACGTGTCTGCTGAGTAATTCATCGAGCTTAGTCTATCATTCCCTGGTTTTTCTGCCCTCCTCCTCTATTTGCTCTCTAAACCCTCTGATTACAAAGTCATTTTTAGTCCAGCGCTGCTGATGTTTGCACGGGTGAATGCCATAGTTTTGAGTTGTCGCCTCGCTTGTTTTATGCTGCTCCCGTTCAGCAAACATTCACAGGTGCTTTACGTGCGTTCTGCGTTGTTTACGGTCACCCGGAAGCACTGCTGATGTGTTCGGAGGGGTGTCAAGAAGAAGGAGAAAAAGCAGCATTTTTTTTGAAAACCAATCTATAAATACATAATGAAATATTTTTTTTTTACCATTTGTAAAATTGTGCCTTTGAGGAAACAGGCTCTTGATTTTATATCTGAACTAGAAAGTGCTGCTGCTTTGACCCACTTTCCCCATGGAGATCATTAAAATTTCACTATTTATCTAATCTGTTAGATAAGGTCTTAATTCTCTTTATTATAGCAGGTGGAGAAGCCTATCGTGGGGCAATAGTATTCATAACAGCACAATGCAAAAGTTTTCATATCCCTTTAACTACATTTTGTAAAGTCATTTTAATGTATTTATTTGGTATTTTAAACATGAAACAACACAAAGTCATACATATTTGTGAAGTAGAGGGATAACTACTATATATTGTCAATTTTTTTTAACAAAAAATAATCCAGGCCCTTTTTGATCTGTCAAAAAGTTAAAAAGTATGACAGAACTGCAAACCTACACCCTAAAATGATGGGCTGGGCAAAGAGAGCTTCAGCCAAGGAAGCAGCGGAGAAGTCCATGGTATATCTCTGGAGGAGCTGCAGAAACCCACAGCTCCGATAGAAGAATCCGACGACAGGAAAATCATTAGTTGTGCCTTCGAACAATTCTGGCCTTTGTGGAATAGTGGCAACAAGAAAGCCATTGTTGCAAGAAAGCCATCAGAAATCGCATTTCTAGTTTGCCACAGGCCACATAGGGGAGCCAGCAAACATGTGGAAGAAGGCGCTCTGTTTAGATGAACTCAAACTTGAACTTTTTTTGGACCTCAAGCACAAACAAAATGCGTGGCACTTTTCATAAGTTTATTAGGACAAAAGTGAAAACCGTTTTAGTATTTGAAATTTGAAGAAGAAAAGGAAGCAATTCAAGGATGTATGAATACTTGCATGGCGCTGATTGTACTATGAAAGCCTATATAATGAAGTCAAGGTTAACTTTAACAAGACATTGTTTTGTTGTTTGTCAGGGTATGTTTTCCCTCTGAGCCTCAGGCTTGGTTCTTGTCCTGGAAGGAGGGTGTGGTTAGTGGATAGCTTTGGTGGCCAACTCTTTGTAAACCTTCTCTTTGGAAAGTATGACTGTTCAGGAAACCCCAGTAAGCTGGACTCCAGAGTTTGTTAAGGAAAGACCACTCTTGTCGACCACTGTTTAGAGATACCAAGTCATTTTGTGGCTCCTACTGTCCGACAGGACATGAAATAATAATAATAATAAAAAAAGATTCTACTGGGCCTCCACTGTGAGTTAAGCCTTTTGTTTGAGACCAAACAGTTAATGAATATAGACTTAGATTCTGCGTTAGGAGCTTGAAGCAAACGTAGAGAAGGAGCGTTCAGCTTTGCTGCTGCGCTCTGTAGACGAATGCTGAGGCTTGCAGCTCACAATCTGGCTGCTGTAGCTGTTCCGAAGTCCGGTACGGAGATACGGAAGCAGCTCTGCTTCGCTCCTATCATAGGTTACGACGGGGAGCGCCAGAGATAATTCAAGGGTGTGCCTCAGGTCACAGTAAAGATTCAGATTGCTGTGCCGCACTCAAAGCCAACTTGTGCACGGGTAATTGTGTTGTTCATGTTTGCTTGATTTCATTTACTTTTGTTTGTGTCTCAGAGTGCTTTGTGGAGTCAGTCCTTCCCATTTATTGGTCGCATACCACATAGCTTTGTTTTGTTTAACCCACCAATGACCTACAGTACATGCTATTGTTTCTCCTGCTTGCCTTGCTCTCTGCTATGAGTCCTTGCCTCTTTGTTTTTTTTTTAAGCACTCCTCTGCATCCTGTCTGTCTTTGTACTGGAGGAGCCATGAATATTTAAAGGACTGCAGTGTGTCAAAGTAATATCTGAAATATGTTTTTTTCTCTCCATTTATTCAACTCCGGCTGAGTCTACATAGGGTTTCTGTTTGTACCAGAGAAAGTATTATATTTTGTGACTTTCGTTGTGTTCCTTCTTTTTACTTGCTAGTGCTGTGTGTGGAAACAGTGATTATTAGACACAACAACGCATCAGTTGTTGTTGTTTTTTGTTGTTGTTGCCATTTTTACTGAATGTAAAAGAAGAAAAGACTAATAATTATTATAGATGCATTACCTATCTAGATGTTTTCTCTGGGATTTCTTCTCAGATCTTCAAGTCAGCTCCCCTTCCTGCTACACGGCTCCATTGCAGTCTGAAAAAAGGCTGGAAAAGTAAAAGGAAATTGTAATTTGTCAGTAAAAAAACAAATGTTCTCCCATTCAGTTGTCTTAAAGACAACTGAATCCATCCATCCATCATCCATCCATCCATCATCCATCCATCCATCCATCCATCCATCCATCCATCCATCCATCCATCCATCCATCCATCCATCCATCATCCATCCATCCATCCATCCATCCATCTTACCTGTATCATTCATTCATTCATTCATTCATTCATTCATTCATTCCTCCCTCCCTCCCTCCTAGAATGAGAAAATAACACTAATTTCCTGGTGTTGTTCCTGCAGTATTTCTTTTCACGTTAGGGTGAAAACGTGACATTGTGTTAGATTGCCACACCGTGGTTCATCTGGCTCTCTGTAAGAAAGTTTGTTTAGCTATAAAGGTATTTTACTATTAGAAAAGCCACACATCCTGTGTTTCTGGATTCTTCGAAAACTGTTAGACCCACTACTGTAAAAGCAGTATTTCTTTTTCAAAAAGAAAACCCATTTTATTGAGGCTTTGGTTTGAGAGGCTAATAAATCCACAAGGTGTCCCAGGTGAATGACTTGACCTTTACATCAGAACATGCTTGTAGAAAGAATAGGCCATTCCGTCTTAATTTATTAAATTTTCTTATTGTAGCTCACATTCAGAATAGGAAGCATTCAAGTGTCTGTCCTTTTTTTCTGTCTTGTTCTCTAATGCCATTTTAAATTATTTTGTTCACAAAGGGACATTTGTCCAGGTAACATGATGCCAGTTCTTTATTACCTTGCAGTTCCAACCTCTGGAGTTGAGCGCTTTAAACATTTTTTCAGGAAATGTATGATTTAAGATGATGCTCATCGCCTTTTCTGTTGGATGGGTAAAAGCACGGTAAATATTCCTGTAAGCACTAGCGCCAGGGTGATTTGCTGACCAAACAGGATATATTTGCCCTCTTCAAGGACACTCTGTAAATTTCATGCTCCATACACCTGATTCTGCTTTATAGACGGCTTCCGTTGTGCTCCAGTGAGCGTTACAGAGTTAAATGTTTATTGCCCTTTCACCTTCACACGCACAGATACAGCACTCCTGCGTTTTGATCTCTCACCTGCTGAAAACTGAAGCTCCATGAAGCACCTAGTGATGTCCTCAAGGCATTAAAAGAGAGAGGATTAAAAAAAATGGCTTACCCCATCCTCAACATCTGTTATTATAGTGTGATATGTGATCCTAAACATCCTTGCTTAAGGTTTTACTCCCATGTTTTCAGCTTATTGCAGGTCTGGTCATTTCAGTTCCCCATAGGGCCACATGAGTAGCTTGAGCAGTATTTTTGACAGCGCTGTTTGTGCCTGATCTGCTATGTTTTTGCTGTTCTATTTCCTTTATGGTAACACAGGTATGACAATTTAATATTAGCTGGTTAATTAGTCAGGCTGCCTGCTGGGGTAGTCGACTACTTCAGAAACATGCAGCTCATGGCAAGTTTTAAAAGCGCTAGAAAGGCTCCTGTGTGTCACTTTACTTTTTTGCACACCATGAATTTCTGTGTCTCTCATGTCTGGAAATGACTGCGGCCCAATTTCTTTCTTGCAATAGAGGGAAAAGTGTAGGAGCCTTCCCTCAGCCAGCTGACTGAGCAGTGCACAGCAACATGTGGAGGAGGGAGAGCCCTACATTACACTATACGGCATCCAGCTTGAGAAAACTACCATTAATACTTGCGACTGGCAGTCTCTCTGGTATCCTATTATCTTTTTAAAATAATGGTACACCTCAATAACAGTAACCAGCCCATGCCTACTTATTGCTAAAATATCTGTCTGATATTATGGTAAATATTTATCGTTTAGAAAGAAGCATGTGGGAAAAGAGGACCCATGTGCATTTCCTTGTATTTCACAGGATGTTTAGGCTGAAAATTTCCCAAGAACAGAGTCGTTTTACCTATAACCTATAAATCCTTAGTGCTTGAGAATATTCTGAATTTAGATTTAAATATTACAGCTTCCAATACTCTCTGTCACCTTTAACATGTTGGACACTAACATGTGTGTCAGGGGTGGGCATCTAATGCAGTGAGACTCCATCCAGCGTGCTGCGTTTTTTATTGGCCTCCCAAGTGTGTCTTTATGGTGACTGTCATGACAAAAAATGTTCCGAACAGTCTTTGGCGGTATTATTTTAGCGCACACTAAGATGATTCAGATGATTAGATATTCTCCAGCCCTCATGTTACATATTAGTTATTCTGTATCAGCCTCTCTTTTTGGCTGGAGCCTACACTGGCTCAAGTGGGCACACAAAAATATAAAAAAATATGTTTTTTTTTCAAACTAAAAGCAGCATTTTTGTGATCGTATGAAGTATTTGCACTTTATCTATGTTTAATTTTGCATTTCGAGGACAGCTAAGCGGCTGGACGTGTCGCACTGGATTCTAACAGAATGTCAACAAATAACCTATATGACTCTTCACTTTGTAGCATCGGTAGGTTTACATAATCAGGTCTGTTAAACAGTGTTCACAGGCTGTTGTTAGTGCTGCTGTTGTTAATCTTCTTAATTCACTTTTTCCTGAATCCCTTTGTGAGAGGGTAAGGAAATGAGATTGATGCGACGGGTGACGATCCTGCATATTCTGATGATTATAATAAAAAGCGGAGCTGTTGTGACAGTGTTACAACTTGTTATAACAATATGAGCAGTCACTCAACTTGATGATAAATACAGCTTGTTTCTCACAAATGTTATTTGTCTTTTGTGACTTTTTGAATTCCCCATTAATCAAAACAATTGGTTTTCCTGGACAGAGCTGTCAACACTTACTGATTTCCTGTGGTCTTTTTTTGGGGGGCTTGCAGAGTCCAACCTGCACATTTTGTCTGCCACCCGTAGAATCTATTTAACTGGGACAACCAAACAATAGCCTTTGATAAAGGCAGTCATAAAAAAAAAACATTATTTCCTTACCTTCTGACTCACTGTGGTTCATGTCTCAGCCCAGGCAGACCCAAAACCTCATTAAACTGCAAGATTAGGTTGGGGGTTCCTCTAAGAGCTGCAGAAGGAGGCCACAGAGATGCCTGGAAAAACACAATCATGTTTTAATTAAAAAAAATGACTATTTGTTTGCTTTGTTCCATCAGCGTGAGAGCCTGCGCAGGTGTTATGGGCTGATCAGAGGCAAATACGGCCTGCTGGATCGTGAACCTTCCTGGTGGAAAAACAAACAGACAGAAAGTTTCTGGAATGCACTGCGACCTATGAACTTAAACGTGAGCAGAGGGCTTTCCACTACCGGAGGGCACGGCAGCATGCAACAAAGCGGCAGATCGAGCAGTGTGCTTTCTCTGCCTTTAAAAAAAAAAAGAAAAAGAATTGCTTCATTCCCTCTTCTCTCCTTCATGCCATAGACGTCCCAGCAGATTATGGGGAAAGAAGAACTGCGTTTGGTTTTTGTTTAAAACATTTTTTTTATTATTGTGGGTGAAAAAAAAGGCAGTTTTCTTCCCCTTTAGATGTACAGCCTAACTTGGCAGACACAACCCGCATACCAGAAAAAATGCGCTTAACCTGTGTAGGCAGACAGCTGTAGGTGATCCGTCCGGCCGCTGCTCTCCACAGACTTTCCTCCTGTGTGTTATTCAACTTGCAGTGAGGGTGAAAAAAGAAGAGATGCAAAGCGAGGGCAAGTCACGACTGCATTTAAAGCTTTTAAAGCATGACTGAAAAACTCGGGAGACTTTCGATTCCTGTAGGCGATTTTTTAGTAAATTGTCTCAATAAACATCCCTGTTTTTTCTAAATGCACTCATTGGCACTTTCATATTCAGTTCCCTTGATAGGGAAATTTTTTTTAATAAATAAATAAATTCCTGTTTGAACCAGAACAAGTCAACTTCAACTGAATGTGGAGGTACCCCTGGAGTAATTTAATCAGGTACTTCTATCAAAAACATGAAAAATGTGCGCATAAAAGTTGCTGAAGCAAGGACTTTATCTCGGAAAGAGCAAGAACGAAAACAGAGACAAAATCTGATCCCTGTGTGGTTTGATGCAGGAGATTTCACCCAAACCATGTAACTTTTCTTTGTGTTATATCTCTACAAATAAAATTAGATGGATACCATAAAAAATATTATTATTATTACAGAAATCAGTAACAAACAAACCATTTTTATTTACACTGAAATTAAATCAGACTTATTGTTTTCTGGTTTTAGAGCAGTTAGGATTTATACAATAATTTCTATTGGCAAAACATTAGAATAACGAGAGAAAGTTATATTACTTTCCAACATTTCAAAAGTTTAAACACAACTCCTTAGTATCAGGAAGAGTTTTGGTATCAGCTTCTCTGAGGAATGCCTGTTGCCTAATGATGGAGTCATCTTGACTCAGGGGGGTGGGGTAATATTGTCAGATGACATTTATTGGTAGGTATTAGGGCACCTTGCTCTTGTCTGTAGTTATATCATTTAATGCAGACGTACAGTCACTCCCTGGTTTATTGCAGTGACTTGCAAAGGCATCCCTGAGTAGCTGTGAAGAGTGACAGCTAAGGACAGTGTAATATCATCTTTTGGTATGTGGCAAGAACAACCAAAGAAGTGAAAGCTGCTGTATTATCTACACTCTGGTCATTTCCATTTTCATCATTGCATCAGAATGCATTTTTGAACATAATAAGTTGCAGATCCCTCATAAAACAGCCAATAAAGTGAAATGCTAATGACACGTACATGCACTTCTGCATTTTATGCCTGTGCATTTCTTGTTTGTCTGGTTTGTAACCCACTTTTAAGTTACGAAAAGGAGCAGTCTGCAGTCTTTTATAATACTGCCCACTATATATAAATGTGATTACATGACTCCAGCAAATAAGATTTACCTGCCAGAGATTGTTTAGACTCCATTTGGACTGGCTGGGCATTGTCATAATTTGTCTGTTTTTTTTATAACACAGCAGTGCTCAGAATAACAACCAATGGAAAAACGGTATGATATGAAGTCCTTAGAAAGTAAGACACAATAAAACTCTGTACATTTATTACATAGTTAAATATTGGTTTTGTTGGCAGGCAACAAATGGACATAAGATGAAGCAAGATGGCAGTCGGACAGTCTAGCCCCCATTTTATGAAGCAAACGTTCAATCAACCAGCATTTAGCAGCTATATGAGTATCAGAAAAAACAGGTTGTATCACCAGTCAGCAGATTTGACTGAATGTCTGGTGTAACTTCTACTAATCAGCCTCTCTTGTAAAGGACTGCTTTAGTCTTGAGATAAAAGCACAACATAAGGTTATGGTGGCCTGCAAAGATAAGTATTCCATCTAACTTATGTTTAACAGTTTATCTGCCTCCTGAAAACAAATTGTCTCCTGCCTTCAGCAGCACACAGATTAAACATCACTGCCCTCTGTGTTTATCATTACTACTGTGTAAAAATGAAAAAATGAAAAGCGTCTTTTGGTTGTCGGGTAGGACCTAGGGTGTACGAAGGTCCTTTTCGACTCATTGTGTCTCTCCTGATGCATTAGTTCGAAATCTAAGATTATCACGGCGACGTTTTCTCTGAGAGAAACAGAGATGTTTCACTCACAGGAAGCATGGAGCGAAGAGTGGTGCTGAGGGCTTCACTGCAAAAAGGGAACTAAAAGTAAGTTACATTTTCTTGAAATGAGTTTATTTTACTTTATTTGAGCAGATAAATAAGACTGTTTGCCAATGGAATGAGTATTTTGACCCCTAAAATAAGATGATTTGATATCTTGCACTTGAAGTAAGACGATTTAGATGAATTGTTCTTATTTTAAGTGCAGAAATCCTATTCCATTAGCTGATAATCTTATTGACTTGCCCAAATCAAGGACAAATACACAACTTTCAAGAAAACTTTACTTGCTCTTCACTTTTTGCAGTGTTTTGCAACTGAGGATATTTTCAGAGGCGTTAACTGAGATTTTATTTCATTTCCACCCTTTTTCCTGCTTTTAGGACAGTTTCGCAGCTCACGAGTTCACTCTGGGCATTTTGATGAACTTTTTTCTTAGGAAGGGTTTTATGTGGAATTTCAGGCACGTCTGGACAAACAATGACCCACATATAACTTGACCACTAATCTGATAAAACGCGCACGCATACTTTTACACACCCATGCCACAACTCTGTGCTCTTACTCTCCACATTCTCGACATAGAGATCAGAGTGCTGAGCAGCCTGTGGGTGATGTTTACGCCTGTGGTCACAGACTCGCCTCATGGTGACCAGTGCAGTCCAGCTGTTGATTCGTGAAAGTTTCCCATCCATTGTCCCCTCTTGACAACCGGTCAAGGCATTCGTTGAATAGCGAAGCGTGAGATCCCACCACACCAGCTAGTCCTGTCTTTTTTTAAAGACAGCCGGGTCTGGGCAAAAATCTAAAAGAATCCGCAGTGAAAACTGAAGTTGTCGTCGCCTCTCGCACCATCTTCAGACGCTGTGGCTTCACTTTTTGTGGTGAGGGTGTTGCCGCACTTTTTAAGCATTCCTGCTTATTATTTTTTTCCTCTGTGCAATCAACTTTTTAAAAAGTTGCTCACTGTAAGTGTCTCTCATCCACAGCGATCGAAACATTTGTGAGCTCTCTTGTTGCATGACTCATCACTTCCAGAAATTCTTGATAACAACTGCAGAGACCCCGAATGCTGCAGCACATGACGACTCCACCCTGCTCGCCATTGCTGTAGCCTGAAGTCAGTAACAAGTGACAGAAAGCTTTGTTGTGATGTCATGCTGTAGTGCAAACTTTCCCCTGAGACCGTCCTCTGCAGCCTCAATTCACAAATGCCTGGAATGTGTTTGACGGCTAACCTTGTTTCCTGAAAATCAGTGGAGCAACTCATGACACAGTTGCTTTTCATTCCCCACTTGTTATCTAATTTAACGAGAAGTCAAGATTTCATTTTGCCGCTGACACGGTCAGGCTATGCTTAAATTTAGCCGCCAGGACGTGAAGTCACAGCAGTCTGATCACCAGGCGACTTTTACTTAATACAGAAATAGGAGAGTGGCATGATTTGAAGGATTTCTTATTGGCCTTTGTTTAAAGGTGCCATGACATCATTGTATAAACCATTTCACGTAGTTGATATTGTTGCATATGTAACTTCTCCAAAGAATTTTTGAGCAAATTAACCAAGCTGACTGCCCCTGAGCAGGTCCTTTGGTATCCACTTATGACATTCACACTGCCTCCTCTGTGCTCAACAGACCATATTATACCCGCAATGGTGTGGAAACGTTTTGCATCATGGGCCAAAATTGGCAATTCAAATTTGAATAAAAGTGCTCAATAAAGTTTATTGTGATCAAGTTTTTTTATTTTCATTTTTTTATTGGCTTAACAATAAACAAAAATTGGATGAGACTAACGAAGTGGTCTGACTTTTGTAGAGGAGGGATCTTGAAAACATTGTAAATCCGAAACATAATAAGGGCCTCGTATCTTCTGCCTCATTAAAAGAAAGGCATACAGTTTCCTTATTTGGATGGGAGGCAGTTGTTTTCTTTTTTTTTTTTTTTTTGGTTAGCCAAATTTTTACCATTCTTGACTTGTTGCAGGATTCCACAGAAGATAATTTCAGGGGATACAAATGGCCCCTGGGTCACGCTTTGGACAACCTTGGTTTAAACTAAACTAGATATGATGAAAATAAACGGGAAACAAATAGGAAATGGAGAACAAGTTTAGTGTTGCAGTTTGGTTTGGTTTTCTGAGGTTAAATCTGGACTAAGGCAAAGCTATAAAGGGAGTTGTATTTACATGACTTTGCTCAAAGGGCCGGCTGATGGAGGAGAAAAATGAGAGTAACAAGACAAGAGTGGGAGGAATAATGAGGTCTGGACTTAGATTCCCCCCACATATGCAGCTGGAGAATGTGAAAGCTTATGAAAATCATTAATTCCTAATATTTCATATCTTTTATTTTTAACTTGTTTATACAAGACATGAAGGCTCTGGCACAGAAACTGACAGATTTCTTTCTTTGGATTTCTTGGTAATAGTTACACAGGACCTTATATGTGTGACGGCACCTTTTTCACTTCCAGCCGGAATGCTTTTTAAAACATTGAACACTGATTTATCTAAATGAGATGTCTGTTCTCATATGAAGCCTTGATCTGCCAACAGTTACCTGACTGAGACTTCACTTTAGGAACGCTGATAGAGGAACGGCATTCAAAATTGTTATTTCTAGCCTTCTTGCTATATATATATATATATACAGTATATATATATATATATATATATATATATATATATATATATATATAATGTGTGTATATATATTTGTCAGCACATAGTTGAATGTGCTGACAACAAAATCACACAAAAATTATCAATGGAAATCAAGTTTATTAACCCATGGAAGTCTGGATTCGGAGCCACACTCCAAAATTAAATTGGAAAAACTTTTTTTTCTTTGTTTTTTTCTCAAATATTGACTTCTTAACATCTTAACTTCTTAACATCAGAGAACATCAGAGTTTTTTCTTGCAAATATGGGAATTTAATCCCACAATTGCTGAGTGTCTTTGTGGAAATGTACTCCTCTCTGTCCAACAATTTGTTTTCTTTAATGTACAATAGCCCTGACACGATTTTTTTAAATTATGAGAATAAAGCCGTAATATTACCAGACAAAGTCGTATTATCATGAGAATAGTAGCAATATTATGAAATAAAGTCACACGGTCATTTCAAAGTCCTGATGCTACTAATAATTTGATGCTGATGTACTAAAAAACATTTAGCATTTCCTTATCTGTGAAACCGATAAATAAGTATACCTTTGCAAGATGCTCAACATTCCTCATTTCAACACAGGGGAAAGACTGCATTGTTTTGTAAGAGTTCTCATTAAACTACTACTTTATTCTTGTAATTTAGGGGGATGCATTTACTGACTGTAGAAATATTGGAATATAGAGTTCCCAATCGGTCTTGGCAGATCAAGCTGAAAATCAGACGATTCTAGTTATTAGCTGATTTCTTCTTGTGTCTCTAATTGATACTCAAAGTTTTGGTCAACCATGCAGTTGCTCTAAATTTTTTTTAGCTGCACACCCATGATGCAGCTCTCCTGTTGCACTACCTCTGCCCTGAGAAGTTGTGACTGGGGAGGCCATTGGAATAAGATGAACCCATTGTCGTGTTCAGGAAACCCGTCTGAGATCATCTGAACTCTGTGATGTGCGGCATCATCCTGCTGGATGTAGTAGCCTTCAAAAGAAGGTTAGAGGGTCGTAAAGGGAAGGACCCAGTCAGCAAATGTACGGGACGTTAAAAAAAAATGGCCAGCTGCCCGTAATGAGCCGAAACTTTGCCAAGACTTTCTATGACATCAAACCAGTCCGCCCATTCTCTGACCTCTGACACCAGTAAAACATTTGCTGCCTCAGAGCTGCTGCTCACTTGACATTTTTTGCTTTTTTGGATCATTCTCTGAAGAGCTGGCTGTGTGTGAAAATACCCTTAAATCAGACCAGCCCATCTGACCACTCCCCCAATCTGATGATCAATTTGAGCTTCCTCACCACGTCTAGGTTTCATTGCCATAATTTGCTTATTGAATACTGACTGGGTTTATCTAATAAAGTGGCCAGTGACTGTATGTGATCAACAGAAAGTGCCAAAAATATTTCCTTTAGGGCTTTAGGGCTCATCACTTTAATTGTCCCTAAGCAGGCTGGGGTCAACAGGGTCCTATTGTTACTGCTGCTGCGTTACAATCTATTCTCCCTCTACCTTCGGGCCACAGAAGACAAATAATAGGCAATGGATTAATCTGCACGTTCTCCGCAGAACAAAACGAAGGAACTCTGCTCATATTTTCTCTGTTTACAAGCCTTGCCTGTGTGTCCGTAGATGAACCCGCGCAGCCATTTTCCTCCTCTGTTGCTTGTGTCATGCAGCCTGTTGTTTCATTTAGACAGAATTTGGCCTCGGCATACATGCGCGTGTGTGTGTGGGGCGATAAATACTAAAGCAGATCTTGTACTGACCGCCCAGTCCGCGTCTCTCTGGAACTGACCGTTCATTCTTGTTCCCTGTTTTTCTTCTCCCTTTTTTTTCTTTTCCTCCCTAAAATTGATGGTGGAGGGTCTTAACGCTGACTGCCTTTCTTAGGGAAAAACGCTGTTGCAAGACTAAGCCTGGACGAGAGTTTGTTTTCGTCCTGGAATCAGCTCCACTTGTTTTTGAAGTATCGGCTCACTAGTTCAACCCCACCCATAGAAACCCAATACTGGCTCCATAAATAAGGGATATTTTGTCTGTTGCAATGGACCGGTGTTTAATAATTGCACCGGAGCTGTTTATTTGAATTCGGCGTGTTTCAGAAAGATCATGCATTCCTGCGGAGTAGAAAAATGTTTTTTCTTTATCCTTAGGAATGGTCAGTAATGTCTGACACACGCTTTTTAGTGCTTCACTCGTGCTCAGAATCTACAAACAATAAACTTCGTCGATTGTTTACTTAAAGCGGCTTTAGAAAGCTGGTATTTGAGTTGTTTCAACGTTTTCAAATTCTTTTTACAACTGATAATCTGAAAATGGGTGCATTTGAATTCATCTCCCTCCACTTTGATACCCCCTAAATAAAATTCAGTGTAACCAGTTTCCTTCAAAGGTCAAAGGTTTGTAGCAGAGCATCAGTCAACAAACAGCGTCATGAAGACAGGATCAAACAGAAAAAAAAAATAAGTCACTGAAAGCACATAATCACTCACTCCTTAATAGCCTTAGCTGACGGTAGGTGAACGTCCTCCAGTCTCTCGCCGATTTTCTTCCAGTATTGGCCTGTATTTAGTGGATGCATCTTAATATGGGGACAGGAAAGCTGGGAAAAGATGTTTGGGCATTCACCTACCGTCAACTACGACTACTGTGGAGCGATTTAAATCAAAATATTCATCCCAGTCAAAATCCAAGCCTACATTTCCAGTTGAGAATCTGTGGAAACTCTAAAGTTTCTTGTTCACAGATGCTCTCCATCCAATCGGACTGAGCTTGAGCTATTTCCCAAAGTGGAATTTCAGCCTCAAGGTGTTTGCCTGTGATGGAGACATATTGTACCAGAAAAGATTTGTTCCTGTAATCGCAGAGAATTCTGGTTTTTGCAAAGTTGGGAGAATGAACATAATTGCACGCCATGCTTTTAAGAGCTTTATTTGTAACAAAAATGTAAAGCTTTTTATTCTTCACACTTCAAAATTATGCACAACATTGTCTTCACAAAAGAAATCAATAAAATACCTTCAGGTCTCGGGTTGTAATGCGACAAAGTGTGAAAAGGTGGATTGGAAGATGTGCACTTTTACATGAAGAACCGTAGGATTTGCCAAGCTGAAGTCATATGGCCTCCATCTCCTTCACGTCTTTGCTGCATAGCTCGGTCTCTGCCTGGTAAGAGGGTTGCCT
This sequence comes from Fundulus diaphanus, assembly GCA_037039145.1. Classification (NCBI taxonomy): domain Eukaryota; kingdom Metazoa; phylum Chordata; class Actinopteri; order Cyprinodontiformes; family Fundulidae; genus Fundulus; species Fundulus diaphanus. The sequence continues at coordinate 37,704,024 of CM073132.1, forward strand.
CACTTCCTGCTGTGGGTGTTTTGTGGAATGTAAAGCTGGAAGAACAGACAGTGGAGACCTTTGAGGCATTTTACAACGAGCATATTATAAATTTCATCTTATAGCGTGTTTGACAGAAACAAGTAAACAGGCTCCCGTACTGGGTGCTTGTTCTGCTTTGTTTATGACTTAGCACTATCTCCCTTACATCTCTAGGAGTGTCTCCGTACAGAATGTACATTTTATCTTTGAAGATATACTTCAGGGCTTTGAGGTATCCCATTTGTCAGAAAGATGGTTTACATCCAATTTAACTTACTGCAGCTATTTGCGGTGCAGATGTTAGGGAGCCGTCTGCTGTTGATCTCTCTTTGCTCTGTTTCGCTTTTAAGTTCACGTAGCTTACCCCAGCTCACCTCAGGCTGGAATTTTGTCCTATTTTTATTTATTTTTGTCTGAGTTTTCAGTCTCTGTCTGTCTGGCTGTCAGATTCCTCATGGAATCAGTCAGGGGTTTTCGCCACTGACAGTAATCCTAGAGGTTTCTGCGGGGAGGATATCGATCGAGGAGCTGGAGGATCAAAAAAGATCAAATGAGGTAGCGGATGAGAAAATGAGTAAGCAGGAGAAGACAGAGAACGGGGAGAGTGAAGAGAAAATATGTAAATTGCTCTTCTGTAGCATTAATATTCCTAAGCATTAAGATACGGTGCAGGTTTTTTGGGATTGTTATTTTTCCAGTTTACAAGGTGTGCAAACTTTGAGGTGAATTTAAATTATTTTTAACTGAGATAAAGTTCAAGGTGGAAATCAGTTAAATGTAACTTTAATAGCAATTTACTTTCTAGTTTTTTTTTAATGTATTTCTAGATTTGGTTCTGATGGCGCTGTACCAGCGTTTCCAAATCTAAGCCTTTATCTGTCAGTTAACAGCCTTGTAAAGGTGAATACAAGCAGGGGCAATGTGGGGTTTTAAGAATAGCTTCTAATTTAAATGGTTCTGAAGAACATACTCGCCTTTAAAATGCATCTTGGCTGATTTAGATATAAGTAGAGAGCGTTAAGACCAGCTGGTGTACCTGCTGTTAATAAACAGACAAGTTCATGGTTACCTGCTTTTTAGGCTAATAATCACTAGCCTGGCCAGCCAGACTGACTTACACTGTAAACACGGTGAGAGGAAACAGGTCAGAACCAATCAGATAACTACGGATGTGACGCAAACTCCAAGCAACACGCTTTGTTTTAGCTCTTAGATCAGCCAGTTGTTGAGGTTTCAAAGATATATCCAGCTCATTCAGGACATAATAAAGGGCATCATTAAAACATCACTTCGCTGCAGCCGCCATCTTGATGACTGTTATGGTTACAAAAGGCGCTGCTACCTTACGAGTATAGAGCCATGCATTTTTTTTTTTTTTTTTTTGCATCAGGCCTAACCTGATAAAACTGGACCATAGTAAAACGCTTCCTGCCTTGCTAGCAGCTGTCGGCTGCGTTTCTACACAGTTTTAATGCACACACAGCCTAAGTGGTCTGTGAAAGTGAGGACACATGAGACGGATCGGATTCTTATGAGTTTGACACAGGGCATTTCACGCACACAATGAGCCCAGCAGCTACAAACAGCTCTAAAAACAATCTAAACAAAGGTTCATTCACACAAAGCACAGGAAAGGGTGAACATCTGTATCAGCAGCATGAATAAAAACTGGTCTGAATAGTACTTTTCTGACCAGGAGCACTTGTTTTTGTGCAGCCAAACAGTTTGCTTCAAATCATGCCAGGAAATCAGACATTTTCAAATGGATCAGAAATCAGTCTTTTGTTATATTTGTGGTCCCACACAAGCACTGACTTGAAGCACTAAATTAACCTTTTCTTTTGAGAGACGTTAAGACAGATCCCGCAACAACTGAACAGAAATTTAAATTGCCACTTAAAGGCACCTTTTAATGTCCTCATAAAAATAATACGTTTGATCATTCATCATGATTTAGAGAAAACGCTGGTATGAATTTGTCTTCATTAGACTTAACTCCCATAGAGTTGTCTGCAAAAGTGCCTTTAAAAGGTAATGCTGCTTTTGTCCTAACAAAGACCAAGGTAGCAAGTTTCAAGTTGATTTAGAAAGTTGGACGTCAACATCATTAAAGTCTCACATTTTCTGTTTAATCTACTCAAGGTGCCCCCCCCCCCCCCTTCCTCTGTGGACGCTGGGTATTAAGTATTAGCCTTTAATTGCCAGACTCAAACAAACAAATTACATAACACCCACACATGCAGTGTAATTGATTTCCGGTGTGTGATCTTCCTTAAAGGGAATATTTTTTTCTTTTTCCAAACACAGAGTAATTAAACCAATTCTCTTGTTTTAAGGCGAGGCAAAGTGTGCGCTCGGTCTCATTGCATGGCGTTATCAAACCAACAGCTCTTATGCAACACTATATGTAATAAACCGTCGGGCAGCAGGGGAACGCTGCAGTTCTCCACTCTCACTCCTGTGAAAAGTGGTCCTTTGTAAGCTTCCCATCTTCAGATAAGAGCTTCTGCACCAGCTTTATCTCGGTCTTTGCGACGGTGGCAGAGCAGCCAAGCCTTCCTGTTCTGCAACATGAATCTGCTTCCCCCCCCCCCCCCCCCCCCTGCTTACCTAGCAGCACGTGAGGTCCGAAATTTTAGCAAACATGTGTGCAAACATTTAAACGGGTCTGCCAGAGTGACTTAGGGGGATGTGTATCCTGTGATTGTGTTGCAGAAAAGCACAGTCACGGATTAGAAAGTGCCTGAATCAGTCCCCCCCCCCCCCCCCCCCTGGACTGCATCCATCCAGGAACTGGGGAGCTTGGGGATAGCTTAGGTGTAGCTTTTGCAAATGATTCCCTGCGTTAAAGGTGTTCAAAGCTGATGGGCTGATGAGTGAGTGCTTCAGTACCTTTTTTGTGATCCTACTTTATAGATTGATAATCTATCAAATTTCTATATATCAGAGTGTATTTCCAGCCATTTGTGGCTTTTCTGCACTTACTTGTAAAATACAAAATGATCTTATGGTTTTTCAGATAAATTGTTTCCAAAGCAGAAAGCAATACCCCAGTTTCCCAAGCTTCAGAGAATCATCTATCATTATCCCCTAAATACTAACTACAGGACTGTCGTTGGACTGTCAAGGATGTTTTTTGTTTTTTTGTTAGATTTAGGTTTTGACTTTGACTGGACCCTTCTAACATATGGCAGCGCTTTGATCTAAACCACTCCAATGTATTAGTAGAAGGGGAATTTTCACTCCCAGTCTTTAGTCTCTTCATGGCCTCTAACATGTTTTCTTCCAGGTGTTCTTCTGGGTGTTCAGCTCCATTAGCTCTGACCAGACCACCAGTCCCTGCTACAGAGGATAAGCCCCCCACCATGATGCTGCCTCTACCATATTTTATGATGGAAATGATGTTCAGAGGGATTTGCTGTTTTTTTTCTGCCACACATACCTTTGGGCATGGAAGCCCAAAGGTCTTGGCCTGGCCAATCAGACTGATAATGTGTCGAACGGTAGTCCTGCACATTATTAATCTGGGGGAAGGAGAGAATTTCTGTAGATCTCTATGAGCTGATTGGACGAAGCCGCTCCTAGTGCCCACCTACCAAAGGTTGGTTTTAGCCAATCACGGTATCAAATTAAAACGTAAGCAGCAGCTGCTATGAAAAACTACAAGAAGGTAAGCTAGTTAAGGCACTTCTTGCTCTTCTACTATCAAAGAAGAAATTGTAGATTCGTACAAAACCAATGTGATAGCATGGCCCGAACCGTTTTTGGTTCGGACACAAACGGTTGAAGCCTGAGCGGTGCAAGGTGGATTGTCGTGTGTTTGTGAACGCACAAATACCGCGAGAATCCATCTTGCGGACAAGGCTACAAATGTCTCGAAACTTTTTTTTTCTCCAGATTTTTTACTATGTCTCTTCAAACAGGACTACTTATTGTTTTTTTTCGTAATGATTTTCATTTTACCACTCCTCCATAAAGACCTGATTTGTGAAGTGCACACCTAATAGTTATGTAATTAGATTTTCAACCTGAGATATGGCTCTGCAGCTCCTCCATGGGTTACTTGTCTTTTTGTTTTATAAATGCTCTTTACTCAACCTGTCTGCTTGTGGGTTTACCGTTATACTCTATTATTCAGTTTTTGGATGATGTGTTATATTTTATTCTATGAGGTTTCCGCTGCTGTTTGTTTATTGGTGTTCTTTAAATACTTTAAAGCTGGTGGATCTCTTGTGCAAAGATGTGGACAAACTGCAAGGGGCATGAATACTTTTGGAAGACAAGTAGCCAAAACCACAGTGTTCTCAGTTTGTTGATGTTTGATGTGTTTTCTCTCCAGCTCTGCTGTCATATGATGGAGGATAAATCATCTTTTACAGCACAGAACTCAGTTTGCCTTGTAGAGTTCAGTCAAGCAAAGCAATTTTCCTGAGGCCCAAACAAGATCCACAAGTTTCCTAATTAAATTTCAACTAGTTCAAATCTTCATCTGCTTGCACTTGCTTCATTAAACTGTGCTGTGGCTAAATTGATCAGATTTCTGTTAAGATGTCGCTGTGCAGCGAAGATCTTTTTGGTTTTGCTGTGAAGTTATGAGTGTAAACATTGTTATCAGGCAAGGAGCAGAAGGAAGTATCCATCAACACCTGAGTGATCAAACTCCAGCTCTCCTTCTCAGGGGCATTTCCGTGGCCTGGATGCCGGACGGAGGTTATAAAAATGGTCAAAAGTGTTTTTACTTAGGAATGTGTATAAACGTTTACTGTTATAGATTGTTGTAATTACTATTGTGTCAGGCAGACTGTTTGGATTCAGTTTGTCACTAACAGATGTCTCCTTTTACACGCTAAGGCTATGTTTAACAGGGAAAAAAACTCTGGGCCATTTAACCGTTGTCAGGAGGGCTAGTTTTAAAAGACCAAGAGGCTGTCTTTTTCTTCTCATTTTTCGACACTAATATATCTCCAGGCTGGGAGTTGCATGCCACAGATCTAGTCGGAGCTTGTAAGATAAAGGTCTTCATAGCCACTGATGAGCTGTTGCAGCTTTGCGGTGTGAGACATTTACCAAAGGTCAGTGATTTCACACCGCTGGCAGGCTCCCAGACTTCATTTCCTACTATGTTGTGTGTCTGAAACAGACAGAAGACTGTTTCATTGTCATCAAGACTAGAAAACTGCGCTACTGTGTTCTCCACTCGCGGTGTCTTGTAAAAGTATTCCTACCCCTTGAATTTTTTTACATTTTGTCACGCCACAACCATAAACGTTGTTGGGATTTTATGTGGTGGACCAACACAAATAAATCCACAACTGTGAAATGGAATACAGACATGATTTCTAGTTTGTCTAGATTTTTGTTTTTACAAATAAAAATATGCAAGATGTGTTGTGTATTAGTATTCTGCCTCACTGACTCAGTACTTCCTAGAACCACTTTTTGCTGCAAATATGCAGGAAGTCTTTTTAGGGTATGTATCCAATCAACTTTGCACATTTAGAGACTGAACGTTTTTCCTATTCTTTTAAAAATAGCTGGAGCTCAGTTGCAGATCTGGCTGTATATTTCGGGTCATGGTCCTGCTGGAAGACGGCTGAAAAGTCTTGGAGTCTTTCTTTCATTCTCTTGCTCTGTAATAAGCTGGGATGTTGGAATCCCATCAACTCTGACCAGTTTATCTGTCCCCGACGAAGAATGGAATCCCATAGAATAATGCTACCGCCACCATATTTCACAGTGGAGATGGTGATTGCAGGGTTATTTCATTTTCTGCCACATAAGCGCCTTCTTCCTCATGTTTGCTGTGTCCCCAACATGGCTTGTGGCAAATGCAAATTATGTTTTCCTTCAAGAAAGGGAATTCTTCTTGACACTTTTCCATAAATACCAAGTTTGTGCCGTGCATGACTGACAGTAGTCCTATTGACAGATTGTTCCACCTGAGCTGTTGCTCTCTGTAGCTCCTCCAGAGTTCCAGTGGGTCACTTTTCCTGAAGTTTCAGTATTTTATTTGTACAAAATACAAAACCAAAAAAAAAAAACATTCAAAGCCATGTGCCATTTTTCTTACACTTCAAAATGTTACAGACCTTTGTTTTAAAATATAAAATTAGTTTTTATTGTGACAAGATATGAAAAAGCTCAAGGGCTGTGAACACAGGTTTTGGAAGGCAGTGTAAGTGAGCGACCACGACCAATAATTGGGATAGTGTCATAGGCTCTGAAATTTCTCCATTTTATCTTTTCCAGTCTTTTTCCTCAGGAGTCATGTAACCCAAACAAAAGACAGTTTCTGCTTTCCCTCCTTTTTGTTCGAGGAGACTGAGATGGAGGCTGAGAGATGATACAGAGCTATGATATCACCTCGGGTCACTATCAGCCGTAGTTTTTCACCTGAGAAAGATGGAAAAGGTAAACATTAAAAAGGCCAATGGATAGGGAAAGACAAGTTTAAGAAAAGACAGAACACAAGCGAGACATGTGCAGAACTCAAGCATTCCTCATCTTTTGTGTAAAGTTGTATGTGGCAGATCTCCAACCTGCCTTTTCCCTGATGTCATCCAACATATCTCTGATTTCACCTCGCATCTTGCCTCTCAGTGTTCACGATATGGCAACCAGATGACCGGCTTGCAAAACTATCCAATGATGTAGTGTTTATTTTTTTTTCTTTTTGTAGAGCCATTTTCACCATATATGGTCACAATGAATTTTGTGTTACTCAACAATAAAACGAGGTGGAACAAAAAATAAAAAAAACAACAACACTGTTTAGATGTGTGCACTTTATATCAGACCTTCAAAGTTTGAGTGGTTTTTCCTACTGGGTGGAATCCAGTGTTGCTTAAACAACAAAATATGTGCATTGTCTTACCTCCAGTAACAAATATAGGTTTTACTTCAGCAGAATAAACTTGGAAAACAAGACAATTTGAGATCTAATGACAAAAAGGATTGTGTTGCGACTGACATTCTGGCTGTCAGGCAAAACCTCATTTTAGAGAGCATCTTTTTGTACAGTACACTATTAAATTTAGATTTTTTTTTTATCTCTTCCATGTTCTCTAGAAACAAGAGTTCAACCTTTTATTTGTTGTGTTTGCAGATTTCAATCTAATTATATAACAATATTTTACACTAGAACTTTCAGGCTTTCTTGTATTTCTTTTATGATTCATTTCAGTTGCATCACAAAAAGAGTTTAAATAGCCGTTTTCTCATTACAGTCTGTAAGGTCAGAAAGAGGGATTTCTTTTTTAAAGATCCTTATCAGAGTGGGCAACAAAACTCAGCTCTCGATTCATTTTTGTGTTGCCTGTGATTTTATGTCATCCATTCCTACAGTAAGCCATGCGGCTGCATTTCATGCTACTAGTATTTAAAATATAATGGCATATTCTAATATTTAATGCTTGCAAAGGTGTATTGTAAGTAGGGCTGGGCAACGATTAAAATATTTAATCGCGATTAATCGCATAATTTGCCTGATTAATCATGATTAATCGCATTGTATTTACAAACTACTCCACATGAAAACATCAAGCAGGAGCGAGACATGTTTTTATTGGAGATGGTAGCCGTTGGTGTGGAGTCTGTAAGATCTTTAGAAAGAGATAACAGGAAGTCTCTGTGTGTTACACAGTATGGACTGATGCCTATTATGAAATGACTCGGATTGGTAGGTATTGCGATGTCATAATCAGAACATCCCTACTGCAAAAATTAATGTTTCTACTCTGATGTTTAGGTGTCTGCTGTGGGCAGAGTGGAGCTCAGTCTCTGGTTTGTGATGTAAATGGCATTTTTGCCATTGCTCGTAGATATTTTTTTCTTTATCTCCTCAATTTACACGTGACCATTTTCCTTGCACCTCTTTCTTCAAGCCTCCTGTCATTGGACTAAATGCATCACTGCACTCCAAAACCATCCAAAATGCCATAGCTACATTGAAGATTTGTTTTGTGGATGATTTATTGCAGTGCCTCCTTGTGCTATCTTATCTGTAAGGACTTATTTTGCAACTATGCAGAAAACAAGCAAAGCCTAAGGACAGCTTTTGTATTCGCTCTCTGATGTAGACTTGGACTGAAAATCAGAGTACATTGGACAATGAGTTGTTTACAGGATATCTGTGAAATAAAATCAGTTTATGTTTAATTTTAAACATTTAAAACTTATCGAAATGTTTTAGAAGACAAGGATAGACAGATAATACAATCAATGCTATGAGTAGTACTACTAGATGTTGTCCTTGGAGCACGTTTACATTACTAAACCCTAAATCCCAATGGCTTTATACTAGCCATCTCTCTCATTAGAGCTGGACACTGTGATGGACAAGAGATAAGACCCGCTTACTGCCAACAATGCAGGTTTATGATGGGAATCCTGGCACAGTAAGCTGCACATGATTTAGGTTATGTCTGCATATCATTAGAATCTGGGTGCATCAGGAATTAGGATTATCTATTATATGTCTGTTTATAGTGTGGGTTTGTGTGCACTGAGCACATATGAAGCATCCCCGTGTATGCATTAAGACAAATTACCATTTAGCTGCTTGCATAGACTGTTTGCATGGGGTGACCCAATTTTATTGTCACTTTAGCCTTCTACAACGGTACACGATGTCTTGCAAAAGTATTCACACTTCATGAATAATGTCATTACCCTGCTGGAAGCCGCCCTTCGGCACCACCGTCAAGCCTTTTGCAGCATCTAACATGTTTTCTTTGAGAATTGCCCTGTAGTTTGCTCCATCCAACTTCCCATCAGTTCTGACCATTTTCTCTTCCCCTGCTGGAGAAAAAGAATCCCCTCAGCATGAAGCTGCTACCACCATGTTTCAAACTGGTTTCATGGTGTCTTTAAGGTGATACTAGTGAGTTTTCCCCCACCCGTAGACACAAGTAGACCAGAAAGTTATACTTTGGTTTCATCTGACCAGAGCACCTTCTTCTAGATGTTTTGTGTCTATTACACAGCTGGCTGCGAATTACAAAAGGGACTTCTGATGGGTTTCTTCTAAGAGCCTGGTTGGAGAAGTACACGACCTCTAGTTGTAGACTCCCTCATTAGATGGATGTCTGCAGCTCCTCCAGAGTTACCATGGGTCTATTAACCATTTTTCCTCCCGTCCGGTTGTCAATTTTGATGGGCGGCCATTTCTTAGTAGGTTTACAGTTGTGTGATACTCTTCTGTTTTCAGAAGTATTGAACAGTGATTTATGAGATGTTCACAGCTTGAGAGAATATTTTAACCCTGATTTAAACTTCTCCGCAGCTTTATCTGTAACCTGTTTCTTGGTTTCTGGGACTTCCCCAGAATGACGGTGTTTGAACTGAGATTAAATTTCTCACAGATAGTCACTATTTACTAATTGTTTGATTAAACAGGGTCTAAATGCAGTAGGTTGCACTGGGTTTGTTTTTGGGGTATCAGAGGAAAAGGGTATGAATACATATGCATGGCCCTATTTTCAAACCATGTATCTTAATCCTCTCCACCCCCAGGAATGCGCAGCTTTGTGTTGATCTTTAACACAACCCCAATCTTTTGTAGTTTGCAGTTATAACATAACAAAATATAAGGAGTTTGAATATTTTTGCATGGCGCTGTAGTGTTTGGTAACAAATGGCACTGAACTACTCACATTCTGGGGATTTTAAATTCTAAATAAATGCAGATTTAAAGACTCCCGGAGAAAAGCTTGCAGGTTCACAAGCACAACCCACACCGGGATTCTGAGTCATTGGATAACTGCAAGAAAATAAAGGAAATGGATTGTGAGTCATTGTTCTACATTTGGAGCAGTGCAGGATGTGTTTTGAATACCTGAAACAAAGGATTATGACTTCTTAAATAGGTGTATTTGGGAGTTACAGAAGGTGAAATAATGAGTGTTTACCTTTAAATGCTGCCTTTCATTAGTGTGGAGATGTACTCAGATGTTTGCAGGGTATGAATGGCGATTGTCCTCTTTGTTGAAAGAGCTGAGATGTGCCTTATAGCATTACATTGTGAAAAACAAATGTCACAAACAATGCTTTTTCCTACTGAAATTATATTTTTGTCATATGTATGCATTTATTAGACTTTATTAGAAGCTGCCACACCATGTGAGGTCCTTAACAGTGTGTGTTGATGGTGCTTTACAGTGTTAAAGTGTAAATCTTGCTTTATATCTGTTTGGCTTTGATTTGAATAACTATCAATAAGTGCCAAGGGCAATTATTAACAAAATTAGTCATTTTGATAAAATTACCAAGTGGGGGCACCACCTGTTTATCAGGAATTAATAGCCAAGCAGCTCTCAGTCTCTGTCAATTGTTGTTTTGTGAATACCCGCCTGGTGAGGTGTTGTATTACAGAACAATAGACGAAGGAGGGAATAAGTGCTCTGGTGTTCTCAAACAGCAAGCACTGCACGCATATACAGAATAAACACAAAAAACTTATTTTCAAACACAAGAATATATTAACAATATACTATATATAGTTAAAATACTTCAGTCAACAACTCTCTAACTAAGCTAATGACATTCAGCTGAAGTACTAAGTAAAAATGAAAAGAATAAGGAAGACTAAACTACGGGGAATGAAAGGATAAAACTAAAACTAATAAATCGATGCAGGGATATCACAGTTCAGTGTGATAGTGTGTGTTTGACAACAAAGTTTTGTTTTGAAAAATTGGGATAAATTTTAAATTTTAAACAACCAGTTCACAATGAAAAGCAGAAGGGAAAATAAAATATTATTTCAAAAATTTCCCCCCAGTTAATAAGAATGGTTGCGGTTTCAATGCCGTCTTCTTCAGGCAGCGTGAAAGCTGCTTAACGTAACATAACTCGATGTCATTCGAGACGCCGTCACTTCTTGGAAATCTGTAATTCTTTCCGATTCTTTCCAGATTTTCGATCCAAGGTTTCATTGAAGATGCGCATGTCTCTATACAGGGAAGACATTTGTGCAGGCATGCTCCTCATCGTGTATGTGTGCGTGTGTGTGTGTGTGTGTGTGTGTGTTTGGGCAGAAAGCAGAGCGACATAGCCAGCGGTGCAGGTGTCAGGTGGACTAACAGGTGGCAGCTATGAAATCAGAGGATTTCCTTATTTTACCGACGACTGATTAACTCCCACACCTTGCACCATCAGTTCACATAGGCTATAGAGTTCAGCTCCAGGAAGCTGGTAGGTCTCCACCTCTGGGAATTTACAGTCTGGAGTCTGTGGTGGAAAATTATGTCAAATAAAATGAGAAAGTTCAAAACTACAATGAACTGTGCCGAGATGGGTTTGGGGTTTTAGGTTTTAAAGAGGTTTAAAGTATTTAGGTGTGGTTCTTCCCTGCAGCAGGGGGAGTCAATGCAATTTCACATTTCATGTTAACTGACACCTAAACTTGGCATGGCCTGTTATGACTTAGAATACAATTCTCAAGCTATTAACAAACAAATAACATAATATATATTTGCTTTTCTTTTAACTGGAAAAGCAACCATTATTCCTGCAGCTACTAAAATAATCAGGCGTATTGATTATTTGGTAATTAATTATAGAAATGACTAGCTCTTCATATCCTTTTTGCTTTCTATATACTAAAACAAGTATAACAAGTTCATTTTAGTGGGTTTATTGGTTAAGGTATCTGATTAGGCAGAATCTGCAATCAGCTAGTTTGCACAGATAATGCTCCTAGTTCACCAGCTGCAGGTTTAAAAGCCCTCCTAGCTTAATGGGTGTTAGATATGGATGACTGTCTGTTTATTGTGTATTACATGTACATTTTCTGTTCTTGAAATGAGAGAAAAATACTTTGGCCCTTTTTTTTTACACAGCTGACAAGCAGTGCGCAGCAACGGGTGGAGAGTGCGAGTTACTCGATGAGCTACACTTCAAGAGAAAGCTCCGATCTGCCCAGCGCTTTCTCCGTCGTCTCATTAGAAATACTTTAGGCTGAAGGAACAGGAACATTTAGAAACTGTCACTTATAAGACCGTGTTGTAGCTTGAAAGTAGAGACCACCCCATTTCTACATCCTAGCTTATAAAGGGCAGCATTTACACATGATCACTTTTGCATCTATTGCTTTTAACCTAAAAAAAAATGAAGCCATTACATCTGTATTGTAATGCAGTCCTTTGCAGCTCTAGTGGGCTTACGAAAAAAGTGACGACATGGAAAGATCCACAACACAGGCTTCCCTCAAACGGCAATAAAAGTTTACGGTTTGAGTTGTTTTAGATGGTGAAAAGCTCTGCTTTTCTCATGGCTGATCTGTGCAGCGGTCAGCTTGGCTCATCTGACAGGAATCCTCCGCACAGCTCCGGAAAGAGAACACGCTGACCGCCCATATGTGCTACACACAATCCCACTTTAAACAAATGACCTTACAACAACAACAACAACCAAAAACAAACAGAAAAACACACCGCACTGCAGTGCGACATACTGCAGCTTTAGATACACTTGTAAAGACCTAGTTTAGTGTGTGTTAGCTTTCTTCTTATGTTAGCTGGACTTATTTCATAATATTGAAGAATAAATTAATTATTTCTCAGATATTCTGGTAGCTGCAATCTGTTAAATTTAATTCATTATTAGTATTAAGCAAGGCAAGTTGTTTGATCGGTGCAATGAATATGACTGACAAATTACTGGGAAAGAGAAAAATAGATGCGGTGCAGTCAGATAATGAGGAAAAATACTCAAAGTGATCTGCATGCAAAAATGTAATTGTCAGAATACCGGATGTCATTTGTCGAGTATAGAAAAAGAGATGAAAAGACGAGACGTGGAGAGGGACAGGTCTGAGAGTGAAATGAAGCCCACATAGAGCAGAGATGGTAGTTTAGTCAGTTTCCCACGTCAGAGCTGTCAGAAACTGTTGTGCCTGTAGGCAAAGACTCTCATATCCCCAAAGAAGCATCCGATACTCTCCAGCTACCAGATCCGTGTGTTTAATTCCTTTTAAACTGCGTTTTTGGAAACTTAAGGTGATTGTTGTCTTTTCTATTCAACGACATGCTTTATCAGGGCTCACCACATTAGTTGCTGATCTGCTTTTATTTAGTTACAGATCGTTTTCCTCTTCTGCAGGGATATCGTTTACAGCCAGCTTCTGTTGTTCTCGCCCTCACGCCGTTTCCCACATCACACGCACCCACTCAGGCTCCGTGTTTTTCTTCTCACGTTGACCCCGAGTCAATCAGGGTCACTTGACCTCCCGTCAGCTCCTCAGATTAGTTGCCTTTGTTATCACTCTCCATTAAACCTCCATGAATGGTTTCAATAGCCAAGAGGTGAAGAGCCCAGCTGTCTCCTCTGCGGCTCTAACCTGCAGCTCCTCATCATTAAACGGCCTCAGTTCGCACCGTGAGCAAGTAGGCTGACATAAACACACAAAGGCATCCAAAGAGATCATCCTGGTGTGTGTTTGTTTGTCAGCGTAACACAGTTTACCTGGACGTCTCCTACTTAGGAATGCAGCTAACACATTCCTTCATGGTAAAGTTATTTCAGCCGAAAAGTGGCTCTTAGCATCTCCTCAGCTTTAGGGGTACCACAGTTATTTTCTGGACTGGATGAATTTAGTTTATTTAGTTTCGCTGACTTGAAGTTTTAGATTGTGTTTCATTTCTAAAGTTAGCAAAACTGTAAGATTTTACTTGCACCAATTTAAATATATTTAGGTTGTTTCCATGAGTGAACTGGTCTGTGGATTTACCCTCCTCAATTATTGGTGCACATGGTAGAAACATGTAAAAAGCCTTTAAGTAAATAGTTTTTGTGTAGATTTGGTCGCCTTCTGATATGTTTTTCCCCCCCTTACCATTGTATATATTGTTTGTCACAGTTCCCGTTGTTTAATTATTGCAGAAACTATAGATATGGGCTAGATTAACCAAGTAGCTATTTTATTGTAGCTATCCAGATTACTCAAGGAGCATGTGCTCTTGTCTTTCCCATTTTGAAGAATGCAATAACTAAACAGTAACAGTTTCCCCTTCTTACAGAAAGGGATAGATAGAAAGGGCAGATTCTAGATTGGTTGTCGATCTCGTGATAGATTTACCTGCAGAATATATTGTGTTGAGTTTTTTAAAAAAAAGTAGAAAGCCTTTGATAGTGTATAAGTGGGATTTGGGACAGTTTGTGTAATACCTCACTAGCAGCTTCATGGAATAATTGCTGTGTGTTAAGGATTATTGGTGCTTTCATTTGAATTTCTTGGATATGTTAACTGGTAAAATAATCAAACTACTGAACCTAGCAGTGCACACCATGCATTGTAATTTTTAAGCCTTTATTGAGAAGAAATGTGAGTGGAGAAAATTATAGGAGAGCCTTTTTTTAATGTATCCCTGGAAATTATCAACTCGTTCCCAAATATTTTGGAATACTTTTATATTTAGCTAACACTTTGTGAAAAGTAGAAAAGAAAAAAGTTCTGCACAAATAAAAAAAACGAGAAGTCTGGCATGCATTTTTATGATGCCCCTAAATAAAATCCTGGACAACCAATTACCTTTAGATGCTGCACAATTCCTAAAAAGAGTTATGAGACGCATGTAGAAAGGCAGCGTAAAAAAGGCATTTGTTTTGATGCAGAAAACACACAGAAGAAGGTGATCTGGTCAGATGTTCCGACTCTATAACCTTTATGTAAAAGTGAAAAACTGCACATCACCTTGAACACATCGTACTGTCGGGGAAACGTGGTCGCAGGAGCCTCATGTTGGGGGACAGTTTCATATGAGAAGCTGGAGAGGGCTGATGGACGATGGATGGGCTTAAACATGAGACAATCCTGGAAGCAAACCTGTTAGATTCTGCAGACTTGAGTCCTGGGTGGAGTTTTACATCTTGGCGGGACGGGACCCCTAAACATTCAAGAAGAGCATATTCGGTTTTTAGTGTGACCCAGTCTAAGTCCAATTGTTAATTCAATTGAGGCCATTTTCAAGTTTTGCCACAGTGAGATATTTTGCAAAGAAGAATGGGTAAAAGTTTCAGCTGTTAAAGCTGAAAAAGAGAAACCCTGAAAGGTTTGAAGCTGCTTTGCAGTCAGATGGGGTTCCTCAAAGTATTCGATAATGGAGGTAACTACAAGTAAATACTACTGGTATGCCTCCAAGATCTGTATTTTCATTTAAATAAATTAAAGCTATTCATCCTTCTTTTCATTAGACTATTTAATGCTGCTCTGTGTTGATATGTTACATCAAATCCCAGTTAAATGGATGAATGTTTATGGTTGTAACATGACGAAATGTGAAAAAGTTCAAAGGATATGAATACCTCTGCAAGGGGCCGTAAAAATCTGATAGGTAGAGCTGTACTTTTGAGGCATTTCCAAACTTCAGAATAACTTCAGCTTTAGACTACTTAATCCAGAAGAATCAGCCGAAACGGACAGAAAACCCCTCATCCGTGTGTTTTTTTTTTAAACTTTGCCGTATTTAAGACTTGGTGCCTCACTCCGTGTGGCCCTCATTGCTTTTCTTTGCTGTGACACACACACAGACATCTGACAGAACAACATCACACTGACGGTTTCCTCTCACTGCCTCTTACGTCTCTCATGTCCTCTGAGAACTTACTATGCAGACTGAAACACACTCTCTTCCTGCTCTGGCAGCCATGTGAAACAAGGGTCTGATTGGATGATGCCCGGCTGTCGTTACTCTGCTCTCCTTAAATCAATCTTCCCAGCAGCTGCTGGCTCTCTCTCTCTCTCTCTCTCTCTCTCTCTCTCTCTCTCTCTCTCTCTCTCTCTCTCTGGGCTCCACGCTCCTCTATCCTCCCCACCCGCCTCTGTGCGGCTTCTTTTATCGACCCGTCGGACCAGTGGAACCAGACTCTTCTGTTGTTGGAGTGGGACACTTTTCACCCTATTTTATTGCGTTTTGATTGTAGAGGTTGTTTTGGAAACTGTTTGTCCGTTAATCATGAATGCAAATCCGAAACTGCTAAAAGCGTTCACAATAGATTTATTGGGAAAGCTAAATATTGGGATGCCAAGGCAAGGCAGGTCTATTTATACGGCATTTATAAACACGGCGGGCCGCAGCTCTTTACAGAAACTCAAAGGAAAAACCTAAAAAAAACTTACGCTTTGCTCAAAAACAGAGCTCAGTGGGTCAAACTCTTAAAAACACTACATAAAAAGAAATGCAATTTTAAATGCGATCTTTAATCTCATGCTTCAATCACTTGTCGGTGATCAGCAAGACAGGTTTTTAGAGAGATTTCAAAGCTGCTATAAAGAAAAAAAGAAATTTCCAGTCCTGATTTGAAGCAGCAAACAGTTTCTGTACCTCTCAGGTTTTCAGGACGTTTGCTCCAGAGCTGAGGAGCGTAGAAAATAAATCCAGCCTCATCTTGTTTAGCGCTTGTTCTGCAGACACTGAGACCTGATAGTTTCAAATTTAACAACTCAGAAATGAAACTTTCAAATCTACCTGTATCCTTTGGCAAACAGGGAGCCAGTTCACTGATTTAAGAACAGATGTAAATATTATCCATTTTCCTACTGTTGGTTGAGACTCAGGCAGCAGGATTTCCAACGAGGTGTAGTTGCCTGCTTGTTTTATTTTATTTTTATTTTGCAGAGAACAGTTAAGACACAATCACAGCAATCTACTGAAAATAAAATAATGCATTCGTTTTTTCTTTGCCAAAAACATTGGCCTTTTATGTTGCCAATGTTTTCAAGCGAAAGTAAACTGATTTACTGACAGAAATTCTTCTTCTTTTTTTTTATATTTAGGTCTGAGTCCAAAACGACTTAATGATTCAATGGAGCCACAGATGACAGAACATGCTGCTTTCATGCTCTGCCATCTGTCCCTGAATCTAGCTGAGCTCTGGTCTCCATCCTTGCATTTTTGGGGCCAAAATCAATGACCTCCGTCTTTATCTGAATTAAAACGGATCTGATCCTGAATCATCCAGTCATTGATATCAGGAACAGACTGACATGCAGTGGCCTGTGGTCATTCAGTGATACAGAGATGTAAAGTTGTGTGTCATCATTCAGCATGACATATAGTGAGAGAGGTTGTAGTACTCTGTAATTTGAAGTTGGGAACTCATTTAGGTAATAAATAAAGGTGACCCAAGCATAGACCCTTGGGAACCTCACGATTATTTGCTTTTGTTTTCACAAATGAATAATTAACAAATAACAAAAAGTAGTCCCGATCTGCCAAACGAGATCTTAACCAATAATGATGCAAAGGAGACATTCAACGTCACAGTGAGTAAAAGACGAAAACTTTTCAGCCATGAGGTTTTTTTTATTAAATGTTTTTTTTTTTTAAACTCCTTTTTTGTTAAGAAGGATTAGACTCCTGAAGCTCGAGAGAGCTCCACGTTTCCAGCGTTGGTCGTATGGGTGTGAATCGATCAAGAATATTAAATGCAGTTGGCCGACATGACATATGTTGTTGTTGAGAACGTGCCGCTCATGATCCAGTCCGTTCCCCAAAGAGTCAATAAACTGATCAGATAATTGTCAGGGTCCAGGTGTCTAATCAGAGGACAGCTAATGTCTGGCACTCTCTCTGCATGCGTGCCTGCAGTAAACGCCTGTATCCCATCTGTGCATCTATACATCCATCCCCCCCTTTCTTTTCTTTTTTTTAAATAGCATTATTTAAAGCGACATCCCTCCCTCCACTTCTGCGTCTGTGTGTTTGAAATCCAAAGGCTTTTCACTGACAGCTCCTTCCTTGTTACTTGCAAACACGCTGTGTGTTGTCCTTCCCTCCCAGACCCACACTCTTTCCTCCCTTCACTGCGCTTGACACCAGCAGGAAGGAGAGAGGAAACAAAAGAGCCCACTTCCTGTACGCATACAGCATGAGCTTTTCACAATGGAGCAGGAAGCGCCTGGCAGCTGCGAAGGAGGCCGGCGAGTGTGAAGGGAAGATAAAGTGCTCTCTCTGTCCTATCAACTGCTGTCTTTGCTCCTTCTCTCATGTCATTTTCCATCAGGCTGTCAGTCGGGCTTCTCACACTTTTATCTGTTTGCTTGTTGTGCCGTCCTGTAACCCAAGGCAGCACATCCCTTTTCTATCATAGTGTCTGATTTTTTTGTTTTGTTTTCATCATCCAGTGTCTGTTTTTCTTGTTTCTAAGACAGTTTTTCCTTGAGTTTAAACATAAAAGGTACTTTGAAAACGTATTTATACCCCACTAAAACTATATCACATTCGGTTGTGTTAAAACAACAAACTTCATTGGGATTTAATGTGAAGGACCAACACAATGTAGTTCAGAATCCTCAAGTTGTAGGAGAATGATATGCTGTTTTCAATTGGTTTTTATGCATAAACAGTGCTGCACATGTTTAAATAACACCCAATGAAAAAGGCAAGGCATCTTCTCTTATATAAAAGTCTCAATTAGAGATAATGAACCCATTCCCAAGTATCAACTTAGCAGCCCAGCCATTGCATTAAAGGAAAAAAAATGGTATCATTGTTGTGCAGGCATTTTTCTCTAGAATTCTGGTAACGTTTGACAAGTTGCAGAGATCCACAGCCAAAAGTAAAAAAAAAAAATTCAATTTAAATTGTTAAAAAAAGCTTTAAAGGGCCTAATCCCGTAATATGACTTTATGAGTTTCTACACTACTTGCTCACTCTGTTTGCATACAAAAGTTTTCTGATTAAATTACCACTCCCCGCTAGCGTAATATATTTTATTTATGTGTTTTACATTTTGTTTTTGCGCTTTATTTGTTAGTAAATAAGGCACCTTTGTGTATATTTACCATAACGAGAACAAATGAGCGGAGGTACGAGTAAACAAGGAGAAGAATGCTTGCCGTATGTTTTATTTGAACATGAATATATGTTTTTTTGTGTTTTTTTTTAATAGTCATACTATGTGACTAAGCCCCTTTAAATAAACAACTAATTTTATATAATAATGAAGCATTACTTTGATTTGGTACCATCACATACAATCTCAGCAGTGAACATCAAAATTTGTGGTTGCAGCAATGCAAACATGTTGAATGGGTGGGAATAGTTTTTGAAGGTGCTATAGCTCGGTTTTTAGGTTTACTCTGTCTCTGCACGTCAGAAGACATAAGAGCACCGCTGCCACCGTGGTGACCTTTGCTTGCGAGGGACAACGTTGGACAGCAGGGGACCAGCACCGCAGATGCAGGAAGCCTTTAAACAACCACGTCTGGTCTGGCAGAGGGCAACGGAGAGACCCGTGTGCAGGAAATAAAACAACAAGAAGAGAGAAGCAGTAATGCAGATGGTCAAGCCGCTGAATGACGGAAACACATCAAAGAAGTAGGCTTAGCTTTGACTTTGCTCCAGTTTTTTTTTACTTATTTTTTTTTGAGCAGAGACAAATGAGAAATGAGAGTCCAGAGGTCCACTATAACTCTTGTCCAATATCCCGATCCATCAGCTCTTTTTTTCCCCCTTTAACGACCCCCTCCTTATGATTTCAGGCTCCAACCCTCCCCTGCTGTTACTCAAGGGAGACAGATCTGTGCTCAGCTCATAACTTCAAAGTGCGGGCCCCCTCCTCTTTTTCCTCTATACCTTCTAAATCCCTCTCCTCCTTTATTTCTATTTGCTCTTCTTTCTGTTGTTTAATCAATATAGCACCCCTACCCACCCCCTTTCTCCGTCTGTCATCACCTTTACTTTCTCTCGCTCCTTCCCTCTTTTTTTTCTCACCAACATCTTTCTTTACATGCCTCCCACCAGTCCAGAGGCATCAAAGGCATGTCTGCCCCTCTTGTTGCAGACGTTTACCCTGGCGGGCCGATGGGCTTCATGCCAAGGCCAGGTGCCCTCAGGGGAGTGACTGGAGCAGAGTAAAAACACTCTGCACTTTATCTGATAAAGTGCCGCAAAAGAGGCTCTCGATCCAAATAGGACCTAAGTCATACGGTGCCTTGCAAAAGCAGGAGGGAAATGGTCATGCTTTGTCACAATACAACCTCAAGCTTTCATGAATTTTATTGGGATTTTATGTGACAGACCAGTGCAAAGTAGTATATAATTGTTAGGTGGACGGGAAACGCTGGAGGATTTTTAAAGCTTTGTACAAATAAATATGTGAAAAGTGTGGAAGGCAATTGTGCCCAGCCCCCTTTACTCTGATTCATTTGAATATAAACAATATAAACAATTTATATGCAGCCTTCTAAGTTGGTTTGAAGTCTGGACTTTGACTGGGCCCTTCTACCACATGAATGTGCTTCGGTCTAAAGCCTCTATCGCATCTCTGGCTTAATGGTTGGATTCCTGCTTGAAGGTGGACGTCGTTCCCAATCTTAAGCGGTTGGCAGCCTCCAGCAGATGTTTAACCAGAGCTGCCCTAAATTTAATTAAATACATCTTCCCATCTACTCCATCCTTACAACAACGAAGAAGAACCCCCACAGCGTGATGCTCCCACCATGTAGGGAACAAAGCTCACTTTTGGTCTTATCTGACCAGATCGTCTTCTTCCAAATGGTTGCTGTCTCCATTCCATGGCTTGTATGAAGTTTGAATAAGTTGTGTTTCTTTCTACAGTAACTTTCTGCAGGACTAACGTTTGTCCTGTCACCAGATTCTCTCAGATGAGCTGTGGAAACTGCAGCTCCTCCACAGCTACCATGGCCCCCTTAGCTACTTCTCTGTTTAAAGCTTGGGATTTTGTTATAGAACCTAACGGTGCGTTGAATGTCTTCTCTTCGACACTGTCTCTGTGTTCCTTGGTCACAAATGTTCTCTTAGAAAGCTATGAAACCTTTACAGAACAGGTGCATTCATACTGAGAATAAATTAGACACATTTTGATTACATTTTCTCATTATCTGACGTCTAAAGTGCAATCGGTTGCACTGGAACGTATTTAAAAGTGTCAGATTAAATTTGGTAAATACCTTTTTATTTGTGTTGCTTTGTGTTTCTCTATCCCTTAAAATCCCCCTAAATTATATTGAAGTCTAATGTTGTAATGGGACTTTTGTAGTAGGCTTCATGCCAAGGCCAGGTGCCCTCAGAGCACAGAACAACCACTGCAATTTATCTGATAAGAAAAGAAGCTGGAAAAAGTAAATATTCATTTTAGAAACTGTATTGTCAAACCACAACGTTTACACAAAAGCTCTGGGAGACATCTATTTTAATCCCTCATTTGAAAGACTAAACCATGGGTGTTTTACTATGACATGGCTCTATTATCAAATTTCCTGTTCTGCTACTCGCTCGTCTTTGTCACACTTTCCTCAAGTTCAAACTAGTGGAACCTTCCAGAAGCCGAAATAGACCGCTTTGACAAACGTGTCTTTCTCTCTGTTTTCTGTGTTTTTTTTTTCCCTTTTTAAGTATAAACTAAAATAGATGGTAATCTGGTACAGTAATTGCACACTGTTGCTCTTAACTATATGTAATTTTGTCCATCCGTCTGTTGTGTGTTGGTTCACTGATGACTGCACTGAAACAGAAAGAACTAGAAAAATTTGCATTTCCTGCGAAAATGCACTGTGAATGCAGATAGCTGAATGATTGAGCAAAAGATGCAGAAGATCTTTGAAGAAGAGAAAAAATAGCTGAAAAGCATTGAAGAAGTTGAAAAAGTTGAAGAAGTTGAAAAAGTTGAAGAATTTGAAAGAGTTGAAGAATTTGAACATGAAAGAACAATAGCTGAATGATTAGAAGAAGAAAAAACTGAAGGTAAGGCACCAAACATTTCCTAACTCATTCTAAACACTGAATCATTTAACAAAGCAGAAGTAGAATTTCAAACTTGAATATACTGTAGCCATATGTGGGCCTGCATTTCTAGGGAGTATAAGGGGTTTTGCCCCCATTGAAAAGCATTGGATGTTTGACACCTCCTAGCTTGGAGATGCTTTACGTGACGTGGCCCAAATTTATAGTGGAGCATTCTGTATAAAGGAGGTAAAGACTCTGTAAAGCAGAAGTTTGTAGGACCTTCCTAGAGCTACTTCCGGTTAGCAACATGCTAACAGTTAGCCGCTAACAGGGTTGTGTTCAGTATCACCAGATGAGTGTACTCTGTCAGTTTGGTCCAAATCCTGTACTGGGAAGTGCCTCAAAAAGGGTGCCAATACTTAATGTCACCAAAGGTCACCAAAGGTCATGAGTCAGATTGGCCTCCTTTAGCAACTCAGCCTCACCACATCTGGGCCCAGAACTCAACATTTGACCAAAATGGTCAGTAGCGCCATTTCCCACATGTGGGTGGTGCTGTATTGGCCAATTATGTCGTGTCTGGGCATCATGCCAGATCCTGTTGGAAGCAAAGGCCCAATAGGAAAGCATGTGAAATCCAAAATGGGACAGAAAAGTGACACATGGCTGAAAGTCACTTGAAAATTTAAAAATGTTAAGAGGAAGTGACTGTGCGAATTTCAGATTCCTACATTAATCACAGCCGCTGCAGCGGGCGTCGAAAGTTGCCATTGTATCCCAATGGAGCTTCTCCCTCTGGCCCTCAGAGTTCCGTCGTCATGGAAACTCACTCACACCTCTGCTGCAGGCCAGTCTACCGAAGTGCAGAGACTTTGCTCACAATAAGTCCCATTGGATTATAATGGAGAACTTTGCCCCGAACAACGCTCCATATCTCCTGATCCGTAAATGGTAGAGACGTAATCTTTTCTGCGTTTATTTCGTAACGGATAGGGGAAGAAGACAGGCTATCGGTTTTTGCTGGAAAAAGTTTAATAAAGGCGTGAAAAATTATGATATAAAGGTGATTTTTATGGACTTTCAGAAATCCTCTAAAAAACGGTCCCGAACAAATCGCTGTAGCTGAAAAAGTATAAGAGATATCAAAATAATTCTTTCACTATGAGTATCAGCAGGCTTTTGAGGACTATGGTGCCCATTTTCATGTTTGTACAAAAATCGGTGTAGGCACAGCGACGATGTAAAAAAGTGGATGATGTGGGAAAATGCAGCTGAAAAGCGTTTTCAGGAATTTGCACATTCGCTACTCCCGAACAAATTGTTCCTGCGGTAAAACCGTAACAGTTATCCAAACAATTCCTTTTTTATGAGTGCCAGAAGGGTCGGGACATTCATGTGTGAAAGTCTCATGCTTGTACATGAAACGGTTTCGGAGTAGCGACGATGCGAAAACGTGTGATGTTTTCAATTTTCAGGCGTCATTTTTCAAAACCGCTCCATAGGAAATGAATGGGGGAGGTTTCAGGTTTGTGTCGCTCTGAGGTGATTTGCGAAAAATCTATAAATGCTACAGTAATGAGGGTTACATTTCCTGAATCCAGACAAAAATTCCTACGTTTTGATGTATAATTTATGTGGATAGGTTGAAAATTGAGCGACTGAGAAGAAGTTGTTCGGAGAAGAAGAATTTGTTGAATTTCTAGAGTGCGCACTCTATAACTGCCTCCTTGACGACCATAGCAACGCATGTTATTTGCTGAATTTCTTGAAAAGCCAAAATTATTTTAAGGAGGTACTATATGAAAATGGTAAAAGATATGAAAAAGCTGAAATAGACCATAATAGCTGAAAGATATCACTACATTTTAAAAGTTGAATGGCGTTTCTAGCTGAAAGTAGGCTGAAGCAGTAAGCTTTCAAAAAGCAGCTGAAATGAGCGGAATTTTAGTGAATTACATTCATTTCCTATGGGAGAAAAAAAGCTGAAAATTTGCAGAAAAAGCTGAATATTTTAAAAAGTTGAAGAGTTAAAAGTACAAAAAGATATAGCCATCGATTCCAGAAGAAGCTGAATAGTTTAAAAGTTGAATGGTTGAAATCGGAGAAAAATTGTAGGAGGAGAAGCGAATCAAACTTTAAACAGTAAAAACGCATTTGGAAGAATATCCTATAACTAGAAAAATTTGCATTTCCTGCGAAAATGCACTGTGAATGCAGATAGCTGAATGATTGAGCAAAAGATGCAGAAGATCTTTGAAGAAGAGAAAAAATAGCTGAAAAGCATTGAAGAAGTTGAAAAAGTTGAAGAAGTTGAAAAAGTTGAAGAATTTGAAAGAGTTGAAGAATT
This sequence comes from Fundulus diaphanus, assembly GCA_037039145.1. Taxonomy (NCBI): domain Eukaryota; kingdom Metazoa; phylum Chordata; class Actinopteri; order Cyprinodontiformes; family Fundulidae; genus Fundulus; species Fundulus diaphanus. The sequence continues at coordinate 37,728,081 of CM073132.1, forward strand.
TGAACATGAAAGAACCATAGCTGAATGATTAGAAGAAGAAAAAACTGAGGGTAAGGCACCAAACATTTCCTAACTCATTCTAAACACTGAATCATTTAACAAAGCAGAAGTAGAATTTCAAACTTGAATATACTGTAGCCATATGTGGGCCTGCATTTCTAGGGAGTATAAGGGGTTTCGCCCCCATTGAAAAGCATTGGATGTTTGACACCTCCTAGCTTGGAGATGCTTTACGTGACGTGGCCCAAATTTATAGTGGAGCATTCTGTATAAAGGAGGTAAAGACTCTGTAAAGCAGAAGTTTGTCCGAGCTTCCTAGAGCTACTTCCAATTAGCAACATGCTAACCGTTAGCCGCTAACAGGGTTGTGTTCAGTATCACCAGGTGAGTGTACTCTGTCAGTTTGGTCCAAATCCTGTACTGGGAAGTGCCTCAAAAAGGGTGCCAATACTTAATGTCACCAAAGGTCACCAAAGGTCATAAGTCAGATTGGCCTCCTTTAGCAACTCAGCCTCACCACATCTGGGCCCAGAACTCAACATTTGACCAAAATGGTCAGTAGCGCCATTTCCCACATGTGGGTGGTGCTGTATTGGCCAATTATGTCGTGTCTGGGCATCATGCCAGATCCTGTTGGAAGCAAAGGCCCAATAGGAAAGCATGTGAAATCCAAAATGGGACAGAAAAGTGACACATGGCTGAAAGTCACTTGAAAATTTAAAAATGTTAAGAGGAAGTGACTGTGCGAATTTCAGATTCCTACATTAATCACAGCCGCTGCAGCGGGCGTCGAAAGTTGCCATTGTATCCCAATGGAGCTTCTCCCTCTGGCCCTCAGAGTTCCGTCGTCATGGAAACTCACTCACACCTGCAGCGGGCCAGTCTACCGAAGTGCAGAGACTTTGCTCACAATAAGTCCCATTGGATTATAATGGAGAACTTTGCCCCGAACAACGCTCCATATCTCCTGATCCGTAAATGGTAGAGACGTAATTTTTTCTGCGTTTATTTCGTAACGGATAGGGGAAGAAGACAGGCTATCGGTTTTTGCTGGAAAAAGTTTAATAAAGGCGTGAAAAATTATGATATAAAGGTAATTTTTATGGACTTTCAGAAATCCTCTAAAAACGGTCCCGAACAAATCGCTGTAGCTGAAAAAGTATAAGAGATATCAAAATAATTCTTTCACTATGAGTATCAGCAGGCTTTTGAGGACTATGGTGCCCATTTTCATGTTTGTACAAAAATCGGTGTAGGCACAGCGACGATGTAAAAAAGTGGATGATGTGGGAAAATGCAGCTGAAAAGCGTTTTCAGGAATTTGCACATTCGCTACTCCCGAACAAATTGTTCCTGCGGTAAAACCGTAACAGTTATCCAAACAATTCCTTTTTTATGAGTGCCAGAAGGGTCGGGACATTCATGTGTGAAAGTCTCATGCTTGTACATGAAACGGTTTCGGAGTAGCGACGATGCGAAAACGTGTGATGTTTTCAATTTTCAGGCGTCATTTTTCAAAACCGCTCCATAGGAAATGAATGGGGGAGGTTTCGGGTTTGTGTCGCTCTGAGGTGATTTGCGAAAAATCTATAAATGCTACAGCAATGAGGGTTACATTTCCTGAATCCAGACAAAAATTCCTACGTTTTGATGTATAATTTATGTGGATAGGTTGAAAATTGAGTGACTGAGAAGAAGTTGTTCGGAGAAGAAGAATTTGTTGAATTTCTAGAGTGCGCACTCTATAACTGCCTCCTTGACGACCATAGCAACGCATGTTATTTGCTGAATTTCTTGAAAAGCCAAAATTATTTTAAGGAGGTACTATATGAAAATGGTAAAAGATATGAAAAAGCTGAAATATACCATAATAGCTGAAAGATATCACTACATTTTAAAAGTTGAATGGCGTTTCTAGCTGAAAGTAGGCTGAAGCAGTAAGCTGTCAAAAAGCAGCTGAAATGAGCAGAATTTCAGTGAATTACATTCATTTCCTATGGGAGAAAAAAAGCTGAAAATTTGCAGAAAAAGCTGAATATTTTAAAAAGTTGAAGAGTTAAAACTACAAAAAGATATAGCCATCGATTCCAGAAGAAGCTGAATAGTTTAAAAGTTGAATGGTTGAAATCGGAGAAAAATTGTAGGAGGAGAAGCGAATCAAACTTTAAACAGTAAAAACGCATTAGGAAGAATAAACACTAAGAAGAAGAAGAAGAAGAAGAAGAAGAAGAATAAAGAATAAAGAGAAACAGGATCTCAAGAACTGTGAATGCCTACTGCATTCACAGTAACTAGAAAAATTTGCATTTCCTGCGAAAATGCACTGTGAATGCAGATAGCTGAATGATTGAGCAAAAGATGCAGAAGATCTTTGAAGAAGAGAAAAAATAGCTGAAAAGCATTGAAGAAGTTGAAAAAGTTGAAGAAGTTGAAAAAGTTGAAGAATTTGAAAGAGTTGAAGAATTTGAACATGAAAGAACCATAGCTGAATGATTAGAAGAAGAAAAAACTGAGGGTAAGGCACCAAACATTTCCTAACTCATTCTAAACACTGAATCATTTAACAAAGCAGAAGTAGAATTTCAAACTTGAATATACTGTAGCCATATGTGGGCCTGCATTTCTAGGGAGTATAAGGGGTTTCGCCCCCATTGAAAAGCATTGGATGTTTGACACCTCCTAGCTTGGAGATGCTTTACGTGACGTGGCCCAAATTTATAGTGGAGCATTCTGTATAAAGGAGGTAAAGACTCTGTAAAGCAGAAGTTTGTCCGAGCTTCCTAGAGCTACTTCCAATTAGCAACATGCTAACCGTTAGCCGCTAACAGGGTTGTGTTCAGTATCACCAGGTGAGTGTACTCTGTCAGTTTGGTCCAAATCCTGTACTGGGAAGTGCCTCAAAAAGGGTGCCAATACTTAATGTCACCAAAGGTCACCAAAGGTCATAAGTCAGATTGGCCTCCTTTAGCAACTCAGCCTCACCACATCTGGGCCCAGAACTCAACATTTGACCAAAATGGTCAGTAGCGCCATTTCCCACATGTGGGTGGTGCTGTATTGGCCAATTATGTCGTGTCTGGGCATCATGCCAGATCCTGTTGGAAGCAAAGGCCCAATAGGAAAGCATGTGAAATCCAAAATGGGACAGAAAAGTGACACATGGCTGAAAGTCACTTGAAAATTTAAAAATGTTAAGAGGAAGTGACTGTGCGAATTTCAGATTCCTACATTAATCACAGCCGCTGCAGCGGGCGTCGAAAGTTGCCATTGTATCCCAATGGAGCTTCTCCCTCTGGCCCTCAGAGTTCCGTCGTCATGGAAACTCACTCACACCTGCAGCGGGCCAGTCTACCGAAGTGCAGAGACTTTGCTCACAATAAGTCCCATTGGATTATAATGGAGAACTTTGCCCCGAACAACGCTCCATATCTCCTGATCCGTAAATGGTAGAGACGTAATTTTTTCTGCGTTTATTTCGTAACGGATAGGGGAAGAAGACAGGCTATCGGTTTTTGCTGGAAAAAGTTTAATAAAGGCGTGAAAAATTATGATATAAAGGTAATTTTTATGGACTTTCAGAAATCCTCTAAAAACGGTCCCGAACAAATCGCTGTAGCTGAAAAAGTATAAGAGATATCAAAATAATTCTTTCACTATGAGTATCAGCAGGCTTTTGAGGACTATGGTGCCCATTTTCATGTTTGTACAAAAATCGGTGTAGGCACAGCGACGATGTAAAAAAGTGGATGATGTGGGAAAATGCAGCTGAAAAGCGTTTTCAGGAATTTGCACATTCGCTACTCCCGAACAAATTGTTCCTGCGGTAAAACCGTAACAGTTATCCAAACAATTCCTTTTTTATGAGTGCCAGAAGGGTCGGGACATTCATGTGTGAAAGTCTCATGCTTGTACATGAAACGGTTTCAGAGTAGCGACGATGCGAAAACGTGTGATGTTTTCAATTTTCAGGCGTCATTTTTCAAAACCGCTCCATAGGAAATGAATGGGGGAGGTTTCGGGTTTGTGTCGCTCTGAGGTGATTTGCGAAAAATCTACAAATGCTACACCAATGAGGGTTACATTTCCTGAATCCAGACAAAAATTCCTACGTTTTGATGTATAATTTATGTGGATAGGTTGAAAATTGAGTGACTGAGAAGAAGTTGTTCGGAGAAGAAGAATTTGTTGAATTTCTAGAGTGCGCACTCTATAACTGCCTCCTTGACGACCATAGCAACGCATGTTATTTGCTGAATTTCTTGAAAAGCCAAAATTATTTTAAGGAGGTACTATATGAAAATGGTAAAAGATATGAAAAAGCTGAAATATACCATAATAGCTGAAAGATATCACTACATTTTAAAAGTTGAATGGCGTTTCTAGCTGAAAGTAGGCTGAAGCAGTAAGCTGTCAAAAAGCAGCTGAAATGAGCAGAATTTCAGTGAATTACATTCATTTCCTATGGGAGAAAAAAAGCTGAAAATTTGCAGAAAAAGCTGAATATTTTAAAAAGTTGAAGAGTTAAAACTACAAAAAGATATAGCCATCGATTCCAGAAGAAGCTGAATAGTTTAAAAGTTGAATGGTTGAAATCGGAGAAAAATTGTAGGAGGAGAAGCGAATCAAACTTTAAACAGTAAAAACGCATTAGGAAGAATAAACACTAAGAAGAAGAAGAAGAAGAAGAAGAAGAAGAATAAAGAATAAAGAGAAACAGGATCTCAAGAACTGTGAATGCCTACTGCATTCACAGTAACTAGAAAAATTTGCATTTCCTGCGAAAATGCACTGTGAATGCAGATAGCTGAATGATTGAGCAAAAGATGCAGAAGATCTTTGAAGAAGAGAAAAAATAGCTGAAAAGCATTGAAGAAGTTGAAAAAGTTGAAGAAGTTGAAAAAGTTGAAGAAGTTGAAAGAGTTGAAGAATTTGAACATGAAAGAACAATAGATGAATGATTAGAAGAAGAAAAAACTGAGGGTAAGGCACCAAACATTTCCTAACTCATTCTAAACACTGAATCATTTAACAAAGCAGAAGTAGAATTTCAAACTTGAATATACTGTAGCCATATGTGGGCCTGCATTTCTAGGGAGTATAAGGGGTTTCGCCCCCATTGAAAAGCATTGGATGTTTGACACCTCCTAGCTTGGAGATGCTTTACGTGACGTGGCCCAAATTTATAGTGGAACATTCTGTATAAAGGAGGTAAAGACTCTGTAAAGCAGAAGTTTGTAGGACCTTCCTAGAGCTACTTCCGGTTAGCAACATGCTAACAGTTAGCCGCTAACAGGGTTGTGTTCAGTATCACCAGGTGAGTGTACTCTGTCAGTTTGGTCCAAATCCTGTACTGGGAAGTGCCTCAAAAAGGGTGCCAATACTTAATGTCACCAAAGGTCATGAGTCAGATTGGCCTCCTTTAGCAACTCAGCCTCACCACATCTGGGCCCAGAACTCAACATTTGACCAAAATGGTCAGTAGCGCCATTTCCCACATGTGGGTGGTGCTGTATTGGCCAATTATGTCGTGTCTGGGCATCATGCCAGATCCTGTTGGAAGCAAAGGCCCAATAGGAAAGCATGTGAAATCCAAAATGGGACAGAAAAGTGACACGTGGCTGAAAGTCACTTGAAAATTTAAAAATGTTAAGAGGAAGTGACTGTGCGAATTTCAGATTCCTACATTAATCACAGCCGCTGCAGCGGGCGTCAAAAGTTGCCATTGTATCCCAATGGAGCTTCTCCCTCTGGCCCTCAGAGTTCCGTCGTCATGGAAACTCACTCACACCTCTGCTGCAGGCCAGTCTACCGAAGTGCAGAGACTTTGCTCACAATAAGTCCCATTGGATTATAATGGAGAACTTTGCCCCGAACAACGCTCCATATCTCCTGATCCGTAAATGGTAGAGACGTAATTTTTTCTGCGTTTATTTCGTAACGGATAGGGGAAGAAGACAGGCTATCGGTTTTTGCTGGAAAAAGTTTAATAAAGGCGTGAAAAATTATGATATAAAGGTGATTTTTATGGACTTTCAGAAATCCTCTAAAAACGGTCCCGAACAAATCGCTGTAGCTGAAAAAGTATAAGAGATATCAAAATAATTCTTTCACTATGAGTATCAGCAGGCTTTTGAGGACTATGGTGCCCATTTTCATGTTTGTACAAAAATCAGTGTAGGCACAGCGACGATGTAAAAAAGTGGATGATGTGGGAAAATGCAGCTGAAAAGCGTTTTCAGGAATTTGCACATTCGCTACTCCCGAACAAATTGTTCCTGCGGTAAAACCGTAACAGTTATCCAAACAATTCCTTTTTTATGAGTGCCAGAAGGGTCGGGACATTCATGTGTGAAAGTCTCATGCTTGTACATGAAACGGTTTCGGAGTAGCGACGATGCGAAAACGTGTGATGTTTTCAATTTTCAGGCGTCATTTTTCAAAACCGCTCCATAGGAAATGAATGGGGGTGGTTTCGGGTTTGTGTCGCTCTGAGGTGATTTGCGAAAAATCTATAAATGCTACAGCAATGAGGGTTACATTTCCTGAATCCAGACAAAAATTCCCACGTTTTGATGTATAATTTATGTGGATAGGTTGAAAATTGAGCGACTGAGAAGAAGTTGTTCGGAGAAGAAGAATGAGTAGAATTTCTAGAGTGCGCACTCTACCAACTGCCACTTGACGACCATAGCAACGCATGTTATTTGCTGAATTTTTTGAAAAGCCAAAATTATTTTAAGGAGGTACTATATGAAAATGGTAAAAGATATAAAACAGCTGAAATATACCATAATAGCTGAAAGATATCACTACATTTTAAAAGTTGAATGGCGTTTCTAGCTGAAAGTAGGCTGAAGCAGTAAGCTGTCAAAAAGCAGCTGAAATGAGCGGAATTTTAGTGATTTCAATGCATTTCCTATGGGAGAAAAAAAGCTGAAAATTTGCAGAAAAAGCTGAATATTTTAAAAAGTTGAAGAGTTAAAAGTACAAAAAGATATAGCCATCGATTCCAGAAGAAGCTGAATAGTTTAAAAGTTGAATGGTTGAAATCGGAGAAAAATTGTAGGAGGAGAAGCGAATCAAACTTTAAACAGTAAAAACGCATTTGGAAGAATATCCCATAAAAATAAGAATAAAGAATAAAGAGAAACAGGATCTCAAGAACTGTGAATGCCTACTGCATTCACAGTAACTAGAAAAATTTGCATTTCCTGCGAAAATGCACTGTGAATGCAGATAGCTGAATGATTGAGCAAAAGATGCAGAAGATCTTTGAAGAAGAGAAAAAATAGCTGAAAAGCATTGAAGAGGTTGAAAAAGTTGAAGAAGTTGAAAAAGTTGAAGAATTTGAAAGAGTTGAAGAATTTGAACATGAAAGAACAATAGCTGAATGATTAGAAGAAGAAAAAACTGAGGGTAAGGCACCAAACATTTCCTAACTCATTCTAAACACTGAATCATTTAACAAAGCAGAAGTAGAATTTCAAACTTGAATATACTGTAGCCATATGTGGGCCTGCATTTCTAGGGAGTATAAGGGGTTTCGCCCCCATTGAAAAGCATTGGATGTTTGACACCTCCTAGCTTGGAGATGCTTTACGTGACGTGGCCCAAATTTATAGTGGAGCATTCTGTATAAAGGAGGTAAAGACTCTGTAAAGCAGAAGTTTGTAGGACCTTCCTAGAGCTACTTCCGGTTAGCAACATGCTAACAGTTAGCTGCTAACAGGGTTGTGTTCAGTATCACCAGGTGAGTGTACTCTGTCAGTTTGGTCCAAATCCTGTACTGGGAAGTGCCTCAAAAAGGGTGCCAATACTTAATGTCACCAAAGGTCACCAAAGGTCATAAGTCAGATTGGCCTCCTTTAGCAACTCAGCCTCACCACATCTGGGCCCAGAACTCAACATTTGACCAAAATGGTCAGTAGCGCCATTTCCCACATGTGGGTGGTGCTGTATTGGCCAATTATGTCGTGTCTGGGCATCATGCCAGATCCTGTTGGAAGCAAAGGCCCAATAGGAAAGCATGTGAAATCCAAAATGGGACAGAAAAGTGACACATGGCTGAAAGTCACTTGAAAATTTAAAAATGTTAAGAGGAAGTGACTGTGCGAATTTCAGATTCCTACATTAATCACAGCCGCTGCAGCGGGCGTCGAAAGTTGCCATTGTATCCCAATGGAGCTTCTCCCTCTGGCCCTCAGAGTTCCGTCGTCATGGAAACTCACTCACACCTGCAGCGGGCCAGTCTACCGAAGTGCAGAGACTTTGCTCACAATAAGTCCCATTGGATTATAATGGAGAACTTTGCCCCGAACAACGCTCCATATCTCCTGATCCGTAAATGGTAGAGACGTAATTTTTTCTGCGTTTATTTCGTAACGGATAGGGGAAGAAGACAGGCTATCGGTTTTTGCTGGAAAAAGTTTAATAAAGGCGTGAAAAATTATGATATAAAGGTAATTTTTATGGACTTTCAGAAATCCTCTAAAAACGGTCCCGAACAAATCGCTGTAGCTGAAAAAGTATAAGAGATATCAAAATAATTCTTTCACTATGAGTATCAGCAGGCTTTTGAGGACTATGGTGCCCATTTTCATGTTTGTACAAAAATCGGTGTAGGCACAGCGACGATGTAAAAAAGTGGATGATGTGGGAAAATGCAGCTGAAAAGCGTTTTCAGGAATTTGCACATTCGCTACTCCCGAACAAATTGTTCCTGCGGTAAAACCGTAACAGTTATCCAAACAATTCCTTTTTTATGAGTGCCAGAAGGGTCAGGACATTCATGTGTGAAAGTCTCATGCTTGTACATGAAACGGTTTCAGAGTAGCGACGATGCGAAAACGTGTGATGTTTTCAATTTTCAGGCGTCATTTTTCAAAACCGCTCCATAGGAAATGAATGGGGGAGGTTTCGGGTTTGTGTCGCTCTGAGGTGATTTGCGAAAAATCTATAAATGCTACAGCAATGAGGGTTACATTTCCTGAATCCAGACAAAAATTCCTACGTTTTGATGTATAATTTATGTGGATAGGTTGAAAATTGAGTGACTGAGAAGAAGTTGTTCGGAGAAGAAGAATTTGTTGAATTTCTAGAGTGCGCACTCTATAACTGCCTCCTTGACGACCATAGCAACGCATGTTATTTGCTGAATTTCTTGAAAAGCCAAAATTATTTTAAGGAGGTACTATATGAAAATGGTAAAAGATATGAAAAAGCTGAAATATACCATAATAGCTGAAAGATATCACTACATTTTAAAAGTTGAATGGCGTTTCTAGCTGAAAGTAGGCTGAAGCAGTAAGCTGTCAAAAAGCAGCTGAAATGAGCAGAATTTCAGTGAATTACATTCATTTCCTATGGGAGAAAAAAAGCTGAAAATTTGCAGAAAAAGCTGAATATTTTAAAAAGTTGAAGAGTTAAAACTACAAAAAGATATAGCCATCGATTCCAGAAGAAGCTGAATAGTTTAAAAGTTGAATGGTTGAAATCGGAGAAAAATTGTAGGAGGAGAAGCGAATCAAACTTTAAACAGTAAAAACGCATTAGGAAGAATAAACACTAAGAAGAAGAAGAAGAAGAAGAAGAAGAAGAATAAAGAACTAGAAAAATTTGCATTTCCTGCGAAAATGCACTGTGAATGCAGATAGCTGAATGATTGAGCAAAATATGCAGAAGATCTTTGAAGAAGAGAAAAAATAGCTGAAAAGCATTGAAGAAGTTGAAAAAGTTGAAAAAGTTGAAGAATTTGAAAGAGTTGAAGAATTTGAACATGAAAGAACAATAGCTGAATGATTAGAAGAAGAAAAAACTGAGGGTAAGGCACCAAACATTTCCTAACTCATTCTAAACACTGAATCATTTAACAAAGCAGAAGTAGAATTTCAAACTTGAATATACTGTAGCCATATGTGGGCCTGCATTTCTAGGGAGTATAAGGGGTTTCGCCCCCATTGAAAAGCATTGGATGTTTGACACCTCCTAGCTTGGAGATGCTTTACGTGACGTGGCCCAAATTTATAGTGGAGCATTCTGTATAAAGGAGGTAAAGACTCTGTAAAGCAGAAGTTTGTAGGACCTTCCTAGAGCTACTTCCGGTTAGCAACATGCTAACAGTTAGCCGCTAACAGGGTTGTGTTCAGTATCACCAGGTGAGTGTACTCTGTCAGTTTGGTCCAAATCCTGTACTGGGAAGTGCCTCAAAAAGGGTGCCAATACTTAATGTCACCAAAGGTCACCAAAGGTCATGAGTCAGATTGGCCTCCTTTAGCAACTCAGCCTCACCACATCTGGGCCCAGAACTCAACATTTGACCAAAATGGTCAGTAGCGCCATTTCCCACATGTGGGTGGTGCTGTATTGGCCAATTATGTCGTGTCTGGGCATCATGCCAGATCCTGTTGGAAGCAAAGGCCCAATAGGAAAGCATGTGAAATCCAAAATGGGACAGAAAAGTGACACATGGCTGAAAGTCACTTGAAAATTTAAAAATGTTAAGAGGAAGTGACTGTGCGAATTTCAGATTCCTACATTAATCACAGCCGCTGCAGCGGGCGTCGAAAGTTGCCATTGTATCCCAATGGAGCTTCTCCCTCTGGCCCTCAGAGTTCCGTCGTCATGGAAACTCACTCACACCTCTGCTGCAGGCCAGTCTACCGAAGTGCAGAGACTTTGCTCACAATAAGTCCCATTGGATTATAATGGAGAACTTTGCCCCGAACAACGCTCCATATCTCCTGATCCGTAAATGGTAGAGACGTAATTTTTTCTGCGTTTATTTCGTAACGGATAGGGGAAGAAGACAGGCTATCGGTTTTTGCTGGAAAAAGTTTAATAAAGGCGTGAAAAATTATGATATAAAGGTTATTTTTATGGACTTTCAGAAATCCTCTAAAAACGGTCCCGAACAAATCGCTGTAGCTGAAAAAGTATAAGAGATATCAAAATAATTCTTTCACTATGAGTATCAGCAGGCTTTTGAGGACTATGGTGCCCATTTTCATGTTGGTACAAAAATCGGTGTAGGCACAGCGACGATGTAAAAAAGTGGATGATGTGGGAAAATGCAGCTGAAAAGCGTTTTCAGGAATTTGCACATTCGCTACTCCCGAACAAATTGTTCCTGCGGTAAAACCGTAACAGTTATCCAAACAATTCCTTTTTTATGAGTGCCAGAAGGGTCGGGACATTCATGTGTGAAAGTCTCATGCTTGTACATGAAACGGTTTCGGAGTAGCGACGATGCGAAAACGTGTGATGTTTTCAATTTTCAGGCGTCATTTTTCAAAACCGCTCCATAGGAAATGAATGGGGGAGGTTTCGGGTTTGTGTCGCTCTGAGGTGATTTGCGAAAAATCTATAAATGCTACAGCAATGAGGGTTACATTTCCTGAATCCAGACAAAAATTCCTACGTTTTGATGTATAATTTATGTGGATAGGTTGAAAATTGAGTGACTGAGAAGAAGTTGTTCGGAGAAGAAGAATTTGTTGAATTTCTAGAGTGCGCACTCTATAACTGCCTCCTTGACGACCATAGCAACGCATGTTATTTGCTGAATTTCTTGAAAAGCCAAAATTATTTTAAGGAGGTACTATATGAAAATGGTAAAAGATATGAAAAAGCTGAAATATACCATAATAGCTGAAAGATATCACTACATTTTAAAAGTTGAATGGCGTTTCTAGCTGAAAGTAGGCTGAAGCAGTAAGCTGTCAAAAAGCAGCTGAAATGAGCAGAATTTCAGTGAATTACATTCATTTCCTATGGGAGAAAAAAAGCTGAAAATTTGCAGAAAAAGCTGAATATTTTAAAAAGTTGAAGAGTTAAAACTACAAAAAGATATAGCCATCGATTCCAGAAGAAGCTGAATAGTTTAAAAGTTGAATGGTTGAAATCGGAGAAAAATTGTAGGAGGAGAAGCGAATCAAACTTTAAACAGTAAAAACGCATTAGGAAGAATAAACACTAAGAAGAAGAAGAAGAAGAAGAAGAAGAAGAATAAAGAATAAAGAGAAACAGGATCTCAAGAACTGTGAATGCCTACTGCATTCACAGTAATAAAGAGAAACAGGATCTCAAGAACTGTGAATGCCTACTGCATTCACAGTAACTAGAAAAATTTGCATTTCCTGCGAAAATGCACTGTGAATGCAGATAGCTGAATGATTGAGCAAAAGATGCAGAAGATCTTTGAAGAAGAGAAAAAATAGCTGAAAAGCATTGAAGAAGTTGAAAAAGTTGAAGAAGTTGAAAAAGTTGAAGAATTTGAAAGAGTTGAAGAATTTGAACATGAAAGAACAATAGCTGAATGATTAGAAGAAGAAAAAACTGAGGGTAAGGCACCAAACATTTCCTAACTCATTCTAAACACTGAATCATTTAACAAAGCAGAAGTAGAATTTCAAACTTGAATATACTGTAGCCATATGTGGGCCTGCATTTCTAGGGAGTATAAGGGGTTTCGCCCCCATTGAAAAGCATTGGATGTTTGACACCTCCTAGCTTGGAGATGCTTTACGTGACGTGGCCCAAATTTATAGTGGAGCATTCTGTATAAAGGAGGTAAAGACTCTGTAAAGCAGAAGTTTGTAGGACCTTCCTAGAGCTACTTCCGGTTAGCAACATGCTAACAGTTAGCCGCTAACAGGGTTGTGTTCAGTATCACCAGGTGAGTGTACTCTGTCAGTTTGGTCCAAATCCTGTACTGGGAAGTGCCTCAAAAAGGGTGCCAATACTTAATGTCACCAAAGGTCACCAAAGTTCATGGGTCAGATTGGCCTCCTTTAGCAACTCAGCCTCACCACATCTGGGCCCAGAACTCAACATTTGACCAAAATGGTCAGTAGCGCCATTTCCCACATGTGGGTGGTGCTGTATTGGCCAATTATGTCGTGTCTGGGCATCATGCCAGATCCTGTTGGAAGCAAAGGCCCAATAGGAAAGCATGTGAAATCCAAAATGGGACAGAAAAGTGACACATGGCTGAAAGTCACTTGAAAATTTAAAAATGTTAAGAGGAAGTGACTGTGCGAATTTCAGATTCCTACATTAATCACAGCCGCTGCAGCGGGCGTCGAAAGTTGCCATTGTATCCCAATGGAGCTTCTCCCTCTGGCCCTCAGAGTTCTGTCGTCATGGAAACTCACTCACACCTCTGCTGCAGGCCAGTCTACCGAAGTGCAGAGACTTTGCTCACAATAAGTCCCATTGGATTATAATGGAGAACTTTGCCCCGAACAACGCTCCATATCTCCTGATCCGTAAATGGTAAAGATGTAATTTTTTCTGCGTTTATTTCGTAACGGATAGGGGAAGAAGACAGGCTATCGGTTTTTGCTGGAAAAAGTTTAATAAAGGCGTGAAAAATTATGATATAAAAGTGATTTTTATGGACTTTCAGAAATCCTCTAAAAACGGTCCCGAACAAATCGCTGTAGCTGAAAAAGTATAAGAGATATCAAAATAATTCTTTCACTATGAGTATCAGCACGCTTTTGAGGACTATGGTGCCCATTTTCATGTTTGTACAAAAATCGGTGTAGGCACAGCGACGATGTAAAAAAGTGGATGATGTGGGAAAATGCAGCTGAAAAGCGTTTTCAGGAATTTGCACATTCGCTACTCCCGAACAAATTGTTCCTGTGGTAAAACCGTAACAGTTATCCAAACAATTCCTTTTTTATGAGTGCCAGAAGGGTCGGGACATTCATGTGTGAAAGTCTCATGCTTGTACATGAAACGGTTTCGGAGTAGCGACGATGCGAAAACGTGTGATGTTTTCAATTTTCAGGCGTCATTTTTCAAAACCGCTCCATAGGAAATGAATGGGGGAGGTTTCGGGTTTGTGTCGCTCTGAGGTGATTTGCGAAAAATCTATAAATGCTACAGCAATGAGGCTTACATTTCCTGAATCCAGACAAAAATTCCTACGTTTTGATGTATAATTTATGTGTATAGGTTGAAAATTGAGCGAGTGAGAAGAAGTTGTTCGGAGTAGAAGAATTAGTTGAATTTCTAGAGTGCGCACTCTATAACTGCCTCCTTGACGACCATAGCAACGCATGTTATTTGCTGAATTTCTTGAAAAGCCAAAATTATTTTAAGGAGGTACTATATGAAAATGGTAAAAGATATGAAAAAGCTGAAATAGACCATAATAGCTTAAAGATATCACTACATTTTAAAAGTTGAATGGCGTTTCTAGCTGAAAGTAGGCTGAAGCAGTAAGCTGTCAAAAAGCAGCTGAAATGAGCGGAATTTTAGTGAATTACATTCATTTCCTATGGGAGAAAAAAAGCTGAAAATTTGCAGAAAAAGCTGAATATTTTAAAAAGTTGAAGAGTTAAAAGTACAAAAAGATATAGCCATCGATTCCAGAAGAAGCTGAATAGTTTAAAAGTTGAATGGTTGAAATCGGAGAAAAATTGTAGGAGGAGAAGCGAATCAAACTTTAAACAGTAAAAACGCATTTGGAAGAATATCCTATAACTAGAAAAATTTGCATTTCCTGCGAAAATGCACTGTGAATGCAGATAGCTGAATGATTGAGCAAAATATGCAGAAGATCTTTGAAGAAGAGAAAAAATAGCTGAAAAGCATTGAAGAAGTTGAAAAAGTTGAAAAAGTTGAAGAATTTGAAAGAGTTGAAGAATTTGAACATGAAAGAACAATAGCTGAATGATTAGAAGAAGAAAAAACTGAGGGTAAGGCACCAAACATTTCCTAACTCATTCTAAACACTGAATCATTTAACAAAGCAGAAGTAGAATTTCAAACTTGAATATACTGTAGCCATATGTGGGCCTGCATTTCTAGGGAGTATAAGGGGTTTCGCCCCCATTGAAAAGCATTGGATGTTTGACACCTCCTAGCTTGGAGATGCTTTACGTGACGTGGCCCAAATTTATAGTGGAGCATTCTGTATAAAGGAGGTAAAGACTCTGTAAAGCAGAAGTTTGTAGGACCTTCCTAGAGCTACTTCCGGTTAGCAACATGCTAACAGTTAGCCGCTAACAGGGTTGTGTTCAGTATCACCAGGTGAGTGTACTCTGTCAGTTTGGTCCAAATCCTGTACTGGGAAGTGCCTCAAAAAGGGTGCCAATACTTAATGTCACCAAAGGTCACCAAAGGTCATGAGTCAGATTGGCCTCCTTTAGCAACTCAGCCTCACCACATCTGGGCCCAGAACTCAACATTTGACCAAAATGGTCAGTAGCGCCATTTCCCACATGTGGGTGGTGCTGTATTGGCCAATTATGTCGTGTCTGGGCATCATGCCAGATCCTGTTGGAAGCAAAGGCCCAATAGGAAAGCATGTGAAATCCAAAATGGGACAGAAAAGTGACACATGGCTGAAAGTCACTTGAAAATTTAAAAATGTTAAGAGGAAGTGACTGTGCGAATTTCAGATTCCTACATTAATCACAGCCGCTGCAGCGGGCGTCGAAAGTTGCCATTGTATCCCAATGGAGCTTCTCCCTCTGGCCCTCAGAGTTCCGTCGTCATGGAAACTCACTCACACCTCTGCTGCAGGCCAGTCTACCGAAGTGCAGAGACTTTGCTCACAATAAGTCCCATTGGATTATAATGGAGAACTTTGCCCCGAACAACGCTCCATATCTCCTGATCCGTAAATGGTAGAGACGTAATTTTTTCTGCGTTTATTTCGTAACGGATAGGGGAAGAAGACAGGCTATCGGTTTTTGCTGGAAAAAGTTTAATAAAGGCGTGAAAAATTATGATATAAAGGTTATTTTTATGGACTTTCAGAAATCCTCTAAAAACGGTCCCGAACAAATCGCTGTAGCTGAAAAAGTATAAGAGATATCAAAATAATTCTTTCACTATGAGTATCAGCAGGCTTTTGAGGACTATGGTGCCCATTTTCATGTTGGTACAAAAATCGGTGTAGGCACAGCGACGATGTAAAAAAGTGGATGATGTGGGAAAATGCAGCTGAAAAGCGTTTTCAGGAATTTGCACATTCGCTACTCCCGAACAAATTGTTCCTGCGGTAAAACCGTAACAGTTATCCAAACAATTCCTTTTTTATGAGTGCCAGAAGGGTCGGGACATTCATGTGTGAAAGTCTCATGCTTGTACATGAAACGGTTTCGGAGTAGCGACGATGCGAAAACGTGTGATGTTTTCAATTTTCAGGCGTCATTTTTCAAAACCGCTCCATAGGAAATGAATGGGGGAGGTTTCGGGTTTGTGTCGCTCTGAGGTGATTTGCGAAAAATCTATAAATGCTACAGCAATGAGGGTTACATTTCCTGAATCCAGACAAAAATTCCTACGTTTTGATGTATAATTTATGTGGATAGGTTGAAAATTGAGTGACTGAGAAGAAGTTGTTCGGAGAAGAAGAATTTGTTGAATTTCTAGAGTGCGCACTCTATAACTGCCTCCTTGACGACCATAGCAACGCATGTTATTTGCTGAATTTCTTGAAAAGCCAAAATTATTTTAAGGAGGTACTATATGAAAATGGTAAAAGATATGAAAAAGCTGAAATATACCATAATAGCTGAAAGATATCACTACATTTTAAAAGTTGAATGGCGTTTCTAGCTGAAAGTAGGCTGAAGCAGTAAGCTGTCAAAAAGCAGCTGAAATGAGCAGAATTTCAGTGAATTACATTCATTTCCTATGGGAGAAAAAAAGCTGAAAATTTGCAGAAAAAGCTGAATATTTTAAAAAGTTGAAGAGTTAAAACTACAAAAAGATATAGCCATCGATTCCAGAAGAAGCTGAATAGTTTAAAAGTTGAATGGTTGAAATCGGAGAAAAATTGTAGGAGGAGAAGCGAATCAAACTTTAAACAGTAAAAACGCATTAGGAAGAATAAACACTAAGAAGAAGAAGAAGAAGAAGAAGAAGAAGAATAAAGAATAAAGAGAAACAGGATCTCAAGAACTGTGAATGCCTACTGCATTCACAGTAACTAGAAAAATTTGCATTTCCTGCGAAAATGCACTGTGAATGCAGATAGCTGAATGATTGAGCAAAATATGCAGAAGATCTTTGAAGAAGAGAAAAAATAGCTGAAAAGCATTGAAGAAGTTGAAAAAGTTGAAAAAGTTGAAGAATTTGAAAGAGTTGAAGAATTTGAACATGAAAGAACAATAGCTGAATGATTAGAAGAAGAAAAAACTGAGGGTAAGGCACCAAACATTTCCTAACTCATTCTAAACACTGAATCATTTAACAAAGCAGAAGTAGAATTTCAAACTTGAATATACTGTAGCCATATGTGGGCCTGCATTTCTAGGGAGTATAAGGGGTTTCGCCCCCATTGAAAAGCATTGGATGTTTGACACCTCCTAGCTTGGAGATGCTTTACGTGACGTGGCCCAAATTTATAGTGGAGCATTCTGTATAAAGGAGGTAAAGACTCTGTAAAGCAGAAGTTTGTAGGACCTTCCTAGAGCTACTTCCGGTTAGCAACATGCTAACAGTTAGCCGCTAACAGGGTTGTGTTCAGTATCACCAGGTGAGTGTACTCTGTCAGTTTGGTCCAAATCCTGTACTGGGAAGTGCCTCAAAAAGGGTGCCAATACTTAATGTCACCAAAGGTCACCAAAGGTCATGAGTCAGATTGGCCTCCTTTAGCAACTCAGCCTCACCACATCTGGGCCCAGAACTCAACATTTGACCAAAATGGTCAGTAGCGCCATTTCCCACATGTGGGTGGTGCTGTATTGGCCAATTATGTCGTGTCTGGGCATCATGCCAGATCCTGTTGGAAGCAAAGGCCCAATAGGAAAGCATGTGAAATCCAAAATGGGACAGAAAAGTGACACATGGCTGAAAGTCACTTGAAAATTTAAAAATGTTAAGAGGAAGTGACTGTGCGAATTTCAGATTCCTACATTAATCACAGCCGCTGCAGCGGGCGTCGAAAGTTGCCATTGTATCCCAATGGAGCTTCTCCCTCTGGCCCTCAGAGTTCCGTCGTCATGGAAACTCACTCACACCTCTGCTGCAGGCCAGTCTACCGAAGTGCAGAGACTTTGCTCACAATAAGTCCCATTGGATTATAATGGAGAACTTTGCCCCGAACAACGCTCCATATCTCCTGATCCGTAAATGGTAGAGACGTAATTTTTTCTGCGTTTATTTCGTAACGGATAGGGGAAGAAGACAGGCTATCGGTTTTTGCTGGAAAAAGTTTAATAAAGGCGTGAAAAATTATGATATAAAGGTTATTTTTATGGACTTTCAGAAATCCTCTAAAAACGGTCCCGAACAAATCGCTGTAGCTGAAAAAGTATAAGAGATATCAAAATAATTCTTTCACTATGAGTATCAGCAGGCTTTTGAGGACTATGGTGCCCATTTTCATGTTGGTACAAAAATCGGTGTAGGCACAGCGACGATGTAAAAAAGTGGATGATGTGGGAAAATGCAGCTGAAAAGCGTTTTCAGGAATTTGCACATTCGCTACTCCCGAACAAATTGTTCCTGCGGTAAAACCGTAACAGTTATCCAAACAATTCCTTTTTTATGAGTGCCAGAAGGGTCGGGACATTCATGTGTGAAAGTCTCATGCTTGTACATGAAACGGTTTCGGAGTAGCGACGATGCGAAAACGTGTGATGTTTTCAATTTTCAGGCGTCATTTTTCAAAACCGCTCCATAGGAAATGAATGGGGGAGGTTTCGGGTTTGTGTCGCTCTGAGGTGATTTGCGAAAAATCTATAAATGCTACAGCAATGAGGGTTACATTTCCTGAATCCAGACAAAAATTCCTACGTTTTGATGTATAATTTATGTGGATAGGTTGAAAATTGAGTGACTGAGAAGAAGTTGTTCGGAGAAGAAGAATTTGTTGAATTTCTAGAGTGCGCACTCTATAACTGCCTCCTTGACGACCATAGCAACGCATGTTATTTGCTGAATTTCTTGAAAAGCCAAAATTATTTTAAGGAGGTACTATATGAAAATGGTAAAAGATATGAAAAAGCTGAAATATACCATAATAGCTGAAAGATATCACTACATTTTAAAAGTTGAATGGCGTTTCTAGCTGAAAGTAGGCTGAAGCAGTAAGCTGTCAAAAAGCAGCTGAAATGAGCAGAATTTCAGTGAATTACATTCATTTCCTATGGGAGAAAAAAAGCTGAAAATTTGCAGAAAAAGCTGAATATTTTAAAAAGTTGAAGAGTTAAAACTACAAAAAGATATAGCCATCGATTCCAGAAGAAGCTGAATAGTTTAAAAGTTGAATGGTTGAAATCGGAGAAAAATTGTAGGAGGAGAAGCGAATCAAACTTTAAACAGTAAAAACGCATTAGGAAGAATAAACACTAAGAAGAAGAAGAAGAAGAAGAAGAAGAAGAATAAAGAATAAAGAGAAACAGGATCTCAAGAACTGTGAATGCCTACTGCATTCACAGTAACTAGAAAAATTTGCATTTCCTGCGAAAATGCACTGTGAATGCAGATAGCTGAATGATTAAGCAAGAGATGCAGAAGATCTTTGAAGAAGAGAAAAAATAGCTGAAAAGCATTGAAGAAGTTGAAAAAGTTGAAGAAGTTGAAAAAGTTGAAGAATTTGAAAGAGTTGAAGAATTTGAACATGAAAGAACAATAGCTGAATGATTAGAAGAAGAAAAAACCGAGGGAAAGGCACCAAACATTTCCTAACTCATTCTAAACACTGAATCGTTTAACAAAGCATAAGTAGAATTTCAAACTTGAATATACTGTTGCCATATGTGGGCCTGCATTTCTAGGGAGTATAAGGGGTTTCGCCCCCATTGAAAAGCATTGGATGTTTAACACCTCCTAACTTGGAGATGCTTTACGTGACGAGGCCCAAACTTATTGTGGAGCATTCTGTATAAAGGAGGTACAGACTCTGTAAAGCAGAAGTTTGTCCGAGCTTCCTAGAGCTACTTCCAATTAGCAACATGCTAACCATTAGCCGCTAACATGGTTGTGCTCAGGATCACCGGGTGATTGTACTCTGTCAGTTTGGTCCAAATCCTGTACTGGGAAGTGCCTCAAATAGGGGTGCCAATACTTAATGTCGCCAAACGTCACCAAAGTTCATGGGTCAGATTGGCCTCCTTTAGCAACTCAGCCTCACCACATCTGGGCCCAGAACTCAATATTTGACCAAAATGGTCAGTAGCGCCATTTCCCACAGGTGGGCGGTGCTGTATTGGCCAATTGGGTCGTG
Source organism: Fundulus diaphanus (assembly GCA_037039145.1). Lineage (NCBI taxonomy): Eukaryota > Metazoa > Chordata > Actinopteri > Cyprinodontiformes > Fundulidae > Fundulus > Fundulus diaphanus. Next base: position 37,748,275 of record CM073132.1, read on the forward strand.
TCTGGGCATCATGCCAGGTCCTGTTGGAAGCAAAGGCCCAATAGGAAAGCATGTGAAATCCAAAATGGGATAGAAAAATGACACATAGCTGAAAGTCACTTGAAAATTTTAAAATGTCAAGAGGAAGTGACTGTGCGAATTTCAGATTCCTACATTAATCACAGCAACTGCGGTGAGCGTCGAAAGTTGCCATTCTATCTCAATTGATCCTCTCCCTCTGGCCCTCAGAGTTCCGTCGTCATGGAAACTCACTGACACACCTGCAGCGGCCAGTCTACCGAAGTGCAGAGACTTTGCTCACAATAAGTCCCATTGGATTATAATGGAGAACTTTGCCCCGAACAACACTTCATATCTCCTGATCCCTAAATGGTAGAGACGTAATTTTTTCTGCGTTTAGTTTGTAACGGATAGGGGAAGAAGAAAAGCTATCGTTTTTTGCTGGAAAAAGTTTAATAAAGGCGTAAAAAATTATGATCTAAAGGGGTTTTTTAAGGAATTTGCAAAATCCTCTAAAAACAGTCCCGAACAAATCGCTCTAGCTGAAAAAGTATGAGATATCAAAATAATTCTTTCACTGTGAGTATCAGCAGGCTTTTGAGGACTATGTTGCTCATTTTTATGTTTGTACAAAAATCGGTGTAGGCACAGCGACGATGTAAAAAAGTGGATCATGTGGGAAAATGCAGCTCTAAAGCATTTTCAGGAGTTTGCACATTCGCTACTGCCGAACAAATTGTTCCTGCGGCAAAACCGTAACAGTTATCCAAAAAATTCCTTTTTTGTGAGTGCCAGAAGGGTTGGGACATTCATGTGTGAAAGTCTCATGCCTGTACATTAAAGGGTTTAGGAGTAGCGACGATGCGAAAACGTGTGATGTTTTGGATTTTCAGACGTCATTTTTCAAAACCGCTCCATAGGAAATGAATGGGGGAGGTTTCGGGTTTGTGTCGCTCTGAGGTGATTTGCGAAAGATCTATAAATGCTACACCAATGAGGGTTACATTTCCTGAATCCAGACAAAAATTCCTACGTTTTGATGTATAATTTATGTGGATAGGTTGAAGATTGAGCGAGTGAGAAGAAGTTGTTTGGAGTAGAAGAATTAGTTGAATTTCTAGAGTGCGCACTCTACCAACTGCCACTTGACGACCATAGCAACGCATGTTATTTGCTGAATTTCTTGAAAAGCCAAAATTATTTTAAGGAGGTACTATATGAAAATGGTAAAAGATATGATAAAGCTGAAATATACCATAATAGCTGAAAGATATCACTACATTTTAAAAGTTGAATGGCGTTTCTAGCTGAAAGTAGGCTGAAGCAGTAAGCTGTCAAAAAGCAGCTGAAATGAGCGGAATTTTAGTGAATTACATTCATTTCCTATGGGGGAAAAAAAAGCTGAAAATTTGCAGAAAAAGCTGAATATTTTAAAAAGTTGAAAAGGTATAAGTACAAAAAGATATAGCCATCGATTCCAGAAGAAGCTGAATAGTTTAAAAGTTGAATGGTTGAAATCGGAGAAAAACTGTAGGAGGAGAAGCGAATCAAACTTTAAACAGTAAAAACACGAAAGAGGATCTCAAGAACTGTGAATGCCTACTGCATTCACAGTAACTAGAAAAATTTGCATTTCCTGCGAAAATGCACTGTGAATGCAGATAGCTGAATGATTGAGCAAAAGATGCAGAAGATCTTTGAAGAAGAGAAAAAATAGCTGAAAAGCATTGAAGAAGTTGAAAAAGTTGAAGAAGTTGAAAAAGTTGAAGAATTTGAAAGAGTTGAAGAACTTGAACATGAAAGAACAATAGCTGAATGATTAGAAGAAGAAAAAACTGAGGGTAAGGCACCAAACATTTCCTAACTCATTCTAAACACTGAATCATTTAACAAAGCAGAAGTAGAATTTCAAACTTGAATATACTGTAGCCATATGTGGGCCTGCATTTCTAGGGAGTATAAGGGGTTTCGCCCCCATTGAAAAGCATTGGATGTTTGACACCTCCTAGCTTGGAGATGCTTTACGTGACGTGGCCCAAATTTATAGTGGAGCATTCTGTATAAAGGAGGTAAAGACTCTGTAAAGCAGAAGTTTGTAGGACCTTCCTAGAGCTACTTCCGGTTAGCAACATGCTAACAGTTAGCCGCTAACAGGGTTGTGTTCAGTATCACCAGGTGAGTGTACTCTGTCAGTTTGGTCCAAATCCTGTACTGGGAAGTGCCTCAAAAAGGGTGCCAATACTTAATGTCACCAAAGGTCACCAAAGTTCATGGGTCAGATTGGCCTCCTTTAGCAACTCAGCCTCACCACATCTGGGCCCAGAACTCAACATTTGACCAAAATGGTCAGTAGCGCCATTTCCCACATGTGGGTGGTGCTGTATTGGCCAATTATGTCGTGTCTGGGCATCATGCCAGATCCTGTTGGAAGCAAAGGCCCAATAGGAAAGCATGTGAAATCCAAAATGGGACAGAAAAGTGACACATGGCTGAAAGTCACTTGAAAATTTAAAAATGTTAAGAGGAAGTGACTGTGCGAATTTCAGATTCCTACATTAATCACAGCCGCTGCAGCGGGCGTCGAAAGTTGCCATTGTATCCCAATGGAGCTTCTCCCTCTGGCCCTCAGAGTTCTGTCGTCATGGAAACTCACTCACACCTCTGCTGCAGGCCAGTCTACCGAAGTGCAGAGACTTTGCTCACAATAAGTCCCATTGGATTATAATGGAGAACTTTGCCCCGAACAACGCTCCATATCTCCTGATCCGTAAATGGTAAAGATGTAATTTTTTCTGCGTTTATTTCGTAACGGATAGGGGAAGAAGACAGGCTATCGGTTTTTGCTGGAAAAAGTTTAATAAAGGCGTGAAAAATTATGATATAAAAGTGATTTTTATGGACTTTCAGAAATCCTCTAAAAACGGTCCCGAACAAATCGCTGTAGCTGAAAAAGTATAAGAGATATCAAAATAATTCTTTCACTATGAGTATCAGCACGCTTTTGAGGACTATGGTGCCCATTTTCATGTTTGTACAAAAATCGGTGTAGGCACAGCGACGATGTAAAAAAGTGGATGATGTGGGAAAATGCAGCTGAAAAGCGTTTTCAGGAATTTGCACATTCGCTACTCCCGAACAAATTGTTCCTGTGGTAAAACCGTAACAGTTATCCAAACAATTCCTTTTTTATGAGTGCCAGAAGGGTCGGGACATTCATGTGTGAAAGTCTCATGCTTGTACATGAAACGGTTTCGGAGTAGCGACGATGCGAAAACGTGTGATGTTTTCAATTTTCAGGCGTCATTTTTCAAAACCGCTCCATAGGAAATGAATGGGGGAGGTTTCGGGTTTGTGTCGCTCTGAGGTGATTTGCGAAAAATCTATAAATGCTACAGCAATGAGGCTTACATTTCCTGAATCCAGACAAAAATTCCTACGTTTTGATGTATAATTTATGTGTATAGGTTGAAAATTGAGCGAGTGAGAAGAAGTTGTTCGGAGTAGAAGAATTAGTTGAATTTCTAGAGTGCGCACTCTATAACTGCCTCCTTGACGACCATAGCAACGCATGTTATTTGCTGAATTTCTTGAAAAGCCAAAATTATTTTAAGGAGGTACTATATGAAAATGGTAAAAGATATGAAAAAGCTGAAATAGACCATAATAGCTTAAAGATATCACTACATTTTAAAAGTTGAATGGCGTTTCTAGCTGAAAGTAGGCTGAAGCAGTAAGCTGTCAAAAAGCAGCTGAAATGAGCGGAATTTTAGTGAATTACATTCATTTCCTATGGGAGAAAAAAAGCTGAAAATTTGCAGAAAAAGCTGAATATTTTAAAAAGTTGAAGAGTTAAAAGTACAAAAAGATATAGCCATCGATTCCAGAAGAAGCTGAATAGTTTAAAAGTTGAATGGTTGAAATCGGAGAAAAATTGTAGGAGGAGAAGCGAATCAAACTTTAAACAGTAAAAACGCATTTGGAAGAATATCCTATAACTAGAAAAATTTGCATTTCCTGCGAAAATGCACTGTGAATGCAGATAGCTGAATGATTGAGCAAAAGATGCAGAAGATCTTTGAAGAAGAGAAAAAATAGCTGAAAAGCATTGAAGAAGTTGAAAAAGTTGAAGAAGTTGAAAAAGTTGAAGAATTTGAAAGAGTTGAAGAATTTGAACATGAAAGAACCATAGCTGAATGATTAGAAGAAGAAAAAACTGAGGGTAAGGCACCAAACATTTCCTAACTCATTCTAAACACTGAATCATTTAACAAAGCAGAAGTAGAATTTCAAACTTGAATATACTGTAGCCATATGTGGGCCTGCATTTCTAGGGAGTATAAGGGGTTTCGCCCCCATTGAAAAGCATTGGATGTTTGACACCTCCTAGCTTGGAGATGCTTTACGTGACGTGGCCCAAATTTATAGTGGAGCATTCTGTATAAAGGAGGTAAAGACTCTGTAAAGCAGAAGTTTGTCCGAGCTTCCTAGAGCTACTTCCAATTAGCAACATGCTAACCGTTAGCCGCTAACAGGGTTGTGTTCAGTATCACCAGGTGAGTGTACTCTGTCAGTTTGGTCCAAATCCTGTACTGGGAAGTGCCTCAAAAAGGGTGCCAATACTTAATGTCACCAAAGGTCACCAAAGGTCATAAGTCAGATTGGCCTCCTTTAGCAACTCAGCCTCACCACATCTGGGCCCAGAACTCAACATTTGACCAAAATGGTCAGTAGCGCCATTTCCCACATGTGGGTGGTGCTGTATTGGCCAATTATGTCGTGTCTGGGCATCATGCCAGATCCTGTTGGAAGCAAAGGCCCAATAGGAAAGCATGTGAAATCCAAAATGGGACAGAAAAGTGACACATGGCTGAAAGTCACTTGAAAATTTAAAAATGTTAAGAGGAAGTGACTGTGCGAATTTCAGATTCCTACATTAATCACAGCCGCTGCAGCGGGCGTCGAAAGTTGCCATTGTATCCCAATGGAGCTTCTCCCTCTGGCCCTCAGAGTTCCGTCGTCATGGAAACTCACTCACACCTGCAGCGGGCCAGTCTACCGAAGTGCAGAGACTTTGCTCACAATAAGTCCCATTGGATTATAATGGAGAACTTTGCCCCGAACAACGCTCCATATCTCCTGATCCGTAAATGGTAGAGACGTAATTTTTTCTGCGTTTATTTCGTAACGGATAGGGGAAGAAGACAGGCTATCGGTTTTTGCTGGAAAAAGTTTAATAAAGGCGTGAAAAATTATGATATAAAAGGTAATTTTTATGGACTTTCAGAAATCCTCTAAAAACGGTCCCGAACAAATCGCTGTAGCTGAAAAAGTATAAGAGATATCAAAATAATTCTTTCACTATGAGTATCAGCAGGCTTTTGAGGACTATGGTGCCCATTTTCATGTTTGTACAAAAATCGGTGTAGGCACAGCGACGATGTAAAAAAGTGGATGATGTGGGAAAATGCAGCTGAAAAGCGTTTTCAGGAATTTGCACATTCGCTACTCCCGAACAAATTGTTCCTGCGGTAAAACCGTAACAGTTATCCAAACAATTCCTTTTTTATGAGTGCCAGAAGGGTCGGGACATTCATGTGTGAAAGTCTCATGCTTGTACATGAAACGGTTTCAGAGTAGCGACGATGCGAAAACGTGTGATGTTTTCAATTTTCAGGCGTCATTTTTCAAAACCGCTCCATAGGAAATGAATGGGGGAGGTTTCGGGTTTGTGTCGCTCTGAGGTGATTTGCGAAAAATCTATAAATGCTACAGCAATGAGGGTTACATTTCCTGAATCCAGACAAAAATTCCTACGTTTTGATGTATAATTTATGTGGATAGGTTGAAAATTGAGTGACTGAGAAGAAGTTGTTCGGAGAAGAAGAATTTGTTGAATTTCTAGAGTGCGCACTCTATAACTGCCTCCTTGACGACCATAGCAACGCATGTTATTTGCTGAATTTCTTGAAAAGCCAAAATTATTTTAAGGAGGTACTATATGAAAATGGTAAAAGATATGAAAAAGCTGAAATATACCATAATAGCTGAAAGATATCACTACATTTTAAAAGTTGAATGGCGTTTCTAGCTGAAAGTAGGCTGAAGCAGTAAGCTGTCAAAAAGCAGCTGAAATGAGCAGAATTTCAGTGAATTACATTCATTTCCTATGGGAGAAAAAAAGCTGAAAATTTGCAGAAAAAGCTGAATATTTTAAAAAGTTGAAGAGTTAAAACTACAAAAAGATATAGCCATCGATTCCAGAAGAAGCTGAATAGTTTAAAAGTTGAATGGTTGAAATCGGAGAAAAATTGTAGGAGGAGAAGCGAATCAAACTTTAAACAGTAAAAACGCATTAGGAAGAATAAACACTAAGAAGAAGAAGAAGAAGAAGAAGAAGAAGAATAAAGAATAAAGAGAAACAGGATCTCAAGAACTGTGAATGCCTACTGCATTCACAGTAACTAGAAAAATTTGCATTTCCTGCGAAAATGCACTGTGAATGCAGATAGCTGAATGATTGAGCAAAAGATGCAGAAGATCTTTGAAGAAGAGAAAAAATAGCTGAAAAGCATTGAAGAAGTTGAAAAAGTTGAAGAAGTTGAAAAAGTTGAAGAATTTGAAAGAGTTGAAGAATTTGAACATGAAAGAACAATAGCTGAATGATTAGAAGAAGAAAAAACTGAGGGTAAGGCACCAAACATTTCCTAACTCGTTCTAAACACTGAATCATTTAACAAAGCAGAAGTAGAATTTCAAACTTGAATATACTGTAGCCATATGTGGGCCTGCATTTCTAGGGAGTATAAGGGGTTTCGCCCCCATTGAAAAGCATTGGATGTTTGACACCTCCTAGCTTGGAGATGCTTTACGTGACGTGGCCCACATTTATAGTGGAGCATTCTGTATAAAGGAGGTAAAGACTCTGTAAAGCAGAAGTTTGTAGGACCTTCCTAGAGCTACTTCCGGTTAGCAACATGCTAACAGTTAGCCGCTAACAGGGTTGTGTTCAGTATCACCAGGTGAGTGTACTCTGTCAGTTTGGTCCAAATCCTGTACTGGGAAGTGCCTCAAAAAGGGTGCCAATACTTAATGTCACCAAAGGTCACCAAAGGTCATGAGTCAGATTGGCCTCCTTTAGCAACTCAGCCTCACCACATCTGGGCCCAGAACTCAACATTTGACCAAAATGGTCAGTAGCGCCATTTCCCACATGTGGGTGGTGCTGTATTGGCCAATTATGTCGTGTCTGGGCATCATGCCAGATCCTGTTGGAAGCAAAGGCCCAATAGGAAAGCATGTGAAATCCAAAATGGGACAGAAAAGTGACACATGGCTGAAAGTCACTTGAAAATTTAAAAATGTTAAGAGGAAGTGACTGTGCGAATTTCAGATTCCTACATTAATCACAGCCGCTGCAGCGGGCGTCGAAAGTTGCAATTGTATCCCAATGGAGCTTCTCCCTCTGGCCCTCAGAGTTCCGTCGTCATGGAAACTCACTCACACCTCTGCTGCAGGCCAGTCTACCGAAGTGCAGAGACTTTGCTCACAATAAGTCCCATTGGATTATAATGGAGAACTTTGCCCCGAACAACGCTCCATATCTCCTGATCCGTAAATGGTAGAGACGTAATTTTTTCTGCGTTTATTTCGTAACGGATAGGGGAAGAAGACAGGCTATCGGGTTTTGCTGGAAAAAGTTTAATAAAGGCGTGAAAAATTATGATATAAAGGTGATTTTTATGGACTTTCAGAAATCCTCTAAAAACGGTCCCGAACAAATCGCTGTAGCTGAAAAAGTATAAGAGATATCAAAATAATTCTTTCACTATGAGTATCAGCAGGCTTTTGAGGACTATGGTGCCCATTTTCATGTTTGTACAAAAATCGGTGTAGGCACAGCGACGATGTAAAAAAGTGGATGATGTGGGAAAATGCAGCTGAAAAGCGTTTTCAGGAATTTGCACATTCGCTACTCCCGAACAAATTGTTCCTGCGGTAAAACCATAACAGTTATCCAAACAATTCCTTTTTTATGAGTGCCAGAAGGGTCGGGACATTCATGTGTGAAAGTCTCATGCTTGTACATGAAACGGTTTCGGAGTAGCGACGATGCGAAAACATGTGATGTTTTCAATTTTCAGGCGTCATTTTTCAAAACCGCTCCATAGGAAATGAATGGGGGAGGTTTCAGGTTTGTGTCACTCTGAGGTGATTTGCGAAAAATCTATAAATGCTACAGCAATGAGGGTTACATTTCCTGAATCCAGACAAAAATTCCTACGTTTTGATGTATAATTTATGTGGATAGGTTGAAAATTGAGCGACTGAGAAGAAGTTGTTCGGAGAAGAAGAATTTGTTGAATTTCTAGAGTGCGCACTCTAAAAGAGCCTCCTTGACGACCATAGCAACGCATGTTATTTGCTGAATTTCTTGGAAAGCCAAAATTATTTTAAAGACGTACTGTACGAAAATGGTGAAAGATATGAAAAAGCTGAAACATACCATAATAGCCAAAAGATATTACTACATTTTAAAAGTTGAATGACGTTTCTAGCTGAAAGTAGGCTGAAGCAGTAAGCTGTCAAAAAGCAGCTGAAATGAGCGGAATTTTAGTGATTTCAATGCATTTCCTATGGGAGAAAAAAAGCTGAAAATTTGCAGAAAAAGCTGAATATTTTAAAAAGTTGAAGAGTTAAAAGTACAAAAAGATATAGCCATCGATTCCAGAAGAAGCTGAATAGTTTAAAAGTTGAATGGTTGAAATCGGAGAAAAATTGTAGGAGGAGAAGCGAATCAAACTTTAAACAGTAAAAACGCATTAGGAAGAATAAACACTAAGAAGAAGAAGAAGAAGAAGAAGAAGAAGAATAAAGAACTAGAAAAATTTGCATTTCCTGCGAAAATGCACTGTGAATGCAGATAGCTGAATGATTGAGCAAAAGATGCCGAAAATCTTTGAAGAAGAGAAAAAATAGCTGAAAAGCATTGAAGAAGTTGAAAAAGTTGAAGAAGTTGAAAAAGTTGAAGAATTTGAACATGAAAGAACAATAGCTGAATGATTAGAAGAAGAAAAAACTGAGGGTAAGGCACCAAACATTTCCTAACTCATTCTAAACACTGAATCATTTAACAAAGCAGAAGTAGAATTTCAAACTTGAATATACTGTAGCCATATGTGGGCCTGCATTTCTAGGGAGTATAAGGGGTTTCGCCCCCATTGAGAAGCATTGGATGTTTGACACCTCCTAGCTTGGAGATGCTTTACGTGACGTGGCCCAAATTTATAGTGGAGCATTCTGTATAAAGGAGGTACAGACTCTGTAAAGCAGAAGTTTGTAGGACCTTCCTAGAGCTACTACCGGTTAGCAACATGCTAACAGTTAGCCGCTAACAGGGTTGTGTTCAGTATCACCAGGTGAGTGTACTCTGTCAGTTTGGTCCAAATCCTGTACTGGGAAGTGCCTCAAAAAGGGTGCCAATACTTAATGTCACCAAAGGTCACCAAAGGTCATGAGTCAGATTGGCCTCCTTTAGCAACTCAGCCTCACCACATCTGGGCCCAGAACTCAACATTAGACCAAAATGGTCAGTAGCGCCATTTCCCACATGTGGGTGGTGCTGTATTGGCCAATTATGTCGTGTCTGGGCATCATGCCAGATCCTGTTGGAAGCAAAGGCCCAATAGGAAAGCATGTGAAATCCAAAATGGGACAGAAAAGTGACACATGGCTGAAAGTCACTTGAAAATTTAAAAATGTTAAGAGGAAGTGACTGTGCGAATTTCAGATTCCTACATTAATCACAGCCGCTGCAGCGGGCGTCGAAAGTTGCCATTGTATCCCAATGGAGCTTCTCCCTCTGGCCCTCAGAGTTCCGTCGTCATGGAAACTCACTCACACCTCTGCTGCAGGCCAGTCTACCAAAGTGCAGAGACTTTGCTCACAATAAGTCCCATTGGATTATAATGGAGAACTTTGCCCCGAACAACGCTCCATATCTCCTGATCCGTAAATGGTAGAGACGTAATTTTTTCTGCGTTTATTTCGTAACGGATAGGGGAAGAAGACAGGGTATCGGTTTTTGCTGGAAAAAGTTTAATAAATGCGTGAAAAATTATGATATAAAGGTGATTTTTATGGACTTTCAGAAATCCTCTAAAAACGGTCCCGAACAAATCGCTGTAGCTGAAAAAGTATAAGAGATATCAAAATAATTCTTTCACTATGAGTATCAGCAGACTTTTGAGGACTATGGTGCCCATTTTCATGTTTGTACAAAAATCGGTGTAGGCACAGCGACGATGTAAAAAAGTGGATGATGTGGGAAAATGCAGCTGAAAAGCGTTTTCAGGAATTTGCACATTCGCTACTCCCGAACAAATTGTTCCTGCGGTAAAACCGTAACAGTTATCCAAACAATTCCTTTTTTATGAGTGCCAGAAGGGTCGGGACATTCATGTGTGAAAGTCTCATGCTTGTACATGAAATGGTTTCGGAGTAGCGACGATGCGAAAACGTGTGATGTTTTCAATTTTCAGGCGTCATTTTTCAAAACCGCTCCATAGGAAATGAATGGGGGAGGTTTCGGGTTTGTGTCGCTCTGAGGTGATTTGCGAAAAATCTATAAATGCTACAGCAATGAGGGTTACATTTCCTGAATCCAGACAAAAATTCCTACGTTTTGATGTATAATTTATGTGGATAGGTTGAAAATTGAGCGACTGAGAAGAAGTTGTTCGGAGTAGAAGAATTAGTTGAATTTCTAAAGTGCGCACTCTACCAACTGCCACTTGACGACCATAGCAACGCATGTTATTTGCTGAATTTCTTGAAAAGCCAAAATTATTTTAAGGAGGTACTATATGAAAATGGTAAAAGATATGAAAAGGCTGAAATATACCATAATAGCTGAAAGATATCACTACATTTTAAAAGTTGAATGGCGTTTCTAGCTGAAAGTAGGCTGAAGCAGTAAGCTTTTAAAAAGCAGCTGAAATGAGCGGAATTTTAGTGAATTACATTCATTTTCTATTGGAGAAAAAAAAGCTGAAAATTTGCAGAAAAAGCTGAATATTTTAAAAAGTTGAAAAGTTAAAAGTACAAAAAGATATAGCCATCCATTCCAGAAGAAGCTGAATAGTTTAAAAGTTGAACGGTTGAAATCGGACAAAAACTGTAGGAGGAGAAGCGAATCAAACTTTAAACAGTAAAAACGCGAAAGAGGATCTCAATAACTGTGAATGCCTACTGCATTCACAGTAATAAAGAGAAACAGGATCTCAAGAACTGTGAATGCCTACTGCATTCACAGTAATAACTAGAAAAATTTGCATTTCCTGCGAAAATGCACTGTGAATGCAGATAGCTGAATGATTGAGCAAAATATGCAGAAGATCTTTGAAGAAGAGAAAAAATAGCTGAAAAGCATTGAAGAAGTTGAAAAAGTTGAAAAAGTTGAAGAATTTGAAAGAGTTGAAGAATTTGAACATGAAAGAACAATAGCTGAATGATTAGAAGAAGAAAAAACTGAGGGTAAGGCACCAAACATTTCCTAACTCATTCTAAACACTGAATCATTTAACAAAGCAGAAGTAGAATTTCAAACTTGAATATACTGTAGCCATATGTGGGCCTGCATTTCTAGGGAGTATAAGGGGTTTCGCCCCCATTGAAAAGCATTGGATGTTTGACACCTCCTAGCTTGGAGATGCTTTACGTGACGTGGCCCAAATTTATAGTGGAGCATTCTGTATAAAGGAGGTAAAGACTCTGTAAAGCAGAAGTTTGTAGGACCTTCCTAGAGCTACTTCCGGTTAGCAACATGCTAACAGTTAGCCGCTAACAGGGTTGTGTTCAGTATCACCAGGTGAGTGTACTCTGTCAGTTTGGTCCAAATCCTGTACTGGGAAGTGCCTCAAAAAGGGTGCCAATACTTAATGTCACCAAAGGTCACCAAAGGTCATGAGTCAGATTGGCCTCCTTTAGCAACTCAGCCTCACCACATCTGGGCCCAGAACTCAACATTTGACCAAAATGGTCAGTAGCGCCATTTCCCACATGTGGGTGGTGCTGTATTGGCCAATTATGTCGTGTCTGGGCATCATGCCAGATCCTGTTGGAAGCAAAGGCCCAATAGGAAAGCATGTGAAATCCAAAATGGGACAGAAAAGTGACACATGGCTGAAAGTCACTTGAAAATTTAAAAATGTTAAGAGGAAGTGACTGTGCGAATTTCAGATTCCTACATTAATCACAGCCGCTGCAGCGGGCGTCGAAAGTTGCCATTGTATCCCAATGGAGCTTCTCCCTCTGGCCCTCAGAGTTCCGTCGTCATGGAAACTCACTCACACCTCTGCTGCAGGCCAGTCTACCGAAGTGCAGAGACTTTGCTCACAATAAGTCCCATTGGATTATAATGGAGAACTTTGCCCCGAACAACGCTCCATATCTCCTGATCCGTAAATGGTAGAGACGTAATTTTTTCTGCGTTTATTTCGTAACGGATAGGGGAAGAAGACAGGCTATCGGTTTTTGCTGGAAAAAGTTTAATAAAGGCGTGAAAAATTATGATATAAAGGTTATTTTTATGGACTTTCAGAAATCCTCTAAAAACGGTCCCGAACAAATCGCTGTAGCTGAAAAAGTATAAGAGATATCAAAATAATTCTTTCACTATGAGTATCAGCAGGCTTTTGAGGACTATGGTGCCCATTTTCATGTTGGTACAAAAATCGGTGTAGGCACAGCGACGATGTAAAAAAGTGGATGATGTGGGAAAATGCAGCTGAAAAGCGTTTTCAGGAATTTGCACATTCGCTACTCCCGAACAAATTGTTCCTGCGGTAAAACCGTAACAGTTATCCAAACAATTCCTTTTTTATGAGTGCCAGAAGGGTCGGGACATTCATGTGTGAAAGTCTCATGCTTGTACATGAAACGGTTTCGGAGTAGCGACGATGCGAAAACGTGTGATGTTTTCAATTTTCAGGCGTCATTTTTCAAAACCGCTCCATAGGAAATGAATGGGGGAGGTTTCGGGTTTGTGTCGCTCTGAGGTGATTTGCGAAAAATCTATAAATGCTACAGCAATGAGGGTTACATTTCCTGAATCCAGACAAAAATTCCTACGTTTTGATGTATAATTTATGTGGATAGGTTGAAAATTGAGTGACTGAGAAGAAGTTGTTCGGAGAAGAAGAATTTGTTGAATTTCTAGAGTGCGCACTCTATAACTGCCTCCTTGACGACCATAGCAACGCATGTTATTTGCTGAATTTCTTGAAAAGCCAAAATTATTTTAAGGAGGTACTATATGAAAATGGTAAAAGATATGAAAAAGCTGAAATATACCATAATAGCTGAAAGATATCACTACATTTTAAAAGTTGAATGGCGTTTCTAGCTGAAAGTAGGCTGAAGCAGTAAGCTGTCAAAAAGCAGCTGAAATGAGCAGAATTTCAGTGAATTACATTCATTTCCTATGGGAGAAAAAAAGCTGAAAATTTGCAGAAAAAGCTGAATATTTTAAAAAGTTGAAGAGTTAAAACTACAAAAAGATATAGCCATCGATTCCAGAAGAAGCTGAATAGTTTAAAAGTTGAATGGTTGAAATCGGAGAAAAATTGTAGGAGGAGAAGCGAATCAAACTTTAAACAGTAAAAACGCATTAGGAAGAATAAACACTAAGAAGAAGAAGAAGAAGAAGAAGAAGAAGAATAAAGAATAAAGAGAAACAGGATCTCAAGAACTGTGAATGCCTACTGCATTCACAGTAACTAGAAAAATTTGCATTTCCTGCGAAAATGCACTGTGAATGCAGATAGCTGAATGATTGAGCAAAAGATGCAGAAGATCTTTGAAGAAGAGAAAAAATAGCTGAAAAGCATTGAAGAGGTTGAAAAAGTTGAAGAAGTTGAAAAAGTTGAAGAAGTTGAAAAAGTTGAAGAATTTGAAAGAGTTGAAGAATTTGAACATGAAAGAACAATAGCTGAATGATTAGAAGAAGAAAAAACTGAGGGTAAGGCACCAAACATTTCCTAACTCATTCTAAACACTGAATCATTTAACAAAGCAGAAGTAGAATTTCAAACTTGAATATACTGTAGCCATATGTGGGCCTGCATTTCTAGGGAGTATAAGGGGTTTCGCCCCCATTGAAAAGCATTGGATGTTTGACACCTCCTAGCTTGGAGATGCTTTACGTGACGTGGCCCAAATTTATAGTGGAGCATTCTGTATAAAGGAGGTAAAGACTCTGTAAAGCAGAAGTTTGTAGGACCTTCCTAGAGCTACTTCCGGTTAGCAACATGCTAACAGTTAGCCGCTAACAGGGTTGTGTTCAGTATCACCAGGTGAGTGTACTCTGTCAGTTTGGTCCAAATCCTGTACTGGGAAGTGCCTCAAAAAGGGTGCCAATACTTAATGTCACCAAAGGTCACCAAAGGTCATGAGTCAGATTGGCCTCCTTTAGCAACTCAGCCTCACCACATCTGGGCCAAGAACTCAACATTTGACCAAAATGGTCAGTAGCACCATTTCCCACATGTGGGTGGTGCTGTATTGGCCAATTATGTCGTGTCTGGGCATCATGCCAGATCCTGTTGGAAGCAAAGGCCCAATAGGAAAGCATGTGAAATCCAAAATGGGACAGAAAAGTGACACATGGCTGAAAGTCACTTGAAAATTTAAAAATGTTAAGAGGAAGTGACTGTGCGAATTTCAGATTCCTACATTAATCACAGCCGCTGCAGCGGGCGTCGAAAGTTGCCATTGTATCCCAATGGAGCTTCTCCCCCTGGCCCTCAGAGTTCCGTCGTCATGGAAACTCACTCACACCTGCAGCGGGCCAGTCTACCGAAGTGCAGAGACTTTGCTCACAATAAGTCCCATTGGATTATAATGGAGAACTTTGCCCCGAACAACGCTCCATATCTCCTGATCCGTAAATGGTAGAGACGTAATTTTTTCTGCGTTTATTTCGTAACGGATAGGGGAAGAAGACAGGCTATCGGTTTTTGCTGGAAAAAGTTTAATAAAGGCGTGAAAAATTATGATATAAAGGTGATTTTTATGGACTTTCAGAAATCCTCTAAAACCGGTCCCGAACAAATCGCTGTAGCTGAAAAAGTATAAGAGATATCAAAATAATTCTTTCACTATGAGTATCAGCAGGCTTTTGAGGACTATGGTGCCCATTTTCATGTTTGTACAAAAATCGGTGTAGGCACAGCGACGATGTAAAAAAGTGGATGATGTGGGAAAATGCAGCTGAAAAGCGTTTTCAGGAATTTGCACATTCGCTACTCCCGAACAAATTGTTCCTGCGGTAAAACCGTAACAGTTATCCAAACAATTCCTTTTTTATGAGTGCCAGAAGGGTCGGGACATTCATGTGTGAAAATCTCATGCTTGTACATGAAACGGTTTAGGAGTAGCGACGATGCGAAAACATGTGATGTTTTGGATTTTCAGACGTCATTTTTCAAAAGCGCTCCATAGGAAATGAATGGGGAGGATTTCGGGTTTGTGTCGCTCTGAGGTGATTTGCGAAAAATCTATAAATGCTACACCAATGAGGGTTACATTTCCTGAATTCAGACAAAAATACCTACGTTTTGATGTATAATTTATGTGGATAGGTTGAAAATTGAGCGAGTGAGAAGAAGTTGTTCGGAGAAGAAGAATATGTTGAATTTCTAGAGTGCGCACTCTATAACTGCCTCCTTGACGACCATAGCAACGCATGTTATTTGCTGAATTTCTTGAAAAGCCAAAATTATTTTAAGGAGGTACTATATGAAAATGGTAAAAGATATGAAAAAGCTGAAATATACCATAATAGCTGAAAGATATCACTACATTTTAAAAGTTGAATGGCGTTTCTAGCTGAAAGTAGGCTGAAGCAGTAAGCTGTCAAAAAGCAGCTGAAATGAGCGGAATTTTAGTGAATTACATTCATTTCCTATGGGAGAAAAAAAAGCTGAAAATTTGCAGAAAAAGCTGAATATTTTAAAAAGTTGAAAAGGTATAAGTACAAAAAGATATAGCCATCGATTCCAGAAGAAGCTGAATAGTTTAAAAGTTGAATGGTTGAAATCGGAGAAAAACTGTAGGAGGAGAAGCGAATCAAACTTTAAACAGTAAAAAGGCGAAAGAGGATCTCAAGAACTGTGAATGCCTACTGCATTCACAGTAATAATAAGAAGAATAAAGAATAAAGAGAAACAGGATCTCAAGAACTGTGAATGCCTACTGCATTCACAGTAATAACTAGAAAAATTTGCATTTCCTGCGAAAATGCACTGTGAATGCAGATAGCTGAATGATTGAGCAAAATATGCAGAAGATCTTTGAAGAAGAGAAAAAATAGCTGAAAAGCATTGAAGAAGTTGAAAAAGTTGAAAAAGTTGAAGAATTTGAAAGAGTTGAAGAATTTGAACATGAAAGAACAATAGCTGAATGATTAGAAGAAGAAAAAACTGAGGGTAAGGCACCAAACATTTCCTAACTCATTCTAAACACTGAATCATTTAACAAAGCAGAAGTAGAATTTCAAACTTGAATATACTGTAGCCATATGTGGGCCTGCATTTCTAGGGAGTATAAGGGGTTTCGCCCCCATTGAAAAGCATTGGATGTTTGACACCTCCTAGCTTGGAGATGCTTTACGTGACGTGGCCCAAATTTATAGTGGAGCATTCTGTATAAAGGAGGTAAAGACTCTGTAAAGCAGAAGTTTGTAGGACCTTCCTAGAGCTACTTCCGGTTAGCAACATGCTAACAGTTAGCCGCTAACAGGGTTGTGTTCAGTATCACCAGGTGAGTGTACTCTGTCAGTTTGGTCCAAATCCTGTACTGGGAAGTGCCTCAAAAAGGGTGCCAATACTTAATGTCACCAAAGGTCACCAAAGGTCATGAGTCAGATTGGCCTCCTTTAGCAACTCAGCCTCACCACATCTGGGCCCAGAACTCAACATTTGACCAAAATGGTCAGTAGCGCCATTTCCCACATGTGGGTGGTGCTGTATTGGCCAATTATGTCGTGTCTGGGCATCATGCCAGATCCTGTTGGAAGCAAAGGCCCAATAGGAAAGCATGTGAAATCCAAAATGGGACAGAAAAGTGACACATGGCTGAAAGTCACTTGAAAATTTAAAAATGTTAAGAGGAAGTGACTGTGCGAATTTCAGATTCCTACATTAATCACAGCCGCTGCAGCGGGCGTCGAAAGTTGCCATTGTATCCCAATGGAGCTTCTCCCTCTGGCCCTCAGAGTTCCGTCGTCATGGAAACTCACTCACACCTCTGCTGCAGGCCAGTCTACCGAAGTGCAGAGACTTTGCTCACAATAAGTCCCATTGGATTATAATGGAGAACTTTGCCCCGAACAACGCTCCATATCTCCTGATCCGTAAATGGTAGAGACGTAATTTTTTCTGCGTTTATTTCGTAACGGATAGGGGAAGAAGACAGGCTATCGGTTTTTGCTGGAAAAAGTTTAATAAAGGCGTGAAAAATTATGATATAAAGGTTATTTTTATGGACTTTCAGAAATCCTCTAAAAACGGTCCCGAACAAATCGCTGTAGCTGAAAAAGTATAAGAGATATCAAAATAATTCTTTCACTATGAGTATCAGCAGGCTTTTGAGGACTATGGTGCCCATTTTCATGTTGGTACAAAAATCGGTGTAGGCACAGCGACGATGTAAAAAAGTGGATGATGTGGGAAAATGCAGCTGAAAAGCGTTTTCAGGAATTTGCACATTCGCTACTCCCGAACAAATTGTTCCTGCGGTAAAACCGTAACAGTTATCCAAACAATTCCTTTTTTATGAGTGCCAGAAGGGTCGGGACATTCATGTGTGAAAGTCTCATGCTTGTACATGAAACGGTTTCGGAGTAGCGACGATGCGAAAACGTGTGATGTTTTCAATTTTCAGGCGTCATTTTTCAAAACCGCTCCATAGGAAATGAATGGGGGAGGTTTCGGGTTTGTGTCGCTCTGAGGTGATTTGCGAAAAATCTATAAATGCTACAGCAATGAGGGTTACATTTCCTGAATCCAGACAAAAATTCCTACGTTTTGATGTATAATTTATGTGGATAGGTTGAAAATTGAGTGACTGAGAAGAAGTTGTTCGGAGAAGAAGAATTTGTTGAATTTCTAGAGTGCGCACTCTATAACTGCCTCCTTGACGACCATAGCAACGCATGTTATTTGCTGAATTTCTTGAAAAGCCAAAATTATTTTAAGGAGGTACTATATGAAAATGGTAAAAGATATGAAAAAGCTGAAATATACCATAATAGCTGAAAGATATCACTACATTTTAAAAGTTGAATGGCGTTTCTAGCTGAAAGTAGGCTGAAGCAGTAAGCTGTCAAAAAGCAGCTGAAATGAGCAGAATTTCAGTGAATTACATTCATTTCCTATGGGAGAAAAAAAGCTGAAAATTTGCAGAAAAAGCTGAATATTTTAAAAAGTTGAAGAGTTAAAACTACAAAAAGATATAGCCATCGATTCCAGAAGAAGCTGAATAGTTTAAAAGTTGAATGGTTGAAATCGGAGAAAAATTGTAGGAGGAGAAGCGAATCAAACTTTAAACAGTAAAAACGCATTAGGAAGAATAAACACTAAGAAGAAGAAGAAGAAGAAGAAGAAGAAGAATAAAGAACTAGAAAAATTTGCATTTCCTGCGAAAATGCACTGTGAATGCAGATAGCTGAATGATTGAGCAAAATATGCAGAAGATCTTTGAAGAAGAGAAAAAATAGCTGAAAAGCATTGAAGAAGTTGAAAAAGTTGAAAAAGTTGAAGAATTTGAAAGAGTTGAAGAATTTGAACATGAAAGAACAATAGCTGAATGATTAGAAGAAGAAAAAACTGAGGGTAAGGCACCAAACATTTCCTAACTCATTCTAAACACTGAATCATTTAACAAAGCAGAAGTAGAATTTCAAACTTGAATATACTGTAGCCATATGTGGGCCTGCATTTCTAGGGAGTATAAGGGGTTTCGCCCCCATTGAAAAGCATTGGATGTTTGACACCTCCTAGCTTGGAGATGCTTTACGTGACGTGGCCCAAATTTATAGTGGAGCATTCTGTATAAAGGAGGTAAAGACTCTGTAAAGCAGAAGTTTGTAGGACCTTCCTAGAGCTACTTCCGGTTAGCAACATGCTAACAGTTAGCCGCTAACAGGGTTGTGTTCAGTATCACCAGGTGAGTGTACTCTGTCAGTTTGGTCCAAATCCTGTACTGGGAAGTGCCTCAAAAAGGGTGCCAATACTTAATGTCACCAAAGGTCACCAAAGGTCATGAGTCAGATTGGCCTCCTTTAGCAACTCAGCCTCACCACATCTGGGCCCAGAACTCAACATTTGACCAAAATGGTCAGTAGCGCCATTTCCCACATGTGGGTGGTGCTGTATTGGCCAATTATGTCGTGTCTGGGCATCATGCCAGATCCTGTTGGAAGCAAAGGCCCAATAGGAAAGCATGTGAAATCCAAAATGGGACAGAAAAGTGACACATGGCTGAAAGTCACTTGAAAATTTAAAAATGTTAAGAGGAAGTGACTGTGCGAATTTCAGATTCCTACATTAATCACAGCCGCTGCAGCGGGCGTCGAAAGTTGCCATTGTATCCCAATGGAGCTTCTCCCTCTGGCCCTCAGAGTTCCGTCGTCATGGAAACTCACTCACACCTCTGCTGCAGGCCAGTCTACCGAAGTGCAGAGACTTTGCTCACAATAAGTCCCATTGGATTATAATGGAGAACTTTGCCCCGAACAACGCTCCATATCTCCTGATCCGTAAATGGTAGAGACGTAATTTTTTCTGCGTTTATTTCGTAACGGATAGGGGAAGAAGACAGGCTATCGGTTTTTGCTGGAAAAAGTTTAATAAAGGCGTGAAAAATTATGATATAAAGGTTATTTTTATGGACTTTCAGAAATCCTCTAAAAACGGTCCCGAACAAATCGCTGTAGCTGAAAAAGTATAAGAGATATCAAAATAATTCTTTCACTATGAGTATCAGCAGGCTTTTGAGGACTATGGTGCCCATTTTCATGTTGGTACAAAAATCGGTGTAGGCACAGCGACGATGTAAAAAAGTGGATGATGTGGGAAAATGCAGCTGAAAAGCGTTTTCAGGAATTTGCACATTCGCTACTCCCGAACAAATTGTTCCTGCGGTAAAACCGTAACAGTTATCCAAACAATTCCTTTTTTATGAGTGCCAGAAGGGTCGGGACATTCATGTGTGAAAGTCTCATGCTTGTACATGAAACGGTTTCGGAGTAGCGACGATGCGAAAACGTGTGATGTTTTCAATTTTCAGGCGTCATTTTTCAAAACCGCTCCATAGGAAATGAATGGGGGAGGTTTCGGGTTTGTGTCGCTCTGAGGTGATTTGCGAAAAATCTATAAATGCTACAGCAATGAGGGTTACATTTCCTGAATCCAGACAAAAATTCCTACGTTTTGATGTATAATTTATGTGGATAGGTTGAAAATTGAGTGACTGAGAAGAAGTTGTTCGGAGAAGAAGAATTTGTTGAATTTCTAGAGTGCGCACTCTATAACTGCCTCCTTGACGACCATAGCAACGCATGTTATTTGCTGAATTTCTTGAAAAGCCAAAATTATTTTAAGGAGGTACTATATGAAAATGGTAAAAGATATGAAAAAGCTGAAATATACCATAATAGCTGAAAGATATCACTACATTTTAAAAGTTGAATGGCGTTTCTAGCTGAAAGTAGGCTGAAGCAGTAAGCTGTCAAAAAGCAGCTGAAATGAGCAGAATTTCAGTGAATTACATTCATTTCCTATGGGAGAAAAAAAGCTGAAAATTTGCAGAAAAAGCTGAATATTTTAAAAAGTTGAAGAGTTAAAACTACAAAAAGATATAGCCATCGATTCCAGAAGAAGCTGAATAGTTTAAAAGTTGAATGGTTGAAATCGGAGAAAAATTGTAGGAGGAGAAGCGAATCAAACTTTAAACAGTAAAAACGCATTAGGAAGAATAAACACTAAGAAGAAGAAGAAGAAGAAGAAGAAGAAGAATAAAGAATAAAGAGAAACAGGATCTCAAGAACTGTGAATGCCTACTGCATTCACAGTAATAAAGAGAAACAGGATCTCAAGAACTGTGAATGCAGTAGGCATTCACAGTAATAATAATAAGAAGAATAAAGAATAAAGAGAAACAGGATCTCAAGAACTGTGAATGCCTACTGCATTCACAGTAAATATGCGTGGAAGCCGTCTCACACATCCACTGAGGAGCAGCGCTCTTTTCCATGCTAAGTCAGTGGTGACCTTCATTCTCAGAGGTAGAAGGAAAACTGCATGGAGGGTGCGCTGCAGCTGCATGAACATCAGAGATGTCTTTGAGGATCGGTCGCAATCTGGCATTGCCCTCACATAGATACAGTAAAGTGAAGACATCTGTCACTCACTTATACAACCCCTCCCCTGCCTCCCTCTCACACCCCCCCCCCCCACAAACCTCTTCGTCTCCCTGTCACCCACCCCTCCTTCTTTTTTCACTGCCTCACATCTGCATTCTCTGCACTCGGGTAGCGTATAAAGAGATATGGCTCATTTCTTGAGAACTGCTTAACTAGCTCTGCTATCAGCAACTTCTCTCGTTTTCAGAGGTGGGCAGCATTTTTGCTTTAAGTGATAAAAGGTAATGCTAGATTTATAAACCTATTGTAAGCACAGTTTTAAATCTATAATAAACAATGACAAGAACTACAATAAAACAGAATGTTTTTTATACAGCATCCTCTAGACTTATTGCAGGGTTTCCCTCAGCGCATCACAAGCCTGGCGGCTGTCAGGCTTTTCTCACCCCCCCCCCCACTTACTTGACATACCTCGATGTTTGAAAGCAACATTAAAGTTGCTCCTGGTGTAAAAAAGCTAACATGCTAGCTGTTGTAAGTTCAACGTACACTACGTTCACCTACCGCTAGGATTACCCCGTTTTCTGGTAACTCTGATAAAGATGCATAGAAGGCCTTACAGGGGACATATCATGCAAAATCTTTTTAGCCGTTATATCCATTTAGCTGTGTACTTGGAGTCCCTGTGAGTGCAGAAAGGTTGAATGTAGTCTCTCCAGGTATATATAAATAAATAAATGTTTTGAATGGTCTTCTTGTATCTTCCTGCACTACTGTACTTAAAGAGAAATTGAAATTGGCTTATAGCTGTATTAGACAGTAAAAAAAGGACAAAAACTGGAGATTGAAAATCCTCTCTACCGTTTCTTAACATTTGTTAACATCTTTGAAACCGTTTTGAAGCAGTTCAAGCAGAATAAAATCCTCAAAATGATCTGATGTTCACCTTTGCAGAAAATAATCTACCCCCTGCCTTCTGCCCATTACCAACGCATTAACCCATTATATCTGGGAAATAACAGGCTGTTATAATATTTAAGTGCAACCCAGCTGTAAACACACAGATCACGACTACAACTACTTTCCAGGTCAAGAGCCTGTTATTTAGTGCAAGAGCTGCTCTTTGCTTCTGCAGCTGGGTTGAAGTGATTACACTTTTTTCTTTTTTTTTTAGCAGTTGGCCTTTGCTGAGTAGAGCAGATTACACAGAGCTCAGCGTCATTAAAAGCACACTCATTACGACGCACGCCAGCCAAGCCTCTGTGATCGATGAGCACCGGCCAAGTCGTGCCACTTCGCTCGCTTTCACGGATGCATTCCAACCAGGTTTACTCACACGCTGCGATACAGCTCAGCCTCTCCGTGTCTGTCTGCAAGCTGCAGAGCGTTGGATACTGTACCCTGTATCCCAGACCCTCGTTAATGAGACTAAAACCGCCCAAGGCTGTAGTAGCAATATGCTGTTAACAGGCAGAAAAAGTGGTGTTATGGCTTGATAGCCACAGTTAGTCTCCAGTAACTAAGTGATGGGTTTTTATTTTTAACACAGTTGAAATGAACTGAGGTGACAGAATTGAAGATAATGAACTCATAAAGACAAGCAAAAAAAAAAAAAAAAAGTTAGTTTGCAGTCAACCATAGCAACTCATTGCTATGATGAAAAGCCGAGGAAAGAAGGAGAAAAAGAAACCTGGGAACATAAAATTAAAAACCATTTAGGAAGGGGATCATGTTAGACCTTCAAGCTGCACACCTCTGCAGCGCCCTCTGTTGGACAAATGCATCAAAAGCCCAACCAGGGTTCAGCTCAGAGTGAATGATGTTATCGTGTAACTCGATAAACCCGTCTGACAGGAACGATAGCCTCTGTGTGTGTGTGTGTGTGTGTGTGTTTTTTGTTCAGTTGATTACCGTATCAGTTCATCAAAGCACAGCTGACGTTCCAAGTCACTGTGGGTCCGACCGTGTCTAAGGGCCAGAGCATGTGAATTTGTTTAAACGTGTGCATTAAACATGAGTGCAGCAGCTCATGTATGTGTGGCTGTGTGCGGTCGCAGTTGTGGCCGTTTTGCCTCTGACTAATGGACTCATTAGACAGGAGCTGTGCACATGTGCTCCAGCTGGGCCGTCTTCTCGCAGCCTCTGCTCTCATTAACGTTCAGCTCACTGTGTGCGTAGGCAGGTGACTGAGTCTCTCCTCTAATTTGGTTAAGTTTGAATGTCGGTTTGCCCACGGGGCGCTGTGCTTGTGTGAGATATTTCACTCTCGCTTTCCAACTTCTTTAATTCACTCAAAGTGGAAATCCAGTTTGCAAACCTCTGGCTGACATAAAACCAAACTTTATTTACTGTAAATGTACAGTATAGAGATCGTCTTTTGCTGTTCTCTGTGGGCAACCGGATGTTTTCCTGCCAACTCGCAGCCTTGTAAACATCGGCTGGAACAGTGATGGGCCCTGTTGTAGCACTTTTAAAGGCCCGAGTCTGGCCATTAGAGCGCAGTCCCTGCCTTTTATGATTGAGCGTCCGGAGGAGCAGAGTCCAGCTGGTTCTGTTGTAGTGGATGCACATGCACAATGAGCCACCATGCAATATTACAGATGAGAAATAGAAGTTGTACAGATGAATATTTAAGCATTCGTGTGAGACAACACTAAAGGAAGAGACAAAGGTTTTGTGGAGAGCTGGAGGTTTGCTTCTATATGTCACCTGCAGACAATTTGTTTGGTAGTCGCTCCTGCAGCAGCAGAGACTGATCAAAGAGATTATTTGGGGAGTTGTAACAAGGACCTGGTGCCTATCTCCAGTGGTCATTA
Organism: Fundulus diaphanus; assembly: GCA_037039145.1. Taxonomy (NCBI): domain Eukaryota; kingdom Metazoa; phylum Chordata; class Actinopteri; order Cyprinodontiformes; family Fundulidae; genus Fundulus; species Fundulus diaphanus. The sequence continues at coordinate 37,772,512 of CM073132.1, forward strand.
GGCGAGAATTGGGGTAGACCCTGGACAGGTCGCCTGCCCATCGCAGGGCAACACACAGGACAAACACCCATGCATGCACACACTCACACCTAGGGGCAATTTGGAGAGACCAACTAACCTCACCTCATGATCATATGCACAGGGAGAACATGCAAGCACCATGCAGAAAGATCCTAGGCTAGGATTCAAACCCAGGATTTTTTTTTTTTTTGCTGCAAGGCAATGACAGTGTAGTGGAAAAACAATTTAAAATGTGGCAGGAATTTGTATACAGCCCCTCTGAGTCTATATTTTGTAGCGCCACCTTTCGCCACAGCTATTACTCTTTTGGGCTATGTCCATATTAAGCTTTACATGTTTGATTTCTTTTTTTTTTCACTCTTCTTTAAAAAAAACAATCTCAGTCAGACATATGAATCTATTTCATGTAGCCCTGGATATTGTTTAAGGTCGTTTGTCCTGCTGGAAGGTGAACCTTCACCCCACTCTGAAGTGTTTCGCAGCCCCTGACATGGTTTCTTCCCTCGTTGCACTTTATTTACTTTATTACGTCCACCTTCCCAACGGCTTTGACCCTCTTCCCTGTCTGCGCTGAAGAAAAGCATCCCCACAGCATGATGCTGCCATGTAGTAGGGTTGGTGTGCTCAGGTTGTTGTTTTTTTACTATACGTGATGTTTTGCATATAGACCAGAAAGTTTAACTCTGTCTTATCTTACCTGAGCTCCTTCTCTAACCCGCGGCAGTGTTCTTGGATGAAGGTGTTAGAATTAAAGAAACGTGACAAAAATCAAGGGGTGTGAGTATTTATGCATGGCGCTGTGTTTGATTGCATTAAAAAAAGAAAACATGGTTTTAATCTGATTGCCAGCTGGGAAGCTGAAGCATAAAAACAAACTGTGTGAAATGTGACCTTAAAGGCAATACATCAAATTTAGATAAGTGTCTGCGACACCTTCTTGTATATATCAATAGGTGTTGGAAGAACAGCTTTATGATTCAGAGAGGACAGGAGATGTAAAGCAAGGAACAGATGGCGTGTGCAATGAGGTGAAGCTTGTGGTCATCCTGTCCAGCAGCCTGGAGAGAGCTGCCTGATGAGCTGTTTTTTTTTATACATTTGGAGTAACTCTAGGAGTAAACACACAAGAATATACTTTTGGTTTAGCTGAAATGACTGAAATGGAGTAATGTGATTCCTTTATTGAACAAAAACAACAAGAGACTTTAATCTTTGAATATAATTGTTTATACGGAAAACTACCAGCCTTTTATCCTCTAGTTAGCATTATTGATTTTTAGTCGATACACACATTTTCTTAGCAACATCATTAGATTAGCCAAACAAGAGGCACGCGCTAGTAGATATTTAGTGATCTCTATAAAAGAATAATAATGTTAAAAAGGCAACATGGAATATGTATTAGTAGGTATAATGGGCACACCAGGTGTGCAGGGTTAGATTCCCTGCCGCGGTTTGCTGCATATCTCCCACTTGACTTTCTGTCTCATTTCCTGTCATGCAACTATCATATAGAGGCCACTAATGTCACATACTCAAAATGAGAATATTTCTGGGGGCTGGAAAAAAAACAAAATGAAAATGATCAGTGTTGTAAAAAAAATGAAACAGTAAAAAAACAACAGTGATTTAACTTTCTTAATTATTTTAAAATAAGATAAAAAACTCCTGAAAAACTGATTTGTGGTTGGTAATTAACATGAAAAACAACGTTTTTCAGGGATTTAGGTTCTTAAAAAAACATTTAATAAACTTGGTAAGCACCGATCAAGCTTGTTTTTTTAACCAATACCAAATTTAATTTTTCTTTGGGCTCTTACCTGTCCAGTCTCATTTTTGACCAATTCTAAACTTTTTTACCATTACTCATAAATAAAGAGGAAAAATATTGTGCAGCCTCTTTGACAAAGCAATCTTGAATCCAACAGCAAATAAAACAATAGAAAACTTGTTCCCATTTCAAGCCTATTTTCAATTCAATTCAATTGTATTTATATAGCGGCAATTCACAACACGTCATCTCAAGGTACTTTACAAAGTCAAATTCAATCAGATTATACAGATTGGTCAAAAGTTTATTGTCTAAGGAAACCCAGCAGACTGCATCAAGTCTTGACAAGCAGCATTCACTCCTCCTGAAAGAGCGTAGAGCCACAGGGAGAGTCGTCTGCATTGTTGATGGCTTTGCAGCAATCCCTCATACTGAGCATGAAGCGACAGTGGAAAGAAAAACTCCCCTTTAACAGGGAGGAAAACCTCCAGCAGAACCAGGCTCAGTGTGAACGGTCATCTGCCTCGACCGACTTGTGTCTCTGCTCGAAGACAGAGCAGAGACACAAAAGCACAGAAGCACACATTGATCCAGGGATCCTTTCTATGTTATGTGGTAATAGATGGTAATATGATCCGCCTTCCCTGGATGATGTCACAGCTAACAGAACGGCAAACCAGGTGTACTTACTATGAAGAGAAAAAAGACAGAGAACATAAAGTTAAAAGTTGAAATAACAACAAACAATGCACATTGGAGAACAGTAGGAGAACTCAGCAGAGTGAGAAAAATCGAAATATAGACCCTGATGTCCTCCAGTAGCCTAAGCCTATAGCGGCATAACTATAGAGGTAGCTCAGGGTAACATGAGCCACTCTAACTATAAATGGTAAATGGACTGAACTTATATAGCGCTTTTCCAGTCATGCTGACCACCCAAAGCACTGTACACTATAGCCACATTCACCCAGTCGCTCTCACTAACGCGCACACATTTATACACCGAGACGCAGCTCGGTAGGCAACTTGGGGTTAAGTGCCTTGCCCAGGGGCACATCGAATGTGGCAAGGGGAAGCTGGAATCGAACCCACAACCTTCTGATTGCAAGACGACTACTCAACCCATCAAGCCCAGTCGCCAACTATAAGCTTTGTCAAAAAGGAAAGTTTTAAGATTAGTCTTAAAAGTAGACAGGGTGTCTGCTTCACGGACCAAAACTGGGAGTTGGTTCCACAGGAGAGGAGCCTGATAGTTAAAGGATCTGCCTCCCATTCTACTTTTAGAGACTCTAGGAACCACCAGCAGACCTGCAGTCTGAGAGCGAAGTGCTCTGTTAGGAACATACGGGGTAATCAGAGCTCTGATATATGATGGAGCTTGGTTATTAAGGGCTTTATACGTTAGAAGAAGAATTTTAAATTCTATTCTTGATTTAACAGGAAGCCAGTGAAGGGAAGCTAAAATCGGAGAAATATGATCCCTCTTGTTGATTTTCATCAGAACTCTTGCTGCAGCATTTTGGATCAGCTGAAGACTTTGAACTGCATTTTGTGGACTTCCTGATAGTAAAGAATTACAATAGTCCAGCCTTGAAGTAACAAATGCATGGACTAGTTTTTCAGCATCACTCCTGGACAAAATATTTCAAATTCTGGTGATATTCCAGAGGTAAAATGAGGAAACTTTGGAAACATTTTTAATATGGGATTTGAATGAATTGTCCTAGTCAAAAATAACACCAATTTACCTTTACCTGTATCTGATTGCTATTAAACTCAAAAAGTGCATTAAAGTACATGACCTGTGTTGATGTTTCTACAAACCAAAAATCTCAGAAATTCAGTGTTTTATGCAACCAAGGTTAAAATCGTCCAACTCAGCTCTAGTGCAGGTTGATTGTTGCACCTTTAGTAAAATGACACAAAAGAAACAATTTTAGTAACACAGTGTGGCGTTCTTCCTCACAACACTGTTTGGCATGGTTGTTTTCACCTTCTGAAGCCAACAGGCCTAGATAAACATAGCTTCACATTTTGCAGTGGAGAGATTTTGTCTGGCACTTAAAGTTTTGTAAGCACAGTCACGTATGCACTTTTCATCTCACACTGATGCTGGATTTTTTTTTTTACCAAGGTCCAGTCACAACAAATCACAGACGAGGAACAAAAAGGGCTCTGCTTTATTCCTTGAAACCCTTTCAACAGAGCTCATTAGTTCTGGGCCCTGACTTATATAAGGACAGACGCATAGACACTGTTCGCCGCTGCATCCCTAACACTCATGATTGTATCTGCGCTTGCATTCGTTAACTGGAATGCAACGGTGTCCGTGTGTAGATGTTCAGCGTTTTGTTTGCACATGCAAAAACCCTCTACCGGGCTGTCCCTCACTAAAGCAGGAACAAATATATTTTTATGTGCGCATATGTGTGTGTGTGTGTGTGTGTGTGTCTGCAAGGGGCTTAATGGCTGAGCTTGTGTCAAGCCGGAGAAACATGACCATTCATATGGTAATAACCAGGCAAAAAAGAGGACAATAAATCGCTTCACGTCCTCTGAGACCGCGCAGAGGAGCGGGCAGAAGCCACAGATCTGGAAGCTTCAGATGGGTCACCAGCCAACTCGTATCTCTGTGTCCAGGACCGCTGCTCACTGACGTGCATACGGGAGCTGCAGCAAGGTGCCTCCGCCAAGCAGGTGGGAGATGGAGTTAATGGAAGTGATTCTGTTCTAGCAAAGCGGACTAAAACCAGATGGTCTGGCTTCTACTTTTCTTGTACTGTTATTTTCAGATCGTGTTCCTGTGAACTAAAACACAACTCTTATTTACTGTTTTATAGATCTCTCAGTTCGTAGTTTAGTGTCCTGATCTGCAGGTTGAGTTCCAAAGCAATCCTGCTGGATATTTTAGTCGTTGAGTTTTTCGTGCAAGAATCGTTTCCTGATGCTTGTTGTCCACATTGTTGTGCACATTTTCTTGCCTTTAAGCCACAGCCACCAGACAAAAAAAACAGCATCGGTGTGGATGCACAGGTTTGGAGAACTTTGTGCCGCTCAGCTCTGATCTTCCATCTCTGAGCCGATTTATAAGCTTGTTACAGGACGACTGAGGCGCCCCGTGAGCCATTCCAGCTTGCATCTGCAGCTCTAAGCGAGTGGAGTACGTTCTTTTCCCTGAGTGCTGCTCTCCCTGCCTTGAACATATACTCTTATTTCAGGGCGGTGTGGTAACGCGGAGGCTCCTGCACTGTGGTCACGCTTGTCACACAGATGCCTCGCTCCACAAATCACACACATGAGCACACACTAACCCCACAGGCGGCATGAAAACGCTCAAACAATGAGACAGTCTGGTTTTTCGATAACATTCTGTCACTTTTTGTTTATTATTTTCTATTAGAATGTTAAAAAAAATAACCTCCCGAGTGGATGCCACACAAATATAATTACTTAATTAATTTTAATAGGTATGAAAATAAAGTCTGCATTGCTCCTGTTGTTTCTGGAAGCCCTTAGCTTAGCTCTTGTAGGTGAGACACGTGTGTGCGCATCGGGAAGTTCTGGCTGAGGGCCAGAATAGCAGCACAGCTCAGTTACTCTGCAGCTCAGTGCGTCCTGCGAGTCGTATGTGTCAATGGAGCCGAGAAGAATGCGGCTGGAACGGAGCCAGGCCAGTGCGACTCGCATATGCACGAGCAGTTTACTTCATTTGCATACTCGAGGACACTGGTGCACATTTTCCGCCCCATAGTTCCAACCTTCTTCACCACGAGCATGATTCCAACCCATTCATACAGCTTCGTCTTAGACTAAATCTTTACTTTATGAGATTTACGTGTAGTCGAACCTTGAAGATTTTGCCCCATTGCAACCACAGATTTTATAAGTATTTAATTTGAACAACACAAATAGCAAAAAGGCTGTAAAGTGAGTGAAAAAATGAGACATTTCAATATTCATTAGCAGATACAAATCAGAAAACTGTGAGGTGGCATTTGTCCTCTGCCTTGCCATTAACTTTCTTGTTGAACCACCTCTTTGCAGGAACTGCAGCTGCAAGTCTTTTGTGCTATATCAGCTTTACGCATCTAAAGCATCCCCCCCCCCCCCCCACACACACACACATTCTTCTTTGTCTAATAGTTCAAGTGCAGCCAGACTGGATGGACATGATGTATGATGAACCATCGTTTTTAAGTGTTGACTCAGACTTATAAAGTCTGGATGTTGGGCAATTTTAATACATGAAGATACTTTGATCTTAATGCTGAATGTTTAGGGACCTTGTGCTGCTGAAAGATGGACCTCTCATAGTCTTAAGGATTTTAGGATTTCCCTGCATTTAGCTTCATCTTCTCATCACCTCTGACCAGCTTCCTGCATACGTTTAATTTGTTTAAGGTTCACACGTTAATGCAGACTTGCACTTGTGTCTGTGAGGTCTTGCTTCTTTGTCTGTCCGAGGAACCGATGGAAGTAGTGTGTGTTTCTCTGATGTGCATCCGTACAGTAATAGTGTTGATTTGTGACTGTTAATTATGGTTGCCCCTCTTGTCAGCTCCCTGAAACTGTGCACAGCTGCAGGCTCCCCAGTGTAAAGCAGCGCTGCATCTAATGTCTTATTATTCACGCTGTCTGTCTGCTCACCAGCCATACTGAGCCTGAGGGTCGGAGGAGGGATTTTGGTCTCTATTCGTGTGTGTGTGTGTGTGTGTGTGTGTGTGTGTGTGTGTGTGTGTGTGTGTGTGTGTGTGTGTGTGTGTGTGTGTGTGTGTGTGTGGGATGAGGGGGTTACGTATTAACAAAGTGGTAATGAAGGGTTAGTTCACTCTTGTAATTGGTTGGCACTACTTAATTAAAAGCGATACGATGCTGTGATTGGAGCTTTTGATGGATGGAGGCCGAGGGACGGCAAGGCGTTTTAGGATAATGTGTGTGTGTGTGTGTGTGTGTGTGTGTGTGTTAGCGGCACGTGCCTCTATTGAGAGAAAGAGGAAGTCATTACCTTTTAATCAAGTCGTCTGTTCTTCCTCATTTTTCTCCTTATTTCTTCCTTTTGTGTCTGAAATTCTCCCAGTTAGCTCCTCCTCCTGATGTTTCTCCAACTGTCTCCTAGTATCAGTTTCAACATAAGCTTCTATCAACCCATCTTTTCTGCAACACTTACCCTTTCCCCCCCCTGTTTTCGTCACTTAAATGCACCTGTATGCCATTCTGTTCGACTTCACAATAACATATTCCTTATAGTCTTGAGGTTACAAGATTCTTTGGAGCTGTTTTGTGAAGCAGAACGCTACATTCAGTATGTGATCTGAAAGGTTTTGGCCTTGAATGAAGTACTGGATTGCTGTAACCTCCTGAGTAATGCGCTGGAAGTGAATAACACTTTGGCCTTTGCTGATTTTTTAGCTCTAAACATTACTTCAAGGCTCTGTTTTGCTTTCCTTTTTTTTCCAACATTACTTTTCAGTGACCTGAAACTAATTGTTCAAACTAAATCAAAACTCAATCTACATAACTTCTAATATACCTCAAAGGCAATATGATTACAAATAGTTTTTTTCTCAGTGTTCTGTGATCAATTATAGTTGTCTGTACCTTATTAATTAATTTGATAGTGTACAGTGGATATAGCCTATCCTTAACTTATTTATTTTAGTTTTGTTTTCCTACAAATGAACAAGCTAAATATTTTTAACTAAAAATAAATAAAAGAACTACCCATAAAACAAAGATCCACTAAAAAACATGATTCAGATCTTTTGTAGCATAAAATCTGCTGCGACGCACAGTGAGAATATGTGTTTCGTAGCTGGCCAGCAGGTTTGTACACATCCCAGGAGGCATTTGCTCCCCTCCTCTCCACAGAAGCTCTCCAAATCCTTTATTTTATTTGTGAATGATACTTGGCCCATTTCAACTTCCGCTCCCTTCACAGGACTTTCTGTGTCTCCACCTGATTCTTCTGTAGCCACTGCCCTGGTGGATTTTAGTTATCGGCCTGGAGGACCACTTAACGATGGGTCAGCACCAAACTAATGTGTTAAATGTTCGCAGGAAACCTTAAGACGGCTGTGTCCATGTGTTTTATATAGCAGGGAACTTAATGTGTGACCAATGGTGTTCTCGGTGGTCTCAGCTGCCATGGGATCATTAACAAAGGGCTGAGGGCCAATCCTTTATCTTTACTGTGATCATTCTTACCGTATGAGTCAAGATCTTGATTAGAGCTCCAGACCGAGGGCTATTGATGGTCATTTTGATGATGAATAACTGCATCAGTGGTTTTCAACCTCTTATCACGCTTTTTGGTGATGATCCTGTAGCCTTTTTTCCAGTCTTGTGTGGATCCTCTGTCTTGCCCCTGATATCCTTTGACAGCTCCTTGCTCTTCTGAGGTTTGGGTAAAAGAAATATATTACAGGACTGTCTCAGAAAATTAGAATATTGTGATAAAGTTCTTTATTTTCTGTAATGCAATTAAAAAACATGAATGTCATACATTCTGTATTCATTACAAATCAACTGAAATATCGCAAGCCTTTTATTGTTTTAATATCGCTGATTATGGCGTACAGCTGAAGAAAACTCAAAAATCCTATCTCAAAATATTAGAATATTTCCTCAGACCAAGTAAAAAAAAAATTATAACAGCAAAACAAAATCAAACATTTGAAAATGTCCATTAATGCACTCAGTACTTGGTTGGGAATCCTTTTGCACAGATTACTGCATCAATGCGGCGTGGCATGGAGGCAATCAGCCTGTGGCATTGCTGAGGTGTTATGGATGCCCAGGATGCTTCAATAGTGGCCTTTAGCTCATTTGCATTGTTGGGTCTGGTGTCTTTCAGCTTCTTCTTCACAATACCCCACAAATTCTCGATGGGGTTCAGGTCAGGGGAATTGGCAGGCCAATCAAGGACAGTAATGCCATGGTCAGTACACCAGTTACTGGTGGTTTTGGCACTGTGCGCAGGTGCCAGATCTTGGTTGTGCAGCGTTTCCTGCCACATTTCCCCCTTCCAACACACTTTTTGTGAATGTGCTTTGAAACTGCACTCTGTGAACAGCCTGCTCTTTGAGAAATTTCTTTTTGTGTCTTACCCTCCTGATGGAGGGTGTCAATGATGGTCTTCTGGACAGCAGTCAGATCAGCAGTCTTCCCCATAATTGTGATTTAGTTTACTGAACCAAGCTGAGTGTTTTTCAAGGCTCAGGAAACCCTTGCAGGTGTTTCGAGTTAATTAGACGATTCAAGTGATTAGTTGAATAGCCTACTAGTATACTTTTTCACAATATTCTAATTTTCTGAGACAGTCGTGTATGTGGCTTGTCAGCTTTTACCTTTGTGTGATTTTCTTTCAGAGACTTTGATCTGCATTTATCATTTCTATGTGTAATTATTGTCACATGCAGTTAAACACTTCAATATCGTACTGCTGCGCTTCAAATCTCCCTCGATGAGGCCAAAAATATCAACATATTACTGTAACCGACCAGTCTACAGTTGCCAGAATATTTCGGTAAGGGAATTAAAATAAATATTTCCAAACTGGTAAGCCGGCCAGCTGACTGTGCGGATTAAACGCAGGCACAGGCATGGCTTTTTTTTTTTTTTTTTTTTTGGATGCCTGATTTCGCAGCTGGACATACCTGAGGCGCTGTGGGCAAAGTCAGCAAAACAGCAAAGATTGCAGGCGCCTTCCTGACAGCTCCAATGACACGTCTAACTCTCCACAGCTCCATCACCCTCCAGAAGCTGTTGTTCAGCAATTAACAGGCAGCAGTTTGGACTCAACAACGTGTCCTGTGTATTTCAGACACCCCCTCTAACATGCCATTAGGACAGGCACCATTTAACACAGTCATCTGAATGCAACACCTCCTTTCATTGCACAACTTTTTGGATACAGAAATTAACACAGGAGTTATCCTTCTTTTTGCTTTATCCTCATTCTTTCTGAACCCTTTGTGAAATCCTGCTTCTTCTATAGAGGCTCAACATCGCATTAAGGAAATAAACTAAATTATCCTGTTTGACTCTTTCATTGGTTCCATGCGGAGCTGTGCAAAATTTCGAATCACAATCATCATTATAATATCAACACGTGCAATATCGCAATTGCAAATGGTTGCTTGGATGCAGTTTTGTGAGGTAGAATATATAAAGTGTCTTGCATTCACGCTGTGCATGTAGTGATAGTAAACCTGATCGTCTGGATGGACTTTCTATGCCCTTTATGCCCTGATCAGATAAAGTTTTTAGTTGTCTACATGTTATAGGTCTAACAAGTGCTCGGTCCAACAGTTAAGAAAGACATAATTAGGGAAATTGTGTTAATTGCCACCAATATTGTCATTACAATATTCATCTATAATGTCACAATTGCATGTTTTCAAAAAAGTCTGTGCTCTCTGCAGCTGTGCTCTCCTCATTCTACTTTTTAACAGATAAAAATTACTAGGGGGGGGGGGTGCGTTTTGCGTGTTTTCTGCTAGAAATAAATCACACCCTTGGCAGCTTTAGGCTTAAAAGCAAATTTACCAACATGTTTCTTCTGACTGGAAGTAAAATACATGTTTTGAGGCGGCCCAGCCAGAATCCAGACTTGGTTCTGATGTAGCAGCTGTGGAGGAAGCTAAGGATTAAGGTGAGGGAGAGAAGGCTTTCCAAACCAAGACCTGGAGCTCATCGTCAAAGATAAATGGGGAAAAAAAGAGAAATGGCAGCTGGGAACGGCTGGTCAAAAAACATAGAAGGGTTTGATTTTTTGCTATTTTAAAAGTAATTTTCAACATGCCATTTAAAACAAATTCAATAAAAACATATTCTTTGTTTTTGAACATTCCTCTTGTACTTTCTTTTATTTTTGGGAGACGCTTGTGCCATTTCCCATGGGAAACCATAAATAAAAATAACTAAATCTAGATTTGCCTAGGGTATGAATAATTTATATCTTTTTACCATCCTATTCACATACAAGGCTGAAATCCACAAAAAGCTTTGTATTTTTATTTTTCATAAAAGCCACTGCGATTATTAATTTACCTCACACACTGAAGGCAGACATTGCGTAGGATTTTCCGGATAAACCCCCTCAGAGAAGGTGATTAGCTCAGCAGTGAGAGGTCTGAAGAAGCAGACAGGATGCTCTTTTCTCTGACCGTGTTTGTGGAAATTTATGGCGATATTCATTAGCATTTGCGCTCCCAAACGTTAATTAGCTTAATCGTATGCAGGTATTCCTTGAAAGTGTGTGCCACAGGGAAAATAGGTGGCTAATTTCCACAACGAAATACAGATGCACCGCCGCTGAGACACACGCAGACACCCATCCCTTCCTCTCCGGAGGAGGCTGAGGAAACCCGTGGGACTCCTGGGGTACTCTATCTCCAGCCAGCCTAAATACAGGGGAGGATTTCCCTCAACATCAAAGGTAGACTAATCTCAGCCCTTAGTAGTTTCCTCTGGCTGAATTTCTTTCTCACAAAGCAGTGTTTAGGGATAAATTGGTGTAGGATTACAACCTCAATCTTAAAAGTTATCAAACTCATCCCTCAGTTGATATGTTTGATTCTTTTTGTGTTATTTTCAGGTTTTGATTTTTTGTGTCTGTGCTTTGAAGCGAGCTGTCTCCGTGCTGTGCAGCTCGACTTGTGCGAACGTGTCGCAACAAGCTAATGAAGGCTCTTCACAGTTGTTGTACAGTGTAAGTGCTGTGTGGGATCGGTATGTGGGAAAGGTGGGGGGGGCAGGGGGGGTCTGCTTTGACACCCTAATCCTGCAGCACAAGCTTGGTTTTGTGGAGACCTTCCCTGGGAGGAGCGCGAACAAGGGACGGATGGAAATGTTGAAAGAGAGATAGAGAGAGAAAGCGGTGGGGGGGGGATGTGTGGGGGGGGTAGAAGAGGGGGTGCTGCGAGTGGAGGGTTAAAGAGAGAGGGAGGAGAGGGATAGCAAGGCAGGATGAGGGAGATGGGTTTCGTTCATTCTCCTGCTCTGACGTTGAAAGGAAACAAAGAGTGCAGAGTGGTCTGATTTATGACAGCAGGACTTGTTAGACTGTTTTAGCAGGTTAGCGTCAGCTGACCCGATGGCCTCTTCTCCTGAACGTTCTCCCATCACTGCTCTGTTTGCGGAAGACGTCTCATCGCCGCTCTGCAGCCTCCTCTGGCTTCTGTAAGTGGCTCTGCCTGTCTACAGTCCCTTACAGGTCTTACCTTGTCTCTGTTATTTAAAAAAGAAAATGCAATTAATTATGAAAGCATTTTAGTTCCTAGAGAGACTGAAGAGCTCTCCCTGTGGAGGTATGCGTTTCTCATCTCTTATCCTTTTGCTTCTCATTGGATGTATGAATGCACATGTATATCCACCTGAAACCGGACCAGAAAAATACGTTGCATCCTTAAATTAGATAATGCATCCCAATATTCCTTTACTGCAAATATGTACCTAAAAATTCCAAAGATTCAAAGGAAAGGGAAGAAGCATAAAGGCCAAGTCAAATGTGCAGGAAAGCTAATGCTGACAGACAGCTGGTCACATCTGCTTTTCTGCTGCAATTAATGCACAAACCTAGAGAGTAGTTTCTCTCCCTGCCTAAATATTCAGCTGTGGCTTTCTGTGTCTGAAGAGCAGACAGTTTGATTGCTGGCTCAGCAGTGGAGTTGGCACGTTTGTGGGTCAGACTGGCACAGGATCTGACATTGTGGTTCGGGTGGGGCCATCTTTCTGGCTGTTGGTCATTCAAGAGGAGGGGGTTGGAGTCTGGTGCAGACACGAAGGTTTTATTTCAGGGGTTTAAGGATTTTGGGGGCAGTTGGTTGCAGAGGAGAAACAAATTTATAATGCTTATAATTGCAGAAACATATGTTTATGAAATCGGTTGTGTATTTTAGTGGAGGAACCGCCCTCAATGGTTTTGGTTTAGTTTACCTAATTGGTCCTTTTATGCTTCGATTTTCATGAGGGGGAGCTGAGGACAAAGAGGACCTAATGAAGAACTCACAGGAGATTGAAAATTAAAACACTAAAATCAGAATATCTAAATGAGCAGGTTTCAAGAATGGTGAATAAGGAACAAAAAAGAAGGGGAACTAACACAGTGAACTAGCTGAAGGCAAAGTAATCTTAGAAGAATATATACTAAGAAGTTAATGACAAATAGACCTGTAAGTGGTAATTGGTAACTAAACACAGACATTAGGTTTAAGATTAGGCACAGAGCTTTATAAATAAAACAGGAAACTATGGAAATACTATCTGAACATACAGCTGGAAGCGAAGTAGGAACAAAACAAGGATTAAATGTCAAAGAACACGGCAGACTCAAGCAAATGAAGAAAGAAAGCCCCACCCAGAACATAGCAGACTATGACATCAGTTCATGGCAAGTTAATTATCTATACATGTTTTTTTTTTCCACTCCCATCCTGTTATGCGTTAAAGCTTGCTTGTGATCTTTGTCTCCATGAATAATAAGGCAAATTTCTTTACTATGACGTTTAGAAAGTTGATCTGTCAGAGCACCTGTTTGGAAAAGTCGCTTCTTCAGGGAATACTAGAGAACTTTGTCGCTCATTTCCAATCTCAGTACGAAAGTCAGCCGAGTCTGGTTTCTCATGAATGATAAATATTTAAAAACAAATTAATTTGACATTTCGTTTTTAAACCTTTAAAGCCATCAGTGGACATTAGTTGTTTATATTAGGAGCAGAGGAGACGTCACACTGTGTGTGTGTGAGAGAGAGAGAGCATTCCCATTCACAAATGATTATGAATTTCAAAACGGGCAACTTCCTTTTATTACCCTATATTAGCGATTAATGTGGTTAGTGCAGCTAGCATTAAATTTTTTAAGTCTTTGTTTATATTCCTTAGAAAATATAGATGCTGGCAACATTTTGACATCCATTGGGGTTCTTGACAGACATGGAGTGTTATCAGTGCAACCTGGTAGTGCCCAGTAGAGCATGTTCACTAATTTTCACTGAGGTTTTTCAACTTTCACAGGGTTTGGTTTTATGTAGTACAGACTGAATTAAACATTTGAGACCAGTAACGGTGGAAAAAAATCAATTGAACACATTTTCATGATTGAGTACAGCCGGTATGAGAGCTCGATGTGACTGGATTATTTTTCATCATGAACCACGACCTTGATCTGTCGCTGCCAATCAGATGCACACATGGAGCTTCACTCACACTTTTGCATGCAGATCTTCTCTGCCTGCAGGTTTTGTAATTGGTCCCGAATGTGAGAGGGCGCACACAGATGCAGGGTTTTAGATGATTGCAATACCATGGTCACACACAGCTGCTAGTTTCTGCCACTAATGTAAGCAGATTTGCTCGCAGGTGGTGCTATTGGTGAAGGTAGAAGTGGCAAATTGGTGTTCTGCACTGGCTTGATGTGTCTGAGAGTAAATGTTTATGTTATGTGCTGTAGTCACCACGTTCCAATAATGCGTTTGTGCTGACTTGTAGAGGACTGAGCTATATTTAAGGATCTGTACTGTGGTTGCAGATCTGTGTGCGGTGTAATTATGTAATGGACCTCATTGGAAGAATAGTGTCTGTCACTAAACCAGCAGTCAGATGTTCCCAACACCCATCAGTCAGAGTCAATAACCCACAGCAGAAGACGGAAGGATCTGCTGCTGTCACAAGATGGACCTTCGTGTTTAGGAAATTTAAATTCAGAGCTGGTTGACAAAAAAGTTTAAGGTAATAACATAAAAAAGATTGCCTGGAAACATTCTCCAGCTTCGGGGAAATAAGATGCTTTCCCTTCAGATGGATGGGATGGAAGTAGACATTTGACAGGAGATTTCTCTTTTGTTTCTGTTTTTTTTATTCTTCTGTTCAGCAGACTGAAGGTGATTGAAAAGAGAGAACGTGTCTGGAGGTCAGGAGATGACAGCGGGGCTGCTATGTGTCATCAGCAAGGACTTAGTGGCTGGGGAAATAGAGGGAGAGGTTTGAGTGGAAGGATAAAGGGAACAAAGGGGCAGGCTCATCATTAAGGTGGATGCTGACGGAGAGAAGAAGTTCAGCTGAGCCCCTTAATTCTCTCTGATGATGTGAGAAAGTGCCTTTACTCCCTGTCAAATTTTTGTTTGTCTCCTTTCTGACACATTCATTCTTCGTTTTTGTTGTTGTGTTTCCGATCTGCTAAAGTGTCTGATTTGAAGGCTTTTCTGTACATGGCTCAGGGCTGAAAGGGGTCAAATGGTGTAAATTTCCTGCAAGCAGCAGGACCTCCATTCTCACTGTGCAATTTACCATAGTTGCAAAGCTGTCCTCTCTATCTATCTTTTCCATCTGTGTCCTCCCCACTGTTCCCAGTAGCCCCCACCACCCACCCCCCTCTGTTATTCCCCAGTCAGCAGGGCACATATTGACCTTTGAATCCTCCCGTTTCTCTCCTATGGAGGTACTTAAAGCTCAAAGAGAGGGAGGAAAACGATCTAGTTAGTAAGTAATGCATAGATACACACCATTTATGTACAAACACAGTGTTTTTTAAAGGACTGTGTAGCTTTCCAATGGAAATTTTGCAATCCTTTCCCGTAAGAATTAGTTTCCGTCCACATTAAGACCGATATTTTGGGAAAACAAAATTTCTGCTGCATTAGCCGCTTCCAAACTCATGCAAACACGTTTTTTTTTCCCTGTGAAAAAGTCCGGGATTTTTAAAGATGCTATGTTTTTGTGTCAGTTTCGTTTTCTTAATTCCAATTTAGGTTTTAACATTATTATCTGTTTATACATTCCAGCTATAATCCAGCCCAGATTTATTTGCAGTCTTAATGCAGAGGTATGAACATTACTCTGGAATGCTTTCTTTTTTTTCCATTTTTGTTCATGTACAACACTTTGAATCGTCTTGTTACTGAAAAGTGCTTTATAAATAACCTTGCCTTGCCTTGCATCTCCTGCTATGACTGCAGCTGAGAGGGACCGCTGGGCGAGGACTGGGAGGCCTTTCGGCCTGAGGAGCAGCTAACGGCAGCATCCATTGCTTGCTGAGAAAGAGTAGTAACAGCATAAGCTCCTTCATCAGAGTCTCAAAACGTCTCCAATGGCACCAAAAAAGTTGCTAAATATAGGAGCTGAGATGCCAAATTGGCAACCCTAGCATATTTTTTGTTAATGTTGTTGCCAGTTTCTGGCACAGAATATGAATAACAAACCTTCAGGTTTTTTTTGGGGGGGGAACAGAGGAAAAATTATCTCTTAGGAACAAAATATTGAGAGTAGCGCAGCCAGGGGCTCAGAGTAAGGGTCGACTGTAATATAACGTTCAACCCTGTTCCATAATATTTTATGACAAAGCTGTTTGTTCTCGGATCAGAAGATTAGTTTTACTGAGACATAACTCCACGGATCAGTGTGTTCTCCAGGGGACCCGGCCTCGCAGGCCCAGGGCCAGAATTTGGAGCCGTCGCAGAGAATAGTGGGCCTCTATTGTGCGTTTGTCAAACCAACTGGCTGCTGCGGTGGGCAAACAGGCACGCTGGCACGCACACAGACATTCACTGATGTTCACACGCGCGCACACAAACAGAGAATTTATCACCCGAACGAGTCAGTGTCAGGTCAGCCGGCTTAGCCTGTGGACAGCATTGCATTGTTGCTGGCCTCCATCTCTCTTGGACGTTCAACAGTGCCGGCATTCACTTGTTACTGGTGACTCAGGACCAGTGGGCTGCGCTGCGAACAACACCTGCCTTCACATTATCGCACGTTTGTGCTCGAGAGGCTTAAAGAGCAGCCAACAAGTCAAAACGGATCTATTATGTTGTAAGTAGGAATGGAGAATCGTTTACACCGGCTTGCAAATGTATTCGTATTGTTTGAACATTTAGCTACATCACAACCAAAACTTGTGTTTTACTGAGCCTTTATGCGATAGACCAACACTTAAGTAGTGCCTAGTTGTGAAGTGGAAGGAGGATAGAAGAGGAAGAAAAATACCCGGTTCAACAAATGCTTTAAAAATAAACATTTGAGACATGTTGAGTGCATTTTTATTTAGCCCCCTCAACTGTGAAACTCCAGAATAAAATCCATTGCAACCGACTGCCTTCAGAAATCATCCAGTCAGTAAGTACCGTCTACCTGTGTGTAATTCAAGAGTTTCAAAGGTCCACAGCTCTGGTGCTGTTAAAGAGCGCTGTAAGAACTTAGGTGTGGAGTCTGCTACGAGCCAGCGAACCTCTGGTCCCAAATTCAACTTTTTTTTTTTTTGTCCAAAATTGAACATCTGTGGCAGCATCAAACTGTGCGTTTCTTCTATCGGGACAGGGAAGCTGTAGAGATGATGGGAAGACAGACAGAGTTAAATACTAACGTGGGGGAAAAATAACTGTTGTAGCCGTAAAAGTCTTGAGACTATAATGGAGGTTTAACGTCGAGCTGCACTGCAACTTTCCACATACTGGAAAAGTTTCTATGACATGTTTTAAATCAAAGCATTTTCATGTTCAAAGCCCAGACCTAAGTCCCATTGAGAGGCTGTGGCAAGCCCTGAAAATGGATGCCTATACGTACACTCTGCATCCGATCTGAATGAGGAAGAATGGGTCTTTAGATGTTCACACCCCAGCAGACTAGCAGCTACAACTGCAACAAAGGGTGGTTCTATAATCTGTTACAAACAATGAGCATCCCATTTATCAGAGTTTTCTTTAAAAAATAATATAGAAAACTTCATTTTTCACTGTATGAAACGGAAAGATGGATTTCATTAAAGATTTGATGCCTCTCAGATGGACAAACCTCTGGTAGAGCTACCAAACATTATGCTTGCAGGTGTTGATGGAGACATGGGGAGATGTTGCTTCAACCCTCAGAAGCCGAGGATCATAGTAACAAAGCTTCTTTTCTCCTTGTTTTTGTTAATATCCATCTTAGAGCTGTTAGAGCCACAGCTACAGAGGCTACTCTCTCCCTCGTTCTTCCTTTAGGTTTCTCTGTCTTGACTTAGTTTGTACAAATTCCTATAAGCTTATTCTTTTGGTCGGAGCAGCCGATTGCCTTTTATTCACACGTGGGGACACAACTGTGGCGCGCCGACGTCGGGATTTCTACTCTTGGATATCATTCCAGATGCAGAAGATAAATGGTCCTTTAAACTTCCACTTGGTCAGCTGATACCATTCTTCAAATGAACTAAAAAGTGTTTTTGTTTTTTTCTTTAATTTAAAAACCATGGTCAATATAAGCGAACAAAACGTGTGTTTGGGTGCATGTCTGAGACATTTAGCATGCCCTAACCAGAACCTGGATCTGGTACCTTGTGGTGCCAGTGTAACCAGCCTGGCAGCAGGATCCTGAGGCCGTTATGCACACTAACACACTCAGAACAGCAAGCCACGGCCAAGCTAATGACTCATCTCTCTCTGCCCCCCTCCCTCTCTCTTTCTCTCTCTTCTCTCTCTGTCTGTTCCTCTATTTGTCTGTCTCTGTCTGTACAGGAGACATAACTCAGAAGGGCTATGAGAAAAAAAGAAGCAAGCTGCTGGCGCCTTACATCCCACAGATACAAGGTAAGCCTCACCATCCTCTTGGATAGTTCCCGTCTCGAGAAGCTTTGACGTGGTTCTGGCTGCATGTGTGAATAACAGGTGGGACGTGGGGACCAATGAAATGTGGAGAAAACTATCCCCCTTCTAAACAGTTTTAAAAAGGGTAGAAAGATATTGGAATTAATGCGAAGGGAAAAAGCCGTGCAAAACGGGTTTACTTCCAAATAACCTTGTCATAAAGGGGATTTTAACGCCTTTATGCTTTGCTCAAATGTTCCTGTTAGCCTGTCTGTGTACTTCAGCCCAGAGAGGCTTGAATATTATATTTTTTTCATCCATCAGTGAGATTGCAGTGTTTTTAACTGAAAAATAACTTTGCAAAATAAAGGGAAGGTTGAATTTTTTTTTTAAATGGAATATAAATATTGCAAAGAACTGCTTGGATAACAATTACGAAGGTAGTGAAAAGTTTATGTGCCCTTCATTGGCACAGATGTCATGATAATTCAGTGATTTTTTTAAGTGCTTGCAGAGAGCCCACACAACCTCTGTTGCCACCACCAAGTTTTTGGCTGGATATTAGATCACTCTTCATGGAAGAATTGATTGAGCTCATGTAAACTAATTGGTTTTTAAGCATAATCTCCTCATTCTCAAAGGGTCGAGGATAGAAGCTTTACAATAGCCTGCTTTTATCTATCCTGAATCCAGTTTAGATGTGTGTCTGGAATCATAGTCCTGTTTGAGCGGCCAACTGGGTCTAAGTTTCAGACAGCTTGTCGACACCCTGATGCGAAGTTAAAATATTTGGGGGTGGTTTTTTTTTCTTATTCTATAGGCCTTTTGCGAAGCACAGCTGCCCCTGGTGGCAAATTCGACCTTTAGCGTGGTGCTATCACCACCATGCTTGGCAGATGTTGCAATTTTCCTCATCTTGACTCCTCAATAGATGCATCTCATTATTGTGGCCAAATAGTTTAATATCAACCAACAACCTGCTACAGAAGATGTTTAAATGTAAGTTTTATTTCATCTGTTGGTGTTGGGGGGGGTTTTTTGGAGCTGGGGGTTCATTGCCTCACTGTGGACAATGTCACCGGTGTTCATAAAGCTTACAGATTATCATAGGTTTGAGTCTCGTTGCTTCCTAAGCCAGTTCCTTTCTTGTGAGAGTGGCAGGAAAAGGTGAGATGGTGAAAACTTGGACACAAATGGGTCCTCCAACAGCACGCTGATCCCAAAGACATCATAGCCTGTTTCCACGTTACCAGTTCTGATAAGAGGTGTCAAAAATCCAGTTAAACTAATGCGAGAAGCTTGTTAATGGCTACAGAAAGATTTTACTTCTATCTGCACCTTGCTGAGGAACAATTAGCCGAATATTACTGCAAGGGGATGTACATATTTAAACCTTTGATGTAGAATTTTGACCCTTTGTGGATTGCATTAAATTTGCACCAAATATAAAGTCATGCATCCATTGAAATTTCACTGAAGTCCTTTATTGTATAACATTTCTGCCATGAAAAATTATGTTGCGTTTATGTTTCTAGTTTTCACCTGGACTCCATAAGCTTGGTGCAACACTATCCATTCATGCTTTGACAAATAACATATTTGACAAATGGGATAGACCTTCCTTGTCTTAGATGAACACACTTTAAATTAGATGCTTTTAAGCCTTGAAGAAGACGTGATAGGTGAAGTTAGTGTTAAGCAGAGAATGTTTTTCTCTCATTCGTTGATATGTAAGCTAACTACATATGAAAAGGGTTTCCCGCAAGCTTTTAGAATACACAAGTTAAACTTTATTTGAATAAATTACACCCCATTTGGTAAGTTATGTTTTCCTGCAGAATGCTAAGAGAAGCTAAATTGGTGATAAATTGTTTAAATGGGGTTTGAGTTGAATAGCTGATTAGAAACCACAGTCAATATAGTAAAAATGCACCACATTTATTTATCAGTGAAGTGTGTTTTTATTCTCATTGCTGGAGGCTGTTGGTCCTTGTAGATTCTGCCAGCGTTTGAAGTGAATACCAACGAAGTTGCTACTGCTCCATCTTCTGTCTGCTGTCCATATTTTTCAGTTCGGCCTGCTGCCATAGGTGTGAGTGGAAACCAGAGTTTCCTGTGGGCTTCTAGCTCCAGGCTTTCCACTGGAATTAGCAGGACTGTTATTTAGCTTGGGTGGATCATTTCCCTCACTCTCCCAATCATTGCCTTTTGGTTGTTTTTGTGTGATTCTATTTTTTTTTTTATCTTTCGAGTCCGAAACCTAATGGTATGTGTCATAAAACTTTAAACACATGTTTCGGATTTCTTGAGAAATCCGTTCAGCGCAATTAATCTGGTTAAGATTTAAAAGCTGCAGAGGGAGAGCTGTTCAGAATAGCATAGGCTCCTCAAATCTCATAAGCTGTTCTGCTTTACCCTTGGATTTGTTGTTGTTATCCTTCAATATTTCAGTGTTTGTTGTTTGTTTGGTAAGTAGTTGTTCTGAATCAGTTTACAATAAACGTTTTCTGAAATTTGTCTGAATAAATGCTTTAGCTACTAATAGAAAATGCAAAGTTATTTAGAAAAAAACATTTGAATTCAAATGTTTCTCATAAGAAGAAACAATTTTGCAACCTCCATATTAGATAAACTGAAAGACTGTTATGAAAAGAAATATGACAATTTAAAAAAAACAGGAATCTTGACTAAATTATCCTTCATTTCTTTGCAAATTGGAAAATAAACGCATGAACAACTATGAAACAGGGACAGTTTATGACCAAAATAAAAGTTTAACAAAGAATGAGATTAAGCAAAACTGCTGTGATTTTGAAACATGAAAATAAAATTAAAGTAGTAATATAAACCCCCTTATGGATTAAGCTTTTTTTTCTCATATATAAATGTTTCAGATCCTCAAATAGATTTCAATACTAGACAAAGATAACTTTCATAAACATGAAATGCATTTTTAAAATTCTTTTGTATTTCAGTTTTAGTAGGCACTAACCTGGCCTGCAAGCTGAATTCTCACAGTATTTGTGCAATCACAAACACATGGGAATCCATCTTGTCCTGATCCCGCCTCAATTGTTCAGCCCGAACCAAGAACGGTTTGGGCCAATCAGGTTGCAGTAATGGGGTTTGCATACAGCTGTAACGAAAACAAGAGCTGCCGAGCGCACAGCTGAACCAACATAAACATGGCAGCATAGGAGGACGCACGCGTAGCTGCTGCTATCACATCTGTTTTGTCAGAATCCGTGATTTCTTCTTTGAAAGAAGAACAGCAAGAAGTGCCTTGTCTAGCGTAATTTGTTGTGGTTTCTCATGGCCTGTTGCTTACATTTTCATTTGATACCGTGATTGGCTAAAAGCAACCTTTTAAACGTGGCACCGCTCAAAGAAGGGGCGCAGCCCATTAACTGGATAGTGTAGAGTGCATCAAGCTAATAACAGCTAGCGCATTAGCTTATTTTGACCAGGAGGTTTTCTCCCAAACAGGAACGTCACTGACCGTTTTTATGTTGCTCTCAAACATCAAGAACATTGAGCATTTCAAATAAACAAAGAACGCTTAGCCTGGTGAGTAGAGCATGGTGGCCCGCCAGGCTTATAATACAGTGGGGAAAATCCTGCATTATCAAACTGGCCAGGGTAATAGGCCACATCCAGACCTGATTACTGTCAGATCTATAACATGAAGGATCAATAAAGTACTTAAACAGAGCCTGCCTGACAACATAACCAATCTATAGAAAATCAAAAACAGATTGGAATCATTGCCATTAACATCTGGAAAGAGCAGCAAAGTGAGGGGTGAACCTTTCCAGGAGCTCCGCAGTCTTCATAATTCAACAATAAGAAAGCGAGTGAGCAAAAATGGCAAAACAGAAAATCCTCGTTGGCAGTTGCTGTCACCAAAAATGGCAGGTTTCGGTTGTGATTATGTCTTCACTTAGCACCACCTTGATTTGGTTGCTTTCCCCCTTAACATTGGAAATCATCATTTGAGAAACGGGTTGAAGGGTGTTGCAGCTTTTTCCACTGCTGCTTTACAGCAAGAAGGTCCAGGGTTCAAATCCTAGCCTGGGATCCTTCAGCGGGGAGTTTGCATCTTCTCCTCTTGCATGCATGATTTCTCTTCTGGTACCCCTATCTTCCACAGGCCAAAAACATGAATCATGGGCCTTTTTGTTGCCCTGTGATGAACTGGCGTGTTGTCCAGGCTGTGCCCTGCCTCTTGTCCAGTGCCCACATGAGATAGACACCGCACTGCCCCTACAGTTTAGCAAGTATAACCATGCATACATAATGGATGGACAGACCATTTAAAAACTGCTTTTTGTGTTTGTTCAGGTTACCTTTGTCTGATACTAAAATGTATTTGATGACCGGAAACATGTAAGTCCATCAAGAAAGCAAAAACAAGAAATCTGTGGGGATGTAAGCACTTTGTCACAGCATCAAGGGCAGCATCTACATCAATGAAACAAGTGAATTTAACTTGATATCTAGAGAAGTTGTTTTGTAAGCTTTGACTATTGTGCTTAGAGAATTATTTATGTTTTACCAGGTGGTGTCCAGGATTAGATCTTTTAGAATATAGCTGGGTTTCTTTTGATGCTTCCTAATGCAAATAACTCGACGGGAGGCATCTTTTGTTTGGGTCACACGTTCTGCTGACCTCACCAACACACTGCAGGGCCTTCCTGCTCTGTCCCATGCAGCTGGGGAAGCAAACTGCAGCCGGGAAGGACGCTCGGTTGTTTCTGACCAATAAAAGTTTGTCAGCAGGTAATACAGGCGGTGAGCACCCTTAAACTTCCTGAGGAAGTTGAACTTCTGTTGTCCCTTCTCCCAGCTGTTGGGGACATTTGCCCAGATCTTTTCTATCTTCTCTTTTTTATGATGTCTTGATTCTGGGATTTACATTATACTGGAAAACACAGCTCTGTCAGGCTGAATCTGTGGCTTTCATGTTAGCTGATTGTCTCATATCATAAAGATTTTGTAAAGTTTCAGTTAGAAATTGCACAGATGTTCCTGGGATGTCAAAGCAACAAACCTAGAGTGGTGGTTTCAGTGCACAACCAAATCTAGGTCACTTTGTGAGCAAAGACCAAGCAGAACACATTTTCAGAAAAGCCCAAAAAAGTCCTTGTCTTTAAAAATCGAACTTTCTGTGATGCATCGGTAATGCGTTGCTTCTTTTTCGTTAAATAAAGCCCATAAATGAAAGAACAGTTTGCTTAGAGAAAACAAGGAGGTTTATCATGCGGTGCAACTGAGCTGCTAGTGCACATATTTAACATTTTGAAAGATAAAAACTTTTAAAGGGAAAATTAAGCTGATTTAAACCTGGTCAACACGAAGTCACAAAGTAGATAAATGGAAAACATGTTGGGACAACTGAGACCTGCATTAAAGGTCTCCTGCAATGTTTACAAAACACACAATTTTTAAATGAAATTCTATTTTACTTGCAAAAACTTTCAGAGGGTTTTAAATAGCCCAAAGAAACATCTGAAGGATTTATAAATCTGTGACAAACTGTAAGAGACTGGTATATATTGGTCGTAAAAGGCGCTTTAAATCCTGTTTTCAAAACTGTCACTGTGCAATAGCTAGATAAATTACTCACACAGATTTCGTCTGTGTATTTGTTTTCTTTTACTGAATGCAACTTTAAACTCGATTTTTGTCATCAACCATATTTGTTGTGTGGGAGGCGAAACATAGACATGCACCATCATGACTAACAGCAGTAACCAAATGCTGGCACCAGACAGGTGAAATAAATTAATCAGGGCCCGATGGGAACCAATAAAGACATCTGTTGAGAGCCGAGCAGGCCCTTGATTGGCTGAGTGTTGTTTCTGGGTAGCGTGTTCTGCCCAGCAACCGGGTCTGCTGTCCTGGCTTGCTTTATAGACCTGTTTTCCTCCGGGAGCTGCTGGAAGGATGTTGTGTCACCACACTGTCAGAGCGGTGAAGGTGACCAACACCTATTAAAACGTGAAGGCATGCACTGCCTGACGAGCACAAAAAATAGCCGTCCATAAATACTTTGAGGATAGAACGAGAAGAATACTTTTTTAGTTAGTTTATTATCTGATATAATTAATGCTCATTTGCAGAAATCAGGGATGTGGTAGATCTAATTGAATTATGCAAATGTTGCTTGGCACAGCTGTGCATCTGCTGCTGCTCTTTTTCGGAGTTGCTGACTGTGCAGAACTTGGTGATCCTCGCTAAGCTACCCCTGAAAAGACTGGAAAAAAGAAAAGGCTGTTAGATAGCTGGCTGGCTGGCTGGCTGGGTGACCGATGGGCCAGCCAGGTAGAGTCAATATGTGGCAGGCTAAATGGTTCACCAGAAAACTACTCAATGCTCATTGTGACAGTTTTTAATCCTTAAGCAACTCTGTACTGTAGTTGTTACAAAATAAACCCTGGAATAAAGAACCAGGTCAGCGGTAAAGCTGTGGAGAAGTTAAAACCGGGGTTAGGTTATGAAACAATATCCTAAGCTTTGAAGATAGCTCAGAGAACAGTTTGATCCATCATCAGAGAAACACCCTAGACATGTTAACTTTGGAGCAGATCTAGAGTTCCACAACTCAGGTGGGAGAATATGTCGACAAAACGACTATTAGTTGTAAACCTCATAAATCTGGGCTTTAGGAAACAGCAGCATCAAGAGATTCATCGGAAGACCTGCAAACATGTGGATGGAGGATACCAGAATAAATTTTTACATGCAAAACGTTACGTCTGACCTAAAACTATCACAACACATAACCCTAAACTCATCATCCAAAGTAGAAAGCATTGTGGCAGCACCTTGCTGTGGGGACATTTTTCTTCAGCAGGGGCAGGGAAAACTTGTCAGATGATGCAAAGATGGATGGAGCTACAGTACACGTTAATGACAATCCTGGAGGAAAACCCATTAGAGACTTGAGACTATGATGAAGGTTCATCTTCCAGCAGGACGAACCTAAAAGTCATGAGCTGCAGTGAAATAGTTTAAATTAAAGCATTTTCATGTGTTGGAGAGTTGTAGCTGTAATTATAGCGGGAAGTGGTCTCCAAAGTAATGCAAGTTATCAATATAGGTGCTGCCACTAGGGATGCAAGTTATCAATTAATGAGTTAATCTAAAGTTGATTGATCTTATCGATCCACTAACATTTAATTGATAGGCAGTGATTTTCTTAAAAACCCTAGATTTGTGTGAAGAGGGTCTTTCCTTAACATGAAGGTTTTTTCTGCAATATGCTGAATTTTAAAAGAGGCCCATTTATATTTTAACAGTTTATTGCGCCACCTGTATTAAATGCTGACTGAACAAAGATTGTGCTTCTCTCACACGTTTTTAAACTTGGACATGTTTATAAAATATAACAAACAGAAATACATTAGGTTACTGAATAGAAAAACATAGGTTGAATAGAATAAAATATATGAAACACTAATAGTCCCCATTTTTTTTTTTTTTACGTAATTCTCTCCGCTTTTCTGTAACCACATCTTTGCCTTCTGAGTTTTGGTTGAGAAACTGACTCTGCTCCGCCAGGCAGCCCGGTCGAATGGGAGCTATTTAGTTGACAACTTAAGGAGCCCTCTGCTGCATGGCAGCCATACTACAACATTGAAAGAAGGTCTAAGCGGACGTTATCGGTTAATTGGATGGAACAAACTTTAATTAACCTATAATCGACAATTAATCATAAGTTGATTATTTGTTTGCATCCCTAGCTGACACACTTTTCAAGTTTTCATTTGTAAAAATAATATTTAAAAATTAGAAACTGTGCATAATCTTTCTTCCACTTCCACACTGTAGTGTAACTTTGTCCACACACAAGTAAAATCCCTGGAGTATACATTGAGGTTTGTGGCTGTAAAGTGGCAAGACGCAAAGAGGTTCAAAGGGTGTGAATACTTTTGCATCGTATTACCATACCTGGTTTACAGGAAGAGGTGAAGCCAGAAGCTGGAAGTCTGCTGGTATTGTGATGGTGGTCTGGGGTTTCACCTCCGATGCTAATTACTAAATAATTTATGTCTGAATCTTTTTGACACTCATGGCGCCTAATCACCTCCTTTCACTCATGTCTGTGAAATTTGCATTTGCTTAATTTGTGAAACTGAAAGACCAGACATTGGATGCAGCTGGAAAGCTGTAAGAGAGGCTGTTTAAATGAAAGTGAATACTCTCTCATTTCCAAGTTGCTTGCTTGATTACATCCAAGGAACTTTCAGTAAAGAGTTACTTTTGCACTGATTACTACAGCTAAACATTATACCAATATAATGGTTTATTTTCTTGCCATAAACTCTGGTTGGGTTTTGTCTGCAGGTGTAGATCCATCCTTGCAAATTGACAACAGGATCCAGGCCTCCTCCCAAGCTGTTCTTCCAGTTTCCAAACACAACAAGTCCCGGGCCGGCAATGCCCGGGATGAACGCTTCAGATCTGGTAGGAACCAGCCCCGTCCTCTCAGAAAATTCAAAATGTTGAGTGCTCTTCTACAATGACCTAAAACCAACACGTTTCCTTAGACCTACACACAGAGGCTGTCCAAGCTGCTTTGGCAAAGTACAAAGAGAGGAAGATGCCCATGCCCTCGAAAAGACGATCGGTGTTAGTTCAGTCTTCAGTCGAGGCGTGCACCCCACCAGGTGAGTCTCTTCCTCCAGCTTTACCTGAGCTTGTGCTTTCTCCTCAGACCTGTGATCCATTTTCTCTCTGGCGTTGTTTCCTTCATACGTTCCCATGAACACAAGAGTGTGGGTTGGTGACTCTGAGGTGCTCAGTGATTATTAAAGATGTTGCCAAGCATTTGCCTCTGGAAAGAAAGTGTGTAGTTTGATGAATGTGTCCATTCTTCGAGACTATAAAGGACTCAGTTCTCGAGGTTGTGTTCCCAGGCAGAACTACCCCCATGCGCCGCATCATGGAGGCGTTATCTGATATTTGACTTTGTCTCTAAATCTTGACCTTTCGCCTGCTTTTATAACTGTTTGTGCTGTGTGGGTTGGCTCATTTGAGTTTTAGACCTTTTATTAAAACATTTTTAAAAAGCTTTCTCTTTTCAAGGCCCCACTTGGCTCCTTACCGTTTCTTCAAATTCTTCACCGAATAGTTTGTTTGATTTCTTAACAATGTCTCAAACATTGCTTTGCCTGTCGTTGGTGTACGGGTGGAGAGAGCGAGGGAGAGCTGGAGCCTCAAGGTTTGAATTAAAAGACAGGACACGGCAGAGGAGCAAGTAACCAGATTAAGAGCCTCAACACCAAGGCTTCAATGGGAGAAAGAGTGAATGTCTTCACAGTGTCTTTACCTCTGGGGGTTTTATTGTACTCCGATGAGTGTGTGGGCTTGGCTATAAAGCCAAGAGTATACTCTACCACCAAGGTTCAGTCTAGCAGCCAGTCCAGATCATAAACAGAAAATATGGCAATCTGTTCAGTTTAAATTAAGGATGCACCGATATATATATATATATATATATATATATATATATTTTTTTTTTTTTTTTTTTTTTTTTTGTGGCTGATATTTGGTTACAGGTTTTCTTGAAATTTTGATTAGCCGCCTCAAAATCCTCAACGCTGATTTCAGCTGATTACAATTACCCTCTAAGAACTAAAATATATGGAAGCAGATCAGCATTGAAAATGTTTGTTTTTAGCCTCCCTTTAATGCTTTTCATTAGCTATATATTTCAGTAGAAGAGGTGATGTCACGCATCTGTGTGAGAGAGCAGTATCTGTAATTCAAGGTTTTACTCGTTTTGAATAAAATAGTTAAAGAAATGATTTGGAAATTACAATTTAGACTTTCTTTACCATTTTATGTAAGCAATTAGCTGCCTGTGTATGCATGTCATTGTGCATAGATTTTCAAAATGTTGTCAACATTTATTCCAGCTTTTTACGTGGAAAACAAGGTCGTAAAACAGAGCAGCTTTGCTGTATTCTGTTCAGCCTTCCTGTTATCTGCTTTATGTCATGCTCTCACTCTAGTTGTCTTACAGCTGTAATAGACCGCAGTCATTTCTCAAGATCGTGCAATGAATAGTTTATGTTATGGAAAGCTTCTTAGTGTGACAAGAAACTGGGCAGGCTGGACTCACATGACAACTTAGACAATTTCCACAAATTCAGTGGTTTAACGACAGTGCAAAGGTCAGTACACAGGGAATCAGTCAAGAGGGCAGAGGTCTCCAAAAACACTGGGCTGAGGCAGTCGAAGCACAAAATAGGTCAAAAAGTCACTAGAGGCTAGAAAGCTTGGGAGAGAAAAAAGGCTGGAACGCTTGCTGGTAGAAACAAAGACGAACTGGAATGGAAGGAAGGGAACAGACTGATTAAATACACGCAGGAGGAGATGATTGAGAGCAGGTGTGTTCAATCAGGCTGGGAAGGTGGAGCAAATCAAAGCTGCCATGTCACCCTTAAAACCACACCTTTTTCCTCTCATTTTTTTTTTAAACAGCTCACTGTTTTGGAAAATGGCAAATTTGAAGCCTTTGCTTAGCAACAACTTTCACACTGAACAGCGTTATCAGCTTATTCGGCTCTGATTGGAAAAAAAGTTTTTGAGTTTGTAATCCTGTCAATGTCGGATCCAATAAGGCGGAAAATGATCAGAATTTTGAGTTTCTCAGTCCTTTTCAAACTTAAATTGCTTCAATTCTAACCATCACTCACAGAGCTACCATACACAGACACAGAAGATCTCTGGTGCATATTGAAAGCGTTTGCCATAACCTACTCCTCTATTGTGCAGAGACCCAGACCACCTACAGCAGAAGTTAGAGAACCCTGGATTTCTCACCATCTTCAGTAAGATCCTACCCATCATCTGAGAAGACACGTGTACCAACATACGTGTGAAAGATTACTCAGCACTACCACCGCCATCATGAAACACCAGCTAAGATGGACTTGCATGTACCTGCTATATACAGGTCCTGCAAAAACAAGTCCTCTACTTAGAGTGCAAACATGGAGGACAGAAATGCACTCCAAGGACAATTTTTTTTTTCACAGTTTAGATGTCTTCATCTCATTCTTTATCTCAAAGAAGGAAATCAAGATGGTTTATTACTCCTCTGGGAAAGTATTTTAGGCAGTAGTTCATTCTTTTAAAGGATTTATTATTTCAGTTTTATGGCAGGAAATGATCAAATATGTATTGATATTAGTATTAAAAGGCATACTGCTGTTCTAAAATATATTTTGATCAACAGACAAGGCTGTAAACTGGGAAAACACAGGGAGCAGACAAGGATTCAATGTTTTTGACATAATTTCAGATTCAGAAAAAAACATCGTAAAGCCCTGTAATGGCCCACCTGCAACTTTATTGTGACGAAAATGCAACATACCATTAAAAATCTAAGATTCCTGGGTTTCAACTAATCTAAAGCAGCCACTTAAAAGCCTGAAAAAGGTGACTTAAATAAAGTTTTCCGCCCAAATTCACTCTTGAGTATAATGTTGACATAGTGCTGTTGTTGCATCATTTTGCAGCTGCCCACAGATATACCCATCTAGAGCAACTCTTTAAAGAAACTTGGACAATTCCAGTTTAGACAACATTTACTTTCCTTTTGGGATTAAAAGTATCTTATTTTGGAATTTGAATTCAACTGAATATTTTCTCTTTTAAAAGTCCCGCTTGAAAATATAATCTATAAAAATAATACCTAAAAGAAAACAAGCAGCACAATCGTCTGTCTTTATGAGCATTTATGTTTATATTCACTAGTTTTACAACTTCTGCCTCTACTTCACGTTGGAAAAATAATTATGCAAATTATATATTTGCTCTTTTCCATTTAATGTGCAAACAGTTTTAGTGAGATTAAAAATGATTTAGATCATTAAAAGGGAAACCTGAATGTCAATTTTCAGTTTCAGAGTAGCTCCCACTTGCTTAAGGCTATGCTATGATGAGGTGGCTTCATGTTTCTCTGGCATTGTTTACCACCAGATAAAGATTTTATTATTATGTTGTTTGTTTGCTGGAAGAGACATACCACTGGAGCAATAACTCAGGTCTCAGTTATGGTCTGCCTTTACCACATGCACTTATGTCTGCCTCTACAAGCCTCTCCACCTGATCCAGACTCACAGTTTTCTCTCTGTACATAATGGTGTATTCTGGTGATATATAGCCTTTCTTCTTTTTG
Source organism: Fundulus diaphanus (assembly GCA_037039145.1). Classification (NCBI taxonomy): domain Eukaryota; kingdom Metazoa; phylum Chordata; class Actinopteri; order Cyprinodontiformes; family Fundulidae; genus Fundulus; species Fundulus diaphanus. The sequence continues at coordinate 37,803,050 of CM073132.1, forward strand.
CCTCTCTGTTTCTACTTTAAATGCATTCCCTGACACTCTCCTCCCCTCGCCCGCTCTCCTAGCTGTGTCAAAGTTACTGGAGTCTGAGAGAGAGCGGAGACGGGCAGAGGGATAACAAACAGAATCATAAATGCGAGATAACCCACATGAGCCCTGCGATCGTACAGACATCAAATTGATTCATTCTAATTCCACCTCCTCCATCCCTCTTCTGACAGCCTCTGCAAAACCAAATATCAGCTTAAAGCAAGTAGCAGCGGTTTTTTGATGGCGCGTCAGCTGGTGGACTTTGCTTGATAATATATTTTGTGGGTGATTAGCAAGAATAAGCATCTCAAGACGATTTAATGCAGGAATTATCCATCAGGCACGGGCTGATCAAACACAGGGTCGACATCCGTCTTCTAAATCCCCGCGTTCTCCTAATGTCTGTCTCCAGCTCTCTGTGGGCAGTTTGAGTAACTCATTAAAGCTTTGTTATACACAGCAGGCTGAAAATCTTTCATCTAATATTTTAAGATGTTTCCTACTGTGGTGTTTTCATAGCTGGAAGATGAATGGCTGGAAAAAGTCCGCCCTTCATTTTCAGCCTGTTTTTCTTCTTCCAATGCTTTCTGCAGAGCATCAGTCAGTTGTTCAATGTAAATCAACTTGTTTGAAGCACAGACATGTTTGGGAGATCAATATAGATGTATTAGTTCTGAATTATCCTGATGCTGCTTTGAAGGTTTTCCTGTTCGGTTTGTTTTCGATACTATTTGCTGTAGCCTCTAAGTTGAGACGGTGGCTTCAATTAAGCTCAACAAATGTTATTTTAAAGCTCATCTTATATAATGTTTTATCGTTTCCTCCGAAATCTGATTATGATTTAAAAGGATCCAATTTCTCTGGGTGTGTTTTTTTTTTTAGTCATTTTAACAACCTTGCAACAATGTCAGAAGGTTCTTACCCTTGTTCTTACATTTGACATGAGTTCTGTGAATTAGAATTTTTAAGAATTTGTTAATTATTTAGTATTTTAAATATTCGTACACTTTATAATTTATTTCAATTGAAACAATTTAAGAAACATTGTGCCATGTGAGAGATCAGCCACTATAAAATAAGAATAAAACCTGCTCTCATTTCAAAAACAAGAAGATTTGATATTTTGAATTGAATTTTGGCAACTTATTTCAGCAGAGCGGTGAACGCAGCAAACAGTACAGTAACAGCAGTCTTCTTTGTGTATTACCAATACACAATACAGATCTTTATTCTGCTTTATTCTGTTCAGCCTTCCTGTTATCCGTTAAAAGTCTCTCTCTCTCCCAGCCTGCTCTGGGTAGTTATCATTTTCCTTATTTTAGCGGAGGCAACATCACACCCTCTCTTGGTCTACGTTCTAGAAAATATAGATCCTTTTACTCTGGGATCTGTCAGCATTTCTAAATCCAGCGTTATTCATGACAGACAGGGATTGGAGGTTGAGATTTGAACCTCCAAAATGATTAAACGGAACAATTTTGCTGTAGTGAGTTCTGCCTTTCTGTTGTCTTCTGAGAATCTTGCTCTTTCAAAGCTTGACTGAACCACTTATTATAACATGTCATAGAATATACAATTTTATTTTAAACAGCTTCTTACACCTCTCTACTTTCTCTGACTTTCTGTGAAACACCCTCTTGATACTAAACCTGAGTCTAAGATTATTCTTAACACAGTTTGTTTCGCTCTTATGGCCTTTGCATACTGTTCCTGTACATGGGGCTCCTCCTCTGCCGTCTGCACTACACAAAGACCCAATATTTATTCTTTTTTTACTTTCAACTGAAAAGGATTTGATTTCAGAAAAAGGCTAATTTCTATGTGAGTCTTTATATGCTTCACCTTTCATCTCCCGACATTTTTGTCCCGGCGGCTTTATGGATGGTGTCATTTTCTCGCCTGCTGCTCTGACTCTGCCCTTTTTTTGACCTCATCGACACAGACACCTCCTCGGCATCAGAGGATGAGGGCTCGCTGCGACGGCAGGGGCGTCTAGCCACATCCACGCCCTATCAGGGCCACAGCCACCCAGCCGTCGAGCACTGGTTCAACCGCGTCATCCAGGGCTCGTCCACCTCCTCCTCAGCCTCATCCACCTCATCCCACCCGGGAGGCAGATCCGTCACCAACAGCACCGCCCACGCTGCCCTGAACGCCAACGCAGCAGCGACCGCACTGGCAGACCTCATGGCACACACCCAGCTAGGTCAGTCTCACTTCAAATACGTCTGCTGTTTTATTCATTTCTGCTGATGCAAGGATTCATACATACGATGGCTTGCAAAAGCATTTATACCGCTTCATGTTGCAACCACTAACTTTCATGTCTTTTATTGGGATTTTATATGATAGAATTACACAAAGAAATGCATGATTATGAAAGGAAACATGTTTTTATTTATAAAATAAGAATCTGAAAGTTATGCCATGCATTTGACTTTGGATGTGTTACCACAGATCTAGAGACCAAATATTTTTGCACAGTGTTCTTTGCAAGATAGCTCCACCTCAGTCAGACTGGATGGAGAGCATCTAGGAAAATCAATCTTCAAATCTTACGGATTCTCAACAGGATTCAAACCCGAACTTTGACTAGGCCATATTAACACATAAATATGCTTCAGACTAAACCAGTCAATTGTAGGTTGGAGGTGGAGCTTGTATTATGGTAATAGTCCTGCTGGAAGATGAACTTTCACCACATTTTTAAGTGTTCTGCAGCCTCTTTTTTGTGATTGTCTTTTATTTATATCTATGTTCTTAACAAGTCCCTTGAATTTGCTGAAGAAAAAACCTCTATAATGCAGTCACCATGTGTTACCAAATGACTGGTGTGTTTTCACCACACACGGTAGGTCAGAAAGTTTCATTTTGGTCTTATCTGACCGGAGCACCTTCTTCCAAAGGTTTGCTGTGTCCCTTACTAGGCTTGCGGCAAACTATAATAATACTTCTAGTGGATTTCACTTACTTATAACAGTGGCTTTCTTCTATAAAGGTGGGGTATATATGATTAGTCTACTTCCAAAAATCCTAATAAAACACATTGAAGTTTGTGGTTGTAACCTGAATGTGGAAAAGTGTATAAATATGCTTGCAATGCACTGCGTACACAGCAGCACCTGTTCTTTTCCTCTACATTGGCTGCTTTCAGTGGCTGTTTGTTGCATTAGTCAGCACCTTTTAAAATCATATCTACGGTAAAATCTTCACATTATTTTTAGAGGAATTTTTGTAATCACAAACACTTCAGAATACTCGTCTCCCTTTCAGATAAACTAAACCTCTTGATTTAACGTGTGGCTAAGGGAACCAGCGACGGCTTTCAAATCACATTTCTCGTATTGATTGCCGCCGTCTGCCATCTTACTCTCATTTAGTCATGTGAAGATCTCCGCCTTATCTCAACCAAATCTGCTTGTCCTGGTTGCTGTAAGAGAGTCACAAGCTATTTAATGAGATTCGCTTTATTTATCACGATCAGTGTCACGTTGTGATCTGGTTTCCTCTGACCTCGTCTGTGTGTTTGCTTACGTGAGTCTGTGCACGACTATATCCCATCAGGACAGAGTTGTGTTCTCCTTTCACAAGGTTGCTTTTACCATAAGGTAGCCCCAGTGACTGCTTATAAATTTCCAGTGTTGCCCTGCTCCTTGGCCCGCCTAAATACTCAGCGTGTCTATCATTCACCTTTGCAGGAGACAGTTACTGCCGGTATGCCATCATAGGACGGCAGCAGTTGGAGGTTGTGTGGATGGTAAAGAACAAGTAACAGGATTTGTGGGTTTAAAGGCACGTCTTGCAAGAGAAATGTTGATGTTTACAGTTGTTTTGGACTCAAAAACCACTGTTACACTTCATCATCAATTTATTTGAAGTTTTTTTTTATTTCCTTTTGCTGGGAACTCCCCTTGAAAATTTATATTTAATACATCACTTCAACCTCAAAAATCAGCATTTTTTCCCAGCCCATCTTATTGTGATATTAATTTAACTACATTTTTTTAAACTATTTTTCCTTACAAGACCACAAAATATGTGCTTATTGTGCAGTGGTTGGCCACACATGCATTTAACAGCTGGAGGTTTTCTTCTAAAGACCCCTACAGAGCAAGAAATATGTAGAAGAGACAGAGCAAGATTCAAATACCACAGTTTAGAAACTGCTTTGTTTTAACAAAAATACAGAACTAGGCTCATGATCATTTTTCCTAAATGGGCTATATAGGTCAGCAGATAAAACCGTGAAGCTGTGACTTTTACCAGCATGCACTGCTGCCCAAGTACAGTAAATTCTTCTGAAGATTTGCTGCTCCGTTTGCATGCTGTCTCGTCCCCCTGATCTTCCACACATTTTTCTATACGGTTGGGTGGAAAATACCAACAAGAGGCCTGGAGCCAACCCTGCACCCACGTGTATTCACACATGCCACCCCTGCGGATCATCTCTAAGATGTTTTAGGACTGCTGTGCGTGTGCGGAAAAAAAGGTTTTAAACATGTAGCACTTGTGAGGCAGTTGCGTGGAACCAGATTACAAACTGCATATTTAAAGGCCCTAGTGTCTGTGAGTTGTTAAAATGTCCTAGCAATAGTAGCAGAGATGTTGTGTCGATAATCTTAAGTAGGTAAAATTGGGTTTATGTATTAAAGTAAAAGTATTGTGATGTTAAAGAGTCTCAACAAGTTAACAAGTCTTGAACAATTTAATTAATTAGCAACAAATTAAGGCCATAATAGTGTAATTTGTGTAATTTTTTTGTAGTTAAAGACTGCACTCTTTAAACGGCATTTGGGCTCCTTTTATGATGGTTTCCCACGTGATGCACCTTCAGAGAAGATCCGGGATTTTATACTTTACAAAACAGGTTCCAATTATTCCTCCAGAATGTATTTAGAGGGTTTAGAGAAAATATGATGTTTATTTTACATATCATACAAAACATAAAATAAACTAAAAATTTGACAAGTGCAAGTTTAATAGCACATATATATCATGTGTAACTTGCTGTAAAAACATTGTTTTTCATAGCGAGGCTGTAGATGGTAACACTTCTCTCCTCTAAACTCTCAAACATATTTTGATCAGCAAAGCCATGAATACAGATACCTCTAACAGAGGTGACCTGACCAGGCTTTAAGCTACAGTTACATTGTTTCTCATCTTGCCACTTTTGTTGGTGTGTCAAATTACTATTACTATTATAATTACTATTACTAGCAGAGTTAATCGGAAACAAGGTCCAACTTCCTGCCATGTCAGCCACTCTTAAGCGTTTTGAATGTTGGTGAACCTTCATCAGTGCAGACAGAGTGTCTGCATAGTGCATCAGAAAATTACTACACACAACACCGAAAAACAGATAGCACTGCGGGATTATAAACGTCTGATATGGCATTTCCCGTTTTCTTCCAAAGAACTATATTACATCAAACATTGTAGGTGTTAAATGAGTTTGAATTTAATAATTGATAGATATAGCTATTTTAAAATTTGCATCAAAGCAACGGTCCCTAACTTCTATTTAATTTTTATATCAATGCATCAGACAACATGGTGTGGATCTGTTTGCAGTTCAAAAGAAAGTAGGAGTTTAGTTGACATACATTGAAACAATTTTAAGGATCTGATGAATGAAAATGTTGCCGAATTCAATCGCTGACTGACAGCTTGGTGCCTTAAATCACCAACTTACAAGTATGTTGAGATATAGGGGTCCTTCATTGAGCGAATGTTAAACAACTGATGATAAGCCACCAAAGAGTTATTTGAACAGTGAATGTTCATGGTCTTTGTTATATCCTGCTTAAATGTTAAACCAAATAGTCCTCTAGTGAACCTTTCACTAAATCACCATTAGAGCTTCTAACCAAAACCAAAAACAGAGAGAGCAGAATGTTTTATGACGACAGCCCAAAGTAAGGCCTGACCTTTTAACCCCAGACACCCCGCTCATCACAGATAACCACTCAGCGCCCCCCGACGTGACGGGGCTATCCGAGCGCTCCTCCATTCACCTGGAGCGGCCCCAGGTGGGCTCGCTGCGAGGAGCTTCCCGCAGCTACAACCACCACGCCAGCATGATGGAGACTGCAGATGGTGAGTTTCCTTCTCCTCAGCCACACACACACACACACACACCTCCCCCCTGCCGTCTGTCCCTCTGTCCAGTCCCCGATCCGTCGGCCTTTCTGACGGGCACAACTGACCCCGCTAACCGACCCTCTCGCTTTACCATGGTTACAGCGCCTCCAACCCCTGCGAAAAAGTCACAATGATTTTATCTGCAAATATTGTTGCTAATGACTCAGCAGAGATAGTTATGATTATTAGATGGAGGAAATAATTTCTTTTTAAATAGACAATTAAGGGAATTTGTGCTAATTCTTTGTCAATTGGTACTGAGTCAGTGCTTTAAATAGAAAATAATAACGTTATACAAGAGTAGCTAATTAATAGTAGCAGATTAGTCTTGTATGCACTAAGCCCTGCTAATGTTGATGTTTAGATATGTTGATTAAATATGCGTTGCTAAAACATTCAAAGCCCTTTAATTTTTCCACATTTTGCTACCTCACAACAAAATTCAATGTATTTTGCTGGAATTGTATCTGACAGACCAACCCAAAGTACAGCTTATTATTATTATTATTATTATTATTATTATTATTAGTAGTAGTAGTAGTAGTAGTAGTAGTAGTAGTAGTAGTATGCTTTGGAGTCAGCCTCCCTCAGTTAATGCTTTGTAGAACCATGTTTTCAGTCTCCAGCTTTGCCATGCCAAGCTGGAGACTGAACATATTTTTGCCCATTTTTGTTTGGAATGTACCTCAGGTTCAGTCAAAGATTGGATGGAAAACATCTGTGAGCATGAAGTTTCAAGTCTTGCCACAGATTCCCAAGAATGATGTTTTCACTTTAACTGGACCATTCTAATGCACGAATGTGTTTAGATCCAAACTATCCCACAGGATCTCTGTCAGTATATTGAAGGTCTTTGCCCTGCTAAATGGTGAACCTTCGCCTTAGTCTAAAGCCTCTTGCAGCCTCCAACAGATCATCTTCCTGTATAGCCCTGGAATAATCTGAAGCTATTTTACCTCTGACCAGCAATTTATGTCTCTGCAGAGAAAATGGTAACTGGTCTGTACTTGTGTAGCGCTTTATCAAGTCCAGAGCTTCACACCACATTCTGTAATGAACGGAAAATACGGACCCAGAATTCAAACCAGACAAATAGAGGACTATGATTTAAGACGGAGAAGTGCAGGACAGTCCAGAGCAGAATCCGGGTTCAGAGTCGGGAAACAGATCCAAGTTCGGTTGCGGGCAGGCTTAATCAACAGACAGGTGTCAGGCAAGCTCAGATAGTCCAGAAACCCAACCGGATCAGGCAACAAAGGCAGGCAATCAGAACAGGCAGGGGTCAGGCAAAACAGGCAGACAGTCCGATCAGGCAGGAAAAACAGGTAATACAGGGATCAGGCTGGCTCAGAAAATCCGGAGGCAAAATCGGGTCAGAATCAACAACTCAATAAAGAAACAAGAACGCTGAATAGGACTCACCAAATGGCTTGTAATAATCTGGCACCGAGCAATGAACAGGGGTAGGCATAAATAGGGGAGTGAACAGGTGAACGGAGTAGAAAACTAATTACAGGAAACAGATGGAACTAATCAAAGGAAGAGTGGTGGCTGAAAGTGAACCGAACTAATTGGTTGGTGACTGGTAGCTGAAAGCTACCAGTCACCAACCACAGCATGATGCTGTCACTACTATGTTTCACATTAGGGAGTTTTTCCACTACACACATTGTTTTTTTGTAGAAGCCAAACATTTTAAGCTTTATCTCTTCTGCCCAGCGCACCTTTTTCTACATGTTTGTGTGGCCTGTGAGGATTATAGAAAAATCCAGACAAGACTTTTCATGGGTATTTGTGGAGAACCCAACTATTAGTTCTTCTGCTGATAAATCATCTTACCTGAGCTCTGGATCTCTGCGGGTCCTCCAGAGTTACTATGGGCCTTGTTATTAACACTAATTAAAACAAAAAAATTCTTTAATGTCACAATTGGTTTGTCTGTTAAATAATATCCCAGTAAAATGTGTCTTGAGTGTTGTGTTTGTAATGTGGCAAAATGTGAAAAAATATTTCAAGACTTCTTTCAAGGCACTTTCGGAGACACCAATGTTACGTCCTGATGAGGGAGGTTTCTGTGTAATGGATGAAATATAGTTTGTTATTTGGAAGCTGTAGCCTATACTTAATATTATTGCAGTGTTTTAGGATTTATATTAATATTTATATGACCAGATTTTAAAAGAAAACAAAGAGATTGGCGTTAAATAAAAAAAAAAAACAATGTATTGTTTAGAAAATGAAAGCCCTGTCAAACAGTAAAAGTGGACCCATCATCCTCCTGTCATTCTTTTCTTTCCTTCCTTTAGTCATTCATCAACATTTTAATTACATGACAACCTGAAGACTGCAGCTCAAACTCAGCAGAGCCGAACTGAATGCAGAATATCTGCTAACAAATACTAAACAACAATCCAGCTACCTGATGCTTAGCAGTGAAGGGCGTTGTTCAAATCAGTGGATTTACACGATGTATTCAGTGCCATGGTTTCTCTTGCTGTTGTTTGGTAACTCAGTCTGACCTCGGCGAAGCAGCTGATGGATTTCTCTCACACACAAACGCAGATGCTTGGTGGGGTTGTTTCATTGACGCACTGATATGTCTCTCCTCCAGGCTGTGAGTGGGGAGGTGAAGGATCCCTGGCTTTAATGGATGGTATTTATAATTGTTCCTCCAGCTCTGTGGTAGTCTGGTGTATGTGCGCTACGCTGCGTGTGCATCGATGTGTGTGCGTGTGTGTGTGGTTCTGCCTTCGCCTCTGCTGTTAGGCTGCTGCTTTGTTTTGTGAAAGTATTTGATAACCTACAGTGATGTTGGGCAAATTGTTTGCTGGCTTGAGTGTTTTTCTTTTTTTTTAGCGACATCTAACCCAACTGTTCTCAGAGTTGAAGACAGAGTAAACAGGTGTCGCCGCTCATCTGGCCCCGTGAATATTTAACATGTCGTCGTGCTGGTTTCTAATCTCAAAGTGAGAAAAACCCAGAGCTGCCCAGAGATGTTTTTCACGGCACTGTGTAACACCAGCCGGTTAGCCTGCAGCTACACAGACGCTTCATCGACGGCGGCTGTCAGTCACTGCTTCCATTTTTAAAACTGACTCATTCACCAGCCGCACCGTGAGTTCGGCTATATGCACGGTGAAATCTGTCTGCGTCCCTGCTTAAATTTGGGAAGCAGCCTAAAGTTAAATTAATCCTTTTTTGAATTAGCATAATCTGAAACTAGAAAATGTATTCAGCAGAGGGGAAAAAATCCAACTACAAAAAGTTTTGTTGCTATTAATGAAATCATATGTGGCACAAATATTGCTATCCCTGATAATCCTTTTAATAAATGTTACTATGAATTGTTTATTTAATTTATTCTTTAAATTGAACTTCCTCTTAGTTTTCAGCAGCTTTCTGACTTAAATATAGAAATTTTGTGATGATTGATGTATATATGATTTAAATATGAAATGTGGCATGTTTATATGAATCACTACCCCGGATGATGATCTGTTTCCACTATGCACAGTGCATAGTACGGTAAAGAAGAAAAATAAAATCTTCAAAACCTGGTCTCCATAATGACCTTTAGATGCCGTCTGCATGCCAAAAGATTGTTTAGGACTGAAGCCAAAAAAATGTTCTTTCTGTCCTAGCATCACAAATATACGCATGTGGCGTTTGCTCATTCTACTGGGAATTTAACCCTCATCCTTTGCTTTGAACACATGTGACTTATGGTGCATCCTCCTCAGACTTACCCAGCTCCCATTCGTGAGTAAAGCCCCTAATATAAAAGCCCTCAGGTAAAACCATCTGGAACGCTGACTGGGAAAATCAGCCGTCGTTGTTAGTTGAATACACTGTACCATAATCCTGTACAGCCTCTTACACAGGGGTGTTTATTCAGAGTGGCAGAGGACCAACTCATTTCTATATTTAGCCACTTTGGCATCATGAAGTCATTAAAAGGGCCGGTTGCACCTGTATAGATGATCCTTTTGATTTAATAATTTCATTCCAGTTGAACTAAAAATGTTAAAGAAATTCACAGTAACATACAATTAGCACCCTTAGGCCCCATTTGAACAGTTTATCTGCAAATAAAACCAAAAAATTTTGATTTTGGGGCAAATTGCACTTTAAATTCTCATCATTCTGCATCACTTTTTCTGGGTTGTTTTAATGTGTTGTAGGAAAACTGACATCTAGTGGCAGGATGCTGTTACTATACAGTTAAAAAAATCATCATTCACTAAAGGAGGCTAAGTTGTAGCCACTTTATACACTTTAAACAGATATATGCCTCTACTGTATGACGTGATATGCCTTTTTAGGCTCTTGGGGGCCGGATAAATGAACTTCACGGGCCAGATTCGGCCCGCGGGCCTTGAGTTTGACACATACTCTAACACATGATATGCTCTGGGTGATCTGGAGGGATTTTGTTAAGCGAAATGGTCAAAGATCCCTTTTGACAAAAAAGAGGTGCAAGGTATTAAAAGCAGGGGTCACCTGAATTGTGGCACCACTGATTTTGTTAAAAAAAAAAAATATTTAAGGCATCTTTACGGTTGGTTCCAAAACGTGTCCATTTTGATCCTATTTTCCTATTCTCTGTAACGTACAGGTTTCAAAGATGGGGTTAGTTTAACATCTGTTCAGACGTTGTCTGAAACTAAGAGCTACTGCCAAAATTTGGAAACTTTCTATTATTTGTGCAATTGACCTCAATTGAAGGCATGATCAACATTTCAAAATTAGAGCAATGCATTGTAATTACGACCTGGGGCACTGCAGTTATTCTAATATGTACTACATCCTATCCAATTACTGTTATCCTTGGCTGAAAATAGTCTACATCAAATACAGAAATACATCAACTTCTGAATATACAGTGAAAACTAGGAAACCGAACTGCACCAACCAATACAGAGAAAATGAAACTCTGCATTTATGTGCCATTTTTGTGTCAGAAGTGGTTGGAACAATCTTGTGGCTCCGACCCGCAGACAGGGTCAGGAACTCGGAAAGTTTTCACAGATGGAAGTAACACATGTTAGTTTAGGTGTGGGGTTTGTTAATAGTAATTGAAATACAGCAGAACACATGCTTTATTCATTAAATATATCTTTATTAAACTTAGGTTTGTTAGCTTATCCAGCAAAAGGCGATTTTTCCTGTAAAAGGATGTGACATTTTTCTTTACTCTAAGTCAAAACCAGTTTTTGAATCATAAATTCTCAAGATCATATACTGATTAATTATAGTGCTTTAATAGATGGGTCCCGCTTAGCACTGATATTAGTGATCAGGGCTCATTAATTGATGGGATTTATGCTCCGTGAGCATCTGGGGACTTCCTAATTGGCCAATCAGGGCTGCTGACCCCCACTCATTAACTCCCAGTGCATACGTGCCCACATAAGGAGGCAGCATCTGTCTTACTCAGGCCTTTTATTGTAAGATAGATGTAGCATGCTGCGTACAGCTGTGGCTTTCAGCTCCTGTGGCTGTCTGGAATGTCTGACAAAGGCCCCCTTTTCATAATTTAAGGGAGAAATCAAATGGTGAACATATTGTCTGGTTAATCTAGTCTGAGACTAAGCAGTGTATAAATAAAACCTAAGAGGACATTGGCTTTCATTTGTATTCAGAGTCTGTGATTCTTTGCTTTTTCTGCTATTTCATCATGTTGCAAAGGTCGTGCCATGAGTTACAAAAAGCCTGCATGTGACTGTATTTATTATTTGAACTCATGATGTTATCCTCTACTGATTCTGATCTGTTGCAGTGTGTGTGATAAGGACACCTTTACAGATATTTTGTCATTTAGATGCCGCAGAGAAGACATCTTTGTTGCTAGGCAGCAGGCGAGGCGGCTCTCTGTTACCACATATTTTAGGTTTACTTGTGATTCTTAGAGGATCCTGGCTGAACGTCTGACCTCCAGGTGTCTGTGAAGGACCTTGTGGTCCTCTGTTTGGTTGTCATGCCACAGTGTGACAGCTCATTGTCCTTTAAATTGCCCCATACCACCACGCTGACGTTTTCTTCTATCTGTCCTCTTCTCATTACCGCATCAATCTCCCCATCTACACATGCCTGCACTGCGATGTCCCTCCTGGTTTATGTATTTCATGCTTGTTTTCCCCACACATTTCTGTTTTTGCCATGTTTACGTCTCCCCTCGCTTCTTACCTTTCACTCCCTCCAAACTCATTTTATAGGTGTTCCTGTCAACAGTCGTGTCTCCAACAAAATCCAGCAGCTGCTCAATACATTAAAGAGACCAAAGCGTCCACCATTGCGTGAGTTCTTTGTTGACGACTTCGAGGAGCTTTTAGATGGTAAGATGACCTTAAGGAATTGTTTCCAATACTAACCAACACATCTTGAAAAACTATTATTCCCAGCGTATCAATTTGACTCTTGATCTATAATTCTTTAGTCATTTTTGCATCTCTAGTCCTCAATGTCAACTCACTTAACGTATTTTCAGTATCCCTGAAATTCTTATCCTCCAAAACTTTTTCGAACTCCTTATCTCCTGGACTGTTTGGTTCTGAATGACAACAGAGAAGCATATAACACTTATTGAGAATTCCAAAAAAAGGTAAAACTGGACTTGTATACCATAGTTGAAGACATTGGGCTTCCTATCCAGGAAGCTTTCTCAATTCAAAAAGTCTGGAGTAATGTGGAGTATCAAGCTTTATACTACTGCCCAAAAAAGCTTGATACTCCACATTACTCCAGACTTTTTGAATTGAGAAAGCTTCCTGGATAGGAAGCTTTCTCAATTCAAAAAGTCTGGAGTAATGTGGAGTATCAAGCTTTATACTACTGCCCAAAAAAGCTTGATACTCCACATTACTCCAGACTTTTTGAATTGAGAAAGCTTCCTGGATAGGAAGCGAAACGTCTTCAAACTACAGAAACAAGTCCAGTTGTTTTGTTTTTTACTTTTTTTGGAATGACCATGACCTGGATGACTGAGAATCTTCACCAGCACCAGAAGCTTGCTCCTACCATAGCTACTGCTTGCAGAAAAATTAAAGAAAATGTAGCACCAGAAATGCGGCCAAATTTACTGCAAACTTGGACATCCGTGCATAAAACAATATCCACATCGGAGGCAGGAATAGTGGGAGTAAAGTCTCCATCTTGAATTGACTTGTGAAAAAAAGTCTGTCTAAAAGTCTAAAAGTCTGGCAGTATTGACATAATTTCTGCTCCACCACTGACCAGCATTGTGATGTAAACAGGGATGCATCAGCACATTCCTCCCAAAGGCTGTGTCTATGAATAGTGATTTATGGTCAGACTCCAGCTGCCAAACACTCTCTTCCTCTTTTGGTTTAGACAAGAAAAAATAGAAGCTAATTATCATTAATTCAACACTCTCTGTGGACATCAACAGAGATTTAGTATTGACTGAGGATGCAAAAAGGTAAAAGCTGCTGTCGAAGAAAGCATTTCTTTTACTTTATAAACCTTATGCTCACAAACAGCTCCTCTTGGTGGTCTGGCTGTTCACTTCCTGCTTGAGTTACATATCTCTCCTGGTATTGGCATGAACCATCTTGTGTTTCCCTCCCACAGTTTTGTGTTGTTGCTTCTTTTAAATCCAAGATTCAAGTTGTTTTATGATCCAACAGGCTGGCTGAGGAAAGATCCATCCTTTACATCCGTTTGCCTCCACAAAGCTCATCAGCATTTCCTTCAGAGATCATCTTTTGTGAACAAAAGTGCTCACTCCATTATTTTTCTTTGTCGCCAAGAAGCGGCCATGCATCCATTCAACATATGCCTGTTAAAAGGTCTCTATTGCCAAGGAAATAATTAGTTCTCTTGTTGCCGTCAGAGATTTCCAGACAGTGTCGTTTCAGACCAAATATAGCAGAGCAAAGCCTTCAGCTTTAGTGGCTGTAATAAAATGGCTCTTTTTGTACAAATGTACTCATCCTCTTTGGAAAAACAGCGGAACGGCCTATTTTGATTTATTTATGATTACTTGCAAGGTTTTTATTTTTGGGCTCTGTATGCCCTTTAAAGAAATACAAGCTGCAGGGCAGTTTAAAGAGTGACGACTGAAATATTATGCTAAATATATTTAGCCAGTTGGAAATGTTTGGCATTCTCTTTGGCAAAGCTACACCCGGTTGGTTCAGGGTAGCATCAAAAGTATTACCGCTTACCACAGAGGATTCCTGGGTAAATTTCTACCTTGGGTCTACCTCTTGTTTTATCCTGGTGGATGCAGCGGAAACAAAGGGCAAGGGGTTAACGGATGACCCGAGAAAGCTACCCAGGTTTATAGAAAAGGTCCCTGAAGTCGAGTCATGCCTTCTGGGTCTCAAATTAGGGCACGTGATGCACTTTTTGATCAGTCTTTAGCTTTTGTGTGCAGTTGAAATCACCCTGCACGAAGGATTTACTTGGCAAAAAGAATGAGTGAGCACAGTCGACCAGCCCTGTCCAACTATTTCCTACATTCCAGCCTGGGATGGTGTATTTTGGGTGGTCCTCTGCCACTCTGAATAAACATTGTCTAGATGAAAATCTAGCAGGAGCGGCAACTCATCAGCAGGTATTTGTAAAGCCTGGCTGGTTCTGGCTCAGGGGCTGTGGTGGTCGGCTCGCCGTGAGCAGAAAAACACACAGAGCGGTGAAACGACAGCAGGCTGAACATGTTTTGTTCCCAACAAAAGCGTTTTATTGGGAAGAAACCTAACCTGCAAATTCTTTTTAAAAGCTTTGATTTTTACTGGCCAGTGGAATTGAATTTAACTGGTTTCTTTTTTTTTTTTTCTTTTTTTTTTTAAAGTTTAGAGGGATTAAAAAAAAGATCATTAAACCTTCTCCCCCTGCATTTCCTGCTCTTTTAATCCCACCTGTTTTTCTCTTACCATGGTTGATATGAAATAGATATGAAAGATATAATATGAAAACAGGGCCTGATACCCTGAATATCCACGAATCCACCCTTTTAGAAAGATGTCCCTCTCTCTGTTTTTAGTCCAGCAGCCTGATCCCAACCAGCCCAGGCCAGAAGGCCAGCAGATGAGCCCCCTGGAAGGAGAGCCGCTCGGGGTGGTCACCAACTGGCCTCCTTCTTTGCCAGCAGCCCTGCACAGGTGGGGCACCACTCATCCGAAGAGTCCCTGCCTGACAGCACTCGACAACGCTGGCAAGCCCGTCTACACGCTCACCTACGGTAGGTGTAATCCTAGCGTACGTAACAGCGAACGTAAAACTGTACGAGCTCTGCTTATAAAGCTGCGCCTCGGATATATGTGACGGTGCGCCCTACTTCCTGCAGGTAAACTGTGGACCCGCTGTCAGAAACTGGCCTACACGTTGCTAAACAAGCTGAGCAGCAGGAACGAGCCTTTGCTAATGCCTGGAGACAGAGTAAGTCATGAGATCCGAATATGTGCTCGTTTTCGATAAGACGGGAAGATGTTTATCCAGTCACGTCCACTTGAAATAGCTAATGTATCAGATGAGCATGGAATGCCACGGCTAATCTTGGCAATCAGGGGGTTATATCAACCTTTCAGCATACATACGTCTCCAAGCTGAATGCAGTGTTGGAAAGATGGCGTTTCTTGGGGTTTATGCAGAAACAAATGCCAAACCTCAAATAAACTCTGGTTGGGTGTTTCTCCTGCTTCCAATCGTTGTGTTTAACGAAGCATATCAGCTGCCAACCGTAACCTAATATTTATTAGACGTTTATGATGTTGCCTTTTTTCTCCGCCAGAGAAATCAAGCCCATTTCGTAAACTGTTGAATACAGATCAAATGTCTGTGGTGCACCGTGCCTCGTAAAAAGTATTCACACTCCATTCAACTCTCTCACAGCTTGTCATATGACGATCGCAAACCTCAGTGGAGTTTATTGGGATTTTAGGTGACAGGCAAAGGCGAATTAGTGCCCATTTGTGAAGTGGAAAAAACTGCCGTTTTAAGTAAAAATCTAATGTGACATGCATTTGGTTCAGCCCCCTTTGCTTTATTTCCTTTAAATAAAATCCAGTTAAATCAACTTCCGTGGGAAGTCGCCTACGTGCACCTAAACACTGTAGAATAAACCTGTGTGTAATTTAATCTTAGTATAAAGGAAGCTTTTCTGTGAATTAATTAACGAGCTTTAGTGACCAAACAGCCCCGTGAAGACCAAGGAGCACAGCAGAAAGGTCTGGGGTAACGTGGAGAAGATTGAACCAGGATTAGGTTACAAAACTATATCTGGAGCTTGAAATATTTCACTGAGCTCTTTTCAGTTCATCACCTGAAAATGCAAACAGCAAAAAAACAGGCCAGTCAAGGAGAGCATTAATCAGAGAGGCAGCCACAAGGTGGCATGGTATCTGTGGGTGTGCTGCAGAGATTCACGGCTCAGGTGGGACAATCCGGCAATTGTTAGTTGTATATTCCACAGATTTGTTCTTTTTTACACTCGTGATATGAAGAAAGTCCTGTTTGTAGTTTGCCTTTAGCACTAGCAGGAACACAGCAAAAGCTTAACTTTTTAACCTCCGTGAAATAAGTAAATGGGCCTGAAAACAAATGTTGAATACACTGTACCCATGCATGAAACAAGGATAGTTATTATTCACCAGGTACAGGGTCGCTGTTCAAAACTGATTAGATAGATGGAGCGAAATGCAGGACAATCCTGGAAGACAACCTGTAGGAGGCTGAAAAAGACTCAAAACCGAGGTTCACCCTCCAGCAGGACAAAAGCTCTAAACATTGAGCCAGAGTTACAATGGCAGGGTTTAGAGCAACGCATCCTCATGTGCTAGAATGGCCTAGTCAAAGTCCACACCTAAATCCAATTTAGAATCTGACCTAAAAGAGATGGTTGTTCACAGGCTCTCCAGCATCCAGTGTGGCTGAGTTTGAGCTATTTCGCAAAGAATGAGCAGAGATTTTATCCTCTAGATGTGCAAAGCTGGTAGAGACATAGCCAGCAAGACTTGAAGCTGTAAGTTGCAGCAAAAGGTGGTTCTTCAAAGTATTGACTTAGGGGGGGATGAATACAGATGCATGCCACGCTTTTGTAAAGTTGTAAAAAACCAACAAACTGAGAACCATATATAATTTTCCTTCCACTTGACAATTTTGCAATACTTCAAATACAAACATAATAAACACATAGAGGTTTGTGGTTCTAATGTGAAACATTTTGAAAAAGTTAACAGGGTGTGTATAGTTTTGCAAGTCATTGTGATGGGGTGATACTGATCATCAGTGTTACATTCGAGCCCTAATCCCAACGCTGTGTTTGACTCCCCGTCAGGTTGCGCTCGTTTTCCCCAACAGTGACCCAGTGATGTTCATGGTGGCCTTCTTCGGCTGTCTCCTGGCGGAGCTGGTACCTGTGCCTATCGAAGTACCGCTGACCAGAAAGGTAACGTCAAAACACAAACGCAACCTCTGGGGTTTGAGTTTTGAGGTTTTTTTTCCTCCCTATCTTTGAAAATCGGCACTGACCCCTGCTGGACACGAAGAAGCCTGGATGCGCCCTGCCCTGCAGTTGAAGTATCTCTCCTTTATTTGATTCATAAAGGCGGCTAAGGAGCGTGCAGCTTCTCGTTATGTATCATAATCTCACCACAGCAGCAGCCCTGTCTGACATGTTTGCTTACAGATCGCTATAATGCGCTGCCATTTCAGCTCGCTCATCAGCACACACCTTGCTAAATTCATCCACATTAGCTACGCTGGATGAATAGTAATTGGGGTTCTTGATTGCCTTTATAAGCATGCTGTTGGCACAGCCTCTGCTGTAATCAATGAGAGATGCGTGGGGTGAAAGGATGAGTAATTATAGTCAAAATATTAGATCACTGGCTCAGGAGTCAGAACCTCATCGGCTCATTCTGACAGCACCGATCACTCTTCCTCCCCTCTTTGTTTCCCTGTGTCACCCCTCCTTCAGTATTTCCACTGTCTCCCCGTTCTTCCTTTCTCCTCATTGCTGTCTCCCACTACTTTACCTCCTCTGAGCGGTGCGTTCTCCCCAGCATGAGTCTCGCTCTAAGATAATTTGCAGAGCCAATCTAATATGAGGGACTGTGTGTCAGATCATGGGCTTCATTCGTGCCACAATCTGCGTCTGATGCACAGCAGTGGAGTTTTTTAATAGTGACGGCTGTCACTCTGCCTGCATACCTGCTGCTGCTTTTATGTGAATTAATGCCCTTCTCTCCATTTGGGAGCATTTGGCGTTCTGTTTGATGCTCGCAAAGTTTTCCCAAAAGTATTCACACCCCTTGAACCTTTTCATGTTTCTTGCCATAAGGCGTCAGTGAACTTCAGTCTGTGTTGTTGGGGTGTCGTTTGATGGACACAAAGTGGTGCA
The DNA here is from genome assembly GCA_037039145.1 of Fundulus diaphanus. NCBI lineage: Eukaryota > Metazoa > Chordata > Actinopteri > Cyprinodontiformes > Fundulidae > Fundulus > Fundulus diaphanus. Next base: position 37,821,585 of record CM073132.1, read on the forward strand.
TAAAGGTAAAGCTGGAGGAAAAGAGTGGGTTGCATTTGTATTCAGCCTGTCTGAGTCAGTATTGTAGATGTGGAAACGTGTTTCTCTGCAGTTAGAGCTGCAGGTCTAGGGACGGAAAGCTTTTTTCTCATTCTTCTTTGCAAAGTAGCCCAAGCTCAGTCAGATTTAATGCAGAGCTTCCGAGGTCTTTGACCTGCTAATTGTAACACGTGAACATGCTTTGAGCTAAACCACTTCACATGGTACATGTTTGGGATTGTTGTTCTGCACCTCTTTTGCAGCCTCTGACAGGTTTTCAGCAGGAATTTGCATGTATTTATTTCCTCTACCTTACCACCAACTCTGACCAACTTCCATGTCCCTGCTTAAGAAAAGGCATGTCTTGTGTTAAAAACTTCAAATGGGACTTTCAATGACTTTCAGTAATGACTTTTATCTTGCCACTGTTGCGTAAAGTCAGTTTATGAAGCTACCAGCTAGTGTATTTCCTCTTGAAAGTCTTCAGCCTGAGCAACGGAGCTCTGCAGCTGCTCCCCGGTTATTGTGAGTCTCTTGGCTGCTTCTCTGATTTACGCTCTCCTTGCCTGTCTTATTGGTTTAGATAGACGGGCATATCTTGGTAGGTTTGCTCCATTTTCTGAAGATGGACTGAACAGAGCTCTGTGAGACGTTCAAACATTGGGATGTAACCTAACACTGCTTTAAACTTCTCCACAACGTTCTCCCTGACCTAGCCAATATGTTCCTTGGTCTTTATGATGCTTTCTGTTCACTAATGTTCTCCAACAAACCTCTCAGGTCAAATGACACTTTTTTTATTTCTGGGTAATAGAGTAAAGGGGGATCAATACTAAAGGACACCATTCTTTGTTTTATTTTTCTCAGATTTCAAAAGTTTACGTTTTATTTTGTGTTGGTTTGTCACATAAAATCCTAATGAAATTGAAATTGGCAGTTTTAATATGAGAAAAGGTGAACATTTTAGCATATTCTGAACTGCATTGACTTTCCAAATAGTTTATTGTGATGTTGGCCAAGGTTCACCTGTGAGAAATCCCCTCTCTCTTTGCTGTCCCAGGATGCGGGCAGTCAGCAGATTGGCTTTCTGTTGGGCAGCTGTGGGGTCACGTTGGCACTGACCACTGATGCTTGTCAGAAAGGCCTGCCCAAAGCTCAAACAGGGGAGGTGGCCACTTTCAAAGGTACGACTTGTTGTTTTATTTTTGTTTCTGCTGGCTTTGCTTTCCGTTTGGCTGGGAAAAAAATGTTTTTGTGTCTCCGTCTCTGCAGGCTGGCCACGGCTGCTTTGGTTTGTGACGGATGGGAAGCATGTTGTGAAGCCTCCAAAGGACTGGCACCCGCCAATACGGGAAGCCAGCAATGATATCGCTTACATAGAAGTAAGTTAAGCTTAACAAAATACCGGAGAGCATTATTAAAATAGATTTTATATAAGAATATCAAAGATTTTGTACATTTTTATTTTCTTGCTAATATTTGAAAAAGATATTTGCATCTTTTTACATAATGCAGCAAGTTAGAATTTTTATGCAACTGTACTTTTTAAATGTCAACACACTTCTGAATGTTTTTCTTTTTTTTTTTATCTAAAACCAGTATAAAACCAGCAAAGAGGGCAGCACCATGGGGATAACCGTGTCCCATTCGGCCATGCTGGCTCACTGTCAGGCCCTCACGCAGGCCTGCGGCTACACCGAAGGTGGGGAGGACTCTGCTTACCATGAGTTACTTCTCTCCCGTCTGTCCCTCTTCTTTCTTTATCATTTATTCATTACTTTGACGTGGATATTTTAGGGAGAGAGTGGAGTCAGGAGGTGCGGAGGCATCTCCAGTGATTCAGATTGCGTTGAAGGAAAATGCTGTGAAAAATAAATTGTAGATGTCAGAAAAGGGAATTGGCCGTGACTGCTCTATTTTTTCCTCTATAGACACAGCAGGTCAGGTAAATCAAATTATTTTCACTTGCTACATATTTTAATATATATTTGGAATCATAAAACTCCTCCTTTCTCTTACAGCAGCTCACATACCCTCTGTGGTGTAGTTACAGTTTTGATTTATGCTGCTTTCAGCTGGTTGTGTTTCAGTCTGTCAGACCTTCATCAGGACTGCTAGAAAAGAACAAGAACATAAAGCATTTTCTCACTTCCCAGTGTCCCAGTTTTGCTCTAAATAACTCCAGACTGCCTGAAGTCACTCCCCGGATTTGTTTCTCAAACTTAATTTCCTGCGCTCGTTGGGCTTTTTCCTGCTGTAATAGTGGCTCTTGATTGCAGAACTTTTTTTGTTTGTGACGGCAAGTGAAGAGTAAGCATGTTGGAGTGAATGTCACAAATATTGTTTATCCTCATAATTTAGGCTTAATCTTTTTGGATCTTTTCGATCTATAGGTGAGACCATCACCAATGTTCTGGACTTTAAACGAGAAGCAGGATTATGGCACGGCGTCCTCACGGTAAGGTGTTTTTAGAAAGTACCTTGTAAGGAAAATGAAATACATACAAAGGTGCATCCAAATTAATTAGAATATCAGTAAAACGTTTATTTCTGTAATTCAAATCAAGGCAAGGCAAGTTTATTTATAAAGCACTTTTCAGTAACGACGATTCATAGCGCTGTACGTGAACAAAAAAAAAAAAGTATTACAGAATAATGAAAACATTACAAAGGGAGGAAAGCACATCGCAGTGAAATAGGAACAGCAGACCAAGATATAAGACAAGCTGGACTACAAACTTCAACATTAAATCAATCAAATCAAAATGCGAATCTCATATAGATGTATTCCCCTCAGAGTGCTTATACTTCAGGTGTTTATTCCTGATCATTTTGATTAATATGAAGTCAACTAATGAAAACCTGAAATTCTGTTTCCTAGAAATTGAATTATTATCGAAAAGTATTGTGATACAGAGGTGTTAGGTTATGCTGACACCGTCTGATTGCACAGTGGTCCAGCCAAAGATGTAGGACGTTCCCAGATTTCGCTAAGCAAGCATGTTAATGGGAAGTTGAGTGGAAGGAAGATATTTGTGTGAAAATGCCTGGTTTCAGAGCTGCTGTAGGAATAATGTGAAACTGTACTACAACATCCAAAGCAGGTCCACCAGATGTTTACACAGCGCTCTAGTTCAACATTATATTTCATCTAAATTTTGTTTTTAATCTGTTTAATAATTTGCTGCTGCCATCTAACCCAAATAAGATGTTTTTGTTTTTAGGAAACGCTGTAATTTTTTACAGTTGTCTTCATGTTCATGTGTTAATAAACCCAAAATAAAACTCGGCTCAATAGGCCTTCGCCTGCTTCAATATAACTTGTTAAGCTTCTAAAATAGATCAGCAAGAATAGATTTAGCGTACAGGTGAAAAGAGATGGTATGTTCTCAAATTGCTGATGAAAGACTGCCCGGTGAGAACCTTACCAGCATGCAAATAATTCAGGCTAATGGTCCTAAAGGAGAATACCCTCTTATCTCTTAAAAGTCTGCTTCCTTTAACTCACTGGCGCAGCTTTGATTGGGTCCCGACATGCAGAGTATTTGACACTCTATTTCTGGTTGACTTGTTCTGACATGTTTGGATTCCTCCTCTGATGCAGCACAATCACCGACACGCAGCTCCTCTGCTCCGAGCGATAAAATCTTGTTTACAGTGACATCATGTTCAGTCATTTTGACGCACCTGGTACATGTGCTGTAGCTAATCTGATGCCTTTCTGGTCTCCTGGCAGAGTGTCATGAATCGGATGCATGTGATCAGCATCCCCTACTCCCTGATGAAAGTCAACCCTCTGTCCTGGATACAGAAGGTTCACATGTACAAGGGTGAGCGAATTATCATACTTAAGATTTATCTTAATGCAGGCTGCCAGCGTAAACTTATAAAAATAAACTGTTACCATTGTTTATTTTTTACTTAAGTCAAGTGTGTTGCTTCAGTTTTATCCTCCCAGTGATGATGGATGAAAGAAAAAAAACCTCTATTGAGTCGAACAAAATCCCCCTCTGTGATGTTTTGACCTTTACTGGGTTACCTGCTGGCATCAGAGCCGGTCCTCCGTGTCAGATTTTAGGACACGTGATTGGCTGTCAGGCTGGATGAAAGAGGGGCTTGCATTAGTGATTCTCTTTGTGTCTCCATCACCTGTGCAGCGCGGGTAGCTGTGGTGAAGTCGAGGGACATGCACTGGTCTCTGCTGGCCCAGAGGGACCAGAGAGACATCAGTCTGAGCTCACTGCGGATGCTGATCGTAGCTGATGGAGCTAACCCCTGTGAGTACATCTGCACAGATTTGTCTCCGAGGTACAAGACATTAATGTTTGTTAGCACTGGTTGTGGCGTATGTGTCAGACTGACTGTGTGTGTGTTACCGCAGGGTCGATATCGTCCTGCGACGCCTTCCTCAATGTGTTTCAGGCACGTGGGCTGCGACCTGAGGTGATCTGCCCATGTGCCAGCTCCTCAGAAGCAATGACTGTCGCCATCCGGAGGTGAATGTCTGTTACTACACAGAGTTAAAGCTGCTCGCCTCTTTGGGTTGACCTGTTTCTGTGACATCAGTCGTATCCTGCTGGGAGAAAAGCTCATTTTTATTTATTCCTCAGTAAAAAAAAACAAAAAAAAACAGACTTGATCCACAGCTCTCTGCTGATTAAGGAACAGTGATAGACAAAGATGAGAGAGAGAGAGAGAGAGAGAGAGAGAGAGAGAGAGAGAGAGAGAGAGACTAAACAAAAATGCTATGAATAGAGATGCTAGCACTGCTTTTACAGTGAAAATCCCATTTTAATTACTGTATGTTTGAGTCTAGACGCTGCTTAAGTGAGTCAAATTTTCACAAGCTGGTCAAATTTATTTGGGTTGTGTGTATAAAACAAGTAAAGTGTCTTGGAAATGTATTCAAACCCCATGAACTTTTTCACGTTTCAACCACAAACCTTTCTCGCTGTGACAAAACAAAGCGCTGCCGTGACGCATGTTTTTTTCTGTGTAACTTTCAAACTGCGGTCTGAAGCCGATTGTTAATATTAGCCCGTTTAAAATCAAGTTTTGAGACTTGTGTAACATTTGTTATTATTGTGCCATTTTTATCTTGTAAATGGAGGAAGAAAAAACAATATCGGCCTCAAGAATCGGCCCCAAAAAAATTGTCAGCACACATCGCTATCGGTTAGACTGATGTCAGAATAATCCGTATCGGATTACCGGATCTGCCTAAAAAAACCTGGATCGGTCAACCGCTAGTCTGTACTTTTTATAGCCTTTCGCTGCAGTTAAAGTTGAAAATTATGTGTGATGACTATCTCTACCAGATTAAGACATCTAGAAGCTGAAAATAAGCCAGCTTGTCTTTAAGAAAATGGCTAAAGATCAGTCAGAATGGATGAAAAGACATGACATCGTAGCTCTGGCTGGATGTTTGGAGCACATTTAGCTCATGCCTTCTGTAACCTATAGCAGGGTTGTTTCTGAGTTATGAATATCCCCACAGCATGATGCTGTCACTACCATGTCCGACTGTGGGAAGGATGTGTTCCGGATTTACAAAAAACATTTTTGCACGTAAGCCAAAAATCTTTGCATGAGAAGAAGGTAATGTTTGCTGTATCTCTTACAGAGCTTGTGGCAAACTGCGAACATGACTTGAAATAGCTTCCTTTCAATAATAGCTTTCTTCCTGCAGACATGATAGATTTGTAATTTGCACTAATATTCACTACTGCTGCACTTGAGCTGAGATTAAATCACTCACAGGAATAAAAGCAAAGCAGGTTATAGACATAAAGCATTTGACACTTTTATGATTTTTACTGCTAGAAAAGTGTGAAAACCATGTATAATATTCATTCCAACCCCCCATTTTTGTACTACCTGGCATTGGCTTGTTACATTAAAGTCCCAAAAGAAAACGTACAAGTCTGATAATTTAATGCAGGACAATGTGGAAAACACTTTTGCAAGGCAATGTGGATGAAAAAGAGAACAGACTGTGTTTGCCTGTCTTTGCGTGGTTCTGGTGGTCAGACGCAAATGTTCTTTAACTGGAGTAACGTGTGTTCCTGCGCGTGTCCTGCAGACCTCCAGAGATGGGCGTTCCTCCTCCAGGCAAAGCGGTGCTGTCCATGAGCGGCCTGAGTCACAGTGTGATCCGAGTGGACACTGAGGAGAAACTCTCCGTCCTCACAGTGCAGGACGTGGGACAGGTCATACCTGGAGGTAAAGCAGGACATATACAAACCTTCATCATGATTTTTCTTTTTGCTGAAAAGCAGTGAGACTACATTGACGGTACTTTGCTACAAGCACCTGTTTAAATACTGAGCTGAAGCTGACTGGCTGACTGTTATTTTCTAGTTTTGATGCATTTAATCTAGCAATAAAATCATTTCTTCTTTACGCATCAGACTCTAGGAGCTTTGACACTTAAGGTTGAAACATGAAAACATCACTTTCCATTCCCAGCTCTTGTTTGCGTGGTGCGAGTGGAGGGAACACCTTTCCTCTGCCAGACAGACGAGGTTGGAGAGATCTGCGTCAGCTCAGGCAGCTCTCGTTTAGCATACTACGGTCTCCCAGGAATGACCAAGAACATCTTTGAGGTCAGGAACTCCAGTTTTAATGTCTAATAAAATGCACATACTGTATTTTAGGATGATTCAAAGCCCATATTCACAAAGAATCCTAAGACTAAAAGTAGGTCTTAGGGACATTTTAGGAAAACTCTTAGAACTCTAAGATTTTTCTTAGAAACTTTACCTCAGTCAGATAAAAGTTGTTCACAAAGCATCTTAGACCTTAAGAGAGTGAAGCAGGAAGATGATGGAAACAGAGAGAGCTGATTGGCTGATCCACCACCTAAACATTGGAGGAAATGAGAATCTTTAACAATCAAACAATTATTAATGTGTAGATAAGATAAACTTCATCATCTCCATAGAGGGAAATTAATTATTTTCAGTGCTAGTAATGTAATATTATTGAGGATAAATAAATAATAGGAAAAAAGATTGAATAATCACGGATAAAAAGTGGAGAAATTCACAAAAAAGTATAAAAAGGTTGAGGAAGTATTTTCTGTATTGCATGACAATGTCAGTAGCCTAAATGTTCATCTAGAACTTTTGCTTGTTTGATGCCATCTCCTCGCTTTTCCTAGCTGCACTTCTCACGAAGCTGGTGCGTAAAAGCAGAGAAAAAAAACGCATTGATATGCGGCGATACACTTCAAAGTCATTGTATATGCTCGGCGATCCAGGGACAAATTTACTTCTCAACGCTCCTCTCCAGTTTTCGCTGCTTTCCAATTTGGTCTTTTCCACCTTTTTTTCCCTCCATTTTATGTCGCTTGTTTGTGAATCCAACCACTTTATACAGGCAGGCTTTCCCAGTAAAATGCTGACATGTGGTTGCACGTTAATATCACATAGATAAAGTAGTAAAATGACTGGCGAGTAAAACAACAAAAGCTAATCAAAATAATGATGAGGATGTAAATAAGGTGTGTTCAAACATTTTGATGCTATGTGACAATCAATTAATTTTGCTGAGTTTATCATGATGACAGACATTTCTGAATCCGGACTAATCGGTTCATTTCTCTCCTTCGATCACTAGGAGTGAATTTGTGTTGTTTTTTGTTCTTGCCCTGTCAACCAATCACAGCTCTTGAAAGACAGCGTCACACCTGTAGCAACAGGGTCAACCTCACCTCCTCACTAAGATAAACATTTCTGTCAATCGCTCTTAAGCTACGACTCCTTGGTAAGAATTTTCCGGCTAAGATAGGAGCTCTCTGAGAGACTCTGAGAATCTTTGTGAATACGGACGCTGGTATCTTAAATCCTTTTGGGTAACTTGTTTACCATTAAAAAGAGTTTAATGAATGTTAAGCTCTTTCCGAGGGATCATTCAAACCATCAGATTTCTGTTTTCTGATGACTCCTGTGTGCGTGTTTCACCGATAAAATGAAAGCATCAACAGTGTTGTGTGTTGTTGCAGACTATCCCAGTGAAACCATCTGGAGTTCCCATCAGTGACAGACCTTTCACCAGAACCTCACTGCTCGGTTTTGTGGGACCAGTAAGTTTGATCTGATTAAACCGGGGGATTTTTATGCCTTTTATACATCTATTTTTGGGGCTTAGGCTAAAATCTGTTAAAATGACACTGAAACCGAATATTTGTCATAATCAATCCATTAAGTAGCAATTAGCAAAGTAGCTTTTTATATTTAACTCGTGAGAAACAATGGAGGATCTTTCAGGATTTAAAAGCAGTTAAGAAAAATGTGAATTGATTAATGTTTCCTCTGCACTAGTTTAAGATGATGATTGATTTTCTTTTTTATTAAGCAAAAATCTGTATTTTTTTTTCTCACGATCTGGATTTGGTTTATTTTTCAGTTCAGTTTGCGTGCGAAATAGATGGAAACTTTGACTTTACGTGACATCGCTTAATGTAACGTAAACTTTTAAAATAGGTCCCTCTCAGCAGCCGTCCACTCAACCATCTTTGCTTGATTTTCTTTTTAAGGACAACCTTGTGTTTGTCGTTGGGAAGATGGAAGGCCTCATGGTTGTCAGCAGCCGGAGACACAATGCCGATGATGTGGTCGCCACGGCGCTGGCTGTGGAGCCCATGAAGTTTGTGTACAGGGGAAGGTAAAGGAGGCTGAAATTTTGAATTCATTTGGTATTCGCTGTATCACTGGTGTGTCTGGCATCGTTTACTGACTCCATTGACCTCACGGCTGCAGAGGCAATAGTTAGATTTTGTGCTTTTGGCTCCAGGATTGCCGTGTTTTCAGTGTCGGTCCTGCACGACGAGAGAATCGTGGTGGTGGCCGAGCAGAGGCCAGACTCCTCAGAGGAGGACAGCTTCCAGTGGATGAGCCGTGTCCTTCAGGTGCAGACATCCTCTGTTTAAAACACTTAGAGTTAGAAAAGGAGCTTTGAATTTCCAAACTACAACCACTAATGTACTAACCTGACTTCCGCCAGATGCATATCGCTCCGTCTAGCTTCACTCACATACATCTGGGACACCGCCGGTAGAGAATGATTTCTCCAACCAAATTTATGGTCTGGCCAATCAGGACGCAGGGCTGGAGTTTCATAGATGTGACGTAGTGGAGACGCGACCATGACGTGAGACTGTTTTGATAGCAATGGCGGCTCGTCGAGGAAGCAAGCGTTAACATCGATGCTGCTATTTCTTCCGTGTTGTCCAATCTACCTAATATTGTTTCATTAAAAGAACATCAGAGAACGCCTCTGAAGGCTTTTGTTGGTGGAAACGATGTTTTCGCCCTTCTCCCGACCGGATTTGGCAAGTTTTGTTTTCCGGGGCAAGTCCGCGGCGGACGCGGAAGCGCCCCGGAGCGGTTAGCGGTTAGCGCTAACTATGTTAGGAGGCCTTTAGTCCTCAACGCGGTCGCCCCGGAATCGACTCTGACCCGCGGCGCTTTGCCGCCTGTCTTCCCCCCTCTTCCTGTCAGCTCACTGTCAATAAAACGCATGCCACTAGAGCCGCAAACACATTATTATTATTTATTTATTTTTTTCTGCGTCGCTATCATCAGCGTCACGGGTTAGCTTCGGTGTGAGTGGTTGAAATAGCACGTCAATAAAGATGACAGACAAGTGGCTTATCCAATCATATGCAAGAATTTTTAATAAGGCCCAGCCTTCTGTAAAGGCAATTCCTATGGAGGAGTCCCAGATGTATGTGAGTGAAGCTAGGCGGAGCGACATGCATCTGGCGGAAGTCAGGTTACTAATGTACTACACCTAAATCATCCATAAAACATGGTTTATGAAACTAGTTGGAAGATGAAAGCTGTAGACTTTCTACGATCAGCTTAAGGTTCACTTTAAATTTGAAATACATATACATATTTTGTTTTTGTCCAGTTTTATATTTCATGTATTTAACCTGTCCTTGTGTGTTATTCAGGCCATCGACAGCATCCACCAGGTTGGGGTGTACTGCCTGGCTCTGGTGCCTGCCAACACTCTTCCTAAAGCTCCTTTGGGCGGCATCCACATATCTGAGACCAAGCAGCGCTTCCTGGAGGGCGCCCTGCATCCCTGCAACGTCCTCATGTGTCCTCACACGTGTGTCACCAACCTGCCCAAACCGAGACAAAAACAACCTGGTAGATAATCTGCTGAGGAAAACCTCAGTGCTCCTTTGTAATGCGGTTTATTTTGAATCCACGCGGTTGCCTGTGCAGACTTCACTGACACCTGTTATGATTTGGCTGCTTGGACAGAGGTTGGTCCTGCTTCCATGATAGTGGGCAACCTGGTGGCAGGCAAGAGGATAGCACAAGCCTGTGGGAGAGACCTGGGGCAGCTCGAGGACAATGACCAGGCACGTAAGGTAGATAGTCATCCTCATTTCATTCATGCTGCTCATCACAAAGGTAAGGAGCCGATTTCAGGGAGTGAAATCTGAGAGACCAACCTGCACACATTTCTGTTCACATTTCTGACCCCAAGATGGGTTAAAATGAATTGAGGAAAATTGAGAAGCATAATTGTCTTTCATAATTGCAAAATTATCACTTGTTTTTCTTTCTTTTTTTTTTGTGTCCTGTCTGGCAATGTGGCAAGAAGAATTGTTGTCTTAATGCCAGAAAGAGCCCAACCGATTTTATTCTCACAAGTGGAGCATTATCACTTTCGCCATAGTGCTCTGCTTGATTTATATATGTAAATAGTTTTATTATGTAGGGAATAATTCATGTTTATGTGGACACTACATTGATAAAGTAGAAGAGGAGAGAGAAATGAGAAGAAAAAAAAAGAAAGGGAGAAAAAGAAAGAGGAGACAGTAGAGAAAGATTAACAAAAATGTCACTTGTTTTTCTAACTTAAAGTTTCAAAAGCAACACCTTCTGTGTTTTCTGGAGTATCAGATTGTTCATTGCCTTCTTCTCATGCTGACATTACAAATTGCTGTGAAGTAGCTGCAGTTTTGAGACCTGAGACTGTAAAAAACAAACAAGGTTTGGTTAGTTTTATGTGACTTTCAGTTGCTGCAATGAGGAAGTTATATTCATTCTTATCCTCAGCTATAAACTGTTGCAAATTATTATTTAATCGGATGGAAACTTTTACCTACTTCTGCTACCCTGAATAAAAACACAAAGCAAAGACTTTTTCTGCCGTCACTCATCCCATCATCCACCCCCTCCGTTTTATCCATTTGTGACAATTGTGAGCCCAAATATTCAAATTTTTTTATTTCAGTTTTCATCTGAAAACCCCAGAGTCTGAATGTAAAGTGTGTATCTGTGTTTTACCAACAGTTCCTCTACATCCAGGACGTGCTACAGTGGAGAGCTCAGGCCACACCGGATCATCCTCTGTTCCTCGTTCTCAATTCTAAGGTAAAGGTTACAGAAACTAATCTAACTGTGTGAAACCTGACAGTTTTAAACAGCCATACTCAATAAATTTGAATATTATTGAAAAAGTTAAATTATTTCAGTAACTCCGTTCCCTGAGTGAAACACATTATATATTGATTAATTACAAATATATTGATGTTTTTAAGCCTTTAGTTCTATTAAATATGATAATTTCCTGCGCATAGTTAGTGAAAACACAAAACTTAAGATTAGAACATTACATCAGACTGAACTAAAACTTTAATACATGCCTAAATGTATGTTTAATATCTGCTTAATGGTTTATCTATTTAATTGCAGTCATTGATGATGAGTTTACATCTATTGAAAGCGATAGATAAATATCAGATTTAGTTGTCTGCCACTTTGTGATATAGAAACTAGCTTTCCTCGTTCAATCATCCAGCTGTTAATTAATTAATTTATTTATTTGACTGTTTTATTAATGGTCCACATGTGACACCTGCCTACTGTAGAAATGTCCCTCATAGATTTATGGTTAACTTTAGTATTTTAGGAGCTGAAATGCATGTTAAGGACTGACGCACCCTGGTAAAGCGATACGCTCAGTTTGTGGGGAACAAATCGCTGTTTTAAAAGATCATTAATTCAGTTTGCATTATCAAGTTATCAGGCTTTACTATTAAAACTGCAAAAGGAACCTCACCTTTTTTAAAACATGCATTGATATCACAGCTGTTTGTTTTAATTTTAGATATTTTAATTTAATGTAAAAATTATTTCCACTTCACAATGTGGCCACTTTAAGGGAGATAGTAAAATGATTTCAAGTCAGTTATTTTCAGCAGCTGCTGTATTTTCTTTGTCTTAACCTTTTAAAAAAATCAGGGTTAATTAAAGATCTCTCTTTAATTGTGAGTGAACTTAATAAGGCGCTGTGGACCCACGTTCTCTGTGATTTCCCTTCAGGGCACGGTGGCCAGCACAGCTTCCTGTCTGCAGCTGCACAAGCGGGCAGAGCGAGTGGCGGCCGCGCTGATGGGACGCCTCAACACTGGGGACCACGTAGCACTCGTCTACCCACCGGGTAAAATGTCCCGCTCATTACTGTTCCTGCCTGGTTCATTTCAGCAGAGCTTTGTGGATGTTCCCTCACCGCTTCCTCCACGTGTTAATGCTGTGTGTGTGCAGGAATCGACCTGATTGCGACCTTCTACGGCTGCCTGTATGCCGGGTGTGTCCCGGTCACCGTTCGACCCCCACACCCGCAGAACCTGGCCACCACCCTGCCTACTGTCAAGATGATTGTTGAGGTCAAACAAGCTGTTTCTTGCCCAAACCTTTATGGGATCCATCTGATTTATATCGACATAAATCCCAACGAGGGGACATTTTGCTTGCATGGCGTTTCTCTTCCTGACGCAAACCTTTCTGTGCGTTGCAGGTCAGTAAGTCTGTGTGTATCCTGACAACCCAAGCAATAATGAAGCTACTGAAATCCAAAGAGGCTACTGCAGCTGTGGACATTAAGAGCTGGCCCACAGTGATGGACACGGGTAAATCATTTAAACAAACACTCACCACTTAGTGGTTCCGGCAGCGATATTATTTTAACGACCTGATTAGTTTTCTCTGTGGTAAAAAGCCTCTTTGGTTCTGCAGATGACCTCCCCAGGAAGAAGTGTCCTCAGACGTACAAGCCGCCCACACCAGAGATGTTAGCTTACCTGGACTTCAGTGTCTCCACAACTGGGATCCTGGCAGGGGTCAAAGTACGTTGAAGCGCGTTAAAAACTTTCCCAGATTTACTTTACAGTGCAGAGATGACATGCTGGGACGATATCCGCCTCTCACTCTTCGTTCTTTTTTCAAAGTTGACACAGATGTCTTCTTCATGTCCGACCCTTCCTCTCATGTCTCTCCTAGATGTCTCATTCTGCCACCAGTGCCTTGTGTCGCTCCATCAAGCTGCAGTGTGAGCTCTACCCTTCCCGGCAGATCGCCATCTGTCTGGACCCCTACTGCGGCCTGGGATTGGCTCTCTGGTGCCTGTGCAGGTAAACCAGCAGCTCTGACCCGCTGAAGGAGAGAGAAACCCAGTCCCCCCTGTGTAACCCCACTCAGCGTGGTTTCGCGTTTCTGTTTTAGTGTTTACTCCGGCCACCAGTCGATCCTCGTTCCTCCTCTGGAGTTGGAGAGTAACGCGTCTCTCTGGCTCACCGCTGTCAGCCAGTACAAGGTCCGGGTCACCTTCTGCTCGTATTCAGTCATGGAGATGTGCACCAAGGGTCTAGGCTCACAGACTGAAGCTCTAAGGGTCAGTTTCCCCCACAAACTGTTAAGACATGATCTGTTTCAACATATAATGCTCATGGCACAGAAATGTTGTTTAAAGTGTGAACGGAACATGGTTTCAACAACAAATACTGCATCTATTATTTATAGCATACATTAGCTTGCAAGATCTGTCCCTGGATGATGCTTTCAGTTACATAAATGACCTATAAAATATTCATAAAGTGCTATACTGTCAGAGTACGCTGTGTGAAACATGGCGCTGTTTGTAACGATGCAGTTATTACTGCTATCGTGAAAAAAAAAGCCTGCAAGGGCCTTAAAAAGGTCATTTTAATATAATATTTAGGCACATAGATATTATGCGCTTTTGTTGGATTTCTAGTTTATATCCATTTCCTGCAGCTTAGTTTTGATATTAATACATTTTATCGGCGTAAATGGCTGTTGTTAACGTAACTCCTCTTTCCTTTCCTTTCATCCAGTTGCGAAATGTGAATCTGTCCTGTGTGCGAACGTGCATGGTGGTGGCAGAGGAGAGGCCTCGTATCACCCTCACCCAGTCCTTCTCCAAGATCTTCAAAGACCTGGGGCTCTCACCTCGAGCCGTCAGCACCACCTTCGGCTGCAGAGTGAACGTAGCAATCTGTCTGCAGGTAAGCAGCAGCTGAAGGATTACGCCTCCAAAGTGCATGAAAAACGATGGTGCTGGCAGGGTTTTAGATGTGTGTTGGTTATGGTTGTCTTCTTGTGTCAGAGTTTGTGCTCTTAATAGTAGAGCAAAAAGGGTAAAGTGGAACTAGGCGCCAGAGAGAATGATGAAATCTCTGTAAATTATAAGTGTTCATATGCTTTTTATATTAAGCTTCAGTTCATTGTTTATATAATTAATCACATTTTTCCTGTGGTACTACACAGTAGTTAAATAATCCATTTCATTCTTTAAATTAGTTTATTTTAACATGTAACAGGGTTCCTGCGCAGATTTGAAAAGTCTAGAATATTGTGAGATTTGATTTATATCATCTCCCATGTCTCCTGGATAAATCTGGAAAACACAATTTACAGACTCAGGTATTTCTTTCTCTTAAAGACAGAAGTCTAAATAAAAAAAATAAAATGTTGCTTTAGCAGTAATTTATATTTAGAGAAATATAAACCTAAACATTTGTCTTTGACTTACCGCATCATCACTTGCAATTTTGGTGAAGTTCATTTCTCGTTTCTATTGTTAATTTTTTTTACAGAACCCATTAATTAATGCCCACTCAATGGCGCTTTTGTTTTGTTTTTGTTTTTTTTTACAGTTTTATGGTCTCCCCTTATATCCTGGTTCTGAACTGGACAGGTTTCATCTACTAGGATTGTTTTATTCAAACTCCACATTTTTGGGTTTTTCTACAAACAAACTAAAAGTACCATGGAACACACCCTCTGTTTTTATAATCTTTATTTACTTTTGGATAATACAGGCCAGTTTTTATAGGACATTGAGATTATCTAAGTTTGTTTAGGTGCCGGAAAAGCCGCAATGCCATACCAGGAGCTTTTTGTTTTAGGATTGTTAAACATTGAGGTGAAAGCAAAGAAAAAAAAATGATCTAAAATTAGTAGGAACCTGGTTATACAACTAGTTTTTTACCCTTTAAGACAAGTTTAATAACAAAATTAATTAAAACTTTATCTCAAATCCAAAGTTCTAAAAGTTAGTGTTATTATTAGGTCATGAACAACGTTCACCTAGTCGTTCTCAACATGGTTGCTGAAAGTCCTGGTACATTTTTCCTGTTTTCCTCTTTTTTTGATGCAGTTTTATTTGTGTGTGTTCTACGTGTATCTATATATGAACACATACATGTATATCTCTATCTGTCCCGCCCTGTCCTGTCGTGTCCTGTCAGCCCAACAGGTTAGGGAAACTGGCTGAGCAGGTACTGTGGGATGAGAGTGGCTGTTTGCTCAGTCTGTGTGCTTTTGTGCCCGTTTGTTCTTTCTCTTGCATGATGTTTAAACGTGCTTTGCCTCAGTTCACATTTATCCTCATTTGCTTTTATTTTCGTTTCAATGAGGCTTGGCTTCATTTAGCTTCATTTGTTTTTTGTTTTAGCCAGTTTTCCTTGCAAAAAATTGGATTCTCACCTATCCTTTGAGAGGATTTATTAGCTGTGATTGACCACATTATACTGATTGACCGCCAGATTTACTATTGTTTTCACAAAATATTTAGTAGCTTTTTATAAAGAAAGGATTTGCACCTTTTATAAAGATAAGAATAAGAAACTATAGCTTGTTCAGCTTCAGATATAATCTGTAGCTGGTTTTCCAATGTTAACTGTGTCTTTTGTTTCCTGGCAAACACTAACAGAGTTGTTGATATTTTCCAACAACGATCTGCTGCTGAAACGGCTGCTATGCTTCCCGGATTGGCCAGATTGAGCTAGATTAGCTCGTTTTCTTCACCTCACAGACCTCGCTCGAAACAGCGACTGCTAGCGTAGGCGCCGACTGTACATTGGCAAAGGAGTAATGGAAAACATCGTTTGCTGTTGCTGGGTGCGCCGCAGTAAAGATAACAAATCCCACCACAGATGGGATCAATTTCTGCTTGAGCAATTGTTCGGTTAAAATCACGCTGCATGGCCGGCGTTTAATCACAACAAACAGTTCTCAGGGTTTTAGATCCTTAGACATTTATAGGAGGGGAGTAGAGTAAAATCATATTTATTTTTTACTGGTGGAGTTCCAGGAAAATCAGCTGTGGGTGTTTCCCTCCGTTCCTACAGTTGGTAGCATCGGAGACTGTGATAAAGGAAATATCTCTCTGTACATGGTTGAGTCCTAACTCCTGTGGCCTGGCTTCTGGTCGGCTTCTGGCTGCCTCTTGCTTTTCCAGCAGCTGTTTCATAACCAGCTTCCTCCACCTCCTCACACAGACCGCACACAGAGGTCACATCAGGGCTCAACCGGCTTGGTAATGTCCACTTCTCTCTGTTTTATTCCAGGGAACATCCGGACCAGATCCCACCACTGTTTATGTGGACATGAGAGCTCTACGACACGACAGGTAGTGGGCAGCATTGCAAGACTGCCAGCACAAGCAAACTTATTATATAATATATATATAATATAATATAATATAATATAATAATTATGTTTCTGCTATTTATTTAATGTAAGTCATTGCTCATTTTATTTGCCTCGCCAGGGTTCGCCTTGTTGAGAGAGGATCCCCTCACAGTCTGCCCCTGATGGAGTCTGGCAAGGTGAAAAACAATAAGCACAAAAAGAACAGATGTTTTTTTGCTGTACGGATGATTCACTTTAATTAGTGAATGAGTTGTTAAAGTGAGGCATGGCTGTCTGCTTGTGTAGATCCTTCCTGGAGTGAAAGTGATCATTGCCAACACAGAGACCAAAGGGCCTTTAGGAGACTCACATCTGGGAGAGGTAAGTCCAAGACTAATAATAATATAAATAATGAAAAACCAGGATAGAAATATAAAAAATTCGAGCTATAGAAAATTTTTCCAGCAGATTAATTAATCCAAACACTTGCATTTTCATATCCTTTAACTTTAATGTCAATTACCAAAGTTTAGCACAAGAAATCCAATTGAAATTTTATTGATGAATTAAATTTTTTGCTTTAAAAAGTCAAATAAGTTTTTTTTCATAGATCCAGGTTATTTAGTTATTATTTTCAGACCATTATTTAAAGGTGCTGTTTTTTTCATTACCCCACCATTGGGTACCTTTTGTTGTTCTTTTCTATTACATACCCAACTTTTTCAGATAAGAAATGTGCATACAGACAATTGAAGGTATTTCCTTAGTTAATTAATGTATTGAGAAATGTTACGACCAGTTGAAAATATTTTGGACAGTCAATCTAAATTCTCCACCTTCAGAAAGATAAATACACTAGGTTAGCATAAAACCTGTTATGATGATATAAAATAAGTTTAGAAATAAAATATGAGCACAGTTTAGTTTAGCTGTAAACTTGAGATTAAGCAAATTTTAACACGAAAATTTGTTGCAGAGCTGTTGTATTGATTTAATTAAAACTCCTTAATGAAGAGGCACATTGTAAATCATGAGCAAGGCTCTGTGCAAGATCTAAAACTTCCACCAGAAGAACGTGCGACCCTTAGTGTAACCATTAGTGATGGTGAACCAATTGAGTCAATGGCTTCAGGAAAGGGTTCTTTTCTCAAAATCTTAATTTGCAAATTAAACCACCTATTGCTCTCGCTGCGAGAAGGGATAAAAATGTAGAAGTGCCGGTACTACCTGCCGGTGAATACCTGCCCACTTAAAGCGCTGCTTATTGGGAGAAATCAAGTCAAATATGCTCACATAGTTGAAATCCTCATCTTCCAACTTGGCTCCATCCTCTATCATCTCCTCAATCCCTTCAATCTCCTCCTCTCACCTAAACTTTACAAACTGTCTCCAAACTATGAAACCTCTATCCAAACTCTACTCTCCAAATTCTATCAAAAACCTGAACTGACCGCAACTCTCCAACCTTTATCTGTGTCACAGGTCTGGGTGAGCAGTCCTCACAACGCCACAGGCTACTACACGGTTTATGGTGAAGAGGCGCTGCACGCTGACCACTTTAACACCAAGCTCAGCTTCGGAGACACCCAGACGGTCTGGGCAAGAACCGGTTATCTGGGCTTCCTGCGACGCACTGACCTCACTGATGCTAGTGGAGGTGAGTGCGATCGATACGATTTTAAAAATGTCTCACTATGGAAAGCTTAGTTAGTATATCTCTATTGTTACATCTGTAAATGTGTGACACAAACTCAGCACGCGTTTTTGTGTGTCAGAGCGCCATGACGCCCTCTATGTGGTGGGCTCTCTTGATGAGACTCTGGAGCTGCGGGGAATGAGGTATCACCCCATCGACATTGAGACCTCTGTTATCCGTGCGCACAAGAGCATAGCTGAATGGTGAGACACCTGCAGCAGCTCCAAAAAAACGTTATCATAACCTAACGACAAATATCCAATATGCCGTGTTCTCTCTCCTCCCTTAAATCCTCCTCGTTCATGTCTTCAGTGCGGTGTTCACATGGACCAACCTCCTGGTCGTAGTGGTGGAGCTGGAGGGGTCCGAGCAGGAGGCCCTGGACCTGGTGGCGTTGGTGACCAACGTCGTCCTGGAGGAGCACTACCTCATCGTGGGAGTAGTGGTGGTGGTGGACCCCGGCGTCATCCCCATAAACTCCAGAGGGGAGAAGCAGCGGATGCACCTCAGAGACGGATTCCTGGCCGACCAGCTGGACCCCATTTACGTGGCGTACAACATGTGAGGGGTCCGTCTACAGGAAGCCTACCCCCCCTCCTGTGTTTTTTATTTCTTCCCTCTCATGGAGCAGCGGGACAGAAATGGCTTGTGTGAGTTTGGCCCTGATTGAAAGACCCTTGCTCTTCAGCACACACGGCATAAGACTGAAACGTTGATACAACAATTACAAAAAAGAAAAAGACAGTAGAAACCTCCTAGCAGGTATAAGACTGACTAATCTCACATCTGTTTCCCTTGTGGATTTTGTGCATCAGCAAATAACGTTTTAAAGGGCATTTTTCTTTTACTGATGGGAGTTTTGGGTGTGTGACGTAACTCTGGACTCCTCAAACCCAGGTGCAGCACAGCGGGATGTTTAGAGTGCCAATAAATGTAATTTATTTTTGTTGAGCTCAAGAAGGTTGAATGTCGAGTGTGCGCTTGTGCCAGTGCACCAAATATGATTAAAACATCATTTTGATGCACCTTTATGCTACAGGTCCGACACTTTTCATGGAAAAACCCTTAATTTCAGGCCACATCGTGATTATGCATTGATGAAGGAGCACACAGCTATGGTAGGATGGGTTAAGATTGCCTTGGCTTGCTGTTATTACACGATGTGAGTCGAAAACACAGAATGCGGCTTGTGCTGCACGTTTCACACACTCCTCCGTACCGGTGTATAGATGTAAGACCCAAGACACCGTTTAAAAGGGTTTGCTGGTCATTTTATTTAATTATTTCACTCCAGATACACACTCTGGTAGGTTGTTAAAAACAGGAAATATCAGAAAATTATAAATGATATAATGAGGGAGGATGCAGCGCTCTCTTCTGGTGGCTATTGGATTTAGCAGCCTAAATCACTGGAAACTGCACTAAAATATAAACCAGCCACTCAGAACATGTTCAGTTTCAATAAGAAAATACCCTAAAAATGTTAAACTAGCTTTGTTATACAGGCAAGGTGAGGTCTGGCAGAGAGAGATATCATGACTCTGAATCGAGTCAGACAAGTCACAAATGTATGATTTTTGACTTGACACTTGATGAAATCATACTAGACTTGGGAAAGTTCCATTTTATACAGTTGTTTAAATGATTCAATTTGTTATTTTAATAGTATTTTAATCAGCATTGTTTTGTTGGAAGTTTGTGAAGTTAGTTTTTTTTCCTTTTTTTTTTACTAGGTGATCTGGCAAACAATACGTCTTTTAAAAGAAAAAAAACATACATTTTTGAAAATACTATTTTCAGGTCAAATTAAATATTTGGACTTGTTTAAAGTTCGACATATAAAGTTTAGGACTCATCTGAGGACTTGCAAGTCTAGTCGGGACTTGACTTGTGTAGCAATGACTTGGTCCCATCGCTGGGTAGAGTAGGTGAAAACCGAATTTCCACTTCCTGTTTATGAACGAGCTAACCTTAGCTAGCATTTGAACGGCGATGAGTAAAGCTTCTTCACCAAAGACCAGAGCTGGCCGGCAATAAGCTAACTTCTGCTTGAGGCCGATGCAGGTGGGGACTGACCCAAATAATAGTAGTTCTACCTAAGATCCATTTATCTACATACGCTAATTGGCAACTTCATTAGGTACACTAGTGCAACTGCTTGCTAACAAAAACAGCGAATCAGGCAACCATATCAAAGCCATTCAATGCTGAGCATTCCAGGAAGTGGTTATCTGCTGGGATTTTAACACACTATTATCTCTCAGGAAAAGAGAAGATAGAGATGTGGTGTTGATGTCAGCGGTCAAAAGAGAATAGACATACTGTTTATAAGATCATGTTGTTAGAACCATGGTTTGCAGAATACTGTTGCTGAACGCACAAAACGCCGAAAGTTAAAACAGACAGGCCCGCTGCTTAATACGCCTGTCAGCTGAGAACAGAAAATTGAGGCTAGGATTCATGGGCGCTCAACAAGATTAGACAATAACAGATTTGAAAATCCTTGCCTGGTCTGATGAGTTTTCTACGACATTCAGACGGTAGGGCCGGAGTTTGGTATAAACAAAATGAAAACATGGATCCATTTGGCTTTGTATGAATGGTTAAGGCTGGTGGTGGTGGCTAATGATGTGGGGGGTATTGTCTTAGCAGACCTTGGACAAATTGGTCTCATCAGAGCATTGGTGAAATGCCAGAGCCAACACGAGTGCGATTGCCGACCTTGCACATCCGCCAGCAGGATAAGGCGCCACATCACAAAGCTTCAATCATCTCAAGCTGGCTTGTTGAACAGGACATTAAAATCACTAAAGTCCTCCACAGTCACCAGATCTAAATAAAATAGGTTGCCTTGGAATTTACAATTTGGAGGTCACTGCAAAATCATTTAAATTAGGACCGAAACCTCTGAGAAATGGTTAAGACACCTTGTTAGCCATAAAAAAATGAAGACAGTTCAATAACAAGTAGCAAGGTGTTGCTAATAAAGTGGCCAACATGCTCTGTGTAGTATTATACGTTGTGCTCATTGGGATTCAGCTCCACGTGTGACTCACATCTGACAGCAACTCGCATCAGGTAATAACAGTTTGTTGTGTCACTAGCCTTCAAATAATGTCGAGTGCACGTTGAGTCCTTCACGTAGTTTTTTTTCTACATCTTAATGTGTAAAATAGTAGCTGTTTAGTAACACGCGATGCAGGTGATGTGAGAGATGTAGCTTTGAACGACGTCATACACCAAGTGCTGATCGGTTTAAGTCGAACGACGGACGGGATGAGGATGATGATTGTTGATGTCTGTTAGCTGTGAGCTAAAGGATATAAATGAAGCCTTAAGAGTTTTTAATGATGCCTGTTTCTATTCCATCTTAATTTGACAGCAGTGCGATGGAGAGTGAATATGCAGATTGAACTTAGGTTTGGTTACAGGGGTATCTTGTTTTAGGTTAACAGGTATATACTTGATAAAAGCATCAGCCACTGCAAACACTCCTTAATTTTATTTTCCTCATGATTGAAGGTGGGTTTTATAGAAATGGACTGAAATTATTTCCAGCTGTTAAGGGGTTTTGTTATCTTAGGCAAATTGTTTTGTGCCATAACCTTGAATGAGAGTTTGAGCAGCAAATGTACCATGCAAACCCAGTTCCCAATATCCTCAGATCATCCTTTCATGGTTTCTCTTTTTGTTTGTTGCTCCTTTAATTTTAAAACCCCCCTTCAGAGGCAAACTCCAACCTTGTAAGTATGTACAGATTTTGTGTAAATTATTTTTGATGAGGAGACAACAGGAGACTTCAAATAAAGCCTAATTCTGCTATATCTGTGAATCTCTCACTTATATAAAAAAGGGGGTCTTTCATGTGTGAAGCCTTGCAAAGGTTTTTGATGGCTGGAATGGACGCTTCCGAGATGAGATGAATTAAATCCAGCACAACGAGAGGATGGCTGAACTCTGAGACTGCAGGGATGTTGCATAATTTGGAGCAAAGTTTTCTGGTAATGTACAGAAAGATAAAATGGTCTAAGATGATGGTTAGTTGTTATTATTTTGATAACATGATTTGATAATAAAATAAAATTCCAAAAAATACTTTTGACTTAACTTGTCTGTTGTTTCTGCCCACTCAACATATTAGTCTGCTTCTCAGCAATGACCAGTAAAATTAGTTTGAAACTAATGGGTGGCCTGGAATGGTCACAAAAAGTTATTTTTTTCTCTAAAGGCCAAAATCTAAGGTATGTTATATAACAATAGAGGCATATTCATATATTCTTGTTGAATAGACACAGCTGTTTACTTTCATCCAAATCTTGCCATTTCTATGCCATAAAACATACTACTTGACTCATGAGATGTGAATAATATTTCTAGAGCACGGACTATGACTGCCTTCAGCTCTATGAAAGAAGGTATCAGAAACTAGAACCGCAAGCAGCTCTGAGCAGGTTCCACATCTACTGCACATCGATAAAATTTGGGAATTTTCAGGACAAAGCTGTTTCCTTAAGATTAGGCCATTACAATGCTTTTTGCCACTGGGAGGTTTTAAAAAAGTACTAAAATCCATCATTTATCGTAACGTGCCAAAATATTTGCAATGCCTGTTGGTATGAAAATTATATATTATGCTTAAACTGGTGAGTTTTGAAAAACTGTCTGCTACATGTCTGCAGTCTAACCAGGTTCAGTTTTGCGTTGATTGCTGTTGATGCGTTATGAAGGAAAACAGGTTTCACACATTATGCAATATTGTTACTAACAGCGTAACTCTACGATTAAAGGTGTGTTCACACTGAACCCGAGCGACAGATTTACATGATATCCCTAGGTACGTGTAAACACAGGAGCGATGTGACGCAAAGTGACGCTAAGCGAGGCCACAGGGGCGATTCTAGCAACGCAAAAGGAGCGATTTGAGCGTTTCAAGCGAAGCCAGAGTGATACGATGCCTGTGATGGATGCGAAGTAATGGTTGTTGGAGTTGAAAAATCTGAACTTTTGTGTGTTGTCACACCGCGGCAACCAATCAGAAACTGGAGGTGGCTGTGATGTGGTTAACATTTATCAGTGATATGAAGTAAAAATAATTTTCCTGTTGGTAAATCCCCACTTTGTCACATAGCAGAGTCTCTCTGATTGGTTGACGCCTGCATACAGCTGCAAAACTTCAGATTTTCCAACTCTCGGACACTCTAGAGGAGCTTAACGCATGTCAAACCAAATTTTCAACACAAAACGCGCAGAAAGTTTCAAAACGCGCAGCACAAGATGCGCGTGACGCACCGCAGGACCTCTTGAAAACCACCCGAATGCGCGTCAACCATAGACTTTGCATGTAAATCTGATGCCCTTGATTCTCAAAAGGGAATGAAAGGTCTGAACACAACATTGGAATGACTCAAATAACATGCAAAGAGATTTAGTCTCTGCAACTAGCAGGTCAGTGCGTTCACACCGAATGCGTTTTTGCCGACAGTCGCCACATTTGCATACTTTCACTTGCCTGATATATCACTGGGAATTCGCATGGCAAGCGATAGACCAGATATACAGTAGTACAATGGCGCTATCTAGGGACGAGTTCGCTTACCTGCCATTCCAGTCTCTTTACTCACTCTTCTGCAGGCTTGGTTCAGTTACTGATTCAGGTAAAAATAAAAATATATTTGTAAACACACAAACTAAAAAGAAAACTAAGGATTTTTTCGTCAATGTTTGAAGTATATTTATTTTACTAAAGGTGTCTATCAAACTGATAGCCAACAAGGCAAACCCAGAAGAGTGAAGCCTAAATTTGGTCTAAACATTGATTGCAAATGAAGAGCAGAAATCTGATTAACCTAAAATAAAAAGAGATTCATTTTCTTGACAAGGCTTTTCATTACAACTCCTACCAATTAAGCAGAATTGTTTACGGTTAATAATATTACTCCATAATTTAAGTCAGTATTATATCAGACATGTTGAAAAAATGTAAATTGAAATTTAGTTCTCAAAGACATACTAAAAAGCACGGTGTGACAGAAATATCTTTCTGAATTAGTCTTGAATACATTACATAAAAGAAGAAAAGAAAAAAATGTTTAAGTTCAAAGTTTTTTTCTGTATAAACCACAGTTGAACACGATTCATGTGTAAAGGGAGCAATATTTATTCAAAGTTTTTTGTCACAGCTCAATTAACGGTAACTAAAATACATTTATAAATAGAGAAAACAATTCCAGTTAGGTTACAGTACTTAATTTGCAGTTGCATATCTAAAACAAGCCAACACACAATACTGTATAATGGGTCATTGTTTAAAGGCACCGCAGTTTCATGATTTTGAAAAGCAACAGTACATTTGTTTTATACTTGTGCTTGGCAAGACGGTATAAATGCATTCACTGTTTAAAAAGCTTCAGTATTATTCAGTTTATTAGCTATATGGTTATCATAAAACTAAAATTAGGAACATTTTAGATAAGGTAAATATAATACAATATAAAGTGGAGTCTAACAGCATTAATAATTGTCTCCTAACTAAAATTAAAACACGTAAAAATTATACTATAAACATATTTGGTCATGAAATTAAATGGATAGAAGTAAAACGCCTCCAGGAATATAGTGTAAACATGTTATAAAATCATAAAACTGAACTGAAACATAGATAAAAATAAATGCAAAAATTCAAAATTACAATGAAATAACATCACTATACCCACCATAAAAACAGCAAAAAACATAATACAGTATACAATATTTGTTCCATCCTGCTTGTCATTAAAACAGTATATTGTCCATAGAAAGTATTATTAAAGATTAATATAAGAAACAGTGAGAGTCAATAGGTGCATTTACACTGAAAAGCTGCACAGAAAATATGAAATACATGTTAAAATGGTGTTTACTCTGAAATATCCTGCTTTTTAAAACATACTTTGAAATTAGACTTTTCATAAATGAATCCAAAGTTTTTTTGTTTGTTTTCTGTCTTGAAATAGAATAATCAAGATAAATTTTTAATCAAACTCTATTGTACTGTTGATGTTTTCTATCTCTCCATGGTGATTCTATATTACAAAACAAATAAATGGTTTACAAAGCCAAAAAGCATCAGATTTTAGCATTGATCAACATGTGAAAAGTTATCACTTGAACTCCAATCTAATTTATATACGCGTCTACTTTGTCAAGTAACTCAGAGGCCTTGTTCACTGCTAGTACTCCATTCGCGGACCTGAACCGCTCATTAGGAATGTGGGGATATGGATGACAGTTGGGATATTGAGTCTTTTTGGCGTCCACTCCCAGTGACGTCAGTTCGTCCACAATCTGAGGCAGGTCCCTGAGTTGACGGTGGTAGCAGGAAACTTTTGCTGCTGTGGCTGAAATCGAGCTGCCGGTGGTGTGTTTACCATTATGTTTGTATTCTGCTGCAATGAGAGCTTTCTCCACGGCCTGATGGACTTTAAAGAGACACCACTCTGCCCTGCCTTCACTTGTGTCTGCATGAGCGGCGTTCAGATCACAGCGAGCCTGTTTATACCAGCGTCTGGCTTCCTCTCTGTTTGGCCTTGGAACATTTGTGTTATGGGTCCAAAAGTTGTAGGAATGGAAGCCTCTAGATCTAAAGAATCTTTCCCGACCACTTCTGTGACGTCTGGCCTCTTGGCCCCATTGCTGGTAGAAGTTTCTGTAATTTGTAGTTCTGCTTGAATTGGATGGATTTGTGAGCTCTTCGAGTCGATTCTGCAAATATTTAAAAGCCTCTGTGGTGAGGAACTCGCTGTCAGGATTTTTGTCAGGATGCCATCTAAGGAAAAGTCTCTTGATGGCTTTATTCCTCTCCTGCTCAGGAAGTATCCAGATCTCAGCCAAACATTTGTCAATTTCCCTTTTAGCTTCATCAAGAGAGGCTGGTAAGGAACTTTGTGTGGGCTGTGAGGAATGTGGCACACCTCCTATCAATACGTCCAGCTCCATTGAAAACTTATTTCTTGTCCCTTCTCTTTTTATCCTGTCTCGTTTAAATTGGTACAGGTCAAGATGACCAACTTCCACTGGTTCATCACCTCCAATATCTATTTTGTAATTCCAGGAACATCTTCCAGATTGTCCAGGAAGCTCTTTGATGATAACTGCATAAATGTATGTGTTGTTGGTGCTGTATCCGACATATTCCCCCTCTTCAAAGTTGTTCAGGAAGCTCATGTCCAATGAATCATGCCATTCATCTGGAATATCTGTCCCAGGGTCTGGTGGATTGAGAGTTTGTCTTTCAGTCTCAACACTGTCATGGATGTCGTTATCAGCCAAGGTTTGCTGCACATCTTGCAGATCATCACACATGAGAAGCTGTCCAAGCACTGGCAGATGAACTGATGCAATGTTGTGGTCTAAAAGAGCATTTATCCCCTTTGTCAAAATCATGTTAACTTTGTTTATAACCTTAGGAGCCATGTCATTGTTGTGTTTCAAGAACAAGGTAAGACCTCGTTGTTCTTGTTTGACAAAAACATCAGTTTCTCTGGCAGTTTGGTGTAGCGGCTCTCCATCCAGCCACAGCATCGTTTTCAGGGATTCACAGCAGACAATCTGAATACTGCCAAACAACTTCAAGCACATCTCTGTTGCCTTTTCTTGTGTTATTTTACCCTCAGTCTGTTCTCTGAGGAGACAAATAAGTCCATGTTTGAATGCTTCTGAGGAGAGATGCTTATCAAACCAACCACTGAACTCACAATTGTTCCCAAGCTCACAAAGCTGCATGTTTGAGTCCACAACTTTCTCCTCAGTGATCTGGGACAACATTTTAGGTTGAAGTTTCTCAGGTAACATCTTCACCAGTCGATGGTGTTCAAAGATGTCACTCTCCAGATGACATGAACTGAGTTTCTCCAGCAACAAGAACCTATCCTTCAATCCTTCTTCCAACCGTTTGATCTCAAACACTGTGTCGTTGTA
The DNA here is from genome assembly GCA_037039145.1 of Fundulus diaphanus. Taxonomy (NCBI): domain Eukaryota; kingdom Metazoa; phylum Chordata; class Actinopteri; order Cyprinodontiformes; family Fundulidae; genus Fundulus; species Fundulus diaphanus. Next base: position 37,848,999 of record CM073132.1, read on the forward strand.
GTAGAGTGAAGTTGATGTGTGCAACTTTCCATCGACTGCAGGAAGATACAAAATCTGAACATCACCACTAAGAATCTGGTTTCCTTGATTTTTCATCAAGAGAAAAAAGTGCTGAACTGCTCGTTTTACCGTGATCAGCTGGTTTGCATTTAGCTGTTGTTTATCACAGGAATCAGAATAAATAGCTGCCAGGACATTACAGTACTGCTCTGCAGTAGCTTTCTCCTTCACACCAACTTTCTTAAAGAACTCTTTATACATTGCATCTTGTGAAGAAATTTCATATAAGTATGGTCTGAAGTCGAGATCATCATTAAGTGAGAGACAAACACCATCAGCTTTAAAAAGCACAGTGTCGTTTTCAACTAAGACAACAGGAAGGCCATACAATGACTGTCCTTCAAAGTCATTGGCTTGCAGGTAAGCATAAGCACGTCGAAAAACATCTGCACGTGTTTTGATCAACTGCTCACTTTTAGATGGTGACTGACAGATGTTTCCCATGTTTCTGGTCACATACTGTGAAGGTGGTTGTTGGTGAACTCCTGCGTTCTTCATCTTTTGTAACAGATTTTGAGAGATATAAACTGGCAAATCTATGATTGGCATTGAGGACCAAATCAAATCCTGATGTTTAGGATCTCCATCAATCAAAGATCCTCTGATCTGAACGGCAGTATACTCTGAAGCAAACGGTTTGTGGTATTTGCAGAGATCTTCTTGAATCTTAACTGGATAAATGAATTTGATGTCAACAATGCTCCTCAGCAACCTTTCGTCTTTGTCTTTGCTCACTTTAGTCAAGGCTTCCCTGAAAAGCAGCTTTGAGTTCTGTTTCAACTTTTTAAGGTTTCTGGTTTCTTTTGCTTCCGATTCCACTTGGTATGCAAAGCTGATTATGTCATCATTGGTCACCTCGTGTTTCATTCCAAGATCTCTGACCAGCTGTCTTGCTTTTTCTGTTCGATATTCATCTTCCCCAGTCAAGTATGTCCAGAATTTCTCAGGCACAAATTTTTCTTGGGGAGCCATTTTCTTATAAAGCTCAACACTGTCATCATAGTAGTATGAGGCAGTCTCAAGTCGACCTTGAGAGCTGGAAATGAGCTTTATGGACTTCAGTGAGGAGATAATCTCGTCCTTGTACTTGGAAGACTCAAAATTCATTAACAATAACAACTTTAAGCAGTCAAGAGCATCTTTCTCGCTGAGTATTTGTACAAATGGTAGAATGAACTTCATAAAATACTCAAGATCATCCAGGATTTTAATCTTCAGCATCTCTGACAGACCCATATTTTCTGAGTTGAATTTCAGGAAAGTGTTGTTGCTGTTGCAGAGGGTGAACAAATGTGGAAATGTCTCTGAATGTTTACTGTCAAGGACAAACACTTCCTTGTGTCCATCAATCCTTACGCGTTCACCAAGTGTTGTTTCAAATATTGGTAAAGATTTAAACTTCCTCTCATATTCCTGACGGTTTTTGGACATGGATACTCCTGACTGCAGGAAGTTCTGAAACGCCTTCATATCATCACTTGACAAGTGTGAAAACTCAGACTGGTTGATTTTACATACTTGGTCCAGCACTGAGCTTTTATCATTCACATCCATGAGTTCATGGTGTAGAATTTGGAAAAGCTGTTGGCGCATATTTAAAAAGAAGAGAATATGTAGTTTTAAAAAGCCAAGTTTGCTGAGGATGTGTGATATATCATTTTTTGAGACATGTGGGATTATACTTGACATTTCTTTCATTGTTTGCAGGAGATGCTGGTTGTTTAACCTTGAATGCACAACAGGTAGGATGTAGCAGTCGGAGAGGAGTTCTTTCACATCCCTTAACGTCAGACCTTCATCATCAGCGCTGGATGTCTCAAGTTTAATTTCACTTACGATGAACCACCAAAGGGATTCCAGCCACTTCAGCATTTCTTCACTGGGCAGATACAAACCAGTGTCTGGATTAACTGCACAACTTTGAAGAAGTCTTTGAATTATTGGTTTCAAGTATTCTACGGCGTTTGGAAGTGTCAGTTTCTTGACGAGGTTAAAGGTTTCCAGAACACTGTGCTTTCCATTGATTGTGTGATCTGCAAATTTTTCTTCATAGGCAAAGAAAAGCCTGTCATATCTTGAAATCAGCTTTGGAGATTTCGAATTAAACTTTCTCAATACCTTATCTTTTGTCAGAAGAAGTGGAAGCCCATCAAGCAAAGTCAAATCCTTCTCTTCATTTTCCTTTAACTCAGAATCATTCAAACAAAAGTCCAGCAGCTCTGAGCATCTTTTTTCATCTCTGATTAGAGTGTCAGTCACAGCCAAGGGTAAATCCATATCGGTTTTGGTTGGATCGTTAAGGGGCTTTGCTTGCAAAAACGCACGCACAGAAGCAGGACTGACTTTTAGTACTTTAATCCCAGCTGACTGCATGTTTTCCCAAATGTTGTGCATGTCTGAGAAAGCAGGAACAAGTTTCATCCTGAGAGTTTCTAAAATGAGATTGATCTTTTCATTTTCTGTGTCTGTAAGGTAAGGTGCTTTAACAGAATCTGTTTCTGTAAGGGAACACCAGTCAACAGAATACTGTTTCATTTCCTGATTTGCAGTTTTACTAGTTAAGCTCTTCAGCACAGGAATTACATCAAGACCCTTTTCTTTCATGGACCTGTATACTTCCTGTATCATTTGATGCCACTCTGGACCAACATCTGTCGATATAGTTGGCCAAAAACGCAAGTATGACTCACTGACTTGGCGTCCAAGACTTGCAAGGAAGGCTTTCTTTATGTTAATTTTAGTTCTTATGTAATGCAAGAGATCTGCATATAGTGGAGCAATGACTAGTTGTTTCAAACTCTCATTCCAGTTTAACTTCACACTTTGGCCATCTTCTTTCCAAAGATTTTTCCTGGTTGCATCTACCTCAAAGTTTCCATTCACGTGGACAGGCAGTCCAGTTTTTCCAGGCAATGGAAGTGAACAGAACACAGCCCCTTCAAAAGCGTTACTGCTGTACAGGCTGGGATAAGGAGACTTTGTGTTCACACGTGCAGCAATTGCTCCATGAGGAAGTTGGTTAGTTAGCTTTAGTTCATCATCGCTTTTGTGTGAACCAAACTGTTCAGCCATAATCCATTCACTTTGTCTTTTATCTGAGGTGGAAACGGTGGAAACTGAGATTTCATAAAAGGTCTTGCATGGGGTTATTGGGTTCTTAGACTGCAGTGTATTCTTTAGTTGCTCAGCAAACACATCCTTTTTTACCCTGCTTTCTTGTTTCAGAGTTCTTTCAACAACGAGGATGGTCTTAAGGTTTCTGGAAATGTTATCAATTACATGAACGTTTATCTTGCAGATGTTTTTCAGGAACAGAATAAGTCCTTCTGGATCTTGAGACAGGGCAGAGATCAGTTCATTCATGTCATCTTCAGTTACTTCCTGGTGGGATATTTTCGAGCCTCTTGCTGCCACATCTGTCCTCAAAGGCAATCTGAACATGGTGCCTTCTTTAAGAGGGAATTTCTCAGGAAGAAATGATTTGTAGACATCTGTGTACATATCCTTGAATCCACTAGCTAGATTGTATCCAATGCCCGTTGGAGGTTTGTCTGAATGATTTTCAATGTATTTTTGATTGGGATCAGAAATGCAAAGTAATTTATCTCCAGTGACAATGGAGGGACAGTCAGTCAGGTGGTAAACAGAGTTGAAGCCAACTCCATATTTACCTATCTTTCCTCGTAAGTTTTGTTTCCCTCCTTCTCCTAGCTGCTGGATGCCTTTCAAGTCATCATCAGAAAACACTTTGTTGTTGAACACACAGAGGGCTGGACCCTGCAGATTGTTCCATCGTTCCCCAAACGTTTTTTCTTTGCCATGCTGCCGTTTGTCCCAAATGAAATGAAGTTCTGTTGCCTCAGCATCATCAGCATTCTGGATCAGCTCTTTAAGAATGTCCTTCTTTGATGGATAAGCCGAAATTATGTTTTTAATTCGAACAGTTAGTTGTTCTTGCTGTTCAAAATGAAATGAAAAGGGGGAAAAGTTTTCAACTGTGATGTTTTCCAGGGTATGGTGCTTGGTTGTTTTGATTCCAAAGTGGATAGCCATTGGACGAGGGATATGTTCATGACACAGTGTGATACCCGAAGCAACTGGCATCCATGGGCTGTCATTGTAAAACAGTTGTTTGGCGGGTTGTAAAACTCCATGTTCGTTTGGTACAAAACAGTCTTCAGTTGGTTTTTGCTCTGCCTTAAATATCCCTTTGGTTAAAATTGTGAGGCAAATTGATAGATCATTTTTTGGCAGTGCTTTATTTTCATGTTGGGAGTGAATCTTTCGAAGCACAGACATAAACTGAGTGGTTGTGAAAAACTTTTCAACACCGACAGTCTCCCAGAGATTCCTGAAACTAGAGAAGGCACGTGGAAGTACATGGAGATATGGTTCAGCTTCAAACTCCTCATTTTCAGCAACACAGTTGACATTAACGAATGTGTTGCCAATGAGGATGAAAGGGAATGAATTGGCTCGCTGTGAAATGAAAGTGGTATTCTCACATCCACTGATCCACTGATCCAGAAACTTATAGCACTCATACGCTATTTTGTGAAGCATAGATGCGTCAGCTGACTTTGCATGCTTACAGGCTTCTTCTAGCTGTTGAAGGACGATCTCTGGCTCTGGACTCTTTTGAACTCCTAAACCATCTAAGACTGGATCTGCGTGGTGTATTTTCAGTCCTGTGTTGTCCAGCACAGGATGAATCATGTTAACAAGCAGAGAAGATCTGTCACTGAAAACAGTTGTGGGTTTTTGAAGCGTCGTATTTCTATTCATCATTATGTCACTGGGGGAAAATGCTGGGAGAAATTGAGTCATTCTCAATGTTTTCCAGTGGGGAGAATCTTTGTTATCCAAGTGGTCCTTCATAAGTTCAAGGAGGCACTTTACATTCTCATAAGCTTTCTTTTTGTCAAGACTGAAGGTTTTGGCCATCGTGCATGCTTTGTGGGTGATGTCCTCCAATGGAAGATGATCATTTGCCATTCCAAGTTCCAACAAGCGTTGAATCCTTTTGGGTGAACAGAAGTCCTGTTTGGTTCCACCCAGCAAGCGTCCGTCTTTTGGCTCAAAAAGACAAGCCACTCTTCCCGAGGGATTGACAAGTTTCCTGATATACTGGAGTTTTCCATCTGTTGTGGGTATGCAAGGATAACATGTCAGTAGATGGTCAATCTTTTTCCTATTCATGTCAACAGCATGCAGCACAAGTGTGTCTCTGGTCTTAGGGTCCATGGTTCCAAGGTTTTTGAACACTGCTTCTTGATAGAACTTCTCCCAGGTCCACGTCCTGTTTTGTAAAACCTGTTCTAGGCCAGCTTGCTTGAAACTTTTTCTTAACCACAGTGGAAGAGGGACAACACAGTTTGGTGCTTTTATATACTTCTTACACACTTGAGCAGCGAGTTCACTGATTTTGTCATTTTGCTCAATGGTCTCATGTAGAAAGATGGCATTGTTCATAGAGCACCAGTGTTCTCCATCAAAAAAGAGCTCCGGACCACTGGAGGGTTGAGCGAGGTTAGAGTAAAATTCATCCACCAAAGGCTTGAAAGTATCACTCACTTTCTCTCTCTCAGGCCAAAAGGTGTGATAACAGTAGGCTTCAAGTTGCTTGTTTTCAGACATTTTCTTTAATGCCAAAAGTGCAGTAATATATGCAGTCACCAGAGGATCCTCTAGAAGAGCCTTGTTCCATTCATGTTTTACTCCACTTTCCCACAGACCTCTTCTGTTGCTCATCACAGCAAATGTACCATTTATATTTACTGGGAGACCAGTTTGAATGGGAAGAGGAAGGAAGCAAAATGCCTGTCCCAGTAGATCAGTTTGTAGAGGAGAGAATTTTCCAGACTCTTTTTCTTGTTGCAAACGCACAGCAACGCCTCCAATGGGCAAAGAGTATGCAGCTTTCTCCTTTGCCTCAAGAACCATTTCCAAAGACTGACCTGTGCCAAAGCAGTTGTAAATGAGCCAAAACTGTTGTTCAGTTTCACCAGAATGCTGGCTAGTTATCTGGACAATTTGCACTGTGGAGCTATCAATGACCTTTGTGCATTTAATATTAGCTTTAATCAGTGATTTCTCTGCTTGTTGCTGCTTTGTGACAACAGTTTTAGGTGGAACCATTATTGTATCATCAACAGTTTTAAAGATGTTTAGAAGGGTTGGTATTTCTTTATCTGTCAGTGATGTTGATATATTGTTTGAGATACATTTTAGAGACAACATGTTGACATTCCTGAGAAAAAGCAGATGAGTTTGTGAGTTCTTTGTGAAGTTTTGCTGTAAGGCAAGGATGTCCTGTTTGGGGTACACTTTTTTGCATATTTCTGATCTCATTGCCTCTTTTTCACTTCGGAAAGGTAGTTTGATCAGAGTGCCATCATAGGGTTCTGGAGGACATTTCTGGGTGAAGTCACAGTCAAAAATACTTTCATATGGTCTAAAGAGACCAGGAAAGCAATGGAAAAGTCTCTTTTGAGAGAGATCCAGTTTGATTCCAGGATTTGTACTCTGCTGGATGTGCTTTCTCAGGTGAGTCACATTCGGATCAAGTATGAGAAGTTTGTTACCACTCAGGATGGAGGGAATATCTGTCACGTGATAAACAGTATTGAATCCAAGTCCGAACTTTCCAATCTTTTCTACTTTATCTTGCTTTGAGGCTGAGCCAACTCTCACAATATTTTTCCAGTCGTCCTCGGTAAACTGCTTATTGTTAAAGGCCCAAAGACATGGTCCCTGGCAAAGGGCCATGTCTGGATCAATGAGACTATCAGGAGGATCTTTATGTTCTCTGAAATCCACCAAGAATTTACAGGCATCAGCTCCAGCATCCTCTGCATTCTGAATGAGCTCTTTGAAGATGTCGCCTTCTTCATCATACTCTTTAAGGATGTTTTTAATCCTCGTAGTTATCGGCTCAGATTGTCCACACTGTTCAATGCCAATTAACTCTGGAGCAAGGATGTAGTTACTGAGAAATCTTATTTTAAACCATTCAGCTGTTGCGATTGGGATTTCTTCATGTAGAAGATACATTTCCTCCTCGCTAAATTGAAGTTCTTTCAGTTTATCTTTGGTTACATCACAGAGGAGGGCTTCTGATTTTTGTTTAAGGGTAAACTGTTCATCTTCTGTAATGACTGGCACTGGGATGTCACCCTGAACTGTTTGCTTTGTTTTCCACAACCAGTTGAGAATCTCAAGGGACACTTTCACCTCAGCCGGACTTGCAAATGGGTGTTGTCTTGCTTCGATGTTTTGCTTGATAGAATGAAGAATACCAACTATGTCTTCATTTGAAAGTGAAGTTCTCAGACCAAACTTCTGAAGCAGCTTCTTGTATGGCAAAAATTCATTTGGCACTTTCTTGATGTAGGAGCTCAGATCCAGATCCTGAGGGTAGTTAAGAACCAAGTCACGAGGGGAAACAAACTGGTCATGGGCCCACAGCCAGTCTGGCTCTATGTCCATCAACTCTGCAAATGCAGAGATGTTTTGCTGCATGTGGCTGTAAATGCTATGTAGTTTTCTTTTAAAATCCACATTGGTATCAGGATCATCCATGTCCTGTATGGTTGATTTGAGCAGTGACAGCTTCTCAATTACTTTCTCTGGTGGAGGCAGACGTTTTAGGCCGAGCTTGCTGTTTACTCTGTCACTGAGCCTCCCCATCAGAGGCATCACCTCTCCAACAATGTCTTCATATACAGTGTGTCTCATTTCCTCTGGGCTGTAGAAACAGCTTTTTGTTGATCTGTCAGATATATGTTGTCTTTCAGTACCAGGCTGATCACATGGGACCCATTTAGTCATCTTGAGATGGTTAAGTTGCACATTTGAAAACTTTGACAGTAGATCATAGCCATCCAACATTTCCAAGATGACCTGACCTCTTTTAAGTGCCTCAGCTTCAGAGTTCTCTTTTTGTTTTTCAATCATTGTGGTCGCATGCAGCAAATGCTCAGGTGTCAAATCTGACTCTTTGTTTATCAATCCAAGATGGGTCAGGCTTTCCAGCATCTGTGGTGTTTCTGTGTATACAGATGGGGGGAAGAAGTCTGACTCCAAAATCATTTTAAAGGTTTTAATTCTTGGATCAAAAAAGTCTGAAGCCTTTTTCTTTCCATCAATGAATCTCAATTCCTTACACTTGTATTTTAAGGACTGGTTTTGAGAGAAAAGGACGTCACCATGCTGCAAAATCCATGTCATTATGTTCTTGGTTTCTTGATTGCTGCAGGCACCGTTCTTGATGCTGTCAATAAGGATAATACCTACTTCAGCTGGGCCTAAGAGATTCACTTTCAGCAGCTGTAACAGTCTGCGATCAGCCTCAGTTGCGCATTGGATAACTGAATCAGGCACAGGCAGCTCCGAGGGTATATCTGGACCAGATGTTAGAACCAAAGCCTGTTTTGACTGAGCTGTGACCCAAGATCCTGTCATAGTTTGAAACAGAGGCAGTGTTATTAGCAAATCTTTCTCTTGACGCGAAAGAGAACTTAAATGGGACAGATAGTCTTTCAGTTCTTCTCTTGCTGTTTGAGACTCAGACTTCATGTCTCTGATGATTTGCTGGGAGTTTAAATTCAACAACACCTTCATGACACTCCTTGGAGATGGGTTTAAGACATAGGTTTCAAGGTCTTCATGCTTAAGCCACTCAGTTCCTCTCACCACTGTGCCACCAGCTTTGGTCACCAGCTGAGCTATTTGGTTGGGCAAACTGCTCTCTCCTCGTTTCTGAAAAATGAGGGTTGTCTTCTGTTGTAGTTTTGCCAGTGAAACAGGATGACTGACAGAGAGGGGACTGACAGGTATCAGGGGTATTTCCTTAAAACAACTTAACTCATTGTAGTGAGAGTTGAGAAACCTCCAGAATTTGTGGAGCCAATCTAAAGGTGGATGGTGACTGTTGCTGGTGTCCCAAGTAACACATTTTTCCTCCGTCTTCTTCCAGTCCTGTGGCAGATGTTTTCTTGTATATTGCACTACATGGTCTTTATCAATGTTGATGACTCTGAATAGTTCTGAAAAACATATGAATACCATATTTAATAGTTATTGCAAAAAAAACAAGACAATTTCATCATAACAGTTGTTTAATAAAGTCAAAGTCAACATAACATACTTAGCTTGGCCAGTTCTGTCAGGTGGGTTCTGCAGGTTGAACTTAGATCGTGCGGGATGAAGAGGTTTTTGCTGTATGGCAGTAGCATTCTGGTGAAAAGATACATTTGTTTATTGCGCTTGATTTTTATGTAACAAAAACTGAATCAAGTTTCAGTGACAAAAATAAGTTAACCATGTACTAATATTGCTTAGAATAAGAAATGTCCCAATCAAATCACATATTGTTGATTTACTGTTTGTTATGAAAGAAATATAGTCTAATTATAATCAGACTTTTTTTAGACATTGAATCTATAACACTGAGCTTTTATCCAGTGCAATTATGTATAAACTCCCCTGCAAAAATACACCTGTAAAATTTCACCTAGAAATATTTGTCTGCAGATATTCCTCTGCAAATGTATTGACTTTCAGGTTACTCAAGCCAAAGCAATCAGCATTAGATTGAGTAAAGCAGCTTTTAGCTAATTTTTTACTTGATTTAATGATTTTATTTTACAATATTAAAATTCAGTCTTAAAAAAAGTCTGATTCTAATGAGACTATATTTGTTCTTTGTCCTGCGACTTGGTCTGGTTGGTTTTCTCAGATCATATTGCTTAGATGTTCCCAGCACCCAGGAGAGGTTAGCAGAGATGTCTAAACACCAGTCATCTAATCTTACAATATTCATAGAAAAGCATTAGGTTTGGGAATAAGGAACCATTATTTTCTTTACGTTTTTCTACATAAAACTCCCTAGAACTGAATAGAAATATTTTACACATTCAAACATCAAGTCATACCCAAACAGAGAAAAGACAGGCTGATATGAACTTACTGTACTAGTTCAAGTGTTTTGGATGAAGATATTTTTAGCAGGAGCAATATATGAGTTTATTGAAGACTATAGCTGTATGTCTGGGGTCAGATAGGTTCAGAAATAATAATGTGGGAATTTCAGTTGCACCTTTTTTCGAGAGAATTATTGCAGCTGTCTTAACCTAGGTTAACAAAGCTGCCACAATCGGGCAGGCCATTGATGCTAACTAAGGCAAACACTGGGACAAAATACTGTTTCTGTGGCTGATGGGCAGGGCTCTAAACTTTCACGCATTGACCGTGTGACACCCACATTTCACTGACTTCACACGCTCACACGCAACACATGGCGTTTCTCACGCATAAAAATAACAAAGCCCATCTGGGCTGGGATGATCCGTTCACAGCTGTCCATCCAGAGCTCAGTCTAAACCCCGCCTTCTACCGAGCTGTTTAAGCTTCTTTCACAACTTGTGGCCATCAGTAATTATTCCTGCTGCAGTTTGTGTTAACAGAGCAGCAGGAAGAGCGATCAGAGTTATAAATAATTTTGGTCTTAACCAGTGGTGAAAGTAAGCCGGTACCGTCCAGTAGTGCATATGCAGGAAGCAAGGGGGGAGAGCGCCTGCCAGATAAAGCCTTTATTCAGAACCAGTCATAGCTGCACGCTGGCTCAGAAAACAGATCCACTAACCAGATCCAGTCTAAAACACCATTTAGTCTGTTTACAAGTTTCGTTTTTATTAATTCTGCATATTTTAACTACATGCGCCGTGTTTCTGTGCCTCAACGCTCTTACTGCTCCTCTCCCCTCCCTTCCCTCGGAACCAGAGGCTTTTATCAGCGGTCACCATTCAAAACGTGAATCGCTATGTTTAATGTCTTTACAGCCGTAGCAAAATGTGCCAGTTAAAGTTAGTAGGAGAGTTAGTAGTTCAATTCAATTCAATTTTATTTATATAGTGCCAATTCACGAAACAAGTCATCTCAAGGCACTTTACAAAGTCAAAATCAATCATATTATACAGATTGGTCAAAAATTTCCTATATAAGGGAACAAGTTGATTGCATCAAAGTCCCGACAAGCAGCATTCACTCCTGGAGAAGCGTAGAGCTACAGGGAGTGTCGTCTGCATTGTCCATGGCTTTGCAGCAATCCGAAACTGGTCCACTCCTCTGTAACGAGGAGTCGTTACAGAGGAGTGGACCAGTTTAGGTTCAATCTGCTGGCTTAATGACTTTAACGACCCATTACTAAGGGGTGGACCTGTTTCGGTTGAACATGCATGTTATCTAACCCATTACAAGGCCTTTGTTAGGCAGTAGTATAAAGCTTGTTACTCCACATTACTCCAGACTTTTTGAATTGAGAAAGCTTCCTGGAGAGAAAGTGAAACTTCTTCAACTACGAAAAACAAGTCCAGTTGCTTTTTTTTTTTTTTGAATGACCATGACCTGGATGACTGAGAATCTTCACCAGCATTTTCCCCACTGTTTATCCATCCCGCGCAGCGCACCAATGGGGGTGGGGTGGGGGTGGGCGAAATCCGCCAATCTCAAAGCCCCAAACCGAGGCATAAATTATGCTGGTACCAGACATTACCAAAAAGGTGTTTTTTTTTTCTACAGTTACTTAGGAGCCAGTGAGACGCAGAGCTTAAAAAGCTGCAGCTATATTCCTCAATTCTGGGGTTGCAATGCATAGAAAGTGCTATATTTCCTATAAGATTCCCCATTAAAGACTATTAGTGGGTTAAAAGCGAAGCAGAAAGTCATTATTCCCTCTGCTCCGACCACAAACAAAACGCGCTCAGAGAACAACTTCAAACTCAGCCTTCTGCTAGCGTAATTACGCACCAGAGTGCGCTGCGATCTGGTGCTTCAAGGAGTAAATTAACTGTCCTAACAACTGAAGCAAAGCCTTTCATACCTTTTATACCAAAACCAAAAAATAAATACAGTATCAGACATACCAAACAAACCATAGCCTTACCTTGGAAATTCCTTGTTGTCAATCAAAGCAGTGTCCTCCTCTTTGTTTGTAAAAGATCTGAAAGATCCATCACTGAGTGGAAGTAGCTGAAGGCCCTCCAGTTCCCTGTATTCTCCATCACTCAGTATGTACTCCAAAACACAGAGTTTGTCTTCCTTACTGATGTTATGAACACCAGACCTGCGGAGAACCTTTCTGAGGAAGCTGGGAGTCACACGCTTTGGGTTACTGTGTGGATAGGTCTCAATGGCCCTCACTGCCTTAGCTGGTAAACTCACAAGATTCTCCCCACATGAAACCAAAGTTCTTTTAATGGCAGACAGTGTGTCAGATCTTGTTGGACCGTTACAAGGCATCACAGCTTCTGATAGAGGGATAAACTGTGTTTCATCTCTGGCAAGAGAGAGAACAGCCATGTTCTGATTGAGTAAGTGATGAAAAACATCCACAGCGACATTGAGCCATTTGTCCTTGTGCTGCATTTGAGTAACATCAGGCCACAGGTTGTACACAGAAGACACAGGAAGAGCAGTTTGTTGACAAAGTTTGATGGCATCTTGAATGATCATCACATATGCTTGTGGGAGCACCTCCTTCACCAGCAATTCATTCCATAAGGCATGCTCGTCATGTTTCTGGTCTTCTTCTTCCCACTTGATGTGCCTTCTGTTGTCCGTCAGGCCAAAGCAGGCGTTCACGTAAACTGGGAGACCGGTCTTGTTGGATTCATTGTTTGGGAGAGGGAGAAAGCAGCTCAGTCTGCCCTGACTACAGTCTCTCTGCTCATCAAGGGGGAATGCCAAGTCTACTCTGGGTAAAAAACTCAACTTTTTTGCAAGACGATCAAGGTTTGGCACCTTACTCTCTTTCATGGTGCATGTTGTTACAAGCCATTTTGTTTCTTTGTGCTGTTCTGAACTTTCAGTTATCAATCTGAACTTTGTCAAACCTTCAACGGCTGACTTATCTTCTTGTTTCAGAAGACCTTCTATTGGTTCTGAGGATTTCACTTCAAGTCTGGTGTTAACAGTACCATCCTCACTAACATGGATCAAGGACACTGAGCTCACACTTTTCAAAAAGAGGAGGCTTAAATCTGCATCTGTGACGAAGCTATCAAAAAGCTCCACCACCTTATCTGAATCATACAGATTGTCTGAAATCTCTGATGCCTTGTTGCGTAATGGGAACCTGAAAAGTGTCCCAGAGAAGTACTGATTCTCAATGATTTGGGACCATCTTTGTTTGCCGAGAAGTGAAACTATGTCTCTGTAGGGTTGGAACTGGTCATGCATCGTCATCAAAGCTTCTTTGTCATCAGGTTCATCCAGAAACCACCAAAACCCCTTATCGCCAAATATTTGTTCTTGCGGGTCCATCAATCCAAGGTGTCCTGAGCTGAAAATACTGGGCACATCTGTTGATAAAATGAAAGCATGATTTCCTATTATATTTTCCATTAATGATTTCCAAAATTACATCTTAAGTAAGATTGTTAAGTGCATGTATGTTACCAGTGTTATGAATACATTTTACCTGTTATGTGGTAAACAGAGTTGAACCCAATTCCAAACCTCCCGATTTTGTTGGGGTCGTTGATTTTGCCGCTTCTTCCAGCCTTTTGAATTCTTTCCCAGTCTTCACCAGTGAACACCGCATTGTTGTAAGCATAAAGAGCCGGACCTATGCAAAAAATTCAGCCAATCAATAAGTGAATGAATACAAGTGTTTGGCACCTCCTCAGTATTTCATTCTTAGTGCTTATTCTGAAATTTCAGCTTCAATTAAGTAAATTCAACTGCTCATCTATGTTGTAAAGATAGATTCAACATGCAGGAAAGTCATTATTTTAGTAGGGGTCGGTGTAAAATGGCTTTACTTTTTGCAGTATTATAAGAAACAACTTATTTAACAAAACTCTCACAGTCTTCTGTAATTGTAAACAGCATATTTATGCCTTCTAAAAATGAACAAAGGAAACAACAGGAAAGGTAGATAATTGAGATTCTAAAATGGTAATCTTTGATTAAAGCAAATAAAAACAATGGATATTCTTCATTAGTAAACTGTCACGAAAGTAAGTGTAGCCTATAACTTACATCAACATAACTTCGGGCTGACATGTCTTTCTCAACTCATCCCAATTATTTACACATTAGCATTTATACCTTGGTATTGTCCAAGATTGCCACTCCAAAGACTCTCGGTACCATAGCTCCTCTCATCGTGGATGAAAATCACCTCTGTTGCTTGAGCATCGTCAGCATTTTGAATCAGCTCCTGTTTCACAATAAAATGTATAATTAATAAAGACAAGTCTTGATGCAGATGTTCATCTGGATGACGATTCAATTGACTTGGACCAGATGTTTTGGTTTAAAGATGAAAATGCTTGTGAAAAATATATTGAGCAATTGTTTTGCACCATTGAGTGTTTTAGACAAAGCTCAAAAGGCCTAACCTATTTTGGATTATTATAAGCATGTATTTTAAGATAGTGTGCTACAATAAAAAAACATGTCATAAATGGGATGAAAATGAAGCCGTTTTGAGCAATGTAACCCTAGGCTCACTACGATAAAATTACAAAATTTAGACTGGACAAAACAACTCATTACCTATAATTGTAAATCAGCGTCTGTTAGTATTTATACGGACATTATACATTTTTTAATTCACTGCTGCACTGAAATAGCTCTAGTTTTGTAATACAAAAACATTTAGAACCAGTCCACAGCAAAGTTAATAAATGTACTCCAACAGGGATTCAGTGACGTTTTTTTTTTTTTTTTGCCTTCAGCCAAGTGGAATAAAATCAGATTGTCTGGTGCTGTAGGCTACAGGCACCAAAGAACTGCCCCTCATAGCAGGGTGAGTGACACCACAACAAAGCTAAGCTCTCTCGTTCTCATCTTCCTCTTTTCCGTGGGCCCTTGTGAAAAGACGTCTACACTGGAGAGGCGGAGCCACCAGGGTCTGAATGGAGTTCAGTGACCTACAAACATGTGCTCAAACTGTAAACGGAGCTAAGTAAAGTCTGTCTTCAGCGGAATCAGACGCTGGAGTAAGGAACCAGCCTCTACAGAAACCAGCTTTTTGGATTTTTCTCAGCTTTTGCAGCAAAGCTCATCCAGGACTTGAAGTGCTTTCCTGCAGCTGGACCAAGCCACTCCACCACAGAACACAGCCACGCTAGGAAGGCCGTGTAGAAATCCCCACGCTTGACAGGCCAAGCAAAGCCCACCGGAGCCCGTGTAGAACTCATCCCAGGCCGGGATTCACAAGAATTCAATTTCCCCTTTCCCCTTGTTCAACTTCTTCAAACTGGATGCCCCAAACTCAACCGAATGGACACAGAGGCAGAGGTTTGGCAGAGTTAAGCAGGGAAAGTTAGGATGGGATTAATCATTTAAATGGTTTACTTTTAATGTGTTTTTACTGTTTTGTTTTAAGGTTTGACTGACGTAAACAGACCTGGAGCTTACAAGTGGAAGATTTGTAAATTGCAATATTAGATCAAACATTTCCCATTTTCAAAGTTATGATTTTACGTTTGGAGTTATGAAAAACCTTACAGTTTTCCAGGTGCAATCTCTCCAAAGATTTGAACTTGAAGTGGGCGACTGCACATTACAGATGTTTAACTGTTCCTCTACAGTTAGTTTAATCTTAGAATCTTTCACCCACATTAATTTTAAATACATTGTAGAAAGGTTCCTTTAAAGATGTAAGGAGAAATATATTTTAGAAATACATTTGTGGTTAACTTTACCTTTAAGTGCCTCCAAAAGAAAGTTGATCAGATGAGTTTGTTTCTTGTCTATTTGTTTAATGTTTTTACTAAAGTAATCTACTGCCTTTAGATATCTGAAAAAAGTTTGATGTATTTTGTGATAGGTTTCTTTAAGCTGCTGAAAGTTTTTCCAGACCTTTATCTGGAGATATTACAGAAACCTCTATTTGTCCGTTGCTTAAATCTAGGATCTAGTTTTGCTGTATCAAATCTCACCCATCGTAAAATTCTTACATTACATTCAAGCATCTTATTTTTTTCATTGCTTGAGTTTAAGGAGAATGGACTCCACTGGGACAGATTTTATAGACAAAAGGTTTTTTTTCTCCCGCTAAGAATTGCAGTGATACACCTATTTGGCTTTCTTCCAAACATTGCTGTTGTGCTGCTCTATAGTATCCCTCTAAACATGGCAGAGCAAGCTCATCGTTGTCTTTGTGGACTCGTAATGTTTGAAAACAAATTATTGGCCATTATTTATCCCAGATGGAATCTGATATCATCCTATTCCATTTTTGTTATTTCTAGAGGTAGGGATTTAAAGAAAAACCAAAGAATCCTCCTAACATAATAATATGGTGAAATTAGCTAATAACATTGCCTCTAACCCTGACCATTCTCTGCATCATCAACACTGACTGTTACCATGTGGTCAAAGATAAAGGGTTCCACAGCTTAATAAGGTTAAACTGAGAAACGCTTTAGCACATATTCGCACATTATTTGTAATTGTGATACTTAAAGGAGCAATACAAGCAAAACTTCACCACTAGGTGGACCCTTGAGTACTGTCTGTAGACCAAAACCATATGTGTGACAAGCCACGCCTGTCTCCACCTCCACTCCAGCTGCAACCCGGCACCCCTTTCGCCATCTCTTCTCACCCGTAGCCTCATATGCGCATATTTGCAAAGGATACATTCACAGCAAAGCGGCATCACCTTCCAGAAGAACATGGCTAGTGAAGAAGTAAGTAGCTCATAACTTTATAATGCTGTTAGCAAAAGAACGTTTCGATCTGCTGGGGGAGCCCTACGCCATTTTGCTCCTATGCTTCCCTGCTCTGATGGTGGCATTTTATGGGCAGGGAGGGGCTAAGCCCTGAGTGGCAGCTGTTCACATGCATGTATATGTGACATGATACCATATTCCATATAAAAAGATATCTTTAGTTCTTCACATTACTATTTTTAAGTTATTTTTATCTAAAATTATGAAATTTTGCTTATTGCTCCTGTAAAGACACATGAGGGTCTCAAGAGGGGGCTGCTATTTTTGGTTTTAACTGAGCCGCTAAGTCCGGATTTGACATCACCACATGTTCCGTCCTCCGCCATCTTGTGAGTCGATACACGTTTTTGGAACCATAGATAGTCCCTAACTCCATTCAATCTGTGGCTGGTTCCCTTTTGCTTTCCGTTTTTCACTGGTTGTTAAAACACCTAGCAACGATTGTTCTTTGTTAGCACTATCGACTAGAACTAATTTGGCCTTATTCTAAATCCCTCATAACACATATTGGTTTCTAAATAAATACATATCAGAGCTGAGCTATATTACTCAGTCTCTTGTGCTCCTGAGGAACGTGTAAGTCTCCTGTTTTTATTAAATTTACTTTGTTTAACCCCCATGCGCCTGTCTTTGCCTCATTACCACCTAGGTCCTCGCCTCCCCAATAATGACAGGTATTATCTTCAGTTTTTGAGTTCATTAGCTTTTTCATTATTCTTTTCCTCTTTATTGACTGTAGTATTTTAACTGAAAGTTGAATTAGTATCTTAAATAAATTCTTGTTTTGCAGAGATGTTGTTAGTGTTTATACGTGTCCAGTACTTGCTGTTTGACTACTAATTCCTGATAAATATGTAGTGCCCCAACTGGGTAATTTTGTTTAAATTACTAACTTTATTAATAATTGCCCATGGCATTTATTGAGAGTTATTTATAACTAAACTATAGTTGCACACCAACCTATAGCAATGCAATATTGTAGACAAATTATAAAGGATGCTTTTTGTAAGAAAATGTTTATTTTTGATTAGTAGAGACTTGAGATTTTGAAGTGAATTTAGGTTATGAGACTTTGGACTTGACTAGGAGAAAATGTCTTGTCAACAGCTCTGTAAGGAAATTGTGTTTTCACATGCAAAGTAATTCCCACAAAGCTATAATCTCACCATATAAAATACTACTTAATATTACAAGTATATACATGATATTGTGCAATTGAAACATGTAAGAAACATGGACAAATAGAGAAAAAAATAGGAGTAGCAGGTTTGAAAAGCTATCTACAGCAGATGAACAGTGTCTGGACAAAAATAAAAACCTGACAAAAGCGTCGTTCTCCAATGAGTCATGAACTATAGTAATACAGTTTGGGGTTTTTTGCTTGCCTTTCAGGTTGTTTTAGTAATAAATAGCAATTATTATAATCAGATTTTGAAAACCATACCAACCTTCAAAATTTGCCCACCATCAGGATATCGCCGAAGAATACCTTTCAGGTAGTCAATGAAGGTTGGTGCTGTTGCCCCAAAGGACCTCCTAAAGAAAATAACAGTGAGAAATTAATCATTAAAAGTTATTAAATGCTCAAAACTGTGAAACTGTAGTGTCATGAGAAAGTAGCAAAATGATTGCCAAAGTCATACCATAAAATCCTGAAGCTGCTGTCACACTGTTTAGTCTTTTCTTGTCTTATAATTTAAGGTGAAATATTGATAAACATGGCATGTGGGTCTAAATATAAGGAAAATTAAGAAGATTTTGTGAACCATACACTCCTGTCAAGTCACTGAAGTTTGTATGTCACTTTGGATTTAAAACTTTCTCTGACGTCAACATCTGGTTTTATCTATTTACTTTTTTTTGACAATGATTCATTGACAGACATACTTCACGATCAACTCGAAAGTTCAATGCTTCCTGAAATTGTTGTACAACTAGAAGCCAAATTAGTTATTTAATTAAAAAAAATTAAAATAATTTGCCTTTACTTGACTTTTTAATTTGAACTTTAAGCTAAAAAACAGAAATTCTATGTTACTCCCACAAAAGCTCCTGTGTACTATTTACCAGAGGTACACTAAGAAACCTGACCTTCCCCGGAAATGTTGACTTCAATTTTTCCACAGGTATACAGCAACATGCTTGTTACTTCCTTGTTTCTAAATAACAAAGAGCTATTTTCATACAACAAGAAATCTGTTTTTCAGTAGTATGATTTTTCAGTATTACCTACAAGCATGCAGTCATTAAGCCTTATAATTATATAGAAGTTGTTTGTAATGATAACAGGATTAAGACATTATATATAGTTTAAAACACATGTATGCATTTGACAAGGGGCTCAAGGGAGCAGAAAATCAACCTATGAATGCTACAATTCTCACTTTTGAAACTAATCAGTCCCGCATACTTCAGCAAATGAAAATGTGTTTTTTTCTTCTTGATATTGCCGATTATTTATAATTCCTTCCAGTATTGGTAAAGCAATTTTTCATAGTAGCATAGATTTTCAGAAGACAAACTTTAAATATTGGGAATGCATGAATACAGGATCACGGTACAAATATTGAGATATCAACACTTAACCTGTTCTTACTTAACAAAGTGCAACTAACTAGGCTGACTTATGTTAAGTTTTGTCACATTATTAGTCGGCATACTGCATATAGTGCATATAGTATTTGCACACGTGGCAATTTTCTCCATATGTTGTTGCTGGTGAAGCATAATTTCATAATCGACTTGTAATGTAAATAAAAGTTACCATTGTGTGTTTTACACTGGTTAATCTTACAGGATGAGCTTTCCACACTAACCACTGCTTTTGCAATAAAAGGACGTTGAGTGCTATTGAATTGCCTTTGTTCTGTTTAATCACAGCTATTAATCAGGACATCCATGTAATGCAAAGTCTTATTCTAATATTTCAAGTAGTTTAAAAACAGAATCAACAGAAAGCTGACGGTGTCGTGCCATGATGCCGATAGCTCAGACAAAACAAGTTATATGATTTCAAAAGCTTGGGAAGAAATCAGCGTCTAAGTAAGCTTCTGCTATACTTGTGAAGGGGAAGAGGTGGGGCAGCTTACCGGGTTTGATTTCTTGTCTTCCCACTCATCCTTCTTGCGTTTGTTGCTGTAAGAGAGATGTTGTAACATGAGATGATGCAACATATAATCTTTTGCAATGACTTCAAATTTTAAAAAGTAGCCTAATCGGGGTAGTTGCTGACAATAAATGACTTCACTCCAGCGAATCTTTGCCTATATAAAACTAATCCTGAATACTAATGAGTACGGGAAATCATTAGGTTGGTGAAATCTCCATATTAATGAGCACAATGATTCATTGACAGAAAAATAGGATTATTATTTAAAAATGTCTTCATTTGTAATGTGAATGTTTAGAAATACGTAATCAGAAGTATGAGAATGTAAAAAAAAATCACTAAATAAAGATTTATTTTTCGTATTTATTCCTGCTTAAAGGAATAAATACATAAAATAGTAATACAAATAGTGGATTTCAGTTAGATAGCGGATTGATTTATGAGATGGTTGGCTTATTAAACAGTCAACACAAGCACTACAGTAAAATATTTTGGTGTCAAACAGCTTTAGAAAACTAAGCGAACAGGCTCCAACTGAGACGTTTACAACTGAGTCACAAAATTGCTGCCTGCAAGGCACTAAAATCAGATCTCAGGAAGATGTTGAGGGGTGTTTTAAAGTAGACTATGGTGGATAATAAAATCAATGCATATCTAGGAAACACAGAAAGGCACACATCACTTCCCGTTTCTCATTCATGATCAACTTTTGCATTTCTGTCCTATAAATTCTATTTCCGCTACTTTGTACTCATAAACCCTGTAAGGATGCAAAGAAGTGATGGTATTACCTGAGTCATCTCAGAGTAGGAGCTCGTCTGTTCCTCTGAAACGCAATGAATGATGCAGGTTGGGTCTGCCGTTTATAAAGGGTCGCTCCTTATTAATCCTCCCACCATCGCAGTTCTGTAACTTTCATTTCTCACGAAGAGCAACTCTGCCCAAAACAAAAACCGGAAACTAGGGCATTTTATCAAAAACTGCGCTTCACGGGTTTTGGCAAGAAAACGAAACTTACTGGAGAACGAGAGTCACTTCATTCAAAAAACCGCTAGATGGCGCTTTGGTTCACAGCTGTCCTCACTGGAGCAGGGTGCCCGCCACCTCCTTGTTTAGGACCTAAACAGTGACACTTCTTAACTCTTAATCCCCCAGATTTTATTAGTATTTAGTTTAAAAAGTAACAGTTTAGTAGGATTTTAGATATTAATAAACCTATTGGACAATAGTAATTAAAAATCCTGGCCAGACCGCTTTAAAGTCAAACAAATTCACCCCAAGCTAGAGGCAAACTAAACCATTTTCAAATTCTTTGCAGATGTTGGAAAAAACTGCTAACATGGCTGAAAGACTTGATAACACTCAATTATATGTGCCTGCTGAGCCTCATGTCCCCCTGTAATAAGAAAGGCGTGTTTTCAAATACTTCATCCAGCAAGTGAATTTCAAAATTTTAGTTGTCCTGTGATGTCCTGAGATGGACTGGTGACCTGTCCAGCGTGTACCCCGCCTCTCGCCCAGTGACTGCCGAAGGCACTAGCCACACCTCACCTCCACAACCCTGCAAAGATAAGCAGGTATAGATAATGGATGGATGTATGATGATCTTAACATTATAAATCTAATGAATTTAAATGAATTAGTACTGTCATAATTTAGGTTTTGTCTTTGTGTTTTGGACGGTCTGGACTTTACATTTCCATTCCACGTATCTCAGTCACTTCCCTGCCAACATTCACCTTATTTAGTTCCACCTGCTGCTGCCACTGATTGACTGCCGGTCTCATCTGCCATCAGCCACCTTTTTACAATAAACCTTTTAAAACGCAACTCTGTGTCTGGCTCGAATATCAGATTTCCAGAGCAGTCTTAATACAGTATACATTCACTGGCCACTTTGTTATGTACACCTTTTCAATTGAATGTTAACACCTGTGGAGTCTCTGCTTTTGGGGCCAGTGTGGCCAAGCTCAGTAGGCTAAATCCTCTTGAGGCGCCTTGATATTGGGGCCGGCCCACCAATATCAAGGCACCAAAAAAGTTGGCATAAAATGTAGGAAAATTTAAACAAAATAAAACAGGAAAATGGAAACTAAAAGCAAATATTAATCTAGTGTTGGTTGTCGTTGTTGGCTCATTCAAGGATTGATATGAATCTTTTCTGTTCAATAAATTGACGTTATTAATGAGCCTTTATTTGTAATTTTATGTATAAAAATGAAATTACCTTTAGCATATATGAAATGGATTTTCTAGTTTGTTGGTTTATACAAATTTATCTGTTTCATTTATAATTGATCAAAGTCAGGTTGTATGCATCACAAAAAAATAGTTGCTGCTAATAGGTTTTGAGTTTTTGTGCCCCACTTAACATATCATGCCAGAGACGCCACTGGTTAACACTTAATCAAATGATGCAGCATGTAGGTCTCTAGGTGTGGTGAGACTTGCTGTAGTTCAAACCAACAATCAGCATGGGGAAGAGAGGGGGTTTAGGTGACTTTAAATGTGACATGAGTCATAGTGGAAGATGGGCTGGTCCGAGTTTAGCTGTAACTGCTGGTCTCCTAGACACTTCTCACACAACCATGTCTTGGGCTTACAAAGAATGGTCAGGAAAAGAGAAGATCCATTGAGTGGTAGTTGTCAGGACTCAGAACTAAAGTGTCATAGGAAGAGGTTAGAGTGATATTATTTAACAAAAAGTTAACATCAGCTTAAATGACCACTTATAAAATGAAGGTTTGCGGAACACATTCCCTGAACGCACATGCTGATGCTCACTTGCTAGATTCTGATTGAAGTCAACAGCAAAGGACCACGCCAGGTTCCTCTACTGTCAGCTAAGAACAGGAAACTGAAACTACAGTTTGTGCAGGCTAATGAAAGTTGTCAAATTACAAATTGTAATATTAGACCCTAGCTGGTGGTGGTGTAATGTGTTGGGGATATTTTCTAAACCCAATAGCCCACTTGAACATAGTTGCTATGTTCAAGTGAGCTATATCTATCTATCTATCTATCTATCTATCTATCTATCTATCTATCTATCTATCTATCTATCTATCTATCTAGATAGATAGATCTATCAGTTGTATATATATATATATATATAGTATAAACCAAACCAAAATCAAGCAATTTTACATATAAATGGTCAGGTAATTTGGAACAGCAACCTTTCATTTGGTCCCTCTCAAAAACTCCAAATTCAAATTCATAAATTTAACTATATCTATTTGTGTCTTTCCAAACATTAAAATTAGTTCAATAGTTTATGGTATCAAAATGTTATTATAAATGTCATGATCTG
This sequence comes from Fundulus diaphanus, assembly GCA_037039145.1. NCBI lineage: Eukaryota > Metazoa > Chordata > Actinopteri > Cyprinodontiformes > Fundulidae > Fundulus > Fundulus diaphanus. Next base: position 37,872,229 of record CM073132.1, read on the forward strand.
CAGTTGTGTTCTGCTCTCCTTTGTGTATAGTTATATTGTTAATAATAATAATAATAAATTTTATTTCAAGCGCCTTTCAAAACACTCAAGGTCACTGTACATGTAAAAACAATAAATGGTAAAAGCAATGTCGTCATAATTAAAAGAAACAACACAAACTACACACAAAAGTGTTTTTGTCACTTCCACAATTCCATGCCTTTGCTTTTCCCCCAGCTGATTGTTTTCCGTTGATTGTTCTCACCCATTTGTCACGTAGTTGGTTCTCAGTTGTATTTATGTTCTTGGTTTGTTCCCTGCTGGATTCCCTCCGTTGCACATCGTTGCTCCTCATCGCTCTGTTCTGCTGTTGATTTTTGTTGTTCCTGGCTCCTGTGTTCCTCATTCTTTGCAAATTTCCTTGTCTTCAAAATTAGAATCTCACCCCTGGCTCTGCACTGTCCCTACCATTCTTTGGATCCTCACCAACATCACAACAAACCCTAAAAGGTGCTTTGAATTTATTATGTCTTTGGTATTTGTCAAGTTATTACCTAACCAGGGTTTCATTTTGATTTCTTTTAGAAAACCTTCTTTTGCCTTATATTTTAATGCCACTATCATGAAGCATAAATTCCTCCGACTACTTAGAGATCATTGAAAGGAATAGTAAGATACTGGATTCTTTAAAATGTAATATCTATGGTGTCTTTAAACATATATTGGGTGCACATACACACATATGTGAAGATATTTGTTTTGTTTATTTTATTGCCCCAAATGTTAATATATTTATATTTAGTGTCTTTATGCTGTAAACGTGTGAAACCAAAGTAACATTCCTTATTTTTGGTCACAAACTTAGGCCAATAAAACAGTTTTTCATTCCGTTAGGGCAGTGGTGTCCAAAGTGTGAGCCCGGGTCCATTTGCAGCCCATAGAATAACGCGAATTCTAGAATAATTTGGCTCACCAGCACAAGTGGATAATGCAGATGGAGACTTTTTATTTCCAACTGTGACATAATGATTACAGACATGTTAACATCTTACATTTGAAAATGTTAAGCACAATACAAAGTATTTATCTTTTAATGACCACACTTTTTTTGAATTTCCGTTAATTTCAAAGTAAATAGAAATACTTATTTATCAATGACTTTTAATTAATGCAATAATTATTAAAATAAAATCGGCAAAATTATAGGTTTTTCTAAGAGTGACTTAGGCGTTGTTCTCATTGCTAAGAATAGAGAAAAAAATCTAAAGAATAATCAAATTTCAGCCCAGAAGAATCTGCAAACTGGATGACCATTTTGAATAAAGCAAATGTCCAAAGGTCTTTGTTTTGGATCTACAATGATTTACACATCACATTCGGAACGGAATATCTAACTAATCGCTTTAATAAAATATTGCATGAAGATGGTGATATCTTTTCATTTTTTCAACAGAAAATACCCATCTTTAATTGTGAGCACAGGGCAGTGAACTCCAAATTAAGTTTGCTCTGTTATTTCAAATACAGATCAGACTGGATATCTAAATAACTAAAGTACAAAAAAACATTTTTACCATCCTTTAAATCAGCATCGTAATAACTGTAATTTTTGCCGTATATTCTCTTGTCAAAACCTTGAAATACTTTTGAATTGTTGTTATACCGAACTCATCAATTATATCTGTCTGTTTAAGGTATTATAGCATCGAATATAGTTGTAAGATAACAAAATACACAACTTAACAGTGGTGCCTTGAGCTTATCTTTCTAAAGTAGTGTTAAAAGGAAACCAAATCTAAGAAATTAATCATATGAGCAAAACAAAGCATTTATTTTAATACATTTAAGTCATTACTACTAGATGGAGTCTAAACACCATTACTTTGTAACTTTTACATTTTTACTTAATTCAATAATAAAAATCAAACAAAATACATTAACATAGAAAATAAGTATATTTCATTAGACTGCAATGGTTGCTATATACTTATATTTTAATAAAATGGTAGAAGGGTAGTTGCCATTTTTAAGGCTTTTCCCCTAAAAAAAATGAAAAGAAACCTTTATCATCTTGTACATTCAATAATCAAGGTTGAACATTTGACAACAAAGTCATCAATCATGCCATCCTTCTGCAAATAGACTGCATTGTATATGGTTACTATAGTAAACAAAAATATTTGTAAGTTAGATTAAAAAAGGTTTAAAGGAGTCTCAAAAGATAGAAACAAAAACAGTGTGTTTACATAGTGATCAAACTATAATAGAAAATACCCAAAACATATTCAATCTTTGATATTCAAAATAACAGTTAAACTACAAAATTAAAATAAGCTGAAGTAATAAACTTTCCATGGAACTTGACTTAATAAAAATATAATAAGGTAAGATGATCGGCTAAGTCTATATAAATGTTCAAAGTGGGAAATCAAAATGACGAAAAAGGCCTCAAACCTTTTCAATATTTGCTTCATACTTAACATAACATAATTATTTGTAAAGAGTAATAAACAATAGTAATGGTCGAATAATCATAAGTTTCTTAAACTTTATGTCAAACACAACAGAAAGTTAGCTCATACTGATGTCATAATTTAATTTATATACGCGTCTACTTTGTCGAGTAACTCAGAGGCCTTGTTCACTGCTAGTACTCCATTCGCGGACCTGAACCGCTCATTAGGAATGTGGGGATATGGATGACAGTTGGGATATTGAGTCTTTTTGGCGTCCACTCCCAGTGACGTCAGTTCGTCCACAATCTGAGGCAGGTCCCTGAGTTGACGGTGGTAGCAGGAAACTTTTGCTGCTGTGGCTGAAATCGAGCTGCCGGTGGTGTGTTTACCATTATGTTTGTATTCTGCTGCAATGAGAGCCTTCTCCACGGCCTGATGGACTTTAAAGAGACACCACTCTGTCCTGCCTTCACTTGTGTCTGCATGAGCGGCGTTTAGATCACAGCGAGCCTGTTTATACCAGCGTCTGGCTTCCTCTTTGTTTGGCCTTGGAACATTTGTGTTATGGGTCCAAAAGTTGTAGGAATGGAAGCCTCTAGATCTAAAGAATCTTTCCCGACCACTTCTGTGACGTCTGGCCTCTTGGCCCCATTGCTGGTAGAAGTCTCTGTAATTTGAAGTCCTGCTTGAATTGGATGGATTTGTGAGCTCTTCGATTCGATTCTGCAAATATTTAAAAGCCTCTGTGGTGAGGAACTCGCTGTCAGGATTTTTGTCAGGATGCCATCTAAGGAAAAGTCTCTTGATGGCTTTCTTCCTCTCCTGCTCAGGAAGTATCCAGATTTCAGCCAAACATTTGTCAATTTCCCTTTTAGCTTCATCAAGAGAGGCTGGTAAGGAACTTTGTGTGGGCTGTGAGGAATGTGGCACACCTCCTACCAATACGTCCAGCTCCATTGAAAACTTATTTCTTATCCCTTCTCTTTTTATCTTGTCTCGTTTAAATTGGTACAGGTCAAGATGACCAACTTCCACTGGTTCATCACCTCCAATATCTATTTTGTATTTCCAGGAACATCTTCCAGATTGTCCAGGAAGCTCTTTGATGATAACTGCATAAATGTATGTGTTGTTGGTGCTGTATCCGACATATTCCCCCTCTTCAAAGTTGTTCAGGAAGCTCATGTCCAATGAATCATGCCATTCATCTGGAATATCTGTCCCAGGGTCTGGTGGATTGAGAGTTTGTCTTTCAGTCTCAACACTGTCATGGATGTCGTTATCAGCCAAGGTTTGCTGCACATCTTGCAGATCATCACACATGAGAAGCTGTCCAAGCACTGGCAGATGAACTGATGCAATGTTGTGGTCTAAAAGAGCATTTATCCCCTTTGTCAAAATCATGTTAACTTTGTTTATAACCTTAGGAGCCATGTCATTGTTGTGTTTCAAGAACAAGGTAAGACCTCGTTGTTCTTGTTTGACAAAAACATCAGTTTCTCTGGCAGTTTTGTGTAGTGGGTCTCCATCCAGCCACAACATTGTTTTCAGGGATTCACAGCAGACAATCTGAATACTGCCAAACAACTTTAAGCACATCTCTGTTGCTTCTTCTTGTGTCATTTTACCCTCGGTCTGTTCTCTGAGGAGACAAATAAGTCCATGTTTGAATGCTTCTGAGGAGAGATGCTTATCAAACCAACCACTGAACTCACAACTGTTCCCAAGTTCACAATGCTGTATGTTTGACTCCACAACTTTCTCCTCAGTGATCTGGGACAACATTTTAGGCTTAAGTTTCTCAGGTAACATCTTCACCAGTCGATGGTGTTCAAAGATGTCACTCTCCAGATGACATGAACTCAGTTTCTCCAGCAACAGGAACCTATCCTCCAATCCTTCTTCCAACCGTTTGATCTCAAACACTGTGTCGTTGTAGTAGAGTGAACTTGATGTGTGCAACTTTCCATCGACTGCAGGAAGATACAAAATCTGAACATCACCACTGAGAATCTGGTTTCCTTGATTTTTCATCAAGAGAAACAAGTGTTGAACTGCTCGTTTTACCGTGATCAGCTGGTTTGCATTTAGCTGTCGTTTATCACAGGAATCAGAATAAATAGCTGCCAGGACATTACAATACTGCTCTGCAGTGGCTTTCTCCTTCACACCAACTTTCTTAAAGAACTCTGCATACATTGCATCTTGTGAAGAAATTTCGTACAAGTATGGTCTGAAGTCGAGATCATCATTAAGTGAGAGACAAACACCATCAGCTTTAAAAAGCACAGTGTCGTTTTCAACTAAGACAACAGGAAGGCCATACAATGACTGTCCATCAAAGTCATTGGCTTGCAGGTAGGCATACGCACGTCGAAACACATCTGCACGTGTTTTGATCAAATGCTCACTTTTACATGGTGACTGACAGATGTTTTCCATGTTTCTGGTCACATACTGTGAAGGTGGTTGTTGATGAGCTCCTGCGTTCTTCATCTTTTGTAACAGATTTTGAAAGATATCACCAGGCAAATGTATGATTGGCATTGAGGACCAAATCAAATCCTGATGTTTAGGATCTCCATCAATCAAAGATCCTCTGATCTGAACAGCAGTATACTCTGAAGCAAACGGTTGGTGGTAGTTGCAGAGATCTTCTTGAATCTTAACTGGATAAATGAACTTGATGTCAGCAATGCTCTTTAGCAACCTTTCGTCTTTGTCTTTGCTCACTTTAGTCAAGGCTTCCCTGAAAAGCAGCTTTGAGTTCTGTTTCAACTTTTTAAGGTTTCTGGTTTCTTTTGCTTCCGATTCCACTTGGTATGCAAAGCTGACTATGTCATCATTGGTCACCTCGTGTTTCATTCCAAGATCTCTGACCAGCTGTTTTGCTTTTTCTGTTCGATATTCATCTCCCCCAGTCAAATATATCCAGAATTTCTCAGGCACAAATTTTTCTTGGGGAGCCATTTTCTTATAAAGCTCAACACTGTCATCATAGTAGTATGAGGCAGTCTCTAGTCGACCTTGAGAACTGGAAATGAGCTTTACGGACTTCAGTGAGGAGATAATCTCGTCCTTGTACTTGGAAGACTCAAAATTCATTAACAATAATAACTTTAAGCAGTAAAGAGTCTTTTTCTCGCTGAGTCTTTGTACAAATGGTAGAATGAACTTCATAAAATACTCAAGATCATCCAGGATTTTAATCTTCAGCATCTCTGACAGACCCAAATTTTCTGAGTTGAATTTCAGGAAAGTGTTGTTGCTGTTGCAGAGGGTGAACAAATGTGGAAATGTCTTTGAATGTTTACTTTTAAGGACAAACACTTCCTTGTATCCATCAATCCTTACTCGTTCACCAAGTGTTGTTTCAAATATTGGTAAAGATTTAAACTTCCTCTCATATTCCTGACGGTTTTTGGACATGGATACTCCTGACTGCAGGAAGTTCTGAAACGCCTTCATATCATCACTTGACAAGCATGAAAACTCAGACGGGTTGATTTTACATACTTGGTCCAGCACTGAGCTTTTATCATTCACATCCATGAGTTCCTGGTGTAGAATTTGCTTAAACTGTGGGCGCATTTTTAAAAAGAAGACAATATGTAGTTTTAAAAAACCAAGTTTGCAGAGGATGTGTGATATGTCATTTTCTGAGACACGTGGGATTATACTTGACATGTCTTTCATTGTTTGCAGGAGATGCTGGTTGTTTAACCTTGAATGCACAACAGGTAGGATGTAGCAGTCACTGAGGAGTTCTTTCACATCCCTTAACGTCAGACTTTCATCATCAGCGCTGGATGTCTCAAGTTTAATTTCACTTACGATGAACCACCAAAGGGATTCCAGCCACTTCAGCATTTCTTCACTGGGCAGATACAGACCAGTATCTGGATTAACTGCACAACTTTGAAGAAGTCTTTGAATTATTGGTTTCAAGTATTCTACAGCGTTTGGAAGTGTCAGTTTCTTGACGAGGTTAAAGGTTTCCAGAACACTGTGCTTTCCATTGATTGTGTGATCTGCAAATTTTTCTTCATAGGCAAAGAAAAGCCTGTCATATCTTGAAATCAGCTTTGGAGATTTCGAATTAAACTTTCTCAATACCTTATCTTTTGTCAGAAGAAGTGGAAGCCCATCAAGCAAAGTCAAATCCTTCTCTTCATTTTCCTTTAACTCAGAATCATTCAAACAAAAGTCCAGCAGCTCTGAGCATCTTTTTTCATCTCTGATTAGAGTGTCAGTCACAGCCAAGGGTAAATCCATATCGGTTTTGGTTGGATCGTTAAGGGGCTTTGCTTGTAAAAACGCACGCACAGAAGCAGGACTGACGTTTAGCACTTTAATCCCAGCTGACTGCATGTTTTCCCAAATGTTGTGCATGTTTGAGAAAGCGGGAACAAGTTTCATCCTAAGAGTTTCTAAAATGAGATTGATCTTTTCATTTTCTGTGTCTGTAAGGTAAGGTGCTTTAATGGAATCGGTTTCTGTAAGGGAACACCAGTCAAGAGAGTACTGTTTCATTTCCTGATTTGCAGTTTTACTAGTTAAGCTCTTCAGCACAGGAATTACATCAAGACCATTTTCTTTCATGGACCTGTATACTTCCTGTATCATTTGATGCCACTCTGGACCAACATCTGTCGATATAGTTGGCCAAAAACGCAAGTATGACTCACTGACTTGGCGTCCAAGACTTGCAAGGAAGGCTTTCTTTATGTTAATTTTAGTTCTTATGTAATGCAAGAGATCTGCATATAGTGGAGCAATGACTAGTTGTTTCAAACTCTCATTCCAGTTTAACTTCACACTTTGGCCATCTTCTTTCCAAAGATTTTTCCGGGTTGCATCTACCTCAAAGTTTCCATTCACGTGGACTGGCAGTCCAGTTTTTCCAGGCAATGGAAGTGAACAGAACACAGCCCCTTCAAAAGCGTTACTGCTGGGATAAGGAGACTTTGTGTTCACACGTGCAGCAATTGCTCCATGAGGAAGTTGGTTAGTTAGCTTTAGTTCATCATCGCTTTTGTGTGAACCAAACTGTTCAGCCATAATCCATTCACTTTGTCTTTTATCTGAGGTGGAAACGGTGGAAACTGAGATTTCATAAAAGGTCTTGCATGGGGTTATTGGGTTCTTAGACTGCAGTGCATTCTTTAGTTGCTCAGCAAATACATCCTTTTTTACCCTGCTTTCTTGTTTCAGAGTTCTTTCAACAACGAGGATGGTCTTAAGGTTTCTGGAAATGTTATCAATTACATGAACGTTTATCTTGCAGATGTTTTTCAGGAACAGAATTAGTCCTTCTGGATCTTGAGACAGGGCAGAGATCAGTTCATTCATGTCATCTTCAGTTACTTCCTGGTGGGATATTTTCGAGCCTCTTGCTGCCACATCTGTCCTCAAAGGCAATCTGAACATGGTGCCTTCTTTAAGAGGGAATTTCTCAGGAAGAAATGATTTGTAGACATCTGTGTACATATCCTTGAATCCACTAGCTAGATTGTATCCAATGCCCGCTGGAGGTTTGTCTGAATGATTTTCAATGTACTTTTGATTGGGATCAGAAATGCAAAGTAATTTATCTCCAGTGAGAATGGAGGAACAGTCAGTCAGGTGGTAAACTGAGTTGAAACCAACTCCATATTTACCTATCTTTCCTCGTAAGTTTTGTTTCCCTCCTTCTCCTAGCTGCTGGATGCCTTTCAAGTCATCATCAGAAAACACTTTGTTGTTGAACACACAGAGGGCTGGACCCTGCAGATTATTCCATCGTTCCCCAAACGTTTTTTCTTTGCCATGCTGCCGTTTGTCCCAAATGAAATGAAGTTCTGTTGCCTCAGCATCATCAGCATTCTGGATCAGCTCTTTAAGAATGTCCTTCTTCGATGGATAAGCCGAAATTATGTTTTTAATTCGAACAGTTAGTTGTTCTTGCTGTTCAAAATGAAATGAAAAGGGGGAAAAGTTTTCAACTATGTTGTTTTCCAGAGTATGGTGCTTGGTTGTTTTGATTCCAAAGTGGATAGCCATTGGACGAGGGATATGTTCATGACACAGTGTGATACCCGAAGCAACTGGCATCCATGGGCTGTCATTGTAAAGCAGTTGTTTGGCGGGTTGTAAAACTCCATGATCGTTTGGTACAAAACAGTCTTCTGTTGGTTTTTGCTCTGCCTCAAATATCCCTTTGGTTAAAATTGTGAGGCAAATTGATAGCTCCTTTTTTGGCAGTGCTTTATTTTCATGTTGGGAGTGAATCTTTCGAAGCACAGACATAAACTGAGTGGTTGTGAAAAACTTTCCAACACCGACAGTCTCCCAGAGATTCCTGAAACTAGAGAAGGCACGTGGAAGTACATGGAGATAAGGTTCAGCTTCAAACTGCTCATTTTCAGCAACACAGTTGACATTAACAAATGTGTTGCCAATGAGGATGAAAGGGAATGAATTGGCTCGTTGTGAAATGAAGGTGGTATTCTGACATCCACTGATTGACTGATCCAGAAACTTATAGCACTCATATGCTATTTTGTGAAGCATAGATGTGTCAGTTGACTTTGAATGCTTACAGGCTTCTTCTAGCTGTTGAAGGACGATATCTGGCTCTGGACTCTTTTGAACTCCTAAACCATCTAAGACTGGATCTGCGTTGTGTATTTTCAGTCCTGTGTTATCCAGCACAGGATGAATCATGTTAACAAGCAGAGAAGATCTGTCACTGAAAACAGCTGTGGGTTTTTGAAGCGTTGTGTTTTTATTCATCATTATGTCACTGGGGGAAAATGCTGGGAGAAATTGAGTCATTCTCAATGTTTTCCAGTGGGGAGAATCTTTGTTATCCAAGTGGTCCTTCATAAGTTCAAGGAGGCACTTTACATTCTCATATGCTTTCTTTTTGTCAAGACTGAAGGTTTTGGCCATCGTGCATGCTTTGTGGGTGATGTCCTCCAATGGAAGATGATCATTTGCCATTCCAAGTTCCAACAAGCGTTGAATCCTTTTGGGTGAACAGAAGTCCTGTTTGGTTCCACCCAGCAAGCGTCCGTATTTTGGCTCAAAAAGACAAGCCACTCTTCCCGAGGGATTGACAAGTTTCCTGATATACTGGAGTTTTCCATCTGTTGTGGGTATGCAAGGATAACATGTCAGTAGATGGTCAATCTTCTTCCTATTCATGTCAACAGCATGCACCACAAGTGTGTCTCTGGTCTTAGGGTCCATGGTTCCAAGGTTTTTGAACACTGCTTCTTGATAGAACTTCTCCCAGGTGCACGTCCTGTTTTGTAAAACCTGTTCTAGGCCAGCTTGCTTGAAACTTTTTCTTAACCACAGTGGAAGAGGGACAACACAGTTTGGTGCTTTTATACATTTCTTACACACTTGAGCAGCGAGTTCACTGATTTTGTCATTTTGCTCAATGCTGTCATGTAGAAAGATGGCATTGTTCATAGAGCACCAGTGTTCTCCATCAAAAAAGAGCTCCGGACCACTGGAGGGTTGAGCGAGGTTAGAGTAAAATTCATCCACCAAAGGCTTGAAAGTATCACTCACTTTCTCTCTCTCAGGCCAAAATGTGTGATAACAGTAGGCTTCAAGTTGCTTGTTTTTAGACATTTTCTTCAATGCCAAAAGTGCAGTAATATATGCAGTCACCAGAGGATCCTCTAGAAGAGCCTTGTTCCATTCATGTTTTACTCCACTTTCCCACAGACCTCTTCTGTTGCTCATCACAGCAAATGTACCATTTATATTTACTGGGAGACCAGTTTGAATGGGAAGAGGAAGGAAGCAAAATGCCTGTCCCAGTAGATCAGTTTGTAGAGGAGAGAATTTTCCAGACTCTTTTTCTTGTTGCAAAGGCACAGCAACGCCTCCAATGGGCAAAGAGTATGCAGCTTTCTCCTTTGCCTCAAGAACCATTTCCAAAGACTGACCTGTGCCAAAGCAGTTGTAAATGAGCCAAGACTGTTGTTCAGTTTCACCAGAATGCTGGCTAGTTATCTGGACAATTTGCACTGTGGAGCTATCAAGTACCTTTGTGCATTTAATATTAGCTTTAATCAGTGATTTCTCTGCTTGTTGCTGCTTTGTGACAACAGTTTTAGGTGGAACCATTATTGTATCAACAGTTTTAAAGATGTTTAGAAGGGTTGGTATTTCTTTATCTGTTAGTGATGTTGATATATTGTTTGAGATACATTTTAGAGACAACATGTTGACATTCCTGAGAAAAAGCAGATGAGTTTGTGAGTTCTTTGTGAAGTTTTGCTGTAAGGCAAGGATGTCCTGTTTGTGGTACACTTTTTTGCATATTTCTGATCTCATTGCCTCTTTTTCACTTCGGAAAGGTAGTTTGATCAGAGTGCCATCATAGGGTTCTGGAGGACATTTCTGGGTGAAGTCACAGTCAAAAATATTTTCATATGGTCTAAAGAGACCAGGAAAGCAATGGAAAAGTCTCTTTTGAGAGAGATCCAGTTTGATTCCAGGATTTGTACTCTGCTGGATGTGCTTTCTCAGGTGAGTCACATTCGGATCAAGTATGAGAAGTTTGTTACCACTCAGGATGGAGGGAATATCTGTCACGTGATAAACAGTATTGAATCCAAGTCCAAACTTTCCAATCTTTTCTACTTTATCTTGCTTTGAGGCTGAGCCAACTCTCACAATATTTTTCCAATCGTCCTCGGTAAACTGCTTATTGTTAAAGGCCCAAAGACATGGTCCCTGACAAAGGGCCATGTCTGGATCAATGAGACTTTCAGGAGGATCTTTATGTTCTCTGAAATCCACCAAGAATTCACAGGCATCAGCTCCAGCATCCTCTGCATTCTGAATGAGCTCTTTGAAGATGTCGCCTTCTTCATCATACTCTTTAAGGATGTTTTTAATCCTCGTAGTTATTGGCTCAGATTGTCCACACTGTTCAATGCCAATTAACTCTGGAGCAAGGATGTAGTTACTGAGAAATCTTATTTTAAACCATTCAGCTGTTGCGATTGGGATTTCTTCATGTAGAAGATACATTTCCTCCTCGCTGAATTGAAGTTCTTTCAGTTTATTTCTACTTAAATCACAGAGGAGGGCTTCTGATTTTGGTTTAAGGGTAAACTGTTCATCTTCTGTAATGACTGGCACTGGGATGTCACCCTGAACTGTTTGCTTTGTTTTCCACAACCAGTTGAGAATCTCAAGGGACACTTTCACCTCAGCCGGACTTGCAAATGGGTGTTGTCTTGCTTCGATGTTTTGCTTGATAGAATGAAGAATACCAACTATGTCTTCATTTGAAAGTGAAGTTCTCAGACCAAACTTCTGAAGCAGCTTCTTGTATGGCAAAAATTCATTTGGCACTTTCCTGATGTAGGAGCTCAGATCCAGATCCTGAGGGTAGTTAAGAACCAAGTCACGAGGGGAAACAAACTGGTCATGGGCCCACAGCCAGTCTGGCTCTATGTCCATCAACTCTGCAAATGCAGAGATGTTTTGCTGCATGTGGCTGTAAATGCTATGTAGTTTTCTTTTAAAATCCACATTGGTATCCGGATCATCCATGTCCTGTATGGTTGATTTGAGCAGTGACAGCTTCTCAATCACTTTCTCTGGTGGAGGCAGACGTTTTAGGCCGAGCTTGCTGTTTACTCTGTCACTGAGCCTCCCCATCAGAGGCATCACCTCACCAACAATGTCTTCATATACAGTGTGTCTCATTTCCTCTGGGCTGTAGAAACAGCTTTTTGTAGATCTGTCAGATATACGTTGTCTTTCAGTACAGGGCTGATCATATGGGACCCATCTAGTTATCTTAAGATAATGAAGTTGCGCATTTGAAAACTTTGACAGTAGATCATAGCCATCCAACATTTCCAAGAGGACCTGAGCTCTTTTAAGTGCCTCAGTTTCAGAGTTCTCTTTTTGTTTTTCAATCATTGTGGTCGCATGCAGCAAATGCTCAGGTGTCAAATCTGACTCTTTGTTTATCAATCCAAGATGAGTCAGGCTTTCCAGCATCTGTGGTGTTTCTGTGTATACAGATGGGGGGAAGAAGTCTGACTCCAAGATCATTTTAAAGGTTTTAATTCTTGGATCAAAAAAGTCTGAAGTCTTTTTCTTTCCATCAATGAATCTCAATTCCTTACACTTGTATTTTAGGGACTGGTTTTGAGAGAAAAGGAAGTCACCATGCTGCAAAATCCATGTCATTATGTTCTTGGTTTCTTGATTGCTGCAGGCACCGTTCTTGATGCTGTCAATCAGGAGAATGCCTACTTCAGCTGGGCCTAAGAGATTCACTTTCAGCAGCTGTAACAGTCTGCGATCAGCCTCAGTTGCACATTGGATAACTGAATCAGGCACAGGCAGCTCCGAGGGTATATCTGGACCAGATGTTAGAACCAAAGCCTGTTTTGACTGAGCTGTGACCCAAGATCCTGTCATAGTTTGAAACAGAGGCAGTGTTAATAGCAATTCTTTCTCTTGACCCGAAAGAGAACTTAGATGGGACAGATAGTCTTTCAGTTCTTCTCTTGCTGTTTGAGACTCAGACTTCATGTCTCTGATGTTTTGCTGGGAGTTTAAATTCAATAACACCTTCATGACACTCCTTGGAGATGGATTTAAGACATAGGTTTTAAGGTCTTCGTGCTTAAGCCACTCATTTCCTCTCACCACTGTGCCGCCAACTTTGGTCACCAGCTGAGCTATTTGGTTGGGCAAACTGCTCTCTCCTCGTTTATGAAAAATGAGGGTTGTCTTCTGTTGTAGTTTTGCCAGTGAAACAGGATGACTGACAGAGAGGGGACTGAGAGGAATCAGGGGTATTTCTTTAAAACAACTTAACTCATTGTAGTGAGAGTTGAGAAACCTCCAGAATTCGTGAAGCCAATCTAATGGTGGATGGTGACTGTTGCTGGTGTCCCAAGTAACACATCTTTTCTCCGTCTGCTTCCAGTCCTGTGGCAGATGTTTTCTTGTATATTGCACTACATGGTTTTTATCAATGTTGACGAGTCTGAATTTCTCTGTAAAACAGATAAAAAATTAAAATTATGTTAAAACAGTTGTTGTAGTAAAGACAGGCAGCATGCACAAAATAAAGTTTCTGTTATATAGTCAACTTAATTTACCAAGTTTAGCCAGTTCTTTCAGGTGGGTTCTGCAGGTGGAACTAAGATTGTTCGGGATGAAGAGATTTTTACAATTTGGCAGTAGCATTCTGCAGATAAGAACAGAAATAATGTTGACTTGATTTCACCTTCCGTCACCATAACACACAGAGCAGTTCAGGACATATTAATAAACACCAAGCGTTAGCATGAAACAACAAAGAAAAGGTAGTTAGAAATACACAGTTACTAATCACTATGTCTCTTTTTGTTGCAAAGTCAATTTTGATGGAGTCGGTCTGTCACACTTTCCTAGATAGAGTTCATATTACCAGTTGGCATTATATAAATACATTCATTTTACTCTATGCTGTGGTATGATTAGGACTGAGGGTGAGTCTTAACACTAATGTCTAGTCCACACATAGCAGGTTATCTGGGAAAACAGACATTTTTATGTGCCTGTCATCCACACATAAACAACGTTTTCCGTCCTATAAAACGAATGATCCTAAAATTCCGGTCAAAGTGGAGATTTAGAAATGCCCCGGTTTTGAGCCTGCGTGTACATGAAAAGACGGAGATTAAGGTCTGCTGCATCTTGGCGTTGACGTTACATACGTGCAGCCATTGTTACATAGACAGTGAAGTAAAAGATTAATGCTGTCAAAGAGGAGCTGATTTCTACATTGTTGTTGTGATTGACTGTTAACAATATATGTCTTATCAGTGTTAAACTGGACAAATTCGCTAACTTTTGGCATCTCTGGTAGTTTATTTTCAATTGACATTTCCTGTTTTCGTTATCGAGACTTTAAATTAAAAGCATAAATGGAATGTTATACACATTATAGTTGGTTCAGAGGCCTTTTATTTGTCTGTTCCTACAAGCACAGCTGCTCCAATACGTTGGAGTGCAAAGGAGAAAAAGCGCTTAGAGGTCAGCTGTTTTCAGGGGCGTGCATACATAGACACTAGGTGGTGCTAAAGCACTAGGAAGTTTGCCCTTTATCAACGAAAATGCCCTTTTGAAACTCGTTTTTCTTTTTTTTTTTTTAATTATTAATATTCAGGGCAGTCAAAAGTAGCCGGTCAACGGCGGCAAATCGCCGTCTATAGCAGCTCTTGCCGCCGCCTACATTTCCCCGATTATATAATGGAGCGATATTTGTGCCTTCTGGTTGAGCGCGGAGCAGACCCTGGACTGGAAGCCGTCTTCTTTTTTTTTTTTTTTTTTTTTTACCTCGGAGTGGCCATCGACCTTTTAGTACTATCTTTGATGTGTCAATCATACAATTTAACCAATCAAATCAACGACTGAAGGCAACATGCTAGCCAATCACAGCTGGAGAGGGGCGGGACACCGAGTCATAGCCTTCAGTCGCCGCCGCAGTTCGGCTGTGGTGTGGTCACCGTTGGTGTCGGTAGAGCGGGATGGAAATTTGGTCTGATTACCAAACAATTACAAGAAGTGACAACAAAGCAGAGAGCGAGCTGGAAGGAGCGCTATTAATTTTGTTTGAAATGTCAGCACTGAAGTCTAAACTGGAGTAAACATTTACGCTAGGAGGGTTAGCTAGGACAGCTAGCAGGGTGAGCTAGGACAGCTAGGAGCCCAAGGAGCAGAATCAAGCACTAAAGCTTCCAAACTGAAGAGACTTGAGTTACTTGCAGGTAGAAGGGAACTCTGCTTTGTTCTGCTCCTTGTTCTCATAGCTGCTGTAATTACAGAACCTGTTCTAGTCAGAATTGTTACTTCAGTCAGTGTTCAGCCTGACACCAGCGCTCATGTTTATTAGCGTGTAGCTTATGCTGGACTTTTGAGTTAAGACACAGCGCTACAGGTTACCCTATGTCACTGTTAGTCCAAAGGCCAAATCTCAAACTCTCTCATGTTAAAAGCACAGAACTATTAAACACATAAGAACATGCCATTAGCACACAACTGAGCTGAAGCAAAGAAAAAAAACTGCCCATATGGGCTCCAAACAAAATGTACAATCAGACAACCAAATAACACACAAGATCTCTTTAATAATCAGGATATTTCACCCAGAAAAAAGAAATTATAAATAGCTTCCCAACATGAGTTGTAAATCTACCTTAATATAAACTTAATTTCTCTCAGTATAGCTCAATTAAACATTTCTCTTACACGCAGTCATGAAATATTTTTAAGTAGAACTCAACCCCTCTTGGGCGTTTACATTGACCAAACACTTGATTAACCATTAGTCTTTTCTTGTTTTATTATAACAATCAATATTATTCATTATAACTATTATTCATTGATGATGTCAGATCGACAGATTCAACTTATTTAAAAAATAAATAATGACTATTTTGATATATTTTGTTAGTAATTCTTTCTAAAAGCCCAACAAATGTTATGAAAAGCTTCGGAAATTTTTTACAATCTGCCCATAAGCTATTTTTTTCCAGATCAATGTGTTCAAAAGCCTAATTGGTTGGAAACCTGCCTAATTTGGCAACACCGACTACGCTATTGCTATTTGTTTGTTCGTTACAGATATATATATATATATATATATATATATATATATATACACCCTCCTACCTGATAGTGTGTAGCCTGCTACTGTAAAAAAGTTTGACTGCTACTGTAAAAAAGTTTGACTGCCCTGAATATTATTAAGATTTTACTGAGGTCGGTTTTGAAAACCTGAGCCATTAAAAACCACTAAAACAATGCCCCGAAATGAGCCACCTCCTTGCGCACGCTAAAAAGTGCCCTCCCACCTTCTCCTGAGCACCTGCCCCCTAAAATGTCTGTGCACGCCACAGGCTGTTTTACACGGGCACAATGCGGTTTAACATTGCTTTTATTTTGAAGGACTATGACTGGCTGACAGAGGTTGTAACTTTACTACACTGCCCCCTATGCGTCTAGCATGTTTGAAACAATAGTGAATTTACATGGGTTTGTGTGGAATAAAACCTTCCTAAAAAATTATCCTGTGTATACAGTATATTTTTAAAAATGGTGTGGGGCAGATATTTGTTTTTTTAAATACTCTGCTATGTGTGTACAAGACCTAATATGTAATGCATTGAAATAAATCAGACTGATATGAATTGAATTTGCACTGGAATTTTTTCTGTAATATTGAGTTTCAATTAGATTACTGTCTTGTACAGTAATTTGAGAGGATATTTCCTGAACTAAATTCATTCAGTCATCAGTTGCCTGTTTACATATTTGCAAAGATATACCTATTGAAGAGTTATAACTTCAATGTCAATTAGTACACATAATCATTTAAACAGTAAGAGCATTTAACTGAAATGAAATGAAGACAGAAGAATGACAATGTCAAATATTATAAACAAATCCTGTCGGAATTTCCACTTAATGGAAAAAAAGATTATGTACCATACCTATAAATTAATAAATGCCAAAAACTTGTGTGAATAAGACAAGAAACCTGAGTAACTATGACATATAGATGGATATGCACATGTATCTTGATTTACAATCTGTTTCCCCTGGCTCAAACATATGCTATCAATAACTAGTTAAAGAAAAGCAAAATATCAACCAGATAACTGTTCTGACAGTCCACGTCTAGGTCTTAAACCAGAAGTCGACCAGCTGAAAAGCAGCAGTTCTGCTATCTAGACCAACATGTCACCCTGTTCCAAACCAGTTTGAAAAAAGGTAAACCAGAAAATAAACATTTTACCTTGGGAATTCCTTGTTGTCAATCAAAGCAGTGTCCTCCTCTTGGTTTGTAAAAGATCTGAAAGATCCATCACTGAGTGGAAGTAGCTGAAGGCCCTCCAGTTCCCTGTATTCTCCATCACTCAGTATGTACTCCAAAACACAGAGTTTGTCTTCCTCACTGATGTTATGAACACCAGACCTGCAGAGAACCTTTCTGAGGAAGCTGGGAGTCACACGCTTTGGGTTACTGTGTGGATAGGCCTCAATGGCCCTCACTGCCTTAGCTGGTAAACTCACAAGATTCTCCCCACAGGAAACCAAAGTTCTTTTAATGGCAGACAGTGTCTCCATGTTTGTTGGACCTTTACAAGGCATCACAGCTCCTGATAGAGGGATAAACTGTGTTTCATCTCTGGCAAGAGAGAGAACAGCCATGTTCTGATTGAGTAAGTGATGAAAAACATCCACAGCGACATTGAGCCATTTGTCCTTGTGCTGCATTTGAGTAACATCAGGCCACAGGTTGTACACAGAAGACACAGGAAGAGCAGTTTGTTGACAAAGTTTGATGGCATCTTGAATGATCATCACATATGCTTGTGGGAGCACCTCCTTCACCAGCAATTCATTCCACAAGGCATGCTCGTCATGTTTCTGGTCTTCTTCTTCCCACTTGATGTGCCTTCTGTTGTCCGTCAGGCCAAAGCAGGCGTTCACGTAAACTGGGAGACCGGTCTGGTTGGATTCATTGTTTGGGAGAGGGAGAAAGCAGCTCAGTCTGCCCTGACTACAGTCTCTCTGCTCATCAAGGGGGAATGCCAAGTCTACTCTGGGTAAAAAACTCAACTTTTTTGCAAGACGATCAAGGTTTGGCACCTTACTCTCTTTCATGGTGCATGTTGTTACAAGCCATGTTGTTTCTCTGTGCTCCTCTGAACTTTCAGTTATCAATCTGAACTTTGTCAAACCCTCAACGTCTGACTCATCTTCTTGTTTCAGAAGACCTTCTGTTGGTTCTGAGGATTTCACTTCAAGTCTGGTGTTAACAGTACCATCCTCACTAACATGGATCAAGGACACCGAGCTCACACTTTTCAAAAAGAGGAGGCTTAAATCTGCATCTGCCACAAAGCTATCAAAAAGCTCCACCACCTTATCTGAATCATACAGATTGTCTGAAATCTCTGATGCCTTGTTGCGTAATGGGAACCTGAAAAGTGTCCCAGAGAAGTACTGATTCTCAATGATTTGGGACCATCTTTGTTTGCTGAGAAGTGAAACTATGTCTCTGTAGGGTTGGAACTGGTCATGCATCGTCATCAGAGATTGTTGATGTTCTTCATCATCCAAGGACCACAGAAACCCTCCATTTCTTTCTCCAAATATTTGTTCTTGCGGGTCCATTAGGCCAAGGTGCCCTGAGCTGAATATGCTTGGTACATCTGTGGGTAAAATTAAAACATGTTTTCCCATTTATCATTCTATTCAAAGTCCTAAAATACTTGCTAAACCCATATTATTTACTAGCAAATACACTAAATAAGACATTCACCTGTGATGTGGTAAACAGAGTTGAAACCGATTCCAAACCTCCCAATTTTGTTCGGGTCGTTGATCTTCCCACTTCTTCCTACTTTTTGAATCCTGTCCCAGTCATCATCAGAAAATACTGCATTGTTGTAGGCATAAAGAGCTGGACCTATGCAAAAAAAAGAAGAATAAAAAAAAGTTAAAATGTATATAAAATCAGATATTTAAACAAATTGTATAAATTAACTTTTTTTTCCTCCTTTCAGTTTAAAATCAAGTCAGACTAAATGTAACATGGTCATTTAGCAATATTAACATTATGTCTATTCTAAATACCAGACTAATAAAAGGGTGATATTTTAGAGAATTGTCTACATTTGATTTGTTTTAATTAAAAATTAAACAACGTTACTATGGTTTTAAAACCATTTGGGACAACACAAATAATGATTGCATGGACTTCTAAGTTTTTGATATTCTTTGTTTCACAACATTTTGAGTTAAACGGAGGTACATTTGTGGATATACTTTAAGGCAACACATCAAACATGCCATTTTTTGTGACATCATGAGAAAACAGTCAGAGACAGAATCTTGGAAAACCACAAGTCTATGTCTTGCGCACATATTGGATTTCCAAATGGGCAGTTACTCTAAGCATATGCCTGTGCAAATTCTCAGTTAACCAGGTCATGGAAACAGAAAACAGGAAAAAAGAAAGTATGGTTGCCTCTAATTAAAGCCCATCTGCTGTAGCATACAGCCAAATTAGTTACAAAGTCAACTGAGGGCAACAAAGTCAATGTTTCTGAGAGGCCATGACAAAGACCTGATCAGAGTCCTACAGAAAACCTATGATAGAGCTAAAAATGTGTCTGCTTTTAGGGTGATCTACAAACCTGAATTACTTTTGCCCATTCTGTCAGGAAGAATGGGTCAAACTACTGTTAGAAGCTTGTGGAAGGATACCCATAAAATGTACTTAAGGTGTATTGCTTAAAAGCCAATTGTAGAAAAGACTGAGGAGACGTCCGTAAACCTCAGAACTTGAAATTTTTAAAATCTGGCAAATTTAATTCCATAAATAATTTTGTTCTTATAGCTAAATTGCTAAAAATGGGAAGAGTGCAGTTTGGATTAATGTTAGACTGTGATGAATCAAAGATTGTGTATCATTTTATGCAGTGTTTCTGAATACCAGGTCTCAACAATGTCTCTTGATGTGTGACATTCTTTATCAGACTTCAACTTTAAATATAAGCTTTAAGTAAGGCAGCTAAAACAACAAGCATTTAAAGAAGTGAAGAAAACCTCCCTAAAAATATATGCTTGTCCTACAAGTGAAGATACTTTTACTTTGGGCAAATATTTGTTCCTCAATAAAAATAATAAATTTAACTTTAAAAAGTGCCTTTTAAAACACTCATGGTCACTTTACAAATGAAGATAAAAACAACTACAAAAAAACATCAATAAAAGTTAAAATCACAGAGAATAAACAGTATTGAAGAGGTGTGTTTTGAAAGGCGTGTGTGTTTTATTATATAAAATTTCCTTATATCAAAATAAATACCTTGGTAATTTCCCAGCTCATCAGCCCAAAGACTTTCTGTCCTGTAGCTCCTCTCATCATGGATGAAAACCACATTCGTGGCTTGAGCATCATCTGCGTTTTGAATCAGTTCCTGAACATATATATGTGACTGTTAAGAAGGCCTAGAGTAACAAAACCCACTCTACAATTTTAAAAGTTCAGAAATAAAACCTTTCCACTGATACACCTGACGCTACTAGCACCAGTCATAGCTGTGACAACTTAGCTTCTTTAGCTCTGTCTAGCATTTGTTGTATGCTAGTAATTTTACAGCAATTCTTTGCTGTAAAATAAAAAAATCATTTTTGTGAAAATGATTTGAACAAAATGTTAATCTAAGGCTTTACAGTCTAAGGCTCTGCAACACAATCCAAGGCTTTGCTGCAAACTTTTCTGAGATTTATTCATATTTTTCATTAAAATTCCTGACGTCACGTTTAAAAAGCCTTAAATATTATGTTAGTTTGTCTCACACCACAATATTTTCAAGGTGATTTGCTGTGTCCATATTTTCTATGTAAAATCAGTTCATAAATTATTAAAATCTTGTGCAGGGATAAAAAAGAGTTAGTCTTAAAAACTAACACACACTAGCAAAGAAGTGTAAAAGAAGCCTTTATTAAATATTTTTTTAAAAATCTAGAGATATGACACAATATCTGATAAATGTTTTATTATTGGATACATCATTTTAGTACATGACGGTTTTCTGGCTGATTCATACCTAAGCTAAGTGACAAATAGAAAAAGAACCAATTTTACAATCAGAATTTGAAAGCCAAACCTTCAAAATTTGTCCACCATCTGGATATCGACGCAGAATATCTTTCAGGTAATCAAGGAAGGGCGGTGCTGTAGCCCCAAAGGAAGTTCTAAGATAAATAAGAGTAAGAAATGTCAAAACTTTAAACTGACACAGTTTATTCTACACTAAACCAGCTGTGTTTTTCTTTTCAAATTCAATTCATTCTTGTTTAGAATTTAAACTGGAAGCATTTTGAATTTTAGACAATTCATATACAACATTTATGAATCTATAGTTCATTCAAACAAAATTACATAATTTTAAAAACTCACGACATTTCCAAAATGGATTCAACAAAAATAGATTCAAATAAAGGATCAGTGATGAATTCCATTTATCACTTTCAGCTTTCAGATGCTTGATGTAATCACAAGCAGCAATGCAACAACATTCACTCAAAAATATGTTTTTCCAACTTAATGTAAGGTAGATTAAACACAAGGTCGCTGAAATAAAAGCTACACTGAAGCTACTCTTTCTCTGTGTGACTTTCTCTTAGTAAATTATTACTTTTGAATTGGAAAATCTATCCTGAATTAAACTATTTATGTATATGGGGAAAATATATAAATATTAGCTACTAAATAAATATATACATATACAGCATATATATACACATGTAAAAGCCAGTAAATTAGAATATTTTGAAAAACTTGATTTATTTCAGTAATTGCATTCAAAAGGTGTAACTTGTACATTATATTTATTCATTGCACACAGACTGATGCATTCAAATGTTTATTTCATTTAATTTTGATGATTTGAAGTGGCAACAAATGAAAATCCAAAATTCCGTGTCACAAAATTAGAATATTGTGTAAGGGTTAAATTTTGAAGACACCTGGTGCCACAAACTAATAAGCTGATTAACTCAAAACACCTGCAAAGGGCTTTAAATGGTCTCTCAGTCCAGTTCTGAAGCCTACACAAACATGGGGAAGACTTCAGATTTGACAGCTGTCCAAAAGGCGACCATCGACACATTGCACAAGGAGGGAAAGACACAAAAGGTTATTGCTGAAGAGGCTGGCTGTTCTCAGAGCTCTGTGTCCAAACACATTAATAGAGAGGCAAAGGGAAGGAAAAACTGTGGTCAGAAAAAGTGTACAAGCGATAGGGATCACCGCGCCCTAGTCAAGATTGTGAAAAAAAAACCCATTCAAAAATGTGGGGGAGATTCACAAGGAGTGGACAGCTGCTGGAGTCAGTGCTTCAAGATCCACCACCAAGAGACGCTTGAAAGACATGGGTTTCAACTGCCGCATACCTCGTGTCAAGCCACTGTTGACCAAGAAACAGCGCGAAAAGCGTCTCACCTGGGCTAAGGAAAAAAAGAGCTGGACTGCTGCTGAGTGGTCCAAAGTCATGTTTTCTGACCAAAGCAAATTTTGCATTTCCTTTGGAAATCGAGGTCCCAGAGTCTGGAGGAAGACAGGAGAGGCACAGGATCCACGTTGCCTGAAGTCTAGTGTAAAGTTTCCACCATCAGTGATGGTTTGGGGTGCCATGTCATCTGCTGGTGTTGGTCCACTCTGTTTCCTGAGATCCAGGGTCAACGCAGCCGTCTACCACCAAGTTTTAGAGCACTTCATGCTTCCTGCTGCTGACCTGCTCTATGGAGATGGAGATTTCAGGTTCCAACAGGACTTGGCGCCTGCACACAGCGCAAAATCTACCCGTGCCTGGTTTACGGACCATGGTATTTCTGTTCTAAATTGGCCAGCCAACTCCCCTGACCTTAGCCCCATAGAAAATCTGTGGGGTGTTGTGAAAAGGAAGATGCAGAATGCCAGACCCAACAACGCAGAAGAGGTGAAGGCCACTATCAGAGCAACCTGGGCTCTCATAACACCTGAGCAGTGCCAGAAACTCATCGACTCCATGCCACGCCGCATTAATGCAGTAATTGAGGCAAAAGGAGCTCCAACCAAGTATTGAGTATTGTACATGCTCATATTTTTCATTTTCATACTTTTCAGTTGGCCAACATTTCTAAAAAATCCCTTTTTTGTATTAGCCTTAAGTAATATTCTAATTTTGTGACACACGGAATTTTGGATTTTCATTTGTTGCCACTTCAAATCATCAAAATTAAATGAAATAAACATTTGAATGCATCAGTCTGTGTGCAGTGAATAAATATAATGTACAAGTTCCACCTTTTGAATGCAATTACTGAAATAAATCAAGTTTTTCAAAATATCCTAATTTACTGGCTTTTACCTGTGTGTATATATATATATATATATATATATATATATATATATATATATATATATATTACTTTTTCTTTTGCGCTCTCTTAACACACTGATCAACACACATCATCTGATCAGAAGAGATGCACAAAATCCAAGATCACTGCCCACTTGTAAGTTCTCTGACAAGCTGAACTGGTTGCTGTGTTCGAAAGGCACGGCATAACTGCAAAACAATTGCAAATCTTACCGGGATTTATTCCCGGTCTTCTTACTCATCCTTTCTTCAGTTGGTTGCTGTAACAGATGTAACATCCAATAATGAAGGACAAAATAAAATCTTTATATTGTCAGAAGCAAGAAAATAAAAGAATGAAATAAACAAATAAAGCTTTATTTTTATATTACAAATGTTGACTACATTAGCAGGGTACAATGCCAATTTAAAAGGATAACTAGTCAGTTGCCAACTAAAATTAATGTGGTATTTCGGCACTCTTGAACTATAGTGTGTAAGACATCTGGGATTTTTTTTTAACGTATTGCGTAAGTTTGAGGTATGAATAAAAAGTTAGAGATATTGAATTTAAATCAACCATTTGCCTTACCTTGACCACATCAGTGCAGGATGTCTAAAGAAGTTATGTTTCACGTGCGTGTTCCATATAAAGGCTGGTGATGTCCTGCCCCCAGTCACACATGACACTCCCCTGGTTAATCTACGGTGGCCGGGAAGTGCAAAACAAAAATACAAAATCTGAAACACTTTTACAAATATTGAAACAAATTTACATTTCAGAAAGCAAATTTACAAAACACGAAACACTTTTACAAAACTTGAAACACATTTACATTTCAGAAAACACATACAAAAGACGAAAATCAAACGGAAAGGGAGGGACTGTCTTCGAAGTTTACCCGGAAGTGATAACGGGAGCCTTCATGATGAACCAAGATGGACGCCAATCGAGTTGCGTTTTGCCCGTTGCGTTTTTCGGCACACATATGAGCAGATTGACGCGTTTTTGATTGTCATGTGGTTTGTCCTTGGAGTTTTTAAATTTCACAGAACAGACGGAAGAACCAGATATGCTGCAGCAGTGCATACATTATGTTGATGAGGGTCACTCGTACGCTGTAATCGTAGACATGTCATGTTTACACGGTGTACACATCAGCTGGAGACTGCGGTCAAGTGAGCCCTCACTTGTTTTTGTTGGTCACGTAAACACTAAGGATTACGGCAGTGACGGCTGACCCTACTTTTCAAAATAAAAGCTACATTTTCGCGGTCTATCGATCAAGTGTTTTTACACATTTACATTATATTTTTTTATGCTTTGTGTCATTTTTTCTATTATTCTGGTCTGCTGGTGAAAATGGAAATATATACTTTGGTCACACTCTTTAGCCTCAAAACTACTCAAACAACTTGTTTTTTTTTACAGGTGACTACTTTCACTTACAGATGATCTCCAGAAGTCAATCTACATGATTTGGGATTTAAAAATAAAGGCATTTAAAAATCTCTACATTCACTCAATTTGACCTGTGTTGTTGTAAATGTTGCTACAGAATTGGTTTTATGTGAATACTATATCAGCATGACAATAGAAAACCTCCTGATGTCGCTCAACAAGTTTCAGCCAATTCTGATTTGGAATTTCAAAATAAGAGCCACTAGAAATCCGTATATATTAAGTAATTTTGACCAAAGTTGCTGTCACTACAGCAACTAAACGGTAGATACTCAATCGATGCTTCCACTTCAGCATGACAGTAGAACACCTGCAGATGTGATCTCTTGTTCATTGATGCTGCGGGGTCATTCAAGTTTGGCTAATATTCTGTCAGCACACCACCTTCCTTTCTGTAAAGGTAAGTCCTCCATTCTAATTCATAACAGTCTAATCTTTAATGGCAATTTGGACATATATCAGGAAAGCAAGTAGAAAAATATGGACAGTTTATAGTAGTCACAACAAACTATCCATATTTTTATATAAATGTGACAGCAAGGACTGTAATATAAATAAAAAGTAACCAAGACTTTGTTTAAAGGTGCAGTTTGCCGTGGCCAAGGTCTGACCGGATTCTCCTGAACAGATGAGAAGCGCCATCCCCAAAAGGCTGAATGATGGATGTTTCCTGCACCACAAAGAATGAAATGGCCTACAAATATGCTATAAGAGAAATGTTAAAACTTAATGTTTTACCATTTTAAAAGTTAAATGTAATTACATTTAGTGTAAACAAATTGCATAAACTCAATAAATGAAAAACTGTATCTTCTTGCCAGTTTATGTACATAAGATACACTTTTAGACATCCACTTGATCTAAATATGAATAAATGCAAATTACATAAGCATGTGAAATGGATTGGAAAATGTAATAATACACATGTTAGTTGGACACAATTTTTGTATAAGTAAACATTTAAATAGTCTGGAAATATGGATATACAATACTTAAAGTTATTAAAAATGAAAAGTAATTCCAAAATGTAAAACCTCAAGGTGCTAAAAAAAATAAATATTTAAAAGCAGAAATCCAAAACACATTCTTGTGTATTATAATTCCTCTGGTTTACAGTAAAATAACTAATCAGGATCTTTTTGACATGTAAACTTCTCTGCTTCCTCACATATGATTTCCCCTGCATGTTCACAGGAGCTGCACAGATTCTAAAGACTTGGTCTATTTTATAAACCAAGTTGATAGTTACAGTCTGGGAGATTATTGTGAAAACTTTGAGCCTCCTGATAAATCTTTCCACATGTATGTGGACATTTGCAATCTTCCTTGTGGCAGTTACATCCTCATCAGACAACTGCCCTCCTTTTATGAGTGGATGCTGGTAGAACAAGGTTAAATCTCCTCTCAAACAGCAGATCTCCGATGGTAAAGCCTTTGTCTGCTGTCACTTCATCGCCAAGACGAAGATACTCCAGGTGTTTTCCCAGCCACATGCATTCTTCTTATTCTTTTCTCCTATGTGTGATCATCGATGCCTGTAGTGTGAGCATATTTCTTCATAGGTGACTCTGATTATGGAGAGGTCTGGTCAGCCTCTGCATCACAGCGGCTGTCATCTGTCAAACACAAGACCACAATAAGTTTATTAAACAGCATAAAACATACCAACACCAAGCTAATAGAGCACCACCTGCATCATTACTCATTCAAATATTCATATCACACACTTCCAGTTTTTACAAACACCCTGTGTTAGTATCTGGGATGCCATTTGTAAGGTTACACAGTCAAAATCTAACAGCAATATTTTGGGTTCTTTACTGTGATAAGAGGATTAAAATGGTCTTTCATTTTTAAAGTTCTATTTTCAACATACATTTATACAGTTATATATTTGTAAATGTCACAGGTCCAAACTAAATATTTAATTACACAGCTAAATGTTCAGTTTGTAAACCAAGCATTTAATTTTCAGATTTAATATTTAACTACAAATTAAATGTTTAGTTTACAAACTAAACGTTTACTTTGGAGCTAAATATTAAGCTTGTTATTTAAATATTTAACTTGGAACTGTGACTTATAGATTTATGAATAACAAAAATATGAAAAACGAACCCTGCCTTTTATCTCTCATTGTATAACTTTACAAACGGAACCCCATAGACCTACCAGCAGGGATGTAAAAATATCCAGATAATGATTTACAGAGGGAACAAAGCCAAAAGACGGCTGTCTTCATGTAAAAGCATATGTTTTATAAAGAGCGACACAAACTAAGGAATAAGAGTTAAAGATTGCTAACGTAAACATCCCTCAGCTTACCTGTGTCTCTCCTTTGTCTCCTTGATTTAGTTTTTAATGGAACTTCGTAGCCCAGCCACTTTTCTGGCGTCGTGGGTCTTCTGTCGATCTTTTGTCCACAAAATGAAAACAAAAAACATACGGTCGCTTTGGTGGTTTCTTAAAATTTACACCGTGTACACCGTGTAAACATGACATGTCTACGATTACAGCGTACGAGTGACCCTCATCAACATAATGTATGCACTGCTGCAGCATATCTGGTTCTTCCGTCTGTTCTGTGAAATTTAAAAACTCCAAGGACAGACCACACGACAAACAAAAACGCGTTAATCTGCTCATATATGTGCCGAAAAACGCAACTCGATTGGCGTCCATCTTGGTTCATCATGAAGGCTCCCGTTATCACTTCCGGGTAAACTTCGAAGACAGTCCCTCCCTTTCCGTTTGATTTTCGTCTTTTGTATGTGTTTTATGAAATGTAAAAGTGTTTCGTGTTTTGTAAATTTGCTTTCTGAAATGTAAATTTGTTTCAATATTTGTAAAAGTGTTTCAGATTTTGTATTTTTGTTTTGCACTTCCCGGCAACCGTACAATCACCTCAAAGAGCAAGGTTCCTCCCATTTCAGCAATAAAATGAAACCTGGCACAATAACTTTCCTGGACTCAGCGCTTAGACCAGGTATGTCCAAAGTGCGGCTCAGGGGCCATTTGTGTCCCCTGTGAAGACTTTTTGTGCCTGTGGTCATAAATCTTTACAACGCCTCCCCCAGTGATTCAGACACCCCCCCTCTGTAATTGACATTTATTCATTCTTTGCACTCTTCTTGCACAATGTCACTATCACTTAATTTGGATCTATAGTTTATATATATATATATATATATATATATATATATATATATATATATATATATATATATATATATATATATATATACATTTTGTATATCTGGAGCGTGTAACAAAAGTAATTTCCCTCTGGGATTATTAAAGTATGTCTGATTCTGATTAACCTTTGGATCTACAATGATTTACACATTAATTTCCAGAAGAAATTCTTACCAATTTATGTATTTAAAATATTTTGTAGGGCAGGTAAAAAATGGTTAAAAAAATGGTGTTCATCTTTTGTCCCTCAAGTTCCTTTAACTTGACAATTTTGGCCCATGTACTGAAAATGTTGGACACCCCCGGCTTAGACTGCAGCGTTGAGCGCCATGAACGCCCAGCGGGCCGTCTAGTTGCTCCGCCGCTCGCTAGATGATGCTGCAGCCCTGCTTCCGCACAGAGAGAGAACCGCGGCCGCCTCCTTTAAGAAAAGAAAAAAAAAACGACGAAACACGACTCAACAATATCTGAAAATGTGTTCATCATGTGCAGTTTGCCTGGTTGTGTTTTAACTGCGGCTCTCGGGGAGAACGCCTTAGACGACAAAGGTCTGGTTTGTTAGGGGGGAAATGAGCACGGTACGTGAAGTCTTTGTTGTTTACGGCGCTGCAGGCCGCTGCACGGTGATAGGACCTTTGCTGGGCGGTTTTCGGATATGCAGATATGTTCCGTCTTGCTTGGCCCACTTGCTGTGTTATAAATGGTTACGAAGAAATAAGTTACGAATTAAAAGATAATGCGGGGATATAACTCGGGTTGGTTGGAGGATGAGGCTGGTCTCCTGCGGGTCCACCGTGCTTGCAGCGGCATAACATTATGACTGCCTCATAATGTGCTGGTGCTCCTTTTCCTTCTGCAATCTGACTTGTGAATGTGTGCTGTGCTGGACCGTCTGGTTACGAAGTTATTTATGTAAGACGCATGCATCAAGCAGAAAAAAAGAAATAAAAAATAGATCTGGCCATATTCTTCCACTGTTCTGTGGTCCAAATCTGATGCTCAAGCCCATTGTTGGACCTTTAGGCAGGGGACAAAAACAAACAAAAAAAAGTTATGTCTTACTCCTTTCTTGTTCCTCTTTTGATAAAAGGCAGATCACTGGAGATTGGGGCCCCTATATAAAGCTATAATTATCCAGCTAGCGAACTTTAGCTCTTGTCAAACGATCTATTTTTAACACTTGCATTATAACTTTTGACCAATCTGTATAATCTGATTGAATTTGACATTGTAAAGTGCCTTGAGATGACATGCTTCATGAATTGGCGCTATATAAATAAAACTGAATTGAATTTCCTGCTTCTAATGCGTCAACTTTGATGACTAAATGTCTAAACTACGCCCCTCGGCTCTACAAACAGGTGCCATGATGAACGGATGTGTTATTTTTGGTGGTTTTAATATTATGCCTCATCTATGTCCACCTAAAAGCTGGGTACCTCTTTGACCAGTGGTGTGTTTTCATTTCTTTTACAGGTTATCAGGCCCTCCTTGGTGCGGTTGTAAACATCAGCATGCTGGACAAAACCGATGAGCAGCGGGAGGATTCCAGCCTCTGCTCAGACTGTGGATGCAGTTTCGGCCCGCCGCAGCCGGACTCCCACTCCGATTCCGCCCCGGCCAAACAGACGCAGACAGACAACACAGATGCTCCCCCCAGATGTCCATCCTGTGTGGCTGGAGCCAGCAGCAGTCCCCCTAACGGCCAGCGGGCCCAGCGGAGCGTTCGACTGGACCCTCACACCTGCAGCATATGCAATAAAACCTTCATCTCGTCCGCCCACCTGAGCCTTCACCTCACCTCCCACAACAAGGAAAGGAAGTTCAGGTGCAACATCTGTGGAAAGTTCTTTCACCAGTCCTCCCACCTGATGGCTCACAGGGTGATCCACAGCGGCGATAAACCTTTTAAATGCCCAGATTGTGGGAAAAACTTTGGACGCGCCTCACACCTGAAGACCCACCGTCGGCTGCACACAGGGGAGAAGCCTTTCAAGTGCACCTTCTGCAGCAAGTCGTTCACCCAGAAGGCCGGGCTCCTGGCACATATTCGGCTCCACACCGGGGAGAGGCCCTACAAGTGTAACCAGTGTGGCGAGGCCTTTCGCTCCATGTCCAACCTGCTCTCCCACAAGGCTCAGGAGGCCTCTGGAAAGGCCAGGCCCGCGTCGGCTCCCGTCTCCGTTCCTGCCCCTCCGGTCAACAAGCTTCAGGAGCCGCAATGCAACATGGTGGATCTCAAGTGCGGCGTCTGCTGCCGCACGTTTGTACGCTCGTCTTACATCCGGCTTCACATACGCTTAAAAAAAGGCCAGCGACCCTATCACTGCAAGGTGTGCAACAAGACCTTTGTCAAGCTGGAAACGTTCGTGAACCACTGCGACAAACACTTGAGGCAGAAAAAGGAAAAATATGGGGTTAAATATGAAGTTGTTAAGCCTCCGCTGTTTGTTCCGCTCTCCAGGCCTCCGTCTCCAGGGACCGTACCACCTCAGGAGTTATCCTCGGAGATGAACGCACACTCCAAAACAAAAACAGACATCAAGAGTGAGCCTTAAGACTTGAGGTGCTTCAAAGCACTTCTGCTTCAGCACAGATGTCTCGACTTTTGGCATTTACCACGAATGTTTACAAAAAAGAAAAAAATCTGAGAAAATGGGTAGTAGTATCTCCCAAACTACATTTATTTGCCCGGTACAGTATTTTATTTAAAAGAATGACCTTATGAACAGTTTTTCTTTATGTAACATTGTGGGTGTGATGATGAACATGACAGAAATCTCGTAGATGTTAACGAGTTCATATTGGGATCAAACTGGTTGATGTTGATATACTTTGTTGCTCAGGTATATCTGTCCCACTTCCTCTTTTTTTCTAACCTGGTTTTAGTGGTCTACAGCTCCATATGTGCAGACATTTACAAGATATTTGTTAAAAAAATAAAATAAAAAAAGGGCCAAAATAAGATCGCATGGTATGAAATCTATGGGTAATGAGACATGTGGGGGAAAAAAGTAAAACATGATCCTATGTTTTATACAAGGGTAAAGCAACAATTATTACTATGGCTGCTGAAATACTATAACAATAATTATGCCAGCTATATGTTTATTATTTTCATGTTAATAGGTCTTTTGTTTTTACCCTATGGGACCTTATTTCTTCCTACAGCGGACTTGTTGCTTTAGCTTCAACAAAGCAAATAAAAATAGTGACACAAAAAAGTTAAATCCAACTATAATTTCATAGCAGTTCCAGTTTTAAAAGCTCAGTGACGTCAATCCAAACCTTGTGAAAGGTGAAACCAGAACAAATCTTAAATATATCTCGGGCGCACGCCGGAGAGAAACTAAAGGAGTTTCTGCAGCAATAATTAGCGATAACGCCGCAACCAAAAATTCTGTCACAGTAATTGAAATTTACAAATTATGCAGTTACTCCAACCCTTATGAAGAAATAGATGTCAAAAAAACCTTAAACAAATTTCTTTAAGACAGACTTTTCTGTTTGGCCACTTTTTAGGAGCAAGGAGGAAAGGAGGGAGGAGCTCCAGTTGGGATCATCTAAAGACAAATGGTTATTTAACGGTTTTTATTTAGTACATATATAGCACAAAAGCTGACATAAAATCATTTAGCTTAGGTGTCCCAAAGGAGTATTTTACACACACAACAGCAGCTGCTTCAGTTAGACCTAAAATCTGTTAAAGATGTGCATTGCTGAAGCTGTGATTGTTTTGTATGGGGGAACATAATCCCTAACAAAATAGCTTTTGCAGTGCTTCCTCCTCATTATTCAATAATTTCCCCAAAGGTTAGCCGATTTAAATCATGCATTCCTTCAAACTGGCTACAGTGTAAAACGCTGGTTTTCGACACGCGCGGCTGGATTTAGATCAGTTACCGCTGGTCTATAATTTATAGTTACTATAAAATATAAACTGTACAAGAGATTAAATGAGGAAAATGCAAAAACAATAAATGCCGCAATGACAAAACAGAGAACTACCCTAGTTCCTGGAAGAAGCTCCAACTGTGGAAACACACAAATATATAAATAAAACCCCTACTAAATGTATTGGTAGGTTCTTAGACGTTTTTGCTGCTCTCTTTTTTGTAGAGTAAATAAAGTAAAACATGTTTCTGTTAGTTGGATAAATCACCAGGCTGTCTGCTCAGACATCTGCCCCTCATGGGTTTCCAGTGGTTTTTTTTACAACAGCCTTACCTTAATTAGATCAAGGGGTTATGCTCCTTTAGTTACCACACAATGACTTCTATTTTTTTTTTTTGTATGTCTGCATATTATGTTGTCTTGTAAACAGGAGTGCAGGAGACCACTTTTAGCCAGTTGACCAGCAGTGCAATGCAACAGGAGTGTTTAGGGGATGGCATCCCTTAAATAATCAAATTTAAGCAATTTAACTTGTCTTATGTCTTATGGTGTACCTTGTTATAGGTAATCAACCCATTCCTTATTTATTATTCACTTTAGCATGAAAAGCAATTGAACGAAAATCTTCATCTGTCTTTAAGTGTTTAAAAAAGGTTAAACATCTTTTGAAATCCCTTCATTGGTAAGAATAAGTAAGCTTCTTTTAAAACAATTGTAAAGCCTTGATGAGTATAAATAAACATTAAAACACTCTTTTGTTCTGAAAGAGTATCTTGATACACGCCAAGTTCAACCTGGCTACTCCTTCAATGAACCCTGTTTTTCCTCCATCAGAGACTCCTCAGTTTCTTCTTTTCAGACACGTTCTGCTCCTGCAGAATGACCCATGGTGTGATCACCTGCTCCTGTAGCGGTCAGACGCATCACTACAGACTCAAACGTCCAGCCAGGTTTCTCTCTCTGGGCGTCACATTTGTAGTAACCACTTCTGATTACTGAATTCTGGTTGGCAGCGGCTCACGGGCAAAGAGTGGGCACATTAGACTGGTTTACTGTTGATTTGCACAGCCGATGGGTGATTTATAGTCATCTCCACATGGGGAAATCTTTAGTCCCAACCTAAAGACATGAAAAGGAGGTAAACAACTGCTATTAAATGATCAGACTTATAGCTATGGGTGTAAAAAGATATTTGCCTGGCAGTTGTCTGTGCTGTTGTTGATTTTCCAGTGCAGCGTAACGGTCATGTGGCGTCTCCACACGGGGTTCCTGCGCAGGATAATGTTTCCATGGATGGAGTCCCCGGCGTTCACAGGGGTCGGCGTGTCCAGCATGAACAAAGTCTGCTTCCAGTGGGTTGGACTGAGGATTAAAGCATAATTAATTAAGTTTCATTTCATAGCACAGCTGGATCTCTGTAAATTAGAATATCAAAAAGGTTATGCATATCAGTAATTCAATTCTAACTGTTAAACCCAAGTTATGGAGTCATTACACAGAGGGATTTATTTGAAGGATTGATTTCTGTTCATTTTAATGGTTATGGCTTACAGCCAATTAATACTAAAAACAAAATCAGTGTCTCAGAAAATTGGTATATATATTGAAACCCATCAAAAAGAACATTTAACACAGAAATGCTATATTAAGACCTACTCAATCAAGAGGAAAACTGCCGACTTGACAGTTGTCCAGCAGAGAGTAATAAATGAAAAACCAGCATGGAGGCTAAGCCGCAAAAAATTTTGCTGTTCACAGAATGTTGCATCCGAACAGATTAATGGAAAGTTTAGTAGATGTGGTAGAAAAGGTGCGCAAGCCTTGAGAAGATTGCGAAACAAAGCCCATTTAAACGGTTTGGGAGGGGAGACTCGCAAGGTGTGGACCGCAGCTACAGTCAGAGCTTCAAGAAGCACGGCATGCAGACGTATCCAAGGAAACGGGTCTGAAGCGTTAACATTTCCTCAATGTCAAATGTATTTATTTAGCACATTAATAAAGTGCTTCACTATTTCACCAATATAATAGCCTATAGATGAAAACTGTCCAAATGTAATAAAAAAGAAAAGCCAGAAGAGTTCTAAAAGCTATGTGGTGTCTCTCTCTGAATCAGTCAAAGTGGAAAAGAGCTTTAAAGAGACATTAAAATGAATCTCTGGCCAGAGTGGAGCGCACATGTAGAGGTAAGATGCTCTACGGGCGTGGTGTCTAAAGTCAGCCCTCAAAATTGCTGGTTCATTACAAGGCCTCTGGAGAACCCGAAGACATGTTGAGCGGGTAATTTAGCCATTTAAACCAGCTGTGTCCGAACAAGGACACGTCTAAAACCTGCAGGGCAACGGCCCTTAGGGTCTGGAGGTGGACACCCCTGCTCAAGGGACACACAGCGAACGCTCAGTCCTCTCCACGTTTAACTTAGATCTCAGAACATCGAGGAGAAAAGCTTGCTGGTTGATCCCGGGTGTTCACGTTAATAATAAACTGGACTGGACTCATAACACCGAAGCTCTGTACAAGAAGGGCCAGAGTCGCCTCCACCTCCTGAGGAGGCTGAGGTCCTTTGGAGTGAGCACCTTATATGACTCTGTGGTGGCCTCAGTCATCTTAAATCTCTGCTTTATTTTTATTTATTTTTCCCGATCCACTGTATATATGTGGACGCACTGTATATACCTCATGCACCATTTCCTCCTTTTGGCACCTTCTTATTATTGAGCTGATGTGACACGTGAATTTCTCCACTGTGAGATCAATAAAGTCGATCTTATCTTATCTCAGAAGTGCGCAGATGTTGAATAGATGTAGACAGGATGAGGCCAGACCGTTTAAGATCTTTCTCGTCTTAAACCACACCTAATCCAGACACATCGACAGAAAAAAAAAAAAAAAAAAAAATCTTCACAGGTGTCTTAAAATGAACAGAAATAAAGGCTTGAACGTGATTCATCTTTGTGTAATGAATCTATAAATGAGCTGTGAATGAAATTGCTTCAACTTACTTCTCGGTTCTACTTCAAAGTACTGTGATGCATCGGTATGTGTGGATTTAATCTGATACTTTTTTTTTACTCTGAGTTTGGTCCGGTGTTTAGCTCCACTGTTGCTCCTCCCGTCTCCAGGCTTTCAAACTGGACAGTGAACCAGGCCGTAAATCCATGGAAAACTCCAGGCTTCGCCACACAAAACTGAAACTCACCCTTCACTTCCTGAGAAATGAAACTCTGCTCTTAGTATTGAAAGTCGAGCAGATAAGATCTGCAGCCGCTTGTAATCAGGACATCCATTTGATACCTCAAGGTCTCTCACTTGAACAGTGTACATGTTAAGGCGGATGACGTCACAGGGGACAGAGAGGCAGTCTTCAGGGTCAATGAGGTGGCTGAACTTCGGCTTGGTGAAGAACTCCTGCTGTGCCAAAGGCCTGCGGGGATAAAATATCAATCAGGGAGCAAAAGAGGAGTGAGTTTGCTCCTAAAAATTAGACCGAAAAAGGATTAAAGGAGGAATTCAAAGTAGATAAAACAGTAGGATCTGCAAGTGAGCATTATTTCCTTTTTTAGAGTACAAAATAAAATTTACTTCAACTATTCCTTAAGTTCTTACAGAAGCTACATCTTTTTGTAGTCAATATCCCTTTATTAAAACGATTTAGTCACTGTTGTGTTATTTTACTTGTTCTCATTACACATGGGTACAAAACTGTAACTTTATATAATGTAGGGATGAACTACAGGATTATGAAACGAGATTTGAGTCTCCTCCAGTTTTTACACACCCCACTTCTCTGCTGGGGAGACAAGCATCACTCAAAAGAGGAGTAGCAAATTAATTAATAATAATATCTGTTTTATTCAACTTACATTTGGCAAGTTGAAAAATTAATTAAAAAAAATTAATTTACTGCAATTTACAAGCTGTATGCAACGACATTTCGTTCTGTACGCACTCTGTGGATACAAAATGACAAATAAAGTTGTCTAAGTCTAAAATTATTATCTCCTCGAGAATCTATGTAAAGCTCTTGATTGGCATTACTGCAATCTAATTCTACTTGTAATTTCTGACCAACTTCTGTTATTTTTTTCCACTGGAATATAAAAGAAATACATTTTTAGAGATAAGCTCCAAGTCTGGTTTTGAGGGACTCTAGCCATCACCCTAAGCTTTAGCTCCCTCTACAGGATATATGTCAAAATGCAGTCCTCGAGGGCCAGCATCCTACAGATTTTACATGCAGCTCAACTTCACATTTGAATCAAATATTTTGGTCATCTGCAGGACTTTGTAGAATCTGACTGCACATTAAGGAGGTTATTCAGCTATTTTATTCAGGAGTGTAGGACACCCGTCCGTCGAGGGGTAATTAAAAAATATTTAAACACGTTCACAATTCAAGTAACAGAAATGCTAAAATAAATGGTTTTCTTGCGAATCTACTCTTGAATCTGGATTTGTGGTGGACATTGTTGCTATTGTATTTTGTTTTGTGTGTCTATTGTTGATGCTGGTGGTCATTTTCACACAGCTGTAACTGACAGCAAAAAGTGTTTGGCTCTGTACCTTGTAAAAGCTTAAACTGTTTTTTTTTTTTCCTGACTGACCAGTTTATTGCAATAAGAAACAGCAGATCATATTAAGAGGTGCAAAAACCACTGAGACAAGCTCTTGTGTCAAGTAATTATGTCATATTGTCGCATAATAATGGTTTGGACAAAACATTTTCATCTTTAGCTTTAAGTTAAGAGCTTCATTTGCTTTTCTGGTCCCCTATAATACGTGTCACATGACCAAGTAAGAAATATCAAACCTTAAAACATCAACCTACCAATTATACATCTGATTTAAGGCTCTGAAAATTAGCAGGCAGTAAAAAAAAGTGGATAAAACTGTTGATCAGTTACAACAGTGGCCCTTACTGCAGCGGGGTGAAGTCCAGGCCATACGGTCGCTCCCAGAAGGCCATTTTCTCTGAGTAGTCGCTGTCGGCCTGACATGGAACCAGAGTTAGAGCTGCTGAGGAGGGCCACATCACACCGCCATCCCGGAGCCAGCGGTCCCTAGCCAGGAGAACTGACTCCACCATGAACTCAAACTAGGAGAAGGTGAGAAGTTGAGAGAAATTCAAATCTTAAAAAGGAGCTGATATCAAGGCATAATAAAAGCACAGACATACAAACATAAAATGAAATTGCTAGAAAAAAAAAAAAAAAATCTACTTTTTCCAAGATATTCTAATTATATAATCAGTACCTGTAGTTTAAGCACGGTGGAAGTTATAAAGATTAAAAATGTAATAAATAAAAGAACAGGAGTCTCATTAAACGTCAAGCAAAAGATAATACGAAAATCCAGAAGAGCATAAATGCAATAAACAATCAGAAACTTGTTTTATAAAAGTAAACATTGATTAAACTTTGGAGGGATGTTGTTCCACAGCTGATGTCTATGACCTGAACGGCTTGATCTCTTTTAGTGCCGAGTCTTGTCCGCTGAATGGCTAATAAATTATGACTTTGAGGACAGTGAGGATATCACAATACATTGTTAGAAAAGATTAAAAGAGTGTAATACACACAGTGGTGGGCACAGTTGCGCTAATACGAAAACAGATAGTTGCAGCGCTAACTTTTTTTTCCCATCACATTATCGTTAACGCCAAGTTTGCAGGTGGGTTAGTGTCCGTTTTATTAGGTTTCAATAACTGTAACTACGATAATGTTCACAACAAGATATTCATCTGCCATTTACGTCACTGTCCTGGCTCTCAATACACATCCACACAGACTTCTCCATAACAGTAAAGGTGCGTTCACATTGAGCGCGAAAGTGGGTCGCTGCCTGGCTCAGCGGGACTCTGTTTTTTCCAACTCCTCCATACAAAACATCCAAGGGAGATTTTACCAGTCTGAATAAAATAGGAACAACTTTTTTTTTTTATTTAACCGATTTTTATCTGTGCTTTTCAATTAAAAAAATAGTGCAAATTAAATATATGATTTATTGCTGTTACAGCAATAAGTAACTCAAAAAATCATGTCATGTATTTCACGTTTGTTAAAGAGTGATGACAGAGAGGAAAAGTGACCTCCAGAAATGGTCAGCACTGTGTTCAGGATACCAGCAGTGTTCCCAGCTCCGCGACTTTGGGCTTGTTCAGTTATACTGGTTACAGGGTAGAGGTAAAAGAGCTTGTTGCTTGTTTCTCTTGCATTAACTGGCAACATTTGCACCGTCCCCCCCTAAAAAGCAGCTGCCTGGGCACAGCGTGACAGAACTTTCTTCTCATAAGCATCCACTGCCGTGTAAAAGTTAGTTTAAAAGTCATTCATCCTGAACTAAAACATTTATCCCCTCAAACCTGCAGCGATGCGCACGTTCGTCATGTGCTGTGTGTGCGTGCAGCACCTTTGTCTGTAGATGTGTGACACAGACTGAGTGACAGCCAGTGGTTAGCGGCTAACGTTAGCTTCCTCAAATTTCCTTATTTATCATCGGTGTAACGGTTGTAAAGCTAATATTTTGCTTGCAGAATATGAGTTTGTGAGTTTCTGGTGTGTTGGAGAAGGGATGTGTCCAAAAATTGGACCTGGACATCCCTCTTCTAAAGAGAACCACCAATGAACAAATTATTTGATTCAGGTGCGCAGCA
Organism: Fundulus diaphanus; assembly: GCA_037039145.1. Lineage (NCBI taxonomy): Eukaryota > Metazoa > Chordata > Actinopteri > Cyprinodontiformes > Fundulidae > Fundulus > Fundulus diaphanus. The sequence goes on from CM073132.1 coordinate 37,910,809, forward strand.
GAGAGACGTGTTGCAAGGAAGCGGTGCTCGAGGTCCGCCGTTTTAGACCTCTGGTTTAGAGGTCTGGTAATCACACTAATCTGAGCTGAATGAAAGTCATTAATTTTTTTAGACCATGAATATTTTTTTTTTTTACACATGAATCAAACATGGATGTAGAAATTATTCTAAAATTACTTCCAAATGACCAACACTGGACTTGGTGGGTGTACAGAGTGTATGTACATTATAGGAAAATCTATAACTAGCAGCACTGATAGTTGAATAATTACCAGCAGGCAGTTGCCCATCCACTCAGACACCAGGATGTCCACCTGCTCTGGCAGCTCCAGCTCCTCCGCTCGCCCCTGCAGCACTGTGACCACCTCCTCACAGCCATTCTGCCTCACCAGCTGCCTGGTGTGCTCCACCATGGAGCTCGCCTCTACAGCATACACCTACAGAACCACCAATTAATTACATCAGCATGGACGCGAAGCTGCGTTTTCACTGTAGTAACACTGTTTGCCCAACAGATGGGGGTATAAATGCAACGATAAGTAAAGTGGGACACTACTGTGGCTTGATGGAGCAGTCCTGTCATTTCAACTTTTTTCAAAACTTGTCACAATGAATAGAGATTGATGAATTGAGATTTTGTTTGACAGATCCACACAAAGTAGTGTATAATTGTGTATTAAAAGGAAAATGGTGCATAGTTTTTTTTAAGCTTTTACAAATAAAATTCTTAAAATGTTGTGCACCTATGTATTTTTACTTCTGTGCACCTAAATCAAATCCAGCACAGCAAATCATCTTCAGAACACACCTAATGAGTAAAAAAAACTCCATCTATACGTAAACAGTAAGTGAGAAGGATAAACTAACACCCTGAACACATCAACTCCACCGAGTATGTTGGTGGTGGCTGCATCCAGGTGTGGGGATGCTTTTCTTTAGGAGGGATAAGTAAGCTGGATGGAGTTAAATATTATCCAGGAAGACAACCTTTTACAGAGACTCCAAAAGAGTTGAAACAGTGGCAGAGATACAGCAGAACGTCTCAGGGCAAAGCACATTTGAGTTAGAATGGCTTAGAGCTAAGTATAATTGAGAACTTTTTGCAAGACTTTCAAATTGTTGTTTAGAGAAGCCCTATCAAAGCTTAAGTTATATTGGAGTCACATCTGAGTGTCACACTTTTCAGATTTTACGTAAAAAAAGAAAAATAAATGAAGCCATGTATCATTTTCCTTCAGTTTCACAATACTTTGTGTTGGACCAGCATAATCAACTACAATGGATTTCACTGGGATATCAGTTATTGTTTGGCACATGCAGAATAGCTCCAGGGGGTTGGATTTTTTGAAGAGTTTGGCAAATGAGAACCTTTCATCAGACAAAAACCATTAATCGTATTCAACTAGACCTCGTGTCTAAACTCCTACGCATGCCGCCCTGCCGTATTTACCGCTGAGGGCTGAGCCAGCTGAGCACAGAACAGGCTGATTATGCCAGTCCCACAGCCGAGGTCCATCACCACCTTGTTCTTCAGAGAAGCGCTGTTGCTGACCACAACCTGCCGGTACGTCTCTGTTCGTCTCCGGTCCGACAGCATCTCCAGGTGAAGCCTCTGTGGGACAAACGACCAGGTAAAATAACAACTGTGATATGGCTAAAAAAAAAAAAACACGGTTGACAACGTTTATGACCTCAGTTTGTGGGTCAGCGTCATGTTAATGTCCTCGTCCTTATTAATGAAGGTACCTCATTGTTTCACAGTCAAGCTAGTAGCTTCAATCACAGGGACAAAGTCTTGTTAAAAGAAAAGCCAGTACGGCAGTACATCCTAAGACCCAAGTGTTGCTAAAATAAACTGTCTACATGGAATAAATTTACATCAGAAATTCAAAATAGTGCATAATGCCTTTCTGTTCATACTCAAACACTAATCAGTCACAAAACTCAGATATTTGGAAAAGAGTTGATGAAACGTACAGTTATTGAACAATTTGGTTACTGTGGAAAATGAATGCATGAATGCAAAACGAAAAAAAAAATCAAAGTCGCTGTATCTAAAAGAACATTTATGTATCAGAAAGTGGGCTGTGGTTTTATGTATGCCGCCCCGCACCAGCAGCAAAGAAAACACAACAGCAGAGGGGTTATTTTATTGAATATGCTAATCAACCAGTTTGGCTCATTGATCCTTTTATCTGACTGAGGTTAGTGGAAATTATAATCTACAGCCCTGATCATGGCTCTGAAATATCAGCAGCCTAACTGCAGCGTGTATTGATAAATCCATAGAGCCTGTCCGTGGATCTGAGGTAGGGGACAGATTAGTAATAACGTCTTTGTCTCTGTGCCATGCCCTTCACAGTTTTGTCTTGCACTTACAATGCTGTCCATACAAAGTGTGACCAAAGCTCTCTTGTGTTCAGTGCCGATTAAAGAGCAAGAACAACCATAATCAGAGCTGCAGAAACACAAAAGATGCATAGATTTGATCCCTGTTCCCACAAACTAATTGCAGATTTTTTAGAACAGTTGCATTATCTTTCTGGGCATCGTTTATTTAGATGTTCCTAAACGACCTGCCAGTGGACTATTTTAAAACAATTAACAATAAAAACTGACGTCCTGCTCCAGAGCAAAATGTGCCCAACCCAAGCACCAACATCGCGAGGAGAATTTCCGCCCGAATCCGGTTGTGACTGCTAATGTAACCATTTCTGTTGTTTGCATTTTTACGGGGAGCCTTTAGTTTCCGATGCCTTCCAGGTGTGACATACTTTCAATTTCTTTAATGACACGGTCGTATTAACAAGCGGTAAGAGCTGCAGTGAAGGTTTGTCCTCTTTGTCCTTTGACGCCACTTTAAAATTCGCCCATAAACTGAAACGCTGAAGCACTTTAAAAGCAACAGCTCAGATGTTAACGTGCCGTAGCACTGGGACTCACACTGCTGTAAAGTTTATTTGATTATTCAGTCAATTTTTGCAGCTGGATATGCAGTGCAATGCCAAAGTATCAAACTCGTGGAACAGCTATTTTTATGCTTTGTCACGTTCCAACCACAAAGTAGACAGGCTTTTATTAGGATTTTAATCCAAGAGAACAACACACAACTGTGAAGTGGAAGGAAAATCTGATTCGGGTTTCAAAAATGTTTACAGATAAAAGCCTAAAAGTGTGTCTTGCATTTGCATTTGACGAAGAGCATCCGTTAACATAAACTGACTCTCACACTTAGTGTGAAATGTCACTAATGCATGGACATCCACTAATGTAAGCATTTCCTTTGTAGCTCCGGCTAGCGCCGCTGACCTGCCTGAAAGTAAACCTTGCCCTCAGTCTCAAGTCTTTTCCGTGCAACTCTGACCAGCCTCTATGCTCCTGCTAAAGAGAAGCATCTTGACAGCATGAAACAGCAACGGACTGGAAGCTGGGTTTTGTTTTTTGCCTCTGAGTGACCAACTTTCTATTATTCCCATCTTAATTTCTGTTGGGATCCTAGCACGGAAGTCAACGTTGGAGTAAACATTCAAATGCAAGGTTATCCCCCATCCTGGCAACACTGCTTTTTGTTTTTTTTAGATTTGGGGATTTTATTGAGATAGTTTTTTTTTCTCTGCACTCTAGGAGTGGTCACAGAGCCACTGTTCAACCTGAATCATATAAAATGTTTTTTGTTTTTTTTTAAAGTGTGCCCCCCCCCTTAATTTGTTTCTGCATCCGGGTCAGCTCACAACATATCGCTGTCCCATCTAGAGCTTCTCCCTCCTGAGCTGTGGATCTCTGCAGCTCCTACAGAGTAACGAATTATGTGACTTCTGAAGGCAATTTGTTGCACCGGATTTTATTTTGAGGTATCAGAGTAAAGAGGCGTGCAACACTTTAAAAAATGTTTGCTTAGAAAGCTGCTATTTTCTCTTCCCCTTACACATTTATGCACTTTATGGTTGTAATTTGACAAAATGTGAAAGGGTTTAAGGGGTCGGAATACTTGTGCAAGGCATTGTTTTAGAGCTTCATTAATAAGTGATAAAACAATAATTTAGAACTAAGAGGGACAAGATTTCAACCCAACATTACAGGATTTGGATTAGGGCAACTTTGACAATTGAAAAAAGAAAAAAAAAAAAACGTCCCACGATGGATCAACTAACTTAACGTGTTTAAACTCTGCAGGACTCTTGCTTTAATTGTAAACCTACAAATCAGTAGAAAAGTTCCCTAAATAAGAGCCACGAGTCAGTGTGTGAGACTTGAAGATAATTGAAACATGTGAGAATGACAGTTCTGTGTTTCTGACCAGCGTCCCATAGCTGCCGAAGTATTCGTCGTCCTGCCAGGGGTCCTCTGAGGAGGGGTCGCCCCCCTCCGGCGCAGCGCCCTGCCGCAGGTAGCTGCCAGGAACATACCCGACGTGCCCCTGCAGCTCTGCCCACCACCAATCTGCCGAAGGCTTGCTATGCACGAGCAGCCTGTCCCCGGTGCTGAAACTTAGCTGCGAGGGGGGAAATAAGGGAGTTAAAACGGGTTAATGTCTGTTTGGTAGCGAGCCTTACTGGACGTTTGACTGACAGAAGCGTAACCTGCTCAGAGCCGCTGGCAGTGAAATCACACAGAGCCACATAGTCCTCAGGGGAAGCCTCATCCTCTTCCTCCTCCTCTTCTTCTTCCCTCACCGCCTGCATGTTCAAACCTGAAGCTTCGCCACACGAATCTAGTCTCCTGTTCAGAAAACTTCACTTTAAATCCACTTTAACTTCGGAACCACCGCGGGCGGGGTTTGAAACAAGCAACAAGCAAAGCGACGCCGACAAGCGGTAAAACTCGTCCGCTCGCTTTAAGATAACCACTTCCTGTCTGTGACGTAGGCTTGCGCGCCTTCGCGGCTGTCGGGAATTTCGACTCTTTTTGTGCTCGTCAAAGATGATCGGATAATTGAAATGGTTCAAAAACCTTCGGTGTGTTTATTGTAACACATTAAAAGCAGGTCCTACTATTTTTGACTGTATTCGTGGTTATACTTTGGCGAGTGCAGTTGAAGTGAAACGATTTGAAATGATCAGTCGCTCTCTCAACATGTTGCAACTCACTGTTTCGTAATCTTAGGACACGCGTCCCTTAAACGCACCGTCAGCTCTCACAAAATGTATGTCAGTATAACAACACAAACGAAAACTGGACTTCATTTAGATTTTAAAATTAATATTTTTACTCAATGATTTTGAGTAAAAGAAAAACAACTATCTGAATAAATCTGGCCACGTGTAAAAAGTAACCACCCCCTTTGTTGACGCCTGATTTAACAGTGATTACCCACAGTTTAGGCTCAAATCCAATCCCCACACCCAGGCCTGATCACTGCTAAGCATATCGTAATTTACATTTATCAGTCTGGAAAGGGTTACAACAGTATTTCTAATACTCTGGGAACCCAGCGGACCACAATGAGAGCCATTATCCACAAACGGAGAAAGCATGAACAGTAATGGAGCTTCTAAGTAGTGAACTACTCTAAGACCTAATCAAATACTGAGCCAGGGGGCCGCAGAGGAACCAATAACTACATCTAAAGCACTGCAGGTCTTACTTTGCTCAGCGTTTGTGATTATGTTATAAGAAAGAAAGTGGGCAAAAATGGCATCCATCCATGGATGAGTTCTGTAGGCAAAAGCGGAACTTTTTGGAAGGTATGTGTCCCACTATACCCTGGCATATAAATGCAAACAGGATTTCAGAAAAAGGACACGATGATGGTGGTAGTGTGATGATGTGTGTGATGTGTGGTGGTTGCTACGCTGCCACTGGACAACTTGCGGTCAGACGATCGAAAACATTTCAGTGTGACAAAAAAAAAAGCAACAACAGAAAATATCTGAAACGGGGCAACCAGTTTTTCATGGTACTGTATCATACAATGGATCAGTAATCATTAGACAAAGGCGAGATATATTATATAAAAATATCATTTATTATTTCAAAACAAAGTCTCCTAAAAATGAAAGGAAACAAGTTAAAATGGTCCATAGTTCCAAAAGGACACCCACAGTTGAAGAAAAGTCTTATCTTCAGCATTTTCTATCAACCTAATTTGTGAAATTTCATATCTTCCGAATCCTGTCACACATTCTTGGTGGAAATGTCAGCTGTTGTTTGTCTTTGACTTCAGAAAAGGCTTATGAAGGACATCATAAAGTCGTCTCGCCTGTCGACACAAAATGTCAGCATTGTAAATCAGGATGTTAAATAAACTTTTGACATGTTTACATGATGGGCCTTTTCTCAAGATGTATTTTTCACCTTTTGTGGTCCGAGGCCCGGGCAGAGAACCAAATCTTCTTTAGAGGCATTGATGATTCCCTCCACAGACTGGGGAAAAAAGTACAACATATGTCATCTGTATATTGCCTGCATCATTCTATCAGAGTCAACTGAAATGGGAGCAGCTACCCAGTACTGAACATTTTTCTAAGTTTAGACTTGAAAAAAAGTGACATTTTATTTAGCTTCTATAAAGCACAAGGAATATATTGATAACTCTGGAAACAGCTTAATATCAAGCCACCCTAGCATAGCCTTGTACTTTCTTTGCAGAAACACTCACCGAGAAAGTGGATAGCAAGGTGATGGCATCCGTTTTGTTTACAGATTTCACAGTGGTCAGGCAATCTGTAACCTTTAAAGGAAACAAAAAATCTGTTATGTGCTAGCCACATGTTGATTCAGCTGTATTAGTATTATATAACCTTTTTTTCATAAATAAGAATAGTTTATTTTTTTGTGTGGAAATAAAAGAACAGCATTACCAAATTTCAGAATATAAACTTGCACACGTACCTTTGAAAGATAGTCTCTTTCTACTTGCTCCTTCAGAAGGTCTGCTGGCTTCTTCTCATATGACTTGTATGTTTCCAGGTAACGTCCTGCTTCTTCTGGACTGTTAATTCAAGATTAAGAAAGAAAAAGGAGAGAAAAATAGCTAAAAAGAAGATGAAAATAGCTATGTAAAGCATGTCTAAGTGTTGTCATGCTGAATATATACCCTTAGGTAACATGTCAGAAAGTAGAGCTTATCTACTCTTTACATATTCTAAATAAGCTAAAGTTGGGATAAGCAATTTCTTCTTAAGTATTTAACACAAACGGTTTCTCTGAGCACTGATGTGTCATTTGTTACTTTTACCTCCAAGCCAAGATAAGAGTGCAGTCAGCCATGATACAGATGCTAGCCAGTTCCTTTAATGCATGATGAGGATCTTTCTGTAAATAAATAAAAAAATATACATTTTATTGTAACACATTATTCTTACTGATGAATCAAGATTATAATAGTTTGACAGTATACTTTTTTGCAAAAGGGACAATTTCTGCTATCTGTTTTTTTTTCTTTTGTTGCATGTGGTGCCAAAAATAGTAACCAGCTGCACCATTGTATGCAAACTGAATTCTGTGGAAGCACGATATACTTCACAGATGAACAGCTCTGCAAGACAAGCTCACGTTAGTCACTCTACTGTTTTAGCTGATTGAAACAGTTTAACAGTAAAAAAGGCGTCCCTTGCTCTCTGCTCACAACTTCATTTTTGTTACCAGTTTGAACACATCTAGCAACGAAGAGTTCAAGAGTTTTAAACGAGACGTGCAAATAAATTGGCTAACAATAAGTAAAGGAAATTTGGAATCAATTCATGTTTATTTATCTTTCCTGTCATTTCAAAATAATTTTTAAAATAAGCATAACTTGGAAAAAGTCATGTTTATTACGAGGACAAAAACTTATTTTGAAATCCTTGGATGCCACTTTTTATTAGAGGGCGTATCACAGCAAAATCAGAAATGATAGATTTCGAAACACTTTAGAAATATACAGATTCAGACAAGTATGTCCCATTCTACTCTAATGATTATAGTGTTTGGCTGCATCTCCTGTACCAACCTTAAATTGGTGAGAGCACTGCTGTTGTTATTAAACGTTACGACATTACTTACCACGTCTACTTGAACCAGCAACACACGTAAGGTGAATGAATTTCCAAGCTGCTTTAAACGGTCATGGATATAGTTCGGGTTCAAGTTGTGATACCTCAGACTTCAAATCCGGTCCAAAACCATCATCGAATAGAGAAAAATCAAAACACAGAATACAGTGAGGGTTAGGGTAAACTTCACTAATCAAACACAAATACATCAATCCATGCAGCCAAAAAAATGAAATAATTAAATAAAAAATACTATTTACAGTTTAGGACAGAGTTGTATGACATCCCAATGTGCTGTCATAACAACATCAGTGTATGCAATAATAATAATAATATCGTATTGTACTGCTTTCTATGCAATAATAGCAAGCAAGTTTTAGGAATTCAGCCAGGCCAAAATTTAGATATTGACATCCAAATGGATAAACCACATAAGTCAGAGTCAACGTAAAACAGAAACAAAGTCCTGTTTAAGAACAGCAGTCGGACTGTTGAATTAAAAGTAGAACTTTGGCATTAATAACATTATTGTTGCACAATGTCTCCCACCCCATGCATGAAGCTGTTGTAAAACTGGAGAGCTTCTTCAGTGACAGTCTGCTACATCCAGAATGCACAAAAAAGCGTTATCAGAGATCCTTCCTGCCAGCAGCTGTTAGACTTTATATCCATCACCGCTCCCAACAAACTGCCCTGCTGGTAATTGCAGTTTTTGCAATCTGGTAAATTGTTTGTTGTTGTACCATTATGCAAAAACACACATGCATGTTTTATTTTCAAATCACCCTACTGAAGGTTGCATATTTCTTTAATTTGAGTAAGCTATTTTAATAAACGTACAATATTTTTTCTGTCATAATTTCACCTGTATTGTACAGTCTCTTATTTTCATTTTTGGTTTTTGGATTTATTTATTTATTTTTCCTTTGTGTGTATCTGCGTTTGCCTTTCACTTTGCTGCTGCTGGGACACCTGAATTTCCCCTCGGGACAAGAAACATATCTCTGTTGCATTATATTGTATTGTCTTCTATTCTATCCTTTAAACTCTTAATGAAAGACAGAAAACATTAGGCTTTACTATAATTTGAAGATTAATCCAAGGCCAAAGTGCACAGTGCTATAAGTGCACAGAACTATACTGACAAGAACAGTAGTTCTGCCAAATTCAGAAAATAATTCTGGGTACCCTTAATAAATCATAACCAATGAAATGATATACTACCACAGTTGTTTTATACCAACACAGTTTTCTCCTTAGGTTTAACAAAGAAAACCAGATTATAAACTAATAGTGATGTGTTCTGTACTGTAAGTTTGCTACGAAATGTGCAGAGCCATCCTACACAGAACCAAAACAGAACCTAAACCACAAACTTCCAACATGACTAGACAAATGTGCCATATTTTGATAGTAAAAGCCCCAACTTTCAGCTTTTTTGTTTTTTACTAGATGCTCAATATGTATCCTGAAAGTAAGGATATACTCTAGCCAAATACCAAGCTATTTGTAGGTTGTTACTTTCTCAATAAGCTCTCTTCCTATGGTAGTAATACTAAAAATTCTGAAATTTCTGGATCTGGATGTCAAATATTTTTCAGAAATAGAAGGATCGGTGCATCTGCAATCATATTTCAAAGTACAATTAGGAATTACTTTTTATTCAATTAAAATCCATTTGTCAGGAATTGATGCTTTGCTTGCCAATAACTCCTTCAGTTTGCGGATGAGAAACGGCTAAGTTAGGACAAGGTGAATTTAATGCTCCTGATATAACAAAAATATTTATATGCTGTTGCATAATTTTCCTCCACGTCTGTTTCAGGACAATTTGTTCCGAGGACAACTTTCTTGTTTAGTTCATAGCCTCCCAAAAACCACCCACCTGAGGAAAAGAGCACAAGTTGTCTGTCCCAAGACATAATCAGGCACAACATCTCCAAACTCCCAGGGCACGCTCCTCACAAACTTGAGAATGGGATTACCCCTCTGCAGAGGCAAAAACAAACATGCGATGCGGTCTTAAACAATTAATAAATCAAAGCTGATACTCATCAATAAGCATGTGGATGAGATTATACACAGATGCACATAGACTGATACCTTTGTGAGGCCAACATGTTTTAAGGAGCCATATTTCACCACTAGGTGGTGCTTGACCACTGTCTGTAGACCAAAACAAAACCCAGCCCCTCTTTTCCCTTCTTATGTAACAATCCAAAAAAAAAGGTTAAAAAATAAAACAACTGGACTTCTATTCTGAAGCTGAAGACGTTTCACTTCCCATCCAGGAAGCTTTCTCAATTCAAAATGTCTGTAGTGGTGTGCGTCGCCTTCTATGAGCATATTTGTAAAGGACAAAAACACAGCAAAGCAGTATCACTTCTCAGAGGAACATTTAAAGGGAAGAAGTAAGCAACTCATAACTTTATAATGCTGTTAGCAAGAAAACATTTTGATCTGCTGCGGTGCTCTCCGCTGCTCTGACAGTGGTATTTTAGGGCAGGGAGGTGCTGTGTGAACAAGAGAGTGCAGAACACAGTTCATCTGAAATATTACCACCTTTACTTCTTCACATCATTATTTTTTAGTTCGATTTAAAACGCTGAAATGTCCCTTATTGCTCCTTTAACACGTCCAAGCTTACCTGTCGAGGACTGACAACAATGCTGTTCCCAGAGCCCACTGGTTTGGGACCCAGCATGAGGCTTGGATCAGGCTTGGCACAGCTCCCCTCAGACAGCACCTGTTTGTCGTCATTCTTTTTCACCTCCTCAAGCTGAACTTCAGTCTCTTTGACGCAGTCTTGAGCAGATTCAGATCCCCGGGTGCTGGACGACACGGGCTCTGGCTCCCTTCGCTGCAGACTGCTGACTCCAGCTCCACCGGTCCTGAGCACTTTGAGGGGAGCATCTCTCTGTGGGGCGGTAGCCGCAGTTTTTTTGCACTGGACGGCGTACTCTGCGTAGGAGAGGGGCTGCGCACACGATTTTGTGACTGGCTCTGTGGCAGATGCACCTGGAGCGGTTGTGTTTTGTTGTCCTTTGGATAAAGGCTGAAACTGTGGCTTTGGCTGGAAAACAATCATAAAACGGTGTTTTTAAAAAGCGAAAATCAAAAAATGTGAATTGATATAAGATAATATGATCTACGATACCGTTCTGGAAAAAGTGTTTTGAAAGTGGATCTTTAAAATGAACGTTCTTTTAACAGGCGGAAGAGCTAACCAGCTAGCTACAGGGCTAGTTGCTATACAAGGGTAAAATACGGACCGGTGTTCTTTCTTTGGTGAAAGCAGAATCGTCCAAGTTGATGTGAAACCTCTTCTTCATGTCTCCGGATTTACGAAAAACGTTTTGCATAAAAACATGCTCTAAATATATCGGCAAACTTTTACAGACATCTCCAAATAGGTACAGAAAAGAGGAGCGCGCCGCTCACACTTCCGGTACCGAAACTATCAAATTAAAAGCACGGCCTAACAACATGAATCAAGCTAAAAAATGTTTTCCCTCTCTTTTTATCTTCTTACTGCTGATTCTGTCATTGAATAAAAAGCAATTAGGTAAGTGGCGTAAAAAGTAGCATTTGCTTGGTTTGAGATTCAAACTGACCTACTATCTTGCATTAAATGGACTTTTATATATAAAGTGGAGAGAGGACTGAGAAACACAATTAAAATATCTCCTTTTTTGCAGGCTTTGGACAAAGGATCCCAAACATATATACTTCAAATACATTTTCTGTAAATGTTTAATGTCCAACTGCACTGTCTTTCCACATTCACTTCACAATAGACCTGTAATTACTTATTACACATTGCCTACGTGTGACTTAAAGGCTGTATGCTGCACAAGATGTAGCAAGTCTCCATTCTGTGATGTGCACTATCTCCTGTGGAACTTAATGTTGCTAGTGTGTGTTTTTTTTTCTCAGAAGGCTTTTCTGAGCATGGTTTCTGTTGACACAAATTCATCTGTGTAAAAACAGCTGCTCTGCCTCGTTTCCATGTTGTGGTTTGCAGGGGTGGAAAGTAACTAGTTACATTTACTCGCATAGCTGTAATTAAGTACAGATTTGTGTACTTTTTTTAACATTACTTATATTTAAGCAAAATTGTATGAAAGTAACTGTATTCTTACTTGAGTACATTGTTTTGGAACTCTTTCCACCTGTGGTGGTTTCACAGCAATAACTCAGAAATTACTCTCTTTGAATCAGCTTGGACATTTTTGTCAGCTCCTCTGATGATAAATATGCGGGCTTTATTTATTTATTTGCATAGTTTAATTTCATAACTGTATAAACTTATTAAAAATATATGTGCCAGTTATCCATCAGCTTTTTTGTAATAAAGAAATAAACTTAAACTTTAAAAGACATTTAATCAGTATAACAAAATCTACACGAGCCACGTGTTTGTGCTTAGCAATCTATATTGCACTTCTATCATTTTTTTTGTGAAAAAAAGCTATAACTTCTAATATAATTTTTAAATATTCTTTAATATTTTTTTTTTCAATTAATTCTCCATTAGTCAAAAACCTAAAAGGTGCCATCTCCGTTGGTTATTGACCAAAAGGCAGGTTGTTGAAGGGCATCACTGAACTAACAACTATCAACACATGCAGAGTGGCAAAGGTTGGTCCTTTCAATGGTTTTGTTTTGGAGAGAGACTGGGTTAAATGTGGAAAGACTGGCCCATGTGTATGTCGAGAGAATAGGTTTAGGTTGACAGTGGTTCCTCCCTTTGCTATTTTCCCCTCCTCACCACATTTGCATTGAGTGCAATCACTGCTACAATTAACTTAATGTTCTCACGTTTTTTATGTCCATGGAAGTTATACCTGGCCTGATGTTTCTGTTAATCTGTATCATCTTTCTGAAAGGGCCTATTGGCTGTTTTTTTGTTTATTTTAAATACTTGCTTCCAACCTTTTGGAGCTAAATAGGCTCAGATTACAACATGCAGAGAAATATATTGTAATTAGCTTGTATTGCTAATAGTGGCTAGCCCCCTTTCGCTGAGCGTATCGGTGATAAATCCCACTATGTTTGAATTTGGAACTAAATCACAGTTAACTTCGCAAATAATTGATACTAGATCTCCTTTTTGAGACACCCCAAGTGACCCTTAGCATGAAAAGCTGAGCTTTTCGTGGTCAGGGCAGGGGTCTGCTGTGTTGTTACCTTGGAAACAGTGACGCAGCCGTTCAAACTGCGCAGCATGGCATGCTGGGATACCTCTTTCCATCATGGCGGAGAAGAGAGTAGGCTAACGTTGACGGTTAGCATATTCAACAACTTCTTGATTTCGCGCAATTCGGCACCGTATTCACCTGGCCTCAGCACTCACATCTACACGAACCGGAGCGTTTTGACTTAAAACTGGTAAATATGTGCTGCCCGGTTAAAAACTATGATAAAGGAGCAAGCTTGCTTTGTTGACATCATTAGCAGCTCTATATTAGCTTTATTTGGTCTGTTAGTGCGTTGTCGGTGTGTGAGGCCGCGTCTTCCTACAGGAAGGATATTTTGTCTCTTGTGGCTAATAATTTTGTAAACGTTTTAAGTCGTTTGTGGAAATGGTGCAGTGTGGTGTAATGTTTTATTGCTTATCAGTTTAAGCTGGCTAGCTAAAGCCAACGGCTGCCGTATGTGGGTGAATGTTAGCCAGGGCATTGTAGGCCTGACACTGGTCAACGTTATCTAACGTGTGCACGGGCTGGCGATGTGCGCAACTTTGTTCTCATTTCGCTTCGCTTTCAGCGCTTCATTTAGTATTTAGTCCCTTTTTGATCCGGATCAACTAAAATTGTTAGATTCATTCATTTTAGATTTAAAACAGCTTTTTTTGGGAATCGTATCGAGTGCCGCTTGTTTTTGGCATTATTTGATAAGGTAATATCCATGAAGTGTTAATGTGTGGTGTAACCATTTGCATTCTCGATGGATTGTTGCCGTTTCCAAAGCGTAGTTTAGATTCTTGTAAAATGCAGAATCTGTACGCTGCAAGCAGATAGTCATGCTGTTATAGACCCATCGTCGGTGTTTCCAGATCATCGCACATGTTACGTACTCCCGGTGGCTGAGTTGCATCCGTGTTGTCCGCGCTGTTCCAAATCAAGTGCAGTGCTGTTTGAATTGTTATTCCCTTACAATAAATGTTGTTAATTAATATTTCTGAAGATATTGTAAAAATCCTACATGAAATGTTTAAAATATATATATATTTTTCTCAAAAGCATAAAAAAATAAATAAAAAAATTAAAACGCATTAAAATACATTTTCATGGTCACTCAGATCATGTTGGTTGGTTAAAAGTTAAGACACTATAGCTGTTTAAATACTGAAGTTCTATAGAATTTAGTGTCCACCAATTTAGATGAAATTTAAATCAAAACATTAACGTTAGATTAAAAGGTGCAGAAAATACATTCATAACTCCTTTTAAATAATATCATAAACTGTTTAGTTAAGGATCTGCTTTTTTAATAGTTAGAACAAAAGTCAATTAATTTTAGGGCTGGGCGACGTGGCCAAAAATTATATCACAATATATTTCTTAATTTCGGTCGATACAATATAATTATAATATCGATATAAACAAAATGAAAGCCTCAGAACAACTGCCAAGAATGCTCATAAGAGAAGCCTGTGCAAAAGTAAGACGATTTTTTTTGCCATGACTATAAAATTCCTCCAATATAACATCTTAGATATACTTGCTTTAAAAAATAAAACATATAAAACTCCATAAAACCCGAAATGTCAGTCAGTGACAAATGTTGTAATCATAGACTGTGATGTATATTGAAATGTCATATTACCTTTATTGAATCAAGTTATATTATGATGTATATTGATATTGAATTATTGTCCACCCCTAGTTAACTGACTTAAAATAATTTATTTAACTTCAAGATTATATTGATTACTGTATGATATAATATTTGTACTACTAAAAACAGCAACAGATGCATGAAACAAAATTATAATCAGATTGCATGAGTCAAATTGAACGTTATACTTCCTGAAAATCCTGAAATGAAAGTGGAAAACTTTTCCAATTTACAAATATTAAATATTTTCAGTCTTGATTGCCTGCGGGCTAATTGAAGGATATGGTCACTTATCAAATCAAAAGCTACATTTTAATTTTAAGCTTCTGGATATGTAAAACATTAACTGGTAGATTATTTGGTTGATTTAAAAGGATCTTGTCCTGTATGTCAACAGGGTTTTGTTGGACATTAAACCTTAACAATAAACTACAGCTATGTTATCAGTAATAAAAAGTGGTAACAAATCACATTTAAGCATCGAAAATTCTCCAAACTGAAACCCACAATAGCAGACGTATAGCTGTTTTTGAGTGGCTGACGGCACAATCACCAGTTAACCAGTTGGACCTGGCAACCATAGCAAATATATACCTTTTTTTTTTTTTTAACAAATAAGACGTTTTGTCAAACCTAAGTTGGGACAGGTGCTTTTAGATTGTGCAGACATTTCTTACATAAAACTTTAGAACTGTTTTCTGAAGTGGAAGATCACTTGAAAGCCTTTGAGCAACACTTGTCAGTGTTTGCTTAATTTGTTTTTGACTGAGATTGTGTGTACCGTGTTAGTGCTTTTAGGGCTTCTAAAACTGGCTGTAGTTTAGCTAATGGAAGGGTTTATTTTTTTAGCTAAATTGTGGTTTGAAGCCAATATATTAGCCAACTGACAGATAAGCAATGCTCTTTTGCTGCCAATGATATGCACGTGTGTGAATGCTAAATGCATAATAAGTGCTGTGTTTAGCCATAATGCATCTTTAGAGCCTATTAACTTTGGTTTCTTTCCCAGCATTGATTAAGAGAGATCCACTCCAGCGTCATTAAGAGGGTCCTTTACCACATTTCTGTGCTGCTGCGATGGAATGTGCAGTGGAGGTTCCATCAGGTACGTAATGTGTAGCACTCCAATGTCTGCACTTGATCAGTATGTTATTTATCTTTTTTTAATGTGCACTTTTTCTATACACATCACATTTTAGAAAACTAAATGATGTTTTAGTTCTACAGTAACTTTTTAAATTAATATCCTGTGTGGTAGATGCCTGTCTATGTGCTGTTTGATGGGATTCAGTTGTAATTTCTTGAAAGAATAATTTGCACTAGCATTTACGAAACATTGGCTGATTACTGGACATTAACCACCTGAGGCTTTTAGGGTATCATTTCCTGGAGATTTGCACTTTGTTTTGTGGATAAAAAAACACAGACTTGTTTAACTTAAATACTGGGTTATGTATACAGGTGAGGATGAAAAGCCTGAGAAAGACGATGTGAACGCCAAGGAAGGCACTGAGGTACCCCACAAGAAAAACAAGAAGCACAGGAAACACAAAAGCAAAAAGAAGAAGCGGAGGAGAAAAGGCGAGAAGGAGAGCAGTTCAGAATCTGGCGCAGAGTCAGATGAAGAGCCTCCACCTCCACCGAGAAGGACCACTAGAGCCAGGTCAGAGAAAAATATAGTTTGATTTTCTATTAATATTTTGGGGATGCAAGTTTTCGATTAATGAGGTAATGTAAAGTTGATTGATCTTATCGATCAACTAAGGACTAATTGATAAGCGGCCATTTACAAAACATCTGTGGAGAGACTGGAGGTATTGAGGGATGATCTACATGAAGTCAGATTCCTTGTTTTTGCTCACAGACTTGGCAAATAAAGTTGATTCTTATTAAGCATAAACGACTAAAATTTCATCAGATCTTTGACCCTTTTATTCACCAAGAGACAAAGGTATCATCTACGTTAACAGAGTCAACATGTATGGTGAGAACGTCAGGGGACATGTAAATAGTGACCCTCTGTGCACAAAGATATAGAACAGACATGGTTATGGTTTTTATTTTCTATCAAAGAAGATAAACTACATTGTAATTCATTAACCTGATCCCCAATTCAGAACTGGATTATGCTGTAGGTACGGGGAGGAGTTTATTTTTTTTTTTTTGGGTCGAAGTCGACAATTGATTTGCTGTCATAATATTTTCTGAATATATATATATATATATATATATATATATATATATATATATATATATATATATATATCATAATAACATAACAACAAAATAAAGGAACATTGGGTGAAAAATGTATTATTCAATATATTAGACATGGAAAGTAAAATGGGTTAATCTTTTGTTTTAGTGCCAGATTGGCAGCTGTGACTGGAAATGAACACACTGGACCGAAGGAAGAGAAGAGAAAAGATGCAGTTATTGGTACGTTGAAGTGACACACAACCATAATTTGTATCTTCTTTAAAAGAACCCAATGAATGCCTTTTGTAATATTAACTCTGGCTGTTTCCTTCACGCCGTGTAGATGCAGATGGAGGCTCAAAACCCAAAAAACATAAAAGGCAAGCTGCGAAAAAGAAAAAAAAGAAGCGAAAGAAAGATGAAAAGCAAGAAAAAAAATCGTCACGCTCGCCTTCTGACAGCAGCTCAGCTTCAGGTTCTGACTCCGACGGGGAAGGAGGTAAAACAGCTGGCAATGGGAAACATTCCCAAGTCGCTGTGCCTGACCTGAAGGAACCAACAAGCCGGCCGAATCCAAAAGGCGACCAAGAGGAAGAGGAAGTAGCTCCCATCTCAATGCAAAAGCCTGAATTGCCTGAAGTTAAGAAGGAAGAGATAGCAGACATGGATGTGTCCTGCACAGAAGAGATGGTCAGTTGCACCAATGAAATTGAAAAGGATAAGAGATCACCTTTTGTTTGCCAAGATGAGATAACACAGACAGATAGTGTTGTGGTTAAGAGTGAGAGCAGCTATGGAGAGGCCAAATTCATGCACGCTCAGGAACTACCTGACATCATCCCAAAACAGGAAGGTAGTACTCCAAAAGATGACCTAATTCAAAAAGACCAGGCTAGTTTACTACAAGGGGCAAAGGTCAAGGAGCACGACTCGCCCAGGTCTTTATCTCCTTCTAGGGGCTTAGAAATAAAAAAGTCAGAATCGGGCCCCAGTCGGTCACCGTCCCCCTGTCTTAGCAAGCAAGAGGTTCAATCAGAAGAACCTAAGAAAGAACAGTCTAGAACCCGTTCTAGGTCAAGCTCAAAGGAAAAGCTGCCTTCAACTCCTCAGAAGAGTCGAAGCCCCTCTCGCTCCAAGTCCCACTCTCCCTCTCCTAAATCCAAGAAAAAAACGCTCTCTCCATTCCAAAAGTCACAGAAAACAACCAGCCGCCGATCCCGTTCCACCTCCCACTCTGTCACTCCAGTGAAGAAGGGATCAAAATCTCTGAGCAAGTCCAAGTCTCCTAAACGACGGCGGGGTTCTTTGTCCGTTTCGCCAAAGCGACGCAGGAGTTCTCCCTCACCCAAAAGAAAAGTGTCACGATCCCCTAAGCGTGGAGGGCGGAGGTCCCCCTCCCTGTCTAGGTCTCCAAGGAGAAGACGGAGGTCAAAGTCTCGTTCCCGTGGGGGCAAAAGGCGCTCCAGGACCCGGTCACCAAGGCGAGGCGGCGGAGTCGGTCGACGTTCATTGTCACGTTCCATCACAAAACCCCGCCGTTCTCACTCTAGGTCTAGACGGCCTCTTGCTCGCTCTAGATCAAGATCAAAAACAAGGCGTGCAGGAGGCAGACGCTCCAGGAGTCCATCCTTGTCACGGCGCAGGAGGTCACCTCCAGCCAGGTCCCGCCGCTCACGGTCTCGGTCAGCTCGGAGGAGCAGAAGGACCCGTTCACGATCCATTGCAATGACGAAGCGCAGCCGGCGCTCCAGATCCAGGAGTCCTCGCAAACGGACCAAATCAAGAAGCCCACCCCCCCGACGGCGATCTAAATCCCGTTCGGCGGTCAGAAGGCGATCTCGATCTCCTGCAAGGAGGAACCGGTCACCACCGAGGTCAAGCAAGCGCTCAAAGTCCCGCTCTTTGTCTCGAAGACACCGATCACCGCTGCCGAGCAAAAAGAGGTCAAAATCTCCAAGAAAGAGTGGACGGAGGTCAAAGTCTAAATCTGTCTCTAGGGGTTTGAAGAAATCTAAATCCAGGTCTAGGTCTGAATCAAGTGATGGAAGGTCTGAAAGTTCCTCTTCAGCCAGATCCATATCTTGCACACCAGTTAAAGAGAAGAAGGCTTCCCCTCCTGCTAGAGAGAAGAAGGCTTCCCCTCCTGCTAGAGAGAAGAAGGCTTCCCCTCCTGCTAGAGAGAAGAAGGCTTCCCCTCCTGCTAGAGAGAGGACGGCTTCCCCTCCTGCTAGAGAGAGGACGGCTTCCCCTCCTGCTAGAGAGAAGACGGCTTCCCCTCCTGCTAGAGAGAGGACGGCTTCCCCTCCTGCTAGAGAGAAGACGGCTTCCACTCCTGCTAGAGAGAGGACGGCTTCCCCTCCTGCTAGAGAGAGGACGGCTTCCCCTCCTGCTAGAGAGAGGACGGCTTCCCCTCCTGCTAGAGAGAGGACGGCTTCCCCTCCTGCTAGAGAGAGGACGGCTTCCCCTCCTGCTAGAGAGAGGACGGCTTCCCCTCCTGCTAGAGAGAGGACGGCTTCCCCTCCTGCTAGAGAGAGGACGGCTTCCCCTCCTGCTAGAGAGAGGACGGCTTCCCCTCCTGCTAGAGAGAGGACGGCTTCCCCTCCTGCTAGAGAGAGGACGGCTTCCCCTCCTGCTAGAGAGAGGACGGCTTCCCCTCCTGCTAGAGAGAAAACACCAGAAGTGTTGGAAGTGTTCAGACCTGTTGAAGAAAATGGATCCCCTTCTGTTGAAGCAGGTAAAACATTTTGAGATAACAAAAAAAAAATCATACATAGATTTAAGCTAAATGTTTTCTTGATGGAAATGTTCAGATTTTTAACTTGCCTTCCAATGTGGTTGTATCCAGCAGGCGATCAGCAACCATTGCCCCCCGCAGCTGATGCCAGTCCCCAGGGCGGGAGTTCCCCGGATAAGGCGCAGGATCAGCCCGTTCCGGTTCAAAACGTGCAAGGTCCCAGTTCAAGATCTGCTTCCCGAGAGCGAGGCAGTGGCTCGGATGCTTCTGATTCTTCCGAAGGGTCAGATGACGATGAGGAATCTCCAATCAAAACTGTGTCAAAAAGCAAGAAAAGCTCCTCAGGTTCAGCCTCTCCAGAAGTACCAAAGAAGCCGCTTTCCAAGTCACGCTCACCTGCTGATCGCAGGAAAGTTTCAACCTCAAAGCTTGCATCCAGAAGAAAGTTGTCCAGGTTTGTATTGTTTGATTTCTTAAATGGTGACGAGATCTTAAAGGAGTTTGTTGTCTGTGAACTTGCCAAATTAAGTCTTCAGGAAGCGTGAATACCTTATTAAAATTGAATGCCGTATTAGTAAATGGAAGAAAGTTGATTTTTGACTTATTCTTGACATTTAGCTGCTTGACTGTGTGCAGTTATTAATTCTTCCAAATGTTTATCATTCCACAGGTCCAAGTCTCCAGTTAGGAAAAGAGACTCTGTCTCTCCGTCACAAAGAAAGAAGCGACGGTCCAAATCTCGGAGTCCTGTTCGACGGCGCAGATCACGTTCACATTCTACCACGCGACGCAAGCGTTCTGTCTCCAAGTCACGAGCTAGAAACCGCCGATCCAAATCCCGCTCTCCAGCTCGCAAGAGACGGTCCCGTTCACCAAATGTTCGGGGAAGGAGGAGGTCCAAGTCCCCGGATAGGAATAAGCGGTCCAAGAGCCGCTCTACAGGCCGGAGGAAAAGATCCAGATCAGGAGACAGAAGCAGGCGCTCACGGTCCCGCTCCTCAGATCGCAGACGTAGGTCAAGGTCACGAGGTCGAGGACGACGGCCAGCATTTCGCAGTCGTTCATTTGACAGACGAGACAGATGGAAGAGGGAACCAAGTCACTCTCCAGTTGTCATTCTCCGCAAGCAACGCCGCTCAGGGTCCCGATCACGACGCAGCCCTAGCAAGACGCCTCCGAGGCTCACTGATCTGGGTAAAACGTTTATTTCGTGAATAAAGAAAGTGTATGCACCTACCTTCTCTTTTACCCTTCCCTTTGTTTCATTTTCACCCCTTCTCTTCTCAGATAAAGACCAGCTGCTTGAAATAGCCAAGGCAAATGCTGCCGCCATGTGTGCCAAGGCAGGGGTTCCCATTCCTGAGAGTCTTCGGCCAAAAGCCATTCTCCAGCTCCCTCTCCCAACGCCATCACCTGCCCCCCTTTCATTACCTTTACCTTTACCTCTGCCAATGGGCATGGGAATGCACAACATGTCCAGCATGGGTCCAATGGGCTTACCAAGTATTCCTGGAATGCCCACTATGTCAAACATCACCATGAGTGCTGCTGTGGCAAGTATGACAGCAGCCACCATGACGGCTGCCTTGACCAACATGGGTGCGCTTGCAGCTATGCCACCCCTTGCCCCTCTTCCCACCATCACTAATAAACCACCCCCTAGCCTTGCCCCCCCAGCGCCGTCTCTAAACATGGACCACATCGAGGAAGCAAAGAGAAAAGTCACTCATCAGGCCAACATACATACCATTAAGGAGCTGACGGAGGTAAGTGGGATTAAACGAGTGTAAGGAAAATAATTTCCCTCTGGGATTATTAAAGTATTTCTGATTCTGATTAAGAAAAGAAACAGTAAATGGAAACGTTTGAGTTTGCACACCTCTAGATTTAATGTCGTTTGGTTACATTTTTACTGAGAGGACCTGAGTGCCTTAAAATCTTGTGTCTTAATGATGTTTAAGATAAGTCCTCAGTGAACCAGCCATCTTTGATACACAGTATGATCAGAACCTCCATCAAACATCAGGGTTTCGTGTGTCTGGTGGTGGGTTTGATTTGCAATAGGAAGTCAAAAGTGGAATTCTGTCTGAGGTCCTGAGTCTCACTAAGCTTAATATCCAAAATGGCTGCTGTGCTCTGATTGAGCACAGGGAGCTTCTCTGGGCTCAGGCTGGAGTGGGACAGACACTCCGCTCAGGACTCATGAGGCAACGCTAACTCTAAAACGTTTGGTTATCTAACATAACCGCAGTTCTTAGAATAATATGAGCGAGGTGTCTCGCTATGGGATGCAGCCTCCTGCAGCCCTGATAGAAGCATTTATCTCAATCTGCCAATCCTGATTGGCCGGTGAAAGTGCTCGTCTTACGCCTCGCCCAGTAGCCCCGACTACTAAAACGTGCGCAGATCACGTCACCTCAATTCAACAAGCAAACCTCTTCTCACCGCCCAGCAAGAAGGGTTGTCTGGCGAGACACCTCGCTCATATGACGCACGGGGTCCATTCGGAGCGAAGCGACCCAGCGCTGAAAGTCCCGCATGTGAAGACGACCGAGGCGAATCACGAGGATGGCTGAGGCCATCAGACCCAGCAACCGAAGGCACAGTCTGAACTGGACAGATCTGTGCCGACGGTGTGCAAGGCAAGCTCTAAAAGTCGTCGCCCTCTCCTCCGACAGGCGAGCTGTGAACGGCACAGAGCGCAGGGATAGCCCCAGAAAGCATATCTCCTGCGTCGGAGATAGGTGGCTCTTCTCCATATTTATCACAAAACCCAAATCCATCAGGTGTGCTGTGACAATATGTGTGTGAACCCTGGCTTCCTGTTCTGACTGCGCTAACAGGAGCCAGTCGTCCAAATACGTATCCCACGGCGTCTGAGCGGGGCTACCGCGGCCTCTGTGCACCGTATGAAAACCCTCGGGCTGAGAGACAGACCGAATGGTAGAACACGGTATTCGTAACACACCCCTTGAAAGGCAAATCGGAGATATTGTCTGTGAGGGGGGTAAATGGGAATGTGGAAATACGCATCTTTCGGTCGTTCGGTCTTACTAGACGCAGCAGTGCTGCATGTGTCAGCATCCTGAACTTGTATTTCCGCAGGAATTTGTTCAGGACTCTCAGGTCCAGAATAGGGCGGTCCCCCCCCCCCCCTGTTTGGGGACGAGGAAGTATCTGGAGTAAAACCCTGACAGACTCTGTTCGGGAGATGCGACAGAAACCGCTCGTTTGTCTATCAGAGAGAGGATCTCCTCCTGTAAGACTCGAGCTGATTCTCGGCTGTGGGCGGCGGCGCAGCGGTCGGGGAGGCAGATTTTCCATGCCACTCGGCTCCGCGCTCCTTCCTCATCAGGAGGGGCGGGCCAGGTGGTGGGGGCCGTCTCGGTATTTTAAAACGCGGCGGCTGGGAGGCAGCTTGCACAAAGGTTTTGCGCTGCACCGGAGGTGAAGGCGCTGGGGCTTTCTGAGGGAGACAAAGTTTGAGGGCCTCGTTGTCCTTCTTTTTTGCCTCGGATCTTTGCTGCATTGTGGCCAATGCGGAGCCGAAGATGCCTTCAGGGACGATTGGCATATCCAGGATGTCATCTCGCTCCCTGTCGGTCAGGTTAGCGAGACTGAGCCATCTCGCTCGCTCCTGGACGACGAGGGTTGCCATCACTTTTCCCGTGGCCTGGACCGAGACACGTTGGATGCGGAGAGACAAATCGGCGATGATCGCCATTTCCTCCCACGCGTCCGGGTCTTGCTCCTCAGCGGACGCGCCAAACAACTCCGCTTGGTAGGCGGTGAGGATGGAGAGGGCGTTGAGGGCTCTGGCCGAGAGGGCAGCTGCTTTGTACGCCCTTTCGGTCAGCGCAGACTGAAAACGCTCGACCTTAGCTGGCAGCGTCGGACGTCTTGGGGAAGCTGCAGACAGCTGGCTCGCGCTGCCTGGGCAGAGATGCGCAGCTACCGGGACTTCCACCGGAGGCATGGAGAGGAGGCCATGGGCGTCCATCGCCTCGCAATCGAGGGATGCCGCGCCCGCAATGGGGCTCCTGTTGCTGTATGGGCAGTTAGTTCATGTTTTGGAGAGCTCAGTCAGCAACTCGGGGAAGACAGGAAGAAGCTGCTTCATCGCATTTCGTGCCAAGGGAAGCCGTTTGCCTTCGTAGCGGGACCGGGTGGGCTCCGCTATTGCGATCGGCCAGGGGATCTCCAGTTTCTCTGCTGCGCATTTGCACAAGTCGAGCAGGTCCACATGGAGGGAGGGAGCTGGTGAGCTCGCTCCCCTGTCTTCCCTGGTGGAAGGGCTCGGCAGCTTCGGCTTTTCAGTCTGGGCTGGGGCCATGAAAGTGTCATCCTCTTCCTCGTCCTCTGATATGAGGAACGAGGCGTCGTCATCATCCTCCATGGGGCTGACATCCAGCACGTCTTCCTCGGGAAACGGGGGGGCACGGAGCTGCTCGCACTGGGTACCCCAGTCGTAGCCAGTCTCCGGGGCTTCCCCAGCCATGTCCTCGTCCTCCTCCGCGGCTGCCTCTTGGGCGGCGGTGGGGAGGAATGGGTCACGGTCCGAGATGCTAACCTGGCGGGCTAGCCTGCGTCTGAGGCTCTTAACCGTGAACACTTTGCCGTGCCCACAGGACCCGGGAATTTTGAGGGCTGACCTGGCGTGGTCGACCCCCAGACAGGTACTGTACACCGGGTGAGTGTCCTTCCTTGAAATTTTATTCCCGCAACCACAAAGACGGTAGTCTCCTCTGGTGTGAGGGTTTTTGACGGTTGCCATTTACCAACGAGCTGGAATGCTGGTAGGGAAAGGGACCGTGGCTAGCTGGCGTGCTAGCGTGGTGGGGTTGAGAAAGTAGCTGGTGTGCCAAATGCTCGACCGACTCGAGCGTCCGCGGAGGGGAGCCGAGAGGGATTCCGCCGTGGAGTGAACGGAATAAAACGATACCGGTCCGGTCTGGAGTGAGCGGACAGGGCAGAAGTCAGAGCACAGTGCTAGCGTCCGGCGACGGAAGCTAGCAAGGTCCGTCTGTGGGCAGTTAAGCTAGCAAAAGGCTCCGACGTGAGATAAGCTCTCAGGTGAGAAGAGGTTTTGAATTGAGGTGACGTGATCTGCGCACGCTTTAGTAGTCGGGGCTACTGGGCGTGGCGTAAGACGAGCACTTTCACCGGCCAATCAGGATTGGCAGATTAAAATAAATGCTTCTATCAGGGCTGCAGGAGGCTGCATCCCATAGCGAGACACCGAGTGAATATTATGAAAAAGCACAAAAGTTTAGAGCCTACCGGCTGCTTGGGGATTCCATTCAGCGAGGATTTTCTCACCCCCGGTGTTGTGCGAAATTCAGTTTGTGTTTTGTGTTATTTTAAACGCCAAGATAATCGGTCTTTTTCCAACTTTTGTCACTTAATCCTGACAAATAAAAGTAAGCCACCAAACAGAGTATTCCAACACGTAGTGTGTATTTATGATTTTCCATTGCTGAAATAAGAGGGTGGAAACTGGCTGATAGCAGGGCACACAAATTAAGACTTCCTGAAAAGACGAGAGTGTAGACTTCCTGGTAAATCCCGTTGTGATGTAAACAACAGCTGCCGATTAAACTGAATGTTACAACCTTGACATGATTATATGAGTTGTTTTACCGAGAAACTGATCAGAAGCGCCGTGAAACCCCGCCTCTCTGGCTGCAGTGCTCCCAACACAGAGGGGAACAGGTTTTCACAGGGGAACTGAAATTTGCACAACACCGGGACTTTTCGGGTTCGGAAATGTGTGTAAGGAGACATTATCCTTGTTGGTATTTGACCAACCATAAGCCACACACTTTTTAGCCATGTTTGATCCGTCTATTTGTGTTTGAGAAAGCGAGTTTTCAAGCAGGAAGTATCTTGTTACCATATCAACAGATCAATGCTTGCCTACGAATTACGTCATCGGTCACGCAACATTTTTTTGTGAGCCTTGAGCTAAAAAGCCTTAAAAATCCACTTTTTCATCGAATTTTTTTATTTTTTTTTCTCTGGTCATAATAATATGTGAACTTTCTAACATATAGCAACTTGTATGATCTCAGAATCAAGAAGTACTTTAAAACTAACAAATGTTTTTTTTTTTCCAGAAATGCAAGATGATTGCAAATAGCAAAGAGGAAATGGCTATTGCTAAGCCCCATGTGTCAGATGATGAAAGTTAAAGCGATCAAGGACACAAGGTGAGATCTTTAGTTTATTCTTTCATTTCTTTGTCTACTTACAAACATAAACAAGGTCTGTTTTAGATCACTTTAATTCAAGTCACAATACCTGAAGCCAATGCGTTTCATGAACAAATACAGGCGCATCTCAATAAATTTGAATATCAGCGAAAAGTTGATATATTTCAGTAATTCAACTTAAAAGGTGATGCTCATGTTAAATAGAGTATTATTTAATACAATATACAATAGTGATGTAGTATTATTTTCTGTTTATTTTCAAGATTTTGGCTTTTTAGTTATTCAGAATATTACAATATAAGGCAAAAGAAGAATTGTTGCAACAGAAATGTTGGCCTAGTATTTCGTATGTCTATATACTGTTCATGGTTTTCTGAACTACTGCATCAGTGCAGTGGGGCATGGAGGTGATCGGCCCGCCAGATGGTAATGAAGCATAAGTTGCTTCGAAGGCAGCCTTCGTTTCATCAGCATTGTGTCCCTCATCTGCCTCCTCGCAGCACCTTATAGGGTCATAGGTTTGCTGACCAATCAAAAACATTGATGCTTTGGTCAATAAAGCAAGAATAAATACCTGAAGCGCTCTAAAATTCACCCTTCCTAGACCTGTATTAATATGCACCCCAGCTCATCACGATGAAAGTCAACAAGCCACTCAACAATTCACACCAAGCGACATCGCAGAGTGGGGTGTCAGATAAGTAATTAACAAGTCCGCCGATGTCTCTAACACCACAGATGTAGTCGGTCATTTAAATTCCATTATTATCCAGACATCAACACAGCTGAAAGTCAACTGAGTCACATTTCCCCCAGTTATTTTCCCTAAAAGCGCCTTTGCAAACCCACATGTTGAGCTTTACAGACACAATAGGAGGGGAGAATAAACAATGTAGGACAAAGCAAGCAGCAACACGCATAGAGGCTTTAACCCGTAAAACAGCCCCACAGTAAAGCTCATGGCTCACTTGCACAACTTTATTAGTTATGTGCACTGAGGTGCAGAAAAGCGACAGGGCGTCCCACATATATAGAGTTTGTGCTTTGGATGACTCACTTTATAACGTGGTGACCCCAGCGTGTTTAATTGGCTCCAAAAGCTATGACAGCTAAGCTACCTGTAAGAGATAATTTACCCACTTAGCATCCTGGTGATCTCTGATCCAAAAATACATGACTTATGAATTTCTTATTATATTGAGGGATTGCAGCATGGCAATCCCTTGTTAAAAAAATCCTATACTAACAGTATTCTACGTAGCTTTTTAATTGTTTTGATGAACCAACAGCAGAGCTGATTTTGGTCATGCTTTTCTTGTAGCTAAGGTTTCCAGGTGACTTCATGGGAGGTCAGTAGGTGAGGCTCCATCATATTCCACATTGGACTGTTTTCACACTGTCAATTAATGTAGATAGAAATGTTCCAGGCCAAGAAAACTGTCCTCTGTTGTTGTTTTTTCGCTGCATTCACACCAGTATTCGACTTTGTCCAGACACGGCTGGGTTCAGGACGCACATTATTTCTAGGTGTAAACCAACACCAGTCAATGACTTGGCTTTCCAAATCATCGCTGACTTTGGAAACTGCACACTTGGCTTTAAGCACTTTGGATTCTGTGCCTCTCCATTTGTGCTCCTGACTCTGGGACCTTGATTTGATTCTGGGACTTGCTAAATTTACTTTAATCTGAAAACTTTGGACCTCTGGACCAACAGTCTAGTCCTTTTTCCTTCTAAGCTCAGGCAAGAGACTATTAGAGCTGTCTCTGGTTCAGGAGTAGCTTAACCCATTTCCTGGGTTTGTCTTTGTGTGGCATCTACTGAAGCTCTGACCCAAAAATGACCCAAATGTTAGAATTTGCTTTGACGTCTTCATGTTTATCCCTGTGGTTTGTGATACCAGTCGGCCATAGTTTTTCCTTCCACTGAACTTTTAATTAATGTGACTGGATATAGCACATAATTGGCCAGCTTCTTTAGCATCTTATATGGGCTATCCTCCTTCTGACTGCCTATTGCTGCTGGACAACTGATAAATATGCAATTTTCCTTACGAATGTAGACCATTTTAAAAATGAAAAATCCTATTTCTTGGTTTGATTGGTTCTGGGAAACTGATTTGTTGGGGTTTATCATCTGTAGGTTACAGCCATTAAAATAATAAATAAAGAAATAAATGCTTAAAGTAGTTCATTGTGTGTAACTAATCTATATACGAGTTTCACCTTTTAAATTCAGTTACTGAAATAATTGCCTTTTTAAGTCTAATTTATAGAGATGCACTGCATATTTAGTCAATCTTATGCGTGTCTATTTTCCATTTCCTTCGTTTTGGGATTCTGTGTTTTTTCATAACTAGAGGGGTTCATTTCAGCAGCATTTAGTGTTACACTTTAAACGTTGTTGAATTGACATCTATTGCTGTGAGTTTATCATTGTCTCCGGTGAAGTGGGGACATTTCTTCATTTAGGATCCAGTTAACACCCAAATAACTTTCAACTTCTTGCCTTTCAGCATCTATTCAGGAGAGGGGAAAGAAATTAACAAATGTTCTGTACATATCGGACAATTTTCCTGTATAGATTTTCTCTTTTGGCTTGGTTTTCTCACTGTTGCTCCTTTTCTGTTATCCAGTCTTTACTTCAGAATCAATCATCATTTCTGATTAGCCGTGTCATTTGTCAATAACTCATTAAAACTCGCTGAACCTTTGTTGAGCGTGTGAAAAGACTTTTAGCAGGTTAACCAGAAATACCGTCAGTTTTAGCAAGTTGTTGGATTAAAAGCCAGCCATAGATTCATCTTTAACTCTTTATTTGCTTCTTGTATGCCACCAAACACTGTTTGACCAGTTATATTAAGAATGATGTTCTGTGTTGTTGATTTTCTTCCTCCAATGACTAAATATACCTTTCCTGTTTGCAGCCACTTCATTTGAACGACTGAGGCAAAATGTAGGATTCTCTGAAGGACCTTCTTTCCCACAGTCCTACTCTGTTAGCCCGATGGTCTGACAGAGCGGAGAAGCACCCTGGTTGTTGCAGCTACAAAACATCGGAGCGCCGGCAAGGCCAACTGCTCCCCAGTTTGTTGTTTTGTTTGTATGAGAGCTAGAGACCTGCAGACTTTCACCTGCTTTCCTACTGACTAAACAGGACGCACTGCGGTGCACAGTTGTATGACTGTACAGTGAGTTTTAGTATGTTTGTGTCGATGTCTTTCACCACCATCCATACAGAGCAGCTTCTCACCTAGATAAGACAGTTAGAAATCCCGAGGAAGAAACGAAACGAACTAACTTCTGGGACGAATGCTTTTGTATGCGTTATACATTTCTCCGAAACTGTTATACCTTTAAGTTTCTTTAGGATTTCATTAAACAGGCTATTCCTTGTTTTGCTGTACTCTTTTCAGTTATCTGTAACCCCCTGTTTTATGATCAAAAAATGCAAAATAAGTTAAAAGAAAGTATAGCTCCTCACTTGTGATGTCTTTATACAAATTAAGAGTCATAAAAGAAAAAAACAGAATGCAAGATCCCGTTATTTAGAACATTTCAGTATGTTGACTGCAAAGGAACTACATAACCTGCTGTCCTGCTTGTGTGCAGAGTACAGCTTTGATCTGCTATTTAGTTTGGAACGGGTTTTCCTCTGGATTTAGATCTTTGTTTTAAGATAATTTTAGAGGCACAAACTGCTTAGGTTATGTTTTCAGAATGGCACCCATCGGTTAATATGGATATCTTAGATGAGTGATCAACTTCGATGTGACGATGAACCCCCAAGCTCTAGTAATTTAGTTTTTTGTTGTTTTTTTTTGTTTTTTATCCGGGGTTCTTCTAGCTTAAGCTAAAACGACACAGTAACGTGTCCTTAAATACGTTGCTCAATAAAACTCTTCAAAAACATTTCACTCTCATTCAGATAATACACGTTAGTAGTTTTAGATGAATTCAGTAGTAAATTTGACCCTTTTTTAAGTTTCTCAATTTAATTTTATTACTTTTTTTAATCTCTATGATCTTTTCTGCAGAAAGCTGACGGTATCCTGTGAAATGTTTTCGACAATCAGGGTATTAAGATGCTTGCATTAAAGGTCAAACAATGGGTACATGGACATGCATACATCTTCTAGCTTTGTTTTCAGGTGGCTTATTGGTTAAAAGAGGTTATTAATGTGGAAACATGAGAGCCCAACAAACCCAAACATTTAAACACTTAGGATCTGGAAATGCTCTTATCTCAGCCTCAATCGTGTGCGCGTGCTCGTTTGCCCCGTTGAAAAATCGAAGAACAAAGACAAACTTGGTGCTCATAAAAAAAAACAACTGTAAGGGACAAGTGTATTCTGATTAAAATGAGATATTGTCATAATTATCTTCATTGGCGGGGTATGTAATTGTGATTCCATGCAGCTTTTTCACTCTCATGCCCAAGTTTGGTAAAACTATAGAAGATTTTTGTCAACTTTAATTAAATTTGCTCTGTACAATGTCTTGTTATAACTATCATAACATTTTAGGGTTCTTTTGTTTCTTTTATTTCAACATGATATTGTTGCTTGCTTTGTATATAAACGTGTTGATGATTATTAAAAACCTCAACAAATCTGTACACACCATTTCTCTTAAATTGTTCACTGGTAGTAATTGAATTTGACTGCGCAAGTTTCAATAAAATTCGAATTTGAATATTGATTACCGGCTGTAAAGCTGTTTAAAGAACGGCGCAAGAATGTTTCGGCCATCACCATTTTAATAAAGGGGATTTAAAACTGAAAAGCTGTAAGATGTGATCAGATTGGATTCAAGCATCAATAAACAATCTGAGCCAACGTTTATAACAATGATTTAAAAGCTGATCAGCTAAATACGTCAGTGACCTGTAGCATAAATGCAGTAGGTCATTGATGTTTCTTAGCTTGGTTAAAGGTAATGAAAGTATAGATGTCTTGTGCTTCGATGCTGTAATTCTTAGGTCTTTCAGAAAAGAATCAAGTATGAAAAGCAGCTGTAGTTGTCAATCTCTCCTACAGGTGGCGCACTTTCTCTTTATGTCCTCTGCGTGCTGGGGATAAAATTAGTATTTCTTTTCTATACCAAAAAAAGTCCAGTCTCCTGTAGTCAATGACACTGACACGCTATGAACAGCAGGACAACAAAGAGACTTGAGAGACAACCATTCATTCACTTTCATGCCTCTTTAAAAGTTTAAAATGTTTGTTTTTAGAATTGGGGAGGAAACCAAGTAAGGCTTTTAATAAAGAACCCCGAAAACGGTATGATTTAATTACAGCTGTAAGCTATGTTTAGAAAAAAAATATATGACGACATATGTGTGTGTGTGTGTTTAATTGGACAGTTTAAACTTCAAGATAAGGTAAAAAATATTGGGCACCTGGAACAAAAGACCCTTGTTAGCTACATCACTGGGTATAAGTGGTGTATTCAGGAGATTTAATGTCAGGATGGACAGGGTTTCACTACTCTGTGGAATTAAAGGCAAATTAACAGTAAATAAATTCAAGGAAGTATGAAAGAAAATTATTTCATCCTTGCTTTTTATAACATGCTGGATAATATTTGCATTTAAAAAGTGATCAGTTCATCGTACAGTTCTTTCTGAAAACGTTTCAAAGCCTATCCAGAAGTTTTTGTCAGTTCTGGAGGCTCGCACTTGAGCAACCAGTAGTTGTGCTGCTGTTTTTAAGGACATGGAGGCCCATCCTCCTAAGCTCATTCTAAGTCAGATGGGCATCCATGTCCTCAAAAACAGCAGCACGCCAGCTACTAGTTGCTCAAGTGCGAGCCACCAGAACTGACAAAGACTTCTGGATACGTTTTAAGAAAAACTCTGGTTCCCTACGATTCAAGCCTGTTTGCTGTTGCGATGAGCCGGATAACTGAGAATTTGCCCAGGCATTTCTTCTAGGTTGTTTGCAATTCTTTCAATGCAGCCTTTAGAGAACGTATGCTCCCTAAAGCATAAGAATGCATTTCAAGAATCACATATTTTGGCACAGGAGTGTGGTGTAGATGGATGCTTTCTTAAATTTTTTAGGATGTTTTGACACCACTGTCCTAAAGGTTCAGTTGGACTCCAAAGTCTGCCTTGCTGCCCTTTTTCTTGCTGGAGAAGTAAGACTGCTCCTTTGAAGAGACATTGGATCCAAAGTAAAGTATGGTCTGCTGTCTGTGTACCTGGTGACCATACCCCTGCTGAAAATAAGACTAGCAGCTTGAAAGAGGCTGTCCTGAGCTCCTGCACCAAAGAACCTGAAAGAATTATAGATTCCCGAGATGAGACGTGTCCTTAATTATGTTGACAAAGCAGTTTCCCTTCCACTGCCCTGAAGAAGACGGCATTGAAGCTACAACCCTGCATGCTCGAATCTAAACAGATCCTTGCCCCAGCCGCCATTTCTTCCCTGCTCATCAGACCTGCCACCACTCACCGGCCCTATCAGACATCCTCCAGTTCATCAAAACGGCTCATGTAAAAGGTTGTGTCTGGGCAGAGAAAATCAGCCTAGGTTAAAACAATTCAACAATGTTTTATTTCTTTGCGTTTTACTTTGTGGTGTTAAATGTATGACTTCTTAAGGCCACTGAGCCGAATGCTACAAATTAGTTTTGTAAAGCTGATGACTGGTAAAGAGTCCCAGCAACCTGTCCTTTTTCAGTTTTTTGGTGTTTTCCTTTCATTTCCTCTCATTAACCTGCATGAAATACAGTACTTTGCAATAGTATTCACCCCATTTTTCTTACCTATTTTGTTACATTTCAACATCTAAATAATTTTTTTTGGAAATCTTATTTTGTGTGGTTGATCTGCACACAATAGTCTGAGAGGGTGAAGGGAAAAGGAAAAAATGTCACATGATCTGTCAGTATAAACACAAATTTTCTGAAAGACCCCAGAGGCAGAAGCATCACTAAGCTAGAGGCATCACACCACGAAGACCAAGGAGCACACCAAACAAGTCAGGGACCCTATGTTAAAAAGTACAAGTCAGGGCAGGGCTATAAAAATATCAAAATCTTTAATGTTCCACCGGAGCACCATGAAGTCAATCATCTTCAGGATACGACCATAGGACCACAATGAGCTGTACTCTCCTTAGAGCTGGGCTTTATGGAAGAGTGGCCAATTTTTTTTTAAACATTAGATAATGTTAAAAATAAGAAGGCACCTTTTGAGTTTGCCAAAAGGCACGTGGGCAAGTCCCCAAATGTAAGGCTAAAACTGAACTTGTTGGCAACCAAGGTAGGCGCTATGTCTGGCTCAGACCGCACACATCCCATCACCCCAAAAACCCCATCTTCACAGGGAAACATGGGAGTGGCAGCATCATGCTGTGGGGTGAATACTTTAAAAGGCACTGTATTTGTAAGAATTTGAATCAATGCGTTATGTGTTACCATAATGAACTTTTTGATGCAACAGACATCTTCTCCGCATGCACACAGATTACACATAACACGCAGACACAACAAGACAATGTTTCCATACTTTCTTTTCAAGAAGTGTATGAAAACAGGACTTCATGATTATTATGTAATTGTGTAATACTAATTTTTTTAACAACAAGGAAATTATATCTTTCTGTACTTCGCAAATTTGTAATCTAAATCTTTCAAAAGAAAGCATGACCTTAAGTGGAATTTAATGACTAAGAGGAATAGCCTTCCTCTGATTTTTGTCTTTGCTACTGGCTTAATTGGTGCACTGGATTTCCGAAGCAGAAAACACTGAATACATGCAGGAGCAAACAAACCCAAATGGGTAAAATTTGCACCAATGGAGTTTGAAACAGTTATGTAACAACCGCACAGCATTGTGGGATTCTCGTGCAAACAAGTTTCTGTTTGTTTACACCACCTGCATCCACAATACTGCCTTTGTTTTATGTTTTTTGTTTTGTTTTTAATAGTTCAAAATATGGTACAAATGTGCTGTGTCATTAACCATCACTACTGGTTCACATAATCACTTCAGGGAAAAGATTTCAGTTTCCAACATGGAAGCAAAGCCAGCTTGGATCTCTGAACTAACAAAGAGATGCTGAATGGACCCTGGATATCAGCCGTGAGACGACTAAACCTCACTTCCAATGCCGTATCCTGATGCGTGTGTTCAAGGTGTTTTCAGACTGGTAAGTTTGAACCAAAGCTTATTATGCTGCCTGCACTAGCCTAGCCACCTGTGAGTAGCAAACAAAGTAAAAGTTAAGGAGACCCTCTATTTCCTCTAATTCCCTGTAATTAGCCCCTACATATTTCCAACATAAATGCAGAATGGATGCCTGAGTTAGAGCAATTTTTAACAAATTTGTTTAAATGTCTCTTTCTCTTTCAACACGGCATCAGAATCAGCAATGTAAACAATGTTGTTGCCCCGGAGAATGGTGACCACAACCCACAATGCATTGCTAGATTATGTGCCCTTTCGAGGCCCATTTTTTCCTCAGGTTGTATTTGTTTCCTCTTCAATTACAAATACAGCAGTTGCTGAAGTAATAAAAGAGATGGAGAAAAAAGTTTCACTTGTTATTGTTTGTTTAAACCAGATCCTGATCAGGTGACACATTCCTCAAAACTTTATGAATAACATCTTAAAGTTTGGAATAACATCATTGTTGCGCTTCTTAACAAATAATGCTGCAGATTGTAAAACAGTGGAATAATACATCTCTTTAACTGATTGTCTGCCTGTATCTATACATCTTCAAAGCTGTAGGCGTATTCTGTAAAATAAATGGTGCAGACTCAAACAGGCTCTTTCAGTTCTAGGTTGTGAGGCAACAAACCATGGAAATTACCAAGGGGTTAAATACTTTTGCAACCCACTTGAGCTCTGCATGGTCTTTATAAATGTGCTATTAAGTACTCAGTATCGGTACTCGGTCTGGAAAAAACTGGTATCAGGACACCCCTAGTATTAATGGTCCTTAAAGGTACATGTGGGACTAGAGGGGGTGCTGCACAGTGACACTTTCTTTGTTGTTAGCTGAGCTGTTAAATGACACAACATTAAGAATCAGTTATCCAAAATTGTATTGATCTCCAATTCAGCAAATCATTTTCATAATACTAATTAATCAAAGCAAGGCTTTATTTTCCCTTCTGCTTTTCATTGTGAACTCGTTGTTAGAACATATACCATTCATTGTTCTTGCTATGATTTAACACCTCACCAGGCAGGTATTCACAAAAAAACCCTCAGAGATGTTTGGGTGCTAACTTCTGGCAATCATGGGGTGCCTTATCTTGGTAATTTTAATAAAAATTTCTAACCTTGTTAATAATTGCCTTTGGTCATTTATAACTAAACCAAATCTGTTGTTACAACAGTCTCCTGCCAGATATTTGGTACATTGTCAGCATGAAATTCTCAAAACTATCATGAAGCTTTCCTGGAATGTGTCTCCAGTGGCCATAGAGTAACCTTCAAAAAACCTTCAGGAAATGTTTTCTAAAGAGTACCTGAAGGGCAAATTTATTTTTAAAAATTAAACTTTTAGAAAAATTTCAGAGAATGGGTCCTTGAGGGCTTAAAGCAACGTTCAATAGAAATGAATGCAATCTCCACAAGCAGAAAGTACTTGCTGTTTCAGAACAGCAGAAGCATGCCCCTAAAACCTTGCAGAGTGAAACTTTAACTCACTCAGATCTAAAGGGGACACTTCACACCCTGCCCTCCAGGTTGCAGAGTGTTCCA
Organism: Fundulus diaphanus; assembly: GCA_037039145.1. NCBI lineage: Eukaryota > Metazoa > Chordata > Actinopteri > Cyprinodontiformes > Fundulidae > Fundulus > Fundulus diaphanus. The sequence goes on from CM073132.1 coordinate 37,946,493, forward strand.
CTGAACCCCGTTAGACCATTTTTGTAGTATGCTGGGGGATGGTGTAATGTACAACTGATGGCTTATCCACTTGTAGCTTCGGCATCCTTCAGCTTGGACTACAAAATCGCTGGCGGAAAGAAAAATGACGGATTCACAGGTCTGGTAAGCTGGATGTCTATGACCATGACCAGTTCTGAAGCAAATATTGTTACGCAATTGTTTATTAAATGTATTAGAAAGCAGAGAAAACTGAACGGCTTGAAACATATGACCCAAAAAGAATATAAAGAGATCTATGCAGCACCTGGAGCAACCGCATTCAACCTTTCTGCATTATTAGAGACTCCAAGTTCACAACAAAATGTATTTAATGGCTAAGAAAGTGGATTTCGTTTGACATGTCCCATTTAAGAAGTCTTTTGCTTCTTAAACTCACAGTTTTTGTATGTTTACCCATCAAGTTCAACAGGATTTGTGAATGACAGTCACAGTAAATATTGACTTATTGTAATAGCATTTTTCTTTCTTTCTTACCAACTTACTTACCAAAAACACCTTCCTTAGCCATGTAAAACTACCATCTTCATTTCACCTTTCGTTTCCAACGTTGTTTTCTCAGTTACTGAGCGAGGGCGGGGGTTAGTAATCTCCTTTAGCTACAGTCTTCAAAAGAACAACTCAGTTTAAATTTCCCAGGCCAATTATACTCATTTAATTTGTGGACTGTAATTACTTTAATCAGTCAGTGTCTGCATGTGTGCCCATTTACACACACAGCAGTCACGTCTGCGTGGATATGTATGTGGGCTGCATTCTGAGCAGCCAGTGAGTCATTGGATTTTGCAGATCAATGGCTGCCAGTCGATAGACGGCTGAGTGCTTTGCAACGACCACCCTGTCCAAACACTACACATTCTGTCAAGCGGCCAGGAAGGAGGTCACATAACAAATTTCCATGCACAGCCCCCTTGCTTTCCATTTTCCCTATCTTAAAATTGCCTCACAGTCCACCCATACACACAAGGACAGGCACACATGCACCGCGGATAAGCCGTGGTATTCAGCCCTTGGTGGAGTTCTGAATCAGACCAGGACTTTTTACACTGAGGCAGGCTAATGAAGACAACAGAGACAGCCAGGACAAAAAGGAGAAAAGAGGATTTGAAAGAAGGGAGAGGCTCGACGAGATAAAAGCTGACGAGAGTGAGGAAAGAAAAGAGGGAAACCAGGAACAAAAGAGAACATAAGATGCCCAATTTTACTGAGAGGGATTTAGAGCACAGTCAAAAATCTGAGCTTTGTCCGTAACTGTGAGGGGTCAATGCTGGGCTGTAAAGTAGAGGAAAGGCAGTGAATTCGGCTGCACTTGTTTTATTGTAGCATCAAAAACCTGTGTGGGCGTCTGCCTTTCTGCTCAAGTGGGTTTGTTTTCAGCAGAACAGAATCATTACTGTATAAAATCTTACAGGAGCAGTACAGTAAGCTGCAACAAAACACTCAAACGTGGCATACATGTTGCACTCATGCATATATATTTTATGAAGGCAGTAGAAAGGAGCAACTGTTCCTGATTTATGGATGAATGACTTTAGCCCAGCTGAAATATTCATGAGAACTAGGAAGAAAAGGTGCAGTATCACTTGATTACTTCCATGCATGTTGTGTTATTTAAGTATGCGTAAATCGGCACATTTGTTAAAAATATTCAATTATAAGTGACATGGGCTGTTCGTTGGGGCAGTGGTTAGCACTGTTGCCTTGTAGCTTGAAAGCCCAGGGTTAGATTTATGTTGTCCACGTGCGTGACCAGGTTTTCTTCGGGTATTATGGTCTCCTTCCAAAGTCCTAAAGCATGACTGTTAGGTTTGTTGGTCTCTAAATTGCCCCTCGGTATAATTGTGTGCATGTATGGTTGTCTATCCTGCGTGTCTCTGTGTTGCCCTTTCATCGACTGCTGACTTGTCCAGATGTGCCTAGCCTCTCATCTAATGACTGCTGGACATAGGCAGTCTTCAGGCTGATTATCTGGCTTCCTCCATCAGCTCGAAAACTTTAGAAGGAAAATTATTGGTGTAATTTTTTTTCCCTCTCTGAAATGCCATTTTAGTTTTATGCTGGATGTAGCAGGACGAACACCTCTCAACAAGTTTAGCTTTGTCTTGTCTGGCCACAGTATTTTGTCCCAAAGGTCTTGAGGGATCATCAAGATCTGAAATATGCTTTTGTTATTTTTTGCTCACCGTAGTTTATCGCCTTGCAACTCTCTCAAGAACACCACTGTTGCTCAGTTTCTCACTGCTGAATCATGGACGGTAACCTTAAGTAAGGCAAGTGAGATGTCTAGAGATTTCTAGGTTCTTCTGGACTGTTTTGTGAGCTCCTTAATCACTTATCAATGTGGTCTTGGAGTAACTTGTGGTCAGATGACCACTCTTGGTAGGGTTTACCGCTGTTCCCTGTTTTCTGCATTTATGGAGACAAACCCTCACTGTGGTTTTTTGATGTCCCAAAACTTTAAAAAAGGCTTTGTAACCCTTTCCAGACTGATACATGGCAGTGACTCTCTCATCTTCTGTTCTTAAATTTTCATTAGATCTGAGCCTATTGTATTGATTTTTGAGATCTTTGAGGCTACTTCTTCTTGTAAGGATTGTTTATTTAAGTTATTATTTTTTCAATTTTCAGGTTTGACTAATCTAATCAGGCATGGTTTGTAAATTAAATTTGAAAATGTGGTTGATGACATAAAATGTATGATACTGTCAAATACAATATATTTTCACACGGGGCCAGGTTAGTAGCATTTTTCTCTTAATAGATTAAATTATTATTTAAAAATTGCTTTTTTTGTGTGTATCTGATCATCTTTGTCTGACATTAAAATGTGAGTGATCACATGTCTCAGGTTTACTAACCTGAGACATTTTTGTCCCCAATTCAAGAATTGTACTTTTTGAACTCTTAGCATGTTAATCTGAATTTAAAAACAGAAGCCGAAAAAACAAGCTGTTATTAGTTTGAGTTAACCAGTAACGACCTATTTGCAGACCAAGATTTAAGGAGGAAGGTAAAATGTTGGTGTTGTCCACATATGTAACTTAGGCTTTTGTCCTATAAATCTTCTTCAAGTACCTGTGTTTTAGATCTAATCTCATTTTAAATGTTGTAAATATATTTTTTTCCCCCAAGCAAGTGTGAATGACCTGTTAAAGTGGGATTGTGGTGCATTTAGAAGAAAAATCCATGTCATTTGTTTTCAAGAGGAGAACGTTGGATTTTGTAGGAATTGAGACCTAGCTGCTTGGGTTTAAAAAGCATCCACAGTGTTGTGTATGTGTTGCAGACATCTTTGTCATTCTCTTTCCTTGTGTGTGATAGCTGCAGGAATGTGTGTGTGTGTGCGCGTGTGCGTGTGGGTGTGCTAGTTTCAGTCTGCTGCATGAGAGTTCGAGCAGAGGTGGTGGTGCTGTGAGTCTGTGTGTGAGCTGGTTGTCAAAGCAATCATGGCAGAGCCTGTGATGATGTCCAAAGAGATCAAGGTAGATCAAGGTTAAAATGTTTCATGTGTAAGAAAGAAACGTTTCCTTTAGTGTCCACACTAGTGAACTCATCATGTGCTCAGGAGTCAAAAATGGGTGTGAATGCCTCACAATTGGTGTTGCAGATGAATTTTTTTTTTCTTCAAAGATAAAGAGTGAATATGACAATACATTGTTTGAAGCGCCTTTCAGAACACTCAAGGACATTGTACAGAACAAGCAAAACAATAACGATAAACAACAAACAATAAAAGTTATGATGAACCAGCAAACACAGAGAGTATGCACTTTTGAACAGGTGGGTTTTGAGTTTAGACTTGAACGGGTAGGGTGTCACTGTTGCAGATGTCTGGGGGAAGACAATTCCAGAGTTTGAGAGCAGAGCGGGAAAAAGCTCTGGCTCCCCATGGTGCTGAGGCAGGAAGAAGGAACAGTGAAGTGAATGGAACAGGAGGATCTAAGGGTACGGGCAAGAGTAGCGATGCGATGCGATGCGAAGAAGATCAGAACAGTAGGGGAAAGTGAGGTTGTGGATTGTCTTGAATGTGTACAGAAGGATACTGGATACTATTCTGAATCTAACCCGGAGCCAGTGAAGCTGCTGTAGGACTGGAGTGCTGTAATTAAATGAGGGAGTTTTGGTAATGCGAGCAGCTGGATTCTAAACCAGTTGTAGCTTATGGTGGGATTTTTGAGGAAGACCAAAGAGAAGAGAGTTACAGTTGTCAATGCGCAAGGTGACAAGGCTATGGACGAGAATTGATGCACAGAGAGGGGACAGGGAGGGACGAAGGCGATTAATGTTGCATAGATGAAAAATAGGCAGAACGGGTGATGTTATTGATGTGAGAGGGGAAGGAAAGAGGGCAATCAAGGATGACACCCAGACTCACCCAGGCCTCCTGAGGTGAGGGGGAGACTATAGAACCATCAAGTGAAAGGGATAAACAATCAGCTTTGGATAATAAATAATTGGTTCCTACGAAGAGGGTCTCAGTTTTATCACTGTTCAGTTTAAGGAAGTTGGAAGTAAACCAGCATTATATTTCGAATAGGCAGGAGGTAAGGGAGGAGGGTGGGAGTGTAGAACTAGTCTTACATGAAAGATAGAACTGGGTATCATTTGCATAACAGTCAAAATGGATGTTGAATTTCTGGAATATACTGCCGATAGAAAGAATGTAAGTAATGAAAAATAGAGGTCCCAGGACAGAGCCCTGGGGAACGTCGGTTCTAAAGGACTTAAGTTGAACGAACAGAAGTAAAAACTCATATAAAAGTGAACCTGATATTGTTTTTAACTGCAAATGTTGACCATATTTTAGTATTGTTATGTTTCTAATCTTGATTATTTTAGGATTTGTTATTCTAGATTGTTTTAAATCTTGTTTATCCTAGAATTGTGACGCACCCGTATCTGTAATATCTTTGAAGTGTTTATGTGATAATGGCTTACAGAAAAAGAAAAAAAATCTAATTTCTCCAAACATTTTTATATAATAAACCAATTTTATTCATTTTTATTTATACAGGTATTCTCTTTGAGATCCAAGATCTCATTTTCAGTAATAGTAAGTAATAGTAGTAATATCATCTTTATTGTCATTGAAACATACATTACAACGAAATTTGTTCTCTGCTTTTAACCCATCACCCTTGGGGAGCAGTGGGCTGCCATGTGTGGCACCCGGGGAGCAATCTGGGGTTAAGAGTCTTGCTCAGGGACCCAGAGTGCCGGCACTGGGGATCGAACCGGGTACTTGCATCCTTCTCTGAGTGCAAGCGCGCTGCTCTAACCACTAGGCCAACACTCCCCAATTAAAGACAGACCTGTTTGATTAAACAAAAAACAATAACATTTTACACAGAAACAATACAAGGAATTAAAACATTCGACTCAATGTAATAAGCTAATAAGATGTGACTTATTGTCAGGATTTGTTCTGATGAACCCGAACACCACCACACACACAGAGCTGCGTTTAAGGTGCTTTATTGAAGGCTTTGAGTAATGGAGATGGTGACCAAAGACTGTACCAGACTGGAGCAGACGAGTGATGGTGGAGATGGCTGAGGGTGGAGACACGGTGAAGCTGGAGCAGGCAGTCGGCTGAGCAAGGCGTCTGAGGTAGGGATCTCAGGCTAGGAGGCGCAGAAATCACTGGCAGGTTGACGTGAGACTCAGGCAGGCAACAAGGTGTGAATGCAGATGACCCAGCGGCAAAGAGCAGACTGAAGAGGGCTTATATAGGAAGGCTTGCAGGTGGAAACAGTCCAGGATGATTAGAGGCTGACAGGTGTGGATGATTAAGTAGAGTGGAGTCAGAGCTGGGCTGGTGGAAGGAAGGTGTCGGAACTGTCCAGGGTATAAAACTGAACCCTGACACTTATGAACAAGAGCAAGTTGCATAAGAACATTGCTCTTTTTATATTAAAGTGGATAGTTTCAGACCCTGCTTTAGAGTACCCTATGTTGGCGGAGCAGAGTACACAATACAAACAGCTACCACTGTACAGTTTATGCAATCAGGTGTTGGTCAGGGCTCCTTCTACATAAATGACTGTATCAATGCTGAAATGCAAGGAGGCAGTACTCAGCACTACTGAGGATTTAAGTTCCTGATAGACAGCTGGTTTGACTTTGGATTCCTTAAAACGCAGTAGACCAACACCAGCAGATGACACGACTTTTCAAATCATCACTGTGAGACTTTCATACTGCAAGAAATTAGGATTAGGGACAATGGTTTCTTGATGAAATACAAAAATGTCCCTCTTTTTTCTAAAAAGAGGACATAGGACCATCGGACAATATTCCAGTCCCTTTTGTCCTTGGTCCATCTTCTGATGCCTGAGACTTAGAGTGTCTTAACACAAGGAGTACAACCGCTTTATTTAACATCTCTGTGTGGTGGATGTCCAGGCAAGTGATTCTCCCCCAAAACCTGAAATGGGCTCCCTGTTTCACAAGCACCTTTTTTTAATCACACTTTTTTCTTTCACTCAACTTTCCTTTAATATGCTTGGATACAGTGTCTTACCCTCCTTCTAGAGGGAGTCAGTGACTGTATGCCTGTCTAGACATCTCTCATGACAGCAGTCTCCCTGTTGATTGGATGGGCCACAACATAATATTTCTCTCTTTTTGGTTTCATGTCACGTTGCAATATTACGTACAAATTCTGGGAAACTAAATGTTGACTTGTTTTAAGGTGTGAGCCGAAATCATCAAATATAGCAGAAACAAATCCTGAAATATTTCACTCTGTGTGTAATTAATGTGTTTCAGTTTTTGGCTTGAATTAGTGAACTATATTAACTTTTCAGTGATATACTAATTTACTGAGATAGACCTGTATGCTATACAATAAAAATGAAACCAAATGGCTTCAGTTGTATATACTACCTTTACCTGCAGCCACACACCACAGTTCAACGCTGGGCTATGTATGTATGTGTGAATGTCTCCACTGCTGACAAATAATCCCCTCCATAATGCGTGTGGCACAGAGTCCTGGACGTTCCAGTCTATTGCCTGTCTTCCTATCCATTGTGTGAGTATTGCGACTGTGGCGCTGAACAATGTAAGGTCATGACACAGAAAGGTGGAATAGCACAGATCACATGTTTCACACGTGTGCTGAAGCAAGATCTGGTTCATTGTTCCTGCCAACATGATTAACAGAAATCATTTTATTTGTTTGCCTCTGAAAAGGCAAGGCTGACAGAAGCAAACATATAAACCCAAACTGTGGTTTTCATTTTGGATTTCTGTTGGACAGTTTGTCCATTTCAGCTGTTCAGTGATAAAACATTTAAACTAAGCAACGAGGAAAATCTGATAGGATAAGATAAGATAGACTTTATTGATCTCACAGTGGAGAAATTCACGTGTCACATCGGCTCAATAATCAAAAGAAGGTGCCAAAAGGAGGAAAAGGTGCATGAGGTATATACAGTGCGTCCACATACATACAGTGGATCGAGAAAAAAAAGAAATAAAGCAGAGATTTAAAAGTGAGACATTGTCCTTCCTGGTATGGACAGAATAGGCTACACCTGATCACTCTTCTGTCCTCATAATTTGCCCCCCTGCAACTGGCTTATCAAATATTTAAGCTTACCTCGGGGCACCGAAGTACGCATATTATCTGATCTGAGATCTGAAGTTCCTTTTCTTCCCTTTCACTTATAAATCCTATTGCATTGTATTATTGTTTGCTTTGTCCTGGAGAAGCTGCGAGCCCCTGGATTTGAATCCCACAGACTGCCACTCTGGGTCCCTGAGTGAGCCCTTTAACCCCAATATGTTCCCAATAATTCAAATCCAGAGGACAGATTTCATTGGAATATTTGTTGCAATAAGAAATAAAGATGATCATTATTATTGTTTACTAAACAAAAATATACCTGGATATCTTTGGACAAGCCTCCTGTGTTAGGTATCACAGATCTAGTAAAAATTAGTTATTACAGCCACAAATGAGACGACTAAGGTTGTGAGCCTATCTAAATAACAATGACAACCATCTTTATTGTCATTGCAACATATATTCCAATGAAATTTGTTCTCTGCATTTAACCCATCCCCGGTGGAGCAATGTGGGGTTAAGGGTCTTTCTTAGGGACCCAGAGGGCAGACTGTGCCAGTTGATCCCAGAACCTCCAGGATACAAACGCAATGCTCTAACCACTAGGTCACCACTCCCTACTAAATGTATAAGGTGTAAAATGTTCTGGTTATTGAACTTCATTTTGCCCAATACTGTTAAGGGCCTTGCAAAAGTATTCACACACCTTGAGTTATTAATGAAATAATCATCTAAGATGTGAGCCATTTATATATGTTTATCAACCCCAAAGAAGTCTGCGCTCAACCAAGGGCCCTTTGAGGTCAACAAATCGGTACAGAGCGTCCCAGCAGAGGGTGTATTTTAATCTGAGTAGAACAGACTATAAATCAATCTTTTCTGTGAAGGTTTCAGAGGTTTGTTAGAGAACATTGGCGAGGAAACAGCATCATTTAGACCAAGGAACACAGCAGACAGGTGAGAGCTAAAGTAATGCCAAGGTTTGAAACTGGGTATGATCATAAAACAATATCCCAAGCTTTGAGCATCTCATGGAGCAGAAATGGCCGTCCACCAAGTCTGACAGGTCAAACTAGGAGACCATTAATCAGAGGAGCAGCCAAGAGGCTCTGTTGGAGGAACTTCAAACATTCACAGCTCAGGTGGGAGAACGTGTCCACATTAAAACTTGTGCTCTACAACTCTGTGCCCGTATTCACAAAGATTCTCAGAGTCATCTCAGAGAGCTCTCATCTTAGCCTAAAAATTCCTACCTAGGAGTCTTAGCTTAATAGTTATTCAGATAGCTGCTGAGAGCGCCTCTGAGTAAGGAGACCAGGCTTATGCGAACCGGGCAGTTGACTTTGGCGGTATTTTTTTCCATGACACATAGGGGGAGGCATGAGCACTTAAAAAAAAAGAAAAATTAAAAATCATCTGCGCTGCAAAAGCAGTTTGCCATTATCTGTCACATCACTGTGTGAAACGGTCAAAGCCACCAGGTGTGCAATTCAGGAAAAAAAGAAAAGAGGAGAAATAAGCAAAGGATAAAAGTATGCAACTATGTTGTCTCTGCATGATTGTGTTAGTGTCCATGTCATGAATAAAGGGCTAATGTTAATTCGTGGTATAATGTTTATGTTAGCTTTCTTACTATTATGCATGCTATGCAACTGAAGGTGATCAAGTCATAACTGAGGTCAACCATGTCTCAGGAACGGCTCACTGGCTTTACTGTTATCAGTATCAACCACTCAACAGGCGAGCAGATCTATTATGAGAAGGCAAGAAAGGTCAGGTTGTAGTTTCAGTTCGTGTTTTTTGTTCCCAGTGCAATAGTGTAATTAGATTTCTTTAGTGTCTTTTATGAGATGAAGGATTTGTGCCATTTTGAATATTAGTCTATATTTCATTTAACATTTTATATAATTGTTCTCTGATCTTACATTTTTTATATATCTGATTAGGTTATATATTTGCCACTTTTTGTATAATGTATATTTAAGTTTTGATAACATATTCAGTTTTTTGTGGATATGTGCAACTGAGAAATATGTTTATCTTTCATTCATATCATTGTATATTGCTATAATAAAACAATGTATGTTTGTTTCAAATTTTGTAGTTTTTTAATGGTGGTGGTGGTGGGAGGGGGGGGGGGACTCGGAAGGGTCTCACTCAGGGAGCGATTCAATGTAAAACTGCCACTGAAGACCTGTGATTGGTTCACAGTACAAGAAAAACAAAAAGCAAAACAAAAACAATGTGACATGAGACTTAGCAAAATGAAATAATTGTCACACAGCATCAAAATGCTTGATCATCATCATCCTTATTATGATTTGCTTGTTTTGTTTACTCGCCACACTGGTCATTTTACTGCTCCATTTATTTGGTATCATTGTGCACTCACCTGTCAGTATTTCAGTATGATTACCTGCTTGTATAAAGTGGTCGTATTTAGCAAAACTATTAACATAAAATGGAGAAAAAAAACCCCGAGGAGCAGCGCCTCTGTCCACACAGTTCCGGGAGGAGAATTTAGGAGGATTTTGAAGCACATACTGATTTTGAAGCACATCTTGGTGCTTTTGTGCCCCAGTCTGGAAAGTGAGAAGCGCTCTGTGAAGCAAACAAAAGCCAGAGAGGAGATGGCATCACACAAGCGAACTTTTAAATGACACCATCTACTGATATCATCATGTACAATACTGAAAATACGTTCTCACCTCTGTTATCTAGTTTACAGTGTGTTTTTGTGTAATTAATTTTTCATTACTTTCAGTATTTTCTGTAAATAATCTAAATATTCCTCTGTACTTTATTTTTTGTATATTTATCTTGTTTTTATTCATGATTATTCAATATGTTTCCTATGATTTATTTACCCACAAAATTGTGTTAATAGAACTGCACCTTTAACCTGTCAGGCCACTGAAACAAATCAATTTCCCCCTGGGCGGATGATAAAGTTTAACTTATTACATTTTAGTAATTGTATGATTGTTAAATAAGTTTACGTGCTCATTTCTCCCACTGCTTAGGTGGTGGATCAGCCAAACAGCTCTCTTTGTTCATAATCTTCCATGCTTAAGACACTTAGGCTCGCTGTCGACACGATCCCACCGTGTGGATCAATGCGGTGAGACTGGCATGGGCAGTGGAACAAGACAGATGTGAAGTCAAGCAGCTTTGAGGTCCTCAGTTTTTGTGTCTTTTTATTTTAGCTAAAAAAATAATCCAAAAAGTGCAAGTGCAAAAACAATACTGTGCATGGAGGTATAGCAGTCATGGTTACCTAGTGGCAGAGAGAAGCAGAACAGCAGGTAACACTGTGCCAGACACCTGGACACAAGAAGGTTAGTACACCAATCAACACATCACACCACGCTAAAACCCTTTAAAATATACCACATACACTACACACTAACACTTAAAAGATATTACTAAAATCAGATTTTTAATTCTTATTTCTACAGGCCAGAGCCCTGGTGATGTGCAAATTAGTAAGTAACCTCAAAGTGCCGTGTGCTATCAAAAGTGCTATGTTTCAGTGTTTCAGGTAAGGTGCATGCGTCTACTTATCCGGTAACGAGCCGTGTCTTCGTTATACTCCCTAAAAGTCCTCACTACTCCTAACATGTTTTTCCTTTTGGGAGCTCTCTTAAGGCTTAGGATGCTTTGTGAAAAACATTTGTCTTACCGAGGTAAAATTCTAAGAATAGTCTGCAAAAAATGTGAGACTAGGGGGAAGGTTCACCTTCCAACAGCACAACGATTCTAAGCAGGCAGTCAGAGTTACAATGATGTCAGTTCAAAAAAAAAAAGAAGAAGTAAAAAACAAAGCAACTGGACTGGTTTTCTGTAGTTTGAAGACGTTTCACTTCCTATCCAGGAAGCTTTCTCAATTCAAAAAGTCTGGAGTAATGTGGAGTATCAAGCTTTATACTGCTTTTTTATAATGTCAGTTAGATCGAAGCATCTGCAGTGTTAGAATGACGAAGTTAAAGTCCCGCCCTAAAGCCAGCTCAGAAATATTTTCAAAGACTTGAAATGGATGTTCACAGATGCTCCCCTTTCAGTCTGACTGAGCCTGAGCTGTTCTACAAAGAAAAATGGACACAAATATTTGAGCAAAGCTGGTAGAGGTCTACCCAAAAAGACTTACAGCCCTAATTGCATTCAAATGTGGTTCTATAAAAGGTCTTGAATCGTTCATTGCCCCAATTCCAGATTTTGTTTGTAACAACAATGAATAAAACAAGCATTGTTCTCCTTTAACTTCAAAATCATGTGCTGCTTTAAATTAGTCTACCAGTAAAAACCCTAATAAATTAAACGTACGTTTCTGGTTTTTATAAGACAAAATCTGAAAACGTTTCACAGGTATGGATGCTTTTGCAAGCCACTGTATTTTCACTGTATGCAAGAAACACAATTGCTTCAAAAACCACAAAGATGGACATGTGGAAAGAAGTAATACTTTAATATTAATGTCTTCTCTCAAGTTAAAGAGGCAACGTTGTTCTAAAAATGAAATCCTTTTTTGGCATTCAAGAGGTTGCTTTTGTAATGACTCTTATCTTTCTAAACAGGGATTAATTTTAAACCCCTGCAGAATCCCAACCTTAATGTTGGAGGAGATAATTTGTAATTCCCTTGATCCCTGTGTGTCCTCGGGGTTTATTCTGTTGGCAAATCTTTTAGAATATGTCTTCAATTCATGCTTATTGGTTTGAAACTCCTAGAAGAAGAAATCATTTTTTGAACAGTTTTAATGGTTTAACAGCATTAATTGCTTAGAATTAAATAAAGCATGACATCTTTGAGTCCCAATATCTCCATAGCAAACATTAGACTCTATCTACACACCAGCGTCTTGTTGGGGTGGCATGCCATAAGAAAAGCCTTATCTGTCCTACAGTCAAACATATTTTTGTGGAGTTTACTGAACTCCACAGGAACTTAAAATTGACCTTTTCAGCAACAAACACTTTGGCTGGATTGTGGAACGAAGGATGATAACTCTCCTCATGCTCACTGTGTAATGATCAGAGGCAGGGGACCCAGAATTCAGCCAGACCAGCAGAGGTTTCTTTAAAAAGAAGGATTTTAATAACAAATCAAAAACAGGCAAAATCCAAAAAAAAACATGTTGTAGCAAAAATGGCAGAAAAACAAACAGTCCAGTTGTGCAGGCAGGGAAGGAACAGACAGAACAGGATGGCTCAGGTTACTGGAGACAAAGGGGGTCAAAAATCCAAACGCAAATCAAAAACAGAATCTTGCAGAAGGAGACTCACCCATAACTCAACAAGACGACCTGGCACTGATGTCTGGTCTCAACAGTTTATATGGAGGAGGAAGCAGGTGAAACCGGTGAGAGGTGATTGCAGGAGGGGTGGAGTTAGGCAGGTGTGCAGAGTAAGTAATTAGACCAGACATCAGTGCTGAGGCTCAAAACAAGACCAGAAACCAAACTTAAAACAATAACTGTAAAAGAAGCCTCAAAACTCACACTAAGACACAAACCAAAACTAAGACAGAACTCCAACTATGACAGAACCTAAAACCCAAATAAACCAAAAAGCAGGGAAAAGCTAACTTTAACCAAGTCATAAACAGCAACCAAGACAGAATATTACACACTGTTAGGTACAGAGGAGAATTTTTGACGTCGTGAGTCTGTTTCTCTTCTCAAGGCCCTGGAAACCTTTGGTAGAAAGCATGGAACCATGGGCCTTCTAAAATACCAGGGTATTTTACATAAAGATCATGTAGAATTGACCAAAAAACTGCAAATAGGTTGTTATTGGTTGTCTTTTAGCAGGATGAAGAGCCAAAACATGCCCAAATCATCACTGAAAGTGTTCACTAAACTCAAAAGCAACATTCATCTATATGGCCATCTCATTCCCCAGACCTAAAGGGAAGAGAGTGTGAGAAAAAATGGAATGACCTTCAATGAACTAGAAACATTGTGCAAAGAGCGTTTACCCACAATCCTTCTATTTGCATGTTCCATACGTAAAACAACAACAATAACAACAACGAAAAGAGTAAATTAAGTGAGTAAGTGATGTCCTTCTGGAAAAGGGTTGTTGTACAAATTACATATGAACCAACAAGTGAGGGAATGATAATTCATGGATAAAAGACAGCAATGCAATTAACAATACATTGTAGGGCTTTTTAAACAAATTTACAGGGTCAAAAAAATGTGTAAGTCTTTATAAAAATATTTCATCCAAATGCATGAAAAAGCATGATTACGCTCTTTATTAAATTAAACCCTGCATCCATTATGCATTTAGATATGCATGAGTTCAGCTGGATATACATTATCTGATATATTTAAGGATTACCGTGACTCTAATTCATGTTCAATAAGCCATCCATCTGTAAGGAAAAGAAATGGTTGTCACGACGTAGAACAGTTGGAAAAACTAATTGTGCTGTAAAAATACATTCTCAAGGATTTGAAAAGCTGCCCAGATACTTTTAAATGGCAACACATTTTTAATGCCCAGAGATTTTTCAACAGACTGAGACTCTTGTGTATTGAAACTGTTTGTTCATGCGAGGTGTTAAATCTGACTTGCTTTCCAGCATAAGCAACGCACCTTTTCGCCGTTCCAACACATTTAAATCTGGCTGCACGGCTACACATTTTTCTCTGTGACATCTCTGTTAAAGTGAACTAACAGTTCCCTGACATAGCAGGACAGCCAAGAAATCCAGGTTTTTGTCTGTCGCTGCATGCATTAATTATGGATTTCATGCAAAATAGATCAGATCTGCAACTTCATTTTGTGGCCAAGAAGTATATGACTCACATGGCGCTGAACCCAATTCCTGTCCACCCAAATGGAGCCCACCCTAACTAAGAAATGAAAAATGGGTCCGTTTATGACATTATGGCCTTATTTTAATGGTCTGAGTTGGAGGATATTACATTCCTTATCTGACACTTAGTGGTCATTTAATATCTGATGAAAGCAGTGGAATATGCTGCCTGTAATTATTATCCTTGTGCATCATGAGCCTTCATATAGAGAACAACCTTAACTGTGTTTGCTTTTGCATACCTTACATAATTTTTCTCGATCCAACTTATTCTAGCAACATGGACAGGACAGCTGTCATGTCATTGTTTTGGTAATTCTTCTGTTTTGCTGCAGGACATAGTTGACTTTGAAAATTCAAACAGTTTGTATGTTGTCTCCCATTGTTACTCGGTTTTGGATGCTTGTATGACAACGCTGACCTCCATTTGTTTTCCTGGATGGAAACTCGGAGAGTCTTGTCTTTGGGCTTCTTCACGGTCACTTGCCAGAAACAATCTTACAGTATGAATCATGAATGAGGCGCATAGAAAGGAAGCGGGTTTCTGTCTGTAATTGGATTTGATGGATTTGGCGCTGTCATTTTTGCTGGCTGCAAACTTTGACTGTAGATACAAAATTATATCTCAGTGCTGACAGAAATTCACAGGCGGTATGTTCATACTTAATTATTCATGCATTTTACAGTAGACCAGACCAAAGTTTCTTCTGAAGTCAGAGAATATCCAAACCCACCTCAGGTTGTGCAGTGTCTGTACAGTGCCTCGTAAAAGTATTCCAATTTGTAACGAACCAGACAAAGGGCCCGAAGATTCAGCCAGGCAAAGACCACATGTTACGAGATATTATCGTAAATCCGAAACTGGTGGAAGTCAGAAAACTTCTGTAGGGGCACACCGGAAACTCTGTAAGATAGAGGACAGGTTTGTGGCCATTAAAATCAGTGTACTTGAAAGGACTCTAGATGAAAGCCATTAAACCTTTTCGAATCGGCGCGAGGGTTTTATCTAGACAGAAAGCTCCTCCAGGAATTTGTCTGTTCTGGAATCCAAAATAGGATGTGACCATGTCTGTCTATAGTTTCCCTTCTATAGACAGACATGGTCTGTAGATCCTCTACTGCACACAGTAGAGGATCCCTCTCTTCTCGAGAGAGAAACCAGGGAGTGGCAATCCAGGGTGATGACGCCACAGTAGGTAATTTGCAAACTGGACCTTGGGTAGGCTTGGGTTGGTACAAGGATGTCAGAGAGACGGTCAGTAATGACTCCAGAAGCCAGCAGGTAAAAAAAAAGAGACAGACAGGAATCACACACCTAGAGGCAGAGATCAGATTGTTAATCTAAGGGTTTGGCAAAACTTGGAGTTTGGGACACAAAATGAAGGACGATTTCCAGAGATCAGAAGCTTGGCTGAAGTGGGACAAGGACAAGGCAAGGCAGGAATGTCCAGGGCACAGAGACATGGTTGTAACGAGGAGAACAAGCAAGGGCAAATAAAAAAAACACTGGACATCTTCAGGTAAGAACTAATCTGGAGGACACTTGAAGGGTTTAAATAGAGCCGATCACAGGTGAGTGAAATTGCAACAGAGGAGGTGGGGGTGACAGAGAAAAGATCATAGTAATATTCCTTTAAATCCCCCACATTTAGTCATGATGAATAAATGTGGGTATATGTCAATGTAGCATTTGTTGGGCACAAAGTACTTCATGGCTGTGAAGTGGGAAGATAAAAGGATACATGGTTATTCGAACTGAAAATCTGAAAAATGTGGTGAACATAGCTATTGAGTCCCCTTGAGTTAAAGAGTGAGTTCTACCTTGTTGAACCATTTTTTTGTTTTTGCTACAATGAGAGCTACGGCTCTTTGGGGGTATGTCTGTACCAGCTCCAGTAATTTCTGTCAATTCTTTGCTAAGTAGCTGACGCCATGTCAGACTGAATGGAAAGCATCTGCGAACATCAGTGTGCATGTCTTGCCACAGGACCTCAATTAGATTGGGGTCCATACTTTGACTAGGCCATTCTGACTCATTCTAAACCAGACCATTGTAGTTCAGGCTGAATGTTTAGGTTGGTTGTCCTGCTAGGGGATATCCCAGTGTCAAGTCTTTTGCAGGTTTATTTTTCACAGTACTAACCTGTATTTATCATCCCCCAATCAACACTGACCAGCTTCTCTGTTCCTGCCAAAGAAAAGGATCCCCGCAGTATGATGCTGCCCTTAATGTGTTTCAATAGCTATGTTTCCATGAACAAAATTTCAGGATCGGATTAAAATGTATTCAGATTAAATAATTGGATTGTACCGTTTATATGGGCACACAATCAATTAATTCGATCATAATGTGCATATATATGCCATCCATCCATCCATCCATCCATCCATCCATCCATCCATCCATCCATCCATCCATCCATCCATCCATCCATCCATCCATCCATCCATCCATCCATTGTCTTCCGCTTATCCGGGGTCGGGTCGCGGAGGTAGCAGCTTCAGTAGAGAGGCCCAGACGTCTAGAGGCCAGGTGCATATATATGCACCTGGCTTTATTCAGAACCATGCTCTGACATGCGGAGTTATCAAATTCCCCTTAAAAAAACACAGAAGAAGAAGTACTTCCGTCTTTGCTAAACAACAAAAAATAGTAAACAAAGCAGTATCATACAAGTTTGTTTGTCTTTGGAGTGCCCAGGCTGGACGATGTTGTAATTAAGGTTGAAAAGTTACTGCGTAACCAACAGTTTTTAGCTCTTTTATTAAGGTTGTATAGGGAGCCCCGACAGTTTTACTTCCCAATGTATTTCCGCCACTCAACAACGTGGAAATATGTTACGTTTACATCGCCCGCACATGCGCACTCGGGGCAGTTTGCCACATTCGGAATAACTTGAGCCTGACAAGCATTAATATGCATGTTGATCGGATTATCAATCAGTTTAAATCACCCCTCTCATTCGGAATACAATTTAATTCCGATTGAGCTTAATCTGATCATCATATTCCGATTGGCTCTTTATTCTGATTACCTTTGTCCATGTAAACATAGCTATAGTGTTAGTGTTTCCCCCCCCCACAAAGTTGTTTGCATGTCAGCTAACAAATCCCAAAATGGACCTGAAATTTCTTTCAACAATGACTTTTCTCTTGCCACTCTTCCATCCATCCATCCATCCATCCATCCATCCATCCATCCATCCATCCATCCATCCATCCATCCATCCATCCATCCATCCATTTTCTGACCCGCTTAATCCCTCATGGGGTCGCGGGGGGTGCTGGTGCCTATCTCCAGCATTCACTGGGCGAGAGGCGGGGTACACCCTGGACAGGTCACCAGTCTGTCGCAGCCACTCTTCCATAAATACCAAATTTATAAAATGTAGTACTTATAGTTTTCCTGGTCAAAAGATTCTCCGACCTGAGATGTGGAGCTCTGCAGCTGCTTCAGATTCACCATAGGACTCTTGGAGGCTTGTCTGATTAATGCTCTCCTAGCCCGGCCTGTCAGTGTAGTTGGACAGCCATGTATTGGTAGGTCTGCAGTTGTGCAATGAACTTTCCATTTTCGGATGATCGACTGAACAGTGCTAGATTTCTTTTTGGAGAATCAATGACAAGACCTGAATACCTGGGTGCAATTTTTTTCAGATTTGTATATGTAAAAGATTTTACAAAAAAACATGCATCATTTTCTCTCCACATCAGAATTGCACACATCAGTGTGTTTGGTCTGTCGTACACAGTCATGTAAAAAAAAGTCCAAGGTCCAATTTTGCGCTCTCTGATGTAAGATTGGCCTATTTTGGATGGAGGCTTTTTCTGCAAGTAGAGATGTTTAGCAGGCTTTTAATTTGAGGGCTCTTATCTGTTTCTGTGGAAAGAGTACTTTACTATAGAGGCTGCTATCGACTTTCTTTGCCCCTAAAGTGTTGTGCTTATTGCCCAGCTGACGAATGATCTATTGTAAAAGACTGTGTAAGGTTCAGCATGGTTCTTCCCATGGTGCACGAGCAGCAGTCTATTGCTTTATATTGTCTTTTTAAAATTATTTTGTTAAACATTTCTTCACATCGATTTTCTATTCTTTTTTTTAAAGTGAACCTCTGACATTGTCCACCTTTGTTTTCTCTTCTATCCAGTTTTGTGATGTTTATGGACCGTCTCTCCTATTCTATTGAGGAGACACACACGACAACAATTATCATGCCTTACAAAAATGTATCATACATCCCTAACCTTTTCATATTTTTGCATTTGCAGATTGGAAGCTTTTTATTATTCTTCATCTTCTAATTTGTCATCACTACAAAACAATTAATACATTATCCCTGGCTTGTTTTTATAGAATGTTCTTGGTAATACTAAATGTTACTCTTACTCACACCTCCTTAAATCTCTCTTACATAAAAAGGCACCGTAATGTAAACTAGGCTGAATAGTTTATGAAGTAGTACGATGTAAGAGACTCTCTTTTTTTTCTGACCAAGAAGATAACCAGTGACTTGAATTGGCTTAGCCCTGTCGTCTAGCAGAACACATCATCAAACAGCTGCTAACTCTAGCTCACTCTTTAAATTACAAAAATCTAATTTGCTCCTGCTGTTTCCTAATTTTGGTTTCATTTTAAAAATCTATGTATGGAAGGAGGATTTGAAGTTATCAGCCCACATAGGGAATATATCCTAGAAATTGCTATCCAGCCCTACAGTTCACATGGGTCTGTGGCATCATTTAGGAGGGAAATGGGGAGATGTCGGGAGTCAAAGCTTAATGAGACAATCATAAAGGTGAAATTTCATTTGGCTCTATTTGACGCATGTCCCGGATCATTTGTGCAGGAGATCTAAATATGGAAATTACCGTTAACTCCATCATGTATAACTTATATGATCTCCTTTCCACCACATTAACTTATTATTCTACTCAAACAGTTGCTTTTATGGTAATACAAAGGAGTAAAATAGTTTTGAACTATTACGTACTTTAAATATAAAAGTTTAAATGTATTTGAACCAAATTTTCTTTTCATTCTTCTATCATTTTATACAGTATTTATTAGTCATTTTTTCATGTGTCCTTCAATCACGTAATATGACTATGAAGCATATTTGAACATCCATCCATTATCTATACCCGCTTATCTGTTGGGTAAGCGGGCCCCATGTAGGGTTGTATATATATATATATATATATATATATATATATATATATATATATATATATATATATATATATATATATATATATATATAGTTACTACAAGAACGGTTGTTTGTCCTGATTGCCTCTGTGTTGCCCTGCGATAGACTGGTGACTTGTCCAGGGTGTACCTCGCCTCTCGCCCATTGACAGCTGGAGATAGGCACCAGCACCTGGATGGATGGATGGATAGTTACTACAGACTGCAGCAGATATTTTTCTGATGCCATAGAGCTATCCATGGTAAGAAAATACAGTGAAATTTGACTTTATACTACCTATTAAACAGATTGTACAAAATAATTGTCCTGTTAACTGATCCGAGCTAACACAAACTCAACTTATGAAAGCAGAAGGTACAACATACACATATGCAAAACACATAAAGCACAGGAGAACTAGCATCAATAATTACCCTTTAATTTAACCATTAACCATGCAATGTTTATGAACAAAAATAGAGTAACTTTCTGCATGTATGGAGCGTTTTGCTTTGGGACAAATTGCGATAGCTGATTGGTCAGAACTGATAAACCTCCAAGATTGATTGACTGGTGGCATCACGTCATTTTAATTGAAATAATCTGTAAATAAATACATAATCATTATTCACACATAAAATCCTACTAAAAGTAATGATTATAATGATTAAAATTTTATTAACAAAGATCAAGCTGGAACAATAATGATGACCAGAAATAATTAGCGTACAACTAGCAACGCTTTAAATAAGCACATTTTGAATTATTCATGCATCAGGGATTAATAAAATCAACAATTATAGCCATCAAAGGAGCAATAAGCTAAATTTACCACTAGGTGGGCTTTTGAGCGCTGTCTGTGGACCAAAACAAGACAAGCCATACCTCTCTCTACCTCCAAAATCAAAGCACCCAACCACTTATCCATTTCAATTTTAAATTTTTTGTCCAAAAAATAATGAATGCCCTGAATGTACGCGCGGATCATGGTGGGCAGGTCACAAGCCCACTGGGCTGCTTTAAGCCACACTAACTGTGTTAGTTGGCTACTCGCCTCACGTAACAGTAACACCTGGTCAAGCTCCAACAATTAACCCATATGCCACAATTGTGGCATTATATTGAATAGAATCAATACAGCAACACAAGTCTAACAAGGCTGTAACACCAACAAAAACCAGCATTTGACTTCATGCTGTTACTAGCCTGTCTGAAGGAGAAAAGCTAGCTCTGGTCAACCTGGAGCTGCTTCTGCTCTCAAAATGCTCTCCACCTTGGAAATATGAGGCCAATGCTAATCATCGTTCTGTTTCTTTCTTATTTATCTGACAACTTCTTTGCCAAAGACCATTGTTTTTTGTGGTAATAATGGGACCTGATCGTCTGCGAGTGAATGCGTCAGTGGTATTTAATGGGGAAGGAGTGGCATGTACGTGCCTGTGTCAAGTGAGACAACACAGGCACATACATGTACGCAAGGTCGGGCTTCGTGAACAAGAGACTGGAGAACAACACAGAGAGATGGTGTGTGACCTTATACCATATTCCATCTAAAAAGATACCTTTAGTTTTTCACAAAATAGATTTTTAGTTCTTTCTATCTAAAATAATGAAATGTCGCTTATTGCTCCTTTAAGATTCAACTTACGATCAGGTGAGAAATACAATAAGGGCAACCAGATGTAACACACCCAGATGCACAGATAATCACACATCCAATTTAAACAAAGTTAATAATTATGGTAATTAAGATGGAATTAACGATTAAGCTGGAATTACAATAATATCAAACAGATATAAATGCAAAAGTGTCAAAATTGCAGAAATAAGTGAAGAATAAAAACTTAATTAAGTCATAACAGAAAAGCTTTTGAAAAATTACACACCTTTTTGATCACTTTTACAACACTTATGTTCAGAACTATTATTGCGGATTTGTTGAATTCCTGAAAGTAATTTGGGCAAAGCACTTTTAACCTTCCCTATGTGTAAAACAGTGAAACTGCCGGTTTGTAACGACAATACAACCTGAATAAAGACTGGACCATTCAACCTAATGAATATGTCACCATGGAAGATTAATTGGTTTCTGTATTTTTAACATCACATAGACATTTCTCTTTTGACCGTACTGCGTCTCCTTTTGAGCCGGTAATGTTCAGATTACAGGATCTGAATTTAAAACAGCGCCATCTTCTCATGACTTTTCTTTCTCCTTGGGGGATAATTTATACTATAAAGTTACACCAACTCAAAACAAATGCCTCATCTTTCCAAAAGATCCAATTTATAGGACCACATATTTTTTGAAAATCAACAACTCACTGAGAATACAGTTGCTTGCAAAAGATATTCACCCCCCTTCACTTGGCTTTTTACCTGTTTTGTTATTTTAAATGTTTTTCTTGTTTTATTTGATCGATTTACACAAGGTAGTCTATACTTGTGAAGTGAAATGACAAGGCTTTACCCTGCTAGACCACGTGTCTAGCAGGGTATAATCCCAGTTGTAAAGAAAATTAATAAAACAAAATCAGGTCCCACAATATCACCAGGTAGTTTTTATCATTGAAACCTGAGCTCTCTTTCAATGTCCATATGTCTTAAGCAAAGCCAAATGTGACACAGTGAAGTTTAGAGTGAGGGGAGATGCATTGGATTAAATTACCATTGCAGATCCTGACAAATCTGAACTTCATCCAAGCTGCCTGCACGTGCACGCAGACACCCAGCTGTCCTTCTGTGCATGCCTTGTTAATAAAATGCAGGAGCTCTTACTTGGAAAAAAAATATTCAAAGTTTGTCCCCCCAAAAAACACAACCAAACTGAGCACCAATAAATTAAATCAAAATTAACTTAATTTCCCTCATGTTCCAGATATTAAAAAAATCCATTTAGTTTATATTTCTTAATAAAGTAACCTCTACTCATGCATAACATTGCTTGTAATTATGTCTTAATCCCCTGTAGGGGGAAATTTGCCTCAAAACCCACGCTGTGATACATATACACCTTTAATGCCTGTTAATGCATATTCAGCACATGCCAAGATCATGTTGGAAGCACTTTGCCTCCATCTGATATTCAGAGTTATGTCCAGTTATGCTTATTTTATTATTTTGCACACAATACCTAAATGTATAACTACTGTGTGTGTCATATTCAAATTAACAAACTATTGATTAAATTTAGATACTCTAAATTTAGACACTGCAAAAACACAAAGAATATCTCATATTTCATTTATATTTATAAATAAATTTTGGCAATACATGTTTAATTAAAAAATGGAAAACTTGCATGCAGTTATATTTGGTTAATTTAGCTTATGATATGAAAAAAAGAGGTTTGATCTTTATTGTGGGTGCTGGCTGTGCTGATGGTTGCTCAGGAAAATTTCCTACTGCCCTCCCCCCATCCCTTGCCTCAGCATGATCCCAGGCCTGCCCTGCAGTGCAGCAGTCTAGAGGAGCAGGGATTATTCATCGCACCACCCTGAATTTTTGCTGACAGATCTTCGAAAAGTTCATTTATATGAGTGTGGTTTTTATTGCCCCTTTCTTGAGAATCATCTGTTTAACAATAAGTTTTTTTTTGGAGAACCCCCCAAGAACAAACAAAAAACAACAGGATTTTAAAACAATGGTTCTCAAATTGTGGTTCCAGGGGCCTACTTACTGTTCTACATGTTTTAGATGTGTCCCTGCTCCAGCACACCTGATTCAAATGACTACTAATTACCTCCCCGGGTTGCCATCAGGTTCTGCAGAACCCTGTTAATCACTTATTAATTTCAGTCAGGTGTGTGGAAGCAGGAAAACACCTAAACCAATGAGGATAATTGGTCCTGAGGTCCAGGACTGAGAACAACTGATTTGGACACAATTTAGGCAGTTTATTAGTATACAGTGATATTCAATAAATTAGAATAGGTTCATTTATTTCAATAACTCAATTCACTAAGGGAGACATTTATATAGATTAACACAGTTTTAAAGCCTTTATTTCTGTTAGGATCTTTTTCCATTTCCAGCTAATAAAAACACAGCATTCAACATTAGAATATTTGGATAGACCAATAAAAAAGCTATTTTTTTTCATGCAGAAATTGGGTCTTAATGAAAAGTATATTTCACATTCTAATTTATTTAATGACTTAAAAAAACATAACTTGATTTTTTTCTTTTTCATCCGTCCATGTGATTTTGCAATGCATTCTGGGATGCGGTCACCATTTTCTGGGGCAACAGCTTTACTTTATATCGCCGATTCAGATACTGTGCTGTGGGAGATAGAGATACAAAGTGCTTGAAAATGGACAGTACTAACGAGATGGACTGTACCGAGACAACCTAGACCCTGTATGTAAACAAACGTCACCCTTTCAAGATCCATATCTTCTGATCTGCGCAGGGTCTTGGGGGGCTGGCAAGAGGTGGGGTATACCCTGAACAGTTCGGCTGTCCATCACAGGGCATGCCAGCTTTCAGCAATGATATCTTATTCCTTCGCAATCCCTGTGTCTTAAGCTGTTCTTGTGTTAGAGAAAGTTAAGCTATTTGCTCTGGCTGTTTTTTCTTTATAAATAAACCGAAATAAGCATGACTATGGATGTCCCTCCCCTTAATGCATGCGTAATATATGAAATTTGGGCAAACTGCACACAGAGACACCCTTTGCTCTGTAGAAATATTTTTAGAACAAATCTGCATCAGTTTCAGAACTGAAATTAAAATTTTGTGTTCTAGCGTGCCTAAGTCTTTAAACCTGGTTTCTTAGTGTATGCTTATGATTGCACTTATGAATATGTGTGAACTGGAGGGGGTGATGGGCTTCCAACAAGAGTTCATGTTGGCCCTTCAGAGATAGTCATTTACTAAACAAATATAAAATATTATGGCACCCATGCCGGTCCACAAACACATCAAACCAAGGTCAGCTGCCAGAAGCATCCATCACTTGGCTTGCTCTCCCCAGAGAGACCCTGAACACTGACCTGCTGTTCGTTGCATCTCCGTTTAGGTGGATGTTTCATTGCATAGAGGTTTTCCACACATTTGACCTTTTAATCTGCAAATACAGATAAGCTTTAGACAGCAGACAATACTCTTTGGGTTTTACACTGATATGATGCTTTTGTTTGAGAGAACCTAAACAAGAGTTGATTAACTGGTGCTCATGCACCTTATCGTAACAGTGCGCCTTCAACTGAAAAAAAAGTTTTTCTTGTCAACAGTGATCAAACCTATGACAGTAATGTTGTGAGCGCAGCGCTTGAGCAAACACGGCAGGAAGAGTGTGGCTGCTGCTTAACTGAACTCTGATCCGGCACATTACACTTGATGCAATGTCTCCCACATGGGGGAAGTTAAAAAGGAGGCAGATGCCCCACCCAACACAAACAGACACAATGGAGATGGAGGATTGGTAAAGTGAAGCAACAGGATTTCATTGACACTCCAAAAGGTTTTTACCTCCTATAGCAGCGCCTATAGGTCTCTGGGTGCAACAGCTGCACTATCAATTCCAAGGCCAGAGCCGTGGCTATTTGTAGCTCAGCGATACCTTCAGCAATAAATTCCCTGACACAAACAAAGAGGAACACACAGTTACAAGATGCACTGGTTGGAAATATCCCGTCCACACTCCACACCACCACCTCAATCCAGGGCTCTTACCTCACAAACTGGGACTTTACCCTGCTAGACACATGAGAACACAAATATTTTGAAACAGAGAAGCCCCCCCCTCCTCCCCCAAGTGATAAGAGTGCCTTATTTCATTTGATGCAAGATGACAGCAGGAAACTCCTCCAGGCTGCAAAACACGGACATCAATTTCAGGCACTGTGGGTTCACACAGGCAGAGCTCTCGACACAGAGACAAAGGCACACTGATTATCATTGGGTATAAATATTAGATGGGAAAATATTAAAGGTTGCAGGTGAGGCAGACTTTCTATAAATTTTTAAGGAGGGCATTTAGGACAAGGGGGAGTATTTTTGCTCCGCAAAGCATTTGTCTGTGGTGCCTTTGCAGAAGTATTCATACCACTTGAATTGTTTTCATGTTCCAACCTAAAACCTTTCATGTATTTCACTGGTGTTTTATGTGGACCCCCAACACAATATGGGACGTAATTGTAAAGTAGAAATCAAAGTTTGCATGTATTTTTTAACAACAAAATAAGAAATAAATACTATATATAACCTGAAAGGTGTGACACACAGCCATTTTTACTCTGATACCCCTGAATAAAATCAAGTGGATTACCTAACCCTAACCCTGCAAACCATGCAGAGATTCACAGCTTAGGTTGAAGAGTCTCCTCCCAGGCCAACTATTGTCATGCACTCTGCAAATATGGTCTTTGTGGAAGAATGCCAAGAAATCCATTGTTGGAAAAAAAAAGCAAAAAAATACTCCTGTTTTGCGTTTGCTGTGTGGTTCACAATAAAAATGTGGAAGAAAGCCAGAATTGTTATGGACAAATAATACAAAACTATAAAGCTTTAATTTAGCCATGATGGCCCCATTAAGCTGTATTATCTCTTTATCCAGGGAGTTCTGGTTAAGAAGATGGCAGAAATATGATCTAAAACAGTTTCAAATAAAACTCCAATCAGAAAGGTCATAGAAAAGAACACAGAAAGAAACAAAGAAATTACAGAGGTTAAAACTAAATCAAAAAGGTGGATTATAAATTATACCAACTAAATAAAATATGTTAGGGATTGCAGAAGACCTGAGACTGGGGTGGAGGTTGACTACCTGGCAGGACTGCAATCCTTAACATACAGCCAGAGCCACAATGGAATGGTTTTGACAAAAATCAAAGCCCAGGTCTAAATACAATTTTGCCAACAAGACTAGAAATTTGTTGTTCATAGATACTCTTGGACCAGTTGGACTGATCTTAATCTATGTTGCAAAGAAGATGAGGCAATTACCTTATCTGGAAATGCAAAACTCCCAGAGACATACGCCAAAAGACTGGCAGCAGTGACTGCAGTAAAAGGTGTCTTGATAAAGCAATTTTTGTAAAAGTAAATAAAATAAAAAAATCTTGAATAATTTTTACCACGTCACAGTTATGCATTTACACTCTACTTTGTGTTGGTATGTAAGTAATGTCAACTAATACATTGGATTTTGTGTTTTCAATGTGACAAAAATGGAAAAGGTTAAGGGCTATGAATACGTTTGGAAGAAAGAACCCGCCTCACTCTGTACATAGTTAGATTAGATATTTTAAATCCAATCAAATAATCAATCTGTAAGAATTCAGGATCTTCACCTGGCTTTAAACCTTTAAAAGCTGTTCTTAATTAAATAACAAAGCAAACAAGAAGAATGATTTACTCGATTAAAAGGATGCATTGGTCTCTCATGATCTCAATTTAATTGACTACAATTATAAAATGTAGTCTTGTGCCTTGTGGTCTAATGAACAGTTTCCACATTGTTTGTTTGCCATTTTTCAGTTTCTAACCTTTGCCCAAACCGGTCCTCAGGGAATGACCAATTACCGAGCTGTTATTTTCACTGTGCGCCAGCCCAGACGTGTTATGACTCTTCGCTGCGCTTGGATGTATGTTTGCTCTGGTGCTGTAAATAAATTCAATTCTCAGTCCCCAGGTCTGTGATATCCATATTACCAAATTTTTAAACACAGGAGACTTGAACGTGTCTAACTCAAGAGAGTGATTAAAAAGCAAACAACAGTTTTTTTTATGCTTTATCTCCTTCCAGCTGTATAATTTTCTTCTTCCAGCCTCACTACTTGCCCTCATTTCTCCTTTTCTGCCCTATTCCTACAAACGCTTTGATCTCATGGCTCACGTTCCTCATTTTTACTTATCATTCTGGTCCCCCCGTCACCATTTGACATCCAATGACCTTTTCTCCCCAGTTTATGTCCTGTCCTACCGCCACGAAGTTGTGACAAATACCAACAGGGTCTGCGCTTATGCATTCAAAACTTCATGTGCTCAATCAAGTATTGGCGCAGTGCATAACATTCATTACTTTTCAGGCTGCAGAGTGTAAATTACATGATTGCCCATGAGTATTGGTGCAGTCTTTCATGGTCTTTCATAATAAAGATTTTCTTTTTGCAATCTGGACTCATAATATTTCATACACCATACCACAACTTCAGAATTGGGTGCACAAGTCTGAAATTATTCAATTTTTTTCTTTTATCTGTTTCACAGAGCATCACAATTATACATAAAAACTTATAAATGTACATACCCTACACAAATATTTGCTTAAATGTCCCTTGACATTTGCAAGAAAAGAAAAATCCACACACCTTTTGTAGCCACCAGATCATACCTCTGTAATAAGTCTGGTTGGGTATTTTAACCTCTCTTATTAACAGAGCAGGTTGAGCTAATTTAAATATGTTGATTTTCCTGGAAAAGATGCAGCTTTTAGCATAGTTCAAAACATTTTCAGTACGGTTGAGGCTGGGGCCATTTCTCAAGCAGTAGCCAAGCCTGCTCCATCTGCACCATAAACAGCTTTGATATATATTTGGTGTCAATGTCTTGTTGGATCTCCCATCTATGTTCAAGTATCAACCACCTACCCAAACAGTTAAAACACCTGTAAAGTTTGCTGAGCTAAGAACTAAGAGAGTATAACCAAGAACGAAGATGCTATTTCAATGTATACTTCTTCAAGCTGATGTTAAATTTACAGGGTTCCCACGTGGACAAGCCAAATGTCTTCCGGAGAAAGGTTTCACCGTCAGATGAAACAAAGATAGAGCTATTTGAGGTTTGTTTGGAGGGGTAAAGGTAAAGCTTTGGAATGTAATAACACTGACACAGCTATCAAGCACAGTGATGGCACTGGGGCAATTTTGTTGCAAGTCGTGCACTGCACAAAGTTAACTGGGACAATGATAGAGGAGGATCACCTCCAAGTCCTTCAACGTAATCTCAAATGAACTGCAGACTGGTTAGAACTAGGAAACCTTTGATTGTTTCAGGCAGACAACCAACCCAAACAGTCATTAAAACTAGTTTTGGAATTGATAAAGCAGGTTAAGATTAGGCTTCTTGAATGACCTAAAGAAGATCTTGTTAGGCAGTTAGCAGAAATCATATTGTGTGTTTGTAAAATCAAACACCTGTAGAAGTTGTAATGTTTTGTTGCAGAACAAAAATCTGAAGGATGGTGGAAATTCGATGTAAATGAATTGGGATCCCTGAAATTTCAACTGAGAATTGTAAAAGCTTGGTTCTGCAGCAGGTGCATAATTGGTATTATTTGTGCAGTATTTCTTTATTATCTTTTGATTATTTTATAAGATAGGTCACTCTTCAAAGTGCATGGATGTTCACCTGATCAATAAACTGGACTAGAGTCACAAACCCTGACGTTATTTACAGAAAGGTAAAGAGCAGACTCAACCTGTATTTTGTTGTTGGAGCAGCAGCTTATCTACAGCCGAGACTCAGTGAAGGTGGTGGGAGGCAGAAGGACTCTGAAAAAAATTATTTCACTGTTGGACAATGTCTCCCACTCCATGCATGCAGCTGTTGCAGAGTTGGAGAGCTTCTTCTGTGACACTACTTCTTCCTAAAAGCACGAAGGAATTTTATCGCAGATCCTTCCTCACATTAGCTGTTAGACTTAACCATCACTGTTCCCAATAAACTCAATAGGTGTTTACATCCCTGCTGTTTTTGTGCTGATTGTCCTTCAATTAAATATAGTCTATTGTTGTTGTTATGCTTAAATACACATGTTTTTCTAGACTCTTTAAATTACCCTACTTATAATAAGGTTATTTCTATTCTATTCGTTTCTATTCTATTCCATTTGAGATAGTGGTTATCCAGACTACACTACAGTGTAGTTTGGGTGATGCCGTAGGGACACTGTCTTAAGGAGGGTGGTGTTATAACCCCTACAAGTCTCCTTGTGGTTGGATTAGGAATTTACTTTTGCTCTGCAACACCGATTATTGTTACATGGAAAACCAACGGCCTTTGTGTGCTCTTCATTTATTTATACATAGACCACAAATTAACCTGTCCCTGCTCTCCTCCACAGCTATACTGGCACCTTTTGCTTTGAAGTTAATTTGTTTGCTCATTACACCTCTTAAGCACACAGTCTCCACTCATGCACAGTATACATCAGTAGCCTTGTTTCCATCCAATTGTCATGCAAATTTTGAGCAAATTAAAATGTCGCAAAAAAAAAAAGTGAATCAATCGTTTCCATCCACTGGTTTGGAGGTAATTAACCAGGCTACGAAATGTGTAGTTTTGTCAGAAGTTGACGTTAAGCATGGCCCTAGTAAACGGGAAGTAGAGGTTGCAAACTAGCATGGACCATGCACCAAAAAAGGAGAGAAGTTTTCAGGAATGTGTTGCTATTGGGCAAGTTATAACTAGTATTGGCGATGTCACATGCATTCCAGAGACGTTGAGAAATAAATGCAACTCTATGCGTGATATGGGAATATCCGCGAAGACGGCGACAACGGAAACAGCTGATCAGTCATGTTAGGTAAATGTTTGCTAACTTAGAACTTATTTGATAAAAGTGTTTCCATCTCCTGTTTTGTGCACTAACTCTTTTTGCAAAATCTAAAAACCACCTCCAGCGAGCATAAAAACTTTTTTGCGAAACTGAGGACGTTATTTTGAATTTTGTCGTTTCCATTATCCTTTTGTCATGCAATATTTCAAAATGCGCGTAAAAACATGGCTACTGATTTCAGTAACTTTCACACATCTTATTGTCCATCCATCCATCCATCCATCCATCCATCCATCCATCCATCCATCCATCCATCCATCCATCCATCCATCCATCCATCCATCCATCTATCCATCCATCCATCCATCCATCCATCCATCCATTCATCCATCGTCCTGGGCAAGCAAAGTGGTCGCCAGTCCCTTACAGGGTAACATAGTGGCATACAGGATCACCAACCTTCCACACACACCGAGACATGGTAGGTAGGTGTGCCCAGATGTTTGTTTATTCTGATTTCATAATGCAGTCTGGTTTAGGTCTATTGGTCGAAGCATTTCTGAAGCTTTTCTGTTCTGTTCGAGGTCGGTCATGTTTTTCTCTCCTCTCCAGTTTCACCCGCCCTCTGCCCTCTCCTGCTTCTGCTGCTATGTCTTGTCTTTCTGAGCACTTTCTTCATATCACCCGAACTCTGAAAGCCATGGATCTGGTAAGCTGGTCTCTCAATGCTATTGATCACATTTTTTCGACGGGTAGGCAGGGTAAGGGGGACCCGTCGTGTCTCCCGATTTGACTCATCTCGTGGGATACATCCTATATTTTTGTATGGAAAATGGTGTTTCTTTCCACTTTGTCAGTCCTGGACGTGGAGATGTATACATGTTTGGATTTATGATACTTGGATTTCTACCTATTGGATTTGGTGGATTTTTGATGTATCAGCAAATACAGCGGATGTCGGTAGCCATTTGGTATTGATCAGTCTACCGGCTGCATATGACGCGCTCACTAAGGCGGTGAACGAACAGACCCGGATGTGGAGCAGCAAAGCCGAAAAGCTGGATGTGCTGGAACGCAGACTGGCTTCGGTGGTTGAACTCAAGGGGAGATGAGATAAAATGTGGAAGTGAAACGCAGAAAAGCCCAACTAATTTGGAATATTGGATTCACCATTTGGAGCCAGCAAAGACTTAAAGCTGACGGGAAAGTCATTGCAGCTTATCCTCATAACAAATAAAGTATTTGGATTATGCCTCCCCTATCAAAATCACTCCTTGGATGTTATGGCGATAGAGCTCAGAACTCTCCCCTGCTCCCTCCTTCCTCGCGGACCTCTGTGGATGCTTTCTGAACTGTTGGCCGGTTGATAACATCAAGGACAATGGCCTCTGGAGAGTGTTCACGGAAATATAAACACTTCCACCCAAACAGACACACATAACTGATGCTCACAACAACATATGAACTTCATGCAACTAGTCTCCAATGTTTACCTTCTGCTTATTTGTGTCTTGTCATATTTGTGCTTCTCATGCCAGAGGTTTTTGATTTCTCAAATGGTATCCTGTTATTAGGATAAAGTGTGAAACATGTGTTTTCCCCTCTCCCTTCCTATTGTGGCCCCTATCTTTCCACAAGGTCAATGGCAGCACCCTGTGGGCACCGTGTAAGGCGGTGTCCTTGGCAGCATGGCCTGAGTAAATCGTCTCCCCCTGAAATGTTTGTGATGTATGTGATGGCGGTTGTACTGAAACAATAATTTCCCTCTGGGATTATTAAAGTATTTCTGATTCTGATTCTGATTCTGATTTGCACTGGGGCTGTTGGTATTTGAAATTTTTTTTAGCCCTGGTTTTTGGGGGATCATCCAGGATTTTATATAACAACGGGGTCCTCGTCAGTTTTCTAATGATGAAAATTGTGGGGTCATATCAATTGCATACATATATTTGTAAAAATATTATATATAATTATAAAATGGTTTCCATGAGTGGTCAGACACAATAATAATTATCTTTATTTGTCATTGCAACATACAATCTAATGAAATTCATCCTCTGCATTTAACCAATCCAAGGGAGATGTGGACTTTCACTGTGCGGCGCCCAGGGAGCATTCTTGGGCTAAGAGTCTTGCTCAGGACCCAGTGCGGGATTTAAACCCACAACCTTGCAGTCTCTTAAGGATGCAAAGGCCTGCTCTTTAACCACTAGGCCACCACTTCTCCCAAAGATGTAGACAAATAAATAAGAAGAAAATAGAAATATACAGCTGATGATTTCCTGTGAAATATGTACTATTGGATTTGGAAAAAAATAAAATAAATAAAATCTAATAAAGGTCCCCATACATTTTCAAACTTCTCTGCCTTTCCTTTAACAATATGGATCAGTTTCTCCAATGAAATAAGACATTTCTTTAAATCCACATGCTTGTTGATTTTGATTCCGTTTTTCTCCATGTTCAAGCAATAATCCGTATTGCCTACAGGAGTCCAAATCAATCATGTTTTATCGGGTAGATGCATACTACCATCTGCCAGTATTTGTGGAGTTTGGGGCAATCCAATCCCATACACCGTGAAACAAAGTGCTTTTGCATTAAGGGCATTTAAAACAAACATCTGGAATGTCAGGGCACCATCAATTCAGCTTCTGAGGTGTAAGGTATGTACTTATCTACCACTTGTATTGTAATTGTCTCAGTCTTGTATTAAATTATGGTTTCTGAGCTTTTAAACATGCCATTTCCCACTCATGTTTTTTGTCTTGTTGTACATCAGTCTTCCATTTCTCTAATCTGTTAGAGTATCTGTCATGGGTGGCAAACGCAATATAAAACACTGAACTTTTCTTCTTTTTTCCCCAATTCCTTCACCTCCAAGTCTTCTAGGTGGGATGTTTGGCTTGAATAAAGTGTTGCAACTGCATGTACTTAAAAAAATGCTACTTGGGAATATCACATGTTAGACACTGTTCCTCAAATACCTTAAGAGTGCTATTCAAATAAGGATCTCCTATTTTCTGAACCCCTGAACTTGGTCATATTTCATAACATCCACCTGTTCTTCCTGCTGAGAAGGATTAATTACCATAGATTGGTGAGAAGGATAAAAGGAATGGTGCATCCTAAAAATGTTTAGGAGCATTACACCAAATATCAACAGTGTAAACATATATTTGAGTGTGCATGTGTAATTTTGAGCCTGTATGAATTAGAGAAAATCCTTAATACCGTACATATAAATTTTCCGATCCAGTTCTTGTCTTTTGAAAAAAATCACTGTTTTAAGCTTAATTAATACTCCAGCCTGCAAAAAAAGGTTCAAACGCAAAAGGACAAAATAGGTATGAATAGGTATTGATGCATATAATAAGTGTATGTTAACCTTTGACTGGAACCTCATTTACGCCATCTGTTGAGCTGTAGATGACATGAAATAGTTACATATGCACAGACATTACCGCATAAACATTTGTCCTTTTTACATCAACTCATAAATTAGAGTGCAATCTTCCGCAAATAAAAATGAATCCTACATAAACATAAAATCAATATTCAAAAGTGTCTCTAACTTTTCTCAAGCATATGTACATTTTTAATGTATTTATAAAAGATTAACATTTTTAAATGCAACAGCTGCTGATTGAACGTTTTAGTGCATTGCTAGTTTTATGTCTTTGTGGGCATCTGTTTTATTTTTTTCTGTGTTAAACCACTAACCGCTTTAATGCCTCCCTTTGCAGAACACAGTGACCCTTGTGAAAGTGACAACTTGATCACTTCTGCAGCTTTATGGCCTCAAAGTAATAATCTGCAGATGTTCTCTGTCCCAGTAAGATGGCTTTACGTTCTGTTATGTGTGCCTGCTGTCTCACACACAAGCTATTTGAACTCTGATATCATCTGTGGGGTCACACAGGATGTCACAATTTATTTAATGTTGCCTTCAATCAGGATAACTGGTTTCAGCTTTGGTTCTACCCAATAAACAAGTTCACAGGTGCTAAAGAAAACTGATCACCAATCACAATATCTCCAGGTACGGTGTTGCACTAATTCTAGTCCCCTAATGTAGTGCACTGCTTTTGGTAAAAATGTAAGTATAGCTCAGTAAATTTGAATATTTTTGACATTTCAGAAATTGAAACTCGTCTATTATATAGATTGATCACACATTTCAATCTGGAGAGACTCCCACAGAAGAAAAAGAGGCAATTAGAGAGATTTATTGACATAAATTAGAAAAGTTATTTGGTGCTGGTACCCCAGCAGAAGCACAGAATGTCTATGAGCGAGGCTGTTCATTTTAGGATTAGGATTAGTGAAGTCTCCTCCCCCAGGACACTGGTGGTGAAGGCCAGAGGACAGAAGGAGTCTGGTGAAACCTAAGAGCACGAAGGCAGAGATGGGGTGGAGGAGGGTCGAAGCTCAGCTGAAGAGTAGGAGAATCCGAGGAAGGAGCGTCTTATGATGAGGACTTGATGCAGACTCGCTGGTGCACGGACGCATGACCAGGTAATCAACAGATGCTCCAGGGGATGAGTCTTCCAGCTTGAACTTTGGTCAAAACTTAATTAGGCTAACAGAAGTCCCAACCAAGTATTGAGTGCATAAAATTAACATACTTCTGAGAAACCTGGAATTTATGTTTAAAACATATTTTTTCATTGATCTTATGTAATATTCTAATTTTCTGCAGCACTGAATTTTGGGTTTTCATGATCTTTAAGCCATGATCATCAAAATTACAGGAAACAAAGGATTGAAATATTTTACTTCATGTGTAATGAATCTATATAATATATGAGTTTTACTTTCGTAAATATGTGACAAACAATTTTGAATGTTTTTCACAACATTCTTATTGTTTGAACTGAAACCCGTACAAGAATACAGACTTTTCATGCATTTTATCCTTATAGCCTTTGTTATCACCATCATTGCTTCATTTCAAAGAACTTGTCTGCTTCTGTATGCATTAAAATTGATGTACCCGGACAAATAAGGCCTTAAGTTTGTGTAATGTCGGTTTTGTCTGTGATGGCCCAGTGTTTCTGCATGTCTGTCTTCGTTTTTCTTGGAAGCACTTTGTGACAAGTGCTTTATAAATAACTTTAACTTGATTTGATTGTTCTGTCGTGCAATATCATGATAGGATTACGTCTCTTTAAAACAAAACTACATCATGAACTGATGTCAGGGAGATGGACAGTGAGGGAGAGGTTTTCTGACAGCATTATGTTACGCAAATGTACTTTGTAAAAAAAAATAATTTATATTTATGAGTTCACGTCAATAGTAAAAAAAAAAAGAAATGGTATTTTTGTATTAACTGTGACATATTTAATTCAACCTTGTACATACATATACATCATGACCTTAGGAGGTGAATTGGTATGTATATTTACTGTTAATAAATATAATTACATGAACTTTATAAAAACCAATCTATTTCTCTCACTGTTTGACAACAAATCAGACTGGATGGTTCTTGTTTTAGGTTTGCTAGGACTACAAAAAATCTTTCTGCTGGCTAAATACTCACATGATTAGGAATAGAATATTTGAAGAGATTATTCTTCAAAATATTTTTTAATGCAGAATTTGTATACATTTCCTTAGTATTTGAAATAATTTCCAACATTCAGAGGAAGCAGTTGTGCTCAAACTTTAACTTCCTGGCAATTCTATTCAGTTTATTTATATAACACTGATTCAAGACAAATGGTGTCTCAAGACACTTCATGAAAGAGATCCAAGACATAAAAGAGAAAACTGTGCAAAGTTTAGTCTAATTATGCAAACAGATTCAAAGTTAATTGCATTAATTCCAATTTATAGTTAGTTATAAAACTATGCTGTCAAATTTAGTTTATGTTCACATAAGGTTCTTTCTGTATAATACCATCTATTTTGTGTAGTGCACAGGTCTCTTATGCAGCGTAACTCACTCACAACTAGGTATGGGATGCTATTATATTGTGACTGTATGATAACCTTAGGCATAAATTAGTAAATAAATTTTTATGGTATCACCATATTATGACTAGAGCTCATGATGTGTTATTTTGAAATCAAGAATAGAATTCAAAATTCTTCTTCTAACGTATAAAGCCCTTAATAATCAAGCTCCATCATATATCAGAGCTCTGATTACCCCGTATGTTCCTAACAGAGCACTTTGCTCTCAGACTGCAGGTCTGCTGGTGGTTCCTAGAGTCTCTAAAAGTAGAATGGGAGGCAGATCCTTTAGCTATCAGGCTCCTCTCCTGTGGAACCAACTCCCAGTTTTGGTACTTGAGGCAGACACCCTGTCTACTTTTCAGACTGGACTTAAAACTTTCCTTTTTGACAAAGCTTATAGTTAGAGTAACTTAGGTTACCCTGAGCTATCTCTATAGCTATGCTGCTATAGGTTTGGTACCACTTTGGTATGAATGTGTGTGTGCGCTTTGTTGTTTGTCCTGTGTCTCTGTGTTGCCTTGTGATGTCCAGGATGTAACCCACCTCTCGCCTAATGATCTTTGAAATTAGGCACCTGTACACCCCCCCCCCCCCCACCCCCAATGCAGTTAAGAATCAGCCTGGCAGCTGTGGCACCAACTGGATTCAACAGGATATAAATCTGAGTCATCTGCATATTAAAATGTAATAGTTTTGCAAGACAAAATGAAGCAAATATGAACTAAATAAACGGCCCCAAGATGAATACTTAAAGAACATAGAAGCTTGAAGCACCTGTGCAAAAGGTGAATTTTCCCTTCTTTACAAAGAAAGTTCTACAAGATAAATAATACATGTGTCACCACAACAAATTTCAACCTCATCATTTTCCTCCCTGTCATCATCAAGGTCACTGAAAAGAAGAGTGTGATCCACCATATCGAGTGTTGTCCTTAAATTCAACTAAATGAAAACTAAATCTATCGCTGTCTAAATACAGTGTTATATCTTTAAAGACTTTCAACAAAGCTTATTCTGTACTATGAAGAGTCCTGAAACATGTTTAATTTTACATAAAAGAGAACATGGTTTAAGCAACAGCAATGTTGGTTGATAATAGGTGAAAATCATGGAGATATTTCATCCTAATACTGACAAAATACTGAATAGTCTTGAATTTCTAAGCTTCGGCCCGATTTGCTTTAAAACCTTTAAGACCAGTCATTGCAATAAACTGAGAAACACTCCTGAACTGTAAATGAACACAGTTCACTTCAGGATCCAGATACATCTTGGTCTTGGGTCTGAACTCATTCAGAGAAGACTGATGTGAACTGGAGAACTGGCCAAAGTTTTTTCAGTGAAATTCTGTATCCCATTCAAAACTTCTGATGCACTCCAAAATAAAACCCAAATCATGATAAACTGCTGATTGTCTTGAACTTTACCTTAAAAATTGATAAAAATAGATTATCTCTAAAAACACATTTTGAAACCTGATACTACAGTACACACTGCAATAAAACACACCTGCAAAAATACCATTTAAAAATTTATATTATAGTAATACTTTCAATAAAATTTGAAACTGAATATTTAAATGAATGTAAATGTGATGTTATGCAGCACATGGGGTTTGCACAGCGGAATGAAAGATTCATGGATAGGTAACAGAAAAAGTGTTTAAGACATCAATGAATATTTTAGGAGCGAGTGGGAGCTGTGGGAGCGACGCAAAAACTGAGAAAGAGTTGGGCTGCTGAGAGACAGAGAGATAATTAAATAGATGGGCAACGCCAATGTGTTGGAGGAGAGATGCAGGGAAGCTGGAGGGATGTGACGTGAATGAATGGTGGACTGATCAGGAATAAGCAACAGAGTGAGAATGCAACATTAATTTGATGAGATGGATGAACGAGCAAACAGACAAATGTTGATGGGGAAAAATCTCTGAAACCTGAACTGCCTGACAAATATACAATGACTGTCAAATTAGGAAAATGCTTTATAGGGAAATTGTGAAATTTGAAGCAAACAGTGGACTCAGACAAAGTTTAGACAGATGGAGACCGGAAAGACAAATCGGACGAAGAACTATTGGATGAAAAACTAATAACCAATATCATTACTGCGGCACGCAAAGACACGGTAAAGTCCCTGGAGTATGACTTTCATGAGGCAATGCTGACACCGAACAGAGCATCTTATATCTTCACTGACATAAACAAGGTTTTTGTTTTCATTACTTTGGGACAGTGGTGGTGCACTTTAAGATGATGAGCTGGGCTCTTGATTTTAACCTGGATGTCCAGATTTATGGGAAAGAACAGACCAAAGCTCAGTTTACTTTTATCGGTCTTGTGCTCCACAGGAGATGTGTTAGGCGTTAAATAGATACAGATGATGATATATGAGTTTATTCAAGCCTCTGAAAAGCAAACTGATGACAATTTAAACATGATAATGTTTACAGAAATTATGAACCCATCATAGCTTAGAAAACAACACTATCTGTCTTTCTGTCTGGCTGTGCAGAGTGAAGATTGAGGGGAGGTCAGCTTTATTTATCTTTTTGCACACTTTAACAGGGCAGCTCCCCTTTGCAAAGGAAATTGCTGCTATTTCCATATCCTATGCAAAAAGTTAACCTAGCCATTTGTTCTAATTTCTGCTCTCAATATTTTTTAAGTTATTAATGTTTCCTTAAATTCTGGGTTCAATAAAAAAAGAATCCATTTTGACTTTCTGTCTCTGTCACTGCAGATAAAGTAAGAAAAAAGTCTCAAGCAACTTTCACTGCTTGCAGCCCTTTTCGTTTTAGCTGTTTAATGTTTCAGATCTGTGGGTTCACTTATAAATGTTTTTTTTTTAAGTTTCATGCTAGTTTTTACTTCAACAAAAGACCTACTTTTTCATCACTTCTTACAGCAGATGGAACTACTTTTTATGGTTCATATTATTGAGTTTGTTGTCATCTTGTTATTATTTGCAGATCTTACTCTAATAAAATATGAAGTTGTTACAATTTATTTTAGGAGCAGCTACGTATGAAGAGAAAGGTCTGCACGTCTGATTGTTTATTGATTTGATAAGACAGCGTAATGACTAGCAACAGCCTGGACATATATATCGGTCTTAGATGACCTTCCTGTACCTGATGTTTTGATTTAAACAGTCAAAACTATTTCAGAGGAAGTAATTCGTTTTTAGTAAATGGTATACTGTAGCCACAAATCCAGAACTTTTTCTTCCTTATTAGTTATGTCTACAGTCGTAGACATAACAACTGTCGCCTTATACGTCTAAAACCAGATATTTGTATAAAAAGACAAAATAATTTTTTTTCACAGTTTGGCATTAAAATAGAATAAATATTTACTGTTTTGTCCATTTACTACATAACAAAATAACAGGGGTCTCATTTATAAAGCTTGCATATGCACAAAATGGGGCCTGAAACATGCACATGCCAATTTGCTTTTCTTGGTGTTTGTACATTTTTAGTATGGATTCTACACAAAGTTCTACAAATGAGACCCCAGATGATGTCATAGCCTTTTAAAGCTTCTTAAAAAAATTTACTTAACTGGAAACACATCTATTGATGCATTTTAACGCAACACCTCTGAGGCACTGCTTTCTTTTGTGACATCATGGAAAAATCGAAATGAGAAATTGTCTGTTAATAATATTCCATTCTGAAATTCTGTTGACATCAATAAAGGTTCACTTACCTTGGCATGCTGTGTCCTTGGAGGGGCTGCCACAGCAGAGTCCAGCATGTATTCCTAATAATTCAGAGCTCATCTCAAGATGGTACGGCATTCATCCATTCAATGTCTTCTGCTTATCTGAGATTGGGCTCTGGGTGTAACAGGTCCAGGAAAGAAACTCAAACATAATTTTCCTCTGGCAACACCCTCTAACTCATTCTGGGGGATCTCAGAGATGGGAATAAAGTCCCTCCAGCAAGTACTGGGTCTTCCCCAGGGTCTCCTTTTGGTAGGACTTGTCCATAAACCCTCCAAAGAGAGAACCCCAGGATGCATCCCAGTTAGATGCCCAAACCCCCTCACTGACTCCTTTAGATGTGGAGACAGTGAATCTACTTCACCCTATCCCTTGATGATGGATCTTCTCTCCCAATCTCCAAATCTGAAAACCCTACTGAGGAAGCTTAATTTGGTCAGATGTACCTGAAACATTTTTTTTTTCAGTCATGATCCGTACATCATGACCTTAGGTGGTTGGAACGTAGCTGGACTGGTAAACTTAGAGCTTTGCTTTTTGGCTCAGTTGTTTCTTCACCTTAACAGACTGGAGCACTGCTGACAATATCCCAATCTGTCTGTCCATCTTCTGCTCCATCCTACCATCACTCCTGAACAACACAAAGATATACTTAAGCTTTTGCACTTGGGACAAAGATGGATTCCCGACAATGAGGGAGCAAACCACCTTTTTCCAGTCAAAAACCATGACTTAGACAAGCTATCTCTCATCCCAGCCACCTCACACTACAGTGAGCGCAGAACTTTGTGGGCTCAAGTTTCCAACAAAACCCACATCATCTGCAAAAAAGGTTTCCAACTTGTTCTCCTTGATTACATCTCAAGAGTATGTCCATGAACTCCACAAAGAGGATTGTAGTTAGCACTGGGAAAAAGCTCGACTCTGCGCTGAGAATGAGGACACAGCACTCACTTTGGGGATACAAGGATTGGATGATCGAGATTGCTCATACTCCCGCAGCACCACCCACAACATACATTGTGAGACATGGTTGTAAACCTTTTTCAGATTCACAAAGCATGTAGACTGTAACAATTTTGTGTGGGTAAACGGTCAAGATGAAAGCCACATTCCTCCTCCTGAATGCAAGCGTCAGCAAACTTCTCTGTAACACCCTAGAGTGAACTTTCCCAGAAAGGCTAAGTAGTGTTTTGTTTTTTTGTTTGTTTTCTTAAAAATTGGGACAAACACCCCCGTGTGTCACTCCACTGATGTTGTCCCAGTCCTACATGTGGCATTGGTGTGTCAACTATGACACAGTTCTTCAAGTCATGTCAACCATGACACGTCTCTTTAATGTCCAGAGCCTACAGCATCTCAGTCCAAATCTCACCCACAGATGGCACCCTGCCACTGGGAGTGGGTTTTTACTACATCTGCCACAGTAATGCATTTTCTCTCCATTCTTGAAGCCCTGTTTCCTCTAAGAAAGACATGACAATCTGAGGAGATCCACAAAGTGCTCCTTCCACCACCCAAGGATACCCTCAGTCGGGTAATACATATGCCTCATGGAGATAACAAGACTTGTTGTTTTATAGAATGTTCTTCATGTATTTATGCTTAAACCCATGTGAAAGGTATTTTAGATGGGTTGAGTCACTGATTTGCATCTGACTTGTAATGCACCTAGGAGGATGGGCCTCCATGTGCTTAAAAACAGCAGCATTTCAACTGCAGGGTTCTCGAGTGCAAAAGACTCCTGGATAGGTGTCAAAACGTTTTCAGAAAAACTGAGCAAAAGTCCGGTTCCCTCCAATTCAAGCCTGTTTGCTGTATTTTTAGATATGCTTACACACATGGCAAGATGAAAAGAAAAACAAGAAGTAAGGCAAGAAAGACAGAAAGAGTGAGAATAGCAGCTTTGGA
Organism: Fundulus diaphanus; assembly: GCA_037039145.1. Lineage (NCBI taxonomy): Eukaryota > Metazoa > Chordata > Actinopteri > Cyprinodontiformes > Fundulidae > Fundulus > Fundulus diaphanus. The sequence goes on from CM073132.1 coordinate 37,988,233, forward strand.
GTTGAGCTGAACAACTTCATTACAGTTCCTTGGGAGACTGCACAGCTCTAATTTCATTCAGTTTGATCATTAAGGTCCAATTTACTGCAGAAGTCATTCTGCAAACATGTCCTAAATATCCAGTTAAATATAGTACACTTTATTCAAATATGGCTCTTTTGATTATAGTCAACTTCAGTTTCACATCAAATCCCTTACAGTTCAGTACAATCTAATTATGAGGCAGTGCAGTCAGATTCAGCGTATCAGAAAATGTAACAAAAATGTTTTTGTGAGGAATTCAAAGCATTGAGTTGGAAGAACTGAGCCCAGATTAAATCTCCCATGTGCAATCTTGAAATGGTAAATTCAGTTTCCACAAATTTCAAAATATAATATCAAAGTTTCTCAAGCTTGTTTTTCTGTCATCATCATCATCATCATCATCATCATCATCATCATCATCATCATCATCATCATCATCATCATCATCATCATCATCATCATCATCATCATCTCAGCAGGACAGCTCTTAACTGCAAAGCCATGGACAATGCAGACGACTCTCCCTGTAGCTCTACGCTTCTCCAGGAGTGAATGCTGCTTGTCGGGACTTTGAAGCAATCAACTGGTTCCCTTATATAGGAAATTTTTCACCAATCTGGATAATATGATTGATTTTGATTTTGTAAAGTGCCTCGAGATGACATGTTTCATGAATTGGCGCTATATAAATAAAATTGAATTGAATTGAATTGAATTGAATTACCAAAACCTGGGTTTTTACTCGGTAGCTCTGCCTATTAGCCTTCATTCTACTGGGCAACACCAAACATAATATAAACTTAGTATCCTTGAATGGTTAGCATTGAATTGAAACATGTTTCTGTCAGGGTTTAGTTTTGACTTGGCTTTTGTTTTCTATTTGTTTTCAGTTCTTTCTTCTTGTTAGGGTTTTAGTTATGATTTGACTTTATTTTCTGTTAGTTTTCAGCTCCTCCTCCCCTTCACTCAGCTTTCCCTTCACTCCCTCTGCAGTCAGTCAGACCTGTTGGTCATTAATCAGTCAGACTCACTTCACCTGCCAGCCTCCCTACTTAAGCCTTCCTCTGCTTTCACTTCTCTGCCAGTTCGTCATCAGACCATACTCACTCCTCGCCTGTCTGCCTGGTTTGCTCCTGCTAGCTTTTTGTTTCCTGCCTCAGTTTTACCACGTTAGTCTCTGTCTGCTGCTTGATCTAACCTGTCTCCCCTCTGAGCCTCAGGAAGAGCTACTACTCCTGTTGTGACTCTAACCTGCAAGTATTCACCCTGCCTGGCTGCTAATCCTGCTGTGGTTTTGGCCTCCAAGTATTCACCCGGCCCGGCTGCTAATCCTGCTGTGGTTTTGGCCTACAAGTATTCACCCAGCCAAGCTATTTATCCTGTTGTGACTCTGACCAGCAAGTATTCATCCAGCCAAGCTATTTATCCTGTTGTGACTCTGACCAGCAAGTATTCATCCAGCCAAGCTATAAATCCTGTTGTAACTCTGACCAGCAAGTATTCATCCAGCCAAGCTATAAATCCTGTTGTAACTCTGACCAGCAAGTATTCATCCAGCCAAGCTATAAATCCTGTTGTGACTCTGACCAGCAAGTATTCTTCCTGCCAAGCTATACATCCTACTGCTGTGTTCTGGTTCCCTCTCTGCTGTGCTGTGGATCCTGCTACTGTGCTCTGGTTCCCTCTCTGCTGTGCTGTGGATCCTGCTACTGTGCTCTGGTTCCCTCTCTGCCGTGCTGTGGATCCTGCTGCTGTACTCTGGTCTCCAAGTACACTCTCTGCCGTGTTTCTGGTCCTGCTTGCCAGCTCCTGCACACATCTACACCTCTGCTCCAGTTCAGTCCTGCATCTCTGGTTCCACCTGACATTATTCATCTTTCTTGCAATAAACTCTCTATTTTAGCTCTGTGTGTGCGTGCTCTGTCCGGGTTCATCCAAAAACAAATCATGACAGTTTCAGAAAACAGTGGGAAATACAATTACAATTTTCCAGTACATGTGCTCAAGAGTGAGAATTCAAAAAGCCCTATTAGTGCCAGACCAAAGTTTGTATTATATTTTTCACCAGAGTTCCTTACACCATAAAATTCTTGATGTGTTGTCTTTAAAACAGGATTGGGGAAAAAAGCACATTGAAAAAGGTAAATATTTGCGTTTACTAATTTGCTATATTTGAAAATCTTTATAAAAACTGAACTGGTCTAATATGTGGTGGATTCAAAGGTACAAGTTACAAATACATACAAAATAGGTGCTTAGCCACTATTACCTGTGAGAAGCAAAAAAATGACCTGATTAATATAGATTCCAATAAAAGTTTATTAACTCCTATAAACTGGATGGGTTGCTTTTGAAACAGGCATCATTTTTGAATCAATACTGTGGGGGACAATATTTCATCAGATATGATCTGCAGTTGAAAGCACATATTCACTGGCTTTAATACTTGTGCAGTAGTTTGGTAAGTAAAAAAAGATAAAGACTTCCTTAGGTAACTTATGCACTCTGTTATGCAGGACTGTAAAAGCAGAGCTGAGAGCAGAAACCAATCAACAGACAAGTATGGTGAGGATCGTTATGTTAAAGATGATATTAAAACACGATTTAATGTTTCAGAATTGTAACATATTACTCTGCATTGGATTTTGAGGAACTAAAATTAACATGTTTGGCTGGATACTAATGGAATGCCTTGAAAAAGTTTTCCCACCCCTTTAAACCTTTTTTTCCTCATTACAACTGCAAACTTAGATGTATTTCATAGGATTTTTAGGTGTGCATTTGCATTCAACCCCTTTTATTCTGGTACCCCTAAATAACATGCAGTAAAACCAAGTGCCTTCACATGTCTCTAAATTATCAAGTTGACCTGATAATTAGACCCGTTAATTAAGAGACATGTGATTTAATCTCAGTATAAATCCAACTGTTCTGGGAAGGTTTGTTTGAGAACATTGGTGAGCAAACAGCTTCATGATGACCAAGGAACACAGCAGATAGGTCAAAGGATAAAGTTTAAGAAGGTTTGAACATTGTTGGGTCATAAAATAACATCTCAAACTTTGTACTGCTCACAGAGCACTGTTCAACCCACCATCTAAAAATACAAACGGTATAGTTGTCCACCTAAACTGACAGATTGGGCAAGGGGAGCCTTGGAAGCAGCCAAGAGGTCAGTGGTAAATCTAGATGAGCTGAAGAGATCCACAGCTCAGATGGGAGCATCTGTTGACAAGACTACTGTTTTTTGTGCATGTAAATCTGGCTTTCATGGAAGAGTGGCTAGTTGAAAGCCATAGTTGACAGAAAGCCTTGACCAGTCTCGTTTGTATAATCTGACCCAATCTGTATAATATCATTGAATTTGACTTTGGAAAGTGCCTTGAGATGACATGTTTCATGAATTGGCGCTATATAAATAAAATTTAATTGAATTAAATAATCTTATTTACCTGCTCAAATCAAGGACAAATAAACTAATTTCAAGAAAATTTTACTTACTTTTGGTCCCCTTTTTGCCGTGTTCTCCCTCGTAACCCTAAGTGTAGCAGGTTCGATTGCTTATGTTATGTTACATTTTAAGCTTAAACCTTTGACCAGCTACCACAACATCAGATAAAGAATTAGCCTTTTTCATTGTGATTCTGAAAATATTTGCTGCCATGATGACAAATTACACAGCTAAGTCAAAACTATATTAACGTATTATCTAAGAAAGGCAGTAATGACAAGTATGCATTTGGCACAACAAAGTGAGCTTTGTGATAATGGGAAAAATAATATGTTATCTAGGTAAACCATCAGAAAAAAAGGCTGCTCAAATTTTGGACATTCTTTAAAGCTGTGTATATATATCTTTTTTTATTTAATAAGGCAGTGCTAAGTAAGAACATTTTATGTTTACAACTTATTTTACTTGGCAAATTGCGGGACCTCTTGAGGGAAAGTGGAAAAAGAGTTGCAATAAATGGAAAAAAAATTTAAACAATCAGAAAATTCTAAACACTACACTAAGAAAACATGTTAACAAAGACCTTTAAAAAGACAGTTGAATAAAACAGACTATTGCAATCCTGACAGTACCTCCGTAAAACTGAATTTGCTTACCATTTGCATCATTAGTTTGATGGATTTGATATCATATATTTCCATGCGTTGTTTAAGATTTTCATTTTAAAGAACTCATTCCACTGAATCGAGAACTACCAGAAAGTGCAAATTCATTTTCCCCACATGTATCAAGGTTGCTGAACTCCCTGCATGTTGCACATTATTTCATGTTTCTTTTCACCTCTTTGGGACCATGGCAATCATCATGACGGCATATAATGACAAAGAAAGATACCTGAAGTTGAGATATGCAGATATACGGTTTGTATATCTTCAGTTTGTTTTTCTCCTCATTGTTATTTTATTTCAATAACAACTTTTATTCAAAACAAAAGTAATTGAACATAATCTCTTGAATTAATCTACTCTTCAGGGGAGAAGAATATCCAATTAATTGCTGCAAAGTCCAGGTTCATTATTTTCTGACAGTCTCTTTCTTGCATGATAAGAGGTTCCTGATGCTGTGAATTGTTTGGAATGGCTGTTCACAACAGCAAAGATTCCTTCTTGTTCTTCTATTCCACAAAAGAGGGTATAAATTGTATAGAAGAAAAGGAAGAGCACAGAGACAAGGACACAGCAGCTCAGTTATTATTATATTGATTAATATATCTCATAGCAGATCTTTTTAAAAATATTTTCTTTACTTTTTTAATGCTGCGGTGCATCATCGATTTTTCAATTGATTCTCTAGATTATTTAGAACATGTTTAATAACTAGTAGTTATTTTTATTTGCAGGGTTAGCTGGTTGAAGTGTCGGCAATTTAGGAGGACACAGTATTGCAGGTGAAGCCCTGGAGCAATGCAGCGAAAACAATATTTAGGATGTTTAAAACCTGCCTTTGATCACCAGGAGAAAAAAAAGATGTTTTCAAATTTAACTGACAAGTGCAGAGAAGGTTAAAGTATAAAGACATCAGAACTGTAGTATTGTATTTGGGATGATTGTAGAAATATGTCATGAACTTTACCGACATTTCAAACATTGTTAACCCACAATCAAAAAAAGAAAGAGAAAAAAAGGTTGACTCTGGGGACGTTAGTGTGAGGAAGCAGATTTAGGGCACAGATCTGTAGAGATCGTAGTGTGATATTTAAAGATTTAAACTGTGCTCATTTTTCTGCAACACTACCAGCTTTAAAACACTTCACCTGCTCCACTAAGGAAGAAAAATGCTGAATCTACACAATATAAATGCAAGAAACACATAAAACTTTATTCCAGCTTTGTTTTTTTCATGATTTCTTGTAATACAAAGGGCATTCTTGTTGCATAATTGACTTTAATAATAAAAATAATTAGCTTCTATGTTATATTAATATATATTTTACTAATTTTTGTTGTTTTTTTGTGTTGATCTTGTGTAATAGATTGTATAAAAAACATCTTTAGGGCTCAATTTAATGAAAATTTAGGGATCAATATAAAGAAAATGAATTCAATAAATTTCTTTTGAATTTACTTTAGATTAAAAATCAGTTGGCATTCAACTAAAATTAGAGGAATTAAATGAAAAAATACATAATTACTGTACAAATATGGTCCAATAAACCTGAACAAAGGCAAAAACTGCTTCTGTTTCCACAAATGACTGTTTTGATGGTCGCACAGCCAGTGAGGAGATGACAAGTCGGAACATTAACAGAATTTAGTAACATCTGATGATGATGATGATCCAAACCATAGTGGTTAGCTGAGCAGTCAGGAGGAGCATGATGTATACATTGTTTAAATGTCATGCAGGCGCAGGTCTGCAGCTCTGTGAAACCAAGTTATTAAAAGGTCAGCCGCCTTGTCACCATGATTACTATGACATTTTGTTTAATACAGACACCTACAATGTAACACAGATACATTTTTATATTAAAATTTTTATTACAGATATTTGTTGTATTGGTTTAGCAACAACTTCATGGCAGCCATAAAGGTTTTGGAAAGAAAGTTATGTAACATGCTCCATTGCATATCTTATGCACTTAGAAACAGTCTGATAGGACTAACAAGTTGGTTTTGCAGCAGTTTTCATATCTGACGACAAAAACTGGGGATTCAAATTTTCTATTAACTGCAAAGGCAAAAACGTGTGGAAAATAATTTTTTACTTAAAGCCAGATGTGAAATTGATGTTGAGTGCAGATAAAGATGAGGAAGCCGGATATTTCTACTCTGAGCTGCAGGCTTGTAAGATTGCAGCAGGCCGAGCTTGTTGCATGAAAGATTTTCAGAATTCAGTCCAGAGAAAAAGTTGCACGGTTTCATTTTATCAAGGTCACTTGAAAGACCTTAATAAATAGAACCACTTGAAAATTGAAAAAAAAAAAAAATCCTTCTTTTCATTATATGCAGCCTCGAGGTTTCGCATTGGTTTTTTGAATTTGTTTTTTTATTGCTTGGTTTAGGCAGAGAACGTACCTAGTCTGCGAATGAAGACCACCATTATAATATATTTATATTATTATTAGAATATATTTGTTTAAAGGTTTTAACAAGTTGTTGTTATTAACTTTTGGCTCAGATAAAGTTAAAGGTGATAGCATAGTAAATAACCAAGTGCTATAGATGAACAGACTAAACATTTTTAATGATGGTTGAGCTTTACCTTTACACAATAAGACCAAAATCCCATACGGTCCCTTGCAAAAGTATTCATATCCCTTGAACTTTTTTACATTTTGCCCAGTTGCAACCACAAACTTCAGTGTATTATATTGATATTTCACGTGACAGGCAAACAAAAAACAATGTGCATGGCTGTGAAACAGAAGGAACATCATACATTATATAAATAGTTTTAGCCATGAATAAATATCTGAAAAGCGTGGCATGCATTTGCATTTTCTCACGAGTCAACAATTTGTAGAACTCCCTTTCACTGCAGTTACATCTAGAAGTATTTTTGGGCTTTGTCTCTATCAACTTTGCTCAGACTGAAATATTTGACACTGAGATATAGCTCCAGCTCTGTCAGATTGGATGGATAATGTCTGTGAAAAACAAATTTCACATGTAGCCACAGATCCACAGTTAGATTTAGGTCTGAACTTTGACCGGATCAAACTACTTTAGAAGGCAGTTTGTCCAACTGATTTTCCCCCCCAGGGGTTGAGTACATATGCACACACCATACGCTTTGAAAACCGTGTATTATTTCTTGCTCTTCGCAGTTATGCATTACTTTAAGTAAGTATAGAACGTAAAATTTGGATTAAAATGTAGCATGAATAGCAGTTTGCTGTTGTGATCAGACAAAATGTAAAAAAGTTATTACTTTTGCAGGGCTCTTTAAAGAATCAAAAACAAGTGGGAAGGTGAAGGTCCATAGATGCCAGTCGAATCAATGAATGAAAAACAAAACGCATCCTACTGGAGGTATTTGAGTCTGCCCTGACCTCACTGTGATAAACTACGCTAACTCAACAAATCCAGATACTTAGCACCCAAAAGATTATTATTACGGGGGTTGGTGTGGGGGTAATTATTGCTTACCCTCCCTCCAGATGTGCCTAATATTGATGCAGCACAAAATAATGTAGTATCTCAGTTAGAACAAACATCACTTTGAGCACGTAACAGTGTAAGACACAGCAGGGAGCTGCTCACATCAAATCACTGCTGCCCGGGATGACAGTGTGCTCAGATGATCCTCCAGGTGAGGCAAAGGCGATGCTCATTTGCTTCAGAGGGGCTGGAGCAACGCTCCAATCAGCAACAGAAACATCGTCAGGGATTAGCCAAAACTAAAGAAGTTTTATTCTAATTGATGCCTTGTAAAAAAGTTTCGAATTGCCAAGGTGTGATGATTTGATGAAGCAAAGATATAGTTACAAAACATACTGATGGCATTAGCTAGAGGTGTGTTTTTTTCATTTCCGAATGTTTCAGTGAGCACCTTTGGGGCAATACTCTGAAATTCACCATAACACAGCCACAGCCAGGTGCTCCTTGCAGCTTCTCTGACAGTGAAAGTAAAAAATATACGTAATGACGAGACTTGTACAAGAGCAAAGGGACTCTCTCTAAGACTTTCAAAAAGTCTCATAATTAACAACTAAAGTTTTTAATGAGAAGAATAAGGAATATATCCAACCACAATGGCCTATGTGAACTCTCGCTGCACCAGACATCACGTTGAGTAAAAAGCACACTGAAGCTTGTTTCAAGTTTGCCACAGAACATCTGGACAAGCCAGTGAAATATTGGGAAAACCTAATCCGTTCAAATGAGACGAAAATTGAACTCTTTGGCTCTCACCGCACTGCACACACCGTGTTTGTAAAACAATGATCCCAAATACAGCCGTTGAAACGCTAGTTTCAGAGAAAGAACATGTAGCTGTTATTGCGGCCCAGTCCGCCATCTGGCTTGAATCCAGCTGAAATGTCTGAGAAGAATGGGTCAAAACTACACCTGAGCAATGGATGCAACAATTACTTATTTACATACAGTAGATGTTTTACAATTGTCACCACACAGATGTTTTTTTCTGATGAGTTGTAGGAAAAAAAAGCTTAGCATGTTAAGTTATTTAGCAAAACATCTATTTTATTACTACTAACTAAAGTTATGGACTACTCTCATTTAATAGCTTTGGAAGGATACTTGGGTTTTTAACGTCTGTTGTGAATTTCCCATCAACAGCCTTATGATAAATGTATTTATTAAGAAGTTGTCAAGTGTCATGTTCAATGCTTTTCCAATCTCTATTGTGCTTTTATGTGATGTCCCATCCTGTATTCTTTAAACTGTCGCACACATTTCTTACATCCTGCTGTTTCATATTGTCTTACACATGACTTTTCTCTACATATTAAAAGTTATTTTTTTTGGTTTGCTGTGACATTCCTGCCAAATGACAAATACTTTTGATTATTATGCCTCTCTTTTGTTTTAAGCTTTTTCTCAGAGCCTTGCAATGAAATATTGCTCAAAGGTACTTTGTGAACGTGCAGTTGAATGACAATAAAGTCTGTCTACGTATGTTTTAAGATATTTATGGCATTGATAATTTGAGGGGTGATTTTAAAGTATTTTATAACATTTTTAGCTGCAACCTCTTAAAATTCTAAAGCCCTAACCTCGGGCTACAGCTCTGACCTTTGATAAGCCAGAGCCTGTTTTCAGGTTTCAATGGAGGGCTTCAAAAGGAAAGAAGGGAAAGGACTTTTGCTGTCCCAGGCCGCAAGACTTTGTAAAGCTTAGACTATAAGTCAATGTCATCTTTCGTAATCACCTCTCAAACGAGATCTGCACAAATTTACTTGCATTTCCTTTATTTCTTTTTCTCCCCCTGCTTCTCCTCACTGGAGGGAGAAGGAGAAGAAGTGCTGGAGGACTAGGCACACGAGCTCAGACGCAGACACAGGAGCAGGAATAGATGGATGGCTGGATAGGAGACTGTTGAGGAGAGGAATAGAAATGTCCTGAATGCTGCTGCAGCAGGGTGTGCTGACGTGAGGAGTGTTCCCAAACACAGTTAGTAGCGACTGCGGACCAACTGCATTACCATACACACACACACACACACACACACACACACACACACACACACACACACACACACACACACACACACACACACACACACACACACACACACACACACACATACTCCCCCCTGACACGCAGCGCCTAAGGGAGGGAGCTGCTTCCAGCCATAGCTAAATAGAATGGGGACAGACTCTCCTGTTCTGGTCCTGAAGAGGTCACTGTGTACCTCAGCATTATTTGTGAATGTGTATATGAGAGTTGAAGTGCGGACTCAGGTTTATAAACCCCTATTTCTGACATTGATAATGATTTAGTCCTGCTCTACAGGTGTGTGAAGCCATGCGTGCTCACCCACTAATATCATTCTATAGTGTGTCTCCCCTAGTCCCCCCTTTTTTTTCTTTTTTTCCACAGTCCGACAGAGCTAGGTGCATATCATTGGATCGGTAGCTGCTGCCTGCCACACTGTCCAATCGCATCTACGAGGAGAACATAGAGAAAGAAAGAGAGGCAGCAAGAGGGAGATGGGGGAGGAGAAAGGAAGAAAGGAAGGGAGCGGGGGAGAGAGAGGGAGATTGATCATTTAAACGTCCTGGGCCCTGTGTTCAAGGAAGAAATACTTACATTCCTACATTCCAACTATCTGCGCTTCCCCCCCTCGTCGGTTTCACGTTTGAGCGGACTAAAAGAGAGGCTGGAGGGCTGTGCTTTTTTTTCTTCTTCTCTTTTTCCTTTTCTCTCTTATATGGGTTATTCCTATCCAGGAGACGTGTCGGCACCAGCAGCACGTCTACCAGCAGGAGCAGCAGGAGCAGCAGCAGTGTAGGAATATCTGCCCATGCACGTCGGATCAGCCGCAGCAGCGAAAACACGAGGCGATCATTGCGGTGGACTGGAAGAGGAGAACATGCACTGCGGGATTTCACTCCGCTCACCCCGGTTGGGTACGGTGCCTCTGTCAATTGGGGATTCTCTTTTTTTTCAATTTTTATTTACTGCAGCAGGGATGCAGATTAAGGGTTTTTGCATTTGGATGTGTGTTTGTGAAAGGACGACAAGGGGAGGAAAAGCAGGAGTGTGTGTGTGTTTTGCCGTAGTCAGCTTCATTGCCGGTAGAGATACAGACGGGATATTCTGCCTCACTAGCACCCCCCCCCCCCCCCCATCCTCTATCTTGTTGGTTGCTGCTTTTATAAGTTATTTCCATATGAAAATACACCAAGGGGGAGGGTGGCAGGCGGCGGGTCTCGCTTGACAAATGGAGCCTTATTCATCAGCGTGTGTGCGATCACCACTGGAATGTTAACTAGCACCTTGGACAGCACCAACACGACCCAGGAGGAGAGGAGATGCTGATGATCATAGCTGTATTCTGACGCGACGGCTGCTCGTAGTGTGGTGAATGTGTGAGAGGGATCATTGTGTGTGTGATTGTAATGAAATGTCTCCAAGTGTGTGTTAATATTCTGTCCTCGGGCCCTCAGAGGGAGCCGGCTGGGAAGCAGCTGTTTGTGTGTTTGTCCCTTCTCCCTTTGTATGTCGAACGCACACAGTGTGCGAGCATGGAAGGTGACCAGGGCTACAGGCTGAATCCCATTTCCCGAGGTTACCCCTACCCCTAGCTCTACGCCCCTCCCCCCTATCACCGGGCACTTGACTTCTGGTAGTGGTTGAAACAAGATACTCTTGTTAAGATGCTGACACATCATCTGGCATATAAACATACAGGTGCAGCTCATAAAATTAGAATTTCATTTAAAAAGATTGAATTTTTTATATTTAATTCAGCTAAAAAGTGAAACATAAGTATTATATTACAAACAGAGTGACATAATTCAAGCCTTTATTTATATGAATTTTAATAAGTATGGCTTACAGCTATGAAACCCCTAAATATGTTTTCATAAAATTAATTACTACATAGAAGCAATACAGATATAAATACAGAATCATACACAGTCACTGGAAATACTGCTGAATTTGTCCAGCAGGCTTTCATTGCCACCTGCCACGAGGAGGCTAAAGTTATCATTAAAGAAGTTGGCTGTACTCAATGCGACGCCCAAGAATGTTAATGGAACGTTTAGAGGAAGGAAAAAGTGCGGTAAAAAAAAGATACACAATCAACAAGGATAACTGCAGCCTTGAGATGACTGTCAAGCAAAGCCCACTCTGCCCTTTGAAGGATATTCACAAGGTGTGGAGTGTGACTGGAATCAAAGCTTCATGAGCCACCACACACACACACACACACACACACACACACACACACACACACACACACACACACACACACACACACACACACACACACACACACACACACACACACACACACACACACACACACACACACACACGAGCTACAATTGTCCCATTCCTTGTGTGTAAGCCACTCCTGAAGCAGATAGAATGCCCGAAGTGGTTGACTTTAGCTAAGAGGAAAAAGGACAGGACTGTCGCTCAGATGTCCAATGTCCTCTTTTTATTTGATAATACATTTTGCATTTCAAGTGTGAAGTTTCCACAGTCAGTGATGATTTGGAGAGCCGTACCATCTGCAGTTTACTATCAGATCCAGTGTCAGCGCAGCCAGCTTGCATTGGCTGAAAACAGAAACACAAAATTTAAATAGATCACACTGTGTAATGAATCCATGCATTAGATAAGTTTAATTTTTAATATTCTAATCTACAAGGATACATCTGTAAACAGAAATGGCTTAATATGCCTGTGCATGTCGTATAAACAGTTATCAATGTTTCAGCAAGCATCAGCATACATCATTTTCATGCCTGTTAACGAAGACCAACAACATATCGCCAAATGTAATGTACTGAGAAGTTAATGTGCTTTGAAATATTAAATTAAATAGATTTTTTGGGGGAAAAAACAGTTTTAACAAACATTTAAGATTGTCTCAAGCTGTAAAAGAACAGACTCATCTTCAAATATACTCGGTATGCTTGTATCCATGACAATACACATTTTTTACATAGTATAAATGTTTTCACTATGTTGATAGATCAGAATACATCAAGTCAACGTTGTTGCTGAGAAGAACTGAAAAAATATCAAACAACAATGGCATGCATTAAATTACACATTCTAATGGTTGTTGTATTTCAAATATTTGATCTCTGCCATTTGAAAAACTGCACATCACAATAGTTATTGTGGCACCTTGAATATAGCCCAACAAGATAGCTACATTTGGGAGTGTGTTTCAAAGCCCCTATCTAATTTCTTTCTTTCTGAGTACAGAAACAGAAACAATTGGGATGCTCTACCCCTTAGAAACATCAGGTTTAAAGCTAAGAATGATGGGAAACAGTGTGAAATGGGATTCATGTCATTGTTTGTATGACGTGGAGGAAGAAAGGTCTGTCTGGAGGAGAAACAAGTGTGTGTTGGTGTCACATGTGTCCAACCTTATGCTACATGCAGGTCAGGAGCCCCATGGTGCATTCAGGATTTAATTAAGCGTGTGACGTGACACCCACCCCCACACACACTTATACTACCCCCTTCCCCCAACAAGGTCCTGTGATCTGTGAAACCGTCTGTAGTGAGGATGTGGCACAGCAGCAGCTCCTGACAGTCTGACACCGAGTTAAGCTGAGCGGACAACATCTCGTTTGTCCCATCTATCACTTTCATATCTATTTTTAAAATTGAGCAGCAAGCAAGGTAGCTCAGTGTATTCCTGATGACGTGTGTGTGTGTGTGTGTGTGTGATTAATTAAATTAATCTTTTATTTCTATTTCTCTCCCTCCCTTCTCTTACTTCCAGGAGGCAGTCCAGGCTTGTTATAGGGTTGACCGGAAGGGGATAGTGACAGAAGAACAGTGATGCCACTGTTTACATAATGACACGCTCACACACATGCATCAACACACGTATATACCCACAGACATAGATGCAGGCTCGCATTGCCAGCCCTGGACACACACACACCCACTTAAACTCTCCAGCACATACATGTGTACACTCACGCAGACTCAGTGACTGAGTCACTGCACACACAGAGGCAAAGACTCACTGACTCACACGCAGACACATACACAAGGGGAAAAGGTTGCTCTCAAGAGACAGGACTGTGTGCAGTGTGTGTTATGGGCCAAGCTGAGCAGCAGCTGTGCATTAGGGTTGGATACCTCTGAGGGGTCAGCACAGACGTAACCCTCAACCTGCCTCCAGAACCTCGCCTTCCTCCCCTCTTCCCCCAAGTTTTCCGGCTAAACAAACCATCATGTCTGAGCTGAGGACCAGCAGAACTGTCCCTCCTTCATCCCTCTCCTCCCCCCTCGGATTTCCATCCCTCCTCCTCTCCCTTTGCTTTTCCCTTTCCCTCCAGCCGACCTCATTGTTGGCTGAGCAGACTGTTCCTGTCGTTTCCACGGCGCAGGGCCGCATTCGCGGCATCCTGACCCCTCTGCCCTCGGACCTTCTGGGGCCTGTCATCCAGTACCTGGGAGTACCGTACGCCAGGCCACCAACTGGAGATCGGCGCTTCCAGGCACCTGAGCCGCCTCTGCCGTGGCCGGGAATACGGAATGTGACACAGTTTGCTCCAGTTTGCCCGCAGTCTTTGGATGAGAGGAGCATGCTGGGAGACATGATGCCATCCTGGCTCACTGCAAACCTGGATATAGCAGCAACTTACCTCACTCACCAGAGTGAGGATTGCCTCTACCTCAACATCTACGTACCCACGGAGGAAGGTGAGTGAACTTGGCGATGTGCACAGAGTTTAAGGGGCTGAGGTGGTTAAATATGTATGCGGGGTTAAGGTTGGGATTACATGTTACGGTTCATGCCCTGAGGTGAATACAAGCTAAGAGAATGATACCTTTGGCTGTGACAACTGATTAAAACATGGCAGCGAGCTGTTTCTGAGCGTACTCAGGCTTGTTGAATAAATAAATAAAGATTTTTTTAAAATGGCCTTGTTTTCGCTCCCCCTACAACATGCCGCTGGTTGAACCGACGCTTAATATGCAGACACCTGCGTCAGTCGCTAAGGGGTTTACGCATTTACTTGTGGAGGAAAATGGGAAGGACACGGGCTTACTCATGCATACATATTGGTTGATACACATGCATGTGGACCAATGCACAAACACACACACAAATCAAGGACTGCTCCCTCTGGCATTTGGTGGTTAACTAATGTCACCTTGATGATTTGAACACATTGGTAATCTGTCTTTTCTATCTCAGACATCCATGAGGAGGGGGGTCAGCGGCCAGTGATGGTCTACGTCCACGGAGGTTCGTATTCTGAAGGCACGGGGAACATGATGGATGGCAGTGTGCTCGCAAGCTATGGCAATGTCATTGTCATAACCCTCAACTACCGCCTGGGAGTTTTAGGTAAAACAGTCAGTTATCTCTGTCTAATACATAATCCGTGTAACAATGTGCAGATCATCATGCTATCACTTAGCAGGTAGCAGCGTATGAGTTTAAAGTTGTATAGCTGCTTTTCCTAAATAAACCTGAAATAATCTAACATATACTTTGCTATTTAGCAGTAAAGCAGCAGTTTTGTTCTATACATCGTTAATGCTTCACATGTTTGACATGTGAAAAGTTCAAAGAAAGCTCACAGGTGTCCTGCAACTATTACTTAGACTTTATATCTAACATGTTGTTGAAGCTTGACGTGTTTGGAAGTCCACAGACGTATTAAACACAAGATATGGCCTCTTGTATTTTTATGACAGCAAAATAAGTCAATTTAAATCATTTTTAAAGTCGTCAAGTTGTTGAGTCAAGCTTTTGTACATTACAAATTATAGCATTTTCATCCTGGAAAGGCCAGTTCAGACAAAGTTTAAAGGTTTCATTAAGTCTGAAAAAGGATCTTTCTGGACCATTTTGAATTTACTTTCGATGGCCCCTTTGTCCAAAAGGACAAGTGGACAGAAAAGCTGTATTCCCTTTCATCCCTTGCCCTTACTCTATAGCTGTACCACTTTAATTTGCTCGTCCATGCCAAGGTTGCTGGGTTTTTTATTCCTTTTTGTAATGTTAAGGGTTGGCAGAGAGGTAGCACTACTTGGCTCTTCAAACAGAGATTTATTTAAAAAAACAGGTATGACCTGAAATATATTACCAAGTATTTTCGACATTTTCCCCTCGGTCACTCTATTAATCATCTGATTTATGTTTCTGTGTCGCTAAGTGGAAAATAATTTACCAGCATTATCTTTCTATGCATCTGATACTGTAGTGTTTCTAAAGTGATTTCCAGTTAACGCAAACTCCTTCACATTGTTGGGACACATTTGATAATTTTATAACACAACATTCGTACATTCACTGTACGTATGTACCTATGCTGCAATGACTTCAACATAATGTTGCCTAAACTGCCTGATCTAATGCTATGATGTCCTGTTTGCACTGATGAGGATTCTCTCAACTCAACATGCCGAATGCTTGATGTGGGCACACTCTGGGGCACTAATAGACTGTATGTAGTGTTGAGCTTTCATCCCGAGATGATCAGGCAATTATGATGTTTTGAAAGAAAAATGAGAGAGAGAAAAAAAAAAACAGAACAAGAAAGAAAAATGCGAAAAAACTGTCTTTGTTCTGTAGCACATAGTACATTATTCCCCCTTCATTCTAATGCACACATTAAGACGGGGGCGCATGGTAAACTACACAAAAACATACATGACAGGACTTCATGTTTCACAAATTACGCTTTATCTTTTTCATTTAGACCCACATAAAAAAAGATACATGACAAGTTGCTTGTTTGTCAAACGTCAATGACATTTCAGATCATCACAAAATTATTCTGAGTGAATACAAAATACGATTTAATTTATTGAATAAAAAGTGATCCAAAACCACCTTACCCTGACTAAAAAATATTATTGCCTCCCAAAACCTAAAACCTGGTTGTACCAAGAGCTGCCATCTTGTGTTTATGATAATTGGCAATGATGCTTACACATCAGTGTAGAAGGATTTTTGGCTCACCCTTCTTTGCAGAATTGCTTTTAGTTCAGCCACATTGTAGAGATTCTGAGCAGAAATTACCAATTTAAGGTAATTTCACATAATTTTATTTGGATTTAGGTCCAGACTTTGAATAGGCCTCTCCAAAGCCTTGATTTGTTTTAAATCATGCACAGGTGTTCTTGTTGGTGTGTTTTATATCATGGCTGCATTACCCACGTGCAATTGAACCGGAAGTCACAAATTAATGAACAGACATTCTGCTTCAGGGATTCTTGGACCATATTCACGGTTCCATTAATCACAGCTAGTTGACCAGGCAAAAAAGCCTGGTCCATGTATGGCTACAGGTATGATATTATTTTTATGACATGCTATGGTAGCTTTACAACTGGATCTACAACTTCCACGAAGTTCTGCTTTTGTCTTGTCCATCCACAAGATATTTTCCAAAAGTCTTAGAGAACATGGTCTTCAGGATTTTTCTTGTCAAATATAAGACAAACCTTCATGGTGTTGTTTTGCTCCACAGTAGTTTTGGATATCTCCCAGTTTGTGGTTAGTAAAATCAAACCCAGAAATGTGGTTAATTACAGTTCATAATTCAACAAGGGAGAGAGAACATTTTCACATAGGGCTGGGTGTATGTGGACTGGTGTTTCCCTGAGGAGATTGAATCATAAATGTGAAAACTGTTGCATTTACTCAGGTTATGATGATTTGGTTTTAAAATTGGTGATCTGAAACATTTTAAAGCCCCACGAAGTAACATTTTTACCTTAATGTATTCTCTTCTGAGTCCTTCTGATGGTAATCTAAGTGTTTATGAGACAATTGAGGGGTCTGTCATCTCCTCCTAGTGTCTGTGGCCAAAAAATGACACTTTCAACGTTCTGTGCGCCGGTACAGAGGCGGTCATGTGGTTCTGCTCTCGCGGTAACACAAACAGCTTTATGGCAGCGCAATGTAAGGCCACTGGCATCAATAACAGTGTTACCAAGTCTGCTTATTATGAGCGACGTCTGGCTTGTTTTTTGAAGTCTCTTGTAAATTTTGTGAGTCGCAGGTTTCGGTTTATTGGGCTGGTTTTTGAAAGTGAAGTCTCTTATTTGGGCAACAAATAAGAAACTATGAACAAGAGCTAAAAATAGATATCACTCCCGCTGCTCTACAGAGAGCGAACCGGTGACTCTGGTCACTATCCCTCCGCATACACACATCTCTCTCTCTCATCTCCTACTTGTCCCTCTCCTAAATAAGCTAAAAAAATAATCACCCGCGATGCGTTATGCTGGGCTCACAGTGAGCTGGGTATTTCCGTCCGCATAGACAAATCTGTCTCTTTCTCCATTTTTCTTCAGCTGCTTTGAAAGTGAGGCTCCATCTGAATGCCCTTAACAATGACTCTAGCTCTTGTTTCTTGACCTTTCATGGGGTCAACGGTAAGAACTCTATTGTTTGGCAGAAAGGAGCTTCGGACTGCTGTGACGAATTCAGACAGCCTTTAACTCCAAACTCATTACGTGACGGAAACGCACACGGATGATGCGAGTCAAATTCCGGCCTAAAGCCTTCCGAAAATTAATTGGTGCACGCTATCGTCTCTCTGGACATTTTAGTTGATTTCTGTGAGGGGCCTGTGCTGATACGTCATGTCGCGCAAAGAATTGTGGGCGACCTAAAGGGTTCTTTGCGCCGGTAAGGGACAAAACTAGCCGTGAGAGAGCGCATACTTGCTACTTTTCCTACCTCCTTCCTTACTGACTGCACTATTCGGACAGCACTTATCATGGCGACCACTCATGCACTTCCGCTCTGGCTAAAGAGTCCTTGCTCTCAAAGGGTATTCAGACTGAGCCTGACAGTGTGCTGTAGCTGTGGGGTGTGGGAAGCACACTTAGGGGAGCGAGTATTTACGACAGTGCTATTTTCAAAAGGTCCAGTAGGGGTAGCTCCACTCAAAAATTACTTTGTATGGCTTGAAATGTGCAAAACAAGCAAAAAAATAAAAATAATAATCTGTAACACATTTTTATGTACTACATACATTCTGATGTACTACCTTTTAACATTGTTGACTGAACAAGCATAACAACTAGCGGAAAGGTATAAAAAAAAAACACATTGAAATGGCATTGAAGAGTTGTGGTCAAATATATTACATTTTCCAAAAACCATGGTAATGTGAAGTTTGGTGCACTCTGATGTGTTACATTCAATGTTGTTGATCTTTTAACCCAAGCATAAAAAACGTCAGTCCGCATACTGGCGTCTCTTGCCGGCTACATAGTTTTACGTAATATGCATGGATGTAATGATGTTGCAACTCTTTATATGAAATAATCGGGCAACAACTCATGAAATATTGGCTTCTTGAAGTATTAATTCACAGATGGAATATGCTAAAGCTGCAGTAGGGAATTTTGAGAACGCTGTGGACTTAGCCTGAAAATTTGAACAAGCACAGTTTACAGGTTCCCCTCGCCTTGCTCTCTCCTGTGCTGCAGCCCTCCCTCCACAGCTCCTCCCCCACAGCGGTTACTGCCCCTCCAATGTTTACCCGTCGTTGTTTTCTGAGCCGGTGCCACTCCAGAAAATGTCAGTATTGCTGTAAAACAGGATGCTTCTCTGCCATTTCTCCACACAGCTGCAGCCGCCCAGCAATCTTGAGCTTGAATGACAGTGGTGCTGTGCCAATCAGAACCGGACATTCCTGCTCGCTCTGATTGGTCGCTTCTGTCTGGGAACTGTGTATTTCTGCAAATGGCAATAGGACCCCTGGGAGGAACCAGATGCGCTTGTTTTGTTCACATATTATCTGTCTCATATTTTACTGTCAGGACATAGTGTCAATTTTAACAAATAGATTAAAAATACATTTATACAGACGTTGCCTACTGCAGCTTTAATCAAAGTCATTTTAGGTGAAAGGTCATTGTTATGGGGCTAACACTTGTAAATGGCATTCGTCCAAACCATTGACACTCTTTTCACTACATCAATTTGTGCATCAATTATTTCTGCAGTTGAATAGTTTCATTATATTGAAGAGGATGAAAGGGGCAACAAAGATTGTGTAACAGAGTATGACAGGTGTAGCCCATGTCCTTGAAACATTTGTGTGTGATGGCTTTTGAAGCATGGATACAAATCTTAGTCCATTAGTTGTAAATCTTCTCTAGACTCTTGAATTCGCTTTACCACACAGTCATCTGAAAGCTGCAATTAGCCTTGTTGCTAGTACAACTGTTTCTACTAGTTTTTCCCTCCACTAAACACTCCATTAACATGATAAGATAGACTGCTATTGGTTTTAAGTGAACAATTTAGCACGCCACAATAATAAAAATGAAAAAATGAGCCCAAAAGATACGTAATGCATGTAATGATTTTATATAAAAGTTTAACTTCTAAAAATTAAATTACTGAAATAAATGAACTTTTCATTTATATTCTAATTTACTGAGATGTGCCCTCAGTTTTTGATTTCATTAAGAAGATTCATTCAGCCAGGATGATAATTATCTTTTAACTTGTTTCCCTATTATCCAGGGAGTGACTGATCACAGTTTTGTGTAAGGTGATATGTAGCTTTTATATCTCAACACAACAGCTCATTTTTGAGAACAAATTTATACCGTTTTTCACCATCTGGGCTATTTAATCCTTCAATGAGCTATAAAAATGTTCAAACCATCAGTGATTTGTTTTTTTTTTACCCACAGCACAGTTTCTCTCCCTCTATTTCTTTTGTTTGAATGAAAACATGGTTCAGCATCCCTTGTGGAAACAAAACCTCCCTGAAGCCATTTTTCCCTCCACTACTGTCATCGACTCGAATCTGATCCTTTTTAACTCCATGGCTCTTCTACTCGTTGCCCTATGAACAAAAAAGAAAAAAAAGAAATGGATTCCCTTTGGTTTTTCTAATTTAAGTCAGCCCTACAAAGCCAAGGAGTTGAAAAATAGATCTTAAAATCCATTTAGGCTTTTTGTGGCTGCAGTTATCGAAATGACATAGCTTAAGAAGGGTCGCATAAGGGTTAAAACATTTAATGCCCTAAAGCATTATTTACTTAGCTGTAGTAAGAGTGGGACTATCGAGTTGTTTATGCGAGCAGAGTATCCATAGCCTTAGTATGATTAAGTACACAGGATGCATATTCAATAAGCTGGGTGATATTGATATTTTAGATAAAAAAAACATAATTATATGTGAAAGGGGCCTTTATAGGGGCAATTATATGTAAAAGTTTGTTTATTAATGAAAATGTTCTTTAAAACCTAAAACTGAAGCTAATTCTGCTGCTTGGAAGCATTTGATGACTTTATGAGAGGTTTTGCTCTCAGAAGGAAAGCCACATCTTTGACTCAGCTTTAATTAAACAGATAATCGTTTTTTTTTATTAGATCAGAGCGGCGGAGACAGGAAATGTGGTGAAAGACAGGCCGTAAAAAGTCTAGCAGACCTGGAATTGGTCTTGGGATTCGCTGCTTGAAGGCATTCATGCCCATGTGCCGTGCACCCTCACAGCTTAGCTATCAGGTCACCTCAGGCGGTAAATGTTTTCATGAAAATGTATAGAACCCTAGTTGAACACATTCAGAAAGATTTAAATGTCTTTAAATGTTGAATTTCGAGGATTTCTTTAGATGCTGACTTCTTTTTTTACTCTTCCTGTGGTTTGAGGGGTTTAATTCTGACCTTGTGGAATATTGCTGCTGCAGATATGATTAACATTATGAGCTGAATAAAGATGCTTATTCTTATCTTCACCCCCCCCCCCCTCCTCCCTTCCATTTTGTGTGTTTATGCCACCGCCAATACAATCGTCACCATTACCTTCATCATCACCCTCATTTCGAGTAGCAACATCACCTTCCTCCTCCTCCTGTTTTCCATCATCATGAGTGGATGCATGAGGTGAGCTCATTTACACAATGCTATCAACTATTATGTCAATGATTTTTTTTTTTGTGCTTACTCTGCAGTATTCACCCGGAAATGAAGCATAGCTCTGTGAAAATGCGAACTACTTAAACTGCTTTACTTAAATGTTGCTTGAATGCATATGATTCCGTAAACACTCGAATGAATACAATCCTTGTATTTTTTTTTTTGCTCCAATGAAATTTCTGACAAAATGCACGTAAGTGAAGTAATGCACTACTTTAGCCTTGCCTTCACGGTTATTACATTCTTTTTGTGCCGGAGGTTCACAGAAATGAGCTTCTGCAGTAATGAGAAATACTGTGGCAAAATGAGCCATTAGGATCGTCTGTGTTTACTTAATAACATCAGTAGAAGAGGGAATAAGGGGCGGCTGTAGGTATAATGACAAGCGTGCACGGTTTTCTGCTTGTGTAAGTTCGCAGGACTATGAATGCACCTTTGAGGTTTGGTCCAGTCTGAGACAAAGTAGGAAAACCATCTCTTTTTAGATTTTCCCTTTAAGGCTACGATGAATACATTGCAAATGAGTTGGCATTTTCCATGTTTTGTGATGACGCAACAGCAGGCTTCATTATGCACTACAAGGATATTATGTGATAGACCAACTCAAAGTAGTGCAGAGCTGAAAAGTGTGGCATATATTTGTAATCAGCCCCCTGTCACTCTGGTACCTATAATTAAAATCCAATGCAACCACTGTTAGAACCTTTGCCAAAGCACACAGCTCTGATCTGCAGAAAGGTTGTTCCACAAGGTAATTAACTCATAGGGACTAATACCACACTTTACATATTATTAAAACAATGTATCTTCTATTTTACATGCTACATGCTATTTCTTATGCTATATATACACACACAAATGTAATGTTTATATATAAATGTATTATCTAAGATTAGAATATTACATCAGGCTAATTAAAGACATTTTTGTTGAAGATGGTTGAAGATATTAGAAGCATGGTTGATCCCTTCTTAAAGGTTGTTATTTTAAAAAAGAACTTATATTCTGACAAACAAGTCTCATCGGAACATGTATTGTAAATCGCTGAATATGACTATATGTTTTGCAATGTGTTATATGACTTCCTTTTATCTCTGCCTCCCTGCAGGGTTTCTTAGCACAGGTGACCAGGCAGCAAAAGGGAACTACGGCTTGCTCGATCAGATTCAGGCTCTGCGCTGGGTGAAGGAGAACATTGCAGCCTTTGGTGGAGATCCACACAGGGTCACCGTGTTTGGATCTGGTGCTGGTGCATCATGCGTCAGCCTCCTCACCTTGTCCCACTACTCTGAAGGTAAGAGTAAATCATGCAACACTGTTTCACTACTTGCTGATGTTCCCTTTATTTTATGTAGATCTCCATTTCAGAAAGGCGGTTGTTACACGTTGACATTTGAAAATAATAAGCACATACTGATGAGGGTGGGTGTGTTCTGGGAAGAGTAACACAATTAATGTGACGGTGTTATCCATATTTATTCGCATCCCTGGTAAATGCGTTTAAAAAGCCCTAGAAGCTGTGCTTTAAGGGATTTCAAATTTAAAACTTGCCTTTTTACTTTGACTTTTACTTAAACCTCAGTGATTCTGTCTTTTTCTGTTGTATTTTATACATTATCACTTTTTAAGTAAGTTTATCTCTGTTTGGTTCAATTTTTAATTTGATCTTAATGCCTTTATTTTGTTATTGTATTGTTTTCACATCATTATGCATATCATATAATATTTAATTCCACATTTAGCTGTTATTCATTTGTCTTTTAGGTTTGAGGACATTATTTAATAGTGAATTTATTCATCTTTTTAGAGTTCTATCACTTGAATGTTTCACACATATGATTTTATTTACATAATTTAGCATATTAATTGTTTTTTCCTATGGTTGTTTGCATGATTATTCCTCATTTTCACTTTGGCAAAAGGGCTTCCTGCTACATTTAATTGCATGAAAAAGGTTCCATAAAAGTTGAATGAGTGAATACAATACATTCTCTTTTTATTTAAATCACAGTGAGATTTGGATATTTTAACTCCAATGTGTGCGATAACAAGATAAATGTTGGTCCTCAATCAGCCTTTGTCGCTTTTCTGGCTGTTTTAAACTTTTGAATAATTGTTCCCTCTGCACATGTGAGCAAGTTTATGTGAATAGTTGTTTTCTTCTAGTAATTTATTGACTGAGGATTATCATACATCAACCTTATTTGAATGACATGTTCCCATGAGTTATAAATTATGACTTAAAGTTCCTCTATATGCTGATCAACATAAAAAGTAGGTACGGTTGAAATTAGACATTACACACATTGTATAAAAACACATAATCATGTTATTCTTACTTTCTGATTTTAAATCATACATTTCCTCTTTTAGGGTGAAGGATTTGCAAGAATTGCTATTCTTTTCTTAAATTCAGACATATAGATGCATTTTCTGTTGATATTTGGTAGAATTGCAGTTTAAAGTGTAGACTTGCTTCCACCTGGATAATAAAACTCTCTTAACAACTTCAGGCAGTGTCTCCTTTTGTCTTTTCCTTTTGGTCTGGTGTTGATAAACACATTTTGCACAAAATTTATCTCTAGTATGCAGTGCCTGTCTCCTTCCTGCATGATATGACAGCTGGACAATGAAAGAAAATGTATTTCAAGGCTTTTTACTCATCCCTACCATGGTTTCCAATAAACATGTGAATGTTGTTTGATTTGTTTTAGGGTCTAATATGGAGACTGTTTTCCAAGCCTATAAAATGCTTTTGTAAAACAAAAGCTGTATAAATTCTTTGCATTTTTAATGTTAAAAGTACATTGGTGCATTTGTCTGTTGGTGAGTTTGCGTGCAATTAATGTGTTTGTACAAATCACAACTACAGCATTTGTATTTTTTTGTATCAGATCTGTTCCACAGAGCCATTATCCAGAGTGGCAGCGCTTTAGCCAGCTGGGCTGTCAACTACCAGCCAAGCAAATATGCCCAGCAGCTCGGTGAGAGGGTTGGCTGTGGCATTGATGACAGCACTCAACTGGTCACCTGCCTCCAGGGCCGGAGTTTTCGTGAACTTGTGGAGGAGAACATAACTCCCGCCAAATATCACACTGCTTTCGCCCCTGTGATTGATGGCGACGTTATACCTGATGACCCTCAGATTCTGATGGAGCAGGGAGAGTTTTTGAACTATGATGTGATGCTGGGGGTCAACCAGGGGGAAGGTGTGAAGTTTGTGGAGGGAATTGTGGACTCTGAGGATGGTGTCACAGCCGAGGACTTTGATTTTGCCGTGTCAGACTTTGTGGATAGTCTGTATGGTTACCCAGAAGGCCGAGATACATTAAGAGAGAGCATACGGTGAGTAAAAAATAAATCAATCAATCAATGTATGTTTAAGCAGCCATGTGACAGTTTGCGAAGTATGATAATTATCCATCTTGCTTAGAATGAATCAGAACAGATGAACATGGGAAAAGGGACATAAATGGATCCACATTATGCTCATTCAGTGGTGCATAATTTTATGTTAGACATATGAAGAATTAGCTACTTGGCAAGCATATGCAGTCTTGAGGTGGCTGAGGGATAATTGTAGCTGGACTTCACAGGAACTTTTCATAAAAAGCAGCAGACTTTTTATCTAAGAAAATATAGTAACCAAACATTATTTGCAAAAATAGAAGATAAAAGCCAAACTTGAAGCTCCAACTGTTGATGTTTATAGTCATATAATCTAGTGTTAGCACTGCAGCACAGCTCTCTAATGCAGGATTTTAGAAAAGAAGTGGTTTGAAATTCAAATCAGATTATTAATGATATGGTTATTGATTTCTATCACGTGGTAACCAGGCACAGATGGGTATGATATTGTTGTGGCTTGGATCCTGGAACATAACTGTGATGTTATGTTTTACAAAAAAACAAAAAGAAAAGTGTATATTAACATGAAAATCAAGATTTATTTTTTACTGTTGCTGAAATAATCTGACATGTTGATTATTTCAGTTACAATAATATCATAGTACCAAGTAAATAGCCTTATTGGTACATAGACTGATGCAAAAATTAAGAGTTTTGCAAATGATTCTAAATATTAAAACTTGTGTGCAGTGTCTCTCTTAATAGAGTAACACTGGGAGCAGAGATGTACCATTCAGAGTTTTAGCGCTGAATACAGTTTTTTTTTCTCCAAAAATCCCAATTTCCCACGATAGTCTTGAAACACTGGTCCAGTATGTAGGGTCAGGACCCCACTTGGGGTTGTGATTCAACGAGTACATGAAAATAAGACTACATAAAATGCACAAACCAATAGTAGTAAAAATAATATATAATGGTGAAAAAATAATTATGCTGTACATTTTAGAAGAGATTAAAAACAGTGCTAGTAAAATCGATAAAGGACAACTGGTTGACTGTTGATGCTGTTTGTGCTGTCTGTTGTGCCTGTTTAACTGACTTATTTAAGGCTTGCATAATGAACTGTTACTTGGGGGCACCAGTCCTGAACAGTGGAAAATAACTATGATTAAACTTTTTTGAAACCTTTTTTTTATCTGGCCTTCTTTTGAGACAAACAGTGCAAACAGGTCAGAACATGTGACTGTAAAACAGGATTTTACTATTTTTTCAAAACAAAGACCAAATATTTAGATTTGAAAGTGTCAGCTATCTTTTGCATCTTTTATTAGCAATTATCCCAAATAGTGTGGTTAACATTATTAGATGTAAACAGCTCTTTCTGTATTTTTTTAATACAAAATGAAAACCCTTTCTCTAAGATTTCCAAAAGGGTGCCAACATGTCCAAACGCAGCATGTTCCATGACAGATGTCAAAGGCTCAAAACAATAAAAATTGCAAATTTTCTGTAACAATTAAAACTTACCTGTAATCTGATTCAGCTCCTCCGTCACTTTCAAAGTACCGTAGCCGCCTTATTAACATCCCTTGTAGAAAATGCAGTTTCCTACCAGGTAACTTCTTCACCTTTTAAGCTTTCTCTGACTTAAAATTATATAATTTTGAGTTTTCCAGAAAAACTACTTGGACATGGAGGACATTTTTTTTAACCACAACACCGTCCCACTTAGGTATGATGCATTCATTAAACAGAAAAAGAAGGTATTTTTTACGTTCAGATGGGCCAGTTACGGGACAGCTACGTGTGGACAAGGCAAGCGTAACAGAGAAATTATGCATCATTTAAATAATTATACAGTCAGAACACAATTAATGAAGCTCTGGATATAGAGTAATGTGTCTGAATGGAAGGTACCAAAATCTGTCAAGTTGCATTTCTATTTTTCATAAATAAACCCAATATGCATTCAGATTTTTCGTAGTAAAAACATAATTTACAAAGTCAAGCTGAGCATAACATCAATTCCATTGCAAGTTAAATGGACTGAATTCATTTAGTGTTGTTCTAGTCCTACTGACCCCCCAAGAGCTCTGCACTATAGCTGCAATCACCCAATCGCACTCACTAACGAGCACACATACACCGTTACACAGATTGACAGGTAACTTTGGGTTAAGTGCCTTGCTACATGTGACAGTGGGAAGCTGAAACGGAACCCACAGCCTTGCAATTGTAAAACAACTATTATCCAGTTACACTCAGTCGCCCCTTCATCCCTGCACTTTCATTCAGTGCGGAGAAACAGCTGCTGAGAAAAACAACCCACTGCTATGCCAGCAGATGTCAATGGTCTTTACGTAAAACAAATAAACTAAATAAATAAAAATCCACTTCCACAAACGATAAACATGGTAGATAAGACAGCTATCTCTGAGCAGTACAATCCCAGATATATTGTTCACACAGCAACTGTAGCCCATAAACTCCCATAATTTACTGTGCATACAAAGCTCTGTGTTGCCAAGTAACACAGTGATTGCTGGACTTCTTTCTGGACAGTAACATCCATTAGTCAATTTGTTGTACTCATTGGTCTGATCATCATTCTGCTCTCAACTCCTCTGTACTTCCCTCCTCCCTGCAGTAAAAAACACCCTCTAAAGATTTCAAATACTCAGCTATATAATGTCACAGTAGACATGCACGATTAATGAATTTAACATTTAGACAGATCCAGTGTGGACTTGTTGGTTATTTGTTGGTTATACACACACTGGCTGTGTTTGGTTGAGACAATTCAACTGGATCTCTCCTTAAGTTTTTTTTTTATTTGTATCCTGTCACTGTTTTAAAAAAGGCTGCCAAGCTGATCTTTTTCCCCCCCAGACTTCCTTGTAGATGGCATCCTTCATTTTACTGTCTTTTTTCCATTAAAATGCTGTTAGAAAACTGCTTTGCCAGCACTGGTGTGACTACTCGGCTTACACTACTCTTTACAAGCTGAAAGCTTTGTACTCAATGAGCAGCAGGGAAGAACTGAAGGTCATTTTATAGAAATAACTTAATACCTTAAGCTAACCATCTGTGATGCTAACGTTTGAAAAGATAGTGGATTAAATGCAGATACTTGTCCATGCAAAACATGTATTTAGGAGGATAAGTTAGAAAATGTGAAATATTTAGTTCAGTCCAGCAGCCAGCTAATGTCAAATGTGTTTTTTGAAGGTTCATGTACACTGACTGGGCGGACCGCGACAACGCAGAAACCCGTCGGAAGACACTGGTGGCCCTTTTTACAGACCACCAGTGGGTAGCACCAGCCATTGCTACAGCTGATCTCCATGCTCAGTATGGTTCTCCCACCTACTTCTACTCCTTTTACCACCACTGTCAGAGTGATGCCACGCCGCCTTGGGCGGATTCTGCCCATGGCGATGAGGTAAAACTGCTATTTCTTGCATGTTATTTGCTTTTAGGTTGGGAACATACATATTGGATGTTAAAAAAGAGAAAGGTACTTCCCAAAAGATACTGACTTCCTTTTTGTAGTGCTGGTGAGATGTTTCCATACACTCATCATGGTCATAAATGTAATTCCAATTCTTATTAATTTATTTAAATATTTTTTGCAAAGTAGAATGATAATGCAATATACAACTTCAATAACTTTGGTGCACAAATGTGAAATTAATAAGGATTTTATGAAAAATCAGGAAATCATATAATAGCAGTACTGGGAAATATCACTAAGACAATATTAGTTCTGATAAAGCCACATTTTTCTCTCCTTGCAGCACTCTGTGACCATTAGGCTCTTGGACCTTCAATGTCAGGTGTGGAGATCTATTGAATCTCCCTTTGGCATGCAAAGTGTGTATTAATGCCACTTTGCATTCAAAATAGCCAATAATTACTGCATCCAAACAGTCCTTTGCAATATTGATAGTGCACTCACTGATATTGAGACGCCAATATTTCCACAATATATATTGCACAACCCTACATATAGAATTGAAATGCACCTTAACCTGTTTCACTTCATCCACATGCTTTTTGTAACAGTAAGCCAGCTTATAGAGTAGATATTTTGATTACCCTTCTTATTGAAAATGGTGGATTTTATTCATATTTTATTTTCTTGACATGAGTAAGTTTTTTAGGTATAGTCTATATCAGTGGTCCTCATTTCCGGTCTTTGAGGACCAGTGTCCTGAAACTGTTAGATTTGACCCTGATCCAACACACCTAAACCTGGGTCCTCAGTATATAGTCAAGTTCACCAGAGTCCTGCCAATGACCCGATTATTTGACTCAGGTGTGTTGAAGCAGAACCTTGCAGGACATCGGACCTGGAAGACTGGAGTTTAGGATCCCTGGTCAATACATTTTGAATAGGATTGAGGTTTGGGAATTTACAGAAGCTCAATGTTTATCCTGCTTTGTTCATTAAGAAAACCAGTTTCGGTCATTGTCCACTTGGTGCACCGAGCTGATAGAAAACGGCAAATAGAATGAGCTACGGTCATCTTTGCTTGTTTTCTACTCCTCCTCCACCAACATATAATGTAATAGACAGGTAGGGAAAACACATATGGCTGACAGTTTGTCCCCTTTTGGCTTCTGAAATCAGAAATAGGGGCGTAACATGGGCCTCCCATTGGGTGCACCAACACCTATGTATTTATAAACTACTAAGTCTAAGTTATGAGAACGCTTTAATTTTTGATGTGAGGTTATTAGACTTTGCCAGAAGATATATTTGTTAAAGGAATGCTTGATTTGTGCTACTGATTTTTGATTTTTTTTCTGTTGTGAAATGTTTGGGAACAGTTAATCATAGTTTGATAAAATCTTCAAAAATTGTTCGAAAAGCCTCAAACTTATATTTTTATTTTGAAGTCAGTGACATTGACACACTGATCTTTTATTCGTAAATAGGCTCCTCCCTACTCCTGAATGCTAAAAAAAACTGAAGTCAGACACTTTTTATGAGAGAACATATGAGATGATTTTTTTTTATTTCTTTATTTATCAGAATCAGAATCAGAAATACTTCCCAGAGGGAAATTACAGTTCCAGTACAACCATCCATAACATACATCACAAACATTTCGATGGAACGATTGACTGTGGCCTTGCTGCCGAGGACCCCGTCTGATGCGGTTACCATAGGGCGCTGCCTTTAACTCTGTGGAAAGATAGGAACCACATTTGGGGAGGGAGAGGTAAAAAAATACATATTTCACACTTTATCCTATTCCAGGATACAGTTTGAGATATCAAAAAACCTTGCACGAGAAAAGCACATATGATGAGACAACATTTATGCAGGGGGTTAACCTTGGAGACTAGTCGCATGAAGTTCGTGTGTTGTTGTGAGCATCAGTTATGTGTGTCTGTTTGGGTGAAAGTTGTTATATTTTCATGAACGCTCTCCAGAGGGCCATTGTCCTTGATGTTATCAACCGGACCACAGTTCAGAAAGCATCCACAGATGTCCGCGGGGGAGGAGGGAGCGAGGGGCAGTTCTGAGCTCTCTCACCATAACATCCAGGGGAGGTTTTTTTTTTGATAGGGGAG
Organism: Fundulus diaphanus; assembly: GCA_037039145.1. NCBI lineage: Eukaryota > Metazoa > Chordata > Actinopteri > Cyprinodontiformes > Fundulidae > Fundulus > Fundulus diaphanus. Next base: position 38,018,724 of record CM073132.1, read on the forward strand.
GCATAAACCAAATACACAATTTGTTATGAGAATAAGTTGCACCAACTTTTCCTTCAGCTTTAAGTCCTTTGTAGCTGGCTCCACATGGCGAATCCAATATTCCAAATTTGTTGGGCTTTTTTCCGCGTTTCACATCCAGATTTTATTCCAGCACATCCAGCTTGCGGCTCTGCTCCTCCAACTTACGGTTCTGTTCGTTCACCGCCTTAGTGATCGCGTCATATGCAGCCGGTAGCCTGATCAAGGCCATAATTGCTACCGACATCCGTTGAATTTACCAATACATAAAAAATTCACCGAATCCAATTAGCAGAAATCCAAGTATCATGAATCCAAACATGTATATGTCTTCCACGTCCTCGACTGACAAAATCGAAAAACACACCATTTTCCATGTGTTCCAAGAATCTAGGGTGTATCCCACGAAGTGTGTCCCGTCAGGACAGGACGGGTCCCCTCTTCCCTGCCTTCCCGTCGAAAAAATTTGATCAATAGCATTGAGAGACCAGCTTACCAGATCCATAGTTTTCAGCGCTCGGGTGATATGAAGACAGTGCTCAGAAAGACAAGACACAGCAGCAGCAGGAGGGGGGCAGAGCCGGAGCATAGAGAAAAGCGACCGTCTCCGAAGAGAGAGAGAACAAAAGGTTACTTTATGTACACTTTTTTCCCTACAATTTTGATGGGCGCAGAGCCAATGTTGAGAACGAATGGTTCACTGAGAATTTAAACTCAGGTTTTCCTCTGTTCATATTACAGAGATATTATACAATTATACGATTCAGGGATTTCATTTGTGGTTTTTATCAAATATGCTCACATATTTGTTACAATAATAATACAGTGACACCAACCTCAGCTTGTGACTAAGTGACATTGATCAGTACTAATTAGTGCTGTAAAGCTTCACAAACAACACAGATGGGCAGAGTCTACCAAACACAGTGCCAACATGACAACCTTTATGCTTTGCTAGATCATCACCTTTATACAATCTTATACGATCTAATAATGTCATCCTTTATGCAATCAACATGGTATACAGTGGTTATAAAAAGTTACAGAGCTACTAACATAGCTCACCACCGTCAGGGTGTGAATGTGTGTGTGAATGGGTGAATGACTAAACTGTAGTGTGAAGCGCTTTGGAAGTTGTCAAGACTAGTTAAGGCGCTATACAAGTACAAGCCATTTACCATTTTATGGAGAGAAAAATAGAGAGAGAGCATAACATTAAAATCTGAAATAACAGCAATTAATGTAGAATTGGCGAGTAATAGGAGAATGCAGCAGGGTGAGAGAAAATGTTGTCAATGTCCTTTAGCAGGCTAAGCCTAAAGAAGCACAACTACAGAGATATCTCAGGGTAACCTAAGCCACTCTAACTATAAGCTTTGTCAGAAGGAAAGTTTTAAGCCTAGTCTTTTTTTTTTTTTTTTTCCAGTGTCCTGTCTAGCAATGTGGCAATAAAAATTGATATCTTAATGCCAAATAGAGCTCGACAGATTTTACTTTCACAAGTGGAGCAAACAGCTTTCGCCATAATGCTCCGCTTGATTTGTGCGTGTAAATAGCTTTATTGTGATTCCTGCAGGGAGAATTTCAAATTATATGGACACTACAATGGGAAAGTAGGAGAGTAAAAGAAAAACAAGAAGAGAAAAAAAAAAAAAAAAAAAAAGAGAAAGAAGAGGTGAAAGAAAGAAGAGATAAAAGGAAGAGAATGATAAAACTTCCTCTGTCTGCTCCATCACCTGGAAAGAGACACAAAAAGAACTGCACAACCAACAGACATAAAGCAGCAGATACAATCGTGTAACACCTTGATACCATTGCTAAATCATATGTATTATTATTTAAGCTGACATGTGTAATGTGATACCTAAAAAAAAAAAAAGGTAAAAGAAAGTAAATAAATTATAGCCTTTCTGTATATAAGTGAACATTTAATACCTGGGACCCAGCACCTGTGGGAGATTGTGAGAGTGCACTAGTTTAGGTGAAAATTATCCAGAAGGAAATGGCTTGATAGTGATTGTGGAGAACCGAAGACCCACCTTCCCCGAGCACAGAGGCAGGGGTCAGGGGACCCATAACCCCGGACTCCCAAAGGGGCCCCCAAAGCAGTGCGCCCGAGAGGGGCCTTCACAGGAAATGTACAACCCCCCCCGAGGAAAGAGGAGAGACGACCCCGAGGAAATCCCCCTGCCACCGCAATGCCGACGCCCCCAAGAGCCGCGGGGACGAGCCCGTGGGCTCCGCCGGCAGCCGGCCCCGCTGAAGTGGTCCCGGCCATGAGCCCTGGGGGCCAGAGGCCCCAGGGGCGCCCCGCCCCCGCGGCAGGGGCCCTGGCCGCCCCCCGGGGGGCCAGGCCCCGCGAAGCCACCGCCGGGAATGGGCCGGCGCCCACCCGGGAACCCGCCCCAAACCCGAGGACCGTCAACGCGCCAGAGGGTCAAGGCGCCCGCCAACGCAGCGGAGGAGGGCAGGACGTGGGGGGATGGGCTCCGCACCTATCGGAGACTTGAGATGTTCTTGGGAGAGGGAGCGGACCGGACCCGAACCTGGGAAAAAAAAAACAAACTCATTCACACCATCCCTCCCTTGTGCCCCACTCGCCACACACAGACACCAAAAAAATAAATAAATAAATAAATAAAATAAATAAATAAAATAAAAAATAAATAAAAAAAAGGACGCTTTACACACATTCCCACATAGCATTCACATCCAAAAAACCCAAGTGGGGGGGGGGGTCACCACAATTCAACAATACGACTGCCTGTGCCCGACCCCCGGCCCCGCCCCCGGACCAGGCGCCCCCCGGACCAGGCCCCCCAAAGAGGGGGGGCCGACACGACCCGCTCGGGCCATCCGACCAGAGCCCCCCATCACCCACTATATACCTAATAAACCCCCTCCCACCCCGACCTTACCCTAGCCACCCCTGCCCCCCATCCCTTCCTGGGGAGAGCAGAGGCGCCAGCCCCAGATCCGGTAAGCCTAGTCTTAAAAGTAGACAGGGTGTCTGCCTGACAGACCAAACTGGGAGTTAGTTCCACAGGAGCGGAGCCTGATAACTAAAACACCTGCCTCCCATTCTACTTTTAAAGCCTCTAGGAACCACCAGTAGACCTGCAGTCTGAGAGCAAAGTGCTCTATTTGGAACATAAAGAGCATTCAGATATCTGATGTATGAAGGAGTTTGATTGCTGAGGGCTTTATATGTGAGAAGAATAATTTGAAATTCTTTTCTGGATTTAACGGTGCTACCAGAGGTTTCTTTTTCAAAGACTTTTCTTCAAACAAATTTACAAAATCTGCCTTATCTGAGTTTAAAAGCAGAGAAAGTAGCGTCATCGACCTGTTTATGTCTCCATGCCAGTCTGACTAACTTATTAGAGATTTATCAGAATTTAGGAATAAATATAGTGTATACATAACATTATACTCATACATATATCACTATCAACAGAATAACTGAGGAAATGTATTCCACTTTCACATAATTTTACAGAGTGGAAGCACACACACACACACACACACACACACACACACACACACACACACACACACACACACACACACACACACACACACACACACACACACACACACACACACACACAATCCCCAATTCTTTGACAGCAACGGGCGACTTGATAGATGAAAACAAACAATGAAGACCAGCAAGAAAACCACCACGCTGTAATACTAATCATCTAATCATCACAAAATCATGTATTTAGCTGGTATTTATGCACACAGGGCTTTTCCTGCTCGTAAAATACTAGTTGTGGAGACCCACTCTTGTTGCAAGGCACGATAACCAGAAAAAGGTGTTATGTGGAAAAAAAGCAAGGCCCAAAGAAGCGACTTCATGTTCAAAAACAAACCCAAGAAACCGCGCCTGCCAACTCATGAAAGTTACAAGTGACTTTAAAGAAAAACAAGTCAAAAGTTGCTTAATAAGCAGACTATGCAACGCTGAAGCTCACATAAACACCCCTCCTGTATTGCATGATGACGTTTTCATCCCGCTGAGAAAAAGCCAAATAAACGTAGCCTACCTGCACAGACGCTGCAGTCTCTGGTATTAGGTCTTGACATTTAAGTGTTCCCTCCTTACCACCGAGGAAATGTAGGGAGCACATAGGTGTCTTTGGTCTGCGTTTCCACTGTGAAGTCCTCTTGGTTACAAATATCACTGTTGGATACAGCTCGTATCCAACAGGGATATTTCTTAGCAATCCATCTGGGTTTTGGAAAATCAATGCAAAAAACCCACTTTGTGATCCTCAGACCGAGCGGCACTCCAGCACATGGACCGCGGAACGCATTTCAAGTTGGTCGTGCGCATGGAGACGCCAGCGGGGGGGGGGGGGGGGGGAGGGGGGCGGGGGGGGGGTTGCAGAGAGACAAACGCGGCCGGCCGAGCGGGGGGGGGGGGGGGGGAAGACAGACAAACGCGGACGAGCGGACAAACGCGGCCGAGCGGGGGGGGAGAGACAAACGGGGCCGAGCGGGGGGGGGGGGGTGGTTGCGGCGGAAAATAGACACGCGGGGGGGGGGGGGGCTTGATCATCAAAAGTAGGTAGGGCCGCGGCCCTACCGGCCCTACCGGTTCCGCGGTCCTTGCTCCAGCAGATACCAATGCAGCGGTGTTTTGTTGTTGCCATAATATGTCTGTTGAGGCAATATTCAGGACAGATCTGTTCACTATTTGACTCATAGAAGTAAACTATTTAAACATTACTGCTCTGTTTGTATGACCACAATACGGCCACAATGCATGTGCAGTGTGCTGTTCTAAATTTAGTAGTTTGACGTAATTTGAGGAATGCCCTATTGCGAGGCTATCCCTTGTCTGAAGCTTTCCTCAGGTGACTCCATAGATCTTTAGTTAGATTATGTACTTAGGCTTGTTGGTGTTTTTTTTCTTCACTAAGCCAGGCTTTCGTTGATTTTATTTTGACCTCGGCAAAAAAGTAAGATATGGAGTGAAAAACTATCCCAGAGAATGATGTTGCCTCCACAATATTTTACTGTGGGTCTGTTGTTATTTTAGTGATGAGATTGTTTTATCCTTTGTAAATTCTCTGCAAACAATGGATTTAGCTAAATCCTATTAGAAACCATGAACTTTATGTTGGATTAATCAGGTTCACTATTGATGACAAATGTAGACGGAATACTAAGATTGGATCAAAATATTATTCAACAATGCATTATTTGAATGGTGTGCACACTTATGCAGTTAGGTTATTGTAGCTGTTCATTTTTATTTTTATTTTTCACATTTTCCTTTCAACAGCTTTGGTTTTCCTGTTGTGGAACTGTACAGGATACATGGAAAATGCTTTTAATAACTCATATTGGTCTATTTATCTACAGCAAAAAAAGCTAATAGTAGTGTGTCCACTTTTCTTTTCACTCTATGCAAGTAATTAAAGCTAATATTGGCAGAAAAATAAAAAATACAAAAAAATATAGCTTTAAAACTGTGCTCCAAATATACAATTGTGAGTTGTGTTTCATAGTTTGTTATTTATGGTTATCAGAAGGGTACACTAAACAGAAGGCTAAACAGAGGACAATAAAAACACTAATTGGCTGTTTTAATTATAGCCAACTAATCACACCAAAGCCTTTGGGTATTAATTCAAGGAATATCCAAACAAGAGCAATAACACGCTTAGAATCCAGCAGTTAGAGGCATCATAAGTTGTGCAAGTACCCAAAGAGGTGATAAGGGTTTTAATGTGCATTATTTGCTCTGTGCTTTTGTTTCCCTTATTTTTTTTTTCAAATTTGAAAAGGGTAAAAGGAGCTGAAGTCTAATTTTCATTTAGACCACTTGAATTACAGTCTGTTGAGTGGTTATGAAAATTTAGCTCACTGATGCCCAAAATCTACTGCTTTAAGGCTTTAAGAAGATTCCCTAAAAAAAAGAAACTCTTTCAGGTCCGACATGAACTGGAATCCTTTTAAATCTCCAAACGAATTAAGGGCTTTATTTTAAGTTAATTTACAGATTGTCAGGTTTTAACACTGAAACAGGGATTGGCTGTATTGTGTAAGTTATTCCAGTGTGTGTGTGTGTGTGTGTGTGTGTGTGTAGGTGCCCTACGTGTTCGGCGTGCCCATGGTGGGTCCCACTGATCTGTTCAACTGTAACTTCTCCAAGAACGACGTGATGCTGAGTGCAGTGGTAATGACTTACTGGACCAACTTCGCCAAGACTGGGTAAGCTGAAAAAGATTCACTGATGTGAAACATCAATCAGTCGGAAAATCCCACTGACAGGGCTTTTCATTTTCTCTGTGCAGCAAAAACTCATAAAAAACAAAGCATCTCTCCTGCTAATTGGCTTTACTCTTATATCAATATCTAATCCTTGCCCATGAGCAGAAGAGGTCTTATTTTAATGAATGAAGGCCCAGACATTTAATCACATTTTCGAATGTATAATAAAGTGCACTGATTGATTTTTCCTCCTCGTTTTTTTGTATGACTTCACAGAGACAAGGGTTTGGCAACATGCAGTGTTGTTTGTGTGAGTGTGGACAGCTTACTCTTGAATTTACAGGATCAAATCTCATCCAAGCTTGCAATGAGGCGGCCAAGATTCAAGTCTACGTTGTTATCAAGATAAACAGCTTTGTGCTTCTTCACTGTGGAGCACTTAATAAGCTTTACATATGTTGAATTTTTTTAGTCGGATTAAAGGGACTCACCTCATAGATTTCCATACATATCCGCTTTCTTATTGCTGATAGAAATGTAGGATTGCATTTATACTACAACATTTTAACTCCACACATTTTTTATGTATTTTAAATTTACTTTATTTGGAAGCAGAGTATCCATCAAGGAAAGATGATTTTTACGACAATATTAGCAGAAAACAGTGTTAAGAGGAACAAACATAATGAACTGACAAGTGAGGGATGTGCTTTGTTTTTTTTGCTTCGAAGCATCTTTGGCGTGACGAGGAGATACTTATTCAAATAAAATCATGAAAGAAGTACTGCAGATTATTTTGGCAGTGGTTGGGCTGTGATGTTCTGTCAAAATCTTGACAGGCCTCTTCATTTTTGGGGGGGCCTTGAAGTTACATACTCCCTTCTTTGCTCTACTCTATCATTTTAGAGGGATGGAGTGCTTACTCAAATTGTTAAATGAAAAACTACTGCCTCTAGCCAAATAACTCAATTTATTAAACAGAAAATTAAATGATCTGCAAGTGGCTGAGAAAAATAGGAGTGTATAAGAAAAATATCACTTTAAAACTTTGCAATCTAGACAGAAAATACAGTACCTTGCAAAAGTCTCTAACTTTTTATATTTTTTTCAATATTGAACTGCAAATCTCAATCTAATGCTGATATTTCATATTAGACCAATGCAAAGCAGTGCACTCATGTAAAGTTGAAGAAAAAAATATGTTTTTCAAAATATTTTACAAATAAAAATTTTATAGACTAGGATGAATCTGTGTAGATCCCTTTTACTCTGATTCCTCTACATAAAATCTATAACAACGAATTACCTTCAGAAGTCACCTACAGTCTACCTGTGTGTAATTTAATGTCAGTATAAGTCCAGCAGTTCTCTGAAGGCCTCAAAGATCTGTTAACAAACAGCATCATGAAGACTAAAAAACAAAGCAGGCAGGTCATGGATACAGAATTTTAAAGTATGTTTAAGCTCTAACACAATATCCCAAGCTTTGAACATCTCACAGAATGTTATTCGGTCCAGCAGGAAGCATAGTCTCTGCTTGGCCTTCTTCTGAATAGTGTCTATAGATGCAGTTCCACCAGCCCTACTTGTCCTCGCTCGTCCGACTCGGATTCTCTCTACTCGGATTATCTTAGCTTTCTGATTTGAGGGACATTTTATAGAAATCTGCAAGAAATGGTAAACAATAAAAAATACATCATTGTAAATGAAACGTAAATTAAAGAAAAAATACAAATAATGTTTCTATAACTGTATAGGCTATGGTAGATTGTCTAGGATATTTTTAAGGAGTAATCCACCGGGATAAATATCTGGATCAAACATCTAAAAATAAAATAAGGCAGAGCTTTTAAAACACGTTAATAAAGAAGATTTTTAACTGCAGTGAAATGGATGGATGGACACTTCGGAGACAAAACTTAACAGCTTTAAGTGAGTGTAAAATAAGAGAAAGCCTTTGAAAAATCCACGGATCTGATACAGCGGGTCTGGGTACAGAAAGCTGAAGTTTCCTTTTTTTCCATTCAGACGTGGTTCATGATTTGTTAATAATAAAATTATATTTCGGTTTGATCCACTCTGTTCATAGCGGTCCTTAATGGTAATGTCATCGCTCTTCATTTTTTGACTTCCTCTGAGAAAACCTAATTTCTCCATGCCCCTCAGCTAATCAATGAAAAGCAGTAAGTTCACGCAAAACTCCTCCCTATTCAGCACGGTTTGACCATGGTCTTCAGCAGAGTTGGAGGAGTCCGGGCTGGCCCTGAAAAAAACTGCTTTTTAAAACTCGAAAGTGAGCGGAGTGGTGCCATGTGTGGCCAACAGGAGTCGGTGGAACTGTGCCTTATGTGTGAGGACCAGCTCAGGTCCCAAGAAAGGGTGGTTCCCGGAAACTGGGATGCACAGTAGACACTGTGTGGTTTCTGAGAGGTAGTGTGGGGATTGTTTTCTGGAAGTCCACTGTCATCCTCGTGGTCTTTAGCGGGTTAAGCTCCAGGTGGCTCACTAGTGAACCAGCTGATCGACCTTCTGTATGTATGCAGACTGGTCATTTATGACAGCGATGTCATCTGTGAACTTTAGGAGTTTCACAGAGGTGCAGTCATTTGTGTTCAGAGAGGAGAGAACACACCTCTGGCGGGCTGCTAGTGCTGATGGTTCTTCTGTGGGAGAAGATACTCTCCTGCCTGACTTGCTGCTGCCTGTCAGTCTAGCACAGGGGTCATCAACATGGTCCCCGCGGGCACCAGGCACCCCCCAAGGACCACATGTGGTGCCCTCAAGCCCGTTCTAAAACTAGCACAACTCTCCAGGGAGCTGCATCTAAAATGTTATTTTAGTCTGTGCCTCTACTTTTGTAATCACTCTTGAATTTATATGGATTTAAAAATGACAAAATCTAAAAACAAAAGAGCATTGTAAATATGCTTATTGGTGAGAGCTGACTCTTCTAGTTCAAAGGTCAGTACTGGTAGCCCTTCGTGTGACATAGTACCGATGAAGTAGCACTCAGTTTCAAAAAGGTTGGTGACCCCTGCTCTAGAAGCTGGTGATCCACCAACAGTTAGGAGCTACCACTGAAAGCTGGGTGAGCTTCTGGTGGAAGATATCTGGACTGATGGTATTGAAGACCAAGTTGAAATCCACAAATACGATCCAGGCCTACGTCGTTGGGTAGTCGAGATGGCACAGGATACAGTTGACTACATCATCTTCCAACCTGCTTGCCCTGTAAGCAAATTACAGGGGTCCAACAGGGGGTCTATGATGCTCTTCAGATACTTCAACACCAGTCGCTGAAAGTACTTCATGACCTCAGATGTCAGAGCAACAGGTTTGCGTTCATTTGATCCTTTGATGGTGTGCTTTTTGGAGACGTGAATGATGGTGGAACATTTGAAGCAGTAGGTGAGTTTTGGAAACTCCAGACACTTTATCAAGATCTGAGTGTAGATTGAAGCAAGTTGGGCAGTGTGAGTTCTCAGACGGAATGGGGAAATACCATTGGATCTCTGAGCTTTCCTGGTACTCTGAGGCTAAAACTCTTCCTTAATGATCTTTAGTACAAGCAGCGGGTCAGAGAGAAGGGGGGAGGGGATTGTAGAATTGTGGGTTGGGGGTACAGCTAGTCCATTTGTGTAGAAGTGAGGTGTGGGTGAATGGGTATGAGGTGTGAATGGCTGTTTTTCAAACCTGCAGAAGAAGCTGTTGAGATATGTTGTCATCCAATCTTAATTACAGTGTGGAGGCACAGGCTCCTTTAGGTGTAGGGCGTTCTATTTGCCTCATAACTTGAATCTAGCAAGTCAACTATCAGGAAAGCAAGATTACTGCCTTTTTGCGTTCCAGTTTCCTTTTTGTCGGATAGTAGGAAAAAACAGAAAAAAGCCATTGCTAAACATACAAATACAGCCAACCTGAGTCAAAGAATGTCAAATTTTTTTTGCAAAATCTTTGTCTTTTCTTAAGCTCTGCAGAACTGTTCACCAGAACATGAAATGTAAACAACAATGGGTGGCAATTATTTATTGCTCATTTAGACTATGGCTACTGTTGTTAAAACAATAACAATCTCGATAAGACTGTTCCATGTGGTGTTTTGTGCAAATAAACTGCACTGAAACATCCCATCTTATGAACACTGAAAAGTAGTACGTGTACGACTGGCTAAATGTTAAATAATAGAGAACTACTAAAAACAAAGTACGGAGTTTTGCTCAATGTTGCTGTAAGTAGCAGCCATCATGAATGTGGAAGTCAGGTATGATCCTCTTACACCGACCTTTTGACTCGTAATTCCAACTCGGAGGTCAAAACTCCGACTACAGAGGACAAATGGAACGCACTCCTCCAAACTGCAGTAGGGTCATTAGCTGAAAAGCAGTTTTTTAGCTTCTCACTGTAGCTCCTCTCAGGTTCCCTCATCTCCCAGTCAGTTTGTTTCTTTCTTGCCCATACATGACCCGGTTACCAATGCTGTAAGCTTTTTCTTTGGTCCGACGCAGCTTACTCAGATGTGAAGTGAACCATGGTTTGTTGTTGTTGTTTCAGTAAGGTCAGTGGCTGAACACTCTAGTGGAGTGGTGGCCTAGTGGTTAGAGAGGCCACGAATGTCAGCTGTTCGAAACTCTGTCCGTCACTCTGGGTCCCTAAACAAGACTCTTGACCACAGATTGCTCCCTATGCACCACTCAGTGTTAGCTGCACACTGCTCCCTAAGGGATGGGTTGAACGCAGAGACAAATGTCATCTCTGTGGGACTATAAGTGCATTTTTTTTGACCCATCAGTCCACTTTCTAACAGTCCTAACCACTGGCTTAGAGATTTTCAGTTTTTCCTGTAAGTTGGAATAAGATGAAGCAGACACGGATCAGAGAGTCCTGGAGCTGCACGACGAACTGTGCTGTGTGCATGTGTTGCAACAGTGTTACAGTGGTCCAGTGTATTTATGTCTCTGACAGGACACTTTACATGCTGTTTGTATTTTGGTAGCTCATTTGAGGAGTTTCCCCAAGAACAATGATGAGAGGGTCTAGGTGTCTTCTCCCCTCGTCTTCACATCTCAGTGAGCTTTTTTCAGCTTCTGGTCTTGTTGTGTAATGTCAATACCGGACAGAACAAGCAAAGAAAAAGAAATAAAAGCGTTTAAAGCTTTTAACAAATGAAACCAATGTCTTTAACACTGTAGTAGACCAACCTTAATTTGCACAAAAGCAGATTACACCTCTTCTCTTTTTCGTCCAAGAGCTCCCCACTGCAGTCCGCTCGAAACGGCTGAAAGCCCGATCTCAGAAGTGCGCTGTCCATGTTGTTTTCCCTGGACCAGGCTTTTGTGAAGCAGAGGGCGGCAGATCCATGGACGTCCGACCTTGTGCTGATAAGGACTAGCTCAATGTCCAGTACCTGGAGTTTTGTTTGTCAGGGAATGGACATTTGCCAGGTGGATAGACAGAGCGGAGCACACAGTCTCTCAGTCTGTCTGTGCCTCTGATAGTTCCCTCAGAGAGCTGTTGTAGGATCTCGGAAAACTCTCTATGAAAATTGAAGAAAGAGTGTTCAGAGAGGACTGCCTGATGCTTAGGAGTTGCTCTCTGCTGAAAGTGACTGTATGTGGTTTAGATCAAAGCAGGTTTATGTGCCAGAATGGCTTAATCTGTATCATGATCTGACTATTGCTGTTCACGGATGCTCTCATACAGTCTTACTGAACTTTTTTCATGATAACAATCATAACTATTATTTGCCGTAATACACTACATTGTGTTGTTCTGTCACATAAAATCCTAATCATAAACACAGAATAAAATTTTTTTATGTGAAAAATGTGGAAGTGTGTTTCTACTTTTCCAGGCACTAATAAGACTTTTATTCATTTCTCACACTCCACAAAACAAATATAATGGTTCAGGATAACCCAAAAAAGTGACAAATTAATTAATCAATTGAGGTTCACTCCACTGGGATCTCTTTAAATTTACAGAGCCATCTGTAGTGTATACGTTGATCTAAACAAACACAGAGTCACACTATCTGACAACATAAAGAATGGCAGAAGTGCTTTAGGTGTTTTGGACTCTGACGTGTGAAAAAACAGCATCTCTAATGTGGATACATTAAAGCAGTAACTTCGCATTAGGTTTGCAGTTTTTAGCACAGCCGAAATTGTCCTTTTCGCCACAGCAAGCTGCTGAGCAAACTCACCAAAGGTGGGATGTGAAGAGTTCAATCCTCCCTTCAATTATCAATGGGGAACTTTCTCTGAAAAGAGATTTCACTCTGCTGTGAGCGCCTCAGACGATGATGGAACTCTGCGACAGCTCAATTTAACTGGCGAGAGGCGAGGCTCCCTGATGTACATTTTGTAAGCTCCGTGGGCGTATCAATCCTCACCTTGCGCACTTGCTTGGGTGTTGGTAGGGCTTCACACTATTGCAGCCAGTAAACTGTATGTTAGTTTAAAAACTGGTGTTCGTTTTGCAATATTTTGTCTGCTGATTGAAATACTGTGTGTTGATTAATACAAATATATGTGTTCATGCAGATTGATGATTTTTTTTTTCGCTTTTCTTACTTTATTATTAGAAATAATAATGTCTTTAATGATATATTTATTTGCATTTATAATAATACATGTCTTTGTTGACATAAATATCTTAACATATATATAGAAGTGGCTTCAACTGTGACATAAACTGAGCAAAAGACAGCGATTCACACATAAATCACCTTAGAGTTATGTTCTGGGGAAAAACATGGCAAAAACAAATGTTTCCTTTGAGAATTTACTTGCTGCCAGTAGTTTGTTTCATTTCACCTTGATATTGATTGGCTGGACGTCTGTGTGAAATTGTTGGCCAGCTTTGAGAGAAACTCAGTTCCCTCAGAGGACTTTTGCCAGCTAAGAAGAAGCGCAGAAGCTTTTTTGGACTCCTCCAGATTTGAGAACATCAAAGGAATAAATACATATAGTACATTTCCAAAAATATATGAAACACATAGGGTTGAACATGATTTATTAGAATAATTATATTTCATCTTTATGATATAATTTTATCTAATGTAAATTTCTGCATTAAAAAGAGATATTTGTTTAATGGCTTTATCGGGGATAAATAGAAGTCAAGCTCCTAATTATTTTAGTGAATATCAGCTACCTTAAAAACATCACTTAATAACACTCATATCAGACATTTCACCAGTTTCACTGATTATCAAAGAATCAAATCAGTCTTGTAAGTTGTCAGTGAGAGTAATTTCCTGTGAAGCCTGAACTCCTCTACCTTTTCATCGAATTAACAGTTGAACATACAAAGAAGATGAAGTTTCTTAAATTTTATTCAAGGAAGAAAAAAAATCAACATCATAAACTAATACTTTAACTATTGACGAGAGAAAAAAAGGGTTAGGGTAATGTTTAATGTTTATTTGCTGGTGATTAAATAAAAAAGCCTCAAACAAAACCATTGTCAATGCAAGGGTGATGATAATTCAAAAATATTTAGGGTAAATTAATCAAAGCTGCTTAGAAGCCTAAAAGCTTTTAAAAGACAAACTTTCACTCAGTGGCCAAAAGGCAAATTATTTTCTGGTAAAATGTAGACCTCTGTGACTTATTTCAGTCTAAAAGGGGAGATCAAATGGGAAAAATTAAAATTGCATGATTATGAAACACCAGAGAGTCTATCAGCAGAGAGTCTATCAGCATTCACATCAGAATCCACTCAGGACAAGGTGAAAATACGTTATTAAGTTTGAAAAATGCTCTTTTTTGTTGCCCGTGGAAAAGATTGTATCCCTGAAGACACGGTGCCTGTTTCTGTAGCTATGATATATATCAGGACACAAAGGTGAGGGCTGCTTCTGTCGGCCATGGACATCACTATTAGAATAAAATAAAAATAGAAGACCTCTTTTGGTCTTTTTGTCAGTCAAAACAGGCATGGTAATGCAAAAAAAAAGGGCTGGAGGCTTAAACACACTACCGATAAACAAAGGTAATGTTGAAAAAAGAATCTTTCACTCCAACATAACCGACTCATCAGCACAAACAAAAGTGCAATTGTATTACAGTCACAGTCCAGAGTAGTAACACAATCCTAGTTTTGACTTGATCACGTCCAGTTTCTTTGATCAACAAACGTTTCAGGTTCTGCCTATGTCTAGTAGTTAGCAGTTCAGCCTCTCAACATCTGAAGCTTCGTTAAGAGGGACGGATCAGCCATTCAGGAGTGTAATTATTTTTAACTAAGACAACAAGTTCAACAAGAAAAAACAATATCAGCATGAGCATGCATAAAAGTATGTTTTATCTGTCAGTGTACCGTATGTGTTTAATCCCAGGGCTTTTTCTTTCTTTTGGCAGAGATCCTAACCAGCCAGTTCCTCAAGACACCAAGTTCATTCACACAAAGCCCAATCGCTTTGAAGAAGTTGCCTGGTCTAAATACACCCCCAAGGAGCAGCTGTACCTCCACATTGGCCTCAAGCCGCGTGTCAGAGACCACTACCGTGCCACCAAGATCTCCTTCTGGCTCCAGCTGGTTCCTCACTTGCATCATGTCAATGAACTTTTGCAGTCTGTCTCCTCCTTCACACACAGCCCCTCCCCACAAGATGACACCCCTTATTCTTACACCAAGCGTCTATCCAAAGGCTGGCCTCCTATAAGCACACGCCATCCAGGTTCACAAGGAGGCACGCCACAACCACCGGAGTCTGCGTTGGGCCAGGACGGAGGGGAAAGTGGGGTTCGGATCCCAAAGGAGGATTACTCGACTGAACTCTCAGTGACGATAGCAGTAGGAGCATCGCTGCTTTTTCTCAATATACTTGCGTTTGCGGCTCTGCTGTATAAGAAAGACAAAAGACGTCTTGAGCATCGGAGACCACGTCCGCTGCCTCCTCCTAGAAGGGACATAACACCTGCAGACGTTGCAGCTCACCTGCAGGGGGAGGGACTGATGTCATTACAGGTGAGTAATCTGTCACCCATATGGAGTGTACATAGGCCAAATGGCCCTAAGTACGCTGTTTTCAAAAACTTTCAAAACAACACATTTTTTATTTTATTTAAAAGATTAGGTAACAGCTGTCTAATATTAAGGCTACTTTACTGTGGGCTTAGTTTTATTGTGCAAGAATATTTTACCTACAGTTATAATCACCCAACCAACAAATAAAGAAACAATCTACCTAAGATGAAATTGAATAAAATCATGTATTACCAGCTAAATTTAAAATACTGGTTAAAAAAATTGTTTTTGCAAACTTGTTCTCCAGTCTGTGATAAGAAAACTGATTGAAACCAACACAATTACACATCATTAGACTATTATTTTTTTTCATCCTGGGAAAGAAGTTCAGTGACGTCTGATCAGGTTGTTATGAAGGAATATTAATGTCACTTTATAATTTTTTTTTATTTTGTTTTCCAATACAGACAAAAGGTGAAATATTGAAAATTAAGTCAGAATTTGATTTCAACAATACAGTCTAAATGTTGACGAAAGCAGTCAAAGGTTAAAAGAAACATTGGAATTGTGTTTGGTGATTAAAGTAAAAACAATGAGAAGGAAGTGGATATAATATCTTTAAGAAAAGGCAAAAATCTTGAAATCTTTAAGAAAAGGCAGCAATCTTAAACTGCTGTGTTCTTTCCAAGCACTATTGGTATGCATGCTGACTAAGAGTTTGCATCCACGGGATATTTATATGTTAAAAGGAAAAGTATTTCTATTAAAGCTGTTGTTAAATCCTAACCCCAAGTATAAAGTTTTACGCTCATTTACAAAAGCATGGCTGTCACCGACCTGAGCTCAAGATCAATACTATATGTGAATCCTCAAATGAAGAATAAGATTATATCCAATTTCAAACGGACTCCGGAGCTTGTGTGGGGTTGATTACTGTGCTCCTACAAGGCTCTGAATGGCTAGGCTCCTGATTATTTGTGTCAGTGTTAACAAAACACTTTGCTGCTCGTAGCCTTCAATCCCAAGCCCAGAGGCTCCCGGTTGTTCCTCGTACGAGGCTAAAAGCTAAGAGGGACAGACGTTCAGTCCACGGCTCCTAAACGGTAGAACAGTTTGCCCTGCAACTTTGCTTTGCTGACTCTGTTGATGCTTTTAAAAACCAACAGAAAACCGTTTTTTTCTTGTCATGTTTTCATGTGCTTTTTTTATGCAAGTTTTTTTTCTCAATTCAATTCAATTCAATTCAATTTTATTTATATAGCGCCAAATCATGAAACATGTCATCTCAAGGCACTTTACAAAATCAAGTTCAATCATATTATACAGATTGGGTCAGATTATACAGATTGGTCAAAATGTCCTATATAAGGAAACCAGTTGATTGCATCAAAGTCTCGACAAGCAGCATTCACTCCTGGGGAACCGTAGAGCCACAGGGAGAGTCGTCTGCATTGTACATGGCTTTGCTGCAATCCCTCATACTGAGCAAGCATGAAGCGACAGTGGGAAGAAAAACCACCCATCTATGTTTAAATTAAACGTGATTTTATGTTGTATTACGCTTTGTTACTTTGTGTCTTTAAAAAGCGCTTTATTAATAAACGTACTTATTATTTACATATCAATCAGTCGATTTTTGGTATACAGATAATTAACAAAATTAGCTGACAGACTATTTGGATCACAATTTTGGGCCCAGTGTTTTGCTAAAACTACTAAACTTCTGTCCAAACAGCACAAATACAGCATTTCCCTTAAAGAAATAACTCTGCTGTTTTTTTTTTCTTTCTGCATGAACTGATGAGTCTGAAAAGACTTAAATAGCACAAATAAAAATAATGAATTAATATAAAGCTGGTTGAAATGTCAGGTTTGACGAAACTCTTGGCACAGCTGCTGGCAGATCGCTTCTCTGACTCACAGCCTGTCATCAGAGGACCTTATCAGTATGAAATTTAGTGAGAGCCTTCGGATCCGTGCGCATGTGTGAAGGGCGTACAATTGCTTGAATTGCTACAAATTGCCTCCCATTCATTCACTGAATAGTGTTCGACGTGTAAGAGTTAAAAATACTACACAGTGAGTGAAGCTTTTAAGACATTTTTATGCTCGACAATTTCTAATAATTAGAGATTCAACTGTGTTGCTCTGCACCACAGCGGCTTTTAGGCCATTTTCTGTTTCAATTATCTTATGTAAGAACATAAATAATGAGCAAAACCATTAAGTTTCTGCACACATCATTGTCATTGATGCATGTGTTGAAGACAGAATCATTTGCTAATTTACAAGTTTGAGATGTCATTTAGGGGTCTGCTAGAAAAAGTTTACAGGTGAATTATGCTTTCAAATAGGTAATATTAAGATATAGTATGTGTTGGCTCATTTTATTAATAGCAGAGCTAACTGAATTGACCAATTGGTATCTAATGTCACTTGAATGGATGAACCAATTGCTCCACTGTTGATTAAATAAGACAATTTTTTTCATCTTTGCTAGTGATTATTAGATTAAAAAATCCAATGTTTTCAGTTTGTGAATGCACCATAGTATTTAACTTGAATTAATAACAGCATTTCCTCGCTAATTGCGGTCCTCAAAATGATGTCAGGAGGAAGAACAGGGGGTGTAAGGTGTTTCCTAAAAGAAAGGTGGCCTACTTTAGCACATCTTTTGTAAAACCTTAACATTAAAATAGTTAAAGTCAAGAATCTGAACATGCATACATTTCCAGTAAATTTACTAAGGTGCTAGTCTAACAGATAAGCTACATATCTGCTCATTATGTTTAACAGTTGCACTCTGTTTTGAATTTAGGTTAGTTACCAGTGGAGTTGATCTCCATTCAATGAGAGAAATGAAAATAATTTACCCCTGCAAATCAGACAACTCAGTGAAAGAGAATTACCCTATAAGCAGGGCCAACAATAAAATTATAGGAGCCTTTGGACACATCAGTCTAATTGACTGATGTGACAGTCGTTAATACTGTTATTCCTTTATATCACTCTGTGATGCATTTAAAATCAGATCAATTTCTACTAAATGCAGAGAATGATTGGACAATATTTTTAAACATGTTGCTAAGTTTAGACTCTAATTCCATAATGAATACATATCAAATGTTCACACGCTGTAGTACAGAGTCTTTTGGAAAGCATGTACAACACTGTTAGTTGTTGTTTATATGCTTATTATTTATTCATAGTATTGCTGTTGAACGTTTGCATTCACCAGTGTGCATGCAGTACACATCAGGATGGATAATTGATTACAGTCCAGTTACAGGGTTTCTGTTGCATGTCACTGTAAATTCAATACTCTTTATTTGTTGGTGAGAGGAAACACATACAATCAAGATTACATACAGTGTTGATCAGAAGTTTACATATATTCATCGTGGACATAGACATTTTATAAATTTTAGGCCTTAACTGATGCATTTCAAGCGTTTAAAAACAAAAATGGGGCACAAGTATGGATTTTATTTCAATTTCCACTTTTCGACACAAGTTCAAAATTCTGCACGCAGGTTCAAATACACCAGCGTTAATATCTGGATAAATATTATTCAGCTATTTGGAGAGAGACCACACGCTCTGATCAATCCATCAGCCTCTGGTTTAAGTCTGGCTGGACATTTGACCACTCGTTTTACAAAAACTGTAGAGCTCCTTTAAATTGGTCTGTTTCCTGACACAGAACCCAGATTTTAAACATAAACTAAATATTTTCAAGGTTAAGGTCAGGCCATCCAAGAAGCTACACAAGACCAGTTTTGATGTGTGTTTGGGATCAGCATCCAATTGTGTCTCCATGTTTTTCTTGTCTGACCATTAAGCTTTTCTTCAGAAGGCATTGAATATGTCAATATAAGCTTAAATTTTAAAGCTATAGTTGGTAATCCTGTTCAGAAACACTTTTTGTTATACTGGGTGAAATTGTCCTTCCATCCTGAAAGTATGTATTCAGAAAGAGGTTAAAAACACAGATCTCTGTGAAAGCAACCAGCTTGTAGTTTTGGTTCTGCTCTCCCCCCTCTTTCCCCCAAGTTCTGGGGGTATCGCCGTCATATCTAATTGTCCCACATGCCAGTCATTCTGACGCGCTCACGTAACGCCAGTGTCCGTGCTCCTCCCTTGTTAGTTTCCTCTTGCTGGCTGCGCATGCACACTTTTAGTGTTTATGTATCCGGTTAGCATAGCGATTAGCTTCGTTGTTAGCCGTTCATTGTAGCTCCGCTGCTCTCACCGTATACTTTGAACCCCGTTCATGTTTATGAGAAGAAGAGGAAGGTCTCAGTAGAAAGAAATAAGACCAGAGTGGATTTGGGAGATTTTTTCACGCGATCCCCTGAGGAGCGGAAGAGCAGGTAAGACGGTCATGTGCAGTTATTCAAACAGGGACTTAGAGGAGACTTGTGGAAAAATCGCAGACTCTACCTTTAAGTCCTGCTCAAAGGTTTTAACTTTTGAGATGGTTGAACCATAGACACAGTTGGGTGTTCCAACAGAACAAAGACCATCAAATCTTTCTTTATATAACTTACGCTAGTTGGGAAAATCTGCATTGATGACTGATACTGCGGTGAAATCTATAAATTTGCCTCCATCCTTCTCTTTTCTTTATCCTCGTTCTGTTTTCTTTCCTGCTATTCACGCTCCAGGTTAAGCAGCTCGAGTGTGATGTTGCCTCCGCGGATGAGAGAAACAACGCTCACCACCATCACACTCTGGACACGCTCGACGCTCTGGACGGCTTGGACACCCAGGACATTTACAGCACGCTGGACACCGTGCGCCTCACCTGTCCACCTGACTACACCCTAACTCTGCGCCGGTCTCCAGATGACGTTCCCCTCATGACCTCCCTGACCCCGGGCTCTCTGCCCGTAACCCCGGGGTCGCACCCTGTCACCCCTGCAACACCAATGACCCCAATGACACCTGGATCGGTGGCTGGGATGAGGATGGGCCACCCTCACCAGGGTTACACACACCATAGCCCGTATAGTAATACACACTTGCCCCACACACACATCTCCGCACACACACACTCCACCACGCGTGTATAACCGCAGCCCGTCACAAACACACACAAAGTCAGAGCTCACACACTAACGCACCCACACACGCACACATATTCACACACATGCATAAAAACAGACTGAAATACCTCTAATAATTGCCCTGCAGGATTGTTACAGATTGAACCACGGAGAGACGTTTTTTCAGAATGGGAGGGCAGCCGTGTGTGGGTTGCATGTTGGGGAACCGCTGTTTTACTGGATTCCCCAGGGGCACAGCTCTGTGCAACATTTGCTCACAACCCAATGCGTCAAGACCTGCTTTGGATTTTAAATAAGCTTTTTCTACACCTCAGGAGGAAGATGAAGGGTGCTCGGGTCAGTTATGGTCCTCCTCTACTGCACCTGAGTGACCGTCCTGTGAATGAGGAGATCGGACACAGATGTAGAAACGAGTTGCGAAGTACCACACACAGACTGCTGATGTCATCTTGAACAACCTGTTAAAATGTGAATGTAGCATTTTTTTCCATTAAAATAGATCAAAGGCCCTATCTGCCAAGGATCCAGCTAAGCTGAGAGGGAAAGAAAAGGAGAATTTCTTTTGGGAGTGATAAAGAAGAGGAAAGATTAAAAAGACGACATCGGCTGAAGGAAAAATTTAGATTGTAAGTGAGATGAAGATTTTATTCAGTGGGATTCAACAGCAAGGGAAGCAGAAGAGGCTAGAGATATAAATAAACAACATGGAAAGTTTGCCAAGAGACAGAAGTTAGGTTGAGACGAAGACCAGGCCTCTGAAGCATTGCCAGACTTCTTGAAGAGTCACTCTAACCAGCTATGTGTCAAACTCGTGTAAATAGAATGGAGATACAGATGATATATTATGATTTATAGCATTTATCTGCTACTTGCATTAAAACATGACTTATTTAACCACATTATTGCTTTCATTTCAAATATTAATATATTATTGTATAGATGTCCTGAAGCTAGGCTGGTTGTCTTTCCATCTCACCCCCTGTAGTATGTACACAGTACGTTGATATAAAAGTTATATTTGCTATGCAGTCATTTTAGTGTTTTTTACCTATGTGACCATTTAGATACTTGTTCAGTAGCTGAACTATAGAACATTTTTCACATCATTTGACCTTTTTTTCTTTTAACATAGATCAGTGCGCTAGTACTGTGTAGATAATGCAATATTGGTTTGATGATTAAGCACCAGCCAAAAAAGAGAAAAAAAACACAAACTCATTGACCCTATAACTCTCCTGTCCCCGATTATTTTCTGAACCCCAACTCTTAATAATGCCTTTTAAAGGTATTATTAATAATGCCTATTAAAGGATGTATGTTGATGATTAAAGGGGCCCTTCAATTTTATGGAACATCTCAGAAACGATGAATTATCTCTCTCACAAGGCTTAGAAAAAGTAATCAAATCAAAATTTTCACGCAACAACCACAAACTTTAATGTATTTTAAGGTGTTTTTTTTGTAACAGGCCAACACAAAATAGTAAATTATTGTACAGTTGAAGAAAATGAATGATACTTCGTAGAATCACCTATTGCAGGTGCACATTTTTTGTTTATGTCACTGTTAGGTTTACACCTATAGAGGCTTTCTGTTCTTTTAGATAATTTTCCCCCCATATTTCTTTACAAAACAGTTCAAGCGCACATTAACTGTAAAATCTTGCCACAGATTCTCAATTGGGTTTATGCCTGGACTTTGACTGGGCCATTCTAACCCTCTGATACGGGTTGATGTAATTCACTACATTGTAGCGTTGGCTGTATGTTTAGGGTCGTCCTCTCGTTGGAAGGTGACCCTTCCCTCAGGCACCAAGTCTTTGATGGCCTTTAAAAGTTTTTTTTTTTTTCAGAATGTCCTTCGTTTAGCTTCATCTCATCTTCCCATTTTCTCTGACAAGTTTCCCTGTTACTGCTGAAGAAAAGCATCCCCACAGCATAAAGCAACCACCGCCTTTCATAATGAAATTGGAGTTTTTTGAGTGATATGTTGTAGAAGGTTTGTGCTAGGTCTAGGCGATACAGACAAAAAATTATCACGCTATTTTTTTTTGTATTGAACGGTTTTGAACTTATACAACATCTTATAATAACCTAATGAGATTTACTTTAAAAATTTGCCTAAATTAAAGACTAAATTCCCTTAAGATTTGCAAGAATTTTTTGTCAATAATGTCCTTTTCTCAACTAGCTTTATATTGATGTACAAATCCACATGTGTAAATATGTCAGAATTTTAAGGCAAATTAAGTTCACGTTACTGGTTGCTATTCTTTCCTCCATCTTGTAAAAAATGACTGTAAAAATAGTGGCCTTATGCACTGCTTGTTAGGCCTAATGTATTACCTGTCTTATTTTAAAGCCTACTGTATTATTACAATTGTAAAGGAAATTTTCTGTTTTTCAAAACAATATTAAAATGGTCTTATTGGCTAGTACTAGTTTGCACCACACAAAATGTTTGCATGGAAGACCAAAACATCCTCTGACCAGAGGACCTTCCACATGTTTGCTGTGTCTGCCACATGGCTTGTGACAAACTGCAAACTTATTTTAACAATGTTTTTTTTTTTCTTCCCACTATTCCCATGAAAGCAGATTTGTGGAGTGCATGACAAATCATTTTATATTTAACCAATTCTCTCAGCTGGGCGGTGTATATCTGTATCTGTCTCCATGAGACGTTTGAACCTAACCTTGCTTCAAACTTCTCCACAACCTTCCCCGGCCTGCTTGGCGTGTTCCTCGGTCTCTGATGCCATTCGGTTACTAATGTTCTTAAAGCAGCAATAAGCGACTTTTCACCACTAGGTGGGGCTTGAGCACTATCTTTAGACCAAAACAAAATGTGTATCAAGCCACTCCTCTCCCCACCTCCGCTCCAGCTGCAACCCGGCACCCATTTCCCCTCCCCTTCTCACCCATTGCCTCCAATGCGCATATTTGCAAAGGATAAATTAGGGCTGGACGATAATTCAATAACAATATATATCGATCGATAGACGTATGTTGATGATAGAAAAAAGGGTCAATAAAAAGTTCAATAGAATAAAAGTTTTCCTTCCTCATGCATTTTGGCTATGTAGGATAATATTACAGCCATTACATCCTCCCAACCCATCACAAACGCATACCCAGGAACCTCAGTCACCAAGCTCTGCCCTCTTCAAAGGGTTCAGAGAGCACAGATTATATCTTAAAAACTTTGGTGAAAAGTTGGTTGAATAAAGGGTTGAGTTTGAATTCAGTGTTTGTGAGTACTATATCTAAA
This sequence comes from Fundulus diaphanus, assembly GCA_037039145.1. NCBI lineage: Eukaryota > Metazoa > Chordata > Actinopteri > Cyprinodontiformes > Fundulidae > Fundulus > Fundulus diaphanus. The sequence continues at coordinate 38,042,282 of CM073132.1, forward strand.
AATAGGTTGCAAAGAAACAGCATAAAATGGCCAGGGCTGCACTTAAAATATATGTTTTGAATTTGTTGATAATTATCGATATCGATCAATATGATTTCTATTTTATTGAGATGTTTTTTTTTCTATATCGCCCAACCCTAGGATAAATACACAGCAAAACAGCATCACCCATCGGAGGAACAAGTCTAGTGAAGAAGTAAGTAACTCATAAGTTTATAAAGCTGTTGGCCAGAGAAGGCTTTGATCCACGGGGCGTGCTCTCCGCCATTTTGTGCCTGGCGGTGGCATTTTATGGGCAGGGAGGGGCTAAGCCCTGAGTGGCAGCTGTTTACATGCACGTGCATTCATGAGTGGCCGTCCTGGCTATAAAAGCAAGGGACTAGAGAACAACACAGAGATGGTCTGTGATGTCATAACATAGTCAATCTAAAAACATATATTTAGTTCTTCACAAAACAATTTTTTAGTTCTTTCTATCTAAAATAATGAAATGTCACTTATGAGGCCTTCTGAGACCAGTTTGCTGCTCTGGACCTTAATTGGGGGTATCAGAGTAAAGGGAGTTTGAACAGTTTTTTTTCTCATTAAAAACATGCATTTCTTTTCCTTTCACTTCACAATCATTGAAATCTTTGTCTTGATCTATCACATAGTATCCTTTTAAAATATTTTAAAGTTTGTGGTTATTATGTAAAAGAAGTGAAAATACTTTTACAAGGCACTGTGCCTTGTTATTTACACTTCACGACAGGCTCTGGTTTGTCAGGTAAAGCCCCTGATTGAACAACCAACTGCTGACTGAAATCCCGGCAGTGATTAAAAACAAACAAAAAAACTTTACTTAAATAAATTTTTTTAAAGCTGTAAGTTTTGGTTTACTTTCTGCGACCTTGGGTTGAAGCAAGACTTGATTAATGAGGTGAACATAAAGTGGCTTTAGGTTATAATGAGAGAGGCTCGACACCGCAGGAAAACAAGGCTCCAAACATGCTGCTTCTTAAGCCTTAATACTCAGAAAGGAGCTATTTTTTTAGGTTAAAAATGTTGTATTAAATTAAATCTACCGCTGACATCCCAACCGTCAGCTTGTGGACACAATGGCTTTACTTGAGGGGTTTCTTGCTGAATTCACTGTGTGTGTGGGAGGGCTATGGTTGTTACTGGTCTTAGTCATTAACAGAGGAGATCAAGCATTTCTCAAATCCATTATAAACAATTTACATGCACAAGTAAAGTATTTAATATGAAGAGCTCCCATGGAGACCACATTAAAGCCTTTTCCTGTGCTCCAATTAACCAAATGATTTAAGGGGCCCAAAATGACTTTAGATCCAGTAACTGAACCAAGGGTCCTAACAAAGGTTTTGCAGCATTTCTGTACGACCCTGCTTTTTTCTAGCCCTTTTCCTTTACCCAACTTTGATGTGGCCCTCTCATTTCCTTTCCCCTTTCTTTCTCAACATTAGAGACCACAAGCAGCTTTGTCACAATGAGGCCTATTTAATCTCTGCTCATCCTAAGTAACTTCCTCATCAGTTTTCTTCTGAGTTTTTTTGTCACTTGTTAACTGAATATGTGAAAAATTTAAAATCGCTGAGAAATTTGTGGTGAGCAAAGAACTTTTACAAAATTATACAAAAATAACATTTAAAGGATGTTTGACTGAATATTTGTTTCTTCTTATGGGTTTACCGTCTCAGCAGACGGATGGCGTGTGACGAGCCTAAAAGATTTCTGCTGCATTTTTGAAAAATAAAAATATCAATATTTTACAATTTTTGTGCATTTTACATTTTTTATATCCTTGTTTTAACATTTGTGCCATTGTTTAAATAAAAAATACGGAGATAAATTAGGGTTTTTACACTCTTAAAATGAACTTGCTCTGGGTTTATTGTCTCTGTAAATTCAATTCAATTCAATTTTATTTATATAGCGCCAATTCGTGTAACATGTCATCTTGAGGCACTTTACAAAGTCAAAATCAATCATATTATACAGATTGGTCAAAAATTTCCTATATAAGGGAACCAGTTGATTGCTTCAAAGTCCCGACAAGCAGCATTCACTCCTGAAGAAGCGTAGAGCTACAGGGAGAGTCGTCTGCGTTGTCCATGGCTTTGCAGCAATCCCTCATACTGAGCAAGCATAAAGCGACAGTGGAAAGAAAAACCACCCATTAGCGGGAAGGAAAACCTCCAGCAGAACCGGGCTCAGTATGAACGGTCATCTGCCTCGACCGACTGAGGGTTACAGAAGACAGAGCAGAGACACAACAAGAGAGACAAAAAAGCACAGAAGCACACATTGATCCAGGAATCTGTTCTACATTAGATGGTAATAGCAGGTGATCCGTCTTCTCTGGATGATGTCACAGATAACAGAATGCCAGACCAGATGTACCTACTATGAAAAAAAAAAAGAGAGAGAACAAAAAGTTAAGCAGAAATGATGACAAGCAATGCATAATTGAACAGTAGAACTCGATAGAGTGAGAAAAATAGATCCTGATGTCCTCCAGTAGTCTAAGCCCATAGAAGCACATCCCCATAGGTAGGTCAGGGCAACATAAGCCACTCTAGTTATAAGCTTTGTCGAAAAGGATAGTTTTAAGATTAGTCTTAAAAGTAGACAGGGTGTCTGCCTCACGGACCAAAACTGGGAGTTGTTTCCACAGCCTGATAACTAAAGGATCTGCCTCCCATTCTACTTTTAGAGACTCTAGGAACCACCAGCAGACCTGCAGTCTGAGAGCGAAGTGCTCTGTTAGGAACATACGGGGTAATCAGAGCTCTGATATATGATGGAGCTTGATTATTAAGGGCTTTATACGTTAGAAGAAGAATTTTAAATTTTATTCTTGATTTAACAGGAAGCCAATGAAGGGAAGCTAAAATTGGAGAAATATGATCCCTTTTGTTGATTTTCATCAGAACTCTTGCTGCAGCATTTTGGATCAGCTGAAGACTTTGAACTGCATTTTGTGGACTTCCTGATAGTAAAGAATTACAATAGTCCAGCCTTGAAGTAACAAATGCATGGACTAGTTTTTCAGCATCGCTCCTGGACAGAATGTTTCTAATTTTGGCGATATTCCGGAGGTGAAAAAAGGCCAAGTTAATGCCATCCAGATTAAGTGATTGATTAAGAAGTTTATTTTTTGAGGACTCTGGTCCAAAGATTACAACTTCTGTCTTGTCAGAATTTAAATGCAGAAAACTTAAAGTCATCCAGCTTTTGATGTCATTAAGACGTGCCTGTAGTTGAAGTAATTGATTGGATTCATCAGGATTTATGGACAAATATCAGGATTTATGGACAAATAAGTGGCAGTTCTTTCAATTATGTGTTATGAACTAGAATCAGGCAAACCCAGTATTCAAACCAAACAAGTGAGGTGAAGGCAAAAAAACAGTATTTAATAATAAAACAGGGACAGGCAAGGCTCAATGGTCAAAATGGCAGTCCAAAATCCGGTACACAAAAGGCAGTCCAAAATAGGCAGAGGTACAGACAGGGCAAAGCAAGCTCGGATAACCATGGGACAGACTCAGGTCTCAGGTGAGCAGATCTGATTGGCTGGTAACTGGTGTTTGGGGAGTGACAGATAAACAGATTGAGTGAGCTGGCAGATTGCTGGGAAGAGACAGAACTGAACTGGAAACATAAATAAAATCAAACTACAATAAAATCTAACCTATTCCATAAACCAAAACTAATACAGAACCTAAACCAAAGACTAAACACAACACACACAAGCTATAATAGAAACCAAACAAGAAAGAGCCCAAAACCAAAACTGATTTTAAAGACCGGAGAGTTAACTAATACATCAAAATTAACAAACAGCTGAAACAAAAACCCAAATCCTGACAGAGCCCCTCCCTTAAGGACGGATACCAGACGTCCTTAAACAAGACAAATGATAAACAAAAACAGACTAGACCGGGCGGGTGGAGGGAGGTGCAGGACGGAGGGCTAGAATCAAATAAATGTCCAAATACAAACTAAAACAAAGCAAGACGAATCAAGTTCTCAGGCGGGCGTCCAGGAGGACGGCCCCGACGAGTCAGGTTCTCCGGTGGACGTCCCGAAGGACGTCCTCGGCGTGTCAGGCTCTCCGGCGGACGTCCTCGGCGTGTCAGGCTCTCCGGCGGACGTCCTCGGCGTGTCAGGCTCTCCGGCGGACGTCCTCGGCGTGTCAGGCTCTCCGGCGGACGTCCTCGGCGTGTCAGGCTCTCCGGCGGACGTCCTCGGCGTGTCAGGCTCTCCGGCGGACGTCCTCGGCGTGTCAGGCTCTCCGGCGGACGTCCTCGGCGTGTCAGGCTCTCCGGCGGACGTCCTCGGCGTGTCAGGCTCTCCGGCGGACGTCCTCGGCGTGTCAGGCTCTCCGGCGGACGTCCTCGGCGTGTCAGGCTCTCCGGCGGACGTCCTCGGCGTGTCAGGCTCTCCGGCGGACGTCCTAGGCGTGTCAGGCTCTCCGGCGGACGTCCTAGGCGTGTCAGGCTCTCCGGCGGACGTCCCGGCGGACGACCCCTGTGAGACAGGTAATCCGGCGGGTGTCCTGTAGGACGGCCCCGGTTAGCAAAGATGTCCGGCGGCCGGTGGCGGAACAGGTCTCTCATAGGCCGGCGGCGGAGCAGATCTCTCATAGGCCGGCGGCGGAGCATGTCTCTCGGAGACCGGCGGCGGAGCAGCAACCTCGGAGGCCGTCGGCAGAACAGGACCCTCAGGAACCGACGCCTGGAGAGAGAGAGAACAGAACCTGGCGCCGGACTAAGAGCTAGAAGAGACGCCTGGCTAAAGAGTTCAGGAGGCACCTGGCTAAAGAGTTCAGGAGGCGCCTGGCTACAGAGTTCAGGAGGCGCCTGGCTACAGAGTTCAGGTTCAGACGGCCCCTGGCTACAGGCTTCAGGTTCAGACGGCCCCTGGCTACAGGCTTCAGGTTCAGACGGCCCCTGGCTACAGGCTTCAGGTTCAGACGGCCCCTGGCTACAGGCTTCAGGTTCAGACGGCCCCTGGCTACAGGCTTCAGGTTCAGACGGCCCCTGGCTACAGGCTACAGGTTCAGACGGGGCCTGGCTACAGGCTACAGGTTCAGACGGGGCCTGGCTACAGGCTACAGGTTCAGACGGGGCCTGGCTACAGGCTACAGGTTCAGACGGGGCCTGGCTACAGGCTACAGGTTCAGACGGGACCTGGCTACAGGCTTCAGCTTCAGGTTCAGACGGGACCTGGCTACAGGCTTCAGCTTCAGGTTCAGACGGGACCTGGCTACAGGCTTCAGGTTCAGACGGGACCTGGCTACAGGCTTCAGGTTCAGACGGGACCTGGCTACAGGCTTCAGATGCTCCCAGACCCTTTAACACCCAGAACCTCATCAGTAACCCTTCCAGAACCTCCGACAGAGAGAGCTTGGTCAGCCCCTTGGGAAATTGGCTGTCAAGCCAAAGGTGAGGGGGTAAGAGCTTCAGAAGAGGTCCAGGGACCTCTAAGTCTCCATGGGGCTCTGGGTGCTTGTCTTCTCGGCGAGACCCCTGACGGAGCTTGTCGTTTGGATGAGGGCCGCGACGCCGCTTGTCGTCTGGGCGAGGGCCGCGACGCCGCTTGTCGTCTGGGCGAGGGCCACGACGCCGCTTGTCGTCTGGGCGAGGGCCACGACGCCGCTTGTCGTCTGGGCGAGGGCCACGACGCCGCTTGTCGTCTGGGCGAGGGCCACGACGCCGCTTGTCGTCTGGGCGAGGGCCACGACGCCCAGTGTCCCGATGAGCCCCCGAGTTGCGGCCTGAAAGAGGGCTCGTCTGAACCCCCTCATCGTGGACCAGTGGTAGACCCACCTGGGTTCCCACGTCGCAGACTGGCGGCGGACCCTCCTGGGTTCCCACGTCGCAGACTGGCGGCGGACCCTCCTGGGTTCCCACGTCGCAGACTGGCGGCGGACCCTCCTGGGTTCCCACGTCGCAGACTGGCGGCGGACCCTCCTGGGTTCCCACGTCGCAGACTGGCGGCGGACCCTCCTGGGTTCCCACGTCGCAGACTGGCGGCGGACCCTCCTGGGTTCCCACGTCGCGGGCCGGCTGCGGACCCTCCTGGGTTGCAGCGTCTCGGGCCGGCTGCGGACCCTCCTGGGTTGCAGCGTCTCGGGCCGGCTGCGGACCCTCCTGGGTTGCAGCGTCTCGGGCCGGCTGCGGACCCTCCTGGGTTGCAGCGTCTCGGGCCGGCTGCGGACCCTCCTGGGTTGCAGCGTCTCGGGCCGGCTGCGGACCCTCCTGGGTTGCAGCGTCTCGGGCCGGCTGCGGACCCTCCTGGGTTGCAGCGTCTCGGGCCGGCTGCGGACCCTCCTGGGTTGCAGCGTCTCGGGCCGGCTGCGGACCCTCCTGGGTTGCAGCGTCTCGGGCCGGCTGCGGACCCTCCTGGGTTGCAGCGTCTCGGGCCGGCTGCGGACCCTCCTGGGTTGCAGCGTCTCGGGCCGGCTGCGGACCCTCCTGGGTTGCAGCGTCTCGGGCCGGCTGCGGAGCCTCCGGGGTTGCAGCGTCTCGGGCCGGCTGCGGACCCTCCTGGGTTGCAGCGTCTCGGGCCGGCTGCGGACCCTCCTGGGTTGCAGCGTCTCGGGCCGGCTGCGGAGCCTCCGGGGTTGCAGCGTCTCGGGCCGGCTGCGGAGCCTCCGGGGTTGCAGCGTCTTGGGCCGGCTGCGGAGCCTCCGGGGTTGCAGCGTCTTGGACCGGCTGCGGAGCCTCCTGGGTTGCAGCGTCTTGAGCCGGCTGCGGACCCTCCAGGGTCGCAGCGTCTTGGACCGGCTCCGCAGACAGTGCTGCTTTATAGCTGCCGGAAGCCGGCACTGGAGCTGAGGTAGGGGGCGGGTCCTCTGGGACAGGTGCAGGTGCCGAGGCGTCGGCTGGACCCTTGGGGACAGGATTGAGTCCACTATAGAAACCCTGGAGAGCCGCTCTATAGTGCCCCTCGACCTCCTTTAATTTAGCCTCCAGCTCCTCTGAATACTGGCTGAAAAGAGCCTCCCTAAGGTCTTTAATAATAGGGGCAAAAGCTCTTATCTGGTCCTCCAGAGCCAGATCCTCAGCATCACGGGCGCCACCAGGAGGCGCTGTGGGCTGCTCAGCTCTGGGGAGCACCGGACTCCGATCCACTGGGCAGGAAGTGGCAACGGACGGGCGCGATACTGACTCGCCTGTCGGCCGAACAGAACGGGTGAGGGAGCGACCCACAGGTTTCCGTCCCCTCCTCCGACGGCGGGACGGCAGGACTTGCTGGAGGTTTGATTCTGTCGGTAGAGCCGGGATCGGCGGAGCCCACAGCGTTCCCTGCATCTCCTCCTCTGGAGGGAGAGAGAGAAAAAGATCCGGGCGAAGATCCCGCACCACCTCCGCTTCGACCTCCACAAACAAAGCCGGGTCCGGACAAAACCCATGGGCAGAGCCGACAGCGGTGTCGCTGGGTGAGTGATCCCTTCTATTCTGAGCAGAACCTGAATTAGTGACAAAGAGCCCTCCCAATCGTAAGCTCGGAGCAGGCAGCGAGTTACTACTGCTGCGGCTGCTGGAGAGATGGCGTCTGGGACCGATACCAGGGGGACAGAACGCCAGTCTGGAACCCTCCCAAGCCATAGCTTGTGGAGGGGAAAAAAAAAAGCAAAAAATTTAAGCGGAGAAGGAAAAAAAAAACCTCTACAAGCTTGTATGGCGATAGGTTTTAGGGGGGCCAGATCATTCTGTTATGAACTAGAATCAGGCAAACCCAGTATTCAAACCAAACAAGTGAGGTGAAGGCAAAAAAACAGTATTTAATAATAAAACAGGGACAGGCAAGGCTCAATGGTCAAAATGGCAGTCCAAAATCCGGTACACAAAAGGCAGTCCAAAATAGGCAGAGGTACAGACAGGGCAAAGCAAGCTCGGATAACCATGGGACAGACTCAGGTCGGTAAACCGGTAAATCAGTCAGACAGGGCAGGAAAAACAGATCAGGGAACAGGCTGGCTCAGAATCAAAAAGGCTCTCAGGTTAGCATCAACAGGTCAATCAAGAAAGGAACGCTGGAAACAAAACTCACCGTGGGCTCGTTAATGATCTGGCCGAGAACTGAAGACCGAGGCAGAACTATATAGTGGAGTACACAGGTGAAATGGAGTGAAAACTAATTACAAGTGACAGGTGGAAACTGAACTGAACTGATTGGCTAGTGACTGGAGGTTGACAGGTGAGCAGATCTGATTGGCTGGTAACTGGTGTTTGGGGAGTGACAGATAAACAGATTGAGTGAGCTGGCAGATTGCTGGGAAGAGACAGAACTGAACTGGAAACATAAATAAAATCAAACTACAATAAAATCTAACCTATTCCATAAACCAAAACTAATACAGAACCTAAACCAAAGACTAAACACAACACACACAAGCTATAATAGAAACCAAACAAGAAAGAGCCCAAAACCAAAACTGATTTTAAAGACCGGAGAGTTAACTAATACATCAAAATTAACAAACAGCTGAAACAAAAACCCAAATCCTGACATTATGACCTTTAGAAAATATTCAGAATATATAAACTCTTCAGAAAAGTACAAGTAACAGCTCTATAGCTTAAATAATCATAAGTACAAGAAACTAATGGTCATGTTGTTGTTTTTTATGTTAATCCACCTAAATTTTGGTTGGTTTTGAATGTGAACATTGGGCTTTATGCTTAGTTGTATACAGTGACTGTCTTGGACCCTGGTTTATGACACAATGCAATTAAAATTAAATCCACAAAACTGGACATCCTTTTAAAAAAGAAGGTGAAGAAGAAAAAAATCCAGTCTGAACGTAATAAAATTCAGAATACGTTTTAAAACTTCAGTAAAATAAATACATTGATGTCATCAACAAAAAGGAACAGCTGCCAATTTATTTAATTTTATTCCAAGGAAAATCAGTATTTATCAGAAATTTTCATTTTGTAAAAGTGAAAAGGTTTTCCCCAGCTCTGCTTTTAATGTAATTTAGACAACATGTTTTCTTTTTTTTTTAACTATTCTTTAACACTATGAACTGACTGTAGTATGTTCATTATACAACTGTTTACTGCAAATATCTGCTGAAAATCTTACATCAGTAGATATGTTGGAGGCTGTCCCAATCAACACTTTTCATCCCGAGAGTTAATCAAGTCAATTAAAGGACTAATTCCCAAGCTGATACTTCATTAAAGGCAATAAAGCCAATGCCACATGTATGCATGAAAACTTGCTTACGGTGCAGTAAAATAACCCACTAATTTTCATAGATGTTAAACTTACTAATCATTGAGCTTCAGTCCCGTATTCACAAATAATCCTAAGACTAAAAGTAGCTCTTAGTGAAGTTATTTTAGGAAAAACCTTAGAATTTCCCGAATTCTAAGGTTTTTATTAAAATTTTACCTCGGTAAGATAAAAGTTATTCACTAAGCCTCTTAGGCTTTAAGAGAGCTTCTAAAGTGAAAAACTGTCAAGGCTAGTGAGGAGGACTTTCAGCGAATCTAAGATGGTGGAAACAGAGAGAGCTGATTGGCTGATCCGCCACCTGAACAGTGGAGGAAATGAGCATATAAACTTCTTTAACAATCATACAATTATTAGTATGTAGATAAGATAAACCTTATCATCCCCATACAGGGAAATTAATTAGTTTCAGCAGGAGGACAGGTTAAATACGCAGCTCGTAACGTAATTTTACTGAGGATAAATAAATAATTGGGAAAATATTAAATGATCACAAATAAAACGTGGAAAAATTTACAATTTTTATATTATTTTAGAAATGTTGTCAATAATACACATTAGAAATGGAAAAAGTTACAGGAAAAGAAATACAATAAATACACACTCTGGCCAAAATAAAAGAGGTGAGAAAGTATTTTCTGTATTGCACGTGATTATGTCAGGAGCCTAAATGTTCATATGAAGTTTGCTTGTGTGATGCCATCTCCTCGCTTTGATAGCTGCATGGAGCGCTTCTTACTTTCCAGGCTGGTGCATAAAAACACGAAGATGTGCAGAGAAAATTGATCTGCCGCTATGTGCTTCTATTCTCCTCCCAGAGGCACTTTTTTTCTCCACTTTATGTCGGCCGTTTTGCCAAAAACAGCCGCTTTATACAAACAGGCAATCGCTGTAAAATGCTGACAGGTGAGTGCAAAATGAATATTAGAAGGAGTAAAATGACCAGTATGGTGAGTAAAGATAATAATAAGTAAATCAGATTAACGATGTAGATGTAAATAAGGTGCGTTGAAACATTATGATGAAGTGTGACAATTATTTAATTTTGCTAAGCTGCATCATCATGTCATAGATTTTTTATCCAGTCTGATTGGTTAATTTGTCTGCTTTGATTAATAGGAGTGTATGTGTGTGTGTTTTCCCTTGTACTATCAACCAATCACAGCTTTTAAAGACAGTGTCACACCTAGCAACGGGGTCAACCACACCCCCTCACTAAGATAAACATTTCTGCCATTTCCTTACAAGGAGTCGCTCTTAAGCTAAAACTCCGAGGTAGGAATCTTTAGGCTGAGATAGAAGCTCACTGAGAGGACTCTGAGAATCTTTGTGAATACGGGCACAGGACGTCGCAGTCTGGATCAGTAGTTCCACCATCAATAAATAAAATAGCTTAAAAAAAAGCTCACAGCTTTATTTGTTTCTAATTGTTGATATCTTTGACTGGACATATAATGCTACAGTCTTTGACAAACCAATATCTTTACAGTTAGACTGTTTTGCTGAAGCATATTAGCATGTATGGTCTCTGTGTGTATATTCATTGTTATTTTGACTTGGGACATATTGCCGTGCCTTTACGCTTATTTGCTTGTAGACGGAATTTACAGATAATAGTTTTACTCTTACTTCAGAAATGTTTTGGTTTATTTAAAAAAAAAATGCAATAACCGTTTAGGCTATGCTAAGTGCTGCTGTACACAGCACACAAAAACTGTCTGTGTGTGTGCATGAGTTCAGCTAGATCACATGACAAAGACAGGGAGGGACTGTGAATGGCATTGTAAATTGTAAAACAAAGACAGCCATAGTCAATCCAGTTGGCCAAATATATATTAACCAAAGATAGTTGGAATGCTTGGCCCCTCAATATAAAGACTGACCTAATATTGCATCCAAGTAGTCTTTTTCCATTGCAATAAATTAGACACTGAAACTGCGATGACAACTGAAATCCAATATCGTGTGCAGCTCTGCCTAAGATTGGATGGGGACATCCCTATTCTATATGTATCTGATTGAAGTCACCGCTGCAGAAGCAATTAGTAGACATAAATGCAAATCATCATGAACCATCAGCTACTGCCAGCTGGCCAGAGAGACCCTGTGAGATGTCAACAAACTAAACTCATGGCTGACTTCCAGACCGGATTGATGTCTCCTACATTGTGTCCCTCCTCTAATCCCATTAACCGCACTTAATTTGATTTGTGGAGGGCACCATGTCAGAATGCATGAGTTGAATCCATGACCAGGTGTTCCTTTACTTCATGTCAAGTCCTGTTAGAAACTGTTCAGAATTGAAAACACGCTCTTGCTTTGTAAAGCTCGGCAACCATTACCTGCATGACAGGCAAACAAAGGACTATTAGAAATATGAGGACTTTTTTAGTTGATCTACTTGGATGTTTCCTACACTGCCATGCTATTAAATAAAATAGTCTCAAATAGTGCCTTTATATTTGCAAAGATGGCGACTTTCACAGACATCCAGCTTGATATATGATAATGAACTAAGAGTGAATTTTAGATGTATTTGATAAGATGATATCTGCCTCAAAAGACAAAGCTTTTCTTCTGTTTTTGTCAGTTATCAAAAATGCATGAAACTTTTATAAAGAGTGGTAACATTTGGGAAAAGGAATATATAATGTGCCATTATTAAGCCTTTGTACCATTACAGTGTTCTGTTTCTGCTTGGTTTTCGTTTCACTTAAATGTTTAAGATCATCAAACTTTTAATAGCAAAGGCACCTTGAGTAAATAAAATGTAGATTTTAAAAATAATTTCAGTTATTATGGGAAAACAAGTTAACCATACCTAATTGCTCATATGATGAAAAATAACCTATAAACCTAATACGTTGTTGTGCAACTGTTGGTGCCCAGAATTACCTTCAAGCGTTTGGGATTACTGCAATGGGTCTTTAAATCACTGTGGAGGAAATCTGGCCCACTCTTCTTTGGCCATTCCAGCATGAACAGGATGTTTATTTAAGGTTAGGCCACACCATCTACGTTGTATTTAGGTTTGGTCTTTGAAGAGATTGCTCAAAACCTTCATTTAACTTTATTTAAACCACTTACAGACTGAATTGCTGCTTTGCTTGTGATCCTTCTCCTGCTATTTAACCAAAGTTGTCTTGACTTCACGAGCACAAACTGATGGCCTGATCTTCTCCTTCAGGATTTTCTGGTAGAGAGTAGAAGTCATGGTTCCATCCGGCTGTCCAGGCCCTGAAAGACCAAAGCCTTAGACTGCTGGTCCAGTGCTCCGGTTCTGAAATGCTATGTCAGTTTTAAGCTAGATGCAACAGGGTAAACACAAAGTTCCACTTTTGTCTCTTCAGTCCGAGGCATATTTTCCATAAGTTCTGAGGATCATCAAGATGTTTTTTTGGTAAATGGGATTTGGACCTTTGTGTGCCTTTTGGTCAGTAGGGTTTTTTGGATTGGAAGTCTTTGACGAGTGCAATTTTCCTTGCCATTTTGTTTCTTTCTTATTGTTGAATCATAATTACTGACCTTAACTGAGGCAAGAGAGCTCATACAAGACTTTTGATGTGGTGATTTCTTTTGCGTCCTGCTGGATGAGTTGACGACCTGCTCTTGGCAGCATTTTGCTAGACCAGCCTCTCCTGGGAATGGTCAGCACTGTTCCATGTTTTATCCAATGGCCCTCGCTGTGGTTTAGTCTTAGAAATTGAAATAATAGGTGTCAATGTCGTTGTTTATCACCTATTCTTTAATTACTTTAGATGATGTGTTGCTTTTTGATATCTTTGTCTACTCCATGTTGTCAGAGAGGTTATTAAGTAATCAAGGCTGGGGTGTGACTGGTGAGATTGATTAATCACATCTCATTCATGATTCATGAAGGGCGGACGGGGTATGGTGTTGTTGCTGGATGGTTGAGGCGGACTATCCTTTTTAAACATAGAGCCTGGCTATTAAGCATAGCATTCTTGCCATAATGAATAAAGATATCCCATTCATATGAAGTAGTGTTTCTACTCAGAGGCTTAACAGGAGTTTACAGTGAGGTTTAACAGGAATTACAGTTATTTACAATTGCATAAACACTAAAAAACAAAAGAATGACCTAATTATAAACACCTTACACTAAATGGAGCAAGGTGTTGGACCAGATTCTCACCACTATAAACACAAAGTCAGCTCCCCACCTTTTTGCAGAACAATACACACAGTGATTTGCAAAACACTAAACACACTTTGTCTATGTTGACGTCTCTTCCTTGCAATTCCAAAGCACTGACAAATCCAGGAGGCAGTGGATTAAACGCACACATCTGGCGTGCAAACACAACTGCTTTATTGTAGGCACACCGATCAGGTTTGAGCACTACAAAAATGCAGCAGGTGGGTTCACCCGTTTTTTTTCCTTCTCTGCATGTAAGCAGAGGAGGAAGAGTGAGGGTGAGAGGAAGAATCCATGGAGGACGAGCAGGAGGTAGAGGTAGAGGAAGACATGAAACGGGAGGAGAATGTCATCAAAGAAGAAGAGGACCAAATATGTCAAACGTCAGCTGTGCAAGGATGGATCCGTCATGCAAGACGGTCCTTCCCACGTTGTCTTGTCAATGAGGATATCACCTTCGATGTTGATGAAATTCTCCGGCCAGTTAGGATACTGTAATTTGTGTTATTCTAATGTTTTTTATTTGTTATCTTCTTTTACTTTACAGTACTTTTAACCTGTACTGATTGTACAGTATTTTTATTTGTCTATTTTCTGGGCTTACACTGTTGGGACATATTTTGTTGTGATTGTCTATGTTGACTGATTTTAGTTATACGAAGATAAATATGTCATATTTTCAATAGTCTGCAGCATTGATTATGTGTTGTGTTTGGTGAACTTACCATGTTGCATATTTTCACTTTCTCTGTGTACTTTACTTACAGTAATCTAATCACCGACAGGTAGAATTGTTAAAAGTGTTTTAAGTCAAACACAGCAGTGTGTAGCTGGTTCAAACAGAAATAAGCCTTATGAAATGTGTCTGTTTCATATGGTAAGATAATCTGTTTTTTATAAATGTGTGTATAGTTTTTTCATTTTGCAGAGGATCTGAGGTGTTCTGCATATTGTGTGTGTGCTGTGCTATTTGTGTGAAGTGTTTTGAAAGTCTGAGCTCTGTTTTCAAAATTGTGCTTAAGCAATCATAAAAAAACTATATTTTGATAAAGTATTAACTGGAATAAGTTGAAGGTCTGAAGTTCAACCACCATGACTGACTCTTTTTATGCTAGAAGTCCTTTAGAAAAACAAAGATTTGTTTTATCCTGAAGGTATTTAGGCCAATTTTAACCAAGAAAACTGTGAATCCATTCATGTTTTTAGAAATCTGTTCAGCTGAAAGAGCTTTGGAGATTAAAAAGGAGTTGAAACCAAGTTAGATGAGAGCAAATCTTAGCCAGTGAATACCACAACTTTTTCAGTAAGACGTTTGGAAAACATTCTCCCTCAAGGATGTTGGATTGCTCCTCTGATTTGGCTTGGTGTAATCATCTAGGTCAAAATGTTCCAGCAATCATGGTGGTGTTTGTTTAATAGCAAAACTACAACAAACTCTGCAGGTTTCTGGCCTTTAAAGGTGTTCCATATACTTATGAGGACACAGGTTGATAGTCTACCTGCTGGGCATTGCTGCTTGTCGCACCTCCAGCGATGGCTTTGAACTTAATATTGTACGGTTCAAGATTGTGTTACCACACTTTGGAAAATCGAAAATCACAGCCCAGCCTTTGGTTTTGTGAAAAACATTTTTGCTGTTAGAAAGTGGTCTTCCTGCATCAATGTACGTAGGCAGTCTTGTCTTTCAAACATTAGTAATATTAAACACAACCTAAAATTAAGCTCCTTCCCCACTCTCTGGTGGGGAAGGAGCCTGAGCTTGTGCGCGAGGTTGAGAGGTTCCGACTAGAGATAGTCGGACTCACCTCGACGCACCGCTCTGGCTCCGGAACCAGTCTCCTTGAGAGGGGCTGGACATTCTTCCACTCTGGAGTTGCCCATGGTGAGAGGCGCCGAGCTGGGGTTGGCATACTTGTTGCCCCCCATCTCGGTGCCTGCACGTTGGGGTTTTCCCCGGTGAACGAGAGGGTGGCCTCCCTCCGCATTCGTGTGGGGGGACGGGTTCTGACTGTTGTTTGCGCTTATGGGCCAAACAGCAGTTCAGATTACCCACCCTTTTTGGAGTCCTTGGAAGGGGTACTGGAGAGTGCCCCTCCTGGGGACTCCCTCGTTTTTCTTGGGGACTTCAACGCTCACGTGGGCAATGACAGTGGGACCTGGAGGGGCGTGGTTGGGAGGAATGGCCCACCTGATCTGAACTCGAGTGGTGTTTTGTTGTTGGACTTCTGTGCTCGTCATGGATTGTCCATCACAAACACCATGTTCAAGCATAAGGGTGTCCATATGTGCTCTTGGCACCAGGACACCCTAGGTCGCAGTTCAATGATCGACTTTGTTGTCGTTTCATCTGATCTGCGGCCGTATGTCTTGGACACTCGGGTGAAGAGAGGGGCGGAGCTCTCCACCGACCACTACCTGGTGGTGAGTTGGCTCCGATGGCGGGGGAGGAAGCCGGTCCGACCGGGCAGGCCCAAACGCACTGTGAGGGTTTGCTGGGAACGTCTGGCAGAGTCCCCTGTGAGGCGGAGCTTTAACTCCCACCTCCGGGAGAACTTTAAACACGTCCCGAGGGAGGCGGGGGACATTGAGTCTGAATGGACCATGTTCCACGCCTCTATTGTTGAGGCGGCTAGTCGGAGCTGTGGCCGCAAGGTTGTCGGTGCATGTCGCGGCGGCAACCCTCGAACCCGCTGGTGGACACCAGCGGTGAGGGAAGCCGTCAAGCTGAAGAAGGAGTCCTACCGGGCTTTTTTGGCCTGTGGGACTCCGGAAGCAGCTGATGTGTACCGGCAGTCGAAGCGGCAGGCGGCTCGGCTGGTCGCCGAGGCAAAAACTCGGGCGTGGGAAGAGTTCGGAGAGGCCATGGAGAAAGACTTCCGTACGGCTTCGAAGCAATTCTGGTCCACTATCCAGCGTCTCAGGAGGGGGAAGCAGTGCAGTACCAACACTGTTTACAGTGGGGGTGGTGTGCTGCTGACCTCGACTCGGGACGTCGTGCGTCGGTGGGCGGAATACTTCGAAGACCTCCTTAATCCCACCAACACGTCTTCCATTGAGGAAGCAGAGCCTGAGGACTCTGGGTCGGGTTCTCCCATCTCTGGTGCTGAGGTTGCCGAGGTTGTTAAAAAGCTCCTCGGTGGCAAGGCCCCGGGGGTGGATGAGATTCGCCCTGAGTACCTTAAGGCTCTGGATGTTGTGGGGCTGTGTTGGTTAACGCGGCTCTGCAAGATTGCGTGGACGTCGGGGGCAGTTCCCCTGGATTGGCAGACTGGGGTGGTGGTCCCCCTATTTAAAAAGGGGGACCGGAGGGTGTGAGGAATCACACTCTTAAGCCTCCCTGGTAAGGTCTATTCAGGGGTTCTGGAAAGGAGGGTCCGTCGGATAGTCGAATCTCGGATTCAGGAAGAGCAGTGTGGTTTTCGTCCTGGCCGTGGAACACTGGACCAGCTCTTTACCCTCAGCAGGATTCTTGAGGGGGCATGGGAGTTTGCCCAACCAGTCTACATGTGCTTTGTGGATCTGGAGAAGGCATTCGACCGTGTCCCCCGGGGGATCCTGTGGGGGGTACTCCGGGAGTATGGAGTACCGGACCCTTTAATAAGGGCTGTCAGGTCTCTGTATGACCGGTGTCGGAGTCTGGTCCGCATTGCCGGCAGTAAGTCGGACTCGTTTCCGGTGGGAGTTTGACTCCGCCAAGGTTGCCCTTTGTCACCGATTCTGTCCATAACTTTTATGGACAGAAATTCTAGGCGCAGCCAAGGTGTTGAGGGGATCCGTTTTGGTGGCCTTAGGATTGCGTCTCTGCTATTCGCGGATGACGTGGTCCTATTGGCTTCATCAGGGCGTGATCTACAGCTCTCACTGGAGCGGTTCGCAGCCGAGTGCGAAGCGGCCGGGATGAAAATCAGTGCCTCCAAATCCGAGACCAAGGTCTTGAACCGGAAAAGGGTAGAGTGCCTTCTCCGGGTTGGGGAGGATGTGCTGCCCCTAGTGGAGGAGTTCAAGTATCTTGGGGTCTTGTTCACGAATGAGGGGAAGATGGAGCGGGAGATCGACAGGCGGATTGGTGCAGCGTCTGCTGTGAAGCGGGCGCTGTACCGATCCGTTGTGGTGAAGAGAGAGCTGAGCCAAAAGGCGAAGCTCTCGATTTACCGGTCGATCTACGTTCCTACCCTCATCTATGGTCACGAGCTTTGGGTCGTGACCGAAAGAACGAGATCCCGGATACAAGCGGCTGAAATGAGTTTTCTCCGTAGTGTGTCTGGGCTCTCCCTTAGAGATAGGGTGAGGAGCTCAGTCATCCGGGGAGGACTCAGAGTAGAGCCGCTGCTCCTCCACGTCGAGAGGAGCCAGTTGAGGTGGCTCGGGCATCTGGTCAGGATGCCTCCTGGACGCCTCCCTGGAGAGGTGTTCTGGGCACGTCCCACTGGGAGGAGGCCCAGGGGAAGACCCAGGACACGCTGGAGGGACTATGTCTCCCGGCTGGCCTGGGAACGCCTTGGGATTCCTCCTGAGGAGCTGGCCCAAGTGGCTGGGGAGAGGGACGTCTGGGCCTCCCTACTGAAGCTGCTGCCCCCGCGACCCGACCCCGGATAAGCGGAAGAAGACGGACGGACGGACTAAAATTAAACCACTGTAAATTTCTCTCACTTGATTTCAAATGAGAGGAATTAGAGCGCATCACAAGGGACAAATACTTCAAAGGTGCGACAGGACTTGCTACACCGAAACTGCCCCAATAATGCATTATGGTATTAACCCGGAGTAGATTTGACTCTTGGCTGGGGTGAGGGAAATTGTTCTCAACATAGATATGATAGATAAATCTTCAACTCCATCTGTCCATCCATCCGCCCACCCATCCATCTGGTACCTTTCTCCATCGGCCATTGAAAGACAATGCACACTCTGGACAAGTCGCCAGTCCAACTCACACAAAATTCAACTCACTAATTCATATATATATATATATATATATATATATATATATATATATATATATATATATATATATATATATATATATATATATATTAATTATACATAAACTATAATATGCATTGAAATGGGTTTAGCCAAGTCTTAATGAACCATTCAGTCATTAATCTCAATGAATTTGTTCATGTAAATGAGTGAATAACTTGAAAATATTTCTCTCCTGTGCAGCTTTGTTTTAGATCCAGTGATGTTTTGAGTTAAATAATAGAATCAGCATGTTAACCGGCGTACAAGTACTTAGGGAAATTACAGCTGAAGCAGATGTTAATTTTGCAACAATTTGGTCTTGAGACAAAAGATCACCAAACTCATTAACCTTTCTCAAGGGAACATGATTTTCTGAGCAAAATATCATGGCAGTACATCCAAAAGTAATTACAGTCTCAGCCGTCCCTGCAGAGCTGTCCTGTTTAAGGCAGTTAAGCAGCTGTCAAACATACACAAACACTGATCTAATATGGAATATGTTCAAAAGCAGTCTAACTCAAGATGATTACATATCAAGCTTCAGGTCTGACTGAATTATATTTACTTGTGTCACATGCCACAATCTATAATGCGGTAACCATGTGATTTCTTTAGGATTTTTTTTAAATTTCAGGCAATTGAGTAGGCAAGGGTAGAGCAGCAAGATAACTGGGGGAAGAAAACAGCTGAACCAGAAAACATCGAAAGAGTAGAAGCGCAGGATGAGAGACGAATCATAATGGGACATATGCGGGAGAAAGAGCGAAGAAGATACTTAACAGAGAGTAAATAAAGGATGCATGTAAGGAGAGGAGCGTGCAGTAACTGATAAGGGTAACTCATTAAGAAATGGAACACAGCCGGCCTGCTTGTTTATTGGCTGGCAGGCTCCCAGCACTTCATCACCTTTGCCAAACTGCACATTCACATACATGCACAAACACACACACACAAATACACACACACACAGACACACGCACACACACTGGGATGCAAACCTGCAAAGTTTTGCATATCGCCAACCGACTGATGCATAGGTTAACGCAGGCCTGCACAACTCGCATGGATCTGCACACATGCGCACACACAGGCAAACAAACACGCTCAATGCATGCCTCCTGGCATCTTGAGTCATTTTCTTTATGGTCTTCATTCCTCCTATTCACCTCCTTCTCTCCTGCTTTTTCTGTGCTTCATCTATCTTCTCTTTTGCTCTCTTCTCTTCCATCATACCTCCGGTTGGTCTTCTCACTATCATCCTCCCCCCCAACAACCGTCCCACCTTTGCTTCACTACCCCCGTCCTCCTCCTCCTACTCCTCCTCCTATTCCCCTCCTCCCCTCCTCCTCTTTGGTCTGAATTGGTCCCCTCTTATCTAACAACCTTGAGATGATCTTCAAAGCATTATTGCAGCCTAGCATGTGAGGTCGCAGCTTCCTGTTTCTCATCTCTCATTCCACTCCTCTCTCCTCTCCTCTCCACTCCACTCCACTACTCTTTCCCCATGTCTTCTTCCTTCATCAAATTTAGCTTCCTCCTCCTCCTCCTCCTCCTCCCCCGCATGCTCCCTCGGCATCCCTCTCCTTTCTTCCATCTCACACTCCATTTCTCTCCTTCCTTGCTACCATCTATCTTTTACCTCAAATGGTTTAATTTTCTCCCAACTGATCCTCACTCCGTCTCTCCTTTGAACCACTCTTTGCCTCCTCTCTTCTCTCATTCATTCCTTTCCCACTCATGCCATTCAACCCCCCCCCCCCCCACGGTTTTGTCTCACACAACTTGCTGTGTGTTTTTTTTTCACCTTCCTTCTGACTAAGATTTCATGAAGAGGGGAAATGGGGTTCTTCCATCATGTGCTTACACACGCCTTGTTTTTGCACGTGTCTGGCTCTGTTAAGTCTTGTAGTGTGGGCGTGCTGTTGTGGTGATCTTATATGCTTTAAGCAGCCAAAAGCCCTGCAGTCTTTCCGTTCTCAAATTAATTAAGCGTAGGACACTTTAGCTCAGATATTGCTCATCTGTCTCACTTGCGTTGACCATCTGTCTGTCTCACCTCCCTGTTGCCGTTATGTTATAGTCTGCACTACCTGTTAGGAGCCCGTTCACCATCTGTCTGCCCCCCTTGTCCACTGTCTACCCAGTCTCACCCTAGCCTGTTCCTGTCTTTCTGCTCGTCTCCTTCTTTCTGGCTGCATGCTCGGTTAGGCTTTTTGTCTGCTGGAGCCGCTACATTAGTCAGTCATCTATGTTGCCCGCTGCTTCTCATAAAGGAGTGTAAACAACAGCAGTAACTTGCTGGGTCCAGCTGAGGTCAGCATTGTTCCTGGTTATTAAGGGAGTAAATGACATGAAGAGGGAGGATTAGAGGGAAGTTTCTGCGTGTGGGATGTTTTTTTTTTCCTACTTTAAAGCATGATAATTAGGAAACCACAAGGGTACTAAAGCACAGAGGTTGGAGCTGGGAGGCAACTTCAAGCTCAAGCTAACACTTTAACACGGCATGAACATATGACTTCATATGCTGGCCGTTTCTATATGGCAGTGAGCTATGATCTTCAGATTATTTACTCAATGTGCAGAGTATTTTGCTTAGCGTTTACACTGAGTAGTAAAATATTAGCTAGTCAGCTGAACGGTAGAAATGAAAGAACATCCTGAAACTATATGAAAATGACCCCCTGGATTTGATAAAAAGTGTGCTGAAAAAGTATTTATATTCCTTTTTGTATCTTGTCACATGAAAACATCAAACTTGAATGTATTTTGTGGGCCTTTTATGTAATAGACACAATTTTGAAGTGAAGGGAAAGGTGTAATGTGCCTATTTATTCCACCCCCTTTTTACCCCTACATAAAATCAAGGGCAGCTTAGTGCCTCAGGGATACAGCTGTGAAGACATATAAAGCAGAGTTGGGTCATAAAACAATAGCACAAGACTCCAGCATCTCACGGAGCATTATTACCTGTATGACTTTGAAAATGGAAGGGGTATTTCACAACTGCAAACCAAGACATAGCTGGTTAAGAACATCAGGAATCAGAGAAGCAGCCAGTGGTAAGCTTGGAGAATCTGCAGAGATCCACAGCTCTTATTGGAAAACCTGTGAACTTGACAACTATCAGTTTTGCATTCCACAAAATACCCTTTATGGAAAAGTGACGATACTGTAAGAAAGCTGTTGTTAAAAGAAATTCTTGAGATATCCCATTTCCAGCTAGCCAAACGCCACGTGATAAACACGGCAAACATGTAGAAGAAGATGTTCTGCTCAGATGATCCCTGATATGTGTGGAGAAAATCCAGCATTCCACTCGACACTGAACAGACTATGTCCACCATGATGCACGGTGGTGGCAGCATCATGCTTAGGGATGCTTTTCTTAAGCAATGACAGGGCATCTGGTTAGAGTTGATAGGAGCATCAACAAAGCTAAATACAGTGATGGAAAAAAAACGTTAATGGGGCTGCAGAAGACTTCATCTTCAGAAGGTTCATCTTCAAGCAGGATAACAACCTTAAAGATACAGCCAAAGCTACAGTGCATGGTCTAGATCAAAGCATACTGACGTTTTATGACTCAAAGTCCAGATCTAAATCCAACCAACAATCTGTGCCAAGACCACCAAATATGTGTTCCCAGAGTACCTCAATCCATGCTGACTTAGCGTGAGCCATTGTGCAAATAAGAGTGGGTAAAAAATGTCTTGCTTTATAATGTATTGACCATACGGGGCTGAAGATAAACGTACAAAACCCTGTTTAGATTTTTATTTCTACAGAATAAAAACTCTGCCTGCTCATTTCACAAATATGAACTACTTTGTGTTGGTCAGTTGCTTAACTCATAGATAAAATGCTTAAGCTTTGTGGTTGTGCTGCAAAAAAAAAAAAATTGACAGTTAAGTGGGTGTTAATAGTTTTGCACGGTTGTGCGCAACTTTACTAAGGAGTCAAAACTGCAGGATGAATTGTGTGATGTTTGTGTTTTTGGGAATATCCATCCATCTCTCCTCCAGTCTGATGTGTGAGTAGTGTCTCCATCTAAAGTGAGAGACAGAGAGAGAGAGAGATAAAAGAAAGAGAGAATGTATGTGTTATTCTTGGACTGTGTTGTCTCAGACAGGAAGGAAGCTTGGCTTTTCAGCACCGACTGTCCCCTCTTTAAAAAATGTTCTTACCAAACTCTTTCTCTCTCTCGCACAGTCAAGGTTCCCTCACTTCTTACTTCATGCCCACTTAGACTCAATGACTAAAGAGGCTACAACTATTTGTCTAAAATGATCCACACCTCAAGAGAAGGGTTTATCCTCACGTGCATGCATGCTTGCATTAGGATTTTAATCACAAAAACAGCTCAGTTCTCTAAAGTGTTACTGTGCATGCTCACACAGGCACAAAAACATAATTCGTATCATGTGTGCGCAAACTCTCTGTGACTGTGTAAATAGAATCTGGTCATCTCGAACCGCCTAACCTCTGCAGCTGCAGGCAGAGAAACCAAAGTCATTTCTTTTCGCTTTCAGATTCTTCACCAGTTCTCATGCATTATGCCACAATGTCCCCTCAAATAGCGCAGAAAGCAGGCTAATTGGTGACCCTCTGTGACACACTGAAGCCCAGTGTGCTTAAAGTTTATCTGGCTTGTGTTTGTTACGTGCTGCAGCGCTTCTCTGCATCCCCACTGCACCTCATTTATTAATTTTTCAATATGTTTGCAGCATTACAATGAGCTGGGTAGCTGAGTGTAGCAAATGGATGCTGGAAACATCTCATCATTATTGCTCATGTTATTACGGTTTGGGCTTTTATTGGTTCAGTTATGCAATATGAGATTGACTTCATTCCAGTTTCCTGTCACTTTCTTTGGCCATTAAGTCTAAGTTCTCTTCAATATTCAGAAAGCTGCAGACACAATTTAAAAACCTAGTAAAACTTAGTCACAAAAGTAAAAAAAAAAAAAAAAAAAAAATCAAGACAAAAATACTAAATGAAATAAACCCTTAGGGTTGTATCCAGATTGAGGTCCTCGCGACACATTGAAGGAATTAAACGGGTGCCTGGTTTAAACTGATGGGCCATTAACTGTCTTTAGGACTTTAAAACCATCTGTAATTAATCCCTTTAAATTACCTCGAATTGCAGACGCAACTAATTAGTACATACATGATACTACTTCCAAAAACACTGCTGATCAAAATCAGAAAAGAGTTTTGGAGTTTTTAGAATAGTTTTAATTATTTTTTTGGGTAGAATTACAGTTTTACTGTTTTGCTGCATACATTGATTTTCATAGTGAATATTTCAGTTCTGAGTCAGTACCACAAAAAACCTTCTGAAAAAGAATTGATAATTTGACAAGGACAAATTTTTTTGGAAGATTTTTCGACACATTGCGTAGATTTAGCAATTTTCTTTTTTAAATTTTGGGTCAAAACTTGGTCGGCTTGCATTGCAATTGCTTGACTCTGAAACTGTAGCTTTTATCTGCTTGTGATTACTGTCTTTACACATTGGGTCTATGAAAAGCTTTTACAAAGCACGGTGCAGTTTGGACTCTAGGAAGCAGTGACGTGCAGTCAGGGGAGCCAAGTGAGCCCAGGCCTCACTTGTCATCATGGAAAGAAAAAAAATCCCATTCACACCCCTTTTGACAGATGGTTTGAAAGGGATGTGAAGGAAGCCATCTACGTAAAGAGAGAAGAACCAACCTTAAATAGAGGAGGATTTAGGTTCCAACTATCCAAAATTTATAATACAGCTATAGGATTAATTCCGGCCAATCATCACCTCAATTCTCACCCTCATGATAAAAACATTGTTCCTGCAAGCCAGGCCAATAACGACCCTAACGACTCCTCGTTACAGAGGAGTTGACCAGTTTCGGTTCAATCTGCTGGCTTAATGACTTTAACGACTTCCCATTACTAAAGGGGTGGACCTGTTTCTGTTGAATTTGCATGTTATCTAAGCCATTACAAGGCCTTTGTTGGGCAGTAGTATAAAGCTTGATGCTCCACATTACTCCAGACTTTTTGAATTGAGAAAGCTCCCTGGATAGGAAGCGAAACGTCTTCAAACTTTGGAAAACAAGTCCAGTTGTTTTGTTTTTTACTTTTTTTTGGAATCGTCACAGGATGTACTTTGGATTCAAAAGTTTTCTGTTGTGAAACAAAACTGAATGGTGTCATGTTAGCCTTAAGGTGTCGGGCCCACATGCAGAGATACACTCGGTGACAACGAGTAAGTATTTAAAGACTTTATTTTCAAACGGGAGAAAAGAGCACGCAGGGTGAAGTCCGTCTCGGCGGACAGCAGCGCCGAGCCAGGCGACCAGACAAATCTAGAGGAGGTTGAGAGGGGACGGTTAATACTCAGCCAGACCAGGGAGAAACAAGCTTAGAACGCAAGCTTACCACTAGGCGCAGGAAAACCCGACCGGGGAGGAAGGCAGTGTGGACTCAGCTGTGGGTGATGTTGGCAGGTGTTCGGGAGGCCAGAGAGCGGGGCGAGAGGTCCGAGCAGCACCGTGGAATACAGGGATCCAGAACAGCGAGAGGAACCGGAGAACGTTGAAGGGAGCCTTGAGTCCAGGGGTGAGGTTACCGACTCGGGAGGAACCAGAGGAACTTGAGAGAGCCGTCACGAGGGAAGCTGAGAGGCACGAAGGGAACGTCGGAACACAAGGAGGTACCTTGAGAGACACAAAAGCTAGAATTAGCGTCTTGGGAAAAACTGCCGAGAGGCCGTGGCTGTAAGGCATACCGCAACGATAACACTCTGGGATCCTCTCGCTGTTCGAGTGCGGTTCTTGTAGGCAGCTCCGGTGCTGCTGAACGAGCTGCAGGTGTGCGCACTCCGCCCACCAGTCAACCACGAACACCTGTGGAGGAAGCAGAGATGACAGGACTGGCAGCGAGCTGCACAGCCCTGCCGGCTGAGTCCTGACAAATGGGAAATGTGTTTCTTCTGCCTTAACCTGTTATTTTTAAATCTTTAAAGGTTTTATACGCTGGGAACCCAAAATTCATACCGGACACAGAGTTTGTGTTCTTTTTAAAAGATTTATTAAAAAAGGTATGGATGACAAGCAGGCAGGTATGGCTGGAAATGGTAGGAGACGATTGAGGCTGACCAGGTGAAGATTGTAGAGACAGGTAGGTGACCAGATGATCTTGGTAAAGATAGACAGATGCCCAGACTTCACCACTGATGAGTCCTCAGAGAGGCCAGAAAGGGCACTTATTCGCATAGAGACACCCTACAGCTGGCAGTTCACACAAGCACTAGAACATGGAACTAGTGAGGGCAAGGCGAGCGCAGGAGCAGCAGGATTGGCCGGAATAACACTCAAGTACTGAGGAGTTGCCATGAAGGCAGTGAATAGAGAGAGCTGTTCTGGCAGGGAGGGGCGAGTGAGGCAAGTATAGTAGCTGGAGTCACAGGTGGAACGACTTGGTGATAATTGGACAGCAGCAGGTGGAACTAATTATGGTTCTAAGTGGTGGCTGAGAGGAGCATGGAAGAAAAAACCCAAACAACCCCAAGTCATAACAGAGATTGTGTTATTAATTTGTGTTTCTTCTTTTATTTTATTCTGTAACATACCACAGTTTGCACATAATTTTATATTTGTTTCTTTCTGATAACATATTTTTTCCCCAAATTAATCAGCTGTCATGATAAGTTACTCAGTCCTTAAGTAGTCCTTTGGCCAGGTACTTTTTAACTCACACCTGGTGTTGGATGTTCACCAGTATATAAGGAAACATGCATGGTGACCTGAATGTGGTTTGTTAACTAGCTCAACACCAGGTAAAATGCAGAACACGACTCTGTAGTACGGAGCAAAACCCGTTACGCCTGACAACAACACGCCTGCGCACAGATTAGGACAGTCGAGACCAACATACCTAAAACTGGGAGTTGTCTACACTTGGGTAATGTTATGGATTGGCTACCTTTTGCTTTTAATTTAGCAATAGTACGTTGAAGTAATGCTACTCTTACTTAAGGACATTTTCACCCGCCTCTGTTTGGAACCCGTTTCTAAATTGCTTGCAGTTCTTGTCTTAAATCATTGTCATATAATTGACACATGTTTAGTAAAAATGCTGGGCAGGAAATACAAATGGCTACACTGCTCCAAACCATGGTGCTACAGTCTCCGTGTTTTGTAGCTGTTAAGTACAGATATAGTTGGTTCCTTCCTCCAGACATGAGGATACCTTTATTAACATTTCATATAAGATCTATTCAAACAGACAGATTTCTGTGATTTCCAATAGCCTGAAGGCAAACAGCAATGTTCTGTTTTCAAGTGCAGAAGCTATCTCCATCTCCTTGCAGCCCTGCTATGAATTCAGTTGCTGTCCAGTGATTATCTGATGGCAGACTCATTAACATTACCCTCACAGGGAATGTAATAATAGTCTTGAATTTTCTTTTTTGTACACGATCCACCTCACTCTAGATCGACAGACCCTTTTAGAGAAAGAGTTGTAACTCTGTGTTGCTTGACGATAGTATCAAAACAATTGCATGATAGCATGAGTCATTTTATTCAGAAACATTAAACCCACATAGCCTCCTTTCTGATGTTTTAAATATCATTGAGAGTAGTTCTATATTTACCATTAATGCCATTTTTACAAAATTGGATTTCTTGAGTGGCATCTTTTTTTTTCAATTCACTGTTTTTTTTCTTTCTAGGAATAGTTTGGGTACCCTATACCCTTTGTCACCCGCAGTCTTCAGTCATTATGCAGTCAGGATGTGCACCAGCTCTGGCCTCTGTGCTTTAAGTGGCACGACTCTCCCAGACAAATGGTTCTGCTTACCCAGTCTGGTCATGTAGAGATAGATGAGGCAACAGAATCACTTGGCCTGCTCTCCAGGTACTGTGCTGTGTCTCTGCTCTGATTCAAATGACAGATGCACAGTCACAGCCTGCTGAGACCGAGCAATTCCTAAATTTAACAGGCTTGCTTCATGCCAGGACACAGGAAGTTGCACATTTATGTCCAGCCTGTGTATTAAGTATGTAAAAGACACATCAAATTTTGTGCGTGGAGGTCTTTGCATATCTTTGCTCCTAGTGTGTGCACATGCAAAGTACTCCCAGGTGTTGGTCTCATTTGGGATGTAACTCAGGTTGTGGGCTCACATCTGGAAGATGCAGATAACCACTTACACATTTTGTTTTGTTTGTGTGATATATTTTAATATTCTGTGCACTCTGGATGTACTCTTAAGCAGTTAAGCTGATTATGAAAGTTCCTATTTGACCTTGTGATGCCG
The DNA here is from genome assembly GCA_037039145.1 of Fundulus diaphanus. Taxonomy (NCBI): domain Eukaryota; kingdom Metazoa; phylum Chordata; class Actinopteri; order Cyprinodontiformes; family Fundulidae; genus Fundulus; species Fundulus diaphanus. Next base: position 38,069,967 of record CM073132.1, read on the forward strand.
CTACATTTCCTCAGTGAAACTGACCAAATAGCCCTGAGCTATTTGCTGGACAAAATTAAATCTGACAGTGTTCACACCTTTGGCAGACCAAACACAGGCCTCTGGAAAAGAGGACGAAAAACATAACAAATGTCAGGTCAGGTTTTAGTCCAGGCTGCATATAATACATGTTAATACTGTAGAGGTTCATCACGGCGCAGAGGCCAGCAGGATGCAGTCAAACCGGTCACAGCTCTGTCAACAGCAGTAAAAGCGCTTGGTACAGGTTCGCCAGGAAAAGCTTGCAGAAAACTGCAGAACTCTCCCTCTCGTATCCTGGTTTTCTCACTCACACACCGAACGAGCCCTTCCTTCTCCCATCCACCAACCAACGCCCAGCGCACATGCTGGCCAGGGACAGACGGAGAGGGGAAAACTGCCAGGCTGGCTCAAACTCCTGTTGGGAAGACGCTTCAATACTAAAATGTGAGGATTTAAAGCCATGGAGCTACTAATTTAATAACAAAGACATCATTTCCTGAAAAACTTTAAGTCAACGTTTATAGTTTAAAATGACTGGATCTACTGGAGAATTTCATTACTAAAACTATGTGGATACCTATGAAATGAAGCGAAAAAGCAATTTATAATGAAATACAAATCTGAAAAATTGTGTATTTCAGCCCTCTTTAATCTGAGACACCTAAATAAAAGTCAGGGTTTATTGCCTTTAGAAGTAATCTAATTACTAAATACAATCCACCTGTGTAATTTAATCTCAGTATAAACTAAGCAGTTCTTTCAAGGCTCCAGGGGGCTGAGGGGGAACAACGGTGAACAAAAAGCATCTAGAGGACCAGAGAACACAGCAGACAGGTCAGGTTGTGGAGAGATTCAACGCAGGGTTTACTTTTAATTTCTGTTAAACAAAGTAAGAAGCATTATTTGGCTTCCAATTTCATGAAACACATGAAACACTGGTCAATAAAAGCATGACACAATGTGCAACAAAACTGCAACGTACCAACACATAGCTGTCAAATGAAACGCCTGCAAGAACAGTTTAATACAGAGAAACAGCCAAGAAGCTCATGGAAATTATGGAGGAGCTCCAGGGACCTACAGCTCAGGTGGGACAATCTGTCAACAGGACAGCTATTGGTTGTACGCTTCACAAATCTGGCTTTATTGGCAAAGGCGTAAGAAGAAAACCGTTCACTTTGTGGAACATGGTTGTGGCAGCTTCTATCTGTGAGAAAGCGACAGGGAAGCTGGTCAGAGTTTAATGGAAGACGACTGGAGCAAAGTACAGCGACTGTGCTGCGTTAAAGAGTTGCCTCAAAGGCAGTCATGGAAGAACCTATTTTGGAAGTGGCAGAAGACTAAAGACTGGGGCAAAGATTTCCGTTGCAACAGCACAGCAACCCTAAACAGTGGCAGGACTTCATGTCTGATTTATGCTTTCGATCCGATCTGTGTGAACGTGAGCTATTTTGGAAAGAAGAAACACACATGAAATAGGAATCATTTTGATCTGTAGACCAGAGGTAGTTGTACTGACTCAGTGAGGCTGAAAACAAAAGCATGCCGCGCTTTTAAAATTGTTTTGGTAAAAAGAAAAAAAGAAACTGAAAACCATGTGGCAATTTCCTTTCTGTTCACAATTATGTACTGCTTTTTGTAGATTTATTAAATGCAATCTTAATTGCATTTAATAAAGGGCTTGTTGTCATTCTGTAACAAAATGTGAACAAGTTCAAACGGTATGAACACTTTTGCAAGGCTTTATAAATCAAATTTCATGTTGCAAATTCAACAAAAGCTGAATCTAAATACCAATTTTTAGATTATAATTTTAACAAAGAAGATCTTTAGGTGTGCCACACTAATAAAGCATTACATTCAAATACAACCATAATCTTTCATTTATCTAGAAATTGAGCAAACTAAGCAATACAAACACACAACCTTGTTATCCTTAATAGTGTAAATCTGGAAGCTTTAAAAGACATAGAATTGTAAATGATGTGACCATATCACCAAGATCTTAACTCTACTTTAATATCTTCTTCTCGGTGCCTGCAGGAAATGAGAAATTAAATTTTTTCCCTCTCCATCAGCTTCAGCTGTTATTAGTTATTGCAGCTTTGTTGACACTATTCGGAGAAATGTTGCATATTGCAGTTCAATTTTGATGGTGAGGACGATATGATTTGGAGCAGTGAGCACATTCAGCACCAGAATGATAACAGTCTGAGTAAAAAGCCTCAAAGTAGCTTCTCAGTAAGTCAGGGTGACTCCAAGCATTCCTCCGAGTCAATTATTAGGCCTCTTTTCTCTTTCATAACATGCCCATGCATCTGTGATTTTATATAATGTGTGTTCTAGAGTGAACAGAGCTGCCAGTAACGCAAAGCGTGACTAATGGGATAACATTGAATGTTAAACAGTCTTTTAATCTGGGATGCCAAATAATGCTTCTTACTTTGTTTAACAGAATCCTTTCAAACTCTTTGCAACATAAAGGTACTTAAAGGTCAACCTTCTCTATCACACCATGAACATGAAATGACTGAAACACTGAAATCCTATTAAACACCTACACATAAAAAAGCAGATATTAAATGGGCTGTTTTGTCAGGGGACATTTTCTGTAATTGTTTTTTTTTTGTTAATACTCTGTCTTTATTAGGAATGCATATAATGTGTTAAAATGTTGTTTCACCACTTCACCATTTTGTACTTTTGCTTTCTGGTTGTTTTGTACCAGCAGTGTGAAAAGGAGCTGTTTATCATGAGATATTTTGCACAAACCATGCATCAGTTTGCACCTGGCCTTTAGACGTTCCTTTCTGCTTTGACAACTGCTGACTGACAGTAATTTTCAATAATCTATTCATAGTCTGCTGTAAGGAAATACATTACTGAGAATCTAATTAGGATGGAGGTCAGCAAGAGTTTTGTTTCATATAAACTGATGGACCCAAATAGAAATCTGTGCTCTAGTCATTTCAGATATGGTGCAATGTATATGTCTACAAAATAATGGACTGTGCATAGGACTACATCATTCTTAAAGCTCTATACAGGTATCATTGGCCTCGAAATACACGTTCATTAAAAGGTTCCCGCACATCCTTGCTCATTTTCACAAATCATGTAATTTGCATTAAATGAACCCACAAAAACCTTCACAGCATGCAGCCTTTTAAAAAGGACTATTGGGGCTAATGTTCCATAGCAGATATATTTAGAGTTGGGGGGGGGGGGGGGGGGGGGGGGGATGCTTCTCTTTTTCAGATCTTTTATTGGTGATGGTAAGTGATGGAGCTGAATATCTTGGACTGTTAGTCTCTGATCGAAGCAATGCAGTTCCAGAATAAACACGAACGCTCATCCTGAGCCTATATGCATCAGAGAAATGGTGTGGAAAATGCACAAAAATAGTTTCCTTCTTCATATGGAATTGCTAAAAAGGCATGCTTAAAAAAACTTCAAATATATTAAGTACGGCAAAACTGATTATGGAATTAGGACCTTATTCGTAAGTATCACATAGAATATTTAATAGCATATTCCTTTGAGTAAACAGCAGAAAACAAAAACAAAGTTGATTAAACTAAACTTTCATTATGGCCAGTGCTTAGATCTAAATTACCTTATTGTGTGCATTTATAGTGCTCTAAGGCAGGGCTCTCATTTTATTCATAAATGTGCTTTTAGAGCGCAATTTTAGAAATCAAACTCCTAGGTTATGGATTATAAAGAGCAACAGCTTTCTATCAGCTTTTCCTTCTAACCTTATCTGTAACGAGAGCACAGCTTCTTATTTTGCAGATCGATTATTTTAAGTCATACTCCATTTTACAGGGAGTGGGAACAAGGATTTGGGAAAAATAAGGAGTATCATGATGTTATTTGTTAGTCGTGCTCTTTGTCTCTAGATTTATGTTTCAAGTCCTGAAAGGTATGCTAAATTAAGGAACGCCTGAACATGTTCTTTTAATGTACATAACAGCTTTACATTTCTGAGGGCATATATCATTATTTATACGTTTTAAATTTGTTATCTAGCTTGTTTCCTGTTATAATGTTTATTTTCATGTTTAAAACTTAGAGAAAAATAAATGAAAAAAAGTGAGCCCAAATAGGATTGCAGAAGAGTGCTGACATACATTCAGACCATCAGATGTAGGGTTCAGGATTGCAAAGTCTGCCTGGAGTTCATGAGGCGATGATATGTGTGTTGATTTAGAGGGAGGATGTCAGGAGGATTGCTGTCTGAGAGGAAGTAGCTTGGAGACTTAACAAACCTGCCCTCGGTGGAAGTATTTAAAAGCACTCTACCCAGCCTGCCTGCAATTCATCATAATTGCTGCTTGTGAAAAAACAAACTCACGTAAAAAACCCTAAAATCCGCGCTACAATCAGGGAGAAGCTGTAATCTGCTCCAGTTCCGACCAGCTTGGTTACTCTGAAGTGCATGAGAATCAGTACCGGCATTTCTCACAATAAACATGTTCCCAAAATAGAGAACAACATGCTACAAAAAAAAATAAAATCACGCAGTGGTTGAGCAAGTCGGAATTTTTTAGTATTGCAAGTCTAACGTTTTACTCACAATAGTGTAGACGACAATACTGCTATGTAGCTGTCAAAACCTTATTTTGAGGAACATCTCCATCTCTCCTGCCAGTCAAACTCTATCAGTGCATTTCTTGTTAGTTTTCTCCCAACCACATGTTTGGCTTTAATCTTTTGATCATTTCAAGGTATTGCTACACATGTTTGAAACAAAAGTTACAATTTCTATACAATGGCAGCCCAGTGACGACCACATGTCAGTTTGACATGTTGCTATTAAAAGGTCATTTTTGTCAGAAAAACACCAGCCACAATAAAATTTTCTGACTCTAACGAAATTATCATTTTTGGTCTGTATTTGATTATTGAATCAAAAGAATAATGAAGCACTGAAAGCATAGTAGTGAGCTGGAGCTTTAACATAAACACCTCTAGTTTATTAAAGTTCCTTCTGAGTAACTGTATCTTTACAGATGTCAGAGGTCAAACCCTTCATAGAGGGGAAACTCATATTCTTTCCCTTTTCTTTGATCTTGGCTTCCCTCCTCTTTCCCGGCTCCTCCCGGTTTCACTCTCTTTTGACAGCTTTACCGAGGCACACGAGCAACAACATTTCATCACTTTCTGACCTCTAATCCATCTGACTTGGTCCATCTACTCCATTCTTTCTTTCCTTTTTCCTTCACCCCACCTCTGTCAAGTCTTTTTAACCAGACGGTTTTTATAGGACCAATATCAGCTTTGAATCTGTCATGGTCTGAATCTTTTTAAGAGTATTTCTGTTTTAAAGTGAGTCTCTATCCAGCCTAATCGTTATTTTTGGAGATCCTGAAAATAAGAGGGTGAATGTTTTACGCTTATGCAGTCATCATCTTACTTGGAAAGTGCTGTGAAAAAGAATTCTCCCCCTTACAGATCCTTTCTGTTTTTGTGTTTTGGTCAGTCTTAATTGTTTCAGGTTGTGAAACAAATCTTTTACATCAAACAAAGATAACCAGACTAAACACAAAAAGCATTTTGGAAATGGTAATTTATTCTAATAAGAGAAATAAGTTATGCAAACCAACCTTGGACTATCGGTCCAAGTAACTGCCCATATAAACCTAATACCTGGTTGAGCTACTCTTGGGGGCAACAACTGCAATCGGCCTTTTACAAAGCCGTGAAAAAACTTCTGAGTCATTTCATTTTAGAGAGCTGTTTAAATTCAGCCACATTGGATCCCAATCAGATTCTCTGGTCCACTCCAAAACCTCCTGTTTTTGTAGCTGTTTTGGTGTGCTCCAGATCATTGTGATCTTCAGCATGAGTGTTAGACCAGAAAGGTGTTTGCTGGCAAATGTAAGATAAAGCTTTCAGTTCTTCTTGTTCATCCATGGTTTTTGCCTTAAAAAATGTTCTGGGTTCTTGCAGTAATTTTGGTAAGTTGATCGCTCCTGGGAAAAGTCACCACTGTTTCATATTTTCTCCATGGTTCTCACTGTAGTTAATTGGAGCCCCAAAGACTAAAAATTTTTTTATAATCTTCTCCAAACTGTCATTTACGTGTTCCTGAGTTTCTTCAGATCTGTTACTAAATTAGATTTTCAATCCTATTTCATGTTGCCGGACAGGTTCTATTTAAGGGATTTCTTGATTCTGCAGGTCTGGCAGTAATCAGTCCTGGGTGGAGCTTGTGAACTTAAACTCAGCATCCCAAATAAATCAGTTAATTGATCAATGGGCACAATTGCTATTTTAATTAAAGACACGTTTATTTGAACAGCTTGTCTTGCCTTCATAAATGAAATCATCATTTAAAAATTGCATTATGTGTATACTCAGATTATCTTAGGTGTGATTTAAAAAAAACATTTAATGTTTTTTATGATATTATTTATTTGATGACTTCAGATACTTAAGTTTGACATAAAAACAAAACACTTTAAGGGGGGAAATACTTTTTCACAGAACTGTATGTTGTGTAAATAATGTTAACATTCACCCCTTCACAGGGATTCTCTTACGGCACACGGTAAGGTGTAATGTGGAGTTCAATGCCTTGCCCAAGGACACTTCCACACATCACGGGGCCAGAAAAAGGAGGAAAATCTCAGCTGTACAAATCTGCAGCTGGACTTCTGTTTCTCCAGTCTGCTTCGGCACAAATCCATTTGCCTGCTTTTTCTCAGGAGAAGCAGGTAGTTTCATGACCTTACAGCTGAGTTCACTTCCCCTTGGGGCAGCTGCAGCGGGAAGTGACAAATTTATTTCACACTGTTGGTGCCCAGTTTTATACCTAGTTTCTTCACGATTTTCATTTCTAGATCTATTTAACTTTGTTTTTAACTCGCATGTATACACTCCGTGAGCAGTGCTGGCAAACTTCACAGATTCCATCCTAAAAATTTTGTTTGAACAGGCAGATATGGAAGCAGATGTGTCAAGACCAGCAGAGGCAATGCCTTGGATGACAAACAGGTGTGTGCGGGTAACTGTGTGCCAGAATGTGTGTTTGGTAGTGTGTGCCTCGTTTAAGTGTTTGTGTGTCTGTGTGTTCAAGGGGTGGGTTTTACCGGAGGCTACGCTTTAGTCTTTCCGCTGAAATTAGTGACTCTGTAAATTCACCTCAAAGTGCAAACGACTACCTCTGTCCCCATTAAACATTAACCATACCTCTTTATGTAGCTGTATCCATGTGGCTCTCTGTGTGTGTCTGTTTTGGCATGATTCGGTGTGCACACATGCGACATTCTCTTCCTATGGCGACACAACAGAAAGCATATGTGGGTTTTGCGATCACTTTGGCTATAAAATAGCATCCAGTCTGGGAATGTAGCTCATTCCTCAGCCAACGATAAGCATGTAACTCTGGTATTTTACTTTTAAAGCAGAAACACTTGTCTCCTTTTCAGTATGGTTCAGACTTATGGGTGGTTTGAGATCAAGAGGCTGGGAAAACACTTAGACAAACAACCTCTTTCTGCAGGAAAAGCTTGTCTTCTAATGAAATCTGGGGCCTGCGCAGAATATCCATTTTTTTTATTTAAGTCTCATATTCAGTGATGCGGAATTTAAGACTGAGCTGCAATCTGCCCTGTCAGGTAAAATATAATCACAATTCTTTACCTTCCAGAAACATAAATTGCTTTTAGAAACACAGAAATAAATCAGAATGATATCTTTCTTGTACATCCCTGCAGATATGCTTCTCATCTTTCGTAAGCTGCAAAACATATATTTTAAGGCATCCAAAATTAATGATATGGAAAAATAATATAAAGCTGTTTAATATTTTATGTGAACAACAGTTTAAAGGATTTAGTAACAAAAATATTATAATTCAATCATTTACAATAATCATGTCCCTTTTTTCTAAAACTCAGGTTCAGTTTTCACTTCACAGTAAATTTCTATGATTTATGGAAAGCTCATTTTATTCTTGGCACAGTTTATTGTAATTTACATCAGCTTCTCTTCTCCTGGCTTCTTTCTCCAGTAAACCCTGCAGGAGAAAATCCACCAAGAAGAGAAAAAAATCCACAGAGAAAACTTATTGAAAATTTGATTCAATTATAACTGGTGCAAGTGCACAACAACCATGTAGCTGAAAACAAATATTTACATGAACTGTATAAAAAGACAAATAACCCCCAGTATATTTTTTTTTTATCTCTGACTAATGTTGAATCAAGATACAACTTTTTGTTTTAGGTCAGTTAGGACAATGAAAATTATTTTAATTTGCTACACCCAAAAATAATCAGAGAGATTTTCTAGAAGACTTTTCATAACTTCCTTTATATTTATTTGTTTTATACACTTAATGTATTTAAGCAATATTGGAAAGCTAATAACATAATGCTATGTCTCTTAAGCTTCTGAATAATTCACAACATTTGAGTTAATTGGATGCACATCTTTGGATGCATTTTAAGACATCAGCTCAAACAAGTTATTTCCTTGTATGATTATAGAACAAAAATCAAAATAATCCTGCAAAGATATCAGGAAAAGAATGGTGTAGGCTACCTCCTCAAGTCTGTTTTTTCTCTGTGTGTACAATTTCCAGAGTCCTTCAGGTGCCACATCATCTGATCACATGGGCGTAGGTTTGATTTCAACTTTGGTAGGGACACTACTGGTCTCAAGTTTCATTGGTTTGATGTCATTGGTCCTACGCAATATGCATGCCCCTATTTTTTTATACTTGACGTGAGCATCAGGGGACATTTCGTTTAAAGAGAAAAGCAGCATTTTCTGCTACATTAAAATAAATTTTATAAGCACAATATATATTGTATATAAATAAAAAGCTGCTCCTTAATTTGTAATTAAAATCAATTAGACATCACCAGAAGCACTGAAGGCCCAGCTGCTTCACCTCCAAGCTGCCCTGCATCATTATTACTGGATATCTGTGTTTCCTTTAATCATATAATGTTACTATTATACAAGTGTGTTTTTAGTATTAAAGGATTAAATGTAACACAACCTTTTATATCATCCTATGATACTTACTGTCTGAGTGTTGAAATAACTCCTTATGTCTCTTTTCTTTTTTGGTGGCATCATCTACAATCACAACACTAAGCATGAGCTTAAGTTTATTCAAATATAAAATCGCGTTTAACAATTATTAAAAGAAAATATAACACTATCTTATCCGTAATGTAATAATATCCAAAATAAACAGCCAGATTCAAGCATTTTTACCAGACACTAATGTTTGTACTAATTTACTTATTGACTGTTTGGAAATCTATGGAAAATCAAACCAATGTGTTCCTCTGTTTGTACTTTATCCTATTTCTAAAAGTAGAAATAGTCAATTAAATAGCACTATTATTATGTGGAACTCTAATTATGCTTTCTAAACAAAAAATAGCAATGTTTAGGCACCATCTCGTGTTGTTATACTCTATAAAATGAATAGCACCTGCTATTTATATCTGAACCGCCTTAAAGGGATTTTTTGGAAGCTTACATTCTTTGCTTGTCGGTTTTTCCAGCAGTCTTCAGAACTCCTGCCTGACACAGAATATTTAGTTTTATAAAATAAAAAGTTTTTTGTTGATAAAATGTATTATACTTCAGAATTAAATATTATTTTAAGATGCTAACGTTGGTTACTTACATTTCTTAAGTTCCACAAATCAAAACTACTCTCTCCTGCTTCTTCTATCGCCTGTTATAGCATAGATAATATAAATTTTTTAATTGGGACTAGTTTCGTAGTCTAATATTCGTTGTAGTAACCGCAGTATTCTAGCGTGAATTAAATTTAAATTTCGCGCTGCAAGCATGCACGCACATGCACGCACTAGAAAACAGCCAACCAGGGAGAGAGAAGGCGGGACTTAAGGCAGAACAACCAAGGAGAGTGGAGTTAAACAGCACACAACACAGTTACGTGCGCTGCTAAATTAAAGCGGAAAGACCGATTAGACACGTCGCAGGCTGGCAGACGGAGCTGCAGCAGCAGCCGCCGCCAAGCAGCGGAGCTGCGAGAGGAAAATAAGCGACTGCTGTAACAACGCTGTATTGTAAATTATAAACATGTTATTCACATCGAATTATTGGTAGGGACAATTAGGTCAGTCCAAAATTTTGGTAGGGACATGTCCCTATGGTCCCTATACAAACCTACGCCCATGTCTGATCAAATAACTATATGCATTTATAAAGACCACATCTATCTCTCAGAGATTAATGTATTTCTGTGAGGCAGTTTGTTATTGAGACCCTCATGCATGCAAAAACTACAGACAACTGAAGATGATTTAACCAATTTATTATTACAGTAAAGCAATGGAAAATTTCTTCTTGACTTGGAAGTGTGTTCTGGGACAAAACTATTTTCATTGGAGTCCAATTTGGGTGTGAATTTAGAGATATGCAGAACGGCCCTTCCCAAAGTTGTGAAAGGCCTTTGGATAAAAAACAAAACATTTTCAACAAGAACTGAAGTTTAATTGCTTTTGGTTTTTAACATTTTTGGGATTTGAATGAAGACTCATCCCCACAAACCAAAGTCACTTATGAGCATTCCTCAGAGTTCATTGCTTAGCCCAATACTTTTTAAATTGTACATGGTTCTGTTGGGTAATATACATATTTAGATAATGTCATGGTTTAAGTTGTCTGGCTTCTTGTTATTTTGCAGTTCACCCAGCTCTCCCTCTCTCAGCTATTAGTCTCACCTGTCTGGACACTAATTAGTCTTCATTCCTGTCACCTGTCAGGCTCCCTTTATAAACTACCTCAGTTCGTCGCTGGCTCGTAGTGTTCGTTTCCTCTCCATCGTGCCTGTCTGCTCCAGTTCCCCCCCGCCTTGGTTCCCGGCTCTTCAAATTTGGTTTTTGTGTAGCTGCGCTGCTGGCCTCTGTTCCTCCGTCTTCGTCCTGCTCTCTGGTTACGTTCCTGGTCCTGCAGCAGCCCAGCTCCCCTCTGTCTCATGGACTCTGTACCTGCCAGCCAGCTCCTGCATCTTTCACCTCCGCCTGGTAACAAACTCTGGTTCTTCATGTCACCACCATCCACCTGCAATAAACTCTCTTAATCCTACTCTGTGTGTGCGTGCTGTGTCCGGGTTCATCCTCGACAAAATCATGACAGATAACATGAGACACATTTTCATCTATCTATAAAACCACATGGGCTCAACCAGGTACTCTGATTACAAGTATGTCTCCATGACATAAAAGCCTGGATGTCGTCTAATTTTCTGTCACTAAATCCTGATTGTCTTTACAAAATATGGCAATGCAATTCATTTCTTTGGATGCCTTATTTTGACATTCAGTGGCATTGCAAAGAACCTCGGAATCGTTTTTGGATTAAGATTGGTCTTTTAATTCACTTATAAAACAAGTTTCTAGAGGCACTTTCCATGATCTTTGAATTATCTCTGAAATCAGAAGTATACTTTGCTGGTGAGATTACTATTCATTTTAGTAGATTGCTCCAAAATTAATCTGAGAACTCTTCAGTTAATCTAAAAAGCTGTCGCTGGAGCTTAATGAAAACTAACAGCAGAGACCACATTTCTCCAAACTTGTCTTCCCTCCACTGTCTTTTAGTTGAATTTAGGATTAAGTCTAAAGTTCTTACTTTCACTTAACAAAAAAACGTTATCATACCTACTGGTCCGAAAAGCCCAGAGGGCTAGTTTGCTTGTCGTTCCCCAGGTTCTTCATCATAGAACAGGACGAAGAAGCTTCGGCTATCAGGCAGCTCTTATGTGGAATCAGCTGCCAGCCCGGCTTCTAGATTTTAAGATCCTCTCGGCATTCAAGGTTAACAAGAAGAGATTAAGAGCTTTGAAAGAGCTCTTAATTGATCTTTTAACACATTTTTATCAGTTGTTTTTATTTTCATCTTAATTTACATGCTATACGTTTTCTTTGCAGTAGAGGGAGGGGGACCTTGGCGTTCGGATCCTCGGCTGCAGAAGCTGGCTCTTGGGACGTGGAATGACACCTCTCTGGTGGGGAAGGAGCCTGAGCTCGTACGCGAGGTTGAGAGGTTCCGACTAGAGATAGTCGGACTCACCTCGACGCACCGCTCTGGCTCCGGAACCAGTCTCCTTGAGAGGGGCTGGACATTCTTCCACTCTGGAGTTGCCCCTGGTGAGAGGCGCCGAGCTGGGGTGGGCATACTTGTTGCCCCTCATCTCGGTGCCTGCACGTTGGGGTTTTCCCCGGTGAACGAGAGGGTGGTCTCCCTCCGCATTCGTGTGGGGGGACGGGTTCTGACTTGCGCTTATGCTCCAAACAGCAGTTCAGATTACCCACCCTTTTTGGAGTCATTGGAAGGGGTACTGGAGAGTGCCCCTCCTGGGGATTCCCTCGTTTTGCTGGGGGACTTCAACGCTCACGTGGGCAATGACAGTGGGACCTGGAGGGGCGTGGTTGGGAGGAGTGGCCCACCTGATCTGAACTCGTGTGGTGTTTTGTTGTTGGACTTCTGTGCTCGTCATGGATTGTCCATCACAAACACCATGTTCAAGCATAAGGGTGTCCATATGTGCTCTTGGCACCAGGACACCCTAGGTCGCAGTTCAATGATCGACTTTGTTGTCGTTTCATCTGATCTGCGGCCGCATGTCTTGGACACTCGGGTGAAGAGAGGGGCGGAGCTCTCCACCGACCACTACCTGGTGGTGAGTTGGCTCCGATGGCGGGGGAGGAAGCCGGTCCGACCGGGCAGGCCCAAACGTACTGTGAGGGTTTGCTGGGAACGTCTGGCAGAGTCCCCTGTGAGACGGAGCTTTAACTCCCACCTCCGGGAGAACTTTAAACACGTCCCGAGGGAGGCGGGGGACATTGAGTCTGAATGGACCATGTTCCGCGCCTCTATTGTTGAGGCGGCTAGTCGGAGCTGTGGCCGCAAGGCTGTCGGTGCATGTCGCGGCGGCAACCCTCGAACCCGCTGGTGGACACCAGCGGTGAGGGAAGCCGTCAAGCTGAAGAAGGAGCTTTTTTGGCCTGTGGTACTCCGGAAGCAGCTGATGTGTACCGGCAGTCGAAGCGGCAGGCGGCTCGGCTGGTCGCCGAGGCAAAAACTCGGGCGTGGGAAGAGTTCGGAGAGGCCATGGACAAAGACTTCCGTACGGATTTGTACCAACACTGTTTACAGTGGGGGTGGTGTGCTGCTGACCTCGACTCGGGACGTCATGTTTCGGTGGGCGGAATACTTCGAAGACCTCCTTAATCCCACCAACACGTCTTCCAATGCGGAAGCAGAGCCTGAGGACTCTGGGTCGGGTTCTCCCATCTCTGGTGCTGAGGTTGCCAAGGTTGTTAAACAGCTCCTCGTTGGCAAGGCCCCGGGGGTGGATGAGATTCGCCCTGAGTACCTTAAGGCTCTGGATGTTGTGGGGCTGTGTTGGTTAACGCTGCTCTGCAGCATTGCGTGGACATCGGGGGCAGTTCCCCTGGATTGGCAGACTGGGGTGGTGGTCCCCCTATTTAAAAAGGGGGACCGGAGGGTGTGTTCCAACTACAGAGGAATCACACTCTTAAGCCTCCCTGGTAAGGTCTATTCAGGGGTTCTGGAAAGGAGGGTCCGTCTTATAGTTGAATCTCGGATTCAGGAAGAGCAGTGTGGTTTTCGTCCTGGCCGTGGAACACTGGACCAGCTCTATACCCTCAGCAGGATTCTGGAGGGGGCATGGGAGTTTGCCCAACCAGTCTACATGTGCTTTGTGGATCTGGAGAAGGCATTCGACCGTGTCCCCCGAGGGATCCTGTGGGGGGTACTCCGGGAGTATGGAGTACCGGACCTTTTAATAAGGGCTGTCAGGTCTCTGTACGACCAATGTCAGAGTCTGGTCCGCATTGCCGGCAATAAGTCGGACTCGTTTCCAGTGAGAGTTGGACTCCGCAAAGGTTGCCCTTTGTCACCGATTCTGTTCATAACTTATATGGCGAGAATTTCTAGGCGCAGCCAAGGTGTTGAGGGGATCCGTTTTGGTGGCCTTAGGATTGCGTCTCTGCTATTCGCGGATGACGTGGTCCTATTGGCTTCATCAGGGCGTGATCTACAGCTCACACTGGAGCGGTTCACAGCCGAGTGCGAAGCGGCCAGGATGAAAATCAGTGCCTCCAAATCCGAGACCATGGTCTTGAACCGGAAAAGGGTAGAGTGCCTTCTCCGGGTTGGGGAGGATGTGCTGCCCCTAGTGGAGGAGTTCAAGTATCTTGGGGTCTTGTTCACGAATGAGGGGAAGATGGAGCGGGAGATCGACAGGCGGATTGGTGTAGCGTCTGGCGTGAAGCGGGCGCTGTACCGATCCATTGTGGTGAAGAGAGAGCTGAGCCAAAAGGCGAAGCTCTCGATTTACCGGTTGATCTACGTTCCTACCCTCATCTATGGTCACGAGCTTTGGGTCGTGACCGGAAGAACGAGATCCCGGATACAAGCGGCCGAAATGAGTTTTCTCCGTAGTGTGTCTGGGCTCTCCCTTAGAGATAGGGTGAGGAGCTCAGTCATCCGGGGAGGACTCAGAGTAGAGCCGCTGCTTCTTCACGTCGAGAGGAGCCAGTTGAGGTGGCTCGGGCATCTGGTTAGGATGCCTCCTGGACGCCTCCCTGGTGAGGTGTTCCGGGCACGTCCCACAGGGAGGAGGCCCAGGGGAAGACCCAGGACATGCTGGAGGAACTATGTCTCCCGGCTGGCCTGGGAACACCTTGGGATTCCTCCGGAGGAGCTGGCCCAAGTGGCCAGGGAGAGGGACGTCTGGGCCTCCCTACTGAAGCTGCTACCCCCGCGACCCAACCCCGGATAAGCAGAAGAAGACGGACGGACGGACGGACGGACGGACGGACGGACGGACGGAAGTTTTCTTTGTTTTGAATCGGGTATTATTTTAGAGTCTTTCATTTAAATTTGAGCTACTCACGTGTTGAAAGGTGCTATGTAAATTTTTTTTATCTGATTTGAAATGTGAAAGCTTTGGTCTGGTTTAACATCAGACAGTGAAAAAACAAAAATCATGTTTATTTTTACACAATGCATGCCAAGATCTGGTTTCAGCTGTAACATAAAGTGTCAGGTATGTGGTTTGGCACAGCAGAGGTGTGTTGTTGTCGTGCTTACCTTTCTCCTGCAGGGTGTGACAGGCGGGCACCAGCCGCAGGTATTATCCATCTTCACAAATCAGGAAGCGGCTGGAGATAGATGGAAGGTGTCAGAGCATTAGCTCACCTGAGCAGTACCTGACCAGAACCTTATTCATAGATGGCACTGTGAGCCGAGAAATACCACCATGTCTGATCCCCCGTTCTTCTCCTCTCTAGATCCACCTATATTCCAGTCCGATCCTGTCAGTCTCTCCTTGGTCATCATTATCCAGTCCTCTGAAAGCTCCGGATCCCTGGACCCTTCCTGGCACCCCGGTCGGCCATCGTTCCTCCGTACCTTCTGGCATCCATCAGTCACCTTCTGGCCTGTCCACCCTCCACCAAGGACCACTCCACCAGATCCGAAACCCCACCTCTGGTCTTCACCGGTCACCACAGCCACACTCACTCCCTCCGGTTCTTCACTTATTACTCATTCCTCCGCGACCAGAGCCTTCCCTGCCGGCCAAACTCTCATCCACTTCCATAACCCTTCTTTCCCTTTTTCCAATAAACGGTTTAAACCATACAGTGCCTCCATGTTTGACTCTTCCGGGTCACCGAGGAAGATAAGGATATGACATAGAGTTTAGTTAGAAGATGTTTGATTTTGACGATCGACTCCTTGTAATACAGTTGTGAGCCACTGACGGTTTTGTGCATGGATGTGTTCAACTGAACTTTTTTTTTTTTTTTTTAAATTAAATAATGTTTTTTTTTTCATGTCAAACTTGAACCTGACGTCAAAAGAAGGTATTTTTAGGGAGGGAACAAAACATGTATCCTGTGTTTTCCCGGTGCAAGCTTTAGTTGTTGTATGCAGAAAAAAGCTCGGTGACCACTTTGGGTGAACAGTATGCACACAGGCAATCCAGCTGTTCTGCACACACAGGCAATCTTTACTAGGACAATATATTAATAATGTATTCCTCTTTCCTCTCTTTAAACTGTGTATAGGGCCTTCTTTTTCACTATATTATTTAAAAGGTCTATGCCCTAACCAACAAATTTAGTTAAACTGAGTTCTTTTCTTTTCACCACGATTTTGTTGTCACTGGAACAGTTCCTGCAGCGATGGTCATTTATGGTTATGGTAATGGCCAGTCACAGATACAGACATACATTAAGCTGGATTGTTATTTTATTGCAAAGCACCCCCTTTTAAAGCATATTTGATGGTGCGGCCTCTGCTTTTGCTTCTTTTGTCTAAGTGTTACAACCTTTCTCAGCATGTGTTACAACCCAACCCCATAGTGTGATAATTTGTGACATAGGGGCACCATGTATTTGACATTGCAACGGGAGGTCTATGATAGTCCTTCAGGGTTTTTAATTTGTGCCATTTGTAGAAAACACGTTTGTATTTCACTTTGAAGCTTAAGAGCTGTAAGTCCAAAAAACCTGTGAGTTACAGGGATCGAGCAAAAACTATACAATCATTAACAGTCAGCCAACATTTAGATACATGGCTGATGAAAGTGCAGTGAGACTGCTTTGAATGTTGAGTGGTGGCCTAGTGGTTAGAGGAGCGCGCTTGCACTCAGAGAAGGATGCAAGTACCCAGTTCGATCCCCAGCGCCTGCACTCTGGGTCCCTGAGCAAGACCCTTAACCCCAGATTGCTCCCCGGGCGCCGCACATGGCAGCCCACTGCTCCCCAAGGGTGATGGGTTAAAAGCAGAGAACAAATTTCGTTGTAATGTATGTTTCAATGACAATAAAGATGATATTACTATTACTATATGTTGGACCATAGATTTTTCCTAGTTTGAAACATAGCATTAGTCAGTAGTCATATGTAGTTTAGGTATTTTCGATATGTAAGGTTTCATCAGGTATGCCTTGTTGTTTAAGTTCTGTTGATGTGTAGTTCCTTCAGTTGGAAAAAAATATGTCTAACTGTGTAACTATGTCTAGCCATGTCTGTCTTTTGAAGCAGATGTTTTGTAAACCTCCAGAATTTAATTTTACTCAAGTCAGGGTAAAGTTGAAGGATTGAAACGGGAAAAGGGGGCTGAACAGTCTGTGATGTTAACCTTTGTCCTTTTTTTCAGTCTTCCAATGATTACCCATCTGTTTGCATATGTGGCCTATGCCCACAAATTATCATTTTTTTCCAACAGACACCTTCATCCATGTTTTTACAGACAGCCAACGATGAAGTTTTCCGCACTAACCCGTATTTTAATACACTCTTCAGATAATTGAAGATAAACTCTCTGGTGTGCTATGGCTCTAAATTTCATTTGACAAGGAAGTGCGTATAAGATAAGATGTTGGCTTCAGACAGTAATCCCACATGAAAAGGCTTTCCTTCATTACTTTTCCGCAGACATCTCACAGGGACATACGCCGCATAAAACATTTAACCTCTTTCCCAAATTAAAAAGAAAAAGAGAGGAAGAGATTGATTGGAAAATTTTCACAGAATTTCAATTTGGCATCTGTTTGGGGCTTACCTCTGTGACTGATTACTTATTTATTGATAGCGAAAGAATAGCTATCTCTGAAAATCAAATTACAGAGCTGCAGCATTTCTCTGCACGGCTTGAACTTGTTTTGCAAGAACGGATACAACCAAACCCAACCATATAGGCCACATTAGAGGGAGAGAAACAGATGGGATTTAGCAGAAAAGGTCTGATTTGTGTGTGTCAAGCACACTAAGCGCGGAGCGATCACTGTGTCTCCATACAAAATTGCTTGCATGTGTACGTTTTACATGTATGCATCTAACAGTGTGTGTGTGTGTGTGTGTGTGTGTGTGTGTGTGTTTGCACACTGTAGTTGCCTCTTTAAACCTGCAAGTTTTTCCGTGTGTCAGTAATTATTAATCTGTAGGTGGTCACAGCAAGGCCAGAAGGGGAAGTTTAATACCCGTGCAGCCGCGTGTGACGGTGAGTTGATTAAGAGGTGAAGTGCAGCCAGTCAGTGACGGATGTGTACATTTGATAGTGTCTGTCATTTACCATGCTGTGGCCTATAATTTAGTACATTTTTTTTTGGTTTGAGAGCTATCTTGTTGTTTGTGTGTTAGCTTGTGCAACGCACTGCTGAATGTGCGTAGCATGGGGAACAGCCTTTTTGGTACCTGGGGTTCAATGTCTAAAAGTTTAATCAGTAAAGTTTGCATTAAAGATTTTACTCATAGTAAATCTGGTCATTACTTTGGGTTACCATAATTCCACAACTCCAATATATTGGTACATGTTTTGCAGAATTATTACAATATGTCACAATGTGTAACGCTAATTTTCTCTGTATCACTAAATCTATTTTTTATAAGCCTGCTCACATGTAATTCAAGATGGTGGCAATAATCTAATTAATTTTCACGTAAATAGGAAATCAAACATAAAAAATAAGCAAGAAATCTGAACAAATGATTCCTTAGGGTATTTCTTAATGCACGTGTAATAAAGTGAAATGGCATACATAATGAGTTTGTTCCTGTATTAAGAAACTAGTGGCATGCAGGCTTGGGTGTGATTTCTTCTTTTTTGCCATTCTTCCACTGTTTTAATTTTGTTTTAAGTTCTGGTGGCCTATTTTATGCACTTTGATCCCCCGTTCATGTTCATTGAAAAATCCACCCACGTAACATCTTTAAATCTTCATCAAGAACGTCCTGATACATTTATCCATTCCTCCTTCCTTTAATTTTATCAAATCTGCCAGCTCTAAATGCTGAAAGACATGATGTTCTTACCTCCAAACTTCTATTGTTAGTATGCTGTTTTTGGAGTGGTGTGCCTTGACATCAGTCCTCCAGAAATGATACGTGCAATGCCATCCAAAGAGTTAGATTTTGATCTCATAAGAGTAGGATATATTCTCAGATTTTTTATGTTTTTTCTAGCAGCAAACATTCAGGAAAGCTATGGAGGTTAAGCTCATTTGTTATATTTTCCATGAAAAAAAACTGTACCTGCTACTTCTTGGTGTTGCTGAAACCTTTTGACACCACTGCCAGAAATCATGCAAGGAACCCAAGGTTGATGCTGGATTATGTTGAAAAGATGTACTTTCTACTTCCACTTTATTATCACGGCTTTGCTCACAGGAGCATTCAGAAGTTTAGAAATATGTGTGTAACCAATGCCACCAGTGTATTTGCCATAAGAGAGTTCTTTGCTTTTATGCATCATAACATGTCAATCAATCAATCTGTATTGTCAACTACAATTTGCATTATAATCGAGATTACAGTTTCAGTACAAACCGTCCGTCACATGCATCACATACATTTCTTTTGATCCCTAAGTAAAGAGAGATGATTTTCATTGGCCACCAGTCAGGGCTAAACCAGTTGATATTAATTTTCTTTAATTTGGTGGTAGGGTTGCTTCCAAAATATTGACAGATTCAGCTGGTTTCTTGGTTTTCAACGTTTTTTTAAGGTGCGTCATCAGACTTGTTACACATAATTTATAATGTTAACTGTGTTTCATATCTTTGTATCCACTACTTGAGTTGTTACCAACATGTTGTGTACGTTTCATGTTAGCCGCATAAGAAATATACTTCCACAGGAAAACATAGATCAGTTTGATGCTTATTTTTCCTGCTAAACTTCCTCTCATCAAACCCCATGTCTGCTTTAGGCCTTCAGTGACGTGGATGGGACCTTTCTTTAGTCGTCCAACCCACATATTTACACGACTAAAGTGATTTCCCCTAGTCTAAGAAAAAAAAAAAAAAGCTTTAAAAGATTATCTGATCTGTGTCTCAGCTTTACTGTTGATCCTTTCACGGTTCAAAATGAAAGCTGGGGCAGATTTTAGTCTGGGCGAGTTACATAACCCCAAACAGAGTCCAGAGTTTTACACACATCCTCTCCCTGGCGGTTGTCATAGCAGCAGAGAGAGAGAGAGATTCATAGTAGCAGGATGATTGATGTTCCTTCCGTTTTCAGTCAGACAACAGGTGGAAAGCAGCTTAATGTTGTTCTACAGATGGAAGTCTGTGCAGTTCATTTTTCAAAAAAAAAAAGGATTCAGAAGAAGCTGTTAATGTTTCTTATGTTGTTCTTTTTATCAATTAGCTTCTTGAACAAACTGACAAGTGTTGCCTGCTGGTAGTCAAAGGTCTTCTTGTTTTGTTTTGAGTGTGCTAAAGGAATTCAAATGTAGGACACAAAATTCAGCCCCAGTAGTTTAAAAGTAATACTCTCATGTCTGTGCTAGACGTAATCCTGGGGATTACAGATCCGATGCTTGTTCATCAGCAGACATTTAGTGAGGGCTTTAGTGAGTGCTGAAGTTGCTCTTGCTTCAGGGGGTTTTCTGTTGCTTTCTCAAAGGTCACTCTTTGAGAACAGATTGAAGGGAAGTGTGCTCTTTATCAGAAGCGCAGGAGGCTGTGAGTCAGTGGATATAGAGCGCGATGATCTCATAAAAACAAGCTGAATCCTCCAGTTTCTCTGCTGTGTTTTTTTAAATGATCACTTTGGGTCTTGTGTTTCATATAGGTTAAGCAGTTTGGTATGGTAATAGGTCTGAATCCCAATAGTCACCATCTGGACATTGGTTAGGAGCGACGGTAAATTTCCATTTGTCACTTTGAGACTCACTTTGTCTTAAATCTAAATTTATTTTTATTTTTTTTTGTGTGTGGAAACAGTGTCTGCTCCCATAGAGATTTCTACTAATTTTGCTTTTTTGTCCCACTAAAATGCATCAGACAATAAAACACATTTGAATAATCCACATAAGTCCACAGACTTTTTTCCCCAAATGTCCTGAGGATCATTAAGATGTTCTTTTGGATTGTGTGAGACAAAGCTTCAAGTTATTCCATGGATGCCATTCTGCCCAGCCTCTTTCTTGCTGAATCATGAAGACTGACATTCGCTGAATGCTTTATATGTTTTTCTGGGTACTCATGTGAACCTCTGGATCGGTTGATCTGGTCTTGGAATAATTTTGGTTGGCCAGCCACATCTGGGTAGGTTCACCACTGTTCCATGTTTTCTCCTTTTTAAGATAATGTCTCTCACCATGGTTCATTGGAGTGCTGGTGTCCAATTCAAAACACTAATATAGTTCATGTAATGTTTTTACTTAATCTTTTTTTTTTTATCTGATTTTCATGATTTAGTGTTCATGCTTTTGTGTTTATTTCCATTTTCATGTTTTACCTCCCTGAATAATTTTCTGTGCTGTTTTCCACAGTTTATCTTGATTTCACACCCATTCCTTTTCCCCCATGATTGTGTTACCTAATTACTGGCTTTAGTGAAGCATTACTTCCTTCTGTCGATAACCCATTTTTCTTGAAATCTTTATCTATGCTCTGTTTAGTGTTCTTCTAATTCTTTGCATCTTGTCTTTTGTCTGGATCTATTTTAAGTTCCATTCAGTTTATTTTCACTGTGGCACCTTATGTTACTTTTTAAAATAACACTTTTCTGTTTAGTATAATATAGACACTGCTTCTTAAGCTTGGATGTTGTTCCTGCCAATGACTTCAACTCAAATCTTTGTGACATGCAAAATAAATTCTATTCTTTTGTATTCTTACACTTGCAGCTTCCAAAAGCAATCCCATACAATGTTTCAATAGTCAAGTTCCCATCAACGTTTCTTTAATGCACATTTTGAAGTCTTGCATTAGAAATGGTTGATGGAAATGGGAAAATTCGAATCAACTTACTGAATTTCGCAAAAAGGTTTTTACGCTCGCTTGGGGTGGTTTTTGGCGTTTTCGAAAAAGAGTAAATGTGCTAAAGGGGAGATGGAAACACATTTGTTGGATAAGTTCTGATTTAGCAACCATTTACTTCACATGACTGATCAGCTGTTTCTGCTGCCAACATCTTCCCAGCTGTTCCCGTAATGTTCAAAAACAGGGCTGGAAGCAACAACAGGTACATGTGGACAGATTCAAGCATTTCTTAGTCTCATCTGTGGAAAAAAATATTGCAACACATTCATTAAAACCTCACTCTATTACTGATCTGTGGTCTATACTAGTTATCAACCTCAACTCCCTGTTTATTAGAGCATAACGCCAACGTATGACGACATACCGCTTTGCACCGCCTGGTTAATTCACTGCAAACCAAAAAAAAGGAAACACGTCTGATCCACATTTTCTTATTTGCAACATTTTAAAAATCCGCTCAAAATTTTCATGAGAATTGGATGAAAACATGACTAATGATTCCCTGGATAAGTTGCAGTGATCCAGCCCTCACAAATTAAGTTTACCCTGTGTCCTTGTACCCGAGAAACACCTACCTGTAACTTACCTCAGTATCGGAGCAAATCTATGAGCTTTGAGTTAATCATTTTCAGCATAAATTGCAACTCCAACTATCCTCCTGACCTCTACATCTCTCCTCTCCTTCAGGACATTCCCTGGACTGCTTTATGTGATCTCCAGCTTCACTAAAACATTAATGCATCCTTCAAATCTCTGTTTTATGTGTGCTAGGGGTCTAGAATCTTATTCTAGACGTCTACCACATCCTGCCAGACTGAAAACGACCTTTTGTTTTTTACTTTGGTGGAGAGGCTGGCAGTAGATTTTTGTGGGAAACGTAACAGTCCCAACTATTTGAAAGTTGTCTACATGAAATCGGAGGTTTTGTTTTAGTGTTCTCTGACATTTGAAGTCCAAATTCCAGGTTGGACAAATCTTACAGAATTCATCCTGAAATTAAAAAATTAGACTTGAAGGGTAGAGTTTCATAATTAACTTCAACTTCATCACCCAATATGGCTACTTCATACATAAAAAAGTGTTTTTATTGCTAAAATCTCAAGCCTTTTCCAATCAACAAATTCTGCAGATTTTACCACTTGCAACCAGAACCTGGTTAACATGGATGATCTTTCATCATCTGGATAGTAGAAACATTGAATAGTGAGAAACATTGAATGCAGCTTAAAATCCAGCAATGTGGATGCTGCCCTTTTTGCGGTTATTTGGCCTCCTGACAACAAGAACACGCTAGCTAGTGTTTAAAAGTTAATGGAACAGTGTCCGATGCTGTGGTGTCATCTACAGGTGTGACCCATGGTTGAATTTTATCAACTTTGTTTTTTTTAACGCAAGTATGCACAAATCAGCATGAGAGTCGTCACATTATAAAGAATGCTGAAGCCCCTGTTGGCCATGACCCTGTCCTACAAGATATTCTGGAGTGGTCACAGTTGTCTTTCTCGCATATTAACCCGACCAAAATAAAGGAAATGTGCATAGACTTCGGGAAGACTTCTCCCTCTCTCCTTCCACTCTTTATAATTAGACAAGTAGTGGAGGTGGTACAGGAATACAAGTACCTGGGCACAATGATGGGCTATAAAATGACATTTGAGTGCCAGACTGATGCAGTGTGTGGAAAAGCCCACATGAGGATACATTTTTTACTGAAAATTGAGGAGCTTTAAAATTGATTGTGTTTTTACATATTTTTCAGTTGCTGATTATAAATGTATGTTTTAGAGCAATCCCTTTTTAACTTGATGAAGCTGCCTCTTTTCCTCCTCTTTTGTCAGTTGTCTGCGTAATTGCTTTTGTGATTTTATGATGATTGTTACTGAATTGCCCTTTGGGGACCTAATGAAGTAAAGTCTAAAATTTAAAGTCTTGTACAACATAGGGCTGGCAATATACTAAATAAAAAAAAGAGATATAAGGTGAGACTATATTGTTTATATTGAGATGGTCTATATAGTTATAATTATACGTTTATGTATTCCAGTAGGTTCTTTTTCAGCCATTTCTTTTATTTATGCACAGCTTTTTGTTAAAAGAAAATTGCCTGTGAGACATTTGGGATAAAGCTTTGATTCAGAGACTCCTTTTTATAATTACTTTATGAAAAGAAAAACATATAGAGATGAATATCGTATTTCGGCATTCAGCCTGAAAAATATTGAGATAGCATTTTAGGTCCATATCGGCCAGCCCTAGTACAACGGAGTATTGTATACAACAATATGTGGATCACGCTTGTTCATCCCCATGTGGAAATAACACTGGATAGACCCTGCAGAGGAAAAAATAGATGGCTGGTTGCCTCAGCAGTTAAGCAGAAAAATTATAAATACATGCATTGTCCCGTTGAACTTGGCCATGGTTGTCACCTTGATAGTTTAAGTCATCTCTTAAAATCAACGTTCACGTACCTTTCTGTCTGTCTGAGTAGTTATGCTTAACAATTTTGTCTTACACAATGGCTAATTATGTTAAAACATGAAAACACCCAGGTTTATCAGCCACAAACATTTTATTTCCAGCCAGAGGTGGTAAATTATGATGTTCCAAGAAATCATATCTTGTTTTGTTTCTCCACCTGATCTGTTGCCGACTGCAGGCTCAATCAATCCCCAGAAAGAGAAACATCTAATGTTTTGCTCTGCATGTTGCAAAAAATAACTCTAAGTGGGTATCCAGTCAATACAAATTTGATATCCCACGGCTTTAAATCAAGCACCAGTATTTGTTGAGTTGGGAGAGAAACTTAGAAAACTGAACAGAAGAGGCAGCCCACCTCGCCAATCTTATGTGAAGTGGTTTATTCAAGTAGTTTGAAATTATACAAAAATTAACGCCTAATTTCCTGCACTTAAAACAGGACTGTTTGAAGCCTTTATGAGTAGTTGGTGTTTTAATGTTATTGGTCAGTGTGATGGAATTCAGATGGGTAACCCAAGCTTACGGCACTTCAAACAGAGACAAAATGGCAACAATTTTAGTGCCATCCAAATCGATTTGAATATAATCTAAAATATTGTTGGTATAACATATCAATAACAGTTTTGCATTCTGTCTGTAGGGTGTACATAAAGACCAGTCTGGTGTAGATCCTGTATTTTCCCAGTAAAACAGCATGTCTCTGTAGTTACAACTTTGTGGGCGAAAGCAACCAGCTCTTTACCACATAAAAAGAGAAATCTGTGGGAAATCTCACAGAATTTCCTGTTTGTGGCTTTTCTTTTGCACTACCAACCAGAAACACTTTCTGTACATGCTAAGAGCTTAATGTAGTATATCCATGTCCTATTTACGCATGTAAGTATTGCTTGTATGTGTTTTATTGCTATTTCCAGTGCTCCTCTGTCTTTTTTTTACTCTTTTTAGCCATTATTAAAACACTTAAAGTAAGTGGATGCACATGTTAATGTGCCTTAAGGAGAGAGAATCCTAACTTTGTTCTTTACAGCCACTGATATTATTACAAAAAAAGACAAATAAGTAAAAAATGGTGACACAATTTAACATGAATGCACTCTGTGGACCAGAAACAAAAACACAGAAAACAAGGAAGTGATATGCAGACACCTGGGAGCCCAGAGTAAACGGACCCTGCCAGCTTTGCTAACAACACAAGGAACAGACCAGGCAACATTTTGTATTCTGCCTCATTGTGTACGACAAATCCAAGGAATAACTTCTTTAAAGCCTGTGTTTTCTGGAGCAAAACAATATTAAGATATTTGTCTGTGGGTTTTCTGACTTTGCTACAAACGTTACAAAATGCCTCAGATGATGTCAGCAGCAGAAGAAAAGCTGACTGGACAGCACATTAAAGGTGATACAAAATCTTCTTTTATTGCTTTTCCTCTGTCCAATTCCCATTATTTTATGACTCAGAATATCCGACTCATCATGTTTCCAGCTGCAGACACAGAAACAGATTTTGTCGACTAAATAGTACAGTGAAGAAAATTAAGTTTTGGTTAAATCAATAAAATGGAAAGTGTGGGAGGAGAATTGGGCCCAGTCATCAGTCTAATAATAACAGCATTTTTTAATGTGTGCATTTAATACTGCCTTGGATATAGTTACATTTTCTAAATCAGACCTGCTGGGACCGAGCCAGGTATTATTAAGCATGAATAAAACATCTGACTCTATTTAGCTTGAGGTCCTGCATTTTCTCATTTCTTCCTTTTAATGAGCAGCTTTTAATAAAGTTTTTTCCGATGATGAAACCTAATTGCAACATTTAGGGATATTTGTGTGCACGATGTCCACAATTTTTAGTTTCCTTTTGTCTTTATTAGGCATTGTGTTTTACAGTTTGTAAACCATTATTCATTAGAGTACAACTTGAGATGTCTCAGTCATGATTCTTGCCATTTAAAAATGTACAAATAGTCATTTTCCCAGTTTGAAGTGTCATTAAAACCAATGCTATGTATATGCAAACAATAACACAGTCCCTTTTGTAGGTACACCCTGTTAATTGTGGGCTGGATTCTCCCAAAGTCTGCTGAGAAAATATCCCCCGTGCCTATAAACCACCAGCAGCAACGTGAAGCAAATCAGGATGGACGTTTATGTTTTATCCATAATTCTGATCATATCCTCTGATTGACAAGTTGAATTTGAGACTCATCGGACCAGGCAACGTTTGTCTAATCTGTTTGTCTAATTTTGGTGCGCCTGTGTAAAATACAATCTTCAGTTTCCTTTTCTTAGCTCACAGGAATGATACGAATTGTTGTGATTCCAGAGACTGGTATTTTTCATACCTTTGTTTTGTCTCCCTGTCATCTCAGACTAGTACGCCTATTCTCTTCTGAAATCTGACATCAACAAGAAAGTTTTGCCCACACAACTACTGTATTTTTCTTTTTTTTGACAATTCACTGATGGTTGCATTTGAAAATCCCAGTAGATCAGCAGTTTTTAGAATACCAAGCCCAGCCTGTCTGACAATAAAAGCAATGTTTACTTTCAGACTAGAATAAAAGAAAACCAACTGTTTAATAAAAAACAGCTGGTTAGAAGAGCAAGCTGGGAATGGGTTTCTTTTGCCTTTATTCGTAATCTCTAAATCTTAGCTGCCCTTTATGTTTTTCATATTTTCTGTATCTTCTTCCCTCCCTCTTACTCTTTTTATGGATTTTTTTAAGTCTTCAATTCTTCATCATTGCTGAAAACACAGAGCTTGTGGAGAGACGACAAAGAGAAGATGGTCCATTAGTTTAGAATAGGATACATATGGACAGGCTCATAGACACACATTCTCTGTGCATCTAGCCAGTCATAGAAAAAAAAACATTGGATGTGATCTGATTATGACTGGGTCAGAAATCCTGCATTTGAGAGCGCACGCGCGAAAACTGTGGGCCTTTGTCTTGTATGGTGTGATTTTGTGCAAGTGCACATTAATGAGCAAAACCCCGAGGTAGATAGGGCAAATCCCTCTAAATAATCATAGTAACCTCTCTTTTCATTTTATGAGGACTTTATCCTTCCAGCTCTCTAGCAATTCTCCGTCTTACTAAATCTCTCAGTGTCCTTCTGCTATAACTTGGTTATTTGATTGCACGTCCTCCAAATCCACTTCCAATTCAATGAGTTGCCAGCATCAGATCCCATGATTACATTGAGCTCTGGATGCCAAATCCCCTGCGCGATCTCTGTACTCGCCCTATACAGGCTGACACAGACCAGCGAAAGTCATTTAAATGTCTGAATGTGCTACATCAAAACTCTGATAATAAATCAGATAATCAGTTTACGTATTTTGTCTCACTACAACCACAAAACTAAATGCATTTGATGTTTTCATGTGGGAGGTCAAGCCAGAATTGCATATAATTGTGAAGTGGAGGCAAAGAGAAACATCCAATTTTTTCCCTAATATATCCCAGAAAAGTGTGACATGTTTTTACAATCCCACTAAAGTCAATACCTTGTAAAAAAATTTTTTCTTCTTTTTGCTGTATTCACTCCAGCAATCCAATCCATCTTTTTTTTCTGAACCACTTTAAAACTGTAATACTCAGACCAGGAAACTGATATTCTAGCCTGACACGATGTGTTTTAAAAAAGGTTTACTATAAAGTGGGAAGTGAAGACAGGCAAAACAGCCTGTATAATAACAGTTCAAACAGGCGATTGCTGGACCAGCTGGTGATGGCTGAAGGCGGGAGTGAACAAGACCAACGAAACCAGAAGACGATAACTGAGGCAGGTTGACCAGGTGATGATGAATGAAGCAGGTATGGCCAGAGTAGAAGCCTATGAATCTCTAGTCTAGAGAGAGATGAGCCAGCACTAGATCTACACAGGAACACACTATGAAGCTGGCGGTGCACACAAGCACACAAATGTTAATCTCGTGGTGGCAGGGCGAGTGCATGAACACAGGATCAGCTGGCTGAGGAGCGCAAACTCTGGAGAAGACACATTCAGACAGAGAGATGAGCCGATCTGGCAGGGAATGACTGTGGGAGGCAGGTAGGAGGAGCAACTGGTGAAAAGACTTAATGCTAATTGGCAGCAGCAGGTGAAGCAGATTAGGATGAACTGAGTGGCGTTGGAGGAGAGTGGAGCATGGAACGGAGAGAAAACAACCAATTAGTCTAAAAAACACTAACAAAAAGCTCAAATAATGACAAAAACACAGTATCAAGAATCAGGAATCCTTATTATCATCATGGGTTACCATAACATTTTTGATGAGACTGACACTGGCTCAAGATGCACACAGATTGCATATAACACACAGACACAAGACAATGTTTGCACACTTTTTTTTTCTTTGTATGCCTTAAGTTGATTTCAATGGCCAACATGTGGCTTCCTCAAAATCTTAAAGCAAGCAAATTGTCTTTAGGGTCTAATAAGACTAATATCTGAGTCCAAAAAGTCAGATAGCAGTTCGTTTATAAATTATTTACATTACTAACCTGAATCTCTCCAGGTGGATTTTGTTCCTTTGATTCAGAGATTCCATTTCCTCAGAACCCCCTCCTGCTGAAGCAAGTTACCAATATTAGCATCATATCATGCCATCTCTTAAACCCATATTCCAGTTCTTGCTTAGCTTGTAATATACACATCAAGATTTCTTTTTTACTTTGTAAGTGTGGAATAGTAAATTTTAAATGACGTAATATGGCCGGACAGACCTCCACACGGCTCCACACATCCATGTGGAATCGCTAACATTGGGAGGGATTTCATAAAATGGACGAACCGATCAGGATCGCTGGGCGTAGATGTGATGTATCAGAGAAGCAACTGTTGGGAGGAACAGTCAATACGAGGAAGCAAGCGAGGAAGCAAGCGGTAAAATTGAAGCTGCTGTTTCATCAGTGTTGTCCAACCTACCAAATATTAATTCTTTAAAAGAACACCAGAGAATGGCTTTGAAGGCTTTTGTTAGTGGAAACAATTTTTTCGCCTGTCTCCCGACCAGGTTTGGCAAGAGCTTGTAGCACGTCAGTAAAGAGGACAAGTGGTTTATCCAATCATATGCAAGGATTTTTGATAAGGGCCCCTCCCTCTGAAATACATCTCCAATGGAGCAATCCCAGATGATGTGTGTAGCTCTGTGGAACGAAATCCATCTGGCGAGAGTCAGGTTAGTACATTACTGTGCTGTTGCATGAATTAATCACCCGAATACTCCATCGTTGATATAGGACCAAAGTGCTATACATATTCAAAGACATAAAATAAACTAAGGTTACATTTACACTGCAGGGAAATGTGCTCCAAATCGGATCTTTTCGCCCATATGCAAACCATATCTGTCTTTTTCACTGCAGTGTGAACGGCCCGATTCTGATCTTTTAACCCCCCAAAAAGTCTGATTTGTGCCACTTCCATATGTGGTACTAATTCCGATACAAATTGGATATTTTTCAAAGCGTCTGCAGTCTTAACAGTCATGTCGTATTTGTCGCTCTTCTTGCTCCAACTACACATCCACACACAGTAGTAACAATTAGCGCTTCATAAAAGACCATTGTTAATAGCTGTGCTGTTTTTTTCTTACCTTACGTCATCTTGCTATGATATGGTCTTAATATTGTCGGCTCCTATTGCTCAGCAGCTTTACGCCGGCCGGTATCCGCGTTTTTAAAAAAATTTTTAAGGTTATTTTTAAACAAAACTTTATTGGACGCTTCTAGAACCATTACAGTCGCAATTACTTCCCTAAACAGTGCGCCTCTGTTTCTCCTTCTGTTATCTGTGCCTGCGGGTCACTTTGCAGTCTTGAACCATTCATACTGCTGTCTGAACGGTTCAGCAGCTAAAATGGGGGTAATGTACTCATATATTTGTGTGTTAAAAGAAGTGCTGAAGCATTTTGTACCCTCTGGAGCTGGACAATAGAAGAACCACTGACACCTACATAAAGTGCATTGCAGTAATCAAGATATGTGGTAAAAAGGCATGAATCACAGTCACATGAATCAGCAGCTGTTAAATGCAAAATCAGAAGAACAGCATGATTACCAGTCAATAAAATAGAAATAGAAAAACTTTATTAGCTAGAAATGTATTGATTAAAACGTTTAAAAGAGCTGATGCAGTGTTGTGTAAAGCTTTGTAACCAGATTGCAAAACCTCTAAAACCCTCTAAAATATTCTGCTTTGAATTAAGGCCATTGATTGAAAATAAACAACCTTCTCAAGGATTTCCGAAGTGAAAGACAGTTTAGAGCCTGGCCTATGAATTGCCAAGACTTTCTAGAGCAGGATTTTTAGTTAGAGGTGTGACAACTGCACGTTTCAAACTTTCGGGGACAATGCCAGACAACAAAATACTGTCAACAGAAAAGCACAGTTCTGGATAAAAACAGCAGTAAACTGAACAGCAGTGGAAGAGTTTAAAACACAAGAGCTAATCAAGAACAGAATTCTCATTCTCCTTCTCACATATAAAGCCCTTAATAATCAAGCTCCATCATATATCAGAGCTCTGATTACCCCGTATGTTCCTAACAGAGCACTTCGCTCTCAGACTGCAGGTCTGCTGGTGGTTCCTAGAGTCTCTAAAAGTAGAATGGGAGGCAGATCCTTTAGCTATCAGGCTCCTCTCCTGTGGAACCAACTCCCAGTTTTGGTCCGTGAGGCTGACACCCTATCTATTTTTAAGACTAATCTTAAAACATTCCTTTTTGACAAAGCTTATAGTTAGTGTGGCTTATGTTATCCTGAGCTATCTCTGTAGTTATGCTGCTGTATAGGCTTAGGCTGCCGGAGGACATCTATTATCTTACTCTGCTGAGTTCTCCTACTGTTCTCCAGTTTGCATTGCTTGTTGTCATTTCAGCTTTTAACTTTTTGTTCTCTGTCAGTTTTTTTTCCTTCATAGTAGGTGCACCTGGTCTGGCATTCTGTTAGCTGTAACATCATCCAGGGAGGACAGATCACTCGCTATTACCATATAACGTAGAAAAGATTCCTGGATCAATGTGTGCTTCTGTGCTTTTTTTTGTCTCTCTTGTTGTGTGTCTGCTCTGTCTTCTGTAACCCCAATCGGTCGAAGCAGATGACCGTTCACACTGAGCCTGGTTCTGCTGGAGGTTTTTCCTTCCCGTTAAAGGGGAGTTTTCCTCTCCACTGTCGCTTCATGCTTGCTTAGAATGAGGGATTGCTGCAAAGCCATCGATAATGCAGACGACTATCCTCTGTGGCTCTATGCTGTTTCAGGAGGAGTGAATGCTGCTTGCCAAGACTTGATGCAGTCTGCTGGGTTTCATTAGACAATAAACTTTTTGACCAATCTGTATAATCTGATCAAATCTGTATAATATGTTCCAATCTGTATAATATGATTGAATTTGACTTTGGAAAGTGCCTTGAGATGACATGTATCATGAATTGACGCTATATGAATAAAATTTTATTGAATTGAAAAGCGTGGAGCAGCCCTGCAACTCATTTTAATTATTTGTCCACCCGATTTACACCTGTAGTCACAAATCTTTTCCCCATTCATTTTTGCACCATGATTTAAGATCCATATAATCGGATGAAGAGATGTGAACATAAGTTATGAAGTCTTACAGCAGAAATCACTCCATTGCAGCTGTGGCTGCATGTTTTGGGTTGTTGTTCTGGTCAAAGGATAAACTTCACACCAGTTGGAAGCCGGATGCAGCCTCAAACAGGTTTTCACTCAGGATTGCCTTCAAGTTAGGTTCAAAATTGAACCCACAGAGCAATATTACCACCATCAAGTTCCATAGTGCGGATGTTGTGTTTATGTTGATAGACAATATTAGTTTTAAGCCAACATAAGATTTGGCCGGAATCAAAAAACGTTAAATCTGACCCAAGCGTACATTTGCTGTTACATGGTTTATCACAGAAAAATCTAATAAAATACAATGAACTTTGCTGTTGCAATGTGACAAACTTCTGAAAAAATTTCATGAAGGTAGTTGTAAGCGTTTTTCCAAACATGGCATAATCCCTGTTGACTTGCTTGTAGTGGGAGCTTGAATCACCCTGGGGAGTTTTTGTAAATCCCCTGACTTCAACAGTATTTCATGTTTTTAAACATCGTTTTGACATTTTTATTTTTCCGAGATAAACAGATTTCCTCTAAATGTGATAAATTCTCTAGTTTTTGTTTAAGACAACATGACACATTTATCTAAGCCTTGTCCCACTGAATGTGCCTCTAGTGAGCACCATTGGTTGGTTTTGTACAAGCTGGATTGCCATTTTTACACCTCAGCAGTTTCTGTATTTACTCTCTGGGACTGTTTGTATCCAATTTTGGCAGCAGAGTCATCCAGAAACTGTGCACTGTGAAGGACTGCTGGTTTTCTGGGTTGTTTGTGTGTGTGTGTGTGTGTGTGTGTGTGTGTGTGTGTGTTTGTGTGCGCGCGTGAGTGGGAGCTCGCATGTGGCACTAATCACCTGACACCATACAATGAATTAGGAAAAAATTGTCTTTACTCCAGATGGTCAAGGTTTATTGAGCCCTTTACCCAGTAAAAGAACAAAACAAATATAGTCATTGTACACATGTTTCAACTGTGCCCACTCAGCTGTCTGGCTTTAAAAGTATCTTTCTTTAGTTAACTGTGGAAAGCTGCCATACATAGGCAAGGTCAATGATGATCAGGCTGTTCAACAGTGGGCACTAGTTTGCCATCTTTTCTCAATCCAGAAACTAAAAACTGAACCCCAAACTTTGTTCTCAATTAATTGTACATGTGTCGGTGACATGGATGCAGAAGTCTAGCAAGCTAATAGTGGGATATTTTCTACCAAGTATGATTATACAACAATCAGACATATCATAATGACTGGTGAAGTGAATTATGCTAAGTTATTTTTTTTTTATCCAAAAACAAGATCCAAAAAAATGTTGGCCGATTTAGGTAGGGGGCAGTGAGGAATCTATGCCTATCTGTGCTTTTTATTGTTGAGTAAATCAGTTTTAAGAGTCTTAAAATCTGTAGCTTTGCTTGTTAATAAAAAAAAAAAATCACTGCAATGCTATTCTTCCGAGCAGATGCTGTTCTTACAGTTTTGAGCAATTAGTCATCAGGTCAGGGCCTGGGGTTCCTGATAATAATAATAATAATAATAATAATAATAATAATAATAATAATAATAATAATAATAATAATAATAATAATAATAAATTGCTTCCGTCTACCAGACCTGATGGACAGGACTGCTCCTGCATCTATTTTATGTAGTCTGCTTTGTGAATCCAGTACAGAAATAAAACAAATAACCAAAAATGTCTCAGCTTTGGACATTTTATAAAATGCATGTGTTTTGCCAATTACAGCAATACCAACAACAAGACATTATCGCACAGAACAGAAAACATTGATTGTAATTGTAGTGATCTGATATCCTCAAGACATTATATCGCATGATATGTAGATTCTATTCCCTCAGAACCCCCTCCTGCTGAAGCAAGTTACCAATATTAGCATCATATGATGCCATCTCTTAAACCCATATTCCAGTTCCTGTTTAGCTTGTAATATACACATATCTATAAAATCTAGAATTTTTTTACTTTGTAAGTGTGGGATATTATATGCAAATAAAGAAAAACATTGGGTCCATTGGCAACTTCTTAGCTAATATTTGATCAATCATATTAACAGAATGATTTCAATTTTAAAGCTGGTTTTAGCCAAAATGACGTAATATGGCCGCACAGACCTCGAGGATGCGTCAAAGATTAACCAGGCTTTACATGATCCATATGCATCGTACCCCTTGCTTCACTGAAATTAATACATGTATCAGGGATATTATTATTAAACTTATTCAGTTTCACTGGGGTTATGTATGTAACCATATCTACAACAATAGTTAGGTAGATTTCCCCCTCAGTTTCCTTTCTTTCGCTGTCTGTGAGGATTTGCCCTTCTGCCCTTACTAAAGCTTAATGATGTGCTAAAAGGAGTTGGAACTGATAAGAAACTCTATATCGATGCCATGGTTTGTTTAATTTGTGTAATCTTTTGCTAAAAAGTAAGGCTAGTCTAATCAGACATATGCTGTGTGGAATTTTTAATGGATCCATTCTCCCTGTGATTTAGAGACGTCCATTCATTTAGCCAGCTCAAAGACACCCACCAAGTAACACACGCTGGAAACGGGTAACGTCTCCATGACTATACACTCATACAGAAATCATGTGAGGAGATCAACCCCCCCCCATGGAGTGGTGTGTCTAAGCTTAGAAAAAGAGCATTTTCTTTTGAATCAAGACTCTTCAACTGCGGGACGTCGCAGGAGTCAGGTGCTGTAATCTCACAATTGTTTCCCTGTTGTATTAGAATAAATGGGTAAAGCTAAACTCTGAAGTTGAGTCATCCTTAGAGGGTGTTTAGAGTGGTAAGCTGCTTGGAGGAGTTAAAAGAACCAGGGGAGCAACCATGACGTTAGAGTGTTACTGTGGGCACCAACACATAAATACTAACACCAATAAAAACGGCTCTACATTTATGAGAATTATTAGCTGTGCTCTAATGTTTTTCCCTTATATTTTGATATTATCCCTCATGAACGGAATAGATATTTCAGCAATCCTGTAAATAATTCAGCTTGATTTAAAAACGTTTTTTTTTAAATGCAGGAGAACATGCCTGTTCAAAAAAGATCTGGAGTTGAGTATGATCCTCACCGCTTAGCAAAATTCAAAGATAATGTAACTATTTAGAACTGTTACGAACGGAACTGAACGGGTGGAGTCAGTATTCAGGCTAACAAGCAGAGATTTCAGGTTCAGATGTTTAATTGCTCTCAGACAAGCAAGACAGGAATAAGCAGGCTCAATCGTCAAAATGGCAGTCCAAAAACCGGTACACAAAAAGCAGTCCAAAACAGGCAGAGGTACAGACAGGGATAAAGCAAGCTCGGATAATCCTGGGACAGAATCAAGTCGGTAAAACGGTAAATCAGTCAGACAGGGCAGGAAAAACAGGTTCGGGGATCAGGCTGGCTCAGAATCAAAAAACACTCGGGTTTGCATCTACAGGTCAGTCAGAAAAGAAACGCTGGAACAAAACTCACCAAGT
Organism: Fundulus diaphanus; assembly: GCA_037039145.1. NCBI lineage: Eukaryota > Metazoa > Chordata > Actinopteri > Cyprinodontiformes > Fundulidae > Fundulus > Fundulus diaphanus. The sequence goes on from CM073132.1 coordinate 38,105,403, forward strand.
GGCTCGAAAATGATCTGGCAGAGAACTGAAGACCGAGGCAGAACTATATAGTGGAGTACACAGGTGAAATGGAGTGAAAACTAATTACAGGGAAGGCAGGTGAAACTAATCAGGGCAAGAAAGCTGACAGATTGCTGAGGGGAGACCAAACAGAGCTGATAAAGTGACAGGTGGAAAACAGGTAACCTAAACAGAACAACATGTCTAAATCAAAACCAAACGAGATCCCAAAAGCAGAAACTTAACTAATAAATCTGATAACATAAACCAAGACAAAACCCAAATCGTGACAAGAACTGCAATTAAATGTTGAGTCTGAGTTGAGTGTGAGTTTGTAGTAAGGGCATAGTGACTACTAGAAGTATCAGCATTATATACAATTTAATTGTACTGTTTGTAAAAGAATATAATTCAATGTAATTATAATGTATGTATGTTTATTGATTAACCCGGTGAGGTTAATTCAGTAAAATGAAATAAAAAAAATTGTTGTCAGGATTTTTTACAAATACTTTAATGAACTACATTTTTGTTCTATCAGCCTGTTCAAAATGTCATGGCAACAAATCAATATGTGCTGAAGGATCTTTTAGGTATTTAATTCTTTTTTATATAGCTGCCAGCATCCCCAGGGGTATGATTACTTATGGAAGCTCCCTGGGGATCTTGCAGTCTGTATTTATGTTACTCTGTTAATTATTTAACCTTAGCCTGTTTGTCACCCGTTTAGGTTTCTGTCCGTAGTTAGTTTTAATATCAGTTTTGTCAGATCCTATTTTTTTTGTCCTTTTATTTATTTTCTGTCAATGTTAGGTTATTAGATTTTTGCATTTGTTAGATCCAGTTTCTGTTAGGTTGTGTCTTTCTGTAGTTCCGTTATATCTGTTTCTTAGTTTAGTTTGATTCTTCCCCATTTCTGGTCCATTCTCCATCCCCCGTAGGTTCTGTTAATTCCCTGCACCTCCCAGTTCACCACCCTTCTTTCCTTAAGCCTGATTGCATCCCTTGATTCGCCTGTGCCTTATTACCACCCTATTGTTTCACTCCGTCTCGTCCCCTTTAAGTTCAGTTCACGTTGTCAGTCTCATTGTCAGGTCTTGCGTCTTCTTCCGTCATGTTACCTTGCTATGGTCTTAACCCTGCTGTGCTCCTAGTTCCTGTAAACCTGTGATCCTGTAAGCCAGACCGAAGTGCAGCTTTTGTCTGCACTTTGGTGCCACTCCTCCAAACATGACAATGGCTAGATTATTCAAACCAACAAGAATATGTTTTCTGCCATGTGGTTATTTAATCTGAAGTTCATCAATTATTGCAGTATGTTTCTTACATTTTCACTCTATGCTTCCCACTGCCAAACGTGTTCTGTAAATTATGCTGCTACTCGGTCCTTCTAAACCTCACAGTACTTGGCTCTTAGTATGTCCCAGTGAGGGAATCCTGAATATTTTGTTCAAGATTTTCCCCCTATCTCTTAGGGCTAACCCTGAAAAGACAATCACATTCATTTAAAAATTAAAAATAGTAAATGTTGTGATACAGATTTGAGATAGACTAGATATTTTCTCCCCCCGCAACATGCATCACCTAGCCAGAGTGCTATTTATAAATAAAATTGGGAGCAAATCAACTGGAAAACTGAAAACTTTCTGGGTTGAAGAAAACTGCTGGCATGGTGATACCGACCAGATGTAACCAGATTTATAACAGTTAAGCAGTTTGGTGTTTTGGTCCTCTCACCTGTCGAGGTGTCTCACGCCAACTCAGGTGCTTTTCTGGCTTTAGGTTTTACATGTTTGTCTTATGCCTGCGACAGACTGGCGACCTGTCCAAGGTGTACCTCGCTTCTCGCCCATTGACAGCTGGAGATAGGCACCAGCACCCCTCGCGACCCCACAAGGGACAAGCATGACAGAAAATGGATGGATGGATGTTTGTGTTATGCATCAATAATTATCTGTAAATATTACTATGAAACATGCTTTAATTGCAAACATTACAAATCACATAGAATTTTAGAGGTGACATGTTCAACTCCTGGCAACCCAGTCTAGTTGGTGGATGGACAGACAGACAGAGATCGATGGATGAGTCTGACTGTGATTTCATCGTTACTCTCATAGATGCCAGAACCAACACTTGCTATTTTTATATTGTTTTTTTGCGAGCACATTTATGTGTATTATTGAGCCAATGGTCTTGTGTTGTTGGCTGGCTGATAAGCCGAATTACAGGTTAACTGCTTTTAATGGGGTTTTGCCATACAGTTAAGAAGTCTGTGCACGTATGCATAGACTTGCATGCATGTCTGCAGCCAACGAATCGTTCCCTGAAGCCGGCAAACTCGTCATTAACCTTCAATTCATCTTTATTCTCCTCATTTTCTTCTCTTTTCCTCTTTCTGCTCAATCCAGCATTTCTCAGTCCCTCCTCCTCTTCCTGCTCTGCAGGCGCCAATATCCACATCAAAGGATTTTCTGGGCAGGAATTTACTTATTCATTATGTATTGTAATGATTTTCTGCGCTGAAAGACATAAAAGACATGTCTCTTCAAAGATAGACCAGTTTTCTAAGGACTTCTGCATTGTTTCTTAGTTTGTCAGTTTGTATATTTTTAACAGTTAAAAACAACATACACAGTTGTAACTTTAAAATTTTCGGTCTCACATAGATTTACATTACAGACCAACTATAACTTTCCAGACATCATAATTAGGAAATAAATATGGTTTAGTAGCTCAAAGATCAGTGAAGGTGATAAAGAAGATTTCCTTTGGTCTTTCCTAAACACTTTTTCTGTTGGTATCATGTTTGGTTCACATTATTGTAAATGTTACCTTGAGAGCCTGAGGGATTTTTTTAGTTTTTTTAATTTAGATTTCCAATATAACAATAAAGAAATAAACAATTTCTATCAGACTCTGATGTACAAATGGTGGACACAATTCAAAATATTTAAAAATACATTGGGACCCTTTGCACAAGAATAGTGGTGACAACAAAGGTAGCTCTTCTTCATTGGGTGGTTCATCTGATTAGTTGGGCTCTTCTCAGAAATTTTATGGAGAAATATTTCATCCATCTTGCATCTTTTCAAGGATCTGCCATTTTCTAAACAATTTCAGTGAAGAACATACCGATAATGATCTTCAAATCAGACATAATCTTATGATGTTAAGCTATGTTGTCACATCGAGATCAAATCAGATTTCCTAATTTGACCATGAGTCTGTGCCCATAGTTTGAAATCATAACAGAAAGTGGTTGCATTTTTCTCACACGGCCATGGGCTGTTGCAGATTCCTTTGACAAACAAAGCTGGACATCACTATACCCATATATAACGCCTGCAACTTTTTTGGGGCATCCACAAATCCTCTAACTTGGGTTGTAGTCGTTCATTGATGTGGCGGTCAGTTGAGTAAGCCCTTGGTGTGGATGAGTTTGGCAGCACCAGTTTGTCCTGCACGGATTTGGCATTAGGGAATTTGAAGCTTTAGTCAAGAGCTGCACACTAATCTCAACCACAACAGGCTGGCGGTATCACAGTTCTCTCTTTGTGTTCTGTTCTCTTTTTTGTGTAGTGTAATATTTTTGCTTCATACATTCTTAAGTTCTCTGGCTTAGTCTTTCCCCCAGCTGTTTGATATTCTATTGATTATGACTCACCTGATTTTCATCCTGTTGATCAATTCATGTTTTTTTTTCCCTTAGTGCCGTGACAGCAGGCAGCTTGTGTCAGTGGCTCTGTATTTCTACTGAGTTTTTCTACACTTTGTATCTTTTTTATTTATTTCTAGTTGTGTGTTTGTTTCTGTTTTTTTTTTTTACCTTTTCAGTACAAGAGATGGATTTAACCATTTAGTGGTCAATTTTGTAGCTCATCCTATTCCTACACAGAATTTGTTTTTAGAGACCTTAGAGAGCAGTGTGTGGCCATTGTTTATACCAGGGATCAGCTGCTAGCCCTAGCTAACAACCCAGCCACAGCAGCAGTGGCTTCGCCAAAAATCCCCAGGAAGATAAGTAGAAAGAGTCGTGGGAGATGGGTAGGGAAAAGCTGACATACCTGGAAGAAAATATATAGTCCCATGTTTCCATCCATCATCACGGCCAATGTAATATCCATAACAAATAAAGTGGAGGAGCTTTTAGAGCTGGTTTAGAGAAGCTAGTTTACTGATGCTAACTGAAACCTGGCTAATAGAGCAAATCCTAGACTCCAGTGTTAACATGGACAGCTACCATCTGATCAGAACCAACCGAATGAGGGAAAGTGAAAAGAAGCGAGGAGGCTGTGTACCCATGTTTGTTAACAACAGATGGTGCAGCTTAGGACATGTTAGAAACAAAACACCCCCAGGCTCTTTCTTTTATCTCAGGGGACCTTATCCATGTATTTCTGTCCTCCACCCTCCCCACCTTTAAACAGTATATTGCCTGCAAAACTAGAGACGGTAAACTTACTGTATGTAAATTTAGAAGACGTATACAGTTCATCACCCCTCCTTTCCCTGGGGGGGGTTCAGATCACAACTTGGTTTACCTCCAGCCTGTGTACAAACCTCTTGTGCACAGAAAGCTCGTTATAACACATACAGTGAGGAACTGGTCTGAGGAGGTTGAAGAAGTCCTGAGCCACTGCTTCAGCTCTGCTGTGTGGGATGAGCTATGCAATCCTCATGGGGAGGACATAGATAAATCAACAGAATGCATCACATATCAATTTCTGTGTGGACTGTACTATGTCCCTTATGAGAGTTAGGTGCTTCTCCAACAGCAAGCCTTGGATAAACCCTGAAATAAAATCTTTGCTGAGGGAGAAGAGAGTGCTTTCAGGTCAAAAAATAAAGAAGAACTGAGAGATGTACAGACAAATCTGGGGAGGAAGATCAGAACTACAAAAAGAAAATGGAGGTGCAGCTGCAAGAACAACAACAGTAGCGATGCTTGGAAAATCCCAAAAACTATTTCAGGTCACAAACAGAATGCCCAGGGAGTGGGTGACTTGAGATGGGTGAATAAGCAGAATCAGCACTTTCTGAGGTTTGACCAGTCAGCCCCCCCAACTCAGTCTAACATGCTCCAAGCACCCTCATTCTGGACGACTCCCTGATCTTACACCCAGAATTGCACATCTTTCAGCTCTCAGCTATCATCAACCCCCTCCACTTCAGATGTGTCCACAAATGAGCCCCCTTTCACCACCCTCCCAATGCTCCAAATGATGAACATTCTGCAAAAGACCAAAGTGAGAAAGGCTGTAGGTCTGGATGGCATCAGCCCCATTCTCTTGAGGTGCTGTGTGGATGAACTGTCTGGCATCATGGGACACATCTTCAACATCAGTCTGAAGCACCCTAAGAACCTCAACAGCTACAGGCTGGTAGCACTAATGAAGACCCTTGAGAGGCTGATCCTCAACCATCTTCGCTCTCTGGTGAGGTCTTCACTGGATCCACTGCAGTTTGCTTACCAGCCTGGCATCGGGGTGGATGACCTGCTACACCGAGTTCTGGCCCACCTGAAGAATTCTGGGAGCACTGTGAGGATCATGTTCTTTCATGTGCTTTCAACACCATCCACCCATAACACCTGAGGGACAAGTTGGAGCGGTCAGGAGTGGACTACCACCTGTTACAATGGATATTGGATTACCTCACTGGTCTACGGCAGTATGTGAGGACACGGTGCTGTGTTTCTGACAGGCTGATCTGTAGCATGGGAGCGCCAGAGGGAAAAGTACTGGGAACAATGTCTGTTCACCCTCTATACCACATACTTCTTCATCAGCTCACCGGGCTGCCACTTTCAGAAGTTCTGAAGATGACTATGCCAGATTTTTTTGCACATTTTTTTTTTAAGGATTAAGGATCACACACTAGATAACTGGAGCTGTTGAGAGATAACAGAATACATGATTGCTCAAACCAACTAAAGGCAACTAAATGCACCAAGAAACTCTTTCGAGGGCGACAATTTGCAGAATCAAACTTTCCAGTAATAGAGAATATTCCCAGAATATGGATGCCTATATTTATGTTTCACTTCCCTGTAAAAATGAAGGAACTTATCTTTAAAATACTTTGTCCCACAAGCGAATAGGATTTGTATATTGTTGACTATATTCTTTATAATACTCATGTTGACGGGTTGGAACATTTCTTTTTATCATAAGTTTGTTTTGGGTTTTTGGGATTACTTTTGACGTAATTATTTGTACCTTAACAGACAACAATATAATGTTTGGGATATTTGGAAAATATTTTATTGAGGAATGTATATATATATTTCCCCCCTGCCCCCCTTTACCTTTATGGTCAAATTCTGAAAGGTTTATTTCAGTCAGGCCCTTCATTTACTTTTAGTCTTGAATAACTGACTATCTCTCTTTTTTATCACTATGATTGTAAATATTTAATTGACTGTATTTATGATGCCAATTGCTGTTTCCATGTTTATTTTTAAAATGGTGTATAGTTACAAATAAGAAGTTGAATAAAAAAGAAAAAGGCGGCTTACAGTTGATGCTTCCTTGGCTATCGACAACAGCAAATAGGAGGTTGGTCGGTTATCAGTTCACACATGTCCAGATTCCAACATTTTTAATTGTCAAACTGTTGAATGTTTGACTTTGACTGATGTCAGATTAGGTCATTTCCCCTATAGCACTTGCAGATCTAGTCTTTACCGCTCACAGATTTATTTTGCGAACTCCCCTTGCTGACTGATCATAATTACTGCAGACTGATATAGGGGGAATTAGGGGTAAAATCAAGCCAAAAAAATCATGCAGTGTCTCCTCAGGTTTGAGACACGCGTATTTATGACAGCTTGCTTCTCACTGAATCGGTTGCACACATACATAACTGGTTTAAATGGAAGACAAAAAAGGCAAGGCATGAAGCAGGTTTACAAGTTAGTATTAAATACATTTTAGAAAGTCTTAAAAGAAAGCCACCTTATGTTTTGTGAGAACCCACCAAGGTTTGTAGTGGGCTGAGATGTGGATGTACAGTGATAAAATTATACATTCTGGTGACAATTTAATGAGAAAATAATGAGGTTTCATGAATGACTGAAATGTTTCAACCGTTTCCTGACATGCAGTAGAGTTTGAATTGTGCACAAAACAGCTGTGACAGTTACACTTACAGCGAGGAGGATGCCAAAGAGTATAGCAAAGAAGTATGGCAAAAAAACTAAAACACTCTACCAAAGAAAAAAAGACTACTCATAACACCGATAGATAGATCTCCCCTTCAATTAAACATATTGTGACAGGATAAGTATTTTTTCTCTCTTCTTTGGTTATCTTTTTCTTTCCTTCGCTCTTTCTCTCCCAGCCTAACTCTTTCAGTCTTCCCCCGTCACTGTCAGTGGGGAATGAAGACCATCTGCAGCCCTTCTGCCCCCTGACATCTGGAGATGGGTTCAGAGACTGAAACATGCAGTCTCTTTACAGTAAAGCATTAGGAAAGAAGGAAAGGAGATGAGGAATGACCTAGAGAGCAAGGGGAACAAATGTAGATCAGAGAGAAGTTTAGAGATATGATACATTTGGAGTGATTTAGGTCTCCTCAGGTAAGGGATTGAGCTGGTTATTAAAACAAAGTAGAGACACTACTTTAATAAAGTCCCACTGGTCTTTATCTTTAGGATATTGCTTGAAGAGCGACCTGTGTTTCTGCCAGAGGCTTTTTTATTATCCATACATCGTTTTTAATGACACCATATATCTGTTGATTTCAGGGCACCATGGAAAGAAAGGATGGAAGACAACATTAAATTGAAGCCATCAGATAAAATACAATAAGAACAGTCAGAGCAATAAAAAGCAGTTTTCTTTCTTTCTTTCTTTCTTTCTTTCTTTCTTTCTTTCTTTCTTTCTTTCTTTCTTTCTTTCCCAGTACTTTTAAAATAAAACAAATGTAATATGTAGATGATAGCTCAAGACTACCGACAACCATTTTAATAAATATTTGTAAACAATATCCTTCAGATTATAAGCGAATGGAATGACGTCTGTCATTGTATATGCAGACAATGTAACAAATATGTCTGTCTTGTTCTTTCTTCTCTGAAGCCTCACTGGTTAAAGATGATGTCAGGTTTAATACATTTAAATGCTTCTTATTCATATGCTAGTCACTGAATCCCTCTGGGAGTAGAAAATGCATTTCCATACATCAGGGTTTGCTCTCCTTTTACTGTAATAATATATGTGGTGTGTGTTTTCAAATATATGTCCAGCCACACAGTGACACAGTAACAACAACCATTCAGAGCTTGGTATATCTGGTTTCAGAAAGTAAAATCCCTGCCTGGTTTTCCTTCATCCTTTTCACTTAACCAGGTGATTTTTAAACATTGGCCCCTGTTTTTGGTGTGGAGCTAGAAATGCAAATGTTTCGAACTAAGCTCTGTACAGACTTTTTACTTTCTGAACCTGGATTACCCACCTCTGCTGTTCAATTCAATTCAGTTTTATTTATATAGCGCCAGTTAACAACACATGTCATCTCAAGGCACGTTACAAAGTCAAATTCAATCAAATCATTCAGACAGATTGATCAAAAGGTTTCCTTTCTAAGGAAACCAAGCAGATTGCATCAAGTCTTGACAAGCAGCATTCACTCCTCCTGAAAGAACGTGGAGCCACAGTGGATCTGCATTGCAAATGGCTTTGCAGCAATCCCTCATACTGAGCATGCTTGTGACTCCCCTTTAACAGGAATAAGTCTGAGTACTGCACAATAAAAGTTCCATTTATTTTGGCCTTATTTTAGAAACAGGGCTGTGTAGTCCAACTACTCTGTCCTCCCGGCAGAGACAGATAGCTCTCCCTCTCAGGAGAGAGCTGTCTTAAGGAGGAAACACACCGGATTTGTTGCAAAGTGCAGCAAAGCAGCATACGCGTGTCCTACGCTTAGGTTAGGTTTTCATTTTAATCAGTTAATAAATATACACCAGAAGCATAATGCTATGCAACGCCTAAATTAGATTGAAGTTCTAATTTCAGACGCGTATTCGCTCCCATTTGGCAGGGAATAAATGGGAAAACATCCTGTGTCAAAGTTCACTTCCGGAAATATCCCAATATAAGAGTCGTCGAAAATAAAGCGCCATGGATGATGTAGTTGTGACAAGCTAACAAGCTAGCAAACTAAAATATGCGATTTCTAATCAGATATGGTCAAGACACGGACTCTTAGGTGATCAAAACATAGGATATATTACTGATAATTTAATACCTTACCCATATATTACTGGAATTTGACTTTGTAAAGTGCCTCGAGATGACATGTTTCATGAATTGGCGCTATATAAATAAAATTGAATTGAAAAATTGAATTGGTAATTTATCTTTCTTTAATTACTTACCCATGACGAAAGTTCTCTCCGCAGAATCACGCAGCTGTGTACTTTGCAGCGTCTGGTGTAAATTTACGCTTTTAAAAACGCCTGTGAGCCGCACCGCTTACATTACGCAGCCAGTGTATTTCCTCCTTAAGGTGACCAGATTTGATTTCTCTAATTAAAACTGTGGACGTCTCTGATTTTGTTAAGCACAGAATCTCTGCCTGGGGGTTGGTTTGTTTTGTCTGAACTGCAAAGCCGACGGGGTGGGGCAGGTGCGTTCGGCAAAGTTCTACTACGTCAGGACAGCGGCAAGACCAGGTAAATACCTTTTGTTGCGCTAAACTTTTTTACTCCATCATGATACACTGAAATCGGGGACATTTCATGGGACCGCTTTTGCCAGGGACAGGTCATCCAAAACGAGGTCTATGTCCGGAAATCGGGGGCTTCTGATCACCCCACCGGAGGGGTGCAGTGATATTACACACTTGGGAAGAATATGTAATGCGCCTTAAAATCCGGTGCGTCTTATATGTGGACAAATACACACATAGACACATAAATTCACGGTGCACCTTATAATCTCGTGCACTTTATAATCCGAAAAATACGGTAACAAATGCATTGAATCGTTTTCAGCATCGCTCCTGGACAGAATATTTCAAATTTTGGCAATATTCCAGAGGTGAAAAAAGGAAACTCTGGAAACTTGTTTGATATGGGATTAAAATGACATGTCCTGGGCAAAAATAACATCAAGGTTTTTTACTTTATTACCAAAATCCAATTTAATGCCATTCAGATTAGGTCATTGATTAAGAAGTTTATTCTTTAAGGACTCTGGTCAAAGATATAAGATATCCATCTCCCCAGTGGCACAAGGCTTCCACAGGCCAGAAGGGAAATATAGTCCTTCAAGCAGGTTCTGAGTCTGTCCAAGGGTTTACTGAAATGAGTCACACCTGCTTGTATGTGACTTAAAAGAAGAGCAACTTAAGCATGGCGTGTCATACAACTACATAGATTGCACACAACTCTTTCTCCTATTGAAATCTGGCAACCTGGGTGCCCAACAGTAACCTGACTCTCACCAGATGGATTTCATTCCACCGAGCTCCACACAGCTCCACACAACCATCTGGAATTGCTGCCATTGGGAGGGATTTCAATACAACATAAAATGGATGAGCCAATCAGGATAGCCGGGCGGGATTTTCGTAGAAGTTACGTATTAGAAAACCGACTGTTTGTATTCAGACAAGAATGGCGACACGGAAGCAAGCGGTAACATTGATGCTGCTATTTCATCAGTGTTGTCCAATCTACCGAATATGAATTCTTTAAAAGAACACCAGAGAAGTACTTTGAAGACTTTTGTTAGTGGAAAAGATGTTTTCGCCCTTCTCCCGACCGGGCTTGGCAAGAGCTTGAGCTTCTCTAATGTCAGTGTCACGGGTTGGTTTCGATGTGAGTGGTTGAAGTAGCATATCAGTAAAGATGAAGGACAAGTGGTTTATCCAATCATTTGCAAGTATTTTTGATAAGGCCCCTCCTTCTGAAACACATCTCCAATGGAGCAATCCCAGATGGATGTGTAGAGCTCTGTGGAACGAAATCCATCTGGAGAGAGTCAGGTTAGCACAACAGTCTGTTTGAGAACATACAGTGAGTGAATGAAAGACAGGGATGGCGGGCATGTCTTAAATGTAAATTAGAGCTGGACAGAATTTTTTTTTTTGTTATTTGGATCTAGGGCTAACATGTCTTAGCTTAGTTAATTTTGCTGCACAAACAAATACAGCTATTAAATACGATTTTTATTAAATTACTAATATACAACGTAAAGCATACATTTTCTTTATAGATTTTGACACCTTAATTTAACATTTTAGTTCTTGCAAGCTCGATTATGATAACACACCTAATTTTGGGGTGAGCCAATATGTACTGCTTTATCTGGACCAGCTGAAGTATGTTGCTGCCCATCTGCTGAAAAAAGAAATTCTGTCACAACATTGCACAAGCTAAATACTTGTTTTAAAGTCCAGTTTAAAATTCCATTGTTGGATGTTATGGATTATTAAATCACTCTGCTTGCAACATTTGTTGATTTTCTTTATGGTACTTTCTTGGTTAAATTATACAGCTTAGTTTAACTACTAAGATACATATTTCTCTTAATGACTAAAATGCTCAGCCAATAATGTTTAAATAGGTTTGATTTAAACATGTTTCGAAATATTATGGATTCAGCTGAAGAACGTAAAAATAATTATTTTTTACAAAAGAGCCGAAATCATCAGTCTAAAATGGTGCTGTATGAATAAACTGAAATTTGAATTAAATCTCTCTCTCTCTCTCTCTCTCTCTCTCTCTCTCTCTCTCTCTCTCTCTCTCTCTCTCTCTCTCTCTCTCTCTCTCTCTCTCTCTCTCTCTCTCTCTCTCTCTCTCTCTCTCTCTCTCTCACACACACACACACACACACACACACACACACACACACACACACACACACACACACACACACACACACACACACACACACACACACACACACACACACACACACACACACACACAGTATGTCCCTGCCCTGGGTGCAAACTCCCTCTATTACTGAATGACAAAGTAGCCTATTTTATTATGGTTAGCTCATTAAAAAAACAGTTGCTGGGAGCAAAGGGAGATAAAATGAAATTATGGAAGTAAAGTTGGCACAGTCATGACCAGTGTTTCTTCGACAAGGTTTCCAGATTCATTCTGACTGAAGGCATTTATTAATGAACTCTTTTCTGTTCATACTTTGCATCTTATCAGGTTGAATGAGTGTAAAAAAACCCCCCAAAAATATTGCGGTGAAGCACGCATACCTCGGAAGTGAACTTTAACCTACAAAACTGTGTTTTTGCATGTCATTTCAAATGGTCTTGTAGGGTCATACATTTAGTCAAAACAAACTCATCCATACTGGTAGTGACCCAGCATTTTGAAGCATAAACGAGCTATGACATTGCAAGGTAGTTATTGTACAGTTTGTGCCTGACACAATATGTAAATGTTTCTCTCCAATAAAACTGAAGAGTTTTACGACGATTAGAAATCCTCCAGAAAATGTTTAGATATCTGCAGGTATGCAACTATCGGCTTAAGCTAGTTTATACTCGCTGCATTAAAGGGTGTGCGCTCCAAAAGTGACACAATAGTGCTGTCCCCGTCCGTGCTGTTTATTTCAGATTGCCGAATTTTTATTTTATTTATTAAATCTATTCTGCTCACTCCTATTCTAAGAATATTAGACAATATTTTTATTTTTCAAACACATAACTAAAAAAATTTAATAAAAATTAGTGACTAATAGTTTGAAAAAAGTGTGTAGTAGAAAGGGGAGTATATACTGAAATACTGAAGTAATGTATATGTACATCTAAGATGAGTTTAAACATAATGTGGATCATAACTAAATTGCTGGACTGTATGTCTGGCCACTCTGCTCCTAGCTTCAACTTGCAACATTTAAAGTGTTTGTTGCTAACATTCTGGTGCCAGATACCACATGAGGGCTTGTAAACGTCATGGCTTAATTAGTCAGGGGAACCATTGGAATGCTTAGCTGAGATAAAATCATTCTTTTTTAGATGATTAACTTATTTGAACTGAAAATATTGATAAATCAGCATCCTTGCACAATTTAATCAAGTTTACACGCCAAGAGCTGTTCATTGCATCCCCTTCGCAATATTGAGTTATTTTCTAGCATTTTACTTACCCCAAGTGTAGCTCCTGTTTGAATGATAAATAGGCAACCTTAAAGTCTAAACTAATTATGTACACAAGCTCCTGAAGTACATGAATGCTAGTATTTCCACCAGAGTGAGTTTAATCAGCTTCCTGCCTCTCAGTTATGCTTAGACCTAACTCAAAGGACACATTCTTGCAGTGGATGAAGGGTCATATTTCTACTCAAACCAAATTAAGTAAATTTTTTTTCATCACCACCAACAGCAGAATTACCCTACGATGAGCTCATAAAAGTTAAATGCCATGATCTCTCAAAGACCACTACAGAAAAATACCAAACAAATTAAAAAGATCTCCAAAGGTTTTAGATGTTGACTGTTAGCAGATGTTGATTAAAGGGGACATATTATGCTTTTCAGTTCTGCCTTTTCACATTGAAAACATTCAGTTGTGGTCGTGGTCGATATAAAGTAGAAGTGCAACGCTTTGGTCTTAATTTACTCCCACCCCCCCTTTATCCCTGTTCTGAGGTGCGTCTGAGAGCAACTTGTTTTGGTGCTGTCTCTTTAAGTCTAAAGGAGGCACTTCACACCCCGTGCCCCTCCAGGTTTCACTCCACCCCGTTCGGTCATTTTTGTAGTATACTGGGGGATAGTGTGATGAACAGCTGTTTTGACTTATCCACTTGTACCTTCGACATCCTTCAGCTTGGACAACAAAATTGCTCTGAGAAATAAAAATGCCCAATTTGCGAGATTAGTAAGCCGAAAGTCCATGAACTTGTTTCGCAGTTGAGCAATTACTGTGATGTTTTCATTCAAAAAACACAATAGAAAACAGAGTAAACTTAAGGGCTTGAAAAATGTGAAATATGTGGGACACATGCCAATTTGTGTCTCCAGATCCTGCATAGATATAAAGATATCTATGCAGGACCTGGAAAGACTACATTTAAACTTTCTGCACTATTAGAGACTCAAGGTACACAATAAAATGTATTTAGGGCAAAAAAGGAGGATTCTGCATTATATGTCCCTCCTAAGTTACTCTTGAAAATTCTTAATTAATAAATATATTTACAAAATAATGTAAAATATGAAATAGGCTATACCAGTAACTGGTATCAAGTTGGTGATAGGTGTGACAAAGTGCTGAAAAAACTGGGTATAACATTTGATAAAGCATTTTCAACCAATAAGCAAATAACATGTCCAGAACATTACTGGACATATCAACAGCATCCTGAATAGTCTAATCTCACAATGATCTGTTGAACTTGGAGTTGGTCGTTATGCTGTTACGTTGTTTAGTCATGTTACATATATTACTATATATAATAAAAAGTATGTTAGTTTGATATATGTCATTCTGTGTGTGTGTGTGTGTGTGTGTGTGTTTTGTTTTGTTTGTTTTGTTTTGTTTCATGAATAAATTTGGCAATGTGTGGCTTTCTTTTGGTTTGAGCACCTGCCCTCAAACATTTCTGTGCTCTTGGTAGGCAGTAACCATCCGTGCCATGTCAAGGTTTGTTAAAGGTGACCTATTATTACGTCCTTGTACTTCCATTTGGGTCTCTACTGCTTCTAGAAAAAGACCAAGCACAAAAAAACATCCAAATGTTTTGTGGCAACGAGTAAATGTTTTGTTTGGGTCTGGAAAATAAGGCATTTCAAAAACATCCCGATTATTAAGTAGCAATCAGTAAGCACTGCCTCTCACCCATCAACTCTAGGTGAGCTCAACCTTTCTCCTAGCAATTCAAGCCAAGTAAAACTGTAACATACAAAACTTTAACACATTACTTTTATATCACATCTTACAATGGAGCTAAATGCGGAAATTCAGACTGAAGAAACTCATTGCTTACCTCCATCAATCAGGGACTCATTCGCCTCCGACGCAAGCCAATCAGCTTTGAACTGCTCCTCCTCGAAGCCAATCAGTGTCCTGGATCTGTCTTAAAAGAACTTTAAATCCAGCGCAACTTCTACCCAGCAAGCAAGCAGTCGCTGTGCGATGTCTGATCTGGACTCTGATGACCGGATTCAAGACGATAACAACTTATCCTCAAATCCTCCTGCTTCTGGGAACGCATCTAGCCGCGCATCCATCATCTCCGACTGCTGTATTCACTCCAGCATATCTTAAACAGCGCTGACCTGGACTCGTTCTCTTAGCTGGCCTTCTTCCGCCTGTGGCATCTCATTCCGTCACCCAACCTCTGTTTCCATCATATCCGATTCCTGGCGCAGACGCCGTCTCAGCTCTGCTTCGGCTAAGGTCCCGCTCCACTTCGTAGCGCGCTGGTTTCGATCGGTTTTGCGAGGCCCACCTTCCCGTATCATCCTGCCGCAACTTTCAGACGGATCTCCTCTCTCATCCCCGGTCCGAGCAGCTCAAGGTAATATGTATCCACTCTTTTTTTCATTCATATTGCACGCGTTTCGCTCATTACGCTTCTGGATGTCCGTCTATTTAGGCAGAACGTATCCCATACAATCTAATGTTGTTGTCGTTATTTTTCTTCTTCTTCTGGTTTGGCGGTGGCAACAGGCTTGTAGTAGCATTACTGCCACCTACTGGTTGGAGTATGGTTCGTGATGGACTCCATATATCTTCCCTTATTTCATAATTGTACCATTCTAAGTTAACTCATTGTTCATATTTTCTACCGTAATTTCTTGCCCATGGTATGCTTTGATTTTAAGTGTAAATTAAGTTTGGTAGGCTTAAATTTTAACCTTGTTATCTCTCTCCTCTTTTCTATTTAATTTCCCATTTCGCGTTCTCTTACTACCTTTTGATATGGTAACGTCTTCACGTCTCCCCTTTATCATTAACCTGCAGGCTGTACTAACAATGTCTCAGCATTTTCAAACCTCTGATTTGTCATTCAAAGACTAACTATTGGCAATCCTTCCGCAAGCACCTTCAATGTCATTTATGTTCTGTTTAACCGGACAGTAGGGTTGAGTTGATACTTACCCCATTTTATTTCAGAAGTGCATTTTAAATCCAGTAATTAATACCAGTTGTTAAAATCGCTGCAATTCGGCGTCTGTTTGGACCGGTCCGTACTGGATTCAGACTTTTATTCATGCTGACTAGGCCACTTTTGTCACTCTTGTCATTTCAGTGGTCATTTCAGTGGTCATTTCAAAGTTTTGCCAATCAATTACTTCAGGTGTTGTGAAATTATACATGTTAATGTTATTTAATGCTTTTGTTTGTAGGTATTGTCTGAACGTCAGCTGAGAGCTGACGTCGTGTTGGCTGTTGGGGAATGATTTGAGTATTGACGATCTTTTAACAGCCATTTGCTCTTGTTTTAGGGATTGACATTTTCTTTTTTTCAGGTTCAAGAATTTATTTAAGATGAACATCCGGAGAACATCACTGTGGGTGCTGTTGTCTGGTGATAGTATTTCAATTACGGAGCTTGTCTGCAGGCTGGTGAGGATAATTAAGCTAATAAACATGGAAGATCATCAGTTTTGTCAGAATGCAGTGCAGAATCTGAGTTAAAGTATTAAAATCAATTCAAACACCATGGAATGAGCTAAATAAGGTTAATCGATTCATGACAGCATTTAGTATGCGTTCGGCATTCTACGCATTCATGAGTTAAGCAAATATTATTTGATAATTATGTCTTAAGAAGTGTTGCGCGTCTTCATCCATTTATCTTATGTAGTAGTAGTAACTTTGTCCCAATATGGGCAAATTTTGTGCAGTAGTAATAATAAACATTCACACTTTACACATAAAATATAAAGTAAGGTGAATAAATATGTGCAGCGCAGAGAATGAATAAAGCGAAGGCCTGTATGTATGCAACGTGTGTCTATCTGCTTTTCCTGGTAGTGTTTAGCAGCTGGACAGCAGAGGGAAGAAAAGAATGTTAGTATCTATTTGTCCGGGCTGGTGGATATTTAAAACGGGAACCAAAGGGTAGAAACTGAATGGTCACTTTCCTCTCATAGATTTTCTTTCGCTATTCCCAGTTGTCCTTTCTCAAATTAAACCTGTCAACCTGCAAATTGAGTTCTAGGTATGGATCTCAACTTAGTTTCATCATGGCTTCCTGCCTGCATTTAAGCTCTCGAATTCGCATGATATTAGTCTCATTCCATATCAGTGTTTCCGTTAGCTGCCCTCCTTGCTCGTTCAGCTCAGTCTCGCAGAGGCACGCTTTATTTCCAGGCAGCTCAAGTTAACTAATTTTGTTTCTTTCCTGCTTGAACAGGATACTCTGGTTGAGAGCTGCGTTCTGAACTTCTAGTCTGGTCTGCTTCTCGCCTGGATCGGAAATATATATTTCTATAATGTGTTCTGTCGTAGATATGTTTTAAGATTTTACGGATGCTGCCATCCGTAGGTTTTGGGGGAGTTCTATATAATTGTTGGTTCTCAGATTCCTGATCACTCCAACAAACGGGCATGGTCACCATCATGCCTCGCATATCATTCTGGGCATCCATTCATTTTAACTGCTCAATGCCCTCTAAATTTTAAGTAATTCAACTACAAATACTGGTGGTGGTTCAAAACTCATTCATATTATTTGTAGACCTGTGTTCTTTCTATCATGCATTCTGTCACGTACCCTTTCATGCATTCTTTTCGTATTTGTAATGCATTCTGTCATGCATTTCTTGTGCGTCTGGTCGTGTCTGGTCTTGCGTCATGTCATGCGTCCTTTCATGCATTCTGTCATGCATCATGTTATGCATCCCATTGCATCGTGTCATGTGTCCTGTCATTTGTCTTGCATCTCGTCATGATCACTCGGGGTCGCGTCTGGTCCTGCGTTTGTTGCGTCCTTTCATGCATACCGATATGCTTGTTGTTATGCATCCCGTTGCATCCTGTCCTGTGTCCTGTCTTTTGTCTTGCATCTCGTCATGATCACTCGGGGTCGCGTCTGGTCCTGCGTTTGTTGCGTCCTTTCATGCATACCGATATGCTTGCTGTTATGCATCCCGTTGCATCCTGTCCTGTGTCCTGTCTTTTGTCTTGCACCTCGTCATGATCACTCGGTGTCGCGTCTGGTCCTGCGTCTTGTAATGTGTTCTCTTATGCATACCGTCATGCATTCTGTTATGCATACCGTTGCATCCTGTCATGTGTCCCGTGACCTGTCTTGCATCTCGTCATGATCACTCGTCTTGTCGCGTCTGGTCCTGCGTCTTGTCATACGTCCCTTCATGCATTCCGTTATGCATTCTCCTATGCATCCTGTCATGCATCTATGATGTGTCCTGTCACCTGTCTTGCATCTCGTCATGATCACTCGTTTATTTATGTGCATCATCCGCAAGAAAGCATCTGCAAGTTACGCATCTGCAAGTTACGCATCTGCAAGTTACGCATCTGCAAGTTACGCATCTGCAAGTTACGCATCTGCAAGTTACGCATCTGCAAGTTACGCATCTGCAAGTTACGCATCTGCAAGTTACGCATCTGCAAGTTACGCATCTGCAAGTTACGCATCTGCAAGAAACGCATCTGCAAGTTACGCATCAGCAAGAAACGCATCATAAACATTCCATTCATCACACATAACTTTGGTAAGCCTAGTGGCAACGGCCCGTTTTGGTAAGTCTTTGTGGCAAAGGCCCTGTTTTGTTATCAATTCAAGTTCTCTGCTTCTGGGCATACATGGGTCCTTTCATGCTCAATGCTCTATCAGCTTTAAGGTATTCAACTTCAAATACTGATGGCTCAAAACTCACTCATATTATTTGCAGACCTGTTCTTCCTATCATACACCCTGTCTTGTACCTTTCATGCATACCGGCAAGCATCTTGTTATGCATTTCGTTGCATCCTGTCATGTGTCCTGTCTCCTCTCGCATCTCGTCTTGATCACTCATTTATCTATGTGCATCATCCGCAAGAAACGCATCAGCAAGAAACGCATCATAAACATTCCATTCATCTCACATAACTTTGAAAGCATCCGCAAGAAAGCATCCGCAAGAAAGCATCAAACATTCCATTCATCTCAGAACTTTGGTAAGTCTTCGTGGCAACGGCCCTGTTTTGTATCAATTCAAGTTCTCTGCTTTCTGGGCACACATTGGTCCTTTCATGCTCAATGCTCTATCAGCTTTAAGGTAATTCAACTTCAAATACTGGTGTTGGTTCAAAACTCACTCATATTTGCAGTTATTTGTGTTCTTCCTATCATGCACCCTGTCACATACCTTTCGTGCATACCGACAGGCATCCGTTATGCATTTCGTTGCATCCTGTCATGTGTTCTTTCACCTGTCTCGGGTCTCTTCATGATCACTCATTTATCTATGTGCATCATCCGCAAGAAATCATTCATCAAGCATCCCTGATAAATTCATCTTTACCTTATCGTTCACCTAATCATCATCATCTCCCATTCATCTCGCTGTACTTGGGTAAGCCTTCACTGCAACGGCCTGCTCGCAGGCCTTCATTACCACGGCCTGACTTGGTAAGCTGTTTGCAAACCTTCTTGGCAGTTCAATTATTCATCCTATTATCCTTCGCTATAGTCACCCGGCTTATGAGCATACAGATGCTCAGACCTCGGAATTTTTGGGGGATCATTCCTATTCTCATACACCTGCTTATGCATATTGAAGTATAATTCAGCGTGAATGTTCCTGCCGAGGTCTGAGCGCCAAAGTCTTAAAATATTGTATCAATAAATTCTTCTAATTGTCTCTTCTTTCTGTGTGAGTTTTTCAGATTGAAATGGAGCTAAATGCGGAAATTCAGACTGAAGAAACTCATTGCTTACCTCCATCAATCAGGGACTCATTCGCCTCCGACGCAAGCCAATCAGCTTTGAACTGCTCCTCCTCGAAGCCAATCAGTGTCCTGGATCTGTCTTAAAAGAACTTTAAATCCAGCGCAACTTCTACCCAGCAAGCAAGCAGTCGCTGTGCGATGTCTGATCTGGACTCTGATGACCGGATTCAACCCACCTCCATCCCCTTCTCCACCATCATAGCAGCTCCATCTGGCTTTCCTATGTGCTCCTACAACCTTGTTCCTATTAGAGTGTAATTCCTCCTGGACTCTACAGAATTCCCTGTCATATCTCAATCGGTCCGGCAGAGACCGCCATGCTGAGCCTGGTTCTGCCAGAGGTTTCTTCCCAAGGGGAGTTTTTCCTCTCCACAGTCGCTTCAAGCTTGCTCATCATGGACAGTCATGCAAACCCGTGTTTATCAAATTGGACATCTAGCAAACAGATCATCACATGGACTGAACAAACTTCTTCTATCTCCACTCCACCACCAGTTTCAGGCCTGGGGGATCATTCCTATTCTCATACACCTGCTTATGCATATTGAAGTATAATTCAGCGTGAATGTTCCTGCCGAGGTCTGAGCGCCAAAGTCTTAAAATATTGTATCAATAAATTCTTCTAATTGTCTCTTCTTTCTGTGTGAGTTTTTCAGATTGAATTGAAGTTATAATTGTTATTGGAATAAATCACTTACACAAATGAATGTACAAAATGTCCAAAAAGGAAGTTTTTCATCATAGGTCCCCTTTAAAGTGTCATTCATCAGACCTAGACTGTCTGTACATCCCTGTGGGGGCCTGGTATTGGTACACTGCTGCCCTTTGTATATAAAAGCAGAAATAGGTCTGGAATCAAGGGCTAGTGGCATGCAAAAAACATCTTTTGCAAGGTCAATTGCTGTAAAAATCAGCCAGTTATGATGATGACTAGCTGATATCCCGAATTAGATTCTCTGGAAAATTGTATTCCGTTGTGACCTACAGGGGACAGTGGCTACCTCCTCCGGCGCTGGCTCCTTAGCCCCTTTCCAAACCCTCCTAGCACAGAGGAGGCAAACTTTAATACCACTAGCACTCGTGCATGCTTAACTGTTTAGTCGATGGCAAGCCCCACAGATTGGCCTCCACAGGGAGGCCTCCTTCCTCTTTAGAATGATCTTTAGATCTTTAGAATGAACCCGGACGCACAGCCTCGTCTAAAAAAAGAGGAATTTCAAAATGGAGAACAGCTCTGTGAGGGTGCCATGAGACATTTAAGACAGCAATATGGTTCACTTTTAACAAGTTATTTTAAAGCTATAGTTGGTAATCCTATTCAGAAACCTTTTTGTTATACTGGGTAAAATTGTCCTTCCATCCTGAAAGAAGTAAATACATTATGTATTCCCAAAAAGGAGGTTAAAAAAAATCATTCTCTGTGGGAGCTGCAGGCCTGTAAAACTATACCCAATCTCAGATTTTTTTTCATGTGAACCCCCTGAAGTACAGAAGAGCAAGGTAAAATGGTCTTGTGCATGCACATGTATTCAAAGTGGGACTTGGGGAAACTTCCGCAATAAATCGCCAACCCAAGCAATAACGTAGACAACATATGTGCTTTATGTAACACTGAGTGTAGTACTTTGTCCATTCAATTAACTCAACACTCAAGCATAAGCATACACACTGTGATAAACATCAGCACTGATGTCAGGCTGAACACTGTCTAAAGTAAACATTCATACTAGGAGAGGTAACTACAGCAGCTAAAGAGCACAAGGATCAGAACAAACCAGTGCTTCCTTTTGCCTGCAAGTAACCCAAGTTTCTTCCATTTAGCTCAGGTAATGCTCGGTTCTGTTCCTTGGGCTCCTTAGCTGCATTAGCTAACACGCCTAACATGAATGTTTACTCCAGTGTTGACTTCAGTGCTTATGTTTCCAACAGAAATGAATTGCTGGTCCCTGCTCACTCTCGTTTGCTCCATTGTCACTTCTATTTGGAAATAAGTCTAAATGTCCACACTGCACTAGAGATGGTGACCATAGCCTTCCCTGAATACCAAGTAGGCTACACTACGAATGTATGTGGCTCCTGGAGCTCCCTCTCCTCCTGGCTCTGCATCGTCCTCTCCCGTTCTAGTAGTTCTGCTATCAAACTGAAAAACACAGAGGGACACTGTTTAATTTTGTACCAGTGCAGTGTTGTCAGTGGCCTTCATGACGCTAAACCTGGAAGTTACAGGTATAGCGCCCCTAGTAGCTAAAAGTTGCATGATGCTGCTTTAAAGAGCTCTGTGGAAAATTGATTTGCACTTGGGTCCTCCATTTACCACCAAATGTGACCGGAGACCCAGTTTGGTGAGCAGATCTTTTCCCAGCAGGTTGACAGGGCAGCTGGGAGCAAAGAGAAACTGAAGGAAAGGTTTGTGTGTCACTGCCAAGAAAGAAAACAATTTCTTGCAATCCTGGGAAAGAGAACAAATTGCTCAGGTCTTGCAGAATATGAGCAGACCTGTAGTTACTGCTTTAGTTGTTTCTGATTTCTGTTTCCCACATAGAGTTTGCATCAGGCATTCTCTGCTATTTTTGCGTTTCGTAAATCTAAAAATACTTTTTCACAATTAAAGTGCTGTATAAGTAGTCTTAAGGTATACAAATGATTTAAAGTAGATTGTGTTTATTCAGAAAGGTTCAGCTTGTAGTTTTACATTTTCTCAACACTTTCCTAATTAAACAGATAGCTTATCCTGCTGGGAAAAAAATCAAATCACAGTATGTGAGTATGTGAATACGAGAATTTGTGCTCCACAGTTTTGCAAATATGAGGCCTCAGAAGAGTCCTTAATAAGCCAGAAATACCCAAAATGAAACATTTCCCATTTCATCAAATATCCACCCTGGTGCTCACAACTCAGCACTGAGCTCTCCACAGGCACCACCAGAGGAATTGGATAACATAAAGCAGTGTTTTCCTTGTAGCATCAACACTGACCCAAATTTGTACTTTCAGCAAAAATAGACAGTGCAAAAATAATCCTCTTTTGGACAACAGACAAAATCTTATGAGCCCCACAAGTTTTTATTCTGTTTTAACCAGATTAAATCCCAGCTGAGAGCGCCATGTGTTGTAATAATTCCTACATCCTAGCTTCTATTTTTTTTTTTGAGTGTACATGAACTTTCCAGCTAAATTTATTCACAGAATGTTGAAGTTTGTTTCCTTTGCCTCTGGCAATCTGTGACACAAATCTTAGCAAACATGAGTAAGCTAACATTTCTTGAAACATAAGGTTTCAAAAATGATTATCACACTACATGATGCAAACTTTTTGCTTTAGATTGGGTTGTACTCTATAGGCAAAAGTGTTGAACCTGCGAACCCGCAGTTTATCCCGGGATAAAGATAAATAAAGAAGTAATGTTTTACCTTTCTCTGAATGATCATGGTAGAAGCAGATGAAACAGGAATTTTTGGTCCCTAATGAATAAATAGTTCACAATGACGCAAGCCCTGTGTTGCAAGGTTCAGCTGAAAGGCTACAGCAGACACATGTTCTCAGAATTAGCTTGGCACAAAAACTGAAACAGGAATTTAATTATTTGTTATTGTTTTCTGCTTTTGGATAGAGCCAGGCCAGATGTTTCTTCCTGTTTTCATTCCTTTTACTAATCTGACTTTCTACTAGCTGGATCCTTGTATTCTATGATATATGGAGCAATAAATCCTTTCCTATGACTTTCTTTTGCAAGCAGAGTTCCTTTATTTCCTCAATAATATCAAAATTAACCCTTTTATGTCAATGAATATGTGTTTTCATATCTGTCTCAGGTTATTGGACTAAATAAATTTATGAAAATGTTGTAATTGCATATTTTACCAACAATAACGTAGTCATAACACGCAGGGGAAGTGACCACATTAGAGCTGACCAATTCCATTATGAGTTAAAGGTCATAGCTACAACGTTTTCATCAAAAGGATAACATTTTCAAAAAGAATACATCCACAGAACGTCTAGAGTGGTGAAGAATAATTATTGATTTTACTAAAAAATAAATATATAGTATAAAAATAATTGTTTTATAAATTTTGATGTGTCCAAAATGTACAAAAACCATCTCTTTCATTTAAGTATGAAAAGTTGACACTATGAATTTGCTGAGATATTTATACATTTTCTACTGCTCTAATGGATGGAAAGAGAACGCATTTTAATCCAAAGTGTTATTAAGCATTTGAGTTGCACATGCTGTGCACTGACAACAAGATTTACTCAGACCCACAAGAATACCACCAGTTTGTTTTAGCAAAAGTGAAATGTCAGTTGTTTTGAAGGAATTGTAAGTTCCACCAAAACTGCTACAATATTATACAGAGGCAGCATTTCTGTGACCAAGTTGTTCATGTAAAAATGTCATTACAGCAGTAATTAAAGCAGGACAACTACACATGAAGAATGGAGTAACACAAAGCAAATCCTACCTCATTTGTAGCTGTGTGGAACCAATCAGTTGGCTGAAAGAAGGGTGCTGCACTTTTCACACGCTTACAAGAAGAACAAATACTTGTGTTTGAATATATTTTTGTCTGCTAAAACATGGTAGTCATAGTATCAAAACCAGCTCTCTTGTGGGGAGTGGTGGCCTAGTGGTTAGAGAGAAGGGTGCTTGTGTCCTGGAGAGGCTGCAAGGTTCCTGGTTCAACTCCCAAAGAGTGTAACTCTGGGTCTCTGAGCAAGACTCTTAGCCCCAGAATGTGCCAGGCAGCCCACTGTTCCCTCAGTGGATGTGGCAGCCCACTGTTTCCTCAGGGATGGGTTAATTGCAGAGGATGAATTTCATTTCATATGCTGCAATGACAATAAAGATAATCATTAGGATTATTGAGGTGACACTGTTTATAATTTTCATGTAAATACTAAGACACTTTACAGCTAGTATTTTGCTCAAAGTTATACTGTGAAAAGGTCATAATGCCCTGTAGCTAATTGATACACAGTGGTACACAAAAAAAGTTCTGCCACAAATCTCTTCTAAAGGATAAAACCCATTTGTGTCCAGCCAATAACAATCCCTCCACACCTCCACAAAGTTAAGTGCTCTGCCTTGCATTGCCATACTTTAGTACATCCGGGTCCAATTTGTGTCAATAGTATGAATTTATTAAAGTCAAAAGTTGCACCCTTGTTTCACCTTTGTACCTGTAGTTATCTAGTAACACACACCATCTGCCATCTCTACTTGAAACCCCCACCACTGCAAGGGAACCTGTGCACAAGTTGACCTTTAAAGAGCCGTGCCTGCATTGCTTGGCATGTCAGAGGAATAACAGGGACAGGTTAACTTCAACACCCCTCACCTCCCCACTGTCCTATGAAATCACACAGAGACAGCCTGAAGGTGTCTTTGTCCCAGCTTGAACTGTTTTGTTGTGCTGATGCATGACAGGGCAACTAAGTTATCCTTGTGGATCAGAGTGACAAAAAAGCAGGATGAAGGGGGAAGCTGACCTGATGTGAGAATGACACAGATTGTCCCTCATGAGCTTTTGTTATTGTAAGGTTCAGGGTAGCAATTTAGAACAAACAGGGGTGTTTCATGGTGATTTAAAAGCCTCTTGTGAGGTGAATATGCAGAAGACTGCAGGCTACCAGACTATATGCCTCCAGGAGGGCCAAACAGCAACCCCCACACGGCACCTTCCTTACTCTTGTGACCCCAGTCTTTATCAGTTTTCTATTTTACGCTAAACATCTATCAAACTCTACCCTAACCATATCTTAAAGTCAGAGTTCAAAGACCATAACCATATAATAGTAAATTCTGATCCTTATTAATAGATCAGTCAATAAAACGGAGTTATTCCAGTCCACCGAGCTCCTGTTTCTGATGCCCTGAAAGGCCTTGACTCCATAGGTTGTTGGAAACCTCAAATCAGTAACAGACCCTAAGGTCCTGGAACCTGTGCCACAGTTTGCCTTCAGGCATTGCCTGAGCTCAGCTTCAAAGTTAGACTCCAACAAGGTAGGCAGTTATGCAGACCATGAATCTCAGCAGATGACAGAGACGCAGGAAACAAGATGTAAAAGAAGAATTTATTGAAATGTTATTCTGCTACCAAAATAGGGCAGAAGCATGGTTTTCTAGCTGATGTAGGACTACTTTTGAATATGAATAAAATGCTCCATCTCATGTCTTAAATACTTCTCAGTAATGACAACAAAATGACCTGCCAAGCAATGGGTGTCTCGTGTGTGTAGCTGTCTTTCCAAACTGCACCGGTGTTAGACAACCTGTCCTGTCCTGCAGCCAGTCCTTAATGATCCTGAGTCCCAATGCGCTTGAAGCCGTGAGGTCATCCAAAATCTAATTGAAGGTCTTGGTCTTTCTAAGGATAGTCCGTGGCACTCTGCCCTTTCTGATCCCCCTGTTCCTGTTTTCCCTTTTTCTAAGTTACATCGGCAATAAGGGTAACTTTAAAACAAGCTCTTGTAAAACATATTTCTGTATTTTATCCTAGTAAATTTTATCCATCAAACGTTAACTTTAAACAAGTGCATAGAATGTAATACAAATTGAAACTTTATTTACACTATATTGTTTGGATTAACTGCACACAGAGTGATGCATTTCAAGCCTTTATTTTGATGCCTATAAATCATGATATAGGCAACAAAATCTGAAAACTACATAAAACTAACAAAACCTTATTTTTTTACACAGAAATGTCAGGTTTCTGAAAAGTATCTCCAGGATGAAGGACACTGACGTGTGAACTGTCTAACAGACATACAATCCAACAAGCCAATGCTAAGCTTCAAAAGACTATTCCTAAAGAAGCTGGTTGTTCAAGATGCAAACATATGGTAAGTTTACAGCAGGAAAGAGAATTGTGGAAGAAAAATATGCTGAAGATACAGGAATAACCACAACCTCAAGAGGACTGCAATGCCAAACCCGTTCCAGAGTTTGGTTGGAGAATCACAAGGTTTGAACTGCACATGGCGTCTCCACTTCAAGAGCCACCACACACAGACGTATCTAGGACATTGGCTACAACTGCATCATTTGCCAAAACTTTCCCCCCAAAACATGGGGGTCCCGTTCTGGATTTTGTTATGGAAAGACCACAGACTGTAAGGGAGGGGGGGAGGGGGGGCATCCTTCAAGCTCAGTATCAGTACAGAATCTCCACAGAGCTGTTGCCTCACCCACAACTTGATCCTCATGTTGTCTACAGAGGGTTGGCGGAAAGTATCCCTACCACTGGTATCACAGTGTGGTATGAGAATAGCGCACAGATAGAGAAGGCTCTCCAAAGAGTCGTCACCAAAGCAGAGCAACTCATTAGAACTGGGCTTCCATTTCTGGATATTCTTTATCCACAAATGTGGAAAACAAGGTCATACCACATCATTATAAACATAAGCATAAACTCAATGCAGTTTGAGAAAACAACATAGCAGGCAGCATCATAACACACAACTAGCTCAAAGAACAGAGCTGTCAGTCTGTCTATCTGCAAATATCAGTATTTGCTTTATATAATATTTTTATTAATTTTCTAAGAAACTGAAATTTGTGTTTCATCGGATATAAACCTTTTTCTCCAAAAACTAACAGAATGAAATGCTTGGACTATATCACTGTGTGTTAATGAATCAAAACAATACATCAGTTTCACTTTTGAATTACTGAAACAAATGACCGATTTGATGATATGTCAACTGACTGAGATTCACCTAGAGCAGCAACTAAAAAGTCTGTCAGCAGTGATTTTGTAACACCAACTACTACAACATATACTCTAATTAAGGAAAAGTACCTAAGCCTTGTTTTAAGAAAAGAAGAAGAGAAGAACATAATTTAATGGGATGTTGTAATTTATTGTAGCCTGTATTATTAAAGGAATGTTTTTTTTAGCGGATCAAAGCCAGATCAAAAAGAATACATGCATGATTTGAAATAATGTATCAGCAGGCTGTTCTCTTCTAGGCAAAGAGTTGTTTACATCCTGAATTCACGAATCAGCGCTCTAGTCATTGACCTAGATTGCAACAAATTCTCAGAAGCAAAAAGGTGGAGACCACTCTCGACCGAGTGTGCTTTTTAAAATCTCACAGGGGCTATAGGGAAGACCTTTACTGCCTTTACATTTTGTTGGTCAGCACAGTTCCTTCTGGGATGTTCTGACCTAACTTGTTTTCCTTTTTTTTCCCCACACTTAAAATTCATATTGACAAAATGTATGAGCGATCTTAAAAAAAAAATCATACTCTTATTTTAATTAGTTGCAGAAGTTGACATGGCAGCAATGTAACTTTCAAATTTAAGATTATTCACTCCACTCCTCACATATTAAAGATGATTTAAGCTAAGATAACAACTGAACACCTGCATTATTTAATTTATTGCAAGATGAACCCTTACTTTGTTCTAACAGGGCTAGATATGTCTGTCATCTTTGTGGCTGATAAGCACCCCAACACCCTGAAGCTTTCTTTGCAGCATCCTGATGAGCACTTCTTATATCTTTATTTCACACAATCCTTGAAATTTGGCCTACCACTTGAGTTTTTGACTCGTCAGATCAGAAAATCGTTTTGTTCAAGCTCTGAGTCCTTCAAATGCATTTTGCCAAACGCCAAGTGGGCTGTCATTTGTCTTTTCACTCTGTGATTTCCACTGAACTGCTCTTCCATGAAAGGCTGACTGATGATTGCAGTGCTTTTGACAAGTCCTCCGGTCTCTGCTGTGTGCTTTTAAAGATCTTTAGGAAATACTTTCAGGGCACTGGTCATTCCCCTTCCAATGATACATAAAGACAAATGCCAATTAGGGTATTTGCAAATCTTATTCATAATGCAACACAGTTTGAAAGCAGTCAATTTTTTTTAAGATTGAGTCAGCCACAGTTCAGGACAATTTACTTTCCTGCTATATTAATGTGATTGGTTACAGATGTTTCTCTCAGTAAGTATGCATATCTGTAGCAGTTTGGCTGTCAGCAGGTATGAAGACAGACAATTATTATCTGGTCTGTCTCTGGGCATTTGGTTAACAGATGGGCTCAGCATGAACTACACGAGAGGATGTTACCACCACGATAAAAATAGCCAGATGGGCTTGGGGGGTGCCTTGGAAATCCATTTGTCTCTCAGTGAAGTCCAGCATTGCATCCAAATATGTAATGTGACAGTCAAGGTTTTTATCAGCAAAGAGTGCAAAGGAAAGCCAGTGTTAGCAGTGGTTGTAGATGAAATCATCCCTGCACACCTAAATTACTTTGCTTGATAAAATTGCTGGAAGAAACAAATGTCACTGTCATAACATCAGAATTACTAAAGAAATCCCTGTTTCAGGTAGAAAACACAGGTGTGTCAGTGGTTTCATTTACAATTTTAGACAAATGCTTTTGAGAGGCAGACATTTTGCAGCGATGATGGAAACATATTCCTTGCGACAGATTTATTTTCTTTATTTTGAGTTTGTAAAAAATAAAAATAAATCCACACATTTTTGACAGCGTTGCGGTCAGGGCTTTGGAGGGCCAATTCAGAAAACCTCATATAAGCCTTCAAAAGACCTGTTTTTTCTTCAGACCGTTCTCTTGGGAAAACCCAATTTAGTCCAAGTTTCAACATTCTGATCCACGTAGTCTGACTGAGATTAAATAAAACGTATTCCACCAATGCTCCAGCTGATCATAAACTGGAAGATACTGTGACACCCCTATCACTTTACACTGTGAAGCCAGTTTTATGAACATAAACTGTGAAGATGCTGACTAATAAAAGAGCCCCGGCTCCAAAAGCAGCACATTAAACCTGGATAAAAGTTAGCCCCTGACCGCATGGACAAGCCAATTCCTTTCCAGAGAAAAGCTGTATGGTCAAAGATTGAGCTAAGTGACCACAATGACAAGAAGTACATTTAAGGGATTCATGGTGAGGCTTTCAAATTTAATAAAAACTGGAACTACTGTCAAGCATGATGGTACAATCATTCTCTGATGAGCTTTAGAGGAGTTTATTAAAGGCAGTCTGGTAAGACAGGGACAGGCAGGCTCAGTGGTCAGAGTACAATCCAAGGTCGGTACACCAGCAGAGCAGAACAAACAAGCAGGGATCAGGCAGACTTAGAAACTCCAAAAACAGAAAGTGGTCAGGTAATACAAGCAGGCAGTGAGAACAGAGCAGGAAAAAAAATCAGGTACAGGGTTCAGGCTGGCTCAGATGTCAAAAAAGGCAGTTGGGTTAAATCTACAGACAATAGGGATGCTGGACAAAACTCACCAAAGGCTAGTTAGACAATGATCTGGCAGAGTGCAGGAGACAGAGGCAGGTATAAGTAGGGGAGTGAGCAGGTGAACGGAGTGAAACTAATTACCAGAATGGGTGGAGCTGATCAGGGGGGAAAAAGTGGCTGGAAGAAAACTGAAGCTGATTGGATGGTGACTGGTGAAGGGGAGTGACAGGAAGATGATAGAATGCTGGCAGGTGAACTGAATAAAGGCTGGTGACAGAAGTGATCAGAGCAGGCTAGAAGAAACTGATAACATAAAACAAAGTACAAAAACCCAAACTATTCCATTAACCAAAACTAGTACAGAACCTAAACCTAAGACAGAATCGATTACATAAAAGAATCACTAAACCAAAACAGAACTTAAACTAATCCAGAACCAAAATCACCATAAAGACCAAACAGAACATAAGCAAATAATAAAAACCCAAATCATGACATATAAGTGTTAATACACTTCTGAACATCACTGTATTTATTTTAATTGGTAACAAAGTCCCATGAAAAGTATTTCCTACAGAGGTACTTGTAATTGTAACTAATTCCAACGTAAAGTTTTTGTTACATGTTACAAAACCAACTATCGTAGAATGTAGGTTGGGATTAACAAATGAAATAAGAAATCAGTAAGCAACAAGTTGAAATTATCTTTGACTAACCCAAACAAAGCAAACATTTGCAAACATAATGCATCATAAATGCTGAAACCCAAGCTTTTCTGAACATAACACAATTTGGATTTCTTTCTATGTTACAGTTAATTCATGTAGATGTTTAAAGTATTTTATAATTCATTTCATTCTGAAAGTAACTTACCAACATTTAACTGATATTGACTTCAATCTAGCATATTATTAATTTAGTTACAGGCTATCACTTATCGAAAACTGGTTATTATCCTACAAGGAAGTCAAGAACAGGACTTTTACCATACTTTCTCCTTTTATTCTTTCATACAGCTTCCCCAAGGAGCCATTGATATTGTATTGTGTCATCATTCCTTACTTGTTTCCAGTCAGATCCGCAGCAGTTCGTATGTTATGGTCCACCACATTGCGATAACAGTGTTGAGAAATGTAATGAAGTAAGCGCGGATTGAGATGAGTGCTCTTCTTGACAGCATTATAGCTGCAAGGGATGAGTTCAGCTCTGTTCAAAGAACAGCGTTGCCTGAAGAGACAAAGGCGATAAGGTGGCAAAGATTGGATCATCTGCTAAAGAAACATCAGCGATGATGTTGCTGGTGACTGTAAAACATCCAATCACATTTGCTAAGACATCTACGGATGTTCACTTGTCGACTACTGCGCTGCAGGCTATCAGCGGTCATACGTGATTAATGTTATAATTCAGTTCTGAGGGAGCTGATGAGAGAAAATTAAAAACTATTCAGTGGTGACCTTATTCTCACACCTAAAGCTGCTGTTCTTTGATATTAATGCTGTCTGAGATAAGGGGAAACCTTTTGCTTCTATTTAAATGTGCAAGACATGCATTAAGAGAAAAGAAATCTATTACAGTATGGTGCCAATAAAGAGAATGTTGGAACATCTCACTACACTGTCTTGTAAAAACTGCCGCTAGCATTCCTTCCTGTCTAAATTCAATCACACTCTGTCACAAACCCACCAACACAGACTGAGGTGTGTGAGTGCTGGAGGTTGCTTACTGGAGACAACAATTGAGAAGCATTCGTCTATTTTTGGTTCACCCACTGATAAGCCCCTCAAAAGGTAGGTGCAATCAGTACGAGCTGTCTGAGAATGATAGATCATGCAAAGACACACACACACACATATATATATATATATATATATATATATATATATATATATATATATATAATTGACTTTTTACCTGAATATTAACACACATTTGGTTAGCTGTTTTTCCATTACTGATTTAATGTGTAGCTCTGTGTTTTGTTTTTGTTTTTTTGCTACAGTCATGCCCGAATTGTGGGACAAAAAAAGGAGTTTCTCATGAAACGGAATTTAATTTGACTCTGGAAAGTGCCTTGAGATGACATGTTTCATGAATTGGCGCTATATAAATAAAATTGAATTGAATCTTATGTTACATAACAGTTTTATATATGAGTCTATATATATTGTATAACTCACCTCTTTTCACTTCATCTCAAGTTTTTTACACTTTTTGGTTCTTTGTTTACTTTGTGTTTTCTACGCCATTCACCACATACATTTCCTAGTCCTGTAAAATGCTTTCTTACCTGGCAAGAAAGTGTTTCTGACTCTGATTCAGATTTTTCACTGAGAAGGTCCCACGTTGGCTATTAAAGCCACATTTCTGCACACCAACAATGAACCACTTCAGCCTTAATGTTAATTAGGCTAATAAACTTTTTTGTTAAACGTAATAACATAAGAAACAGGCCAAACTCTCTGCAGTAGGATTTTAGTTTTGCGAAAGCTCAGGACGACTAAATTGATTGGATTAGTTTTAATTTAAAATCCAGTTTAATTCAACAAATCCCAGGTAAAAGAAGTGCAGTTCCACAACAAACGTTTTTTTCTTGTAGAATGAAGAAACTACTTTAAAGGGTGAGAACCAGTGGTAGCCTGGCATGTAAGAGAACATAATTTCTCCGTACTTGTACTTTCCTATTTCCAATTAGGGATGTACGATTTTAGGACAACATGCAATAATTTAGATAACTGTCACGATAACAATATAACTTGCAAGTAAATAACTTACAAGTAAACAAGTACTTCACCGGACAATGTTCATGTCTTTCTGCTTTGAGTTATTGCAAACATAAAACCCAGATAGACTATCAGCTACTGCTAATTCATTATTTCCAGTTAAATATCATGACTTTTTTGAAGAAAAAAAACTTGGATCTGTCTACATCTCCTGTATTGGTAAACAACATCTCACCAGTATATCTAAAAAAAAGAGAATATTGTGAAAAAGTTAAATACTATTCGCCATTCAAACCATGATTTTACACAGATTCATTCCGCATAGTAAAATATTTCAAACCTGTACCTGGGGGCCCTTTTGGGCATCTGGGGCGCTTGTCTCCCTGATCTCTGCTTCTGCGCTCTAGGGGCTGTATTTTTGGCTCCTCACTACCACTATTGAGCATTTTTCTTATGGATAAACCTTAAATATACAAGTGCACTCTCAATAGAACCCACAGGTGTTTGGATTCAGGTGTTACAGATTCACTTCTATACAGATAAAAACTATAATTCGGTTTGGCTGTCACTTATTACCTGTGATAAATTTTTGGTTGGTTTTGCTGTTCTTTTTAAAGCTCTCTCAGCAGGTGTAGAAACAGACTCCAACCTTTTTTTTCCTCTGCTCTATTTTTGTCACCTCTTCTCCCTTTTAACATTTTGCCTCACCTTTTTCTCTTCCTTGAACTTGAAATAATCCCAAAATAATTCTTAGTGCTACACGGCCAAACGGGACACGCAAAAAAAAAAGCGTCAATAATATTTTTTTTATATTATTTTAAGATTTTTTAACCATGAAAAAATAACATTGCATCACAATATTCTAATTGTTGAGATGTACCTGCACATGGAGAAAGTATTTAAAATCAGATAAGGATAGCAAGTTGTTAGCACTGTTGCCTTGCCTTGCTGCCAGAAGGTCCTGGGTGTGAATCCTGGCCTGGGTGTAGGTGGATTCTCCCCTGCTACTCCAGCTTCTTCCTAAAGTCCCTAAACATTAATCTTGTCTGCAAACTGAATTATAGAGGAATTCAGAACGGAGAGTGCAACTCATATCAATCTGGTTCACCAGGTTGCTGTTTGGATGCATGGACAGATAGGCGACCTAATAAGGGACCAGAACATTGTTTTGCTTTGCATCAGTGTCCGGGAGACAAGGAGAAGTTGCATAAAGAATATTGATTCAAAAATTACAAGATCTAGTATTTTCATTTGCTCATTTGATAAATAGGTAAAGTTTATGAAGAAATAATCTGTGCAGCCGCAGCTTGACTTTTTACTAAGAGGAGTTTCCGCCCTTCTTTGGACAAACCCTTCTGCCAGAGCCTCTTTCTCTTTACTTGCGGTCCTGTCCCACTTTGTAAGACCTAATACACACTCATTGTTGCCCACACAAACGCGCACGCACACACAGCGATCAGACGCGTTTGCAGCCTGCCTGCCGCGTGTGCAGCGCTCCTTCTCCTCTCCATTGACGCATCAGAAGACCTGCTGGATTTTTGCTGAGGGTTTGGAGGGGTTTAGTGGGATTTTTTTAAGTTGTGAAAAGTGCTTATTTGTCGGATTTTCCTCGCACTCTTCGCACGTACGGTGGTAAAAAATGAATGAATGAAGGTGGGAAAGTGTGGATTAGAATCCCGAAGCGCACGGCTGGATTTAAATCATCATTTTATGTAGAAAATGAATAATTCCGTAAAATAACTTTTGCCTCCGGACCAGAAAACCTCAAGGTATGTTTTAATCATCCCATGATCACACATAGAAAATCTTAAGGGGTCTTGTTTGCTAAATTCGAACAAGGTGGGAAGTCTCAGCCATGTGTCTCCAGTTTGTTTGAAGTTAAAGTGGTGTAAATTTCTGCGCTTGTGTGTGATTGGATAAGAAAGTTTCTGTGAATTGTAAAGTTTCTTTTTCTTTCTGTTGTTTATTCTGTCTAAAACGGAATCTAACTACTAGCCTTTAATGAATTTAATACATCTGCAACGATTTATTGCAGATTTACTTTTGCGCCTGTAGGTGTTCTCAACTTTGGTTGATTCAATTTTACTCCTTTACCGCCATTCCTGACTAAACCTAATAAAAAGCCGGATTCAGGAGGATGAGCGCCCCTAGGCTAGAGCCTGTTCTGTCTCCTACACACAAACAACATTCCTTTATACCTGCAAAATGTATTGGTTTCATAGTTAAGTAAGCAAGAAAGTTGTTTGGCCCTGCCCACATGAACATACAAATCATCCACCCAAATTGTTGTTTTTAATTAGATGTTAATTAATTATTTAGATTATCTACATGGAAATTCTAAAAAAAAACAAAGCATCTCCCTGTGAATTAGTTTACATCTTGTATACTAAGAACGTAAATATAAAAGTCAATGTTTTCGAAAAACCTCCATAATTGAAAATTGAGATTTTTACACTACCACCAGTGGTGCAGTTGGTAGCGTTTCTCCCTGTGCGTGCTCTGCGAACTCTGGCTTTCACAGTCCAACAACATGACTGTTGGGTTAATTGATCTCTCTAAACTGTCCTTAGGTGTTCCTGTGTGTGTGCATGGTTGTTTTTACTGTGTGTTCTTGTGTTGCCCTGTGATGGACAGGCGGCCTGTCCAGGGTGTACATCACCTCTCGCCCAGTGACGCCCTACCCACAATGACCCTGCACTGATAAGCAGGTGGATGACATACTTCACTGTTACACTACTCATTCTAATGTGTTGTGCAATGCACAGCGAGAAAAAACATTTATTGCAAGCAAATTCTGGATGATTACTAAACTGGTTGGGCATAAGTTCTCAATTTGTTGGCCTTTTCAGTCTGTCTGTTTGAACACAGTGCCTCCCCTTCTCTTTCAGAAGCCTTGGCTTCTAGAGAAGACACCATGAGGAATTGATAAGCCAATCAGAGCCAGGCTTTGGGATATTGCCTGGGCTGTGTCACGTTCTGCGACCCAGGAAGATAAAATTCTGAAATTTGTTTTTACAACCACATTTTTTAGACTGGGGAGAGAATAAACAATGTCAACAAACAATCACCATAGATAAAATACTGTCTCCTGACTAGAGCTGTTTCCACACTCAGTGTTTCAAACATCACAATAACCATGAATAAATTATACATTATTTAAAAAGCGCCTGAATTTTAGTACAAATTATCATTCTCACTTGAGGACTTTTGACATGTGTTGACAGGCAAAACAAGAGCTTATTTTTGGCTGACTGTAAGAGGTCCACTAAGGACATTTTCAAGGGCTTTGGATGAATCTGCATGGGAAAATATTTTGTTTAAAATATACTGTCTCATGAGCATAATCACGTATTACAATCACTTTAATGGCTAGTTTGATGTATTTAATTGTATTACTGTAGACATTTTTATTTACTTTTAATTTTTTACATAGTTTGGTATAGCAAACAGGCTTAAATATGAGGCAACTGGACTTTCGCTCAGTTCTTTCTGAAACTCCTGAATAGGTGTCAAAACGTTTTCAGATTTAAGCCAGTTTGGTGTTGCGATGACCCGGATAACTGAGAATTTGCACAGGCATGTTTGGGTATACTTTTAGTCAGACTAATGAGCGCTGCACTTTAAGTATATTTGAAGAAAATTATAATTATAATCTCCTGTTTGTAATGAATAAATACCATGTAGTATATTTTTGAAAATATTGTGGGAATCTATCTGTGAAATTCAAAACTTCTAATTTATTTTTCTATTTATTTTTACTTGGCCACATTTGAGATATCTTTGTTCTTCCTTAATAATGTGGGCTGACATTAGCTACATAACAGCTAACTGTAAACCTAAGGACATATTAAATCAGCATCAGCTTCTTGAATAAGCGTGTGCATAACAAACAGGGGGAATCCCATATGGACTGCAGGTTATTGTGGTGCACTTTACTTGTCTGTCTGAATTAATCTTGACATCCTATTCCTTGTTGGCAGTGATAATCTCAGTTTAGTTTCTCTCCCTGTGGGTGAAGATGCATCAGACGGGGTCTGCACCAGTGGCGTTGCTGGCACTTCTGGTGCTCACACTCGAGGTTTCCAGGGGTCAGTCCTGCCCCAGGAGCTGTAACTGCTACCAGGCCAATGAAGTCCACTGCACCTTCCGTTCACTGCTTACTATCCCTCCTGGCCTGCCTGCGCATACGCGACGGATAAATTTAGGGTATGAGAACACACAGTTCTTTTTTTTTTATTTTATTTAGCTCCAAACAACACCAAATATCATCTTCAAGCAATTTACAGAACAAGTCTGTCATAAAAACAAAAATCACATAGAATAAAATTCATAGCGACATCACTTCAAATCAAGTTAATTATTGGAGTTCTCTACAACCACATGACCAGATTCTGATGCAATAACACAGTCTAATTCAATTCAAATTGCATTAAAATAAAACATAGTTTAGTGATCGCCTAATACATTCCAAGCTAAATAGTTCCTGTTTAGTTTGTGCTCCCTAAGACTTAGAATTATGTCTCATAATCGGAGTTAAATCAAGAACGCGCATGCAAAAAAGTTTTGGACCAAAAC
This sequence comes from Fundulus diaphanus, assembly GCA_037039145.1. Classification (NCBI taxonomy): domain Eukaryota; kingdom Metazoa; phylum Chordata; class Actinopteri; order Cyprinodontiformes; family Fundulidae; genus Fundulus; species Fundulus diaphanus. The sequence goes on from CM073132.1 coordinate 38,142,824, forward strand.
TGATTCTTTCCATTATTTGCTTGCATGTAAATAGACTTTCTTGTAAAAAGTCAGTCTTGATCTAAACGTTCCATGCTTTCTCAATATTTTAAAGTTATTCTGCAACCTGGCTCATGTTTTAACTGGCTGGTAACAAAAGCCATGCCTTAAGAAATTTAGAAAAGAGAGGATAAAAAGAATGCATGGAGTATTATGTGTGCATTTTTCATTTCATTTGAAAGCAATGCCTTACATAAATACAAGCAATTCATTTCATTTTTAGGAACTGAGGGACTTTGTCTTTCAGGAGATCATCTACTGTTTTCCTTGAATAGCGCGTTGAGAATCACCTTGGTGCTGCTGGATACCATTTTCTATCTTAAAACTCATCATCTTTAAATTTGTATTCAAAGAAATGGGGACAAATGCAACCAGGCATCATCTTCTGGTTCTCCAAGATTGCATAGCAGCAACATTTTGTTGTCAAGAAGACTCTGTATGCCGAATACAAGGAAATAGCATACCTTCAGTGTACTTTGGATCTGCGCCGAGGTGTCCTGACTCCCTACGAACACCCAAAATCCCCCAAAGAATTGCATGCGGATGTTGTCCGAGGTTTTGGTTGCTGGTAGAGACTATATTGGCAATTTGGCTTCTGGGTAAGAGCAATTCAAGGCTCTTGATGAAGCAAGGGGACAAAAACTAACACAACTCTTCCAGATCAGGGAGATCAGGGCAGAGAGGCATATTCCTGATGGCCAAATCTTTGCTCCTTCGGCTCTTCCAGGCTCAGAAAAGGAATCCGGAAAAGGCAACCAGAAGTGGCCCTCTTTTGCAATGTGGTGAATCTCTCTGAACAATAAACCTTGCCCTAAAAGTGGCCATGTACTGAATAAAAATGACAAAAAAGAAGCCAAAGTAAGAAGAAAATGCTAAACAACTTCTAACTGCTTCAGAACCCCCCCCCCCCCCCCCAAAAAAAAACATGGATTGATCAGAAGCTCTTATGATTAGAAGAAAGTCTGCCCTCTATGAAAATGAATATGACTCAGTGTATCATTGCTGCCTTTTTGCTTTTGCAGGTTTAATAGTATCAGCAGACTTCATGAAAAGTCGCTGGTTGGGCTGAAGAGGGTGGAGCTTCTGATGCTGCACAGCAATGACCTCCAACATCTTCCCGGTGGTGTATTCAAAGATATGAAATCCCTCCAGGTAATCAGCAAGAAGAGCAACAGGATACAATACCAAATGTTTGCTCTAAGCAACAGCTAACGCAATTCAATGAGCTCACATGTTGATAGTTTTTGAACACATCTTCCAGTGTAACGTCTAGCCAACTATTGGTAGCATTGTAACAGATGTCTACACAAGAACTGACTGAATTACCATCTCAGCAGCTAGAACTTAAAAAGTGATTTTTTTTTAATTCCATACCAGGAATGACAATAATGGCAATATTTAAATTGGGCGACATGGCCGACTGCCCAAAGCAGGAAAGCCTGTGGGTCACCATTAACACGCTCTCTCACAATAAAAAAAATTGGTTGTCCATCATTTGTCCTTAACAAGTTTAATGCTGCTTATTTTTAGTATGTAAGAGCTGTGAGAAAATGTGCCCAAACAGCATGGCTGGAGAATGACACTGAATACAGGAGAAACGAAAGAGAGGGCGCGCCCATTCATGTAAGAAGGGTGTTTTAAAGAAAGCTGAGCTTTGAGAAAATCTATCTGCACTCTACTAGTTTAAAGCCTGCATTGATCGCTGACTGTGACAGATGAGCATGCTTAAACCGCTTGTCAGAAAAGATTTCAATTTATAACTTTGGTTAGCCAGGGATTATCAATACATAGCATGTTTGTCAAAATGCTTTAACAAGCTAGATGCTTCCATTTCCCCTGTGTCAGCACATTTTTTCAGATTTCTGTAAAATTGATTCATAATTTATGTGTCATCATTCCTTCCCATTTTGGTGACAGGAAACATACTGGACACTCCACTGGCAACCTTAGGCCAGCATTAGCTGTTCCCCAGGGAACTGATATTACACAGGCAATTGTACCCTTCATCTTCCAGGCATATGCTGATATATTTTCCTCCCTGGGATAATAGGATCCATATTTCCATGTGCTGACATCTTCACATGCTAAATCTGTCAGCAGCTGAAAGTTTTCCAGCTAAGTAGCTTTCCTGGAGGGCAGGGGGAGATATTATTATTATTATTATTATTATTATTATTATTATTATTATTATTATTATTATTATTATTATTATTATTATTATTATTATTATTATTAGTAGTAGTAGTAGTAGTAGTAGTAGTAGTAGTAGTAGTAGTAGTAGTATTATTAGTAGTATTATTATTATTATTACATAAATAAGTATACATTTGGTTTCATGAAAGCTTTTGGGTGAAATCTTCATATGTGCCTGGAATATTGATGGCTTTCTAACAGTTTTAGGTTCTGGATTAAAAGCTTAGCTGTATATTTGAAATGATCTTCACCACCAGAGCTAGAATATCCTTTTAGCCAGCCCCGCTTTGGTCCTATACTCATAGCGTGAATATATTGTGTGCTGTAGGCAATTTCTTAGATTCAAATTGTAAAATGTTGAGCAGCAAGAAGTGTATTTTAAAATATTAATAATTTCCGAGAAAGAGTTGTTATTCCAATCCTCGTCTTCATCCCATCTCCCATTTGTTCTAAATTCAATTTCCAAGCATGCGTTACTGAAAGATTTATAATCCCTTGCATAAGACTTGGTTTTTCAATCAGCCTTGTTGTCTGTTCTTCTAATTTCTACTCGTCGCTTTCTCCCCCCCACTACCACCCTGGCAGATACTAAAGTTGAGCTATAACAAGCTGAGAGAGATCTCTTCATCTCTGACCTTCTCTGGCCTGAAATCACTGCTGCGCCTTTACTTGGATCACAACCTGCTCCAGCACATCCACCCCCGGGCTCTGCTCCAGCTGCCTAGCCTCAGGCTGCTCCGTCTGCAAGGCAACAGGCTGCATCAGCTACACCCTCACGCTCTGTGCACGCTCTCCATATTAAATACATATTACTTTTCTACAGTCAGGTAAGCTTTGACAACTACAATGTATAAAAGTTGACAAACTTACTGGTGCTTGTGACAGTTACCCATCACATGCATGGCATACATTTGCATAATGCATACTGTTTGCACACATATCTCTCCTGTCATTCTTATGGAGGCTTATCACAAAAAAAATGGAATCATATGCAAAGACAATTAGTGATTATAAAGGTTAAACTTATTTGTTCTTTGAGAACGACTGAGCCAATGTCTTTTTCTTTTAGACATCTAGACCTTTCCAACAACAGTCTAACTACCCTGCATAAAGAGTGTGTTACCACAGCACCTCTGCTGGAGACTCTTGTCCTGCAGGCTAATCCCTGGAGCTGTGACTGCAGGATGAAGTGGTTTCTCTCGTGGAGTCTTGCTCATCCAGGTGACTGTCATGTCTACAAAAAATGCTTCTCTTTCACACCATGCTTCAACTTATCTAAAGTTTTATGATAATGCTGCGTCTTTGAGTCTGATTGAGAAGACAAAATGTAGATTAGAAAATTAAAAGGGAAAATTGGGAAAGCAATAATAATTAGCCAAAAATGTGTGACCAATCCATTAGTTGTGAGTAAACCAGATTTTTGACAGATCTAATTTACACAGATGCCCTTGATCATCTTTTATGTCACACATACATCCTCTTTTGCCTCTTTCTTTCATCTTTCCAGTCTGTCTTGTAGGTTTTATGAAGATGTGAAAGAAAGCTGAACCATGAAACGTGCGCCATTGATATGCCAGGCTTAACCTGCCATGACTAATACATGATGACAGCACTGATGTGTGGCAGCTGATATAAAGGCTAATGATTGTGCTGTGATTATAAAGTGATGCATTGTGATTTTCGAGACGAAACAACCACAGTAAATTAGCAAGAGACAAAAAGGGGTAATGAATGTTTGAAATGAACTGGTATGACTAATCAATGATCCTAATATAAAATAATACTTGTGCTAAATGCTAGAGCTTCAAATTTAATTGTATTTAAATCTGACAACAAAGAAATCCATCTATGTGAGAGATTTGCTTAGATAATTCTCTCTCTCTCTCTCTCTCTCTCTCTCCCTCATTAGGTTTATTAAAGTGCCCTGGTGGTCCTCAGTGTCCAGTTTGTACATCACCCTCCTTTCTCCAGGGCCAGGGTTTGCTTGAACAGACAGCTCTACCATGCACATCACCAATCATCAACTTCCCTGGGAAAGGAACACAATTGGAATCAGACACAATAGAAATCCAGCCAAGTGAGAACTTCAGAGAGCCTTTAGGCAATGTCTCTCTGGTTCTGTCTGACCAACAAGGGTACAGCGTTGATCTGAGCTGCAAGATAACTCACTCCACTGACTCCCCGGACATTGTTCCTCCTCCAGATCTCTCCTGGAGTTCCTCCTCGCCTCTTCCACTTGCTTTGTCTCTCTCCCTTGACTGCCCTATAGTGGGACAAAACTATGAGAAACTTTGGAGGATTCTTGCTTACTACAGTGAAACTGCTGCTCGCCTTGAGAGGGAGATCATGCTAAGTAAAGCGCCGGCATTGGCCTACCGCTACAAGCAGACACCAGTAACAGATGGATATTATCACACTGACGTCAAAGCCTCTGTTAAAGCCAAACCAGAATGGTTACTACAGTCAGCAATTAGCATTAGGCTTGACAGAGCACAGTCTAACATGCATAACGTTAAACTTATGTACTCAACAAGAGTTTCTGCTCATCCTGACATAACTTTTTACCCCTCACTATCTTCCCCTGCTTCTCACCCATGGGTAATGATTTTAAAAAATCATACAAACACAGCAGTAGCAGCAGTAGCAGGCAAAAACATACATCTAATTTGTGATTTTCTTAGTTCTAGTAATCCCAGTGTGCTTTGGATTCTCCCAGATGGATCTAAACTTAATGCTACTTCCAGCAGTGTAGATGGAAGATTCCAGGTGACAGCCTCAGGTCTACTTGTACAAAAAGCTCAGCTCGCTGACAGTGGGCTTTACTACTGTGTTGCCAGAGCTGGAAGAGATTTTGATGTTCTTCCATTACGTCTGGTGGTAAAAGACTCATCTGTTCCACATTCAAGTGAGCTAATGGGACCTCCTATCACTGGAACCATTGGAGATGCTGTCACTCTGGCCTGTAAGCTGTCTGGTTCACCAGAACCTTTGGCAAGTTGGATTTTGCCAGATGGAAATGTTGTATGGCAAGGATTAGCTGTATCAGGTGGATTCATAGTACATTCGAATGGTAGTCTCTCTCTACTTACAACCACTCAGAAGGATACAGGATATTACCGCTGCATTGCTGTCAACCAGTATGGCAGTGACACTATGTCCACACAGCTGATATTAAAAGCACATCATATTTCTGCCCTTGAGACCCCATTTCCCAGAGGACCTCAATCAGCAGCTGGCAGGTCAACAAAGATACCAGCCCCCAGTTTTTGGCAGATTGAAGAAGGATCGGGGGATGAAGAGGATGGCGAAGATAAGAAAACCTCCACCGATAAAAGGAGAAAGCCAACATCTCTTCAACAATTCCCAAACAGAAAATATCTAATTAAAAAGCCGCAAAGACAAGGTCGAGTAAGAGAGGGGCATGCAAGAAGGTTTGGAGAACTGACTGAGCAGAAGAAACACCACTTTCAGAACAGACATAGATTAACCACTAAGAAAAACAGGATAGACCCTCAGAAATGGGCTGAACTCTTGGCAAAGATTCGCCAGAAGACTGCAAACAGCACCAACAGCCAAATAATTGCAGCAGGAAATCCAACAACTGAACCTATCTATGAAGGCAAAGATAAACAAATGAGAGAAAATGGAAAGATTGATGGCACAAATAGAAGTGATGGTCAAGGCAAACAAAAGGAACCAGAGACTGAAGGATCTTCAGTTGATGATGCTAATGTAAAAGAAGAACAACCACAGCCCATTCAGCCTCCTTATGAAGCTACTCAGACAATAAAAGCAACTCAAACTATTCCAGAGACAGAAAATGTGATGGAGAGGCCAACAGACAAACATGTGGATTCAGAAATATACGCAAAAACACAAACAGAGAAAGAAAGCAAACACACAGTAACACCAGTAAACCATGTGACAGAAAAAGAGCCCATCACACTTAATCCATTGTCAGGAACAAATGAAATAGTTATAGAATCAAGTGTGTTGCCCGAGCAAGGACTGAAAGTAAGAACCAGGCTACAGAATCCTCAACAGGGACTCTTTCCCAACATAATCCCAAACTCCCGGTCTCGAAGCCCCTGGATCACACGCAGGAAAATCGGACAACGAAGGCGAATTAACAGGCCGAGGATCCAGCCTGTACCCTCACTGCAACCTCACTCTGATCCGGTAAACCCGATGACCCAAAAAATGACATTTACCCCAGCTGCAGATACAATCCCGATGTTGTTGACCATGTCAGCAGTGCCATCTACAGCTAGTATGCTCCTACTGAGACACTATGTTAGGACTGCTCCAAATAGTGTGACTCTCATGCCTCTATCACCCACTGTTTCAGACACTCACATTATTACCACTTCACATTTTGCATCACCCCCACTGAGACCTTCCCCTGCAACCCCACACACATACACAGACACAATGATTCATTCAGGCAAGAAACAAATAACTGAGGAGCCTACTTTTAACAGCACACCAGCACCCACTCATTCCACTATTAACATTTCAGAGGCGCATGTGCCAGAAGCCGATATTAGGGCATTTAAACAGGCTGCACAGACTCACACAGCAACACAAACAACCCTAGGCAAACATGCTGAGAGATCCCCGAGCAAACACAGCAAGGAGTTGGAGACGAATGTGTTGGGTGAGTCCCACTTTTCTATCACTCATTCCTTCACTGAGTCCTCAGTTCTCAGTGCATCTTCAACCGCCACCAGTGCAGCAACAATCACAACTACTTCTTCAGCTGCTCCCGAGAGAGCTAGTTATTTTGGCAGCACTAAAAGTACACCAGCCTCTACGACTAATGAAGACACACTCCCCACAACAACCCCAGCTGCTATAATAAGTCCCACCATGTCTCCTTCAACTCCTATTATCATTCCAATATCCAGCACTCCCAGACAGACTTCAGCTTTTTCCACTTCAACGGCTTCTCCAAACACCATGCCAACTTCTTGTTCTACTACGTCTCCAACTTTGACCTCCACTACTACCTTCAGGCCAATAATTACAAGGATCAGTATCGCTTTGAATCCTTCCACCAGACAAAGTAGTCCTCCAGTCTCAATAAATGCCATCCCTAAAACGTTTACCCCCTCTTTTAATACCACGTCAATCAGTACTAAACCCACAGTTCTAACTACTACAGAAAGTGCTATAGCCACAGCACCTCCAACTACCATAAAGGAATCTACAGTTAATATGCTTTTGTCTACTACCACCATAACGGAAGTGACAAGTACCAAAGCATTACCAAGAGGCACAGAAGTAACTGGGCAGTTTGGCCACCCTGTTAATGGTCAAAACAAGAGCCAAACTCCTGTTGATTGGAAGAACCATGGAGCTAATATCATTCCGGATTCACATAGAAGCAGGTTTCAACTGCCTTCCTCGTCCCTTCCTGCTACTCCAAGGGTGAGTCTGTTTCACATAACACACAGTTTGTGAAAATTGTCATGTTTCAACTAGAAATGTATTTGACTGGCATTTCATTTCACAGATCAGCATAGTTATGAGAAGTGAAATAATACAATGGTTGAAAACAGGTTTTCTTGGCGCAGGAAAACCTTTTTTTGTCCAGAAAATACAGGCCTTCTGAATTTGACAACAGCCTCCCTTGCTGTTTGGTCTGTACCTGCAGTCAGTAGTATGAGTACTAATAATAACCTCGTAAAAAAAGTACAAAACGTTGCATAACTGAAGTTTATCATTCATGTTAATGGCTTAATATTATTTTTTGCCATATGAGGATCATAGCTAGTTAAAAGTTGACTGTAGATATGAGTCGGGCTAAAAGCCCTTTATATTGTTAATATTATATAGCTAAAACAGTGTGTTGATGTTGAAACATTCTAGTTGTTAGAGACCATTGTTGTGTTATAAATGAACCCATATGTTATTAATTAAAAAAGGGATGCTGGGTAATGCACTTAATGCATTAAAACAGTAAAAGAGAAATGTTGGGGGGGGGGGGTAAGTAAGTAAGACCTCTTAACTGCTCCCTTAATTTAGGAGTCACCATCAAGTCATTACAACCTGCACATTGACTTGGCAGAGTTTTTACACCGGATGCCCTTCCTGACAGAACCGGGATTCGAATCTGGGTCGATACCCCTAAAGAAAATTTGCTGCAACCATTTGTCTTAAAAGATCACCTAATCAATAGAATCCACCTGTGGATAATGTTTGTTCATCACAAAATGAAAAGTAAAAAGCTAACCACACATTTCAGAGACAATGTTGAGAAGTTTAAAGCAGCGTTAGATTACAAATCAGTATGCTCTGAACATCTCACAGACCTATGTTCAATCCATCATCCAAAAATGAAAAGGGTTCGGCGCATCTGCAAAACTACCTAGACATAGTCCTTCACCTTTTTATGCAAGCCAAGCTGGAAAAGCTTCCCACAGATCTGAGACCCTTCTCAGTCACAGGGTCTATGTTAACTCTGTAGGGGCTGCAGAGGTCTGCATTATTCTCCAAATAATGATCAAGGACTCATGACTAGCTGTGTAAACCAGTTTGAGACATGTGCCATTGACTTGCCTCTGTAATTGCAGCAAAAAGGAGTTGTTCAAATGATAGTTTTTATTGGTTCTTTAAATTATTCCAAATGTAACATTTCCACATTTCTTGTTGCTACATTATTGAGTTTTTCATTTGATTAATAATTCTTTAAATGCATATTGAAATAAAATATGCAATTTTATGTGAAGCACAAATTAAGATTATTTTTTGGCATACCTTACTGACAAAGATATTAAAACCATGGCACATGACTATCCTGAATGTTTTTCTGATCTTAGCTTAAGAAGAACAGATGGTGTATTTTTTTTAAAACCAAAACTACAGTTTTATTTCTTTATTTAAAGACATCTCCTTTCTGCTTTTTGCTTTGAAAAGATTCAAAGATTCTTTATTGTCACCATGCGTTACAATGGTGAATTTTCTTTTTTGGCCACTCCGGCTAAGAGTACACATATCAGACAAACAGGCAATGAGCAAGGGTTACAGCGTTGAACCATTGTACAGTATTATACTGTAGACTCTGAAGAATGACTGAATGTTTTTAATTTCACTGTGCTCTGATCTTGGATCATTCTTAGATCCATGACAAACCTCTGATTTGTTCATAAAGTGCTTGTAATTTGGTTCTGCCGGAGGTTTTTTTTTCCCGTTAATGGGTGGTTTTTCTTCCCACTGTCGCTTCATGCTTGCTCAGTATGAGGGATTGCAGCAAAACCATGTACAATGCAGACGACTCTCCCTGTGGCTCTACGGTTCCCCAGGAGTGAATGCTGCTTGTCAAGACTTTGATGCAATCAACTGGTTTCCTTATATAGGACATTTTGACCAATCTGTATAATCTGACCCAATCTGTATAATATGATTGAACTTGATTTTGTAAAGTGCCTTGAGATGACATGTTTCATGATTTGGCGCTATATAAATAAAATTGAATTGAATTGAATTGAATTGAGTATTTTTGGATATATACAAAAAATATTCTCGTTCTAATCTGTTAGTCGTATAACAGCAATTTAGGATTGTTTTCTATTTATGAACATACAAGACCCACACGATTCTGGTGAACTGTTACGAGTGCTTTATTTAGCACATTTATTTGTTTTCATTGTCCACGCCATAGGCTCCAGTTGCACGAACCAGACCAAGGATTGCAGACCCTCACACCCGAACTGTGTCAGTACCGGCAGAGAGCACAGCAAGGCTGGCTTGTGAAGCACAAGGAGAGCCAAAACCTTCGATCACATGGACTAAGGTTGCTACAGGTACATACTTAACAGAAGACATGGATGCAGGCATGGATGTGCTCCAAACCAGACTTTTTCCTGCAGAAGATTTGAAATCAGGGACCAGGCTTGTCATGGAATTCCATTAATATATAAAAGCCATAAAATCTCAGAATTTCATTCTTTGATAGAAATTTTTCAATTCACTAAAACCTGCAACAAGTTTTAGTGCAGCAGAGTAAATATGGACTTATTTTACTGTGATATAAAAATGCCATTTACACCTAACATTATACACTGGCAAGCACATAATAGGCTTTTCTCTAGCTTGCCTTGTGGGAAAAATACTGAAAGCAAGTAATGGAACATTTTCTGCACTGCATCACTGACTTCACTTCAAGCTGTGCCATTCAGTGTGCCCATATTTCTCCTTTCTCACTCTGGAACTTTTTTCCAAATTTGTCTCTGTACTCCTCACCCCTGTCTTCTCATTACTGTTTTCGCTTTCTGCCTTACTGCCTCACTACTTTGACTTTCTCTCAGGAGCGGTGATGTCAATCCACTCCAGGGCTCAGCGTTTTGGGGTCTTGCCAAACGGCACCCTTGTTATCCAGAATATACAGGTGCAGGACAGGGGAACATATATCTGCAGTGCAAGCAGTTTCCTGGGCCGTGACAGGTGGGGATGCTGATTTTAGAAATGAATGTTGATGAGCTTGTCTGGATAGTTTCGGATTTGGTCTGGATGACCACAACATACATTATAATCGGAAAAAAAGCAACAGAGCAAATACACTTTTTATACAGTGATTGCAACAATGTTTAGAACCCCTTAAACCTGACTTGTCATGTTACAATCAAATGTTTCATTGTATTATATTGAGATTATATGTGATAGACCAACATAAAGTAATAAATCATTTTGAAGTGGAAGGGGAATTATGATTTTAAACCTTATTTCTTTAAATATATAAAAATGGTGTGGCTTTGTGCCCTGCAATAGACTGGCGACCTGTCCAGGGTGTACCCCGCCTCTCACCCATTGACAGCTGGAGAGAGGCACCAGCACCGCTCGCCACCCCAGCAGGGATAGACGTGTTAGAAAATGGATGGATGGGTGGTGTGGCTTTGCACATTTGCATTTAACTCCATTTACTCTGACTACACTAAATAATGGGGGAGTGGTGGCCCAGTGGTTAGAGCAGGGCGCTTGCATCCTGGGAAGACTGTAAATTCCTCAGTTTGAATCCCACAGACTGCACTTTGGGTCCTTGATCAAGACCCTTAGCGCTAGAATGCTTCCCGAGCGCCACACAGTGGCAGCCCACTGCTCCCTGAGGGATGGGTTAAATGCAGATGACAAATTTCATTAGAATGTAAAAAGTTGCTGAGACAATAAAACATTATTTTTTGTAAACTCCACTGGTACCAATTACCTTGAGATGTCACTTAACTAAAAAAATAGAGCTAGTCTACATGTTATTTATTTTTTATTATAAATACAACTGTTCTGTGATGGGGTTTGTTACAATAGTGAACAAATAGTATCATGAAGACCAATGAACTCACCATAAATATTTTTTAAAATGATTGTCAAGAAAACAGTCACTTTTAAATGTAATCCATAAGAAGTCTTATATTCCTCCATATCCATGAAGAAAATCCAGAAATAGATCAATTTGAGAATTTGTAGCACGGATTAACTATAGCTTTTTACAGATCATCTCCATCTAATTCGACCGAGCTTGAACTACTTTGCAAAGAAGAACTTGCAAAATGTTCAGTGCCTAAAAGCCTGTAAAAATGTACCCCAAAATACTAGCAGCTGTAACTGCAGTGAAAGGTCGTTGTAGAAAGTATTACCTCAAATGGGCTGAAAACAAAAGCATGCCACACTTTTCAGACTTTTATTTAAAAATATTTTTTTAAGCATCCATCACCTTTCACTTCATAATTCTGCACTACCTTGTGCTAGTCTAACTCAAAAATCCTAAAAAAATACATTGAACTTTGTGGTTGTAAGGTGAAAAAATGTGAAAAGGTTTAAGAGGGTGGAAAAAAAACATATCCAAGTCGTTACTGCAAATCAGAAACAGACTTATATTCTTTAAGCAGACAAATACAAAATCTACCTATATGTGATCTAAATTATTTTGTTTTTGTTCTTCACTGACTCTGACACTGGCTTCTTTCTAACAGGTTGATCACCTCACTAGAAGTTTGGACTCGGCCTCCTCATATGCAGCTGATGACGTACAGGGAAGTCACTGTTTCTCAGGGTGGACAGGTTCAACTGGAGTGCCAAGCAGACGGTGTTCCAGCCCCTCTGCTCTCCTGGGTCCTGCCTAATCGTTCCACCTTCACCTCGTCTAGCACCTTTTCTAATCGAATCAGGGTGGACAAAAATGGAACCCTTAACATCTTGGTAGCGTTGCCCACTGACCGAGGATTGTATCGCTGTGTGGCGTCCAACTCAGTTGGAGCAGCCAGTGCCTCGGTGCGTCTCTATGTGTCCTCACTGCCGCCAGCTATTCAGCAACCCAGGGAGGAGCACCTTGTTTTAGCTGTAGGTTCGCCTCTTTATGCTCACTGCTCTGCCCGAGGGTCCCCAAAACTAACTCTGCGTTGGCGAATTCCAGATGGGACGCTTGTTCGCCCATCCCAGTTTCTTCATGGAAACCTCTTTGTCTTGCCCAATGGGACGCTGCATATCCGCAGCGCTGGGTCAAAGGACGCAGGAAGTTATGAGTGCACTGCCAGTAATGCAGTAGGGACCTCTAAGAGGACAGTGAGCGTAGAAGTTCAACATGGGGAGGCAAAAGAGAAAAAGACTTCTAATTCTTCATCTTTCAACAAAGCCAGCTCATCGGTAATCCCTAGCCAACCCTCGGATGCATTCAGTCTGACTAAACTCTCTCCTGTAAATCCCTCTGACAGATCCCGGAGCTTGTCGATCAGCCCAAGCCCTTTTAACTCTTCCTCTAACTCAGCTCCAAAAATCAATAAAACAGTAAAAGCTTACCCATCGCACTTTGCCAACATCAAAAAGGCAGATCCCTTTTCTGTTTTCTCACCTTCCACAGTGCCAACAAATACCACCAAAGTATCACCCAGTGTAAACAACACAAGAGTAACTTCTTCTTCTTTCCCTGATGGAAGAAAAAAGACATCGGTTTTGCACCCCCAGCCTGTCTCCCCCTTCACCAAAGCCCGCATTGTTTCTACATCACCCTCCACCCCTACTGTTAACTATGGGACGACTTTAAATCTTTACTGCTCTGTGACTGGACACCCCGCCCCAACCATTATATGGAGGACCCCCACCAAGAAGCTAGTGGACATGAACTACAGGTACAGTCGCCCAGTGTGTGGGAACATTTTGTTAATTATTTTAATAAAGTCGGTTACTGATGTATGTAATTTAACTTTATGACCTTTTCTAATCTTTGTCTGGATGGCTTTGCTTCTGTTTGACATTAAGTTTTGACCGACGTCTAAAGGTGCATCCTAACAGCACGTTGTCAGTCCAGGCGGTGACGGAGAAGGACAGCGGAGAGTACCTGTGTATTGCACGCAACAAGGTTTCTGATGATTATCGCATTCTGCGCGTGTCTGTGGCCACTCAGCCTCCCAAGATTGAGCCAAAACAGCCAGTCAATCACATGGTGTCATTTGGGAAACCATTAAAGGTAAAATTAAAGCCACATCTCTGCCAGTTTCCCTTTATCTACCTACCTACTCAAAGCATTGTCATTTTTTACTAGTATGGCCTTCATTGTGGCTGTTTGACTTTTGAAAACATTCTCAATTATTGCCACTCTTCATAATAAATGTCCACCAAAAGAATTACTCCATGAACAATTAATATTTAAAAAACTATTTATAATAGTACCCGGAATAGTTTTTATAGTCACACAAGAATCAAAAGGGATGCAACTAAAGACCTGTTTACACCACCTCAGCAACAACAAACTACAGTTCTGTAAACTCCTAGACATTAAGGAGGAGTTTTGGCTCTCAAATATACAACATTTGCATTGCACTAAAGATGTAAACCAGAAAGGTTTTAGAAAAAAAACATTTTGATTTAAATAAAAATGATTAAATAACAGGTTTAATAAAACCATAGCTTAATTTGGGGAAACAAACAGAACAATTACAACTTGTGTTGCAATGATAGAACACATTCCTGAAAACCTCTCTCTTTTTTCTAAGATGTGTGGTCCATGGTAGTTTGCAACATCTACTTCATGCTTATCACAGCCATGTGTAACATCAACTTCTGACAAGTTTATGCTTTTCCTGGTTAATTCACTCCAAACCAGTGGAAATATGTCTAATTCACATTTTCTTTTTTGCAATATTTTAAAAATTTGCTAGAAAATTTGCATAACACTTGGATGGAAACATGGCTATTAACATGGAAATATAAGCTGTTATTTGTAATCCATCATATAGATCTTACAGAAATACATAACCCAAGACGTTTAAATAAAATCAGGATCAAGATCAATGTTGCATCCCATTCATCTCAAATGTTCAAACGTTGATCTCAGAATGTTGCGACACCAAATTTAAGCACATTCTTCTCAACCACAGGAACTGGAGGTTGCACTGATGCAATGGATTTAATGAGATATAAGCTAACAGAATTAAAAAAATATACAGTTTGCTACTGTAGCCATCACTGGCTTTCAAACACACAGCAGCTTTAATGACTTTAAGGTAAGGATTAATGGAACATCTGTGTCTTAAAAAAATAAATAAACACAGTGGGCGTTTCAGACAGGTTTTTTGACTTGTAACTCAAACTTCTGACTTCCAAGAGATAATCAAATGCATCATGTCCTTTACATGCAATTGATTATTTATGATACTTCCATTTGTCTCACTGATGTAAGTGGTTGTTATTTATTTATTTATTTTGAATAATGAATACAAGTGTGTGTCTCAGTATTAAAGGGCATTTTTACACTTGAACGGTAATCATTCTTTAGGTGTGAGAATATTTCTGTCAAAGAGAAGCATACATCTCTTGGTGAAAACGGTGCTAAATCTGAAGATTTTCATTTTTAAAGATGTAAAAACCAGACAAGTTACATAATTGGCTTTTGTGAATCACAAACAGCTGCCTTAAGGGAACAGTGATGCACGCATTAATACTTAAAATGCTCAGTTAAAAATAATTTCAAGTTGAACACAAAAAAATAGTTTTTATATTGTTATGAAAAGTGTTGCCCTATTTTTCATTTATGACATCCTACAACAATCCTTTGAGAGCAGTTAAGTTGATAATTGATTAGATGAGTTGTCTTTATTTCATATGTACGTGGAAGTAAACCCAAAACATTACCAGAGTTATTTAGTATGAAAAGTTACTTCATCCAAACAAAAATGTGAAAAATGACCTTAAATTAAATATGGATCCTCTACAGGTAGACTGCCAGGCCTCTGGATTGCCTCATCCTGCTGTGCGTTGGACCTTACCAAATGGAACCACCGTGAACAGTGTGCTGTTTGAAGAGGACAGAAGGGGTCAAAGACGGCAACTTACAGTTTTTAACAACGGGACCTTACTGGTTCCAGCAGTTGGTGTGGGAGAAGAAGGAGAGTATATGTGCTACGCTGAAAACCTGGCAGGACAAGATACCATGAAGGTATGAAACTCTGTTATCTGATTTTTTAAATACTATTCTGCTTAGATAAATGCAATTATAAAACATGATGTTTTACACAGGAAAAACAGTTAATTCTACGCTATTGTTTATATTTTCAGGTCGTAGTAAAGGCCGTGAGGATGACTCCACCAAACTTCACTGACGACAGAAGCCACCGTTACATCAGAGTGCGGCAGGGAGAAACGGCCACAATTCCCTGCCGGCCCACGGGAGATCCCACCCCGACGGTTACGTGGTTTTCCCCAGTGCTCCTTGTTATCCCACAGAGTTTGGGATCTGGCCTTTATTCTGAACGCATTGTGGTAGTTTCAAATGGAACCCTGGAAGTGCGTTCGGCCCAAAGGATTGACTCGGGAAATTACACCTGTCGAGCAAGCAACATGGCTGGTGTACGGAGCATGGTGGTGAGCTTGGAAGTAGAGACTTCTAGCCATAGAATCATGGGACAGGTGGAGAAAGGACATGGGTGGAATGCCAAAAACCCTGAAAGCAATCATGGCGTAGTTACGGCAAGAAATAATAAGTTTGGATCTAATGTTGTGATTACAAGCAAGGTCAGAAGCAATAACAGCAATGGTGAAAACAATAGAATAAGAAACATTGTTCCAAACACTAATGTCAACTCAGTAGTCAGTGGCTCCAATCCTACCCTAAGAAGTTATAGTCAACATGGATTTAAAAGTCCTGTGCAAGGATTTACAACAGAGCAGGGTAATGTTGGGATAAGGTTTGGGGCAAATGAGGCACAGAACACAGACATCAAGATGGACAGTACTGAATTAAATAGAGACACACCTAGCATTCAGAGTAGAAGTGGTAATTTAGATCACAGCCAAAGCGCAGGAAGAGGAGAAAGCACTGAAAGAAATCCTGAGACGAATAACAATGAAGTCATTGCAGTTAAGAAAAGTAATGATGCTAATACCAGCAGAGACAACAACCGGGTGACTGTTATTTCAACACGCGGCCAAAGCCTCAATGGTAGTTATTCAGGTAACGGGGCTGGTACAAGCACACTAAGAGGACATGCTTTCAGCAGGGACAGTCATTTAGGTGGGAACACTGATAACAGGGGGAACAGTGTTTCTTCAAGTGGTAATTCAGACGCAACTCTGGGTGGGGGGAAAACATCAAAGCAGAGAGCAGTTACAGGCCAGACTGTCATTTTACCGTGCCCATACCAAGGTTATCCACCACTTCGTTTGGCCTGGCTTCTGCCTGGAAACGGCATGCTGCCAGCCCCTTACTATGGCAGCCGACTCACCGTGCACCGCAACGGCTCATTGGAGCTTCGTGACGTACGGTCGAGTGATGGCGGGACTTTGATGTGCTTAGTAAAAACTGAAAGAGGTGACGCTTTAATGCGGGTCCAGCTCGAAGTTTCAGAACCATGGGTTGATGTGACATCCCAAAAAGGTGGAGAGGAGGAAAATCTTTCTCGGACGGGAGGTTTAAACGCAACTCAGTCTTTACTCACAAGGGCCGCATCGCCTCTGAAGCATTTGCATGGGGGCCTCGGTATGCCAGACACGCCTCACTCTGTGAACTCTCCCCCGTCCTCTGGCTCAGTCTCCAAAACCACGGTAAACACCAGAACAACCCCTCCAGTGAGCACCATCAATGGAGAGACACTCCGACTGCATTGTCCTGCCTCTCAAACCCGGAGCACTGTTTCCTGGACAACGCCTGGTGGCCAGATGCTATCCAGGGGCGACAGGGGTGACCTGGGCCGTTACCTGGTGCAGGAAGATGGAACACTGATAATCCGACAGGTGTCTGTGTTTGATCGAGGCAGCTACACCTGCAGGCTCTACAGTCCTGTCTCTTCCGCAGTCTCAGTCATCACAGTTCCTGTCATTGTCATTGCCTACCCTCCACGCATCACAACGGGCCCCTCTCCTGTGACTTACACTACAAGGGGTGTCGCTGTGGAGCTGCCGTGCCTGACCATAGGTGCCCCGCGGGCAACAGTTATTTGGGAAACGCCAGACCTGACAAAGTTGAGTGTGATGGGTCAGCCTCGTATTTATGGCAACCTCTACCTGAGTCCTCATGGTTCTTTGGTGATACAGAACCCGACTCATAGGGACACGGGTTTCTACAGATGCATTGCCAAAAATGTAATAGGAGTGGACAGCAAGGCAACCTACCTGCACGTTATGTAACAGGATAAAGCAACGATACACACACAGTAACCCTTTCAGCCTTGAACTGGAGAAACAAAGACTTTTAATAGACTTATTGTTTCCGTCGTGCCCAAAGGAGCTGCAAAGCCCTGTTGCTGACATATTTCTGAAAACCAACAACAGACAATTTTCTTCATATATTATTCTGCACAAAATGTTTCATACCAAAACCTGATGCATTTATTGCAGATAAAATGTCCGCATGATCATGCATTTTGTGGTAAAGGAAGAGTGTCCAGTTCCAGTCATTGAGTGCCAACAGTCTACATGTTTTATATGAATTATCTGTTTTATACTCTAAAACAGCTAATTCACAAGGCTGAATTACCTTCTCAGAATGCCGTCAAGTTCTCCAAAGCTCCAGTGTTGATTGTCCCATTTATCTTAAATGTATCTAAACAGTGAAACATCAAAAAGCTGCTGGACACCAGCCCCAAATAATTAAGATTAAACACCACTCTAATGTCCTCTAATGGGTTTTTCTTTTTTGGTATACAACCTTTGCACCATAATGATTTTCTCTTGTTCTTAAACTCAGTTTAATTTGGCAACAGCTTCAAAAATAGCCAAATATGTACATTTAACCAACTGAGATGTTTTCCTTTCTTTTCAAGTAAATCAAGTTTTGTTTCTCTGCTGAGTAAAAAAACTCAGCAGAAAAAAACTTTTGGCTAAAACTAAAGGGATTTTTATTTTGAAAATCTAAACAGGTGATTTTTGTGGATAGTTTTTTTGGATACTGTTTAAACAGTTTAATCTATTAAGATTTGAACCCAAGTGCAAAGGATGAAGTGGTATTCCCTTTTGCTCAGTTTCAGACTGAGCAGAATACCGTGTAATGCAACACAAACAAAAGGCAGCTTTATTTGCTTTATTACTTTAGGACCCATTTGAATACTGAGGCCTCGTCCACACTAACATGTATATTTTGCAAGGCAGAAACTTTCGTCTGCATTTGCATCAGAAACTAAAATAACAGTTGACTAATGACTTTTTTCAAATCTCTTTAGCTTTTGCCAGACTCAGTATCCATTGAACTGCAAATGTAAGCTGAAGAGCACAAAGCTGCTGTCACATTGCTTCCTATATTCCCTTGTATGTTGTCATATCTAAAAAAAAAAAATTGGGTTAAAACTTGAAGAAATTACATGTATTTTGTACACTCTCACCTTTCATGCCCCCATGTTTTGTACTCCGCGTTACTATTCGGATGAAAGGTATAAAACTGCTAGTGTTCTACCGCATTGGTTTGAAGTACTTTGGTTTCTAAAAGCTTACACACCCCTGTGAAAATGGCAGGTTTTTGTGGCATAAAGAAAAGAGAATTGAAACATATTTTTTTAAATGTTTTCCAACTGCAATGTGCTGTTCAATTAAACTAAAAAAAAAACCCTGAACTAACCACATTTTGATTGTGAAAGACCATTGAGTCTTGAGCATGCCACATCCTGACAAGATAACATTTCCCTTATCCGCCCGCAAAAAGTTTTCCAAATTCCATAAAAAGTGAAGACAGTTCTTGTCCTAAGACTTCTTCAAGCAGCTGCAAGGATTTTGTCAGATTAATTTGTGGTCTTGGCTTGATCCTTGCAAAACTTAAATTTTCATCTGGTGAATCCATTCTTCTTTTGGATGGATGTGTGCGCGGACTCACTAGGATGCTAGAAATGAACTATTTGTTCTTCTTCGGTTTTTCTAGCAGCTACCTGAAAAATTTTAGTCAAAACTGACCAGTATTTGTAACTTTTCATAATTAATACATGAGAAATAACCCAGTTGCATCTGGGGAAAAAAGCAATTCCAGATCATGAAGCTACTGACAACAAATTTCATTTTGTTGTGGCAAACATACCTTTTGGAATAGAGGCTAAAATATTAAAATTTGTTTTCATCAAACCATACCACAGTTTCCCTCAAGGTGATGGGGGATTTTAGCCAGCTCTGGATGTTTTGTTTGTAAGAATTGCGTTCTATCTTTGAGCCATCCTTTTCAGCAATTTCACTGTGGTCCCATATTTTGTCAAATTATTGATGAATCAAAAGTGTAAAATGTTCTGCAATCTTCTCCCGACACGTAAGTTTGGGCAATTATTTTGATTCCCTGTAACCCTCTCTAGGCGTTTGCTTCAACTAAAGGATGGAAATGAAAAAAAAATTATTTCTTCAGATTTGCTTTAGTTGATGTTAGGGGGTGCCATAGTTGCGACTGTTGCTCGAATTAGTCCCAAAATTACTAAATGTTGACCTAATCTCAAAGCATGGTTAAAAAAGGTTGGTGTCCTAAATGTGAACGGTGTTCACATTTAGGAAACCAAGTTACATGATATAAATCACATTAAAGCTGTGGGAAGTTTTGAAAGGATTACTTTAACTTGGATTTTTATCAGGGTATGGACACCTTTTAGATCCACTTTGCTAGATGTAAATTAAATGCCTTATACACGATTTATGCATACTCCAAGAAGTCAAATAATTACTCAGAAAATTGTTTAGACTTCAGTCAGTTGGAGAACCACAACCATTTAGCAGAGGTTAGAGAGTCAGTGCAAATGAAGCATCTGGATGGTGTAGCATGAAATTAAGCGACATTATCATTAGGTTGATATTGTGTCAGTTGAATAGCACTGGGGTAAATTTAACAGCAGGGGTGAATATGTGTTTTTGTGACAACTCTACTTTGTGACACTTAAGCCAGACAATTTTTAATGTGTCCAAAAATTCTGTGGCTGCCTGGATTAGCTGGAGATGCATAGGAAAGCAACGCTGAAGCATTATTTAATAAAACCCTTGCATCTTCCAACGCCATTGAAACATAAGGCAGATATACACTACTTTGACAGGTAGTATGACTGAGAGACTTGGAGGAACAGGGTAAACAA
The DNA here is from genome assembly GCA_037039145.1 of Fundulus diaphanus. Classification (NCBI taxonomy): domain Eukaryota; kingdom Metazoa; phylum Chordata; class Actinopteri; order Cyprinodontiformes; family Fundulidae; genus Fundulus; species Fundulus diaphanus. The sequence continues at coordinate 38,163,565 of CM073132.1, forward strand.
TGAACGTTTTTGTCAACACAGGCCAGTTTTGGGAGAATCTTTAACTTGGCCTTGCTGCAGCCATGTTCAAATTCCTCCCAGAGAGAATACAGAGGCAGATCTGTTCAAAAACAGAGAAAAATAGCTGTTCAGAAAAATATCCAGAGAAGTTTAGCTGGGGCCTAAACTAGTTTTATCTAAACCTTTATGCTCAGAGTAAATGAATAATACAGACAGATCCCCAACATCAAACATAAGGATTTTCTTCTCTATATGCACCCACATTTTTATGCAACTTGATGCTAAATGAAATATGCTATACTAAAATTCTGTTTGATCTTCTGTAAACACAATTATATCTCTCTTCAAATTCCGTAGAGTGGAATGAAAAAAAAAAATGAGATCAAAGAGATTATGTTGACATTTAGCAGGCTTGGTGTTGAATTTTAATTTGCTGAATACTTGTTGAACTACAGAGGTTTGCTGTCACGGTGCAGATGTAGCAAAACGTAACACACAGAGGCTGCTGTAATGTCACTGTTGAACAAATCTGATGGTGGAGGAGTTTAATGTCAAGATCTCAACGTTAAGGAAAAGCCTTCTGGACTTTCACATCGTCGTGTCGGGTACTACAGCTCTCCGAGCGTTAACGGGAAAGAACAGGGTACGGTACAAAGACTTATCTAAAGGACTGTTGTTTTGCTTTGAAGAAAAACTATTAAGGAATATTTAAATATTTGTGTGTGTTCAATAACCAGCACAAAGATTGTGCCCAAAGTCAGCAGTGTGTTTTCTTTAATGTTGCTCTTAATTCATTAAATTATTTGTCTTGTAAAGACTAACTTTGTTACCTGTTTTTTTTTTGTACTAAATGGAGATATTGTTTTCTTATGAATGTTGGATGTCTTACTATCCAGTTACGAGTGCTTGCTTTGTTTTTTAACAAGATGCATCTCATTAAAAAGTAAAGTAAAACAAGCTGTGTACTCTCTGGGGCTTAACAGTTTTGGTCGCAGATATGATGCAGCTAGAGAAGAAGTGCTTGTGTGAGTGGGAAACAAAAACACCTTGTGTGAGGGCGAGTGAGAGGACGTTTTCTGAAGAAGTTATGAGAACAAGAGCTCCTGATCCTTGGCTCAGCTGTCGGTCCTGGAAACAGGTTCCTAACAGCAGATGAGACACATGTTCATGACATCTTAGTCCTCTCTTTGGGAAATGTAATAAAACTTTACACCTCCTGCTACACCTGTCCCGCTCCGCATGACGTCACTTCTGCTTTTTATCCTTCGATCACAGTGAATACCAATGTGTTAACCTAATAATACCTTGAATACAGAATACTGTATATAAGGGCTCTTTGCACACACTGGGCTTCAAGAGTCTTCGTCAATCTAAACAAAAGGAAAAAGTTATTGGTAAACCACTTTTTGGTAACCACTAACATTATTGCTACTATAAAATCGGATTAGCTTGCAACACTTGAACGACATTAATGATTCAGTATCACAACAAAACCTATTATGTTCTACTTTGAGCTTGTAATTTCCAAAAAAAAAGTCCTAAAATACAGAGAAAAAAATTAAAATGTGACTTAGAAAATGACTATATAAGTGAACAAAAGAAAAAGGATAACCGTTATCTTAACATGTCTAAAGGGAACACGAGAAAGCTTAAGGTTTTTGAATATCCCACTGCTTCCCAACTATTTAACACCCTCATGATCTGTTAATGTCTTTGCTTCGTCGTCGTTGTATATTTTTACATACTAAATAGGTGCATAATTTCACATCACCGTCTGCTCCCATACAAACAAATTTACATGCACATAACCATAATCACACACACACACAGATTTACATAAAAAACAGAAACATTATGTGCATCCATGCACATGCTTTGGACGATTCTTAGAGATCTCTTCAGTCTCTCCTTTTCTGTCACACCGTTTAAAATCCATTAAACACATGTTTAAACCAGACAAGGAAAACAGGAGTTAACCATTTAAGCAATATTCAAACCAGGATTTCACATATTAGAGTAATTAATATATCTATTAAAATGTAAAAAAGTTATCCAAACTGGTAAGGAGAGGAATTGTTGGTTATTTTAACTCATGGATACACTTTACAAATGGTTTTGTAACTCTTTGAATTCTTGGACGTATCAGTAACTGTTAATAATATGTTTTTTATATTTTTTAACATCAGAGCACAAAACGCTGCTTTGAAAATGTTTTCATGGTTGTTACATTTCTAACACCAAAGAACACCAAACATGATTACACAGTGATAATATCTGACCCGTGTGCTGATGAAACCTCCTGCTGAGTTTTTTCGTTGTGAGGTGCTTCTACAGTTCTTCTCTTAATTGCACTGAATAAGTGCGAGTAATTGGCAGCCCGTTTGCAACTCTACCTGGAGAGGCTTTGGGTAAACTCTCTAATAACTTCCACATCTCCTTATCTCTGGACAAAGTGTCTGGTAATCAGCTGAAAGGAAAGTACTTTCATCAAACCTGCTGATGCTAATGTCAGCCTGGAGACAATGAGTTGTGTTGATTAACTGAAATGCTGAAAAGCAAAACAATTATACGCTCTGCGGAGATGAAGCTCATTGATGTCAAGTTTTTCACATGCAGATAAAAGGCACTGCTAATTAGAATCACTGCAGCGCACCACCCAGTAATTTAGGCAGTTTATTTGAATTGTGAATGTAGGAGGTGCTGAAGGGGACGTGGATCAGGGAGGCAACTCAAGAATTTTGTTTTGTGCCCTAGTTTGGATGAAGCCACTTGATTTAAATTATCTTCTTCAGAATGTTTCCATTCATTTCAGTTTCAGTTTTTGATCTGATTCAGTTTTGTTAAAACATAACCACCATTTCAGATTTGTTGTGCGACTGAAAACGTTAAAGAACATAAATCTCAAAGTGTCCAGTTTACTTCCCCCTCAGCCTCTGACATGACAGGATGAAGGAGTGAGTACACTCCTGGCTGAACCGAGCAGCCTGGAAACGTATGCCAATAGGCATGACTTCAGTGACAAGAAGCTTTGAGTTCCTGTCACATGTGTCATGTTGACTCACATCAGCAGCAAACCATCTGTTAAAAACAGCAATTTCAGCATTACTAAAACTATCTGGACATTTCCCCAACTGCCTTCCAAATCTGATCAAGTAAAGTGACTCTAAAGTTTTCTATTTATTTTAATAATCTACCACCCTGTAACAGGATATGAATTTGGTGACTCTAAAGCCAGTTTCAACACTTAAAGCCCACTCTTCTTGAATGCAATGCTTGAATAGATAACTACAGTAACTACAGTAGTGTACAGTAATAATTTGAAGTTATCAATTAATCTGACTAGGACACGTGAAACTACACAGAACAGTTTGAAACACAAAACATACGTTGCTGCTACATCTGCTCACATTAATCTCTTTCACATCAGCGAAATCATCAGACATTATTCATGCCTGCTAAAGTCTGGCACATCAACAGCACACGTGTCATGGTCCACCCAACTTTCATGTCTGAATCACAGTGAAACGACAGCGTTTAGTCATCCATGTGCACTCACTTTTCAGTATGTGCTTGTGTTTGTTTGGTTGTCACCAAGTAGAAAATACTCTCAAAGAACTTCTTGCAGAGTAAAACTCTGACAACAATTTTTGTTTCAAAGGCTGAAACTCAGCACTTCACAGTGAAATATTTTTCTTTTTTAGGTTTGTTCTATGAGTGAATACCTACAAATAATGTTTAATTTGTAAAGAAACCTGTGATGAGTATTGCTGGTGAACCCGAAATTCAGCTGGAAACAGAGTTAAGTTTTTTTTTAAAGGTTTATTGTGAGGGATGAATAGTGGCAGGTGAGGCAAGCAATCAGAACAGATGAGTAATGGCTGAAGGTGCAGGCAGGCAGGGATGAGCAGGGGACCAGAAGATGCAAGTAGTGACAGACCAGAACAGGCGATGTGGACCGGGGAACCACCAGAACGGGCGGAGAAAGCAGCTGGAACTCATGGGGAAACAGGCAGAACTGTAGCATGCAGACACAGGCGACTTTCTTCACAGAAGAAGTTGACTAACAGAAGAGTCCAGCTGGCTGAGCACACAGGAACAGGTAGAGTCAAAGCGCATCAAACCAGACAAGATGAGATGAAAGAAGAAGAGACGTTCTGGCAGGGATGAGTTGGCTGAGGCAGGCATGTGCGGACAGGTGAACAGAGTTGACTAATTAGTGCAGCAGGTGGATCTGATTAAGAGCAAGGTGTTGGCTGGAAGGAGACTGAGCTGATTGGATAGTGACTGAGAGGTGAAGACTGATCCAAGAAAAGTCCAGAATAAACAAACAAAAACCTAAATCATGACAAAACCGTTGCATTACTGATGGTCAGAGTTATTTGTTTGTTTGTTCGTTACCTTTATTTATCCAGGTAGATCTCATTGAGATTAAACATCTCTTACTCAAGAGAGACCTGGCCAAGAATGGCAGCAGCATACAATTCCAATAAAAAACTACAGACATGTAAATACATTAAAGATACAATTTTGGCAGAATACGATTAAAAGTCAGGCAAAACATCTACAAACAGAAACCTTATTCATAAACTGGTTTAAAAATCCCTGAAATACATTAACATGGACCAAATCCTTCAGCTTCAAGTCCTTCTGCAATTGATTCCAGTTTGAGGGAGCTGCAAACCGGAAAGATTTCTTACCATAATTAGAGCGAACCTTTATTCTAAAATAAAAACTCAATTACAATATCAGCTTTTTTACCAACTGTTGAATACGGGGAGCAAAATCCAGAGAATCATCAATAATAAAACCAAAATATTTATATTGAAATACTACTTCAATTGGAGAGCCTGGAAAAGTAATGATGGGCTTCTTAATACCTTAGGAAGGTATCTGAACACCCACTCAGTGCCTTCTAACAATATAATTTACTTTATCTATACTTTTCTAGTATAGATAAAATGAGATACAATATGTAAATCGTCTCATGTAATTAACTACAATGTAGCATCTAGTCAGATTCCAAGCATCGAACTGGAGTCCCGATCCAACAGTTTAGATGATCTCTGTGAATTTCCACCATTAAACTAAACTAACAATCTTTGGGTTGTTGTACAATATTGTTTGTGATTTGATGTTAGCTGCACACAGTGTAACCTAGAATGCCGGTGCATAATTCTAGTATAGGCTTTATTAATTTATTTGAACGTTTCCTAACCATATAAATGTTTTGTACCCCTTCCAATGGGATTAATAATGAAAAAAAAACCTCCTCAGTGAGGACATTTTTCATTGGCTCTCAAAAGAGTCACCCAACAATTTTTAATGCTTTAAGGACTCATATACATTTGTATAGTTTCCAAAATTGGCAGAGCGCAAGTAACTCTAGGAGAGAGGAATAACATCCTGGCCGAGAACAACCTGTATTTTCAGAACTAGAGATTAAGAACAAACTTTTTATTATTTTTATTTTAATGTCATATTGCCACCTCTACTCCTTGATCCAGGCTAGGGGATTAAAGAGTATGTTATATTTTTTGTTTGTTTGTTTAAAGTCTATTCATAATCCGAAAACTAACCACAATAAGCCATCAGAAAAAGAAAAGAAAAAAAAACTGACAGTGACAGTGTGACAAAATAATGTCATCTAGACTGCAGCTGGGAGGGACCACGCCATTAACGCTTCTCATTAAGACAAGTAATAGCCATACCTGTTTTCACAACAGAATCCCCAAAGGTTTTGAATTTTAACAGCAAATGTCTGTAGATTTTATGTTTGCTGCTTTTTTGAAAGCTATATGCTAATGTAGTCTGAATACTCACTAAGTATATCAAGAAAGCTGGTTTCAACATGATGAACCTGAATTAAGAACAGCTCACCCTGATTTCCTTTGCCGGTGCTCTATTTAGGGATGAACAAAAGATCAGAAAATGTTGGACATTTCATGCAGAAAAGAGACGCAACATCAACAGAAAGCCATCAATGAGTGCCCGTATGTGCAGCAGAGACAAAGTTTCACTGCTGCGCACATAGACCACATAGACCTCGACAGAAAGTAAACAGGTCCACGTTCACCTAACACGTCAGCAAATTGTTCATCATGCAAACATTTTGAGAAGGATAAAAAAGAAAGTTTTTCATCAGGAGCATCTTTTAAGTCATATTTATGATTAGAAAAAACAAAGATCACTCAGAACCTGTGATTGTTTTAGGTGAGGATTTTTCAGAACATCATACTAGCTTTCTTAATGTAACTAACTCTGTGCTGGAGCAGCATAGTAATGCTTTCCTACAAGAACTGTTTGGGTGTCCAGCTGTTTAAGAATAACTGAGACAACAGCGTCTTGATCAACAGTGACGGAGGTAAACAGAACACAATCACAAGGCTAATGTAGTCCATGTAATACTAATACAATCTACTCTGTTATTTTACTGCACGTTACAGCTACACATTTTTCAATTCAATTCAATTTTATTTATATAATATCCGTTCATAACACATTATCCCAAGGCAGTTTACAAAATTAAATTAAATCAAATCACACAGACAGATTGATCAAAAGGTTTCCTATCTAAGGAAACCCAGCAGTCTTGACAAGCAGCATTCCCTCCTCCTGACAGAGCGCAGAGCCGCAGTGGACAGTCGTCTGCATTGCTGATGGCTTTGCAGCAATCCCTCATACGGAGCATGCATGAAGCGACAGTGTTCTTTGTCTTATACATACCGTTGATTTTATTAGATTTTATGCACCCCTGGATTGGGAGTTTTTCTTTGCAACTCTCAACAGCACACAGATTGATATCAAGGGTAAAAAGCTTAGTTGAAACAGCCTCATCAGAAATAACTGGAAAATCTCAGCCAAATTATCTGAATAAGATGTAAAAAAAAAGTGCTGCACTTATTTTACTGCATCCTTAAGTGCTTTTAGCTTTCCAGTCTTTTTGGTAGCCATTCTACTCTCATGGCTGTGCTTTTAATGGAGCAGGTAGTACTTTCTGTCGGTTTTTTTATTTTCTGTTTTGTGAAATGGTTGTCCTCTCCTTTTACTGCGAAACAACTGAATCTAATGGTATCAACAAAGGAAGCTTAAATGGACTAAAAGGAACTTTTACATCCATGGGATAGCCCTGTAGATCTCTTCAACCCATGTCTTTAAATTCACAAATCCATGCTTTGGCAGGATGTTTTAGATCATCTCAGGCAGACAAGCTCTGCATAGTATAATGTTAAAAGGGCATTGCACAACACTCGTGTCTATCCACACAATGTCTAATATTTTGCACGTGTACATTGCCCATAAGCTCACAATCACATATTGGTTCACTCATGGGAATGATTCTTGTCCTCTTGCAAGATAAAAGGAGAAACATTTTCCTCAGCTTCTCCTTATTATACATCCACCTCTGGAATAATGAGTTAATATGATGGAATGAAATTAAGCTTGAATGTGTGGGAGGAGAATGTGTTTGGAGCAAGACTTTAGTTTCATAACTCTGGCTTTAGTCAGCTGTTGTCAAAAAAAAAAAAAATCACAACCATGCCTTGATGGGAACACAGCTGGCAACTGAAAATATGGGCTTTAAGCAGAGATCCATCATAAGCACACACAAATAATAAACACATACTCGGAACCGTACAAAGATCACATTAATGACACGCTTCTACCTCTTCCAGTTGAAGGCATAAAAAGAACAATATCAGTGTGAAGTATTTAGATGTCATAAGCACTGGAAACACATCTCATTCCACCTATTTGATGCAGTGATATAATCCCTCACAGCAGGCTGTGTTTATGCTAGTCTTTAAACCCATTAGCAGTTCATGCTTCTGTTAAAAAAAAAAACTAACAGTTTACTCAGATGAGTGTCTTCATGAGTCAAAATCAACTCTCCAGTAATCCAAGCTAAAAAGATGATCTTTAGTTGGTTTTTGCTCTTCACATTATGCCTGAACATTACATCAGCATTATATCCCTTCTGTCCCAGGTCCCTGCGTTTGTGCGATCTTATTCCTTTTCTGGTGATTTTGTTTTCTGTGATTTGTAATGTGTATAGCATGAAATGTTAGATGTGAGTTGTTTATTTATTTTATTGTGGCACTATTATTTCTGAAGGACATGTTGCAAACTGACCTGATGCATCTCAATAATCCAGGTCAAAAACGTAAAAAAATATAATAAAATGGATTCTTCTTAATTGAACCCTTTTGTCTGTTCTTTAAGACACTTCTTCAGTCTGAAGAGTTACTGATAAACTCAGATTTTAAGCAGTACCTTTGCTAGGTAATAGTGACAGATAATGTGGTTCGCTGCTTTTTTGGCTCATCTGCGTTTACAGATGCTGCGTATCTCCTATAAGTCCGTTGTGAAGGGTTTGATCTCTTCTGCTATTATCTCTTTGGGGCAGCAACATCAAAGCAATTGGCTTAAAAATACTCAAGCTTACAAAGAAGGCTGGCTCTGTTCTGGGGACTCCTCTAGAGATGATTTGACAAAGAAGTTTCTTCATAAAATTAATGACATTACGGACAACCCTGAGTATCTTCTATCAACATATACTGTTGGTAGAAGAAAACCTCTAACAGAGTATCTTCAGTTAGAGGTTTTTTCAGCTCCGCTGTATGACATACCACTACAGGAGATCCTTCCTGCCAACAGCCATCAGCATCTACAACAACTTGTTGAATAAACCCCTAGAATATGAGTTACAACAACATTTAGTTTCCCTTTGGGATTAATAAAGTGTTTTTGAATTGAACTGAATCACGTTGTGATGTGCTGCATATTCAGAAATGCTATTCCACAGACCAGTGAGACACTGTTGCCTTTCTGTGTTCTAGAACAAATTAGCCCATTCTCCTCTAAACTGACATCAACAAGCCGTGTCTGTTCACATAAATGCCATTCGCTGGATATTTGTTCTCTTTTTTCCAATAGATCTGGATTTTTTTCGTTGTTGAAAAATTCAGGTCAGCCCACCAGGAACACTTCACATGCCACATTCAAAGTTACTCAAACCCCCGTTTTTCTCCAATTCTGATGCTCGGCTTTAACTTCAGCAAGTACCCTTCACCATATCCGCATGCCTAAATGCACTGAGTTGTACGTAAATGCTGCTGTTTCATTTGATGATTTGCCATTTTTATTTACTAATATTTGACAGGTGAGTGTAAGTCTTCATGTGGACCCCTTTATGGTTTTCAGTTTCAATCAACTCTTCTCGTTGTTTAACCAGAATGTGTACAAGTCTAGATAAAATTCCAATACTCACTGAACAAATTAAAATGTATTTCCTGAGATACTGTCTTTATGTATTGAACCATGGTCAATGGCTGTTGTACAAATGGCCCATTTTGTGAACAAAGAATGCATTTTTTTAAAATGGCGATTAATACAAGTACTATGTAATGCCAATTGCCTAAGTTAAAAAAACATGGAAATCCCCCCAATAATGCATTCATTGAGAGAGCTCAGGAAGTATCACTGAGTTCAGCCGAGCTAAAGTCAGTTTCATTTAAATAGTATAAAGTCAATGACCTCACCATCGGTGGAAACAAATGGTTACAGTATGCATTACGGTATTAACACTGAGCCCAGAATTTGGGTGTGTGCAGCATATGCTGCAAGTCCACTGTGTGCATTTGAATGGTTTCATTGTGTGTTTGTGATAATCTGACTCAATGTAATGCAAAGATTGGAAAGGGCAGAGTGTGTGGATCAGCTGTTAATGATGTTATCACATTAGGGAGTCTCCTTTCTCAGGGGAAAGGCCTGACTCATGTGCCGACTGGCTGGCCTACTTTTTCTGGGGCTGGAAACTGGTTCACAGTTAAACAAACTTTCAAACTGTGCACACACACTTAGCATCCAAAGACCCAGTAGATTTGCAGAACAAGTAGTCAGGCATCAGTGTTTAGAAAATTATGTAGGCTTGTATCCAGAAACGACATAATTATTCTCATTGAAGTTTTATGTCAGTAGCATTGAATAAAACATATTTCAGCATTTGCAGGATAAACAAACAAGATAACATATTGTCTTATTTGACACATACAACAACTTTGGAGTTTTTCGAGTGCTCCCCAGCACCGACTCATCAAACTTAGGCCAATGTGTCACATATTCTTTTAGATATTCATCGGTTACAGCCCTTTGAATCGTCTTACTACTGAAAACTGCTATATAAATAAATTTGCCTTGGTTAGGCTGTTTGCACCAGAGACCCACCAGACATGGATGGTTACAATGCTGAGTAGACAAATAATGATATATATATATATATATATATATATATATATATATATATATATATATATATATATATATATATATATATATTCACAACAGTGGGTAATGACCAGGAGACCTGAAATTCAAGCCAGACAAAGTGTTGTGTATAAAAGGTTTACCAATGAAGACTAGGACGACATTAAGAGATCCTCTCCAGGAGCAAGTTGGAGACCTGGCAGTGATGACAGCAGGGTTATTTGCTGCAGAGGTGTCAGGCAGGATGGCGTGACACTAGATCAGAGTCTAAGGAACAGGCTTGGGTCATTCACAGATGAGCAGAGAAATGCAGAACGATCCAGGGGCTAGGCAAGGCTCAATGTGGAGGTACAGATCCAGATTGAGCTCCAGAAATCAGAAGCTTGGTAGATGTCCGACAAGTGCAAGGCAATCCAAGAAATGAGATCTAGGTCTATGATGTGGTAGGTATGAAAAGATTTCTTCAACTCAAAGAAGCTTTGAATTATCTGGCATACTTCCCCTCTCTGCTGTGAGTTTATCAAGAGCAGAAAACAGGTGTGTGTTATGAGTTTGTGTTCAGCGGAGCATGAGGCAGACTCAGTTGTACTTGTTCATGATTGCCGTCTGCTAACTCTATAAAGGCATTTGCCCAATCAAGATGCACTGAATATAGATGCACTGAATAATAACAGCAATGACAATCTGCTCATTAAAATATTACACTAAATTTTACTTTTTAAATAATTGTGTTTTGACAAGGTGTAAGGTATGGACAGTAATTTAAGCAAATAAAGATTTATACACAAGTAACAAAACAATACAAAACAAAAATAAAATATCACAAATAGGGAGACAATTAAGAATTAAAAGGAAAGGAAAGCAGTAAAGTGGGAGTCAAGTTATTTATTGCTTTGTAGACCAGATGGAACATTTTGTACTGAGTCATGGATTTGACTGGCGGACAGTAAAAGCACATGAGAAATTAGGTGAGATGAAACAGGGTGAACAGTCTTGAAGCTGGGTTCTGGACCATCTGTAAGTTCAAATCTGACTTAATGCCTTGGCATACTTCCCCTCTCTGAATTGATAGTCTGGACTTGAAAAAGCAAACGTATGAATTACTCTTTCTAGCTGCTGATAAGGCAGGACTGGATGTATTTTTGTAACATTTGTTTGATGAAAATTTCCACACTAACTGAGAGATTTTCCCCTCTCAAACTATGGTTGTTTATCAAAGATGATACTGATATATTATTATCATTAGGAATGTCTTCTCTAGAGAATAATGAGCTCATCCATTTTGTACTGATTTTACAGGAGAAAAATAAATCAGATTTGGCTACCAGTCTCTGCTGAGCTTGGTGGAGCGACTTTGTATGAACATCCCACTTCAGGGATATTTAGACCTGTCTAAATAAGACACACATCTAAATATTGATATAAAGAGACCAAAGCAAAGCACATACAGAGAGAAAATGGCAAATTCAAGCATTGACTTGCTTTTTGTGGCTCTGCTCTGCTCTGTCTTCTCTAACCCCCAGTCAGTCGAGGCAGATGACCGTTCACACTGAGCCTGGTTCAGGTTCTGCTGGAGGTTTTCCTCCCTGTTAAAGGGGAGTTTTCCTCTCCACCATCGATTCATGCATGCTCAATATGAGGGATTGCTGCAAAGCCATCAACAATGCAGACGACTGTCCCCTGTGGCTCTACTCTCTTTCAGGAGGAGTGAATGCTGCTTGTCAAGACCTGATTCAATCTACTGAATTTCCTTAGAAGGGAAACTTTTTGACCAATATGTCTATATCATTTGATTGAACTTGACTTTGTAAAGTACCTTGAGATGACATATATTGTGAATTGGTGCTATATAAATAAAATTTAATTCAATTGAGACCTATCCCAGTTCAGTTTCACCAGTTGTCACAAAAATAAGTAGCAGTTAGATTTTTCTATGTGGTGGCCCTAGGAAACCATATAAGTAGAAAAAAGGACAGATCCAAGGATTAACCCTTGTGACACACCACAGGTCAGAGGGGCAAGGGAGGAGGAATGTTGGATTTCAAAACGGGATCTGGGAATGGGGAAAACCCGAGTAAAAAGCATTCCAGTTAACACAGTCGGAGAAGTCAGGATTCCAAAATAAAAACAAATAAACAAAAGGTTAGGATTCCAATATGGCGACGGCCAGGAAAGCAGTAGTTTTTAAAGGACCTCTAATAAATGTTCTTTAATCTCCGAGTTCCGAGTACAAATGGAATGCAACATTAGTTTGCATTTTTAAGATAAAACTATCTGGTTCAAAAGCAGGAGTTGAACCACTGAAGAACTACATTTAAGATCCTGGCCCGTAAGTTGAGGTATTCAAGGAGTATGGCACGATGAACAAAATCAAAAGTTGCTGACAGATCCTATAAAACTGAGATAGAAACTTCATCACAATTTAAACTGACAGGAATGTCATGGATAAACTTGAGGATAGATGTCTCTATAATGTGTAAATTTTCAAAGGTGAACATTCTCTTGGACAATGTCTCTTACCCCCATGCATGGTGCTGTTACATACCTGGAGAGCCCCTTTAGCGACAGACTTCTGCATCCTAAGGCAAACATTAGCATGATCATAGGTCCTTATATGAGCTGTGAGACTTCATAACCATCACTGTTCCCAAAAAACAAAAATTAAATTAAAAGCAAAAAAATAAATCTGTTTATTTTCGTGTTGTGTATTTCTTTTATCTTACTCCACTTTCGCATTTTATCAAATCAGCATCTTTTCTTAGCGGTATAGTTTTTCTTACCATAGATAATTGTTATTACTGTAAGGTCTTTATTTTAATCTTTATTTATCATTATTGCTAATTGTAGGTCCATCTGTTTGCTTTCCATTTGCCTGTCACTTTGCTGTTGTTACACTGAATTTTCCAAATGTGCAAGATCATCTTACCTGCTCTTCAATTCAATTCAATTCAATTCAATTTTATTTATATAGCGCCAATTCATGAAACATGTCATCTCAAGGCACTTTACAAAGTTATGTTCAATCATATTATACAGATTGGGTCCGATTATACAGATTGGTCAAAAATGTTCCTATATAAGGAAACCAGTTGATTGCATCAAAGTCCCGACAAGCAGCATTCACTCCTGGAGAAGCGTAGAGCCACAGGGAGAGTCGTCTGCATTGTCCATGGCTTTGCAGCAATCCCTCATACTGAGCAAGCATGAAGCGAAAGTGGGAAGAAAAACTCCCCATTAACGGGAAGGAAAACCTCCGGCTGAACCGGGCTCAGTATGATCGGTCATCTGCCTCGACCGAATGGGGGTTACAGAAGACAGAGCAGAGACACAACAAGAGAGACAAAAAAGCACAGAAGCACACATTGATCCAGTAATCTGTTCAACATTAGATGGTAATAGCGGGTGATCTGTCTTCTTTGGATGATGTCACATTTAACAGAACGTCAGACCAGGTGTACCTTCTATGAAGATAAAAGAGAACAGAAAGTTAAAGCAGAAATGACAACACGTAATGCATAATTGAAGAACAGTAGAACTCTATAGAGTGAGAAAATTAGATCCTGATGTCCTCCAGTAGCCTAAGCCTATAGCAGTAAAACTATAAAGGTAGCTCAGTGTAATATGAGCCACTCTAGTTATAAGCTTTGTCAAAAAGGAAGGTTTTAAGATTAGTCTTAAAAGTAGACAGGGTGTCTGCCTCACGGACCAAAACTGGGAGTTGGTTCCACAGGAGAGGAGCCTGATAACTAAAGGATCTGCCTCCCATTCTACTTTTAGAGACTCTAGGAACCACCAGCAGACCTGCAGTCTGAGAGCGAAGTGCTCTGTTAGGAACATACGGAGTAATCAGAGCTCTGATATATGATGGAGCTTGATTATTAAGGGCTTTATACGTTAGAAGAAGAATCTTCTGCTCCTCAGGGGGATCATGTGAAAAAATCTCCCAAATCTGGTCTTATTTCTTGCTACTCAGGCCTTCCTCCTCTTCTCTTAAACTTGTATGCAGTTTGCATCTTACGACTCTCAGCCATGTTCAAAGTATACAGTGAGAGCAGCGGAGCTACAATGAACGGCTAACACCAAAGCTAACCGCTAAGCTAACTGGATACATAAACACTAGAAGTGCGTATGCGGAAGCTAGCAAGGAGCGAGCACGGACACTGCCGTTACACGAACGCGTCAGAATTATTGGTATGTGGGACAACCAATAGATAAGATTTCCCCAAAACCTGAGGGACAAAGGGGGGTGAGGGCAGAGCCAATCATCTGACCAATCCCTGCCATTTGCACTGAAGGGTTGGGATTGGTCAGAGGTTTTACAAGCCTGCAGCTCTCACAGAGATCTAATTTTCCTAACCTCCTTTTTCTGAATACATAATGTATTGACTACTGTCAGGATGGAGGAAGCATTTCACCCAGTATAACAAAAAGAGTTTCTGAACAGGATTACCAATTATAGCTTTAAATAAGCTCCATTCTTAAAATCTGGAACTGTCCCAGATTGTGACTCAACCAACCAATCTATTGGTATCTATATTCACAATTGCATGTTTGCTGATTTTGTCTGTGTGTGTGTGTGTGTGTGTGTGTGTGTGTGTGTGTGTGTGTGTGTGTGTGTGTGTGTGTGTGTGTGTGTGTGTGTGTGGAGCTCAAACACAAATAGCTGAGGGTGAAAGCAGAACTCCCTGTTGGGCGAGGCAGCTTTACTGAAGAATTATTCCCCTCCTATTTTAACTCTAATGTGTTTTCTCCAATTAGTCAAACCTGTTTCCCCCCCAAAATTATGAATACAATGTGTAAACATGGTGTGAATCAATCAGTACTTTGCTCAATCAGACATAGCAATGTGGATCTGGCAACTCCCAGTTGTATGAAAGACCTCCACAAAATGTCTCTGCAACAACCAACAAACTGACTGAGGTGGACAGAAAGTACTGGATTTATAGAGGGAGGGTCGCGTGGAAAAGTTGCAGAATGAATTGTTTCTGTTCTCATTATATCTCAGTGATTTACAGTTGAACACATTCAAATCTCTGTGGGGTTGATAAAATCAGAGCTGCGTTGGAACTGAGGTTGTTTAAAACAAGAAGTGTGGCACCGGGGCCCATGGAAGGCTTGCAACAAATTTTTAAAATGATTTAAAACTGGATTTTTATGGCTTTCATCGTCATGTTTTCGTCAACATGCACGTTACTGTAGAGCAGTTGTGGGAGGACCACATTTTTTGAGATGACAAGAGGGACACGAGGCACTTTGCACCCCAGTAACCAAACAACGACTTGCAGCTGCTCACCAGTGCTGGCACATGCTCTTCAGGTGACAGTGATAATGAGACTTTCACTCAGCTGTGCAGCAGGTGGGCTTGCCTTAGGCGATAAGGGATGAAAAGGATTAGTGGAGGATAACAGGATTGGAAAAGGGAAATCTAGGAGGCCATGAATAAAGGGAATTAACAAAGTGGCAAATAGACAGATGACAGTGGATTATACAAAAAGTATACGTGATGGTCTCAAACGAAGAAGTTGAGACAAGCTGAAGCATTGGAAGGATGATGGACAGGATCAAAAAGTAACAAAGGCATTGCGCACCAGATGGAAAGTGCAATAAATTCATGTGGAAACAGAATGAAGACATAAAATTTCCTATAAAGCCACTCATTAACAACAACAGACACTGTGAGTGACACATAGACAACACTAATTTATCTGTGGTTGTTAATGTAAGATGTCTCTAACAAAGAGAGTCAAACAATACTTATCCGATGACTTAGTCCTCTGGAAATCATTAGGGTGGGCTTTTTAACACTGAATTGCATAAATGTAGTGTGAGACACACCAAAACGATACACAACTACAACAGAAAACAAAAGGGAGCAGAAAAAAAGGGATAGTGAAGGCAAATATATTACTAACAACTGGAGGAGTGGGGAGTGAAGATAAGGCGCAAGTACAGAGAGGCTGAGGGGCAGGAAGAGATAGAGGGAGTAAAGGAGGGAATGGAGAAACATCTGTTTTGTGTCAGGGGCAGGTTACAGGCTGATAGCCGGTCTCAAGAAAAGAGAAAAGGAACTAGAGTGGCTGACGGAGACAATTAGAGAGAACCAAAGCGGGACAGGGTGGAAAATGTTACAGGGACAGAAGCATCTAATTGGAAGAAGCAGACATTATCATAAGCTGCAGAACACTGATGGCTCGTCCTCATCCGGCTTCTCTGTCTGGGAACATCTGTGCATCTTAGGGTGTGTCAGCGCTGTGAGCGTACAGCGTAGTGCCTTGGAAAAATATCCACACCACTTGTCATCTATTGTCAAATTACAAAGACAAACTTCAGTGTATTTTTATAGGGAAAAGAACATACAGTTCTCAACATGTTTTTAAAAAGAAGTACGAAAAGTTTGCTTTTCATTTGTAATCAGCACCTCTGCACTGATTCCCCTAAATAAAATCCTATTGACTAAATGCCTTCAGAAGTTAGCTATTTAGTGAATATAGGAAGCAGAAAAAGCAGGCCTACAGCAGTTCTGTGAAGGCCTCAAAGATTTGTTGGAGAACAATGGTAAACAAACAGACCATGCAATAAAGCAGACAGATCAGGGACAACGTTGTGAAAAACCTTAACGCAAGGTGGGCTAAAACAATATCCCAAACTTTTTAACCTCTCATGGAGCGCAGTTCAATCCATCATCTGAAAATGGAAACAGGATGAAACGATGATGTACGTACCGAGACATGGGCCGTCTACCTAAACTGACGCGCCACACAAGGAGAGCGTTATTGTGAGAAGCTGCCAAGAAGCCAGGAGGTTGTGTTACATTTGGAGGAGCTGCAGATATCTGCATATCAGGTGGGGAACTCAAAAGAGCAGCTATTAGATATGCACTCTAAAATTTTGACCTTTATGAAAGAGCGATGAAAAGAAAGCCATTGCACAAAGAAAATATAAGAAATCTTGTCTAAAGTTTGTCACAAGTATGGCAGGAACAAATAAAGGTGCTCAGTTCTGATGAGACCAAAACTCAACTTTCTGGTCAACATGCACAACAAGTTGTGTAGCAGAAAAATTCTGAACACACCACCGCCACCAGTGGCAGGATCATGCTGTAATGATGATGTTCCTGAGCAGGGGCAAGGAAGCTGGTCAGAGTTAATAAGATGGACGGAGCTAAATATATGGCAGTGGAGGATTAAATCCTTATAGAAGCGGCTAAGGACTTGAGGCTGGAGCAGACAGTTAACGTCCAAGATGAAACTACATTAAAAAGATGTCTATAGCTACATTTAAATGGTTTCAAACAAAGCAGATTGATTTGATAGAAAGGAAGAGTTTAAGTTTAGACCTAACTCAAGTTGTAAAACTTGAAAATTGGTGCTTACAGATGCTCTGGGACCAATGTGACTGAGCTCGAGCTGTTTAGTAAATCAGAAAGGGCAAAAATATGAGGCTGTAGATGTGCAAATTTGAAAGTACATACCTTAAAAGACTTGCAGCTGTAACCGCAGTGAAAAGTTGTTCTATAAAACATTTATAGAAATGATGAGCTATATACAAATGCATGCACACTATTTATTTCTGCTTTGGCTTGACATCTGTGCGTGGCTTTCTGATGGTCTTTCACATAAACTACCAATACAATGCATTGAAAATTCCAGTCACTATGCAACAACAATGTTCAAAAGTTCAAGAGGCATGAATAATTTTGCATGTCACTGAGAGTTTCTGAGAACATGGTTTGTGTGTGAGACAGACAGAAATCCTATGTCTCTTTTTACACACATGATATTTATTACACTCACAATATTTACTGTTTTTTAAGGTTCGTGTGAAGAAAGAAGTAAGCCTGGCAGAATCAAAGATAATAACAGACAAGAAAAACAGAAGCAAACAGTATGTAGAGAATACAACAAAATCTCACAAAGTGAGCTATAAAATACATCATGACGGAGGGAGAACTGGTTAGTATCAGAAAAACTATAAAAACCCAGAGTCTTAGGAGGCTGGAGGGATGCATCAAAGTGATTTTATTGCCCTATTTCCCTGATGCCTTGTTGAAAACTTCCATCTCCAGAACTGATTTATTTTGCTCTTTTCATGCATCGAACAGACAAAATAAAAATAAAGACATGTGATGGGAATGCAAAGTTGTCAAACTCCACTTTATATGTCAAGAAATATAAAGATCTGAAGGGTTAAAAACGTGTAACAAAACGTTATGATTCCCGAAAACTTAGCCAAGTATCTTCATATCACCACTGAATATGTCAGATTTTTGTTCCATGATGTCATGTGAAAACTTTACTGTACCGTTTTAATTATTAAGCTCAATTTCATCGGTTCAGCTGTGAAAATTAAGTCTCTTAAAAGACAAAGAGTGCAGAAGAAGTCTGGCAGAGGCCTAGGCGCAGTAATTATGCTCTTCTCCTATGAGAAAAAGGGAAAGGAGGCCTTGCTAATGTAATCTCTTCTTCTGGGATGTGATTCAGGCTGGGAGACAGAATAAAGGGCAGCAATAAGGAAGAGAGAGTGTCAATTGGGAGAAAATGAAGAGACAGGGAGCACCAAGTCACACTCTGAATAAAGACCGGATAATATCAATCCCCAGTCATGGTTATGTCCTTTCATTCCCTGTCACAGCCTACATATACTGTATATTAAGATTCTCCCCAGCATAGTGACTTACAAAAAGAGCTTCAGCTATAACCCGTTATCCTCTGGTGTCTGTTTCAACTTAAATGCGGTGATACATCTACATCTGTGCCGCTGAATTGACCTGCAGGAAAGTAGTTACTTATGTACCTTATGACATATACAGTATCGCATTAAAGGAAGCTTGTAAACATTTCCAGATGAACCTGAAGTATTTGGCCGGTATGTTAAATAATGCACGAGTACAGCAAGATTTGGGTAACAGGAACCTCATGTAATCGTATCCATTAATCTTTCTTTTGCGTTGACGTTATTTTGTGTAACTTGCCAAGCATGTTGTGTGCATGTGATCCTTTTTTCTGGTTGATTGCAAAGAAATCTGATGCAAGAAAATAAATTTGATTGAAGAAAGCAAATTCCTTCTAGTTTTACAGACTACACAAAGACCCAAATTTGGGACTCTTAAAACACGCTTTGTTGCTTGACGTATTCTCATTTGAAGGTGCACATTGCAAGTTTTGGAATTAAATATTATTTATTTTCTTTCCCATATATGCCCTCACAATGGCCTGACATGTAAAATGAGTTATCCTCTATTTACCACAGTTGCTTCTTTTGGGTGGATTAGTCAGTTCATGAGAGAGTGATTCGGGCCGAATCCTCTGGCCGTGCGTGTGGGTGGGACGCACTGCACGCTCTCGTACACCTGGTTACTTTGATGAGTCTCCACTGTAATCGATGCATTAGCGAGAGAACACGGGCTAACTTCAATATTTACAGCTTTCTTAAATCAGAAGACATCACGCCTCTAAACAAATGACCTGTTCTGTCGCAGCGTCAGATGCTTTTCCTCTTATCCCATGCATGTGCACAACACTGATGTCATTTCAACTTATCTCCAGAGGGTGCAAACGTCTGCAAAAATCCTGGAACTGATTATGCTATGCTCCTTTAAAAAGCCTTTTTGCCCCTTGGGTTAAATGACAGACTGGTTCACCAACACGGTTTTACAGCTAAGCTTGAGTTTTTGTCCAGAACACAAGGTTGCACCAACAAAGGAGGGATTTTTGAGGATGTCAAATGAAGACACTTTAAATTTGATACTCACCTATTCACACACAATTAACGTGTCTTCATGTGTCTTTGTCCAGACACAAGGCTCACCGGATTATAAGGCACACTAAATATTCTTCCCAAGTGTGTAATATCACTCCGCCCCTTTGCGTAAACAGCTCTGTCCTGATAGAGAGAACTATCCATCTGACAGAGTAGTTGGACTACACTGTCCTGTTTCTAACATAAGGCAAGGTGAGGCAAATTTATCTATATAGCACAATTCAGTACAAGACAATACAAAGTGCTTTACATGATTAAGATATAGCAAAATAATAAAATGTAGATAGAAAATAGAATAACAGCAAGTAGGGATAGAATGTAGTAACAAAAAAGAACATTAAAAACAGTAAAACTGTTTAACTAGAACAGTCAAAGGCAATTTTAAACAAATGTGTTTTTAATCTTGATTTAAAGGAACTCAGGCTTCCAGCACTTTTACAGTTTTCTGGAAGTTTGTTCCAGATCAGTGGAGCATAGGAACTAAATGCTGCTTCTCCGTGTTTAGTTCTGGTTCTAGGTATGCAGATAAGGCTGGAGCCAGAAGACCTGAGTTGTCTGGATGGTTGATACACTGATAACAAGTCTGTGATGTATTTAGGTGCTAAGCCATTCAGGGATTTATAGACTAACAGAAGTATTTTAAAGTCTATTCTCTGAGATACAGGGAGCCAGTGTAAGGACTTTAGAACTGGGGTTATGTGCTCTACTTTCTTAGTCTTAGTGAGGACGTGGGCAGCAGCGTTCTGGATCAGCTGCAGCTGTCTGATCCACCTTTTAGGCAGACCTGTGAAAACACCGTTGCAGTAATCAATTCTACTAAAAATAAACGCATGGATTAGGTTTTCCAGATCCTACTGAGACATTAGTCCTTTAATCCTGGAAATGTTCCTCAGGTGATAGAAAGCCGACCTTGTAACTGTCTTTAGATGCTTTTGAAGGTTCAGGTCTGAGTCCATCACTACTCCCAGATTTCGGGCCTGATCAGTGGTTCCTAGCTGAAGCAGCTGAAGCTGTGTGCTAACTTTTGATCTCTCCTCTATTGGTCCAAATATTATTACTTCAGTTTTGTTTTTATTCAGTTGAAGAAAATTTTGGCACATCCACGTATTGATTTCTTCAAGGCATTTACTCAGTGCTTGAATGGGTTCATAGTCACCTGGTGACATGGTGATGTAGAGCTGTGTGTCGTCTGCATAGTTATGGTAGCTGATGTTGTTGTTTTTTATTATCTGAGCTAGAGGGAGCATGTAGATATTGAAAAGGAGGGGACCCAGGATGGACCCTTGGGGAACCCCACATGTGATTTTTGTCGTCTGGGATGTAAAGTTACCTACTGACACAAAAAAGTCCCTGTCCTTTAAGTAGGATTTAAACCAGTGGAGTGCTGTACCAGAGAGGCCGACCCAGTTCTCCAGGCGTTCTAACAGAATGGAGTGATCAACAGTATCAAATGCTGCACTGAGGTCCAACAGAACCAGCACGGTGGTTCTTCCACAGTCTGTATTTATATGGATGTCATTAAACACCTTGATAAGGGCGCTCTCTGTACTGTGGTGAGCACGGAAGCCAGACTGGAATACGTCAAAGCGGCTGGTCGTTGTTAAGAAGGTGTTTAATTGTTGAAATACAGCTTTTTCAATAATCTTACTGATAAAGGGGAGGTTTGAGATGGGCCTGTAGTTCTGGAGTAGAAGTTTGTCTAAATTGTTCTTTTTCAGCAGTGGTCAAAATAAACTTAGCTTTTATATTGAATTAACTTACTAGGTTTATTGTTGCTAGCATGTACTCCAGGCGCGGGCTGCCTAAAGGCTCCCACATCCTCAGGTGTACTGTGCACATACTCTGAGCTTGGCGGACTCTACGCTGACTCTTTGCAGACGTTTTACCCTTCACAGTCGAGCGTACTGTTGCCTACAATTCTTCCCACACATTCTGCCAGTGGTACAAAGCGACAGAATGGATGGTAAAACGTTTGATTAGCTAGCTGAGCCCCTAGAGTCGGTTCTTTTCCAGCAGGCTCCCACCACACATCTGTCAGTGAGACCAGAGAGGGCCTGTGATGCTGCGCGTCCTTGCGACCGCCTGCTTGGAGCAGCTCATTGTATCAAGCTCATATAAAACAGTTCGATGTAAAGACTTCTTGCCTCTGAGAAGGCGTAAGCGGTTGTAAAAATTGAGCTTAGCACTTAGTACCTGTATGCAGAGAGTCCACGAAGAGTCTGCCTTGAATACGCCCCGAGAACGCGCGGACCTCAGCAGAGTGAAGTACGTCCGAGTATGTGGGGGCCTTTACATGAATGCAATTCTAGTTTAGACATTACAGTCAGGCAGTCTTGTAGACAGCTCAGGGGTCCAATCAGGTACTGACACAGTGTACCGTAACGCTCTGAATATCCAGTGGAGTGGCTTCGTTGCTTACCAAAGTCATACTTACACATTTTAACAGATTTTTGAGCACATTGTGCAATATAAAATCAGTCAGTAATCAAATATAAGGCGCACCAGATTATAAGGCGCACCATCAATTTTTGAGAAAAAATTATAGTTCGAAAAATACGGTAATTCAAAGACATGATGTTGTGCAGGAGCTGTATTTGCTTTCTTACACTACATATATTTTTCAGTGCTCAGTGCTACAGAACTTTCTCTATCTGGACCAAGAGAAAATCAAGTAACATGGATGGTGTTACAAGACATCAGTTGATTTCTTTTGGTAGTTTTGATGAATCATAAATACATTTTTAAAATGCTAAAATGTCACATGCTATTTATTTTACTATTTAGTGAATGCCTTTTTTTTGGTTCAGGACACATGTCCTGAACCAAAAGGTCCATTCAGAACATTTATGGTTGGAGTGTTAGTTACACCCATCACTTAGCGTAATTTTAGACATTTAGGTATAAATTAATATAGTATTTAGGCTGGTGATCATAGTAACTTACCAGTTCACCACCATTACATGGTTTCCAACTTTTTAGATGAAAAGAAAATGTAATGTATGATTTTGAAGTAAACATTGCTGTGTTGTTTGTTTTTACGTGCATGTTACCGTATTATGTGACCAGGAAAGTTATTTGGGTGCCTGTGTGTATTCATGCGCAAGGTCGATGGTACAGAGAGAGCAGGCAATGCCATTGGAGATGTAAGAAGAGAAGTTTCTGAGTCATAAAAACCTGAGGGGGTCTGACTCATCTCACGACTGGTGCGTTTTGTTCAGGCATGTGTGTACAATCAGAGTGATGCATCTGAAAGAGAGCCATGTTTGTGTCTAACATGTGAAAAACGTGAAAGAGCACCAGCTGATGCTGATGATTACAGAATGGGTCAATGTCATTATTTACCTTTAAAATTCAGTCATGAACTCACGATTCCTGTGGAGTCTGTGAAAGTCTAGTACTTTGATTACGGTATTTTCAAGGCCTGAAATGTAGGCAGGAAGTATCTTGTATTAACAGGTTTTGTTTCTTATCCCTTTGTAAAAATGTTGGGTTCTTCTTCAAACCTTCTTTGGTTTCTTCTTTCCTTCCTCATCTCCTCATTTATCCTTCATTCCCCACTTTGTGTTCTTCCTTTATTTGACCTTCTTCTGTCCTTTCTTTATTCCTTGTCCCCATTCTTTTCCTTCATGATATTCTTTCTTTCTGTACTAATGTCCTTCCTAGTGTTCTTCCTTCTTCTCTTGTTTCCTTGTTTGGGACCTTCCTTCTCTACTTCCTTCTGTCTTTTCTACTCATTTTATCTCTTTTTTTGGGGGGGGGTCTTGATTCTTGTATTCTTTCTTCCTTCCTTTTGTTCCACCTTGCTTCCTCTCATGTGTCCTTTCTTCCCTCCTTTTGTTCTTCCTCTCTTCCGCTCATGTGTCCTTTCTTGCTTTCTCATGTCATTTTGTCAATAGTGTTTTTGTCCTTCCTTTCCTGCTTGTATCCTTAATCCTTCATTATTCTTTCCTTGTTGCCTTCCTTCCCTGGATCAATCCTTCCTTCCTTTCTGTCTTTTTGTGGATTCATATCTAAAGTCTATCCCCGTAAAAAAATAACTGTCATAAATTAAATTTTTATTTTAAAATTAGCATAAAGACCTGAGAAGTCTGCAATTTTGAATCTGAAAAGGTTGGAAAGTTTTATATGGACATTGTACGAAACCTATGAATCATAATCAGAGATATTGTGATCGTTATGTCATGATGGGTTTTTTTCTGCATAAGTAAGATCACCTCAAGGGCCTTTTGCCGATCATTGTGAGATCCAAAAAGGATGCTTTTTCTCAAAGTTGACCGTCTCCAGTGAAACAACACTCACATGGTCCCGGGAGTAATTGAGGATAGATACAAAAGGCAGAAGACAGAGAAACTAAAGGATAAAAAAAGCAGACTTAAGAACAAATTGAGTAAAGAAATAGCAGAAGAGAGAAAATGAGGCTGTCAGTTAAAAAGAGAAAGAGAGGTGGGCACCGCAGAAGTGAGATCCGAAATGAGAACGTAAGAGGATTGGAGTGGAGAGAAAATATCCCCTTAAGCGCTCACCTTATATTTAGACCCAAACTCAGGAGTCATCCTGTCAGCTGAACTTAACCGGACTGACAGAGATTCACTGGCTGCTGCTGCCTTAAACATGCAGTGCACGCCCGGTGTTTCTCAGCATTCAAAGCGGAGAAATTTGAATGGTGCTCTGCTGCCTCTGAGGCTGTTTTGATTGTGGCCTTGTCACGTGGATTTTAGGCAAATCCACTTTAATCTTTGACTATTGTTTCTTAAAAGCAGAAATGTTTTTCATTAAGACAGTTATGGCAGTTTGACTGCGTGCCTTAATTTGAAGCAGATTACTGCAACGCATAGATGTTGATGCAAGCCTTACGCCACACAACTTATGTCAGTAAGACGCAGGAGGAGCAGAGTGGCTCATTTCTACAATGCGTTGCACCTCTTGGTTGCAACACAAGAATAAAAAGCTCCATTGTTCAAAATATTCCCGAGGCTATTTCTGCAATCTATTGCTATGACAAAACAATATATAAAAAAATTTTATTGTACTGGTGGGTAATGTATAGGATCAGTGTTATGGGGGTAAAAATGAAAGACATACTAGCTAAAAATAAAGCCATAAGGGGATGCTTGCAGATGTTGGCACCCCTGATAAAGATGTGTAAAAAGCTTGCAATGGCATAATCTATTTTAGATTATGCCAATGCATAAATCTCACTAGGGCTGTACTGTTTTGCCAAAAATCTAAACTGCAATGCGTTTCAACCATAACTGTGAATGCAATTTAATTTAGACTTTTCTCTGCATTAACCACAAGCAACAAAAATGGCCTGTAAATAACAATGTTTGTAAATAAGGACTGTTTACAGTTTTTATTGATTGCTTTGACCTATTTGAAGAAACTGGCAACCTCTCAGTTTTCATTATCACCATCTCAGCAGAGCAAAAGACATCTTTTGCAAATGAGTTAACCCATTCTCATTGGTTTGACACATTTTCCCCACCCTTTTGCAAAACAGTTAACGCAGATGTCATTCAAGCAGTCCAAACTCCATTGCTTTAGCTGTGGTAGCCAAACTGAAACCATATGTTCCAAGCTCTTAGAAAATTCTTGAACAGAATGAAATCACTGAAGCACCTGATTGACACTTCTTTACACAACTTTTCAATTTCAATCATTCTGCAGGCCTTAAAAGGTGCCATGTTGTGTGTTGTTCTTTGCAAGCATGGATGGTCTAAGGCAGATGAGAGTCAGAGTAAGAGGTAGATGGCTCAGGGGAAGAGAAGTCCGTGGAAGAGGAATCCGTGTGCGAGTTGAAGGTGTAGCTGGAAGGGCAATCAAACTATGATTGATCATGTGGTAAATCATGGCCTTTCACTTAGAGAGGCTGGACAAAGAGTCTAACCTGTTCTCAATAGAAACAAGGTTGCATCCATTGTTTTCGACTGGAGAACAGGTAATGTTGCTATACAGTATATGCAGATATATCTGTATCAATTCTTATAGAGGAATTCTTCAGTGCATGGAGGTGGAAGGTATTGAGCAGATGCCCTTGCTCAATGCAATGACAAGATATAGATGCAGAGGCATGTCAAGGATGGATCAGGCATGCAAGAAGATTTTTCCCTAGGTGCATCACAAGGGAAAATATTAAGTGTGATGAAGATGAGGCCATGTGGCCTATTCGTCAAGAGAAAAGAGACTAGAAGAGACAGACAGCCCTAGTATCTTCTGTTGGAATATTTCATTTGTAGCCACAATCTGAGAAAAATAATGAATAATCAATAAAATTTGGATCACAGCATATCTGATTCTGGATCCATTTTTTGCAAGAAGGCAAATTTGACTATAAATGACACTGACATGAAGCTGCGTACAGTCTTTGGCTACAATGAACCAGCAATGCTGCACCGATTCACATTGAGTGTGGTATTTTGTATTTTGTTGCCCCTTGTGTAATGAATGATTGGAAGGGCTCAAACATTTGTGTGCAGGTTGTGTTGTTTGAGGGCAAAATGTGCTTTTGGTTCATATTTTGAATGTTTTGGCAGAGTTGGAGCCTTTTGCAAACAAAATGTGTAATTTTGACCATTGTTGCCACTGTTTAGGCCTCTGCGTTAACTGTTTTGAAAAATGTGGATTTTGAGTTGACTGCTGTGTCAAAGCAATCAATAAAAACTGTAAAACAAGAAATTTTACTGTTTTTGTTCATCAGAATATTATGATTCAAAAGAATAGCTTTGGGAGTTTCACATCAATCCTTGTTGAACATAAAGTGCAAAGTGCAACCAACAAACAAGTTGTTATATGTATTGAACAGTTTAACTGGTACTTAATGCTATGGTGAGATTCCTGAAAGTTTCTGGTAAAAAAAGTATTATTATATAAACTCTAAAATAAAAATTATAAAATTAGATTATCTCACTGCTGCAACTCTCTTCCCTTCCATGTGGGAGCAAACCCACTCTAAACATATTACGACACCTAAAGGACGTATCTATTAATTGTTACATAGACAAAAATTGCAGACCTCTGCGATTTTGAAATAGATTTAAATTTAAAATGCGATTATGTTGCTAACGCTATTAATTGTCCAGCCTTAAATCTAACCTTAAATTACCGTATATCTATTAATCGGGGTGGGACAATTACCTATAAAGAAATAACTGCTGTAACAAAATAATTGGTGGCACAATTGTTGGAACTCCTGACAATCCCTTCAAAATATACTTAGAACTGAAACAACCTTTTATATTAGTTAGGCAGAGTTATTAGACGTTTGTGAACCTCTTGTGATTTCTGATTTTCAGTTGTGAAACAATACTTTTAGTTTGTCTATGAATAATTATAGTGCGGAAGGCAATTATTGACAAAGTACGTAATTTTAATCAAAATGACCAAGTCAGGGCACCACCTAATTATCAAGAATTAATATCCAAACAGCTTCTGAGTCTCTGTCTGTTACTGTTTTATGAATACCACCAACAATACCCAAAATACTTCCATTTAAAAACTCTAACTAGGCCAGTAACATTCAACTAAACTACTCCGCAAAAAATGACAAGGATACCTGATAAGGTACAATAAAAAATACATTAAAACGAACAACTAATAAAACAATGCAATAGGGTTGTTAAGACACAAAAATATAAACTTCATACCGATGGTAAGAAAAACACTTGATACTTCATACCATTTGTGATACCACAGCAACATTTTTGAAGGCACAACACTCAAGAGCAAAAATAGAAATAATTAAACTTTACTAATTAGGGCAAAACCAGTAAGTAAGGGATGATTTAGCCCTCATTTTGAGAATATATGAAATGTCACTTCCTTGTTTGGCAAAACAGTAGACAAGATAACAATTAGTATACGTGTTAATATCCTCTATGGAAGTATGTACCTTTGATTCACTCACACAATTGTTTTATTTAAATATTACCGATACCAAAATAAAATATCCCATAACTCTGCTAGAAACGCAGGTACTGTAAAATTATTACTGTTGGAGAACCAGATATTCAGCCGGACACAGAGCTTTGTTTTAAGACGTTTATTGCAAGAATAGTGGCAGCTGAGGCAGATAAGCAGAACCAGACTGGACAGATGAGTAATGGCTGAAGGTGCAGGCAGGCAGGGATAAGCAGGAGACCAGAAGATGCAGGTAGTGACAGACCAGAACAGGCGATATGGACTGAGGAACCACCAGAACGGGCAGAGCGATCGACTGGAACTAAAGGAGAAACAGGCAGAACTGCCCGTGTCCTCACTAAGACTAAGAAAGTAGAGCACATCACCCCAGTTCTAAAGTCCTTACACTGGCTCCCTGTATCTCAGAGAATAGACTTTAAATTCCTCCTGTTAGTTTATAAATCCCTGAATGGCTTAGCTCCTAAATACATCACAGACTTGTTATCAGTGTATCAACCCTCCAGACCACTCAGGTCGTCTGGCTCCAGCCTACTCTGCATATCTAGAACCAGAACTAAAGAAGGAGAAGTAGCATTTAGTTCCCCTGCTCCACTTCTCAGGAACAAACTTCAAGAAAACTGTAAAAGTGCTGAAAGCCTGAGTTCCTTTAAATCAAGATTAAAAACCCATTTGTTTAGGATTGCCTTCGACTGTTCTAGTTAAACTGTTTTACTGAAACATCATTAGTTCAACTTTGTAGTCCAACTGTTTTCAATGTTTGCTTTTAGTTTCTATTCTCCCATGTTCTATTTTGTTTCTACATTTTATTCCTACTTGCTTTTATTCTGTTTTATTTTCTTATATTTTAATCATGTAAAGCACTTTGCATTGTCTTTGTACTGAAATGTGCTATACAAATAAATTTGCCTTGCCTTGCCTAGCACGCAGACACAGGCGACTTTCTTCAGAAGAGTCCAGCTGGCTGAGCACACAGGAACTGATAGAGGCAGGGCACAGCTCACAAGATGAAAAGAGACATTCTGGCCGGGATGAGTTGGCTGAGGCAGGTATATGTAGACAGGTGAACAGGTGAGCCGAGTTGACTGTAATTAGTAGCAACAGGTGGAGCTGATTTAGAGCAGAGTGGTGGCTGGAGGGAGACTGAGCTGATTGGATGATGGCTTAGAGGTGAAGGCTGATTAAGAAAAGTCCAGAACAGTCCAAAGCAAACAAACAAAAACCTAAATCATGACAGGTACAGACAATTGATGGCGATGTGGTTTTGGTTTTCATTTACAACTACTCCATGTAAACCCAATTTAAATCAAAAAATGTGGAAAAGCACTTCTTGCCCAATGTTGAGGACTGTTGAAGATCTGTGATTCTGTGGGCCTCTTGTTCAAAGGCCCTGGGAACTCTTTTAGATAGCATTGCATCATAAACTGTGAAATACCAAAATACAAAATAAATCTGCATCCCTCTGCCAATAAACAGTAAATGAGGATATCTTCTAACAGGATAATGGCCCGAAACATATGGCAAAATAAACATAGAAGTGGGTAAGCAGAAATAAAATCAATCTTTTTCATGGCCATCTCAGTCCCCAGACCTAAGTCCTATTACCAGTGGAGCTGAAAAAAATAGAGAATAAGACTGAACCCACAACTGGAAAATCTAGAGAGCTATGCTTCAAACCTTTGAAATGTTAAATGTTTTGTAAACATAGCGCCGTTCAGTTTGCCAATGAGTCCGTATAATGTAGAAAATGCATGGGTGTCAAAGACTGAGTCATTTTAGTTGAAAGAAAACATGATGTTGTGGAATATGTTGCCTACCGAATAAATTTTCTCAAATTGCAGGTAGAATCTTCCGAAAAATTTCAGCGTGATTTTATGTGACTGCGTTTTATGCCGTCAGATTAAAATTGTTTTCAGAAGGCAGCAGAGTTATTCTTCGGTGATGGCAGCTGAACACAGCAGTGACATCAGCTTTAATATGAGAAGTGGTCGCCTGAGGCTCAGCTGGAACCAGTGGAAACATGTCTGTGGAATAATCATGGAAATGATCAATTATTTTTATTTTATTGTCAGAAAAATCCCTATTGATGAGTTATTAGTAGTTTCTGTACTTATCTTTAATGCTGCCTTTTTTCTCAAGGCATGTAGGACTCATGTCCCCAACAAGGCCAGCTGCTTCATCTTTGCAGAAGCTCAGAAAGTAGTAACTTGCCTCCATCATCCCTTCACACTCTGGCTGTCATGGATTGGGCGCTGTATTTCTGTCGGATAAGTTTTTCTCAGGGTGAAGTTGTTCCAACTGTTGACAGCAAAAAATGATGTAATCGGGCGCGTTTTCATAAATAACAGGATGTCAACAATGTCAGTCAGCAGGTGGAATGAAGTGGGAGTGGATGAATTAGAAGAGGAGAAAAAATAGATTATTTTTTTTTCCCCTGCAGGTTCTGAAACTCATCACCTCACCAAGTAGAGTCAGCAGCATGAACTGTACACCCACTGCCATCACTGTCAAGCTCCGGTTCTAAAAAAAGAGATTTATAAATCAGCAGCCACGTGACAGCTTAACAAATTATACCCAAAGCAAGGCCTTATCCCTGCTGCTGCTTTCATAACTAGCATTTTCTATTTTCCACCATTCATGCATCTCATCGTCAATGTTTTCGCTCTTTCCTCTTTGTCTTTTCTCCATTTTACACAGCATTTTTCATATTCTCCCACTCACTACTTCCTCCTTATAACCATCTTTTTCCCATCAGGCTGACTCAGCTGTTTCCCCGTGTTTCTTCCAGCTCACTCATCACTTTCTCACACAGGATTTCTGCTTGCATATAAAAAGTAAACTCCCAAAATTCCACAGTTGTATTGGTTTTCTCCAAAGTTGACCAAGGTTAACAATTTAAATCTGTGCTATTTGACCTATTTAATTATATCCTTAAGTCGATTTTTTTTTTTTTATCTTGGTAAAATCCAGACAATATATGGCAATGAGTGAATAATAATTTTGATGTATTGGAACTGTAGAGTGCCCAAGAGACCATACATGCATTTGGGCACATGAGAATGAGAAAACTAGGGATGATCAAATGTAGTCCAGAAACATAAATAAAGCTGCAGAATAGTCCTTTTTATTGTCGAGAGTAGAAAACCGTTAGCCTGTCGTCGTCCGCTCACTATGCTTATAAATCATTTTTATCTTGTCTGTCATTCTGTCATACTTACTTCAACAAACTGCCTGAAATGCTGCCATACAAATGATTTGAAGGCAGTGAAGTCTTCTTCAATGGCCACACCAATGAAGTCTTTAATAGTTGACTCTGTTAGAATACCAGGGCATTTGGAGCACCTTTCTTAGGGCACAAAGGCACATAAGTCTCAAAAATACATTCAGCTGGATGTTGAGCTCAAAGCACACTGATTTGTTCAGAGCTTATAATAGCAGCTTAGGTTTATTTCACAGAAGTGAGAACTGTTGCAAACTTTGTTGTCACATGTAGGGAGTCTTCAGGTCCTCCTAGCTATTTTTTTTCTTCAAAAAAAGCAACAGGTGATACATCTAGCAACTTATTCTGGTGTTATAGGAGACTCACGACAGTATCTATTGTTCTTCCTATTCTCAGTGAACCGTCCTCGGCTCCGTCAATGTCGTAAAAAACCCGCAGGCGGTCCAGTCCCTTCCAGCTGCGATAAGACAAACCTTTGCATCTAGAATGGTGTTGTGCAAAACCAATGTTGACTGACACAATTAGAATCAGAGCATACCCTAAATTAGGTGTGTCAAACTCATTTCAATATCGGGCCACTTTGGCATTAGGAAGTCGTTAAAAGGGCCAGTTGCACGTCTATAGATGATACTTTTGTTTTCATAATTTCATTTCAGTTCACATAGAAATATAAAAAAATGCACGCTAACATAAAAGTAGCACCCTTCGGCCCAGTTTATACATTTATCTGCAAAAAAAGTTGATGTTGGGGTGAGTTACACCTTAAGCTCTCATCATTCTGCATCACTTTCTCTCCTTTTGGACATTTCTGGGTTGTTTTAATGTGTTGTAGGAAAACTGACATCTAGTGGCAAGATGCTGTTACTACACAGTTCAAAAAATCAACATTGCTACAGGAGGCACAGTTTTAGCCACTTTATACAATTTAAAAGGATATATGCCTCTACTTTATGACATGATGTTCTTTTTTTGGCTCTTGAGGGCCATATAAATTGCCTTGACGGGCCGGATTCGGCCCGCAGACCTTGAGTTTGATACGTGTGCCCTAAATGTAAAATATTGGTGGTCTGAAATAAATTGCTGCATTTCTATTGTTCTCTTTTGGTCCGTTTAGATCAGGGGTGTCAAACTCCAGTCCTCGAGGGCCTGTGTGCTGCACCTTTTAGATGTGCCCCTGGTCCAACACACCTGAGTCAAATAATCAGGTCATTAGCAGGACTCCGGAGAACTTGACCGCATACTGAAGAGCTAATTCAATCATTTGTTTCAGGTTTGTTGGACCACCGGATACATCTAAAAGTTGCAGGACATCAGCCCTTGAGGACTGGAGTACGACACCACTGATTTAGACTGCTCATATAACTAAAATATGAAAAAATGATTATGATTTACTGTAACTTGTCCTCTCCTATGTACCAAAAAAACATGCTAAATCAGTAGTTTAGAGTAATTTCATAAAACAAAAAAATTGACAATATAAGGTTAATTATGCAAATTAGGGGATGGTGTCATTTTGAGACTTTTAGGACCACCAGTAGGGACTTTCCTTACTTATGTGATGGGAACACTGAGTCCCATGATGACACAAACTGCATAACAAATCACAAGAAATTATGTGCCGTTGAATTGCTGAGAGATCTCGTTAAACCACTAAGAAATGGCTCTAAAAACAACATAGTTTCCTTCAATGACCCAACTAATCCGCTATGATCTAATGTGGTGGACAGAGCTAGATATTCTGATTTCATACCTGGTTGCACCATCATCAAAACGACACACAAAAACTAATGGAGACGCAAACACACAACACGTTTTCTCCCATTCTATTCAATAAAATGTGTTCTTTTGATGCTGAAGGATAATGAAGTTACCTTTATTTGTTCCTAAATCACAAGACCGAATCACGATTCCATGAAAAAAAGGCTGAAGAGAATTATAGTTTATTTCTTTCATTTCCCAAAGGAATTTCAGAAAGACAGGTTCAGATTTATGTTCATATGGCTTCATTTTTTCAAAGTTTTTCAAAATAGTGCCCATTTTAGAAATCAAGAATTGGTGAGCAGTCTGCGATGAGGACTGACTGGATTGTTAAGCTGTAAACGTTTCCCTTATCTTGTTTTATCGCAACACATTAGGCTTTAATGGCCAAATAATCACCACACTCTTGTATGCTGTCCTGAGCTGCATTTAAATGTAACTTAAATTAGGAGAGACTTCTTCTTACAGCTGTTAAAAAAAAGTTCCTTAGACATAGTTCTTATTTCATCTGAGACATTTATTCCAGTTCACATATATTTTAAAACTTTACAAATGACAATCGCTGTATATCATGTCTGTGCAGTAAATAAGTGCATTCTGTGTTGAAAGTAATTTGCACTTTCTGATAATTCACAGGTTTATATGTGCACTAACTAACCTCTGCTAAGATAAGATGCCTCGTCTGTTTATGGATACGATCTGCTTGTGTCTTGGACTGCAGCCTCTATCTGTTTTGCCTTTCTCAGAAGACCCATATGCTTATTTTCAAATTGTGTGCATATGTGCATTATTTTAACTTCCCCCCCCCCCCCCCCCCCCACAACACTTGTTTATTGGCAAACTGTAGCTGACTTGCAACACCCGCTCTGCACTGGAAAGATCCTTTCCAGCTGCATGTCCCATTTGAGGTCTCTGTTGATTGTAGACACATTTGACTAACAATTTCTGAGTTGCACGCAGAGACACTTCTTGGCCATTCCCTTTTGACTCAAATGATTTTCCCTCAGGGTAAAATAGCAGGAGCGTGATTGTAATGGACAATACGGTGGCCAGTTTGAATCAACAGTACTTAAAAAGGCTTGGCCTCCTGGTCTAAGATGTTCCATTTTTTTCCCATCTTATAGCCTAAACTGGTTACAACGGCATGAAATACTAAACATACTCCTTAAACCTTTTCACATTTTCTTATCCTACAGCCAAAAACTTGAATGTTGTGCAACAGATCAATGCAAAGTGACTATAATTGTAGTGGAAATTGTAGTGGAAAGAAAATTTAGGGTTTTCAAAATCCTTTTTTTGAAGTCTGAAAAGTGTGACATGCTCTTTGTTTTTCGCCCTACTAAGATAATACTTTGATTGCAATTAAAGCAGCTATTCTTGGAGTATGTCTCTACCAGCTACGTACATCTACAGATTAAAATGTTTGCTCATTCTTCCTTGCAAAATAGCATAACTCAGTCAGAATGGATAGAGGCATCACTGTTTTTATTTGAGTGAATTAAACAATATTATTATATCTATGGTTGTTTAGGATTGTTGTGCTGCTTGAAGGTCTGAAAGTCTCTAACAGGTCATCTTTCAGGTTTGCCCTTTTTTTCAACCTCCCTCCAACTTTACAGATGACTTAAGTGTCTCTTTTCCCAAGCTTAAAATGGAACCTTTTCAAACTAACTGTTGGATTTTTTCCCCAGACATGTTTGGCCTCTTAGAATTCCTCATAAATAAATATTTCTCTGGGTCTGGAGCCTTTATGTGTCCGGCTTCTATCTGCAGCAACAGAGAAGTGTTTCTCTGCAGTGGACTTTACACTCTGATTGGATTCGAGCTTCACTTTGCTTGTTTTTTTGTTTTTTTTCAATTTTCCCCCCATTTATTTTCAAGTATGCCTCTTTCCCCTGAGATTTCCTTCCCTCCTTTCAGCACGTTCATCATTCCTCAGCTTCCTCCGCCCCTTCTCCTTTCAGGGCCAGAAGCCGTCTTTCCATCCTGAACTGTCTTTCTTCATCTCCTTTTCCCTCCTCACGTCGGTATCTCTCCCTCACCCCGTAAAGAGAGTGACCCTTCAGCCTGCTGTCACCGTCCAGCCTGCAGACTCTCTCAGCCTCCCTCTCCTGTGGGTAAACATGACCCATGCTTCGATCATCCTCTTGTCATTTTGTCATTATTATGCCCTGTGAACCCCTCTCCATCTTTTTTTTTTTTTTGCATCTGTTCTCCTCACTCCATCTCTCTATATTTTGCTCATCCCTTGGTTCATCTCGCTGCCGTCTTGTCATCTCACGAGCGATGACAAATAGTTGTATCACTCTTCAAACATCACTCAGGAAAGCTGCCTCTTCTTTTTATTCATTTAAAATCTTATGGCATGTGTATTTCTCTTTCAAAAATAACCCCTTCTTCACATGTAGCCATGCCCTCTGTCTGCCCTTTCATTTCTCCCAGTCAGGTACTTACACATGTGTACTACACCGTAAAAAGTCAGCTTGGTCCCAAAAGGTTTCGCTCCTATGATATATCTGAGAAGGTTTGACAAATGATTCTGTGACAAAATTCTGAACAAGGTCCTGTGCAGTCTGATCAACAAGAACAATCTTTCTTTTGGTCTCGATTTGGGCCTGGAAACATACAGTAAGCTTTTTAAAGTAATGGTCCAAATTTAGAAATTATGCCCTGTAATTACATTAAAAGCAGTGTCCTCCACCCTGCCAAATAAATGGCTGCTGATTCTCTTGTTGTCAAAGGAATTCAAAGTTTTATGCCATCTGAAATAAAATAACCGGATAAAAGGAGTACAACTGAAAATCGCAGCTAGGAGTGTGAAGTTGGGTTTGAATGTCTAAGGAATTAATTTCTAGACTGATATTTCAAAAGGTTAACAAAAAGGCATTATGGAGTTTCAACCTTTTTGGATTATTAGTTCTATGCATTAAAACACTATTGCTCCATCAGCAAAACAGCCATATTGCTATTCTGGAGCGAGACATTTAAAGGGGACATATCATGCAAAATCCATGTTTTCGGCCCTTCAATACATTTTTTGTGTACTTTGAGGCTCTAGGAGTGCAGAAAAGTTTAATTTAGTCTCTCCAGGACTTGTGTAGATATCTTTAGCTGTTCAGTTTTCTCTGTTTTCTGTTACATTTTTTGAACAATTATGTCACAGTATTTGCTGAAGACCTGGAGGGGACCGAGTGTGAGGTGCCTCCTTTGCATTCAGAGAGACCGCACCAAAACGAGTTGCTCTCAGACATACCTCAGGACAGGGGTAAAAGTGGGGCTGTGGCACATCACAGCGCCACTTTACATAGACCACAACGGAATGACTTAAATGTGAAAAGGGAAATCAAAGAACACGATCTTCACGGCACTTCCAGGTGTCTTGAGGTAGGCCAGAGCTCTTTCCGGGAGGGAGATGATGGCATCATCCACCCCAATGCCAGGCTGGTAGACGGACTGCAGATCCACTGAAGACCTCACCAGGGGTGATGATGGTTGAGGTTCAACCTCTTCAGGGTCTTCATCAGATGCAAGGTCAGTGCAACTACAGTACCACACAGGAGGTCTTCCATAAGTGAGGTATTTTCCTCAGCTTCAGGCTCATGTTGGACATGTATCCCATGATGCCACACGTCACATTCGTCTGCGCAACAACTCAGGAGCCTGGAACTGATGCCATTCGGACCTGTGGCCTTTCCCAGCTTGTTCTTCACCTGAAGCGTTAAAGGGGACCTTATGATGGTGGGGTGTGGGGTTGGGGGGGCTGTTGGGTGGGATTTTCTGAAGCAGAAGGTGTGGGTAATGGCTGAGAGCTGAGAGGTGTGAAGGTCTGGGAAATAAAGCAGGCGGTCATTGAGAATAAGTGGGGTTGCAGCAGGGAAGACTCGGCTGGGGGCAGGGGTGAGTGTTATTGTCTGCACTGACATTTACTTTTTTAAAGAAGGGCTTTTCCAAGACAACACATCATTTCTTCTTAGAGATGATATCACATTCCTCACAAGTTCTTTCTTCAGATTAGTGCAGCGCATGTATATTCAGAATCAAAACTATTATGATCTAAAGCTAAATTGCTAGAATTTGAACAACATTGTGACGTGTGTGTTACAGTGGATTCTGTCATATATGTTAAAAAAAAATGTATCTGTCTTATCCAGTAGTGCATGCCTACTTACCTATAAAACACAATAAACAGAAACCTCCAATTGAACATTTTAGGGAATGTGCTCGGGGGATTTGTCATTACAAAAATGCATGCCTATAAATATTTTACAGATTTTAAGCTTTAAAAATAATTGAAAACTACATATAGTGTTTAAATTGTAGAGTACTAAAACCAACTGCAATGATTTATTTTAACAACATGCAAAAAGATATGCAACAGAGCTCTCCCTAATGAGTACAATGCTTAATATCTTTCTTTTTTTTTTACCATTTCCATTTCATGCCTCCTCTTTGTGCTTCTCATTGAACACTTCTTTTTCAAAGAGCACATCCATACTTCTGGAGGAATACAACACATACTTTTCATTTGTACCACATTAATTATTCCAGCTTTTTATCTTTGACCATTGAATTGAGACCTGGAGGATTTTGTGAAGGTTTTGCAATAATTTTCTTTTCCCCATCCCTACTTCAACATCTTTTTTGGCAGATTTTCTTTCTGCTAATCACTGTAGTCTGTCTTTTTTCCATTGCATGTTCTATGTCTTTGTCAATCTCTGACTCATATGACAACAGCTGCTGTCATTCTTCATTTTATAGTTCTGTTTCCCGTTTCCTTCCATCTCCATTTGACTATGGTGACAAAGACAACACAGTCTGTCTCGTCTCTTTTTGGTCACACTTCTCTTAGAGCTATTTCTACATTATCTTTAAAACTGTCACACATCCCCCATCCTTCCTTCTCTGACTACCAAGTCATTTTTTCCATTATTCCTTCTCATGCCCCCAGTCACCTCTGTTATTCAGTAGCTAAAACCCTGTCATGATGAGTTATAGCAGGGATATCTGGACAGAGAGGTTATTAACATTTCAATGTCATTTTTGTTTGCATTTTGATGTTGTTTCAAAGCCTTCATATATGCATATTAAAACCTATTTGTCACTTTGCTTCGAGATGCTATGTTATATACCATAGCTTATCCAAGCAGACTGACAAATTAGTTCATTTTATTATATTTTGATAAAAAGATCTTATCAGATTTACTGTAGGATTTTATCAGTACTGTTATATTTATTTTCCTTTATTCGATTC
The DNA here is from genome assembly GCA_037039145.1 of Fundulus diaphanus. Taxonomy (NCBI): domain Eukaryota; kingdom Metazoa; phylum Chordata; class Actinopteri; order Cyprinodontiformes; family Fundulidae; genus Fundulus; species Fundulus diaphanus. The sequence goes on from CM073132.1 coordinate 38,201,730, forward strand.
TACGGCTACATTAATCTTTTACTGTTGTTTATGAATTGAGTTTGTGTACATTAGCAGGTTAATAAAATGATAATGAAACCTTTTCTGTATATGTAGTATATTTTTATTCTGGAATAACCTAGAGGTGAAGTAAGTGATTGTTTCCATTTTTACATTTTGAAATCAGCTAAATTTAAACGTCTTCGAATGCAGAAAGATCAAGTAAAGTTTGCATGTAGGTGGAATCACACATTTTCAATTCAATTTCATTCAATTCAATTCAATTTTATTTATATAGCGCCAATTCATGAAACATGTCCTCTAGAGGCACTTTACAAAGTCAAATTCAATCAGATTATACAGATTGGTCAAAAAATGTCCTATATAAGGGAACCAGTTGATTGCTTCAAAGTCCCGACAAGCAGCATTCACTCCTGGAGAAGCGTAGAGCCACAGGGAGAGTCGTCTGCATTTTCCATGGCTTTGCAGCCATGCCACATTTGTTTTGTTATTTATTTTTGTTAAAGAGGTTATGTTATTGCTTTTTAATGTTTTACAACAATTTAAAAAATGTTTCCCAAATGCTTGAAATTTTAAAGTAAATTTGGAATCACAGCTCTTGGGAGCAATAAAACTAATTTACTTACTTTTCTGAACAGTCAGATTATACTGACGCAGGACTCGCCCAACTCGGATCCTCTCTACTGGTTTTATCTTCGTGGGGTTGTGTTTTTTAAACCGGCCTGGAAGAGGGGAAAAAATCTCCTGGGGGTGGCTTTGGCCCGCATCCCCCTCGGCCCACGCCCTGTTTGCGACATTGACACTTTAAAGAGAAATGGTAAATGATAAAAAATAATACATCATCATGAATAAAAGTACAAATAAAATACAATTAATGTTTCTATAATTGTATATGCAACATTGTCTTAGATATTTTTATCAGAGAGAGAGAAATGAGCGTTTGGCCTGCGTGCCTCTCAGAGGAGCTTTCAGGGGTGTCCCGGGGTCCAAGCTACCTATAGCGTCCAGAGCAGAACACTCCTTCGCTTGGGTCTACTGTATTCAGTCAGAGTTAAAATGTACAACTTTATATCAGATCGTTTGCCTCAGCTCCCCACACGCCTCAGCCATGTCATGTTAATAGCTTAAAAGATTTTTAGCTGCACTGAAATCATTTTTATAAGTTTGATGTCGCGCTGACTCCCAGGCTGCGGTCGGCTGTCAGTGAAGAGAGCGTATGGCTTTGACCGAGTTCGAGCGGCTTTCAGCGACCACCTCTTCGAAAGCACCCTGTTGCTTCCCCCGGGTGCTCTAAGTCTGAAAGGCAGACAGCCCCTCCCTGCCTTCTATGAAGCGGATGGATGGACACTTCAGAGACAAAACTTAACGGCTTTCAGTGGGAAATGAGAGAAAGCCTCAATAAAGCCACGGATCTGATACAGCACGCCTGGATATAGAAAGCTGAAGTGTCCTGTTTTTTTTTCCTTCAGGAGAAGTTCATGGTTTATAAATAATAAAATTATATTTCGGTTTGACCCACTCTGTTCATAGTGGTCCTAAATAGTATTGTGGCTGCTCTCCAGTTTTTATTGACTTCCTCTGAGAAAATGTTCTCATTTCTCCTCGCCCCTCAGCCAATCACTGAAAAGCAGCGTGTTCAAGTCAAAGCTCCTCTCAAGTCCGCTCGGTTTGACCCTGCTCTTCAGCAGACCCGGAGGTACCCGGGCTGGGCCTGATAAAGTACTGCTCCTGAAACACTCGCAAGCAGGCCGGTGGAACTGGGCCAGATTTAGCCTTAATAACTTACAGCTTACTTGCACAAATTTACAATGTACTTAAATAATTTAGAGCATACATACCCTCGGCATCAAGTTTACTTTTAGAGAATGGAAAACACTCCTACTGTACCCTTAACTTACAGGTTACTTTTACAGAACTTGCTGTTTAGGCTTCAGAGATGAACCAGAACTTACTGGCTGTTTTTCAGAAGTAAAAACTTGCTTTCCTGGACTCAGACGTTACATTTACTGAAAATGAGGTACTTTCTCTGAACTTACATATAGTTGACTTTGAGGACGATGCCGTATTACAGTGTGTTACTGTGAGATCCAGTCTTCCAGATGTATCGTTAGTTCCAGATATGTGTCTGTAAATTGTATGGCAGTAACTAAGCTTCGAGGAGAGTAGGCTGTACGTTTAGCGAAAGTAACCTAAAAGTTCTGGCAATGCAACTTGTTGATTAAATAGAAGCCACCTGTATGTTAATTTCATGTACTGTATCAATGATTACTACCGAAACCTTTTTTTTTTTTTTTTGATCCCCTTAAAGAAAGAAGAAAAAAAATCTGTTTAACCAAAGGTCATTTAAATTTCTCAAAAAACGGAGCTCTGCATAGGAATGTGCAGACTCTAAAAACAGTTGCCTTAAACAAATACAGGTCAAATTGTATTATCTGCTACAGCCTTGACTGACATCTCTGTCCTATTTGCATCTCATGCTTAACAACACAGTTTCCACCTGGGTGTGATTTAGCATGAGTTTGCAGTTCAAAGTGTCTTGTGGGAGAAGGTAGCTCCCTGAAAGCCTATAATTGGCTTAAATTATACACGCCACCCTGAGATGTCCGAGAAACTGGAAGTAGTTTCGCTTTTTGCTGCAATTTTCTCTTTCTTTGCCTCAAAGTCAAAATGCGTCTCTGCAACGAGAAGCCTCAGAGCAGTTACTTCTGAGAGCTAAGCAAAAAACATATGAAAGCTTTGGAGCCAATTTTTGGCAGTTTAAGAGGCCTAAGGAGAGGAAGAGGGGTTGTGCTGTGTGTGCATCTTTAAGTGTAGTGGGCTGTTTGTGTGCAGTATTGTCCTTATCTGCTTCCCATCAAACTCCACCTTCTCAAAACCTCCATTGCAAAGGAGAGCAGAAAGATTCTCCTTGACCAGGTTTGTGACAGTGACTGACTTTGCAGCTGTATGTTGCAAACATGACTGGGTTAACCACTGAACGGGTTTGTCAGCGTAATTACAATAGTGAGATAAAACATGTGTTTGCTGGGTGTGTTTGCTTGTAAATTTCCCGCCTGGAGCCTTGAGAGGTAATTTTGACCACGCGGTGCTCAACACGAAACCACAGACATGAAATCGTTACACACAAATGAAAACCTTGCATTGTCTCAGGCAAGTTGTACACCCTCCCTCCCCCTTCACGTTTTAAAGATCAGCCTTTGATCTACATTTGGACACAGGTCCAAAAATGAAAAGATGGTTTGAGTTTTTGTACAGTGAAAGTTCCCCTACAAAGAGATCATTTGGACTCCTGGGGCTTATTTCTCACATGGTGACAATTGGGCAACACTGCTTAAAACACACGTGTCCGCTTAGAGGGAATGTAAGACACAGACTTAAAGTACACCAATCTGCCTGGGTTGCTTTTTAAACTGCCTATTAGTAATTATCACACTTAACTAACTAAACTATGCTCTTTATTGCTGTATTGCATCATGAACCATTAGGAAACAAAATGTGTGTGGATACACAAACATAATGCACACTGCTTTCTAGTGCTGGCCTCTAAATGCCTAAGTGGGAAAAAAATAAACTTTTTTAAAAACTAAAAAATTGTAATCATAGTGTAACTTTCACTTCTGTAGAGAAATTACGTTTGAAGAAAAAAAAAGAGGAGCAGACAGCCGACTAACCACAGAAGTAAAGTTTAAATTAAGGATTAATAAACATCTCACTGAACATCTGCACCAAAAGCTCCCTATGCACCTAACACCCTCCTCTCCTTGGCCCTCTAAGCATCAGAAGACCAGGAAAGCTCCAGGATCTGACGATGTCTCCATTTCATGCCTAAACACTGATTATCAACAAGTCTCTGGAGCTGTATGAAGTTCCCTCATGCTTCAAACACTCCACCATCATCCCCGTCACCCTAAGAAACAGTCAGTCACAGGATCAAATTACTAATGGTGCGGTCCGACCGACTGCGGTGACTTCGAAATTTCCACCTGCACTGTGCGGTGTTCGCCGCTGTACATTTCTGCGAGTCATCGCGTCCTCAAATAGGAGGAGCTTCTATCCGTTTGTCTGTTCAACTCAACATGGCGGACCGGGATTTTACCAAGTGAGTCACGGTGCTGCGTTTAATGGGGAAAACCGAACTACGGCACCAGCGTCCCTGCTACAGAGTTCAAACAGAAGGACAGAGAGAGCAGCGGGAGAGAGCAGAGCAAGAGGCCGACAGACAGATGACCCAAGCCGCCCCCAGAAGCGCCGGCTGGTCGGTCCAGTTCTGGAGCTACGAGAAAAGGACGAATGATGAATGATTTGACAGTTTTCTTCTGGGCTAAATTAAAACAGCTTTTTTCAAAGCCACCCACAAACCTCTAAAGAGCATTCCTTACTTGATAATTTTTCTATCTCCTATTTTAATTGAAAAAGCTTTGTTTCTGCAGTGCACCGTGTGCCACAATCAGTTCCTGAATGGTTGCTGATAGAAAAGTTCAGATTTTTGAACTCCAGTGAATGTCACTGGAGTTCCTGGAGGTGCATCCTGCATAGTCTGCACCTCTAGCCGTTTTACCGCTCCTGACCCCACAGTTTGCATAGGGATTATATGTAAATCCAACATTCACACTACAGAAACTGTGGTCGGTCAGAACGCACCATAAAGGCCTGTTGCCTTGAAGTCTGGGGTCATGACATTCTTGAACGACTGCTATTAAAAGAAATCACAGGCCCAGCGCTTGCTTACCAGGAAAACAGTTTGACAGATGATGCTGCTAACTTGGAACTACACTTAATTATGCACCTCCTTGACCACCCAGGGACATACGCCGGGATCCTGTTTGTGGAATTTAACTTGGCCTTCAAAAGCATAGACCCAGACATCTTCCATCAGAAGCTTACACAGATCACAGTGCCAGCCTTCGCGTGTCAGCAGATCACCAGCATCCAGACTGATCAGGGAGCCACCGCCGTCCACCAGAGCTGTGTTCTCTATCCACTCCTCTTCTCAAATGACTTCCCCTTAGTGGACCCGTCTATAAAACTTCTGAAGTTCACCTATGGCACCACTGGTTGGATCCAAGACAATTACGAGTCTGGACCCAGGTTGAACTTGGACTGGCTGGTCCACTGGTGTGGTGAGAACCACCTGGACCTTAAACCACTTAAGACAGTGGAGATGATGGCGGATTTCCTCAGAACACGCCCCCACACTCCCTCCCCTCACCATCTTGAACAACACTGCATCTACTGTGGACAACTTCCAGCTCCTAAGAACCACCCTTTCTCAGGGCCTGAAATGCTTCTCACACATAAGCCGCAGTTCCACAGACCAGCTCAGCCCTTCCCTACTCAGTTTAAGTTCGTGGTTCAAGTGACCTACAAATGCCTGGAAGAGGGATACACCTCCAGGGGATGGCTCCCCGTCCCCACACCCTATTTGCGACATTGACACTTTAAAGAAATCGGTGGGAAATGGTAAACAATGAAAAATAAATCATTCTAAAGAAAAAAAAATACAAATAATGTTTGCATAACTGTATATGCAAGATTGTCTTGGATATTTTTAAGAAGTACTCCACCGGGATAAATATCTGGATCACACATCTAATAATAAAATAAGGCACAGCTTCTCTGAACTGCTGTCTGCTTTGAAACTGTGTGTTTGAGAGAGAGCAAGAGACAAAGAAGCGAAGAGAAGGAGACGACCCGTTTAACCTACAAGCTGCGGGCCCCTCAGCAGAGCAAACTTTCAAGGGTTTGCACTTGATAAAATGGTAAATGACATGTACTTGTATAGAGCTTTATCAAGTCCGACGACCACTTGGCCACTGATGCCAAAGCAGACCGCTGCTTCGCCCGGGTGTTTTCAGTCACGGGTTAAAATTTACAGTTTCATATGAGATCTTTTGTCTCAGCCATGGTGGGAGCGAAGAGAACACCTTAATAGCTTAAAAGATTTTTAACCGGATTGAAATTATTTTTACAGGTTAGATTTAATGCTGCCTCCCCCGGAAGCAGGCTGCAGTTTCAGAAGAGAGCCACTGCCTTTTACCACATGAAGTGGGTGGATGGACACTCCAGAGACAGAAATTTTCATTCAGGGTGTTTAAAATGAGAGTACGCCTCGTACATCTACAGATCTGATACAGCACATCTGCATATAGAAAGCTGATTGTGTCGTTCTCCTTTCTCCTTGCCCCTCGGCCAATCACTGAAAAGGAATGTGTTCACGTCAAACCTCCTCTTAAGTTAGCTCGGTTTGACCCTGCTGTTAAGTAGGGCCAGAGGAACCCAGGGTGGCCCTGGGATAAAGAAAACTGTTCCTGAAACACTAGCAAGCGGGCCGAGCTGTGCTGTGCACGGCTAATACGAGCTGGTGTATCTGGACCTATAAACACTGTTCAGTGTTTAAAAACAGGACAGGTCAAGACAGCAACGAAAAAGTAAGTCTTTAGAGAGGATTATCCAGGCTTACCTTCCCTCCATACAGGGGTACAAGACCTTATCAGTTAGGCTTCAAAGGTTAAGTCTGAATATATGTATATTGTGGATGGAATTCTAAACAATAATAACTGACTTCCCAGAGTTACTGAAAAAGGAGACGGCGGTGATGAAGTTCCAGCACTTTATTGAGGAACAGAGCAGAGGTTACATGGATGAAGTATTCGCACCCTGCGGCTGCAGCCTCTCGTCTGCCCTGTCCCTGAATATCTTCATTCTAGCTTCCCTTCTAAATACCCCACAGCAGGCTCGCAGTTAGACAAAAGAGAGCCGGTCTATGCGAGACAATCAGTATTCTGCATAGTAACACACAAGCATTGACCTTGCAATCAGCAAACAGTGGATCTCATACATAGACATCATGTCTCCTGGCCCCTATGTCCAAGAGGCAGCCGGTCACAGTGACTGTAAAGTAATACTCCATTAACACTCCACCCTTTTGATCACAGAGAGAACATTTTCTGTGTGTGATCACACACAAAACAAGATGACCCATCACATGACTATGTGAACAAAACACAAAGGAACCATTTCTGTAAACTCATAATGTGAGACCCCAAAAGGTTCCCGTGTTGGAACAGGGCAGTGCTGAAACTTTTAGTAATTATCAACATGAATGCTTCATAGAGTTTGAACACACAAGATCAAAGGTTTAGCATTTATCTACAATTTACAAATTAATTGTAACCCCTATGTCCAAGAGGCAGCCGGTCACAGTGACTGTAGAATAATACTCCATTAACATAAATGCACTTCAGAAATTCAGTAGGCTTAAAAATAATTAATGACTCATAACTTTCAATGTTGATCATGATCTTGATTGCAAATGCTACGTCTTATTCAATTGTGAGATTGTATTTTGCAACTTTGAATTTGAGGATAAGAAAAGGCTCCCTTACATTTAAAGAAAGTGTTTCAGGAGAAAAAACAATCAAATATCCATTGGTATGTAGCTTTTACATTACGCCAATGCAGCTCCTGATTAGTTAAGGAGCCTCTTGTGAGATCTATTCCCCTGGAAGCATATGCCTTAAGTCGTCTTTTGTGTTTCTCTTGATTAATTAGAGAGCATATATCACTGAGTGGATCTTGTTTTAATTGGAAATAAATTTAGTTTTTGATTCTATTAGTGATTAGCTGTCATGGATTCTTCAACCTTTAATCAAAGTGCCAATTTTATTACTAATTCTTAGTAAATTATCCTGAAAAATGCGTAGAGATCTACTTGTGCTTCTTTATTGTATTTGAGATGACTCCTCGGAAAGGTAAAAATCCATCCTTCAGGCTTTGCTTCTGTATTTCTGATCAAAAATGACACTGGGCAGTTAATGAGCCCTAATTAAAAATGGCTTTATATTGCTACAAAACCTTGTGTTAAGCTACTTAACTGCCTCACATTCTCAGCTGTTTTCACACTGTTCTTTTGATCATAAGACATGAAAGTGCAATCAGTTCAAGCTGTGAGGAATAAATGATCGCTAATTAACACGTGTAGCGTTGTTTCATGAATTATTTTCTCCAATTTGTGCGGATCCCAGATGTTAAAAACACACAGTAATGAGGCACCATCCGACTATGGCTAAATTTCACAGGAGTATACTTCACAGGTTGAAAGTTGTGATATTAATTTGTGGAATCTCAAAATACTATATAATCTAATTGTTTATGTGGTTTAGTTGCCACAACAACATAGAGACTGTCTATGTCATTTCATTTTAATGGCAAAGGAATCCAGCTGCAATGAAGGCCTTAATTCCACAACCAAATATATAAAGCGTTTCTGGTCTACAATGGCTTCCTCTTCTCTCATTTTTTTTAAGATACACGTCACAGCCACATGCATATAAAAGGAAAACGATGCATAACCAGCCTCACAGCCATCTTCATTTGCGGGTTCAGGTAAAAAAATGTCCTGCATGTTTAGGCGCTCCTGCTCCAGTCCTCCATATCCAAGCTGGTGTGCGTTTATGTATGTCAAACAGTGGGTTCTAAAAATGCTTTATGGCTCCCTATGAAACACTGACCTTTACGGCAAACAACCAAACTGCTCAAAACAAAGTGATATACTGTGCACATGCTGGTTCATGAACGTGCGCTTGTTGGGCCCCATGCACATGGTCATGCGTTGTATGTGGGTGTGCACACGGCCCTCCTCGTGTGTGACATGATGTACAGCCAGAAACATTCTACCCCACCAGCCATCATTAACACTGATGTACAGCCAAATGTCGTTATATATGCTTGACTGCATGATTTACCGTTAGGCACATAATGGAGTGGCTACTGTAATGAACTCGCTGAGTGTTTGATGTACGGGACACTGCTGGGGGGGAGGTGGGGAAGGGGGGCTAAATATTACGTCTGTCATGGCAGCAATTACAGTGGTGATGATGATGATGATGAAATTTGTCTCCTCACTTACAACATGAGCACTTTCTGCGGGGGGGGGACAAACATTAAGAAGAGAGGCAGAAAGGGGTTTGAGGGAGAGAAAACAACAGAGGAATGGAAATCATTGGATGCTGCTTTTGCTAACTTTGATGTTGTGACTGCCTGCCACGGCTGGAGGGGAAAGGATGATGGTGATGAGGGTCATAATGAATGGTGATGACACCTATGATGAAGGAGTTCACACAGTATTTCATGGTGTTTTATTATTAAAGCATGTCAAAGTAGGTCAGCACACACACACACGCACGCACGCGCCACCGACTCGCCTAGCACTGGTTTAATTCAGTAGAGCAGACTTTGTGCACTTGATCTTCATGACGGGGTGCGAGTGAAAAGAAGAGATAAAAGTATTAGCATTTCAGCTGGAAAGAAAGGAAGATGAAGTCAGAGGTCAGAGGAGACGGTGAAGAAGGAGCATGGGGAAAACGGTGCAGAAGAAACAGGAATGAAGAACACAGAATATAAAAGTCCAAAACGCTAAATAATATAGCATTGCACTGCAGTGGATGAATGTGAATTTTTTTTTCTATAAAAAAGGTGCAAACTAATGCTTTATTATCATATTCATCTTCGGATAATATATAACCCTCACTTTTGCATTTGCTTTTCTTCCCTGAACATGTAGAGTAGAACCATTCATCCTCTTAACCGTAGTGTGACTTTGCCCCCTAATGGTGCAAAGCCTGAACTACTTTTTTACAGAAAGGCTCAGAAGGACCCATCATGGTAGTGACTGAACCGTATTAATAACAAAACATAAACACTCTAGTAGGTGAATTCATCTCAGAAACAAAAAAATTTAAGTGCTCAAGTAACTTTAAAAACATTCAGTAAACCTATGTGTGGAATACACTATTTTAACTTAGCATTTTTGCTGAATATGCTGTATTATCTATTAATAATTGTGCAGCATTATTTTCCCTTTGTGCTGAGTTATTTCTCTTCTGCTTTACAGCTTAACTTGAAATTTAGTTTTTTTTATTCATATTATTTAATCTAGTGTTTAACTCTGGTGTATCCTGTCACATCTAAATTTCCCCATTGTGGGACAATAAAGCATTTCTTTTCTATTCTATTCTATGAGGTTTCCAACCTGATTTCCGAAATGGTCACACATCCTGCAATCCTCAAATTCCAAAAATGATTATTCTTCAAAATAATAATAATAAAAAAAACTGTCAAAAATGTATCTTATCCAACCTTTATTAAAGCGTCACAAGTCAAAACTGAGGACTTCTTTGAACAAAATCACCCTTCACTAAATGGAAACCATCTCATATATGTTTGGTGTCCTCCCTGCACCCACAAAAAGGAAAAGTCCCACAGCAGGGCTGCAGCCAGGGTCGCCACAAAATCTTCTCCCAGCTCATTTGGTTTTGAACAGTATTGGACTGCGCATAAATGTCATTAGGTCGCTCTTTGCTTGGAAAGGTACTCTTATGTCTCTCTACGGCTCTGGCAGTTTGCTCGAGGATTTCGGTGTATCGAGGCTCGCTCTCAGGGGTCAGCTGTCGGGACTCCGAGGGGTCGTGGAAAAGGTCATACAGCAGTGGCGGGTTATGGTGTGTCACATGCTGACCATGACATAGGCAAACCTTGATGTCATAGCAACCCCCAGCACCCGGTGGAAAGAAGTTCGGAGTGAAAAAGTGCACCTTGAAGATGGAGTCGCCTGGACAGAAACAAATGACAAAAGCAAGAGAAACTTGGTGACTCCTTCACAATCAGATATTTATGCAGTTCCAGGTCCGAAATCAGATTTCATCATGTCTTTCCAGGACTGTGAGACTTCATCAACGCAAGCGGGCGTGCCCTGATGTTTGTTTTTTTATGTCATTACTTTTATTTGGAAATATCAATAACTGCATTATGGCACTAAATCCAGGAAGCAGAAAAAAAAAAAACGTTGACAAGTGGGAGCTTGTTGGAACAGGCATTTTAGGCGCCGCCAGTGTTGGAAACATATCTGTTCTAAATATTTGGAGTAGTTCCCCAACTGAACCAGAGAGGCCTGCCAACAAAACAAAACCTGGTTGGCTGTGGTGAATTTCTGTTGGACAATAACAAAGCGATACCACACCTAAAACCTCTTTTAACTGAACCAGATTTTCTCAGATTGCAACGACAGACTTCCATATCGATTGTTGCAATTATTTGAGATAGACCAACACATATTAGTGCGTAGTTATCAAGTAGAAATCAATATTTTAACAAATATTTGATATGTGATTTTAATATGGATTCTTCACCCTTTACTTTTATACCCCTTAATAAAATAAACGGCAGCCAACTGAAAATTAGCAGAAAAGAAGAACAGCGAAGTGTGTGTGCTGCAAAACTGAACTAGCTTTCCGTGACATCAAGTCACGAGTAGGAAGCATCCGCTGCTCGCCCATGTGTCAATTTCCAACAAAGTCGCATGCTTATTATCACCTTGTGCTATGAAAGCACACCAGAAAAGCGTGTTTTACTGATGGAGCACTTCACCAGATGTCTGCAGATAGGGATGTGTCATGCGCAAAAGACGCAGCTCTGAGAGCCGATACTTTGTGGTGAATCAGATGGGCTGTGGTTGAGCCGGCTCCTAGTTTTTTTTTTCTCCCCTTTGCTGCTTGGCTCTCTGTGCTCAGCTGCGGCTCTGCTCACAGCATTACCTTGTTTGGATTGGCCAGCATGGCAGCCAATCACGTGTGAGGAAAACATTATGTGAAAACAGAGATGGGGGCGGACGCTCCAGTGAAACAGCACACAGAGGTGTAGTATAAATGCAAGAGACACCCGAAAGCAAAGCCACATCTGGCTGCAGTTTAAAGATACTGGGAATAAGATAGTGGAGGGTCTTCAATGCAAAATCAATATAACTTTAAGAGCAGGTTCCACCACAAGCCTGCGTAGATATAATATCAGAGCTGCACATTTTACAGCGCAGAAAGAGAGGATTTTTCTTATTTTCTACAATAAAAACAAGAAGATTGTAACTTACCAATTAAGTATATTACAAGGGTTGTTTTATTTGATTAACATTATGCCCTTTAAAATCTTTAAAAATCCAGAATGCAATATACAAGTGCTACTTTGCGCACTGTTTTATGACCATTTCTGCTACAGAGACAACTTTTTCTAGCTGTAGATGCATCATTTTCTATAAATAATGAAGTGATTGCTGAAGATATGCTGTTATTTCATTTTAAACAATAGAAATTTAGATTTTCTTTTTGAAAAGAATTTAAATATGTGTTAATTATCATTTTCATGACAGTTTCTAAAAAAGGTTTTCTGTTTTCAGTTAGTAGAGCCCTGTTTCAGATTCACATTTATGTTACACACACGCAACCGGACCTTCCAAGATTCCAAATAAAGAACGCTAAATTGCGTGGGCAAAAATTTAAAGTGCATGCGTTATAAGTGAGCATGTTGTGAGTGATCTTTAAAGATTACGATGGATAAGATGATAAGATAGAGGTAATAATGATAATAATTATAAAAAAATAATAATAACATTGATAATAATGATGAATGTCATTTATAGTGCATTTTAAGTAACTCAAAGTGCTACAAACAAAAGTTGAAACAATTAAAAAGATAAAAATACCAACAGTTAGTTTTAAAGGAATAAATGTCAATCATAAAACCTGGAAAAGCTTTTCTAAATAATTTTTTCTTCAACATAAAACTTGAAATGAATACTTACAGCAGTTAATGTATATACAGTATTTTAGAACAGTGAAAAGTACTTCCAATGACAAATATCTGCTGTTTACTGTGCGTTAATGTGACCTCCAAATGGCTCAATGAGCTCAGCAGAGAGAAAATAACATTTAAATAACAAAGTTTGTGTGCAAATAACATAAACTCTAGGTTTTTGTCTCTCTGCCGCATTTTTGGTAAAAACAAGTATGTTCTTTATTCATGAAGTTACTCACAGTGGGTGGAGTAGCTAGAAATTTTACTCAAGTAAGAATAGCAATACATAAAAAAAGTAAAAAGTACAGTGCAGTAAAGCTACTCCTAAAAGTATATTTTTCTCAAAAAGTTACTCAAGTAAATGTAACTGAGTAAATGTAACTAGTTACTACCCACCTCTGGCTGGAGATAAGTATTTAGACACAAAACTCAGACATATTAATCTCTAGCTAGCATTTTTCATTTTTCCATATATCATTACATCATCATATGTATTGTCCTATGTGTGGGATTCTAAGATTAAAATGTTGAAAGGTTGCAACACTTTTGTATTGTAGTCTTTTAGTGAAAGAAATCCTTAATATGGCCATGAGAAGTTCTACTTCATTTCAACTATCATTACTTTGTCTCATGGAAATATTTTGCACCTCATTCAACCTAAAAATACATCTGCCGGATAGCTGAACACATTTCTGTATCTGCAGGAGTGAACTTACTATCAGGTGGGTGCCACCGTACTGCATTCAGGTACATGCCGCAGTAGTGGAACATGAATTCATGTTCCGATCGTGCAGTCTTCCCCTCCAACACTGGCATGAGGTTGTAGCCGTCTAATTGTCTGGGAAAGAGGCAGAGTAAAAGATGAGAGGACAGTGAGAAATGGGCATGCAACAACCCAGATTTGATGTACGTGAATATTCAGTGATGGAGATCTTGATGAACTTTCTGATATAAATAATATATAATCTACTGTTTAACTGGTATATATAATGTGTGTGGGGGTGTTTTACAGTTAAATAATTAAAGTGAGATTAGTTTGCATTGAGTCATTTTTCTTGGGTTTTTTTTAGCTGTGAAAGAGTTTAACAATAACAAAAACAAATTTTAAAGAAATGCTGTGTACCTGTCTGGTTGGGTGTCCTTGGCCAAGTATTTTAGGGTAGGGTAGAGATCCATTAGGCTCGTAGGCTGATCCACTACTCTTCCTGCTGCAAGTCTGCCAGGCCAGCGGAAAATACCAGGCACCCTGATCCCTCCTTCCCAGCCCCCCATCGCCTTGCCACCTGGAGATGAGACAACAGAAGAAATGACACAAATATTCATGGGCTTGTCAAAGATCAAAAACAGCTTGACGGATGACCGACCTTTATAAATACTATTCCAGCCTCCTTTCTGGCCAATGAGAGGATCAGCATCTTCTAAATGCCCTCCGTGGTCTGATGTGAAATGAAGGAGGGTATTGTTGGCTAGGCCAAGAGAATCCACTGTTTCTGTTATTTGACCTAAAAACAGAGTGGATTGGTGAGATACAATGATGTGGAAAAAAAACCCAGCAAAGAATCGTAAAATGTTTTCCCTTTTCCCACTACTTAAAAATTTCTATTTAATGATGTTTCGTGCTTTTAATTTTTTTATAGCTCTTTAAAGAAAAAAATAAACTTCCCTGGGCTCTGAGGTCTAACACAGCATACGCAATTTTTACCAGATTTTTGACTTACCAACAATCCAGTCCAATTCTTCTAGGTTGTCACCATAGCAACCATGGCGGCTCCTCCCAGCGAAGGCAGGTGTTGTGAAAAGAGGCGTGTGGATATGAGCCAAAGAGAAGAAGAGGAGGAATGGACGATCCGCATTCCTAAAGAAGAGCTATCAGTCTGTTAGGTTCTCTCATTTATAACCGTCCATTTCAGCATTAGTCATACTGTTGACATGTCACAAATTATATGTTTGGATAATGGGCTAAGCTTTTCTAAGCTAATCGTAAACCACAGTGAACCAAAGCCAATATTAGGTGATGCTTGTGCAGTTTCATTCCAGTTTTTCAGTGTTCTTTTTTTTTTCTCAAAGCATTTGGCAATAGGCAACGAATGTGAGAAAGAAATAACACTAAAGACAAAAGCAAATCTACAACTACCCCAAATTCTCAACTGAACAATAAATAATGAATTAATTGGGGTTATAATGTTTTTTTTTATAATGCTTCATTCCAGCAATTTGTTTCACAAAAACACACTAAGTAAACAAAAGCTGAACAACAATGTTCAGATTCAGTTTAGAAAGAGGAAATGATCAATTATTTCTAGGCTATGATTTAAGAATTTACTACCATAGCAGAAATTATATTTACATGCAAAAGTCACTGCGCCTAAACAGATCACTGCAGAGAACCGTGTAGGTGTGACATCACTGAACACAAATAGGACCCTATATGGTTTAACTAATCTAATAAAAATATTCATGAAATGCAAAGTCAACAATTTGGTTCCTAGTATAATTGAAAAGCTTCAACACTTAAAAAGGTAAGAAGAGTTTCAAAACATACAATTTGTTTATGTTACGGTAGTTTTAAAGTATAGCTACTGAAAAATATATATGGAATCAGACTACCCTCCACCGCTATTAACTATCCTTAGATATGTAAAGTGCTTGCAATTAATATTTTATTGGAACAGGAATATCTCATTCTGAAAATGTCTGAAAATCTGAAAAATCCATAATTTAATTCAATGAGTCTCGAAAATAATTCAGCAATATAAAATAGACACCGTTTCCTACATAAAAAAAATATAATAAAATAAAAAATAAATATATATATATATATATATATATATATATATATATATAAATAAATAAATAGAGCAATTTTTTTCCTTATAACCTTTTTAGGTGCCTATTTATACAGTCAGACTAATACTTAAACTGCTTAAAGAAAACAGGGACTGTAGAAAACAACGTTTCATTTTATCCTAAAGCCTTTGTACACATTTTTGAACATCTAACTGTGGAGGGTGCTATATCTCCCACTAAGAAATACAACCATGTCATTTAGGAGATATTTTTGCTACATAATTAATGGATATAAAACAATTGTTATCATTTTCGATTGCTACCATTTCATTTTTCATTATGAATACTTGTTTATTCTCCTCTTTGAGCTCTATTCTAGATGCTTGCATCAGCATTTCTGTTTATTGTTGCTTTTTAAGTTGCTTTAAAAGCAAATCTATTTTGCAGTGTCAAACTTACCAACTCACCACAGACATTAATTGATGTAGGAGGTTTACATTTAGTATAAGACTAAGCTAACTAAATATCAAATTAGGGACAGATATTAATTATTTGTGAGAATTTTGAGACTTTCAGTGAGAAAAACAACAAAAAAATAAATAAAAATCACCTCATTGTTTTGCTTCAGCACCCTGACCTGACCTTACCTCTTTATAAAGTTTTGTGCTTCTGCCAGCAGTCTCTGGGGCAGCGTCTCCACCACCATGGGCTGCTCTACCACATCTTGGTTCCTCATAATTATGCAGTTCCAGGTCCGAAGGTGTACAAAGGGGACATACCACACTGCGGCTGCTATTATACTGAGGCAGAAGAGCAGCACCAGGAGCCAATGGCTGACTTCAAGGAGTCCACATAGACGGACACACACCTGAAAACACACACAGATGTATTGACTTTTTCAAACATAGGGTCTATGTTACAGCTTGATTTTAGGCATTTTGAGGTATTTTGATATTGTTACAGTTGTGACTTTGAGTTTAATGTCATCAGATAATAGGACAAGCCAAAATATCAATATAAATGTACTGACTAAACCTATTTCTTGCATTATGAACAGACAATTTTCTCCATGGCTGTCATTCTTCGAGGCTTGCTTATGTGTATTTCTTCTCCATTTCCAACGTCTGTTTCAACCACTTTTCTCTTTGCTCTACCTGTGGCACAGCTGGTTTCTATTAATCCCCCAGGCAACTTTCCTTGCCACATCTTCTCTGAGTTTCAGTTTCAACATTAGCTTTTTCCCCAAGGCAAGTTTCTGGCTGGTGTGACTGTGGGTTTCACAACTAAAGCTTCTGTTTTCAATCTGCTTCTCAGACCCCTTGGCAATTGTCTGAGCGATTACACATTAGTTGCTATGCTTTTGAGTAAATACCACAACAACTCTTTGTTTTTTGAACGTGTTCCTTTTTGTCTAGCAACAAAACATGTTCTTTTTTGCTATGTGAAGAGGAAGAAAAAAGTAAAGAAAAGAAAATCAAGACAAAAGATCCGCCCACCATTGTAAAAAGTCCCAGTCCGAGCAACAGGGTTAGATGCTGGAGTGCGAGTTGAAGATCCACCAGGACGTCGCTGCCCTTCCCAGGAACACAGTCATTAAAAAGGGTGAACGGCAGGCCATAGAAGTAGCTGAAACCATGTTGGTTTGGGTGGTGACAGTGATCACCTCTGGATTCACAGTTCACACCCAGGTGCCATTTACCTGCAGATACGCACAGATTAAAAACAGAACGCTATTAAATTAGAGACAGAAAAGAGTATCAAGTTCCCATCTTTAAATAACTCTTCACAACTATGTTGCATTCTTTTGTCTTGTTTACTTGCAAAACCTCGTAGAGCCTAGCGCTACGTTCCCTCAAATTCAAGGTTTTCTTTTATGCGTCATCACACACACACACACACACACGAGTGGAAAACCAATTAAATGGAAGAACAGACAGAAAAACGGTTATGGGCCGATTCATGAAGCTGTTTACAGGTGCTTTTCTTAAAGACCACAGCTGCTTGCTTTATGGAGATTTCAGGGGGGGGAAAATATACTGAAAGCTGGTGGTAATTTTGATGCAGGAAATGAAAAAATAGGTAAAAAGCAACATTCTGTCCTGTTGGGTTAAAAAAAATGGGTAAGGAATGTTCCAGAACGTAGAACTGATCCTCTGTTTAAGTGAGCCTTTGAAATGAGCGCTGCTCACAGTCAATAAGTGTTTACATCCCTGCTGCTATGTTCATCAGTCTTTTCATTCTTGTAGTCTGTTGGTGTTTCTTCATGCATACATTTATAAACACGATTTGCACATTTCTTAAAATCACACAGACATCTGATTATGTGCTGTTTTTAACAACTAATAACTGTAAAACATTTTTTTTATACGTTGCAATACTTGCCCTTACTGGGCAACCTCTTATGCTTATTTCTTGTTTTATATTTTTATTTTTGTGTGCCTCCTATTTGCATTTCACTTCGCTGCTGGGACATGTAAATTTCCCCAATGAGGGACAATGAAGGCCATTTCTGTTCGGCTCTAAAGCCTTTTTTAAATCAGTTCTATTGTACAAATTGTGCTTAATATCATGTGGTTACTTATTTAAATACAGAACTGTTATCGGAACAGTTCAGGTTTGGACCGACGAGGCATGCTCAGCCATACAGGACTGCTCTGAACACACAGACTGGGAGATGTTTAAAGAGGGTGTTGATCTAGAGGATTATACATAATCTGTGCTGTCCTATATTCACTTTTGCACTGATGCTGTCCTACCCACAAAGATAATAAGAATGTTTCCTAACCAGAAACCATAGGTAGAAAGTACAGTGCAATCCCTGCTGAAGGCCAGTGATAAAGCATTCAGGTCAGGAGACAGACTGGCCTACGGCAGGGTTAGAAGTGAATTGAAAAAAGTCATCTAAAAGGCAAAGGTATAAGCAGCGCATCGAGAAACACTTCAGCAACAACAACCCACGTGACATGTGGAGGAGCATCAGGACTATCACGGACTACAAGCACAGCGACCAGCAACGACCCGGCTCTCCCTGACACCTTAAACAGCTTCTTTGCACGCTTTGACTCTCCAAGCAGCAGGGAGCCTGAACATCTTCCTCAGCCAGAGGTGCAGTTGCACCAAGTGACTTCCTCCTTAAAGAAAGTCAACATCAACAAGGCCGCAGGTCCAGACATGGTGTCAGGTCGGAGCTAAAATCATGTGCTGACCAATTAGCAGTGGTCATCCTGGACATCTTCAACCTCTCCCTGCAGCTCTCCATGGTCCCTGCCTCCCTAAAGCCCGCCATCACCCTTAACCCCTGATTGCTCCCCTGGCGCCCCACAGTGGCAGCCCACTGCTCCC
Source organism: Fundulus diaphanus (assembly GCA_037039145.1). Taxonomy (NCBI): domain Eukaryota; kingdom Metazoa; phylum Chordata; class Actinopteri; order Cyprinodontiformes; family Fundulidae; genus Fundulus; species Fundulus diaphanus. The sequence continues at coordinate 38,220,480 of CM073132.1, forward strand.
CAAGGGGATGGGTTAAATGCAGAAGTGAATTTCTCCATTGTGAGATGAATAAAGTATCTATTATTATTATTATTATTATTATTAGTCGCGTTTCCAACAACCTTTTTTGATTTTGAAATACCGCAAAGGTTGATGGAAAGGGCAAATTTTCAATTAACTCCCTAAATTTTGAAAACAAAAGTTTTATGCTCCCTTAAGGTGGTTTTGGATTTTTTTGAAAAATGGCAATGTACTAAAGAGGAGATGGAAACACATTTGTCGAATCAGTTCTGACTTACCTCACATGACCGATCAGCTGTTTCTGCTGTCGGCGTCTTCCCAGATAGTCCAATAACGCTCGAAAACAGGTTTTGAAGAAACAACCAGTACGTTTGGACTGACGAAGAGACGCGAGCATTTCTCATCAGTGAAAAAAATAAATTTAAAAAAATCAGCTCATTCCTTAAAACCCCGCTCCATTACTGCTCTATGGTCCGTGCTAGTTAGCAACTGCTACTTCCTGTTTATTAAAGCCAACATCAACGTATGACGACATTACGCTGTGCGTCGCCTGGTTATTTCGCTATAAACCAGTAGATGGAAACATGTCTGATGCACATTTTCTTTTTTTTGCAATATTTTAAAAGTTTGTTCAAAATCTGCATGACAATTACATGGAAACACAGCTACTGTGCCTCTTCCCACAAAACCAACCATCCCCCGCCTCAACGACTACTGTTCAGTTGCTCTGACCCCCGTCATCAGGAAGCGCTTCGAGAGGATCCTCCTGAAATACATGAAGGACGGCATCCCTGCTGGCAAGGACAGCCTGCAGTTCGCCTACAGGGAGAATCGTTCTACAGAGGATGCTGTCGTCAGCACTTCCCACGGCTCTGGTCATCTCCAGCATCCCGACACCTGTGTTAGGATCCTCTTCATGGACTTCAGCTGAACCTTCAACACCCTGCTCCCAGAAATGCTGGCCTTGAAACTCCACAACCTGGAATTATCCACACCAGGATGTGCATCCTGAGCACATCCTCAACCATGTCACATGGTGACAATAAAGATTCTTGACACAGACCTTAGAGGGATGGAAGACTTCAGATGGAAGTCCATAAAAATAACTCAAATAAATTCTCTAAAGAAAACCTGTGAGGTTCAGGAAATGAAAGAGATGGAAATTTTCTTTTTTGTGGAATAGAATAAAATGTTGCCTCTGCTGAAGAAGACAAGTTTAATCATGTGCAAAGAAAGGTCCAATATGCTCTCATTTGCTAGACTAGAGGGTGTGTTTGCATCTCTTTGACTTTGCAGTCTTTGTCCAGAGGAAAAGACAAAGGTGGGAGCAAAAGAGTTGCAAAGAAGGGAGGGAATGATACTGGTTTCTCTGTTAAATCTTTTTGTAAAAGGTAAAGATGATGTTGGAAGAGTCAGTAAACCTGATCCAAGCTTACCTACTAAGCCTGTGGTGTATCCCTGTTGCTGCAGCCTCTTAGCAAAGGTCGTCTCATTAGGCGGAAGTCCCCCAGAACCTCCAAGAAACAGCAGCACCTGGACACGGCCTGTACTGGCCATCCCTGGTCAGCACACGCAGACACCAATGCCACCAAATAAAATCAGCAAAAGCTGGTGTAACAATGCATGTAGTGGATTTAAATACACATCACCATGTAAATGATTGGCCCTGAGTGAATAAGCATTAGGACATCATTTACCTGAGCGGAGTGGGTAACGGCCTGTCATGAAAGCAGCCCGGCTGGGAGTGCAGAGAGGAGCTGCTGCAATGTACTGGGTCAGCTTTACTCCCTCTGAAGCCAGTCTGTCTATGTTTGGTGTTCTACAAGAGCAGTAAGAACAAAAAAACAAATAAAATAAAATACAAAAGCAAACACAACGAAATGACTCCGATTGCAACAGCCTGATGGAAATTACATCATACTATCAGTTTGTATACAGTCATTACAATGTGTAAAAAAAAAAAAAAAAGGCTCTACTGCATTTTGCATGTAACAGGACAAACATATAAATTGTTTTTCTGAAGTTGTCTACTCTTTCGCGGATAAATCCCCTGGTAAAAATGTGTTTTGGATTTATTTTCTTGCATCCTTTACCATCCTTACTGTGCGTGATGACAATTTAAACCTGCCTCTTTTTCCCTCATTTGTCACAGTTCCAGTCTTTTTCACATATTTTCATTAGTGCTACGACTGTGGATAAGGGGAAGTTTAGGTGAGTAGCTATTTTCTTTAAGTCATTTCCTGATATATGAAGCCAAGAACACAGCTTTCTTAACTAAATGGCATGTTGTCCTGTCTTTCCCATATTGCGCACAAGCTATGTTTGTCACATTTCCAGTTGTTTTAAACTTTTTCATTATTGCTCTGACTTAGGGCTGGACAATATAGGAAAAAAGCATATTGATAAAATAGAAATCATATTGATCGAAGACACAAACACTGAATTCAAACTAAACTCTTTATTCAACCAACGTTTTACCAAAACTGCAAGTTTTTTAAAAAAGAGAAAAGAACACGTGCTCTCTGAACTCTCTCTTGGTGACGGAGCGTTCCTGGGTCTGTGTTTGTGATTGGTTGGGAGGATGTAATGACTGTAATATTAACCTACATGGCTAGGATGCAAAAGGAAGGAAAACTATTATTCTACTGAACTTTTTTTCCTATCATCGCTATACGTCTACCAACCGATATATATTGTTATTGAATTATCGTCCAGCCTTACTCTGATATTGGTAAGTTCAAATGAGAAACTATTTTATATAGTCTTACCATGTTCAACCCAGATTAGCTTACTTGAATGACATTCCTTCTCACTTATTTTATAAAAACAGTTATGGATGTCACTATGTACAGCACTTTGGATTTGGTTAGAAACGTTTCTTTCTAAAAGATTTGTCTAAAGAAAAAAAACATGATAATATTCAGAAACAAATAACTTTATTTTAAACCTTTTCACGTATCCTTACCAGGGGTGCCGAATATGTGTTGGACTATGCATTATTTACCTGATGGTGTCATTGCCATAGCAGCCGATATCCCCTATCCCGAGGTCGTCCACCATGATAAGGACAAAGTTGGGATTCTTGTCCAACACCTTTCCTTTGACATCACTTCCTGCCGACAGGAGCAGGGAGAGAAGAAGAGCTGCCAGCATGTCAGCCACTCTTTTCTTTACCTATGTTAGAACATAAAAAGTTAAGCCGTATTCATTTGATTGATGTGAGCTTCAAAAATGTTTTTTAAATATGGCTTTATTCCTATTATGTTATTCAAAACACGCAACATTTAGATATAGAATATTAACTGCATGACCACTCTGTGAGTGATTGTTATGCATCTGAAGTGCAGATTTTTACGGGCATGTTGATGTCTTAAAGGCCGCATGTTATTACGTCATCGCTCCGAAGTGAAGCTGAGCGCTTGTTATACAAACCAGAACCTGAAACCCCTCTGGGGTTATTAAACACCATTTCAAGTGTGAACTCGATCTTGCAGAGAGCCAATGAGCCAAGTCCGCACGGAGCAAAGCTGCCACATGGACGCAACTCGTGTTGTGAGTGAAGTGAACGTCCTCTGATAACCGGTAGCGTTAAAATGGATCAACACTGTCTGCTTTCATGGAAAAAATCAACTCACCTCAATACATCTACACCACGGCCAAGACTGTTCCTGCTTTGCTCAGGTTCCGCCCCCAGGACTTTACTGTAATAACTTGTTTCGCGTTTATGGACGCAACTCTTTAGACTACCTTAAAACGTGTATTAAAGACGCCACAAACAGATGAACATAAAGTCACTACGGCACGATGTCGCCAACGAAAAAGTAAATTTTAAGCGTTTAATTTGAACCTGATTTTCATAGCTGTGTTACTTAAAGGCTATAAGAACACTTTAATCATCCGACAAGCTTAAAGTATCCTGGTTCGGTTTATGTGCAGCCTATTGAAATGTGGAAAAGTCTAAGAAAAAAAGACAAAAATCTATAAATTTTCATTTATACAGTAGTTTTCATATATAACAAACGCAACCTAAAGTGATTTGCATGAATAAATAAGTAAATAAATAAATAGAAACAAACAAGTAAAGTACAGAAATGAGCCGTTTCAGACGTAAGGTCGGTGAAGAGACACTTGAAGTAGACATAAAGAAAATACATGTAGCATATTTTCTAAAAATACCGGCAGGTCTTTCAAGATCACAAATAATTAAAGGAGAAAATAAAAAAAAGAAAAAGTGAAGAAGGAAATTAAAATCCACATTAATTTGAGCATAATAATGCAGGACAAATATTGATAAATGACCAGGTTAAATGAGAAACAAATGATCTTGATTATATAAATAGTCTTGTTATTATTGGTTTTGCATGTTTATACTGGTATTCTGACAATTTGTCTCTGGTAATAAGCTCAAAGTTTATTATTTTTTTAAACTATAAAGGCCTACTTCATCACCCTAATCTTTAGCTCCATCCAAAGATTCTCTATGAGATTCAGGTTAGGTCTCTGTTTGGATCACTCCCAAAACATTAATATTACATTCAGTCAAAAAAAAACATATCAGTTAAAAGATTATTTAAACCTAAGCCTATGAATAATTTTGGGCTTAGCTTTAGATGTAATCAAACATTGATTCCCTTTGCTCAGAAGGTGTGGAAGATGCTTAACTTTGGACCATTATCGGAGGGTCCAGCCTCACGCACAATAATCCCAGCTTTGAAAATCAAATTGTAGAGTTTATTGGTGTCTTCTACCTCAGCATCAACATATTGTCTGGCAATTTTCATCACAGACCCCATTAAAGGTCCTAAGAATTGTGGGGAAACAATGAATGACCTCAGCCACCTCAGAAAACAGAAGTGGCTCTGACCCTCCTCAGTATCACAGTATTTTTTTAGTTAAACCCAGTTTTTTTATATAGTTATCATCTTAAATCATAGGCCCCATGGATATAAAAAAGGTCATTCTAGAAGTTCTATTTGTTGCCACATTGCGCTGCTGATGGTTCTGAACAGTGTTGTATAAAGTACTGAAATCTCGGAGTAGAGTAAAAGTATAAGTACCTGTCCAAAATATGACTTTGGTAAAAGTCCAAGTAACTGACTGAAATGTTACTTGAGTAAAAGTCTTAAAGTATCTGAAATGTCTTGTACTTAAGTATGAAAATTACTGTAAAAATAGATGTACTCAAGTAATGTAATGAAAAGTATAAGTAAAAAGTAAAACAAAGTAAATGCAGTTTGAATGACATTTTTTAGATTTTGGTAAACTTTGAAAGTCAAATTCACTTAAAATAATATAAGTGAATTTGCACAGCAACTTTGAAATGACACGGCGAGCGCTTCAAACGGAGGCGCTCCGGTGCATGTACGCACGTCTGACAGAGCCAAACCGACACTTTTTTTGTAACGAGTAACTAAACCAAACATTGAAAATGTATCGGAGTAAAAGTATGCAATTAAGTTCGAAAATATAGTGAAGTAAAAGTAAAAGTAATCAAAAAATTTTACTTGAGAAAAGTATAAAGTACTCCAAAATATACTTAAGTACAGTAGTGAAGTATTTATACTTCGTTACTATTCAACACTGGTTCTGAACGCAGGATATGACAAAGCGGTCCAATAAAGCCATGTAGCTCTCCTCACCACTGCCTCTGTTTGCAGTGGATAATCATGTTGTGGGATAAAAGTGTTTGGGATTTTGATTTAAATGAGGGATAGTGACATACAGTGGCATGCCAACAATTGGAATATTATTAAAATGTTTGTCGCCAGAATTTGGTAAAAAAAAAAAAAAACAACTAATTTTTTAAAGATTTTCTTAAACATAGAGTGATTTTTATTTTTTAGCATGTGTTTCTTTTAATTTTGATCGTCATGACTCATAGCTAATGTTAGCCCAGAATTTAGTTTCTCCGCAAACTAGGAAATAATAGAAGATCAATAAAAACTGATTTTTAATACAGAAATGTTATGTTCTGGCCTACATGATCAGCAGTGACAGATACCTAAGTCTTATTGCTATGGCCTCTGACTGTTCACAGAGTACTGTAACCAAGCGTATCAGGAGAAGGTAGAGTGGAAAAAAGAAAGGAAAGAGGGTGGTCCAAAAGGGAGCACAGGTAGCAGTGGTAACAGCTGCCTTGAAGAGCTTGGGAAGCAAGAGCAAGCATTTTAGATTAAAACGAGTCGCGTACCCACACTGTCAAAAGTAGCTATGCCGGGTTTAATGACCAAAGTCTGTGGTCCTGCCAAGAGGAATATGTGAGACAATGCAGACGAAGGCCACTGTTAAAGCTACCGGGTCTTTCTTAGCAACTCAGCAGACTCCCCGTTTGATCACTTCCATGTCAAGCTGCTAAACAATTTCAACCGCAACCTCTTTGTTTGTTCTTTGGAGATAGATAAGACTTAGTCATTGTCTAGAAAGTCAGAAATGTCTTCTCAACTGCATCAAAGTCATTGGATCCATCTGAAGTCGCCAAGATGGACACAGAAATTCTGATTAAGCAAGATTGCTTTTATTTGACCATTGCAAAAAAAGATTTATCGGTATTTCTATGAGTCAGTTCATTCTAGGCCAACACAGCTGAACCCCTTTTGTTCCCCGTCATATGCGTCATAAGTGCAAGCTCATTCTGCCCAATTAACTTATAATCAAGGCAGATCCATTAGTCATCGGTAGGTTTCTTCTGGCACCCTCAGTGCCTGGATTGAATGGAAGGTTTTGTGTGGGTTTAATTGCTGCGGGTTATGAAATAAATATGTGCACATGTAAAGGCGTTGGCCGTGTCTGTGTTTTGCAAGTCGAGCCTCATGCAGGTTCCCACACTTTGTTTCTAAGGCTCTAATCAGGTGAATCTTTATAGGCCTGTCACCATAAATCATTCACAGAGCCTGCACTCGTTATGTGTGAGTTCCATAAAAAAATACCTGACATACCAAATTTCAGGTCTCTTTGCGCTTGACATTTTCTTTTTCCTGACATCTTGCAGGCACCATAAAAGCCTATATAACAAGATGAAGCACACATATTGAAGTGCAAACTTTACCACAATACATTTTGTTTCTTCAAAAGCATGTGTGTGCAGAGTTACATATATTGGCATTGTAAAGGCTAGGCCATAAACTGGTTGAATGCGGCAACATTATGACAGGATTCCAAGAACTGTGTAAGCCTATTGTGTAGTCATACGAAGGTCCAAATTGTCAGGCTATAATTTTCAAATAAACATTAAGCAAAAGTGCTGCTGAGAGCTTTGTGAATGACAATACTATAAAAAGAGAAAACATCCTACAACTGACACAGTTCAAGGGTTTGTTCTTATCAGGACATAATAAAATTATCTGGTCCTTAAAATGAATTGACTTTAACCTTAAGTGGAAAGAAATACACAACGGGTTCTGCAATGCTATCATTGATTAAATAAAAATCTAACTAAAATGAAGAAAAAAGATCTGTAAAAGTCAATGTGCTCTGAAAAAAGTGAACCAAGGCAGTTTTCCACTCAATGTTAACGTTTCATTTCCGGTTTACACATAAAAAGGTGTTTGTTGGGTTAAATAGATTTTTTTCAAGTAAGCAGTACATAATTGTTAGTCTTTAACCTAACAAACACCTTTTTTATGTGTTAAAAAGAAATGAAATGTTAAAATTAGGTGAACAACTGCCCTGCTTCACATTTTTGAGTGTACCTCCCAAGATTTATTAGCTTGTTTAACCACATTTCGCAGCAAGACCTTGAAGAAGAAATTTAAGATTCCACAAATATTTTCCTATGAGGGTGAGGACTCTAGCCTGGACCATTGTAAAACATTGATTCTTTTCTTTTTAAGACATTTTTCTTTATAACTTTGTCACTATTTTGGGGGTCAATATCGTGGAGGAGACTCATTTTCAGCCGAGCTTCAGCTGTTGGATGGATAGCCTCACATTTGAGTCTAAAATGCTTCGGTATACAAAGGAGTTCAGGGACAACTCAGTAAATAGACTACAAGGCGCTAAGGTTAAATTGCTACAAAAAAAAGCATCACCCTTCCACCACTCTGTCTGACAGCTGTTTTGAGGTGTTTGTCCTGAGCTGCTGTTTGGTTTCCTTCAAACACACCACTGGTCATTCATGCCAAACCTCTTCATTTTGCTCTCATGTGGCTAAAGGAGATTACTCTAGATGTCTTTACGTCCCTCAGATGCCCCTTTTTCAAAGCTGTGCTGTCATTTTCTTTTTAGATAGATGATACAACACTTACAAAGAAGCAAAGCTTGGTCATTGTCTCTCTAATTGTATTCAGATTGATTTTTAATATTTAACATGTTAACTGAGCCCTGTTGATTCTGAAATGGAGCCTTTTCAGTTCCTGTGCAATTTCTCTGAGCAATGGATACTCTGAGATTCTTTTGCATTTTGTGCAAAATCAATCATTTCGAGGTTTAGAAATGTAGAATGATGGGCTTTAAATTGTTTCTAAATAGTCTTACAATCCTTTTCAGATGGGCAATGACTGCTTGTAAGGATCTCCATTGACGTGTTTCCTTCCTGGCATCCTGTTACCACAGACCTCTAATATCAGCAATATCCAGCATTCAAGCTGTTACAGAGAGAGTCAATTAATCATGTTCTTTCCATCTAAAATCTTCCTGAACCAGGGTGCACTCAGGTTTTCCATTTTGGCTTAATCTTCGTAATAAATGATGACAGTGTGGATTTGGTCATGTTTTTGTACACTTAAGGTTAGATTTAAATAGGTTTTGAACCTGGTAAAGACCATTTATATAATTATCAGGTATGTACAGTTCTGTGAGCTCAAAGGTACAAGCTGGGGTTTTGCAGCAACATTACATGCAAAATAAAACAGAAAAAAACAAACAAAATGCATTCTCCCTGATTTCTTGTCTGACATCGCTTTTTTGTCACTTTTTGTTAAACTTAAACGTCTCATATCATCGAAACCTTTTTTTTTTTTAAATATCAGACAATGATAATCCGAGTGAAGACAACTTGCAGTCTTCAAATGATGAATTCATTCCTTAAGGAAAAGTTATCCAGATTAACCTGGCAAAAAGAGAAGAAACCTGTGAGGGGACAAATTTAATTTACTGGCGCTATAAAATCTTAGAAATGAAAGAGGGTGTACTATTGTTTTTACTAAGTCCATGTATCTCCAGTTAGGGACACATTTGTTTAGTTTTTTGGTATTTCAGCTAAATCTCTTTGAGGTAGTTTTATTATAAATATGGGGGGCAAATGAAAATGATTAACAAGTTTTAACTCCGTAACCCATAACCTTCAGTTTCAGGGACAAATTTTAAATGGAGAGGTCATCTCAAACAGCATTTTATGGACAGGTACGAATTGCTCTTTTATTATGTCTTTATCAGTGCAACAGGTCAAAAGCCTGGGGGTGATGCCAATGGCCTCATTCCCATCCTGTAACTGTTGCTTGTGAAACTATGATGTGTAGCGAAGGGAGTTCATTCAAAAGAAACAGACCATCATTGAAATTCTCACAGCGCTAAGAAAAAGATCTAAGATCACTTGGCTGTTTTTTTGTGTTTTTTTTTTTTTTTTCAAATTTGGTTCTTATCCTTTATCTGTACTGGCAGTCTCCTCGGGGGGAGGGGAAAACAAACATGGGAAAAAAAAAAAAACATACAAACCAGCCAGAGCTTCCCACGGAAAGTGTTTAATCTACTTCTCAAACATTATTTACACAACTCCAGTAGAGCACAAGTGCCGCATGACATTGAAGAAGACAGTTCCTACACGACATATCAACATGGAATATTAAATTAACAGGAAAAGCTTTACACTTGTCAATGTGTATACAGGATAGGAAAGTGCTTCTCCAATTGAGAATGTTCTTACAAAACAAGAAAAAAAAATCTCTGCTCATCTCTCTGTTGACCTTGACACCTTACTTTGTTTCCCCCCTCAGGAATATTCAAGATAATATAAATGATAAGGCAGCACTGGCTAGCGTCATGTTTGATGCCTTCTTGCATGATCTGGAAAGTGCACTTCAGGACCCAAAGGTTTACATTCTGGTTTGGATGCTGTAATCCGATATTCTGTGTTTCTTGGGACTTCTTAGGGGAAAAAGTAAAGTAGATTAGCACGGACGAATTCTCTCTTGTATTAAAGGAGTCTGAATTTGCACTGCAGGACATCATAGTGCTTTTGCTGAATATTAAAGCACCCAGTGGGATGTGCACAGAAGGAGGGGGGAGTGCTGCACTTAAAGGAAGATTTTTTTATTTTTTTTTGAAGGCATCAATGGCTATCGCAGAAAGCTTGTAGTGTTATACAACGGGTAATTTGTGCATTTTCACTCTGTGCCAGACATATTATCTGCTTGCTTTAACATTTCAAGATAAATCTGTCTATTGTCTATCACAGGTTACAGGATAAAATGGCAGTTAGCAGAGCTTTGACCTCGCGTTCAGCCCACAGTTCATAAAAACAATTAATATGACATCACAGACTATTTCTCAGCTCAAGGCTAGGCTGTTAGCAACAGTCTCTGTCCTGTATTGCAACTATATAGTGTTTTACAGCTAACACACCTCAGGAACTCCGGGACTATACGACCAGTATAACCACATTACTTCGTTTCAAAGAAGTACAGAAAGTACAAAAACTTCAGGCAAAAGAAAGACATTCAGAAGTTAATTTGTGCTACAGTAGCAAAAGACAGAGGAAAAAAAGGCAGTAGAGAGGCTTCTTCTGAGGCATTTCACAATAATCACAAAATACCACAGAAAACTAGTTGACTCAACAACAACAAAAAACATCAGTGTCGGCTCAGAGGCACTACTGCTAAAATGGTAGAAATTCATATAAAGGTCACAGGTGAGTGGTGTCTATATGTGAATGATACAAAAACACTGGCAACAACTGGCTTGTCCGAATAAAGAGACACACACCGAGGAGAGCAGGATATCAGATCAGGCTGGTGAAATTGTTGGTGGATAAAAATCAAACATGGTATTCAGCTGCTGCTATGTACAGTACTTTAAATGTGAATTTGTTTTGTTGAAAGTTTGAGCAGCATACAAGCGCATCCCTTTTTTGTTGTTGTTTCATCTGATTTGCTTGTTTTTAAATTAAAGTTCCATATGTCTCCTCTGTGTGCCTTTAAATTGACCAAGCCAGGCCTTGACAGTGAAAGGCACTACAACAAAGAAATCACTGCATCAAAACTACACATACTACAAAACAACAAAAAAAATTAAAATAAAATTTAAAAAAATGCAAATTAGTTACATAACATCTTTTTTTTCCTTTCTTTGTCTATTGGATTAAACTTAGAAAATGAAACTTTGAAAGAAAAAGTGTTTAGGTAATGAATGCGCATGTCTTCAGTATTTCTGGAACTGGTAATGAGCCTTGAACCATTTCACATTTTGTCACAGTACAACCGATGTTTTATTGGAATTTTATGTAATAGATAAACACCAAGTAAGAAAAAATGATGCATGTTTTTAAACGTATCATAGAAAAAAAAGTTCTAAGCTGTGCGTTTTGCATGTGTGAAGTCCAACTGTGCGTAACTTAATGCAGCAGAGAGGTCGGCAATAAAGTTGTGGAGAAGCTTGAAGCAAGGTTAGGGTAAAAAAACAACATCCAAAATTTTAAAAAAGTACTCTGTTCAATCCATCATCCCCTCCAAAAAAAAGTACTGACTCTGGGGCATTTTTCTTGCTTAAATGTAAAGGTTTGCCAAATGTTATATAGAGGAGAGAAGAGATGGCGCTCTGGTCAAACTAGACCACGGGCGACCATTTTGGCCTAAAGGTAAATTTCTATATATGGTATTACAACCACCGCCCTGAACATACCATCCCGAGCTTGAATCATGATGGTGACAACACCGTTCTGTGACATGCTCCTCCCTGGGCAGAGGCATGGAGGCGGGTCAGACTTGATGGGAAGACAGCTTTTGCTGAATTCAGGGCAATGCTGGAGGAAAACCCATTAGATGCTGCAAAAGATTTGAGACTTGGATGGAGGCTCACCTTCTGGCAGGGCAACGACCATAAACATCCAACCGGAATCAGAATAGAGTAGCTTAGATCAAAGCGTAATCATGCTATGGGATGGCCCAGATCCAAATCTAATAGAGACTCTAAAATTGATGTTCTCTATCCAACCTCAAGGCTTGCCCTATATTAGAAAAATGCACTTTCACTTCACAATTATGCTACACTTTATGTGAGTCTATCAAATAAAATCTCAACAAAACACATTGAAATTTGTGGTTGTTTTGTGACAAAAAAAAATGTCAAAGGGCCCTTGGCAACCGAGGGCCTGTATCTGATTGTTTTATCTCAAAGGTCAACAAGAAATTTCATTGACACATGATTTATCCAGCTGACTGAGGAACGCTCCACTTAACAGGATTTACGTCTGAGTCCCTTCGCCAGGGTGACACAAAGCAAAACAAAACACAGTAATACAGTGATGTCTTTGTTATTCAAAGCACATAATGATCTAAGTCAGGGCATCCCCTGAAAACTAGGATTAAAATCTTCTAACACTTCTCCTATGTCAAAATCCACAAAGTACCGTGCTAGTTATTCATGCCATTTCTTGTCCTCCTATTCTACACTTGTACAACAGATAACTTATGTTATTAAAAATATTTTTTTTCTTTGTTTAGGACATCTGTTTACTTTCATAATCATACGTTTGGCTCATTAAATGCAAAAAAAGTACTAGTTCAACACTTACAATATCGCCTCTCCTTTACTGGTTTTGAATTATACTCAATTACTACAACAAGATAGTAGCCAACTCAAATAAAAGAAAAACGTTACAGAGTCGGGCCATTTTATCATTACAATTGAAATGAGATTCAATCTGTTTGACGGCATCTTGGCAACAAAAAAAAATTTTTAAAAATTGGATTTTGATTGATCATTTTAATAAATTCCCATGTTGAAACGATCAGAAACCACTAGATCTTTATCTAACTCCTTTGCTCCACACAAGAACAAAGAAACACACACACATACGAGCTCAAAAAGACCAACACACACTTACACAGTCAGAAACACACAGGCCTGCTCTGGGGCCTCACAGTAATTTAGCTCTTCGGGGCAGAGCCTAACAGTGAGATTGCCTCTGCTTGACTGAAGTTGGTCCAGACTAGTCAGATGATCATGGCTGGGAGGAGTTCAGTAGGGTGTTGGATTCTGCACAAAAAGAAACAGTTGAACGTTTAAGGCCTATGAGTGTCTGAATGTTTTCATTTAGTTTTATTTGGTGAGTGTTATTCAGAGCATTTGTCGTACCCTGGGGATCGGACTTAGCCTCTGCTGCATCTACTTTCTCTACTTTGACTCCAGCCTCTGGGTCTGCTTCTAATTGAAAAAAAAATGGTAAAGTCAGTTTAGAGAACACACAAAGCAACAAGTTTAAAGACAACACCGGCGCACATAATTTCATGTGGCTTGTGAATCATTTTCCTGCTTATTAACAAAGATTGTGGTATATTATAAATGGACTAGATTTATTTTGCCCTTCTAAAGACATTTCAATGGCTCAAAATGCTTTACATTAGAGTCACAATCACACTCACAACCATGCGCACATTCATGCACCGATATGCAGATTGGTAGACAACTTGGGGTTAAGTGCCTTGCCCAGGGGCACATTGTGGGAGGGGAAAACCAGAATCAATCCCACAAACTTTAAGATTGCAAAACGACTATGGTATTATATTTGTGCCAACAACCCCCAGAGGACTACTCTATGCACTGTTCCCTGGTTGCCACAGGACAATAAGACAAGGGAAATAGTGTTTTTATTGTGTAAAAATGAAATCCTAAAACTTAACTGTCTTTGATTTAAACATCTTAAGGCAATCTCTAGAAAGATTTAGTTGAATAATGCAGGATTTCTTAACTGCCAAAAATAAAAAATGTTCTCTATTCATATCTTTAAGAATTAAAAATCAATTGAAAATAATGTAATAAAGATATGTTTTATTCTTTCGTACAGACTGAGCTTCTTTGGACTTCACTTGTTTTTAAATGTGATTCCTTTACAAAGCACTAAAACATACCAACCCGGCGATTAAACTAAGCATTCAACGGAGACTAAACTTATACTGGTTCTGCCTCTTGGCTCGCGTTGCTAAAGCTGAGCAGTTCTTGTTGACTGTAAATTCAGACTTTGCTGAAGTTGCAGTACTGGGATGCAGGATGTATACGAGCTGGTTCCAACTGCCAACACTCACTGAGACGTGACGCTGAGTCGGCTGAGTTTGCTGAGTTTGCTGACTACTGACCTTCAAAAGGTCTTCAAAATACTTTTTTTTTGTTTAAAAGACAAACTCAGATGCACTGCTCTCCACTCGAGCAGAAAAGAGCTTGAAGGAGGTCAATTTAAGACGGTCAGTCAGTTCTGATCTAAGTCAAAAATGGACAGGTATGAGTGGCACGCTGTCACCAACCGGCAGTAAATGCACAACGCCTCGCAAAGAGTCTTTTTCTAACTAGTGAACTTTTTCACATTTTTGTCACATGGCAGCCCCTAACTTCAATGCATTATTTTGCTGGGATTTTAAGATGACTGACAAACACAACATGCTCCAAAATTGTGAAGAGGGAGAAAACATTTTCAGTAATAAAATCCTACAAGGTGCGGCGTGCATATTTGTATGTATTAATAGTTTGAAAACCACCTTTCTCTGCATTTACAGCTGGGGCACGTTTCCATCCTCTTTAAGCATTTAGAGACAGGTTGCCTTCTCCTTTCTTTGTTAAGAAATATCTCAAACACATTCAAATTTAGACCAGAGCAAAAATGAGCATCAACTTTCAAGTCTTGCCACAGACTGTCATGTGTCCTTTGGTCTGAGATGTTTAAGATGTGTCTCTACTCCAGCAAAGCTGATTCAAAAGATTTGACTCCTAAGCATGCCTTCAAGTGCTGAAGAAAGCCGTTAATCACCCATTCTTTTATGTGTGGCAGAAGGGAAACACCTTGAAAATACAAGGCAGTGGGTCCTGAGGACCAGGTTTGAGAGCCACTGATCTAATTCATTATATTGTAGCTCTGGTTGTATACTTTGGGTCAAAGTCCAGCTGGAAACTGACCCTCCTCCCCAGTCTCTAGGCCTCTGCAGCCTGAAAAAAGTTTTTCTCTGGGAATTGCTCTGCTTTTAGGTCGTTCTCTGTCTCCATCAAGAATGGGCAGCTTCACTGTCCCTGCTGAAGAAAAGCAGCACGTTCACTATTTAGAGGGTGTGTTTGAGGTGATGTGCTTTGCTGGTTTTCCACCACGCATAGGGTTTGGTATGTAGGCCGAAAGGCTCAATTTTTGGTCTGATTTGACTAGAGCAGCTTCTCCCAGTCAAGCACAATAAAGTCAGTGGTTACGATATGACAAACGGTGGAAGTGTTCAAGGTGTGGATGCTTTTTCAAGGCTCTATAAGTACAACACAGAACTGAACATCAAAGCAAAACATCTGGGCTGTAGTTCATCCAATATTTGTAAATGTCAGGTTTTTAGGACAATTCTGCCACTTTATTTAGAAATGCAGGGCATTATCTGCAGCGATTTCTGTACCTATTATATTAGAAAGAAACATAGCGGTTATTCCTACCTTGAGCTTTTTTGAAGCACAACTTCTTCTTCTGATAGGCGAAGTACCCAGTGACTGCTCCCACCGCAGACACAATGATAGCAGACAGGATCCCTGCTAGAGGTTTAGAGCTTCCCTCTGTACAGAAACAACAGCAAACAAGTTAGCAGAGAAATAGTGATACTGGATTTTGAAAGCCCTTTGAAATGGCAGTGACCATGTTCATTTTAAATATATTAGTAATAGATTCTTGCTTGTCGTGTGACTTAGAGCCTTAACAGCCTTCAGATAATCTTCTCTCACCAGCGTCTGAGTGAGTTTTTTTTGTCCTTAGGAGTGAAACACAATTCCAAATACTATATACTGCTCCAGTATCTAAACATGATTGTCTGCTGAGTACCGCTATACCCAATGATTTACTCAACAACAACCGTGTCTAAATTACCTGTTATCAGTCAGTTATTAACATAACTTACTTTATACAACAACAATTTGCCACATCGTATGTATGGAATGTATCCGCATTGCTGCTTGGCACAGAACACAACGTCTCACGCGGACGTAATTCAAATATGAAAACAAGGCCCTTTTTTGTACTGGGGCTAGCTTTTCAGTCAGCAGAGAGTAATAACGGTGAGACTCTCCGAGGTGACGTGACACGTGAGACGCGGGCTGAAGGGGGAGGTGATTGATGGCATAGAAAAGTGGAGTCAAGAACCCGTGCACACCTGAATAAACTGCGGCCGCAGGAAAAGGTGAGAAAAGAAAACGAGGGAGGGGAGCGAGTCAGAGAGCTGCGATAAACTTGGAGGAAAAGAGAATGAGTCAACATAATTAAGGGGGAATGAAACAGGAGACTGTAGTGAGTCAGTAAAAAGGGAGTACATGTCAGACAGGAACGGACTTGCATGTCATCAAGAGCAGAACAACTACGGCAAAGAAATAAAATAGTGACGGGAAATGATTTTGAAAATAGGAGAGCAGCGAACACTTTTAGTATAAGCCACTGCTAATCTTCCTAATAACAAGAAGAAAGGACGAAAGCACTCCTTGATAATTTATTTTTTCCCCCCCTTCTGTGACCGTTGCCTCCGGTCATTCTTGCAATCATGCAAAGACGCGTAAACTTCAAAGCAGAGTTTAAAGAGAAGGTTTTGAAAATGTCATGCGGGAAGTAGAAACCAGCTAAGGTCAACACACAACACAAAAGAGCAGGGCGCATCCTCTGCTGAAGGTACGTTTGGGGTAAGGCATGGAAGGGTGGGGGAATGTAGCGTGGCCAAGAGACAGGAGAGGGATAACTCACTTTTGTTCTGGGCTTCTTCTGTAGTTGGAAACATAGAACACAAAATTAGGACATAATATATCAAATTTTGCACTATTAATATGTGATTTGCAACATGTTGGATGTATATTTGAGCTACAGACATCATAACGTGAAGCAGTGTACAAAGATCCTTTTCATGTCTATTTATCTTATCTTGTAGCTCTCGCTAGTTATGTGCATTACCATGACCAAAAAAATATTACAAAAAAAAGAAAAGGAGGAAGATGCAGGCATAAGGCAACCCAAGGCGTGAAGATGTTACCCTTGGAAAGCTAAACTTGGGCATCAGAGCATAAGAGAATGGCCACCCAACACAAAAGTAGTGACGGCAAAATCTCTGGATTAAGTTTGAGTTCATAAAGTGATGATTTATAATATAATGTTTTAAAAAGACTCCTTATGATTTCAATTTTGTGTTATATTTTCAGTATTTGTAGATTTAAGTCTTTAAAGTATGACCGTATTTGTTTTTTTAACCTTTCATAGAGCTGAGCTATTGTATCCCTGAACACAGGTTATTTCTAAGAGATGCAGCGTAAGACGCAAACTACAGATTTTTCACACTGATTCTTCTCTACCGCTTGTCTTGTCAAAGGTATGCCAGTAATATCCTGTGTTTCCCCAAGTCAGTTCGAACTACATAAGCCCTACTTCTCTTTCTACAGATTTAAAAAATATGAGCAGGGCATGGTTCAGTACCGTAACATTTTTCTTTTGTTTTTTTTTTTTTTAGTCATGCATATTTTGATGATAAACACACAAAAACAAGACTTACGCTCTCCTGTGGCACCAACCTCAGGGACTAAAAGGAAAAAGACAGAAGGGCATGTAATTTATACAAGCAGGGAGAAAAAAAATACATTAATTACCTTGACAGTACATGTATGAGAGGGAAGAAAAAAAATGAGAAGAGGAATTAAATTTTATCTCTTTGTGGAGGATTGTACTTTAAAATAATTGAGCACTCTCTCTTTTCTTCCCTAAATGTTTAGGGAACACACTATTGTTACAGTTGTAAGGCAATTGTTTTGACATTCACTGCCGAGGTAGGGTTAATAGCCGCCAACTCAGACGTTAACCATCAAACATAAACATGGCTCTGGCCCTAAAACTGTAAAGAAAAATCATACAAACTGAGCAACAGGTATGCTTGAGGTGCTCAGAAAGTGTTGCTTGTGAACACTTACAGAAGAGTTAACATTACAGAGATGAAATATCGGAGACAGACTCCCCGTGGCAATCTGATCTAAGAACTCGTCTGTATACCAACAAGTCCATCACCACCATCTGCTCTGCTTGTCCGAATATGTCTGGAGACATCATGGCTGCTGCCAGCTTGCTTCAACTTGACAAAGCGGCTGAGGAAGCGCTCTTTCACAACTAAATCCATCATTACACTGATCGGGTAGAGTCAGCTTTCATGTGGTCCAACGGCCAAGTGTTAAAAGTCGTTCAACTTATTCAAATTAGGTCAACTTAAGAGTCGTGTCATGGAGAGCAGAGCAACACTACTGCTGTAAAAAGATGGGAAAACAATTTTAAGAACAGATTTAAGGCTTGGTGCCTTGCGTAGGCATACACACAGTGGTTATTGGTGAGGTGAAAGGTAAAGGACACACCGTTTTCAAAATTTTTACTTATAAAAATCTGATGGGGTGATATGCATTTGTTTCAGCTAATCCGAGTCTATACTTTGTGGCACAGCTTTTTAGTGCAAATAAGGCTGCTCGTCTTTTGGGGGCATGTCTCTTGCAGCTTTACACATTCAAAGATGAAAATCTGTTGTCCATTTTTCTTTTCAATCTAGCTCAAGCTTACTTAAATTTGATGGTGAGCATCTGTGGACAACATTTTCAAATCTTGCTACAAGTGATCAATTTAATTTTGATGTGGAAATGGACTGGGCCATTGTAAAACATTAATACGCTTTGATTCAAAATCATACCATTGGAGCTTGGCTGTACGTTTAGGTTTGTTATCCTGCTGAACGTCTAAATGGTTTTCTTCAAGCATCGACTTGCAGCACCTGTAGCTGTAGCTGCACCTGTAGCTCCCTAAATCTTCCAATGAACTCTGATAATCTTCCACGTTTTGCTAGAGAAAGCATGCCATAGTATGAGACTGCCACCATCATGTTTCATGTCGGTGTTCATGCACTCACAGCATTTGCATGCAAAAAAGATTCAGTTTTTGGTCTCCTCCAAGTAGAATGCTACCTTTGGCATAGTACCACATTTGTACTGAGGTTAAATTACACACAGATTGGCCATTTTCTACTAATGAAGCCACTTCTAAAGACAATTGGTTGAAAAAGATTACTTGGCATTGTAACATAACAAAATATGAAAACCTTCAATGGAGATAACTTCTTTCTCAAGGCCTGATGGAAGTCCACAGTCATCAAAGTAGAACACATAACATATTTGCCTACATTATATTATACGTTGATTAAATTTGAGTGTTCAATGGGATAGAGCTTCTGTAAATTACACTGGTAAATCGATCAAAATTGTGTCAGAACTGTCAAAAACCAAAGAGGGAAGGAGTGCAAGCTAAATTAAGTATTGTGATGCCATCTCTTCATCAAAATGTGCATGAGGCAGAAGGTCACACAACAAAAAACAACAGCAACACTAACTGGATATTTGGGAGCACATCTAGTACATTTAAATAAAAGGAGAGGGACTTGGCAGCTTTACACCCGACGATAAAAGTAAGGTTTTGGGAATCTTCTATAATAGGAATTAGAGTAGTGGTGATGAGTAAAATAATGATGTAAAAAACAGAGCAATTGATATTATAAAGCTTTTGAGATTTATTAAGGTTATGGAAATATAAACCCCTTATTGTGCTGCAGATGCACCCTAAGATATTTTATTTAGTTGTGGAGGCAGTACTCTGGTAAATTCAATAGAAGCATAAAAACAATTAATCTTTTTTGGGTTTAAGTATCTCTTGAAAACAAAAGGATGATAATATTTTGACGGTACTCTGCGTACTGTTTACCTCTACCAGTTTATTTCAAAGAATATTCAGAACATAAAAGAATGTAAACTGAGAGATAAAGTAGAAGTCAACCTGTATTGTCCTTTGGGTTAAAGGCCCTCTCAACTGTGGAAAAAGACAGAGAACAGAATTACAAGACTGGTATATAAAACATGTATACACAGCTAGACATAGCAACGAAAGCAGCTCGGACCGACACACACGACATAAATATATTAACCAAGACTTTTAATTAGCCTGTGAATGAAATAATGAGCCTAGAAGACAGCTTCTTCTTATGCTGTAACTTTTCCTTCGCTGATTGCTAAACTCAGATACAATAAAACAACATACATAAATATGTATTTGGGTTCAGTCAACTCTTTCAGCAATAATCATGTGCTGGCGAAAGACCTAATGAGGCTGATATAATGGAAGGGTAATTTGAAGCAAAACACCTGTAGAGCTGATCATTTCCCACTCTCAATAAATCATTAGAGGAAAATATATATTTTAGACAATGTAAAAATAAGATACGCAAAAAGGACATTTACCATTCATCTAGGCAAAACAATACATTTATAGCTTGGCCCCCATCATTGTTGATTCAATAGTTTGATCCATTGCACCAACAGACAGCAGTGGCATCTGAGGGAGCAGAGGAGCCGTGTCTATACAGCACAAATAATTAACCTCCAATAAGTAGCTACTTAAAACTAAAGAGGTGTCACGCCTTTGTTTCACTTCTACTTTTCCGTGGAATAAAATACGTTAACATTTGGAATCAGACCGAGAGGAGAGAAAGGAGAAACCTCTCTGATTATTGTCATGAAGCAATACCCAGGCACAGTAAGGCAAATGAGAACCAGGCTTATTATGAGCCTGAAAAGGAAGTTGAGCGCTTTAAGTGTGCAGCCCAGTAGGATTAGCGACTGTGCCCTGATGGTCACACCTCTCTAACTGAAATTAAAATTGTCCTTGTCTGAATGAACAAACACAGATAATAAAACCACATGTCAGATCATGAGCAGAAGAAGAATGGCAACGATGCCGCTTAATTTAATGAAATGCAGTGAGCATAGATCTGCTGCTTTCCCAGGGTGGATAATTCATGTCTCAAGAAAAAAAAAAAACAAGGATACTAGAAACTGCACTGATATTCTTCTGAGAATCCCTTTAATCTATATTTTGACCAGCTTCCTTCTCCTCCTTTCAGTAGACATTACAGTATGGCTATGGGAGCTTGCTTGTCCATAAAAACCAAGCAGTGAGCCTTCACAGATTCTAGTGCATACAAGAATAAAAATGTGCTTCCTTGTGCCTCAACAACATGGAGCCCAATAAAAAAACATTGTGCTTATAAGAGTCTATGTAAATAAAAACCAAATGACATACTACATCCTCACGGTCACTTTTGTAGTTGTTATTACTTTCAATAACAAGATTAGCTGCAACTGGGTAGGGTACTGGATTATGTTTAGTGAGCACCTTTCCACAGCTGATGGAAACACTGATCTAAGGAACCTTTGGGCTCACAAAGGTGTTTTTACCTTGATACAAATCTCACATAAATGGTTTTCCAAACATAAAGAACACATATCCAACACATTTCAATTTCCCGTGTTTCCTTGTTAAATCATGCAAAGATAAAATCAGTCGGAGCCACTCCTAAGTTCAGCGCCTTCCAGTCAGAAACTTCACCAGAAAGGGCGTTAACGGGGATCCTGTTAGCAGGTGTTGATTCTTATTAAAGGATATTATTTGTCATGAACAATGTCTTTTGCAACTCTATGCTAGGGGAAATCCCATGGGTGTTCTTAAACACACGTGTCACCTGGCTGTGACTCAGCCAACATAACAGGTCAGGATGAGCAGGATGAGCTATGAGCTATTGGAGGATCAACCCACTGTTCATAAAGCCTCTTTATCTCTTAACGCTTTTTTTTTCACGACTGATACATGTGACAAGGGGTTTTGACAATTGACATGGATTAGACCACCAAGAATGATCATAAATATCACTCCTCCCCATGTGTCTAGTAAATTACCATTCACATGTGAAAAAAAAACAGAGAATACCACCATACTGAAATGTTAAGAAAATAGTGTTGCCTCGGCTGTGAAGTCAGTATAAATCATTTGGGAGGTGTCATCGCTGGAACTGCAACACCCAAATTTAGGAGGTAAAAGTGTATGAGCCAGATTCCCATCTTATATGTTTTCCCAGAGAGCTGTCTCTTTTAGAGAAATGGCACATCTGTTCCTCATAATTTTTCAGAAAATGGTGAACTGCAATTACTCTGCGGACAATAATTTCTGCAAAGTAAGACATGAACTCTTTTCAAACAACATATAAAAGAGAACACGGCAAAGATCGGATATGTTTTTATCAATATTTATAAGTGATAAACTCAAAAGGGCCTTTTTATTAAACACAAAGTGTATCCAGATTTGGTACTCCAATTTATTTTAGTTTAGGATCTAAACCTCTTAAACATAAATTAGTTAAGCTGTCACCACAAAACACAATCAGTCAAAAATCTATCCTGTTTACTGAGAATATTTAGTTATTTTGAATTCTGATTTCTGCAGCGTGGTGAGACTTTAAAGTGCCAACCTGCACAAATCAGTTTTTAAACAACAACAAGACCAAAGAACCTTTACACTGATTTACCATCAGTCACTGATATAAAATGCACTAATATTTGGTTAGAAGTAGAAAATCAAATCAAACAGGAGTAGAATCCAATAAGTAAAAAAAAAAGTTTACCCTTTTCAAGAAACGTATTGATCATCCTTCCAGCTGTGGGAAAAAAAAAACGTAAGTATGCTTACGTATGCTTCAGTATCATTCAGGTAAATGCAAAATCATAAAAACAAAAGAAGAATCTTTACAATAAATTTATGAATGACATTACATAAAACCAACATGGCACAACATATTTCAAAGTGGTAAATAAATCAAGCTAAATCTATCAGGTTAATGCAGTGAGTGAAACCTAACATATTATGGTAGCTAAAACACGTCAACTGAAAATATATTTTAATGATTGGAGGAAATATGTTTAACAGTAAAAAAATATTTATTTATATATAAATACTGGATTTTTCTAGTTTTCAATTTAATTCCCAAATTTGACTGATGACAATAATGTAACCACCAATCATATTTCTTTTTCATTTATTCAGATGTTATTTGATTCCTGCATCTCTCTCCCTTTTAGATCCCTGTATCATCAAGAAGTATACAGACAGTAATTCGAGAGAAAACTTAACCTCAAAAACCACCACACACTGGAACTGTACCGACTTGTTATGTTTTCTACAGAATCTGTAATTTGGGCATTACGTTTACCAGAGAACTTATTGGTACAAAGGTTCCCGCCCATTCACAAGAAGAGCTGCCAATGCCTCGTCACACAAAGATCTAACAGCAGGGAACTGGAAAGGTGAGTGTCTTGTAGGACATGGAAAAAAAAAGTAGGCAGTGGAAAATGCAACATTTTGCCAGAAGGAAGTTGGTTTGGGAAAACAAGCTCAGCAGAACTACCTATGATGATGACTGGTTTTCCACTTAGATAAGCTGTGGTTAAATTGGTGATGTGTTAAAGAGGCCCGAATGTGAAAAGCCATGTGCTAACCAGCAGGAAATGGCTCAAACAGACATCATCAAGACATTATTCTATAGAGATCAGTTTTATATGCTGTTTTCCTACGCTTCTACTTTTGGTTTTAATGAGGTCTTTACGCTATTTTTTGCTTTATTTAATTGTTGTTTCTGCTTCCATGAAAAGAAAAGCCAAAATATTTTTTTATAATAACCAAAATCTATTTCCACATATACTAATACATGAATATCAGCATGGGCTTGGGAATGGGTATTGCTCGAGTTTGCTGTGTACCTTGGCAAGAAGCACCGAGAGAAGGGGTTTGTTGTTTGTATGTTGCTGTGATTAAATGGCACATTTACTGAATAGGTTCTTTTCCAGTTAACTAAAAGGAGGGATGACTGTATTATAAACAAGTCTGGACTGTTTCACGGTGTGAAGAGAACACATACAAAACAGAGTCATTTTGCAAATGTGTTCAGCTCTTTCTACAGCATGTCCTTTAGAAACAGATGCTTTTTGAATGAGATTTTCTAGATCAAACTCATACAAGAATCAATATATCCAGGTTGATTAGCCCATTTGTGATGCAAACATTTAGGTTTGGACTCCATTAGCACTCTATGGTGTGCACTCAATGAGGGAAGCTACTTTTCACAACATATTAATTTGTCCCCCCCCCCTCCCTCCCCTAGTGACTATATGGTTTAATATATAAAACATTCCAGTGTTTTTGAAGGATTTTGAATTAAATCACCTATGTCTCTTTGTATCTTTCTAAATGAGTGATAAGAAAATGGTAAGACATCTGGCCCTATACTGGTTACCAAAATATACTGTACCTGCATTATACACTAAGCTTGTTACATAGCCTATCATATCCCATTTCCACATTTTTTATAATACATGTATTGTACATTAAGGTTTGTAGTTGTACAACCTCAAACCTTAAAGTGTTTATTTGCATTTTATATGGCAGACCAACACAAAGAGGCACATAAGTGTCAGCAGGCAGGAAAAAAGATACACTGTTGTCTTTTTCCTTTTATAGTTGGGCATGCATATTCATTTCCTCACTTTTAATTCTAATATTCCCAAATAAATTCCAGTATTAGAATCTTTAATGTGGGTTAGGCTATAAAATGATGTGTCAAGCTTTCATTTGCTCAATCCATTATTTTATCATGAAAAGAGTATTGCACAACTGCAAACCGTGCCAATGCGTGGCATCCCCCTAATCTCACAAGCAGTCAAGATGGTAGTACTGGAGATGTAGAAACCATCTGTGGACAGGACAACTATTATTAGTGCTCTCCACAACCGGCCTTTTATAGAAGTGTAGCTTCAACAAATGTATTGTTAAAAGACATCCATAAAGTATCTCATTTGTAGGTTTACACACATCTTATAGGGACACAGGGATTTGGAAAACTGGGCTTTGGTTTGATGATACCAGAATGAATAATTGTTCCCCCCTATCTATCAAACCCTGTATACTGGAAACTAACATGGCTGACTACCCTGAACACAACATGCCCATGATAAGACATGGTGGTAGAAGCATCATGCTGTGGGGATGCTTTTCTTCTGGAGGGACGGGGAAACCGATCATAACAAATGAATCAGAGAGATGGTGTATGATGCAGGGCAAGTTCTGGAAGGAACTGCTCCTTTTATGTGTTAAAAAACCCCAGTAAAAGTCTTGACCTAAATCAAATTTGGAAATTTGAAATATAATAACAGACACTCTCCAGCCAACCTGACTGAGCTCGAGGGATTTTACAAAGAAGCGTGAGCAAAGGTTTTTCTTCCTCCTGTTATTTCAAGCTGGTGTAGACATACTACAGAACCCTTGCAGCTGTAAATGCAGTGCTGATGCACTAAATACAAATCTACACCAAACATTTCAGATTTTTACCTATTTTATTTTTTAAACCTTGCATCCTTTTTCATTCACTTAACAATTATGCAATACTTGGTGTTAGTCTATCACACAAAATCCCCATAAATACATTGGACATTTGTGCACAAAATGGGGTATGAATACTTCTGCATGAAACAGGTAAAGTCAGCAGCATTTCAGCCTTGTAGTATTTAATATTATTCCCCTAAATCTGTGCAGAGTCAAAGCCTCTAAATTCTTACCTTTCTCGATATTCTTTTCTCCCTCCTCTACAGTCTATTAGGAAAAAAAAAACATTCCACACATAAAAGAGCAGGAAAGATATGTGAAAAATCAGATTATAACTAAATGTTTCTTGGAGACTTCAATTAACAAGCACTGACCGTAGTTGCAATAGCTGGGGGTACAGTGGTTGGTTCATTTCCCTCAGGTGCAGCTGTTTTTGTCTGCTCAGGCACTTTAATACCAGCATCTGGGTCATTAACTGTCAATAAACAAAAGAGCAAGACATGGAAAGGCTTTTATAAGGCTATGTTATAATGTTCACAAAAATGTCATCACTACAGACTCCACAAAAGTTCATAACCACTGAGGCTCTGCTTTTAGAAATTACATTTAAAAAAATATTTTACACTAGCAATATGTGAAAAGGATTAGTTTAAAAACAAGAATGCCACATACACTAGTTTATTGGGTACCCCTGTTCAATTGCTTGTTAAAATAAATAGTGAATCAGTCATTCAAATGGCAGGAGCTCAACGCATTTTGACGTGTAGACAAGGTGAGGCTGGTCATGAAGACTCTGCTGATCTACTGGAATTTTGATGCACAACTCTCTCTGTTTTGCTGAGAATGTATGTATCCGTTATTAAACCAAGGAAAAAAAACAAATTGGAATTAAAATGGCCGAAAAATAAAAAAATACCCAGCAAACGTCAGTAGTATGAACAAAAATGCCTTGTTGAAATTAAAGGTCAGACGAGTAGACCGGTCTGAAAGTGAAAAGACATCAGTAGCTCAGCTAAACTTTTGTTAAAATGAAAGCGGGCAGGATTCAATTCAAATTCAATTAAAAAATACTTTATTAATCCCAAAGGGAAAGGGAAATATTCAGATAATAAAGAATATCCTCTCTGATAGTCGAACCTTAAAGAAGATGGGCTAAAGCAGCAGAAGATAATACCAGATGCCACTCCTGACACTTAAGGACAGGATTCATCCTGTCTTGTGTTTACAGTTCAGGTTGGTGGTGGTGGTGAATGGGAACTATTGTCTTCCCCACGGTAGGCCCCTAGGTACCAGCTGAGCATTCTTTGAACACCTCAGCCTGCCTGAGTATTTTCGATGGTTTCCTGAACATAACATGGAGTTTCCTCTACTCTTCTACTGTGATCGAATCTTAACCCAATAGAGCATTGTGGATGCCCAGCGGGTAAATCCGCAGCATCTGATGCTATCATCTCAATGTTGTCTGAAATCTTAGAGCAATGTTTCAGACAACTTACTGAATCTTCCCCATGATGAATTGAGGCTGTTGTAAGAAGAAAATGGGTTCCACCCCCGCTACAATCACAGCATGCCTAATAAAGTGGCCTCTGAGAACATCCGTAAATGTTGAATTTACAGAGTGCATTCAGCTAAAAATAAGCACATTCAACATTTTATTTTTGTCTTTTACCTTGTGGTGTGGTAGGTGCCTCTGTTTCTGGCACAGCGGTAGTTACAGGATTTGGATCGACAGCAGGAGCTGGAGTTTCATCAGCAGCAGAAGGAACTGCTCCTGAGTTTTCTTCTGTAGGTACCTCCGGTGTGGGTTCTGCAGTAGTTACCCCGGCTGCGTCTCCCTCCACTGTGTCAGCGGGGAGTTCTGCAGGTGCCGCAGTCGTGACCAATTCTTCTCCAGCTTCTTCAGGTTCCACTGCTGGGTCGGCGGCATCCTCTGGCTCAGGTGTAGCCACTGGCTCAGTCGGCAGCACAAGGTCTGCCGCGGGTTCAGGTTTTGTTGTTGGCACAGGGTCGTCTGCTGGTTGAGGCTCGGCTGTCGGCACAGGGTCGGCCTCTGCCTCAGGTTCTGTTGCTAGGTCAGGTTCAGCCGTAGGTTGAGGGTCATCGGCTGTCTCAGGTTCAATATCTGTTTCAGGCGCGTCCTATATTTAAACACAAGAAAAAAATGTCATCGCAATTGAAGTTCAAAAAAGGTTTGTGGTAATGCAGCTTACATTGCAGAATAGGGATGTGCTACAGTGTGTGGTGGGACACAAAAACGAATGAAAAATTCTTTACCACATCATTAACATAAAACGTAATTAAAATCAGCTTCAACTTATGCCTCCACCACTCACTCTCAATTTTCAAATCTCCAACCCTTTTTCCACGATTTTGCAGGTGACATCTTCTACACATTGGAAACACGCAGAGTGAACTTAAAGGAAGCAAATTTATTCTCCTTACTGTGAGTATTGCGTCATCAGCTTCTGCTTCGACCGGCTCGACTGTCTCTGAAGCATCTGTCTCGTCTTTTTCTGCGTTATATGGACAGTTATGTGGGGGGAAAAAAGGCAACAGAATAATATTAGAGTCATGAATTATATACTGAAACAGGCTTGACTGAGAGGCCTGTTGCTATGGGAAAAAAAATAGATAAAAGTAGACCGACCTGGTCACACAAAATCAGTTTTCAGTTACTTAAAGCTCTATTTGTTCTAAAGTTGTTCAGTGGCCCAGAAAAAATTGCTGGTACTATTCAGTATATTGTATTGTTCTAAAATAAGAAAACCCAGATTCAGTCTAAAGCAGAAGTAATAAAAGTTCATGGTGATCAGTGCTGAAACTAGTCGTATTTCTCAAGTTCTGTGAGAAAGCACACATATCCAGAGCCACACCCAGTCCTGATTGAACCACGATGTTAACGCTCAGCCCAGAAGTAGATGACGGGCACTTCCATCACATAATTCTGCGTGTGTTCGAGTCAGAGCTGTGACATTCCCCTGTTTCAGTGGTGAATAAAATGGCGAGTATCTAAAACAGCGCTCTGTCCTTATTGTTCTTCGCTCAGCTGATTCCACTTGTCTTGTTGCTGAATCTTTCAGGCGGTGGTTTTCTTTTCCGACAAAATATTGTAAATAAATACTGACAAAATTTCATGTTACAATTCCACGCAATTTCTAGTCAAAGTGAACAGTTAGCAGTTGCTGTTAGCATGTGATTGCATCTGGTAAAAAAAAAAAATCCTTTTTGACAAATATCAGGATTAGTGTGGAGCTGTGGACGGAGCCAAAGACAAGCGTTCAATATATAGACAGGTTAAACCTGGACGTGATTAGTAAACACTGAGTATAGCTTATCAAAATCTTTAGTTGGTGATTTTTAAAACCTTTAGTCCATCTATCCATCCATTTTATAACACGTCTATCCCTTGTGGGGTCGCGACAGGTGCTGGTGCCTATCTCCAGCTGTCAGTGGGCAAGAGGCGGGGTACAACCTGGACAGGTCGCCTGTCTGTCACAGGGCAACACAGAGACAAACAGGACAGACAACCATTCTCTCCTAAGGAGAATTTAGAGAGGCCAATTAACCTAACAGTCATGTTTTTGGACTGTGGGAGGAAGCCAGAGTACCCAGAGACAGCCCATGCATGCACAGGGAGAACATACAAACTCCATGCAGAAAGACCCAGGGCAAGGGTAGGACTTGAACCCAGGACAACCTTTAGTCTATTTGTGAAAACAAAAAAAAGGAATTTTAAGGGGAACGCACATCGGGATTGCCACATTCCGACATATCAGTTGACGGATGTCCATTGCTGCCTTTAATGCTAATTGGAGACAGATTTGTGGACGTCATCTGTGGATAATTGGTAAAAAAAATTTATTTAAGATTTAAAGGAATTCACAAGTTTACGTTGTAAAAGTGCAAAGAATAATCTTTATTGTTTGACGGTCGTTAACATAGTCGCAATCTGATGCTAAGCGTTCATTATTGTTTAAACTAGGCCTCCTCTCCCAGACTCCACCAAGTCTATATTGAAGCGCTGTTAGGAAGAGGTGCCTTAAATGAAATTTTGCTTAAGGCTCCATACAATTTGTGCCATCCTTGGTTTGGCACCTTTAACACACATTGGACGTCTCATGCCTGAGTGCATCCAGACAGAACAGACAATTGGACTTCAGCCGTGGATATAGTTTTATCAAAAGCGTTAACACTTCAGAATAGGTCGGAGACAGATTGCTGAGCCCCAGAGCGTTAGCCACCGACCAAACACCGCTGGTGTGGATGGTTTGATTGAAAAATAATTGGACTGCATTTTTTTATGCACATTGTTTAATTTTCAAATAATTATAAGAATAATGTTAAAATCTTGTCTCGTCATGGTCACAATATCATGTGTTGTCTTGTCTAGTGAGCTGAATGTAGCAATACTCCGAATGACTGACACTCATTGCACAGCCATGTAATAACGTTGTTCTCCAAGCTAAACTGTACACGAGGAAGTGCACATGCAGACAAAATATAAAGAGGTACAGCCAAAATCCTGGGAAACGGGAGCTCTATACCCTGAGTCCTTTCTTTAGGCGGACATACAAATCTTCTCTTCAAGTATTTACTGTGTTTATTGCTAGGTAAAATTTCAAAAGAGTTCTACGCCTGCCAAGTCAGATTGCATCAGAGTCAGTGAAGCCTTGAGGGAGACCAGCATGAACGAAATCTAAAGTATTTCTATCACACCGTAAATCCTCTGAGGGCGAGATGCAGGAATGACACACTGGTTCTTGTCGTTCTAGAATGAATTTAGTGGGAAAACGCTCAACATTTTAGAAATGCAGTTTATTTAAACAAACGCATAAGAGCCACAAACAAGCCTGGGTACATTCATTATTTTTTTTTAAACAAAGCTTTTTGTTTCTGTCGCTTCTTTTTTTTACTTTGTGGTGTGGAAGACACTCCACCACCTGTGCATCCAAACTAAACATTAATCAGAGCTCCTCATGGCTCCCTTTGTATGGACATGTGTGTATGGGTGTGGCACTGTCGCTGCTTCGGTTTTCTCATTACTTCTTTGGAAATCGTTATCTTAATCAAAGGTGTACTGTGGCACGCATTGATGAAGTCGATGAGACTCAGTGTTCCCAAGATTTCAGATGAAACAGTGGAATAAAGTCAACCTATGAATTATGCAAAAAAGAATTTCCCAAGCTGCATTCATCAGAGCAGGACTTCTGCTGGTCTTTGTCCAGCAGTGACGATACGTGTTTCCAATTTCTCTAACAGCACATGTGGAAGTGAGTCCGGACGCTTTCTCCCAGGCTAGAGCTTGCATGGACATGTGTGGGAGGTTTTACTTGGATTTCACGTAACGTCTCGATCTCTTTGGTGTGTGCATGTGTGTGAGTCTGTACATGAAAAGGGAGGGAAACTACTCCTGCATGTAAACTTTTTCTGTTGCTCCACTGAACATTCTGTTCTCGTTTACCAGTTTGCCACTACCTCATTCAGCCACCCTTACCACCATAACATGCGGAAACACAAGTCATGCATGAAGATTTATTGGTCAGGCTTCTTCTTGTCTGTTCCCCTCTGTGATACAACAAACAATCCTGTTTGCACACAATGGAAGTTCATGTTCACATCCACGCTCACTCCTAACAAGGGGTGTCCTGTTTTGTATTAGCCCAGCAGTTAAACCTCCTCTCCCTCCTTTTTTTTCCTGTCCATCTTAAGAGACTCTTACTCCGTGTTCTTCATCCTCTTTCTTACTCACAAAGTCCCAACTCCTTCTTTTCCTTTGCCACAACTTCCCCCTGGGGCTGGTGAGTCATCTCAGTCTCCAACATGACTGCATGCTATTGTATGTAACTCCAAATGGCAAAAAGGTCCCTGAGGGAATAGCTGCTAACTGGAACCATGTGATCCCTACACGCCGATAGTGTGTTTGACCATGTGATCCTCGCACATGGTCAAGTACACTGTGTGTTTTTCATGACCAGCGACTGCTTTGTTCAGATAAACACATAACCGTCTTTCTTGTACGGTCAGTGAAACATCTGACAGAGACGACTGCAGCCAGAAAGCTGTAATTGGAAACAACGCGTGGATTTCTTAGACAGTATGTCCTCTTGCTAAATAACATGTGTAATCTGTTTGTATTTTGTGGTACGAAAAGACAAAAAGAAGACGTTGGGTTAGAATTTGCGTTTTGGCTTCTTGTATCTAGTCATGCAGGACTTACGGGAAATTAGGGTGAAATTAGGGTAAAAATAAAGTCCAGTTGGTCTGCTGTGGCAACATTTAGTGGGAAGGTTTTATGGAAACTATGAGGAAGGGAAAAATGAAAGACCTGCTCTTGAGCCAGCCAGTGCTTATTTTGTGACACAAATTTCCCCCAAAAAAAACTTCCTTTCAAATTCTTGTTTGTATTATGAAAACCTCAGATCTTAAACTGACTCGCATAAACAGCAAAACTTTACATTTTGTTTTTGAGGCAATGTCATCAGGTGCTTTAAAATTAACCTAAAATTAATTATGTATTTTCTGTGTCTGCCTAAACCTTGCAAGGTTGTGGAGGGACTGGTGTGAATTCTGCGGTGCACCTTGGACAGGTCGTCAGCTCAACACAGAGACACACAGGGCAGACAACTATGCACCGGTTACAGCAATTGTGCCCAATTAACCTAATGTAACCAATTAGGAAAATCCTAAACATGCACAGGAAGAACATCCAGCTGGAATTCAAAGCCAGAACCTTTTGGCCACAAGCAAGCTTCTCTGACGACTGCTTAACCATTCACCTTACTGCAAAAAAAATTTCAACAGCAAGCTCTTTTTCTCTTGTCAGGGTTGCAGATAACCTGACTCTGGCCAGATGGATGTAGTGGTGGAAGTACATCGATCTGGGGAGAGTCAGGTTAGGTTGCAGATGGATTGGCAACTATTGCAAAAATGAGCAGGTGAAAGCAATATGTAACCACAGAAAGGTTGCCAATATGTTACAGGTAATCACAAATTGACCTAAAATTGCTGTTTTTGGACTCTGGATGGAAACTAAAGCATCCAGAAAAAACCCTGATATGCCCTGGGAGAATATGTAGAAAGTTCCCGATATAAAGCCGGTACCACGGTGCTTCAAAGCAGAGACTTTCCTGCTGTCAGATCACAATGAGACTGTGATAGACAAGAAAACGCATGTGCTGCTCCTTGACAGTAATTTCAAAGGGAGAATAGTTCTACATACTTAAAATGATTTTTCTTATGATTATTTTTCAAAGCCTGAATAGCACATAGAGATTTATATTGGTGATAGTGCTTGTCAACACCATGACAGAACTGGATTAGCCTATATTATCACATTAAGCCTGTTAGAATAGAAGAGGACTCCGGCAATATTTCTAGTATTGAGAAAGCAACTCTACTAACAGACAAAAGACTTTCAGTTTGTGATCTTCATCAAAGTCATACCCTTAATAGTGATTTTCTTGGAGACTAACAGGGTTGCTGTAGTCTGTAACAGCTCAGATTTTATATATGCAGCTTGGAAGTAGGGGAAGTCATGCCAGAAACGTCTGGACATTAGGGATGTTTGCAGAAAAAATGGCCTTGCATGAAATAGTTAACAAAACCTTAGACACAGCTGATAGCCTCATGGTGGTATTGTAGCAGTTTGTGGGAATGTTTAAAGATTTCGGACATTTTACGTTTTAGAGTACTGGACTGCTAAAAGCGAGTATTGTTTGTTCTGTTATCAATCAATCTCTTTTCAGCAGACTACACCAGGAAGGCGAAGTAAGTTTGGGATTTTTATTTAGGTTGTTGCTTGATTTGCTTACAAAAGCTTAGACCCATCCAAATTTTAAGAGGTTCTAAACCATTAACTAAATTAGTTTGTATAATGCTATGTATTTAAACAATTTTATGAGCAACAAATGATCAGGATTCCTAGTAATGTGCAGTTATTACAAATTTACATATGCAAAGCAGTCACGTTGTATTTTGATTTCAGAGTTGGTGAGAAACCTCTGGCTCCATCCAAAAATTATAGCACCTAGCTCCTGTTCCTTGAACTTTCACTGGGTCAACAGTAAGAGCTTCGGACGGCGGTTTCGATTTCGGACAGCCTTTAACTCCAATGTCATTACGCAACCGAAACACAAATGGATGAATCTAGTCAAATCTGGGCTTACAGCCTTCCGAAAATGTACTACAAAGTGTGCGCTCTCTTCTCTCCGGACATTTTCGCTAATTTCCGTGAGGTGAGCAGGTCCATGTCCGTTTGTTTGCTTGTCTTGAAGCTAACATAACAAGCTGAAACAGTCCAAGTCCTTGGTGACACTGTTTTGAAACTTCTGTCAAGATGGTGGTATTCTGAAAACCCTTGTATTCACTAAAGTGCTTGATGTAAAGTTTGGATAGTCCAAGCCCTAGTACCTTTATCTAGGATATGCACTTACTGCATATCCTAGATAAAGGATCACCTCCTGAGCAGAAGCAGATGATCTCACGCTTTGTGTCGTAACAGCACAACTCTTGATTTCAGAGCATCCCCAGATCACTGTTCTCCCAGGTAGAGCTTCTATTGTGTGTTTTGTGAGAAACAGCGTTCTGTTTACTCCAATCATAACACTTTAATGCACCCATATGGAAGAGAATGTGTGAGACCACTTAACCAGCAAAGGGATGATTTACGCATTGGCAGTTGAAGGTGTAAACACAGACAAGTTGGCGCACTCACAATGCACACACACCTGGCACATCCCACACCCTTTTCATTTGCCTTCTGACACACGTGTTTAATGGCAGGCTTATGCACACACACACACAAAGTCATGGAGCTCTCCCATACTCCCACATGCTCTGTACATAAAAGTTGCAGCCCACCCCACCCTCTCGCACACTGTCTTAGTTACACACACAGACGTAGAAACACTGAGGGCCCTGGGGGAATGGAAGGCGCTGAAACTAGTTGTGTGTGTGTTGGGTGTTGGATACAGCTGGAGCTGGATCTGGTTACTGAACACTCCCTATTCCTCACTTTTATAACTTAACACGAACCGTAAATGGTGTCCACATGCTCAACTGACCCCGTACCTCATCTTGTGAGCTGATTAACAGATTTTGCCTGCGCAGATGCCTGTCAGCAAAGCACGCCCGGCGAGACTTTCATGGTCCCAGTTCACACCATATCAGTGTGGTTTACAGAGATAAAGAGAAATGTATTTGTGTGCATGTGTCAGATCGTGCATGTGAAGGTGCTTCCTCTCTGGCGGTTTGTGTAGTACCAAAAAAAAAAAAAAAAAATGAACCAGTGGGGTGAGATTACCGGCTCACCTCCAAATACCCAACGTTCAACTGAATGTGTTTGCATAATGATAGTGCGGGCCTTGCTTTTCCTTCAATGTCCCTCTCTCTGTTTTCCCTCTCAATCAGCTCTAGCATGTATCTTTCATCTTCTTCCAACACCTCTCCTTGCTTTTCCCCTCAGTTTATGTGTTTTCCCCCAATCGTTCCCCTTCTCTCCATGTGAGTTTTATTGCACATTTGAGCAATCTGTAATCATTGCATGCACTGCAGGCAAAAAAAGGGGGCCAAAAAGGAAGAAAAAAAAAAACGGCTTGCAACCCAAAAAAAGAGGATGTAAGAGGAGAGACAGCACCAAAGACAAATAAAAGACACCTGGAACGAAACGACAAAAAAAAAAAAACATACAGGATATGAGGATGAAGTAGTCAGATAAGCGCAGAGAAATGAGGAGTAGGGAACAGGAAAAGGGGGAGACAGTTACTTGGGTCCACCACACCCCTCAGGTTCCAGACCTCTTGAAAAAAAGATCCGTCCACATTTAGAGAGGGTGACACATTTCTTTTCTTCACTAATGATTGTCAAGCTGAACAAGGAGACATCAATTAGATGTTAATTAAAGCAAGCACAATGAAGGAAGTCAATTGAGATGGAACAATATACTAGTAAGGCTTACATATAGACAGGAGGAATGATAGATAGATAGATAGATAGATAGATAGATAGATAGATAGATAGATAGATAGATAGATAGATAGATAGATAGATAGATAGATAGATAGATAGATAGATAGATAGATAGATAGATAGATAGATAGATAGATAGATAGATAGATAGATAGATAGATAGATAGATAGAAAGAGCCACATCTGCATAAAATTAGAGCCTGTGTAGATTTACTAATTGTAGGCTACATGAATCATTACCTTGCGCTGCGGTGTGTGAGGCCAGCAGGCTCCCTAATAGCAGAATCCACAGGTATGACATCATGGGAACGCGCCTTTCTGCTTTTCTTCGGGTAAATCGGGGTTCACTCTCCCTTTCTGCGTCCTTCACCAAGGTCAATTAGCCGGCCCGGAGGTTTTCAGGTGGATCTGGAGGGCGTGCTCGCTCGTCCCGTCGGCGTGTCTGCTGTGCCTTGCTGCGCTTCGGACCAGTCCCGCCGTGCTCCAGATGCTCAGGCTCAGTGCGCGCCGCCGCGGATCTGCCGCCGTCTTTTGTCTGGATTGGAGGAGAGCGAGTCCGGTCTATCTTCAGGTAGGCGGGTCTCCCAAATATGGGCAAACCGGCGGGCAGGGCTGGTGCTGCGATAACTTGCTGTTGCTGTGGTAACATGAATTGATTCGTAATCAGCAGTGTTTTTTTTATTACTATTTTGTTTCGGCACAGGCACGCCAATGACCGATGAGCAATCATTTCATTAAACCCATGTGAAACCTGTTTCGTGACTCACCTTCTCTCATTTTGACATAACCATGGGAACGAAGCTACACAGGCACGTGCAGAGACAATTTTGGGGGCAGGTACTCAAATATATAAAAAAGACACCCATCGCTCAAAATTGTTGCTAAAACAAATAAAAAACACAGTAGGATATATTTAACGAGTGTATTTATTTTCTTGACACCAACAAAGTGCGTCTGGCACGTCTAATCAAACTGGACGACTCAGTTATGAATTTGAATAAATAAATTAATAACAGGCAGCAATGGCAACAAAACAAAAGAGGCAAAGCAAGGCAAGTTTATTTGTATAGCACTTTTCAGTAACAAGAGAAATCAAAGAGAACAAAAAAAGAAAAAAAAAAACAAAAACAGAACAGGGCCGTCTGTGCATGCTTTTAAATAATCAAACATTATGTTAGAGAATCAGCAACAAATACTGTAACTTAAAACTTACCAAAGCTCTGCTCTGAATAAATTAAATACAAATAAAGCATCTCTATATACTTAATAAAATACAACTATTTACAAAGGAGGTGAGGCTCGCTACTCAAGAGAGAAGAGATCCTGTTCTGTTGGGAGCAGGGTTGTTCAGGGAGCACTATACACATTAATATAACATCACCAATATCAACATACCTCACCAGACCAGGGAGGGTCTGGGAGCTCAACTTAAAAACTACTTTTCATTTTGAATCAGAAACCCTCTTTGGGTAATTTATGTCAATAATGAGCCTATGATTACACCAACAAAATCAAATAAACAGCTAAAAACCATGTTCCTATATATTCTTCATTGCTGAATGCTTGTCTGTATCATTGAACATTGGTCTTCAGTTAAAATTGCTAAAGGTCCACATGGGGGCCTGTTTCCCAACGGAGGTCAGAACTCTAAATAACGTCACAATTTTTTGTTGCTAATTGCTTTCCCTATAAGAAAATTTTAATTAGGCTTTGAACGCATGTAATGCTATTCATCCTCAAGAACTCTAAGCAGCACTGACATTTGCCATTCAAATGTGCCATTATCAAACTTTAAACATGCTTTAATAATATCTGACTCAGAACAACAGAAAAACAACAAAATTACAGCTTTTATTAAAAAAAAGAATATAAAATCTTTACAAATTTTAAGATCAATTCCTTAAACTAAAAATCTGTGCAATAAGTAAATACATGTATTTTTAATGCCGAAAAAAATTGCATAGTTCATACTCTGTGCTATTCTCAATAGCTTTAGAACTTTTCAAAAAATGTCAGAAAATAGTCCAAATGTGTATTCAAGAAAACAGATTTGCAAATATGTCCTGGTGGGCTCCCATCTCTGAGATTTGAGCATTTGTCAAACTTCACTCGTGAAGTTCCCATGCAGTTTATAGCTGCCTTTGCATCGCCTTTTCAGTGGGAAAAAAAATATAGAGTAAAAAAGGTTTTAGTGCCTTCACATGAAAAACTGTCACATCTGGACCCGTATTTGCAGACTGCTGGATGTATATCATGTCTCATTGTTATGAAAAGGTAAGCTTTTTAAGCAGGTGAGGCATACATTTGCTTAGCTTAACATGGTTTATCTATTCATCTCTCTTCAGATGCGCTTCTTAACTATCCAAGACCTGCATCTTGAAAGCCCTGGCCACTTGCAGACACCTCTATCTCAGACTCCAGCGATGTTGTAACACCTGGTCCTATTCAGGTTTGAGTGATCAGTATGACTGGAAGAGCGCTACATAAGTTCAGAACATTTATTCTTTCCTAAAGGTAACAAATAAGAGATGTTGAAGCAAACCCTGAGCACTGCTCTCCCCCGTGAAGGGACAGCAAGACATTGATGGCAAGGAACCTGCTTAAGAAATGGAAGAAAAAAAATCCACATTTGCCAAACATGTCATATATAATGCAACTCTTGATCCTCTTACACTGAAAGCTCACAAAAAATTACCACAATATGTGGGTAACTCAATTGTTGCTGCTGAAAGGACCTTCTTAAAGCTCAAATTAACTAAAACCGTGGATTTGCCATTATGAATGATGTTATGGATCACATTGCTACAAAAAGGCAAGACTTGAGGTTGCCTACCAGGTCAACTTGAGAGCTTAAAACCTCTCAAAATTTGGACAATGTCCATGGATGGCCTCCATCGACAACCATGGACATAATTCTGCCTCCAGTTTATTTTGTTTATAGGGCCCAATGTTTAATGTAATGCATATTATTGCATTTTTTTTACTATAGCTATTTATATTTTGTTGTTTACACTTGTTTTGATTATATTTTATTTTGTGTGATAAGTATATCATTTATACTTGGGTTTTGTGTAAATTTTGCATGTGTTTTAATTTTGTTGTATATAATATTTATTACGGTGGC
Source organism: Fundulus diaphanus (assembly GCA_037039145.1). NCBI lineage: Eukaryota > Metazoa > Chordata > Actinopteri > Cyprinodontiformes > Fundulidae > Fundulus > Fundulus diaphanus. The sequence goes on from CM073132.1 coordinate 38,258,987, forward strand.
CGACTGGGTCACCTGTACAGCAAAAATGCTGCACGATGTACAACATAGAGTTTTCCTTAAAATAGTTAGTGGGGGGCAGCATGCCATAATTTTGCCTTAGAAGCCAAAATGGCTACGGTCGACTCTGGTCAGAGAAGTTAGAGCTGCATGCCGAGGAGGAAGGTTGCAGCTGTGCAGCCTTCAGATCAAGTCTGGGCAGAACTCTCACAAGAACCCAGATAAATGCCCGACAGTTATTTAAATTCTTTTTGGAGGAACGGATGCCAGAGAGGGCAATTAAAAAAAAAAAAAAAAAAAAAAAAAAAGCAGTGAATGGAATTTTTTGGCTGCAGCAGGAAGTGCATTTTTCGCATTCAGGGTCAAAGGGCAGCTTATTAAGCACAATTAGGGGTCTATCGGTGCACATGTCAAAGTACATAATTTTTAAACCTACTCATTTCAGGGTTTTCTAGATTCTAAAAAAAGACACACCAATACAGCAGATGTAGTTGTATACTTTTATCATATGTAATATCTAATATGCTGAAAGCCGACAAATGACAATCTGGTTTGGTTTAAATTATTAAGCTCCAGACTCAACTTGTTAAAAGTATACCTCTAAAGGATAAGAGAAGTATCACAACTCATTCTGCCAACATCGCACATTTGAGCCGCTTCCTGGTCTGCCTGATGGAAGGTTTTGTCCATTTTGAGACGGAAGGTGGCGCCATTTAGCCGTTTTCCATTGTTTTCTAACCTGGTAAAAAAAATCCTCTCCAAGGCATTAAAACTCTCATTGAAAACCTACTAGCGCAGAAAATGTTGCATGTTTCCCATTTTTTAGGCATATAACTAATCAAAAACCCATTATAGTTCAGCATATAAAATTAAAACAGCCGTTATTGAAATCTAATACCAAAATTCTTATTAAAAAAGATTTCTGTTAATGTGAACCAAACTTTGTCAAAGTAAATAAGCCTTCTGTTAGAAACGCCATTTTCTTTTGTAAGCGCCTCAGACGGAAAGTGGAAAAACACTATCATCGCGCCATTCAGACATCCTGGATGAAAACAGACACACCCATCTGATTTCCCTGTGGAGGCAAGCGGCCAACATCAGGTGAAGCCAGTTTGTGGTAATAACCGAATCACATTCAAAAGCCAGGCCATTGTATTTTGTCTAGGCAAAGCAAAATTATAAACACAATAACCTGAAAAACAGTCATGCAAAACTAATATTTGTTTTAGATGTTATGCAAAACGAGAATATAACGCAAATGCTGATTCTTGGGGGGGAAGGATGAAACAAAATTAATCAAAAGGATGCTTTTAATTAGAGTTTTAGTACAATAATTACATTTGAGTCATTTACTATAAAAAAAAAAACAAAAAAAACAATGTCTCAGCATGAGAACATTTCAGTAAACAGTACATCCTGAAAAAAAACAAAAGAAAAATACGACATTTGCTACGGTTCTCAGCACAACATTCAGATGTCAGATCCATTTGGCACCAAATCCCTCTCCACTGTTACAATGAAATGGTTGCTTGGTTAATAAGACATCCAACAGTGAAGATTTGATTTATGAGTTGCTGTGTTTTGGTCACATCAGGAAAAAAACCAAAAAAAAAAACCACAGTGGTGAGGCGCATTAGACGTTTGGTATAAAAAGGCCAACAGGTTTTTCTTGGACATTGTTGCCGAACACCACTTGTTTTGTTAAGACGGTAAAGGTCGACAGTAAAGAAAAGGCGGTGCTATGAAATCACACACACGTGCTGCTTTTCACACAGGTTAAAGCACACAAGGCAGGTAAACACACCAATGGCGATAAGGGTTGTACCTTTGGCTGATCATATTCTTTACTTCTTTCTCTTAGAAAAAAACAGTAAGAAGTGAATCAGTTTTATACTCTCCGCCTGTCGGCTGTACCTTAAAGGCACTTGGTCCTCACAATACTGGTCAGCTTTCAATTAACAGTACCAGAAATACTACGTTCAGCATGACATGAAAGACAACGCTAAAGGAGATCTGGTGATGTAGTGGTTTTCTGAGTCTATTGTCGAGGCAGATTACTTTAAAAAGGAAAAAAAAAGATCTTTGGCCAGTCATCAAACTCTTGGACATTACAGAAAACTGTTCTTAACATTTAAAAAGGAGTTCAGAAACAGCTTTAAGTATTTTTTTTTGCAGGTTTTACCTGAAACCAAAAAAGCCACATAGTAGTGATGCAAGTGCAAGTACAGGCAGTTTTGACAACTAATAATTAGGAGCTCCACAGGTGACACGAATTTGAGTTGCATACATCAAGAACCTTCTCATGTGAAATCCTTTCATCCTTTCAGATGAGAAAAAAAAAAGAAAAAAAAAAAAAAAAGAAGAAGAATTTTGCACAGTTTGTGCCAAACTTTCCACTTGGTCATGCTGGTAAATGTGCTGCTAAGAATGAGAGCGGAACGTCTGGATTGCCTGCAGTCTGAAGGTTACGTCAGCGGAGGAACGCTTTAGACACCGGCATTCAAAAAGGTGATTCGATTAAATACGCGTCTTCATCTCCACTGGATGTTTTCAATAAAAAAAAAAATAATCTTCACACAGGAGGATGCGGATAAGTTGACAGAATTATTATCAGTAACATTGAAAGCAAAAAAAAAAAAAAAAAAAAGAGGCAGTGAAAAAATCCCAGTCTGTATTATTTGAAAGATGCTTTTTCTTTTTGGTGAAATCGGCACATAAGGTGGCTCACATTTTATTGAAGCACTCTTTGGCGTTGGACCACACTTGTATTCCCTGAAACAGCAAAAAAAAAAAAAAAAAGAAAAAAAAAAGAGTGTCAGAAAAAAAATGAGACGGCTTGAATTATAAGAGTATCATGAAAATTGTTCTGGAATGAAAATGCCAAAGCAGCCAAACTAGCAGGTACATAAAGAGAATTACTGGGAAAAAGAAGAACTGAAACCTGTACCTTCTTACACATGCTAATCTGCATGATGGCATAGCTGATCAGTGCTTCGCGCAAGTCCTTGTCCTTCTGCTCCTTGAACCGCTCAATGTCCGTCCACGCTTTTTCCACAAACTCTCTGATGACACAAACAAAATCTACTGTCAGTCTGTCTGTGTGAAAGAAAAGTAGAAGAAAAAAAGAGGAATAAGCTAGAGGAAGAGGAAACAATGGATTATTTTCTTTGTGTTCATTTATTCACATGCTCCTTCCTGTTGTTTGTACTGAGGCAGGTGGCTTTTGTGTATGAAACCACTGACTAGACAGGCAGCTGTGCAACATCATCACAGAAATGCATTATCCACTACGAGCTGCACTTGGCTGGCTTTGTTTGGCCGAGACAAGCTTCTAAGCAGACACGGCACGGCAGGTAGCCGTGTCAACGGGCAAAAATAAAAGCTAGGAGTCGTGGACTCACAGTCCTGCTAAAGATTTAGACCAGAGGTGTCCAAAGTGCGACCCGGGGGCCATTTGTGGCCCCTGTACAGATTCTGGGTGGCCCCTCAATTGCATTTCAAGAAGGATTTGGTCCATTGTGGCTGATGCAGACGGAAGATTTTAGTGTTTAATTAATCCTACAATGGAAAATGTTAAGTACAACAAAAAGTATTCATCTTTTAATAAACATACTTTTGACATTCGCTTTAATTTCATAGCAACATCTGTCCAATTATATTTAGTTACTCAAATGCAGACTTTGGTGCATTAAAATCTGCTTTGAATTATTGAAACTGGCTAATTCCAGCAAGTGTTTTCAAGGAACAACCGACCTAAATACTATTCTTGTATTGCTAGACCAAAAATAGTTTATTATTGCTAGAGTCAAATTAAATTGTTCAAAATAATTTACAAACTGGATGACCATCTTTTAAATACGACAAATGAGCAAAACCCTTTTTTTTTATTGTGGATCGACAATAATTTAGACATTCATTTCCTACAGAAAATCTGTCTAATTTATTTATTTAAAATGATCATATTTTGTAGAGCAGGTAAAACATAATTTTTTTTTGTTTAAAAAAATAAATTGTGTTAATTTTTTGGCCCTTGAGTTCCTTTGGCCCATGAGCCGAAAAGTTTGGACACCCCTGATTTAGACGAATAGGAGTCTGAAAAGGTAGTAAAGTCTTTGTTACGGTTTCAAGTTGACCCCTTGTCGTTAAAACATAAATGCATATCATCAGGGATTTCCTATTCAACACCTGCCACTTCACTGACATGACTGAAAAGTACAACAAAAAAAACCTCTTAAGCACAAAACACAAATCTAAGGCTGCGCAGCATCTGGGTAACCTGCAGAAGCCTACAGGTGTTAAATGTCAGGATGCCAATTTGCCCTGCGATAAACTTAAGTATGGGATGTTAGTCTTTCTGCTTTGGATTCACAGGAAACCACGACCCTGGATAGCGTGTTTTCTATGCAGATACAGAAACAAATTAAGCAGATTAATGCGATTCCAATAAGATGTGGCATACAGAATATGAATGCATGCCACTTATAGAGCTAACCAATACACACGGCCACCCAAGCACGTGATGCCAATCTGATATTGTGCACTTCTACCATGACTGAAAGCCAGTACAGTGGGATTTTCATCTTATTTTATAATTTAGTCGTGTAATCAAAACTGTAGAGCTAAAAGTCTAATCAGACTCTTTTTTTTTTTAATACAAAACTTGTCTAACTAAAGTTACAAGCTACTTAAATAGTGAATAGCAGAGCAAAATGCCAAAATAAAGTTCAAAAAACCCCACCAGGTGTATCACCATATATATATATATATATATATATATATATATATATATATATATATATATATATATATATATATATATATCCAAGAGCTCTGTGTAAAAACTGAAATTGTGTCTTGTATAACCAATATTTAATTACTGACATAATAGTAAAGAGATAATTGCAGTCGAAGGTCAGATGTGATTTTATCTTTCAGATGCATATTCATTCAGTAAAAAAACAAAACAATGTAATGTTATTTATGTCTTTTCAAATAGCATCTAATTTTAACTTTGAAGAGCCATTTTATTGTCTTCAGGTCCCAAATATATTTAGTGCCATGATACAGTATTTTCTCCCTATCAGATTTAGTCCCCATACTGGAATCCTAACCTTTTGTTTTATTGCTTTTATTTTGGAATAACAACTTCTCAGACTGTATTAACTGGATCACTTTTTACCCGGGTTTGCCCCGTTCCTATTCTCGCTCCTATTTTGGAACGAAAATGCTCCTATTTTCGTTTTCCGAGGCAAATGGAATGCAACGTCTGTCCAGAGTTTGACCAGGGAACTCCAAAACCTTCATTCCGGGTTTTTTTTGGCCAGTCTGAGGTGGGCTTGCTAGTATGCTTTGGATAATTTTCCCGCTGCATGACCCTAGTGTGCTTTTACTTTACGTTGTAAACAGATGGCTGGATATTCTCCCTCTGGACTCTGTGCTAAAGCGCAGAAGTCATAGTTTAATTAATGACAGCAGGTCGGCCAGGTCCTGAAACAACTAAGAAACCCCAAACCTGCACACCGGTCCGACTGTCTGTTCTTTTTTTTTTTTCTTTCTTTTTTTTTTAATGGTGTTAGTTGTACAGAGTCTCCAGAAAAATTTACGTTTGTCTCACTAGACAACAGAATATTTTCGGAAATGTGTTGGGAATGATCAAGATAGTTTTTGGCAAAAGTGAGACGGGCTTTTGTGTTCTTTTTGCTCAGCATGGCTTCCAGTTTTGGCACTCTTATTGTTGCCTTTACTGTCTAGTCTCTCATTATTGAATCATAAACACTGACCTTTACTTAACCAAGTGAGTGCTTTAAAGGAGCAGTAAGCGATTTTTCACCACTAGGTAGGGCTGGACAATTAATTGCATTTGCAAAATAATCACAATAAAAAAAAATAAAGAAAAAACACAATTTCCAAGTCGCTGAGGTCATAATCTAAAGGGCAATAAAACTCCCCTAATTAACTCCCTTAACTAGTTTTGTTTGTTCAAGGATTGCATTTATTTATTTTTATTTAAAAATAATATAGTTATACATATTTCTTATGTTCCATGTTCATGATAAAGTCTCCAAAAGAGTTTTAAGTTGCTGTTTTTTTTAACAAGTTTATTTGTTTAAGGATTGTATTAAGGGCTGCATTTATTCATTTTTATTTAAAAATAATTCCGTTATTTTAAATACGCATTTCTTGTGTCCTTGTTTAAGATACTGTTTAAAAATAAACTGTTCAACAAAACACCTTTTGTTCCTTTTTTTGTAATTTAGACATTTTGAAATAAAATTTTGTGTTGTAATCATAATACCGTGATATTTTTCTATACGGTTATCATACAATCACAATTTCACACCGACCCATGCCTATATACACACACAATACTGCGTTGTTATCCTAAGTACTACTCAATTACTCACCATAATTAACTTGAAAGAACAATTCTTCCATATTGTGCATTGAAGCTTTAGAAAGATTAACCGGGAGGGAAGGAAATCTAAAGGACACTCGGAAAAAAGCCTTACTGGCTCTCTGCGTTCTTCTCCTTGAGAGCATCTTCTCCCTCCTGGATACTCTGCTCCAGGGCTGCCACCTTGCTCTCCCTCTGCTCCTGAGTCTCTTGGCCAAATAATTTACTAGTCATTCCTTTCAGAGAAAAGATTCGCACCGTCTGCACACACACAGAAAGAAAGAATTGTTTAAATTGAAAACAGGTTCTATAAAACACTAATTGCATAACCGTTCCAAAACACGTTTACAACTCAAAAAAAGTACCATTAAATGCCTTTAAGCAGTGCACCTGACAAAAGCCTTAATGCGGTACCCGTATTTTGAGTCGGACTCTTGTTTTTATTTGGTACAAAAGTGAATGAGCAAGGGAGAGATAAAAATGTGTCGTTACGCCAGTTGCCAGCTCTTCTTTCTGTTGCTTCCTGTAGGTTAGGTCCTGCGCTGCCATCTCCAGCTCGTACTGGATCAACTCGTGTTTTTTGCAGACTGACCTAAAACATAGCAGAAATTATAGAAAACGTTAAATTAAACAAAAACTCTTTAAACAAATTTTTGTTCAAGTCATAGATGATCCTAAAAAAGTACCCGAGTGGAACTTTATATGAAAATAAAGATCATAATGAACAGAATGTAACAGTTTCTTTATATTTCATTTGGATCTTCATTAGCTGCAGTTGTGTGCAGCTACTTTTCTTGGGGCCCGCATAAACAATACAAATGCACAACTAACACAAATAGAGATAAAAACAAATCAACAGCAAAATAAAATATGCTGTTATGAAGGCATGTTTTTCTTCTTCCTGAAAAAAACGCAAATGTTAAGATTATGCCTGCTTTATAGATTAAATACACGTACATACCATAATAATAACATTTATACATACACATTTATGTAATCCATATACAATATATTGTATATAAACAAACAAAGATTGAATAAATCAATATCACATTATAGGATGGTTAAAAAAAAGTTAGTTCTTCAAAAACTGATTGAAATTCCTTATTCTGATACATCTATTATGTTTTTAGGTAAGATATTCCATGTGAACATGGCTCTATAAGAGGCCGACCTCCTCAAAGAATCTGTATGAACCTTTGGTAAAATAATCAACCTTCGATTTAATCAGTGACACGGTAAAGAGAGGCTCTTAAGAGCTCATTCCTTATTGCTTATGATGTGTTGCTAGCGGCTTGGCCACTGTACAAGAGCACCAGCTGCTCAACTGTGCCATAAGCTGCTACCCACAACTTCTCAACTCGTACTTAAAAGCAAATAAAGGCAAACCAAAATCTGCCAAAGACAAGATGGGACAAAACTTAAGATTTAGATAAAACAAAGAGTGAACTGGTAGATGAAGATCAACCTTCAGGACAGCTAAAAAGCAGGAATGTTCACCTGTTTTGGGGTTTTCATGGGAGCATGGTTTGAACTGTAAGAGTATTAACAGAAATTAGATTTTCAATGATGTCTCACATGATCACTGCAACCTTGATGCATACCTGATGTACTTGATTTGTCCAAGAATAACTGCAGCATTCTGGACTAATGCTTTATTTTTAAGGCTAATTTGAGGCTTGTGGCTTCACTAAAATGTTGAATATCAGTAATTTTACGTATGGAGACTGGACTGTTTGTTCATTCGATTAAATACATTGTTGGAATAGGAAGCAGATACTAAAAACCTAAAAGTGACAATTTTGTTTAACATTAACAATTGGAACTGAAGCTATCCAAGGCAAATGGCAACTTATATTTGATCTGATGTTTTAATCAGTCATTGTTTCCTGCACTATTCTATGGTTTGCAGATTACAGGTAGTTTTGGGTGAAAAAAAACAAACATTTAAAGAGAAATCAAAGATACTTATTAACGTTGAGTTGTGAGGCAATAAACACTTTTCATAAGACCAAACGGGGTTGGACACTCTGGCAACATGGAAGGTCCCGCCGACATTTTATGGCCGTCATTTATAGGAGTTTGCTTCTTTTACACCAATTCACCTGACAGCGTCAGTGTAGAAGAGGTACTCCTTCAGTTGGTCTGCATAGTGCTCCTCCTCTTCAAGAATGTCGTCTATTGATGCAGCATACCTGGACACAAACACACCAAGCTCTTCATTTGGAGACGAGCCAAAACGAAACATGTAGTTTCAGTGCGTGTGAACACAGTGCTTATCAGTAACTAAGATAAAACGATCAAGTGTTAGCAGAAGGGTGAAAGATAGGAGTTCCAGCCTGCTACTTACGTATCCATGTGGTGGCCAGCACTCTGCAATCCATCCCCCATTTCTTTTTCTATTGCACTCCACTCACTGGAAAACAAACCGTTTTTGGCCACGTTTACTCCAGTATTTGGGTTCAAACAACCAGTGGAGTTTTAAATAATTCAGAGTACTCTATTTTTTCCTCCTTCACTATACATTTATTTGGATACATTCTTCTACAGCTAAATGTTTTAATCAGACGTCGCCTTCAAAATGATTAAAATGGCCCTTCAAGCATAACATTTCAGACTAACAGTCATCTTTCAATAAGAATGGGAAAGACTTCATTGTTAAAACATCAAAACCGTATCAATGTAAAAAAATTATCCTAAACAATGGTTTACCTGAAAACTCTGCCGTAGTTGGCATGGACTTTATAAACTCCATACAGTCTGTCTGCCACTCGCTGAAACAAAAAACAGCAACATTTGGATTTGTTTTGTTTTACTTTAAGCGCTCTACTTGTTTAAGGTTTTCAGATTATATTCCAACTACTGTCAGAAGCTTCACTAAAATGTTAACGGATGCCTAATTAAATGTGAATATTGCTTGTGACCAAGAAAAAAAAAAATAGAGTGACTGATGACAGAAGCATCCAAAATCTAGGAGCAGATTATCCACAGAAGTTCAAAGTTCAAAAAAATATATATTCACATCATGAAGCTGCAAACATAAACCAAGAAAACATAAATAACTAAATAAATGATTTAATTGAAAGCTAAATGTGGGCTGGATCCCTTATGTCCGAACTCACCGCTCTGATCCTGAGTAACTGAGAGATGACCGTGTTCAAATCATCACTGTAGTGTTTCAGAGCTGTGAATCGCCTGAAAAACAGAACATTTTTCTTTTTCAGTTTATAATGAACTTCAGCTTTAGCCATTTTTAAACACTCTTTGTCTCGCAGCCAACGTAATTGCAGTTCTCATGGATATTTAATGAAGTCTGCTAACTAACAGTTTATATAAAAAAATTAAAAAGCTGCTTCACTTTCAGAAAACTCAGTGTCTTCAGACTGATGGGTATAATTGACTTTCTTTATTTGTTCTTAGATTACTTTCGATAGGGGTATGACGTGTTCCTTTAAGAGCTCTTTTAGCTCTTACAGTTGTAACACAGGTTCTATTTAACGTCATTTAAAAAAATTGTCTTTCACCTACTTGTCAGGATTCTTGACTCTGAACATGGCACTTAATGACTTTAATCTGGAGTCCACCTTTTGGAAAAGATTTTTTTTTTTATTTACAAATGAAGTGCGGAAAATCTCAACCGTGATACAATCCAATATCATACGGCAATACCAATATTAGCAGGACTAAAACTATATATAAATACATTCAGCAACAGAAACTTGATCCAACCTTGTCTTGGAAACCTGTCTCGAGAACCGCTTCCCTCCATCCCTTTTCCTGAGGGCATTTTATTGGCACAGGCCAGACAGGGATACAACAATATGTAAAATAAGTAAAGATAAAGTCAAAGGTCAACAGTATCAAATACAAAACTAAAAGACTAATTCCAAAACAGGATTGAGCCGTGGATTTGCAGTTTTTGGTCTCAAATTGCAATATTGTTTAACTCAAAAAATGTAACCCTAAACTGTATAATAATAATAATAATAATAATAATAATAATAATAATAATAATAATTATTATTATTATTATTATTATTATTACTACTACTACAGTGAGGTCAATATGACCATTTAACCCACTATTTGGCTTGGTTTCCTGACCTGCCTGCAAGGACTTTGTTCAGTCCAGCTACAACTGAACCGGTTCAGACTGAAAATTTAGACTGAGTATGCTGGCTGCTGTATGAGTGCATCAATTATCCTTTCAAAATTGCATAGCAGAAAATTAGCAGAAGAGCTACATGCAAACTGCTCACCGGAACCCTTATAATGAGACAAAGCCCAAAAACAATGCATTTTTGTACCAAAGCCATGTTTGCAACAGCTTTGCAGCTCAGGGTTTAGATCAAAGCTATACTGGAAACATTCAGGTTGTCAAATAGCAGTGGACTACAAAAGGGCCATTAGGAAATCTATATTTGGTTACAAACCTCTGTGAGGAAGAGGAAGAAAATGTTGTCATTAGACAGAACAGGATGTGATGCAACACGCAGCAGGAAGTTTTCCAGACCAACTCTCCGCCGCTCTACAAAATCTGGGTCGAGGTTATCCGCTGAAAGCTTGTGCCACACAAACTCTGCCTGCAGGAAATGCAATCAGGTCAACGAACCGAAACTGGTAACAGCAAAAACACAGGCCTCTGAAGCGATCCATCCGACTGGTCTCCAGGTTTAATAACTAGTCCACAGTCGTACCGCAGCTCAAGTTTCACTCACCCTTTTCTCTGGCAGTGGAGGGATGATGACGTAGGGGTACGTGACCAGGAGGTATGTTCTGAGAAGCTCAAACTCACTGTAGCGTCTCCACAAAGTGTCCGGTGCAGGTGGCAGCCCTCCTTCTGAGACCGTTTCAGCCGGCCTTCAGGCAGAGAGAGATGGGATGAAACGGCATTTTACCACTAAAGATGCTAGGAAAATTGAGATTCTGTTCTTACTTGATACCAGATGGAGCCAAGGGAAGAAGACACAAAAAACAATTTCACTCTTATGTTAGTGGTGCATTTTTTTTTTTTTACATTTGTCTTACAAAAAAAGAAATTTGTGTAATAAAATATTGCTTCCAGTTCTGTAGGGAAGGGTTACTTTACCCCTTAAGCAATTTGGGTACAAAGCACTTGTAATGATATGTTGGCATCTGACTCAGCCTAGATGAAGACAAGTCATCCTTACAGCTGCTCTCACTGATTGTAATAATGCTTTGTGAGTTTCTAAGCTGCTCAATCCATTGGGGATCATTATCAAAGGTTACTCAGTAAGGCACTCTGTTTGGTTCAGTTCAATTTTATCGTCCATCAACTGACATTTATCCTGTCCTGACCCAATATATTAAAAGATGCCGTCATGACACACTGTATAAATCACATTTAAAATTCACACAGAGCAACCAACATAGCATGAGAGCAACTGAAACGGATTAAAAAGCAATAAAAGATAATGAAAGAGAGTGCACACACTAAAAAATACACAATTACCCGGACAGTTATTTTTTGGTAAGTGTTTGCATGGCTGGCAGAATAAAAAAAAAATGTATTGTATAAATGCAAAATCACAGCCAGATAGAAGCAATTGAGATGGAGTTACAGGGGTGAAAGGCATCTGTTGACAGTAGTGTTAAAATTTCACATATCATGAGAAGTTTTTGGGACTTGCTGATCGCATTCCCTGCTAGTCCAACACACAGAGAATATGTTCGGGTCTCTTTCGCACAGGTGACCCTAACACAGAGTTTAATGTAACTAAAGCCCCATTTACACTACCCTTTTTTAACCGATCCATGCCGAGTTCGGACCGAGCTTGGATCAGTTAACCGCGCCGAGCTTGGTTCTTATGACCATTTACACATCACGCTAGCACGGTTCCTCGCCTCCTAGTGACGATCTGCGGTACTACTGCTCTCTAGGATTGAAGAAGGGAATCAAGGAAATAAAAATGGCGGCGCCCGTAACATTCAGGAAGTTATGTTTCGTTATAATTGTGATATTTCATTGTTTGCGGAGAGTCAGACGAAGAAGGCAACCTTTGGTGAATTTACTTGACGGAGTCAGCTTTTGGGAAGTGGATAACACAAACGATAGTCTAATCAGGGCTTACAAACGCAGGAAACGACGACAGACGATGAGGTTCATCACACTGCTAAGCAGAATCATCACTGGAAATCGTGCGGCACGGTAGGGAAGCTAGTATTTTTATGAATGTCTGACGAGATTACGCGGTCTGCTCATGCGCTCTTTGTTATCTGAGAACCGTGCCACTGAAAAACCGACAAGTTGACCTCTGACTAAATTGTTTTTCAAAAACGTTTTGGAGTGGCCTAGTCAAAACCTACACTTAAAAGCTGACTGAGATGCTGTGGTGTGATGATGAACAGGACACCCACACTGGGAAAAAAAACTAATGTGGCTGAATGAAAACAATTCTGGAAAGCCGATTGGGCCAAAAATCCTCCACACCAATATAAGACTCTTTGGCAGAAAATCTGATGACTGTTGCTGTCAAGGATGGCACAATCAATTACTGGGCCTTTTCTCCCCCCCCCCTTAATACATGAGATCATTGTTTGAAAAACACACTGTTTATTCAGGCCATCCGTGTCCAATATTAAAATTTAATCAGGATGATCTGAATTATTGAAGTGACAAAACTGCAAAAAAACAGAAGAAATCTGTAGCTGGTTCACTGTAAGTTTATTGTGCATGAATGTGGCTTTAAAAAAAAAAAACAAAGTTCCCCTTTTTGCACCAGTTGCTCCTGTTTTATTAGCTAGAAGCATACAGGCACAAGCAGACGTGACCAGCCTGTGAATGAGAGCACAGCCTACCGTGTCTCTATGAGGTAGACGGTGTAGGTTTCTTGCATATTGACCGTGTTCTTCCCCGTCCTCTTATCCGCCTCTGCCACGCTTATTTCCATTTTCTTCAGCAGAGCCGTGCCTCTCTCCACCATCTGAAAACCAGAGAAGTGAGGTGGGGAATAATGAGCAAAGAAGAGCAGCACAGGTACAAAGCAGCTTTAAGGCGAGCATTTTAGGTCTGCGCAAATCACAATACAGACACACAACAGTCAGCTGGGGTGGCAAAGCCACGGAACTTGTCATTTGGTGCAGGACATGCAAACTAGCCTGCACACAGACGATGAATAGGGCTCATTCAGAGTAAACAAAACTTTCCGCTCCGACTCGCTAACTGGCAAGCTAACAGCGAGAACAGCGTTTAGAAAAAGTTTCCAAACCACGCGAGAACACCCATTTAAAGCTCCTTTCCCAACGTTTAAACAACCAAAAAGCAATGGTTGAAATTGCCGCTCAAGTTAAGAAACCTTCCACATAACCGCAACGGGCTTCTTTTGAAAACCCCTGTGAAAAAAAAAGAAAACACACACCCACTGCTAAGCGTCACCATAACTCGGCTAACTTTAGGCCACACCGGCAGCGTTTTCTCTCGGGATAATTTGACGTAGATTGTTTTACAAACATCAGCCGTGTTGGCTTTAAAGGATATCAAAGTACAACCGTGTTTATTATGTTGTTCTCCGACTCCGTTGAAGTGATGTCGGTGTTGCAAATCACAGCTACCTCTTCGCTACTTCCAGAGTCTGCCATGATCATCTGACTCCTGCTGCTGCTGCTGTCAGCTGAGCTAGCACGACGCATGCGCACTTCACTAACAGCCCTGGTAGTTTTAAATTGTTAAAAACAATTAACATAAATATCAGGATATATATAATATATGACAACATAAATTATTTACAGTTTGGAATGATACAAAAATGGTTCACTTGTCATGCATTCATTTACAAGCTCAATATATTTCTTCTTTAATCAAAACAAAATAGCTAATTACGTAAATCGTAGTAATCATTACGACTAAATATACCACGACAATATAAAAAAAATAATAATAAAAAAATAAGAAGAATCATTTTATATCTTATTTTCAGATGACAGTTAAACACCAGAAAACAGTGAATAACCACATATGAATGTCTGTACCTCTATTGACAGAATTGTCAGTATAATAAAACGATTCTGAAATGTTATAATAATGATTTTAACAAACGTTTACGTGGTCGTCTTAATGGATTTATTTCTCCACATGTGCTGTTTTCATCCTGAAGACTTTCCTTGGGCAAGACTGACATCTTCTGGTGTTACAGTAATTAAAGCCGCAATCCTTTACGCCCTTGGTCCAGAGATTTTTTTTCTTTTTCTTTTTGTCCAATTTGGAAAACAGAGACTTTTAAAAATGTGTAACATGCAAACAGTAGAACAAGCACAAGATTGTCCATTTAACTTTTTATCATTTTGTCAAGTCAAAACCACAAACTTGGATGTATTTTCTTTGAAGTTTTATGAGACCTCTGAATTGAAGTGGAATTAAATTGATACACAATTTCCAGGCTTTTCTTCTTTTTCTTTTTTTTTTTACTAATAAAAAAGCGTGGCACACATTCAGCCTCCTAAGTCTATAAGGATATCCATTGCAATTAAACTGCAAGACCTTTGAAGACCGCTTTGGTGTATGTCTCTACCAGCTTTACATATCTAGACACATTTACTTAAACTTTTTCCATTCTTGGCAATAAAGAACATGCTCAATCTGATCAGATGGAGTGTGTCTTCAATCAATTCTCTTTAATCTTCACAGGTTTCCACCTTGCATTAGTTGGAATTAGTGACTGGGCCATTCTAACACATGAATAAGTCTTGTCTAAGCTACCTCATCGTATCTCCGGTTGTATGTTTAGATTTGTTACCATGCTGGAAGATAATATATAATAGAGTTTCTTTCTCAATAACCCTACACTCTTTACATCTGACCATGTCCCGGATCCCTTGCTTAAGAAAAGCCTCCCCTCAGCACGATGCTTCCACTGCCACGTTTCACTCTGGGGACTTGCTTTAAGCTTTAGAATGACTTAACCTCCTAACTTGTTTTGTGTGTTCTTTGGTCTTACTGACGCTGCTCGCTTCACTAATTAACAAACTAAAAATAACTAATCTAACAAACAGAGGTCTTCATAGAACATCTGTATTTATATTGAGATTAAACTATTTACCAACTATTTACCAACTTCTAGAGACAATTGTTGGGATATTAGATAGGGACTCATTTATTCATATAGGAAATATAATTTGTGTATTGGTTTTTATAGAGTTCACCTTTGATTTCAGATTGTTAAAAGAAAAACTCCATATAACTTCCCTTTGGCTCAAGAAAAAAAGGCGATTAAGGCGCAAAAAAGGTACATAAAGCACCTTGGCTTGGGTTTAATTACCTTTAGTGCAACATCTTATGGTACTCAGCAAAATAAAATATAAAAAAAAAAACATTTTCAGTATTTTTTGTGATTTCTTTTATTTTTATAGACCCACATCTTTTTTAGTGGAATATGGGCTAACTCAGACTAGCAAACAGAAACGGGACACGACACTTGAGTTCCTGTGGTCACAAAGTTGTGCAGTGTTTAATGTTTAAAGAGAAGGGTGGGGCAGCATTTAGTGAGGAAACATTTTGTATAATTCCACTGAAAGAAGCTGAGAGTTGGCATGACACGGATGAAAAGAAGGACGGGGCGAAGTTAAACTTCACAAAAAGGGGAGAAACAGTACCACACTGAAATACTGTAAAAGGATCAGTAGTGCACACTCACCAGGTATGGAGGGGTTGAGGGGGTAATGGTGGGATGTGGTTTGGGGCTGCAGCGTGTCCGGAAACCCAGAGCTTGTGCTGTGACCAGCCGTTGTCTCAGCAGCAGCATAGTTCCCATTCTTTCCTACCACTGACCTCAAACCAGTCACCACAACTTCCTGTCCGGACACATGGGCATTCACACATATTGACACAGACACATCAAGTTCAATTTGACTTACTATAACTGGCTACTTGACAACATTTTACAACTGTCTGACCAAAAGTGGCTATAATAGCAATTTATATAATGTGTGTGTGTGTGTTTGTGTGTGTGTGTGTGTGTGTGCGTGTGTGTGTGTGTGAGTGTGAGTGAGAGAGAGTGAGTGAGTTCACATGCATATAATATTTTGTGTTTTTCCTTGTTTTTCCAGTATATACTTAAAAGCAGGCTGCTCTTTCACTGTAATTGAAACATATGCCACAACACTGAAGTATAGTAGGTACTATAAAAACATAGTTTCAGGAAAATGAATATTATTTGGATTAATCAATCAGATAAAAACTATTAATCACTTAATGTTAACTTACCTTTATGTGTATTTGTAACTGTTTTGTATCTTTAAACAATTTTTTTACAGCTTGATTGTCAAATATGCATAAAAAATTAACACATGATATTTGCGTAACTATCTGTCAGTTGGTTCGACCAGTTCAACAGCAGAGGGAAGCAAAAACCACATGAAGCCACCTGTTGCACACCAGAGTAAAGCATGAGGGTAGAGTAAAATTAGTAAGAATGACCTGGTCTCATTTATTGATTCTCCATAAATGCCTATTCAGTTTGGACGGGCTAGCTTCATTAATTAATTCAATTCCATTGTATTTATATAGCGCCAATTCACAACACATGTCATCTCAAGGCACTTTACAAAGTCAAATTCAATCAAATCATACAGATTGGTCAAAATGTTTCCTTGCAACCCCCAAAAATACTTGCACTCTTAAATCATAACAACAACAAAATGAAAAAGAAAAAGGTGAGGATAAGTCAGTGTTTAGTCTTCTGGTCTCTGTTATGCTGCATCAGCTCCTTTTAAGATATTTATGTGTTGAAAAGCAAAAAATAAAAATAAAAATACAGCACGTGTTGTTTTATGTGTTTTTTGTTCAAACATTTATAACAGTAGAAATCGTGTTGAGTCTCAGCGATAGTAACTGAGGAGAGAATTCAAGCCTCAGCAGTATAGCTGATAGTGTCTGTGTGCGTTCTTTTTATTCCCTGATACAACACCAAGACAAGACAAAAATTGCACCAAATGTTTAATTGAAACACTCGGGATCAGAAACGATCAGTATTCAAGGGATTATTTTCATTAGAATATCTGGATCTGTCCAGAACTTAAAAAGCTTGGATCATAGCATCTCTGAAGCCATTGATGTCACAGCTTCTGTTTATCATTTTCCTCATCTTCATCCTTCTGTACCTGCCTTTACTGCTGGTATGTAATTTATGTCATGTGCAGTGAGCCCTTTGTTGTGTGGGACTTACAAAGTAAGAAATCGTACGATGCAAATTGCATAAAATGTGTCATATAGAACTGGTCTTTGGGATTTGTTAAATTATTTCCTTTGTATAAGCTTGATGAATTGATATTTCTTTATTTTTTTAAGCCCTTGATATTTTAATGTTAAACAAATCAATTATATTCTATTTACATTGACAACAGTATAAATTAATAAATTATTGAGTATATTTCGCACTTCAGAAAATTAGGATTTGAACATTAAAATTCAGCTATTTCATATCAAATCATTAGTGAGTAGAATATTTTAAGATTTTATACTTTTTTAACTGCTTATACAGCTTGCAGCCAATCAGCACTGTTGGGAAAAATGACTTAAAATAAATATTTCAATTCAGGTTTAAAATTACCATTGATCATCAGCTTGTTGACAAGCCCAGAAGTGCAACTTTCATTGAATCTTTCCTTGACATAGTCAAGCTTACATACGCATGTGTGCACACATTTACTGTAAATAGGCATACACACAGAGGCCCACATTTGCAAGCGCACATGCAGAGTGTGAGCAATGCAGTATAATAAGTAGCATGGCAGAAATGTGGTCAGCTTTGCCCCATGTCCAATCATTGAGAAGCCACATGAAGGCCTCATGGTATTAAAGGACAAGCCTTGGTTGACTGGGAGGGAATCTGTCATGCAACAAGGAAACTGCTTTTTTCACCGTTTTCTCCTCTTTCATGTCCTCGCAGCCCTGCTTTTTTACTCCTTCAAGTTCTGTCGCTTTTCCAGTTTGTATCCTTTCCTCTGTCTATTTTTTTAGCTACTTCTCATTATTTCATTCATTTTATGGCACATTAGCCTTCGTTGTAATATTCTCCAGCTTAAGATGCCAAGACCGCTGGAATGTTTTGTCAAAAAGGTGGGCGGACCTGGGGGGGGGCGGGACAGACCAACATGACCAATTAAGGAGGAGATTGAGGTAAGATGGACAACTTCTAAATGGTGTAATAACTACCTACTAAAATGTAATTACAATGCAATAGCAATAGACACTTCTAATGACAGGATGTGTATGCCAACGTGATTTCCTAAGTATGGCCTTGGCATAATGGGTGACTGTTAACATGGCGTGGAGATTATAGAGAGGTGTCTGAATCCAACAATCCAACCACACAGACTTGTAACAGTGTTGAAGGGCTTCATGGTCCCTTAAGACATCTTGCATTGATCAGAACTCAGACAAGCAAACTGATAATGTTCGCTTGATTAAGATGCTTCATAGCAGACATTATATTTCTTGTCAAGTATTTCAATTTCATATTTTTATTTTTAACTTAGCTAGGCTAATTGCTTGCAATGTAAAATTTGCATTGCACACATCACTTAACCATCTGTTATAGATTCTGTGTATGTATCATCCATCCATCCATCCATCCATCCGTCCGTCCGTCCGTCCGTCCGTCCGTCCGTCCGTCCGTCCGTCCGTCCGTCCGTCCGTCCGTCCGTCCGTCCGTCCGTCCATCCATCCATCCATCCATCCATCCATCCATCCATCCTTAACAAGAGCAGTGGATGGTGGCGTCCATTATTACAGAGCATCCCAGAATAGAGCCTCGTTTTATTACAAGTCCCTCTGGTTGACGTGGCTACCCAAATTACAGGCCAGCCTTCTCACACATAAAAAAGGTTGCGCTGCCGAAAACCAGCCACCTCAATAAAGGATGGATTAGAAAATCCTTTGCTTTTTTCCCTTCCTTCTCTTTTTGAAAGGTTTTCAGAACATTTTTTTCTTCTTCTGGTGTTTTGTTTTATGTTGGGGTGCAGCGGTCTTCTTCAGTGGTTCTGCTCCCCGACCCTGCGGCGGGAAAATACGCTCACTTGTGGGTTTCTGGGAAGGCAGTGGTGAAGGAAACATCTGCTGGGAGCAAAAGATATATGTACATGTGTTTTATTGTGCGTGTGTATGTCTGTATGTGTGAGCATGTGCATGTGGAACCCCTGCTGTGGGATTTTGTTTGAGATTTCAAAGCCTTTTTGAGTAATAGCAGCGTGGCAAAAGATAGCAGGAAGACATCCTGCACCATTTGCTTTATGTTACAAAACACACCGTTAAAGGTTAAATCTTTTAAATATGATCAAAACCCTATTTGAATATATATTTTTATGTTGTGTTTTCACATTCAGATCATTAAGCTAACTGACAAGACTGGAAGAAATATAAGAGGTCAAAAGCGAGCCATGTTTGTCTTAATAACCCAAAAGGAAATGTCGCTATCATTGTCTTCATTGCTTAGCCAGCCTTTCAGAAATTGTGTTATTTGGGGAATAGTTTGTTAAATAGTACCTGCCCAGTAGAAAAATCCTATGTTTTTTTTTATTTATTATTATTATTATTATTTATTTTTTTTAATGAGAGTAAATCCCATATTGAGACTTTTGGTAACTGGGAATATGAAACTGTCTTTTAGAAAGAAACAAATATGAGTCAAAGAATCAGAGTTTGATAAACATAATATACACCCAGAAACCTTAAACAAACAAAACTTAACATTATTTGATTAGTTTGGTTTAAAACCTTATCTAAAACAACCAAGTATTTTAACTTTTTGACACACTAATTTCCATCTACCTTTTTATCTGAATAGATATTTCTCTGTTAAGAAATGTTCTTATCTTGATGTGTAGTTTTTTGTTTATGTTTTGGAAAATTAAATAATTTCATTGCACTTTAATATACAAAAATAAGCCTGTTTGTCCCGTTAGTCAAAAAAAAAAAAAAAAAGGCAACCAAAATGCATTTTCCAGTTCAGGAGAACGTCATCTCCTGACCCCAGAAGCTGGTGTTCTCCTCATGTTCTTGTGGTCGCCTACCAGAACCTAACATCAGTTTGCGCCACGTCTTACTCTTAGCCGTGAGATGTTTAAGGTTATCTTGAAGCCAGCCCTTGCCGGATTTACCTGTATGTTTTAGATCAATGTCATGTAGCAGGGACCAGTTCTGCTTCAGCTTTAATTTTTAATGTTTTTGTGGTTTTTGAAGGTCTCACAGCATCCTCAAGCGCCCTTTGATTTATGCTGGAATTTATAATGGCGTGCAGGGCAGTTCCTGCTGCAGTGAAGCATTCCCAAAGCAACACACTATCACATCCATGCTTCCAATTTGTATTTAGTTCATGCTAAACATCCCCCTTATTCTTTTGTCCCAATGGTTCTGTTGCTGACCCACTTGTCCGAAGGAACTTTATTCATGAATTGCTAATTGCCTAACCCAGAAAGGTAAACTTGCACCTACAATCTATTATTTGCACAGACATTCACTTTTAAAACCAACTCTATAGAAATAACCTATTTAATTCCAGTGATGAATTTTTTTGAGGGTTTTGGGGACTTATTGTAGCATCTTGCAGTCGGCTCATAGGGTGATCATGCTTGGTTGGCCAGGCACAAAAATCGTGATGGTTAACCCGATGCATTCTGCTAATAGACTTTGTTTTCCCCAGAAAGTGGAATGGCCGACTTGAAATTATTTATCATTCAGTTTAGTTTTATATGTGTTTTCTTTTCTTATGTTTTCATCAAGTGAAACACTTTGAATTGTCTTCTTGCTCAAATGTGCTGTACAAATAAACTTTCCTTTCCTTCCCCTTTGAGCACTCTTTACATTTAAACCAGGCTCATGAGCTCTATGGATCATATCATGATATTTCCTCTTACTTCACCAATCAGTAACACACCATGCTAAATGCCTTGAGGTTTAAAAATGGTAAACCTACGTCTGAATACTTAGTAAACTCTGTATCTTTGATTTGATAAGCATTGGTATATTTGATATTAAATAATGATGTGTTCAAATCTGAGAGGAAAAACACATTTTTATAGGGTGTCTTATTTATTTGTATATTCTGATTATTCAGTCTAAAAGTAAACAGTTCTGACCATGTGTTTAGGACAAAGGATCAAAGATTCAAAGACAAACATTTAACCAGACTCAACTTTTTGATGTATTGAAAAAAAGAACATCTCTTACTAACAAAACAGCATGTATCGGCTGGTTTAATTCATATCTACTGCTTTTGAAACTGAAGTGGAAATATAGCATATGATGCAAGCGCAATAAACAATATGTGGAGTCTTTGTCATGTGGTGACCCACCGGAAGCAGGGCTGAGAACCATCTTGGGGTCCGACCCATCGTTAAGAAGCCAGCATTTTACTGGAAGTGTGAATGTGGTGTGTGATGAAAGGACGGCATGAGGTGTGTGCTTTGGTCTGCTGGCGTGTGCATCTGCAGTGTATGCTGTTATTATGTTGCTGCGGTTGTAATGATGTAAGATGCTCACAAGGGAGTAAACAAGAGCAGCACGCTATCTAGAAAAATGGAAACATTATGTTTTTCTTAATTTAGAAAGGTAGGAAAACCGCCAGTATATACACACTGTAGAGTTTTTGGTACCTGTTCTTTCTGATAGGATAAGAGCAAGTTCACTCTTGTTCAGAGATATATTAACGGCGTCTGTCTTCAGTAAATCTATTTCAAATTCTAACCATTCAAAGGAAACATTATTTTACTTTGGTAAAAGTGTCATGATTGCTGGAGACAGGACTTTTTCATTCTCTATCAAATCAGAAGCATACTGATACTGCAAGTGAGATACTACTTTGCCTTATTGCCTTTTTGGTTGTAATACAGGTATTTTAAAATACTCTAAAACATTCCAACAAATGAGTCTTTTGCACACTTTTGTTGCTTTGTTTTATTTCACTTTGAAACTTTCAACAATTGTTAATTCATTGAATTTATAGAGTGGGTTACTTTTTTAAGGTATTATGACTTTGGTGCTCAAATGTAATGCCAGTTCTCATTATTCCTATTCTGCTGGGCAGGTCACATCCACACCAATATCAAGATTAAAATGTTTCCAAGACAATGTGTGTTTTGGACTTAAGCAGTCTGCACCTATGTAGCTGCATAAAGAGCAAACTCAGATGTACACTATCATCTGACACCTCTTCATCACCAGGATTGACATTTTTTGTTTGTTTTGTTGAGCTCTCCTGTGGGCACAAACTAAATAAGCATGTAACAATTTCAAGATCATTAAACCGACTTGATTATGTTGAGATAAGCTTAGTTCAATCTCCCAGTGGTCACCATGGACTTTTTTCGGTGTCTGATGGAGATGTGTAAGGTGATTAGGGGTATCCAAATCAGATGATGCTAATAATAATATTAATAATATTATTATTATTAATAATAATAATAATAATAATAATAATACATTTTATTTAAAAGCACTTTTCAGGACACTCAAGGACACTGTACAGATCCAACAGGGTAGCAACAATAAGTAATGATAAAAACCACACATTAAAAGGTTACAATGAACAGGCAATTACAGCGAGTAGGCATTCTGAACAGATGGGTTTTGAGTTTAGAGTTGAAGTGGGAAAAAGTGTAAGCATTGCGGATGTTCAGAGGTAGTGAGGTCCAGTTTGAGAGCAGAGTGGGAGAAAGCTCTGCCCCCCATGGTGCTGAGGCAGGCAGGTGGAACAGTGAAATGAATAAGAGGATCTAAGGGTCCGGGAAGGAGATGCGCTGATCAGAGATCAGAACGGTATGGCAATGTTGTTAATTGCCTTGAATGTGTATGGAAACATTTTTAATTGAATTTGAAATCTATTGAAGCCTTCAACTGAGAGAGCAAAGCTGTCAAACTTTGGATACAATACAGATTTGGGTCTTACAAGGAGGATCTCAGTTTTGTCACTGTTTAATTTTAAGAAGTTATAGGTGAACCAAGATTTTATTTCGGAGGTCAGGGAGGAGGATGTAGAATAATAGGGTGTAGTAGTATAGAATTTGGCTTACTTGATAAATAGAGCTGGATGTCATCCACGTGGCAGGCAAAAGGGATGTTAAATTTCCCAAAGCTATTATCAAGGGGAAGAAGGTAAATAATGAAAAGTAGGGGTCCCAGGACAGAGCCTTGGGGCACGCCGCTGTGACAGGGGATGGATGGGAACCAAAGGACTTTAGTTGAATGAACTGATCTGAGGGATTGGCTTGGAGTTCTAATTACAACAGTTTTTTTATGATCAGTATCAGGGGTTCCTGGGTTTGTCAGTCAAACCCTTAGCAAGAGTGTGTTATTTTATGTCCCTGCAAAACATACAAATTTCAAACAAATATTGTACTTTTTTAATTCACTTTAATGAAGTTAAAATTCAGTTCCCAAATGAAAATACCTACTGTATTTATCTGCTTTGTAACATATCAGGTGATTGTCATTTCAGCTTATCACCATTTCAAACCTTTGCAGTCGGGGTGTTGAGACATTTTGTGTTTTGCGAGCAACTGTTTTGCGAGCAACTGTCTTGCAGTCGTAAGGCTGTGGGTTTGATTCTGGCTTACCTTGTCGATGTGTCTGTGGGCAAGGCATTTAATCCCAATTTGCCTACTAATGTGTGACGGTGTGTGAATGTGTGGGCATTAGTAAGTGCGATTGGGTGAATGTGATTATACTATAAAGAGCATTGAGTTTGACTAGAAAAGCAGCAAATAAATTCTATCCATTTACTGTTTCAGTTAATTTAATATACAATTAAATCTAATTATATGTGCAATTTTTGCAATTTTATGAACTACTATACTAATGTTTAAGTAAATTGTAATGAAATTGTTTACTTATATAAAATGGAAGCGGGGAGCTATAAAATTGCAGTGAGTAGAAAAGAACATATATACAAATCGGTAAAGGGGGGAAATGACCTGGAACCTCACAAATTGGAGCCGAAATATTAAACAATAAGGAAATTGGGTAGAGAAATACCATTTTGTTTGATTTTATAATTTTAATATATATAAAATGAGTACTTACAGCCAAACTACTACGCAAAAGCCTGTTCACTTCTGATCAGAATTACATTTCCCAAATTTCCCCATTGTGGAACAATAATGGAGTTTCTTATCTTATGTTATTTGTTACGACATATGTCTTTTTTTAACATTTTAACATTCCTGTTAAAAAATCTGTTTCAACACAATCTACTTTGGACAAAATTGTCACTTGTAAGAGAGGACAACTGCTTTCTGACATATTAATATTACAGTTTTGATCTTGTTCCAATTAGCTATCACAGTGAACAAAATTCTTCTCACTTGTTGTCTTAAGCTTCTCTTCCATCCTTCTCTTGCCTTGTCAATCAGTTGAGGCAGGAAAGTCATTAAATCTCTCTGTTGGCCATATATGTAATTACAGTCTGCCTGTATGTTGCTAAATATGCCCTGACGCTAGTCTGGTCTCGCTGGTCATGTTTTTTCCTCCCACCGGTTGTGTTTGAAGGCCTTATAATTGGCAGAGGGAGCGTGTCAGGATTAAAGGCTGCTGGATTCAAACACTGACACCCCCTTTTTTCCTCTCATATGTCCCCAACCCTTGTCTCCAATCCCACCAAACCTATACTGCATAGGGACTACCACAACCTTATATCTGAAAGCCATTTGGATAGACCTTGAATTGTGATATTTTCCATCTATTTGATGGGATATTTGTCAATTTTTCCAACTAATTTATTTCTTATATTGTACTTCAACCTTTTTTTTACCCGTTATTAACTGTTGAAACAGAAATTCTCAACATTCTAACTTCACTATAAACTATATAAACAAAAAAAGCAACCAACATCCAGCCAACCACACACTGGCAGCGTCTGGTTCCCCCCAAGGGGAAGCACTCGCCGATATCTTTCAAACTTGCTCTATTCAGAAGAATCAAGCTTCTGAAAATACCAGCCAAGGCTGGAGACCAGTAATCTGTCCTGTCTTGGCACACTTCAGCACAACATATCTAATGTGCAAACTGATGGGTGTTAATTTATGAAATGCACCGCAACTCTCTCAAGGTCCTTTCCGCTTAAGGCTTGGAGGCTCCAGCAAACCACAGTGAATCATTATCCACAAATATATAAAAACATCAGATGAACATTTTTTAGTAGTGGCAAAAAAAAACAAATACTCCAAGAGCAAACTGACAGCTCATCCAGGAGGTCACAAAGGAGATTACCCCATAACATCTTCATAAACCTCAGGACTGTTAGAAATATTTGCTGGGAACTGATGAGACAAAGGTGGAAAAGTTTTGAAGTTGTGAATGCAGTTACATCTGGTGTAAAACTATCACAGCATTGAGAAAAAAAACATCATACCGACAGTCAAACATGGTGACAATATTGTGATGACCTGGGGCTGCTTTGCTTCTTTGCAACCCAAAGAAAATTCGGAAGGAAAATGACCGGGTATTTGTTTGTGACATCAGACTCAAGCTATGGTCA
This sequence comes from Fundulus diaphanus, assembly GCA_037039145.1. Taxonomy (NCBI): domain Eukaryota; kingdom Metazoa; phylum Chordata; class Actinopteri; order Cyprinodontiformes; family Fundulidae; genus Fundulus; species Fundulus diaphanus. The sequence goes on from CM073132.1 coordinate 38,284,862, forward strand.
GGCAAAAGGATAAATATCTGAAATAGAGATTAAGGAAACCTCTGAAAGTGGTGAAACAGTGGCGCAGGAGCCAGGAGTTCTTCCTGTAACCAGTGGCTTGCTGGTTCAAATCCCAGCTCCATTGTGTCCTAAGGCAAAATGACTGAGATGCCTGCTGCCGGTGGTCAGAGGGCCCGATGGCACCCGTTGTATGGCAGCCATGCTTCCGTCAGTCAGCCCTAGGGCAGCTGTTGCTATACTGTAGCTCACCACCATCAGCAGGTGAATGAATGACTGAATGTAATGTAAAGCACTTTGAACTCATCACACTTGATAAAACGCTTTACAACAACAGGCCATTTCTATAAAAAACAAATATAGAAAGGTTTTAGAATGGCCTAGTTAAAGTCCAGCTATGGGATGGACTTATACAGTTCATTCATGCTGGCAAACAGCTATGAATGAATAAGAATAATGAGAACTCTAATAAAATAATTATACAAAAAAAAGGAAAATGTGTTCTCCAGTGATGTAAAACACCTAATATAAATTACTGTAAATATTGGTAGGGAAAACATTTCCCCCCCACACCCCCCACCCCCACCCCCCTTGAAAAGCAGTTGTCTGTCTCTACAGTGTACTTTCATCACTTTCTAATTTGTCAATGTTATTCAATACCAATTTATAAAATACATTGAACAACGCATTTATAAATCCTTAAATGCATGCTTAAACCCAGTATAACCCCTTTGGCCTTGTTAAAGGTATCGTAAAAGTGTTAATTAAGTCTGTGTGTAGTATTTGACTGGTGCCAGCAGGACGCCTGTGGTCAGCTGTCAACCTCTCTCATCTCACTGTACAGTCCTCTTATTTAGAACATCCCTCTCTAAAAAGGAAACCAATAAAAAATCTGTTTGGGGTCCCAACCTCCAAACTCTGAGTGTGTAATCTTGAAAAAAAAAATTCACATGATTAATGATTAATGGTAAATCACTTGATGCATAAACCAACGGCGATTTAACATTTAAGAACTTGCTGTGTTTTTTTTTTCCTTTTTTCTTTTTCATGGCGCTACAGAGCTACCCGTGTCTCGGTGGTGGTGGTGAAAAACTCTTGTGGGACTAAACAAATGAAGGCTGTTTGGGTCATCAAAGCTTTTAAAGTTGAAATGATGGAGCTGAAGGTCAGTGATGTCAGCGAAGATGTTGACTTTGCCTGAGTCAGAGCCCTCTCTGGTCAGTAGAGCCCCTCCTTTTTAAGTCTGTCAGCCACTTTCTCCCAGTTTGCGTGTCTCTGTTAACCTCTCAGGTTTCCACATCATCTTGTGTTTTTTTTTCTCACACAGATATAGAAACTGCTGCCCTCTCATCTTGGTCAACGTGCTGGTACAAGTGAGGAGTTATTTGCGAATGCATGAAATGAAATCCATTATGATAGCAAAACTAGTGCAAAAGCATGAATTTATTTAACTTATTTGCTTCAAAAGAAAACTGCTTTCTTTTTTTAGTCCTGCCCAAGAATTTAAAATATTACAAACAGGGCTTCTTTGTTGAATTCCATTCATCAAGTAAAAATGTCAGGAGTTGATCCTTTCATACAATTAATGTTTCAAATAACCTTAACAGTATTAGTATTAGATAGGATTTTTTTTTACCAATTTGAATAATCTAACCCAATCTGTATAATCTGACCCAATCTTTATAATCTGATTGAATTTTGACTCTGGAAAGTGCCTTGAGATGACATGTTTCATGAATTGGTGCTATATAAATAAAATTAAATTGAATTTAATTAAAAAATTGAATATGATAACACTAAATCTTATGTTGTATTACTTTAAATTCTGATCCTATAAAATACACTGTTAAACAGAAGATCTTTAATCAATAAATGCTAATGCTATAGAAATACAACATTTATACTGACCAACCAATGACAATAAATCTTAGAGATCTTATTTTTTTTTATATATTATTGTTGCTAGAATTGGTTCTATACTAATAATATAGTCCAAGCAAAACATTGTTGTCTGTACTTGTTGATAAGAACAGATACAAATTAAAAACAGAAGGTAGACATTAGTTTCATCCTCACCTACAGTACAACAAAGTTCATGGGAAGCGTTTTTAGCATTTGTGAGCCATTTAGCAAGGCATTCAATAAAGTTACATTCAACAAAAACATTCAAGGCAGATACCTTTGTTCTGTTCGTCAGTAACTTTGAATGTCGATGTCATTGGTGGGCAAAACTAATTTGAGAATGAAAATTAATCTGAATAAACTGTCGTGATCTCTAAAGCTGCCGTCACACAGTTTCTTATTTTGCATTGTTTTGTGGAGTATCTAGGAGGCAGTGGTGAGATGCGGTAAAACATATCTATTTAATTAGAAACAGTTAATTAATCACAATAAATTACCTTTTTTTATCCAGTAGCAATATTTGACACAACATGCAAAAACATTTCAATTGTAATAACAACTGACGAGTAAATCAATAGTTTGTATCATAATCATGCACAGCAACCGCTCATCGGCCGACGCCTGAGTGTCATTCTATGCGGTACCGAAAGCCTGATGTGTTTACCTCTATTTGTTCTTTGGGCTTCTAAGCTCTCGCAGTGGGTAGCACTGTTGCCTTGCAGCAAGAAGGTCCTGGGTTCGATTCCTACCCTTGCCCTGGGTCTTTCTGTATGGAGTTTGCATGTTCTCCCTGTGCATGCGTGGGTTCTCACCGGGTACTCCGGCTTCCTCCCACAGTCCAAAAACATGACTGTTAGGTTAATTGGCCTCTCTAAATTCACCTTAGGAGAGAATGGTTGTTTGTCCTGTTTGTCTCTGTGTTGCCCTGCGATAGTCTGATGACCTGTCCAGGGTGTACCCCGCCTCTCGCCTATTGACAGCTGGAGATAGACACCAGCGCCCCTCGCGACCCCAATAGGGATAAGCGTGTTAGAAAAAGGATGGATGTTTTTGACATGCCCAAAAAAGCGAAACAAAGTCAGCTTAGAATTTGTCCAATTACGGGTAGTATCAAATGAATAGAAGGCACTGCTAAAACCAGAAGCCTAAAGGCAAAAATACATATTTACCTAAAAACTGTGCATCTTGAGATGGCATTGAATTACAAGACAAACCAATAATAGGATAATGGGCATTGTACTCACTGATAATGGAGTATTAAGAAGAATGAAGGTTCACCAGGATATGTTACCCCCTATTGTTGTTGCTTGATGAAAATGTTGTTTTTACACATATAAAAATAAGAGAGTGCTACCTAAAACAAACTTTCCTTCATTCCTAATTAAAAGAAAATCATAAAAAAGTTTCTTGTTAAAGTTATATCTGGAAAAACACGAGAGGAAGAACAAACAAACTCTACACTAAAAGATCTCCACTGAGAAACTAGTTGTATACCTCAATGTTGTAAGACAACCACGCAAATAACTTGTTTTCAACCATACTTACTTCAGTTCTAAATAATGGCTGGATTACGTTAAACACGTGTATAAAGAAACACTTTGTTATGTTCTCTGTCTTATCAACTATTGTTATTATAAAGTTAAAGTTGAAACACTATGTTGACAGATCAGATAAAAAATATATGATAGGAGCTATAACAAGCTTAGTCAAACTACCAGGTAACCTCCAGCATTCATATGTGATTTTAAACTCTCTTTGGTTTGATTTGGGCAGTTTTGACCCAAACTGCCTTGATAAAAAAAAAAATGTCCAGTTGTAAATTTGCTGATGTCTCTGTGGCCTTTTCACCCTCTTTGGCATGGTCCAGATGGCACGTAGTCATAGGCCACTGTTTTGAATGGACTTTCTAAAAACTATTGTAATCATAGGAACAATAGTGAAGTATCCAAATGGGCCTTTGAATGGGAATGTCTTCATTCTGTAAACAGCTGAACAATAGGACACCGTGTAATTTCCCCAGTTTCTTTTTGTTCTCTGAATAAATATTTCTACGTTGCTGCAGAAGTGAGGCCAAGGGTGGGTGGTGCTGGGTGGAAGGCTATTTCATTTATTTTATGTTTGTTGGGTTTATTTTGCACTGTTTGTACATGCATCAATAGTGATTACTGCTTTTGTTTTATTTCGGTGGATTCTTTGAGTGATTCTTATTTTCTAAGTGCTGTTTTTTTTCTGCTCATGTCGTTTTCTTTTTTCCAACCTCATATTTGTCATTGAGTTAACTGGATTTCCTCCTCCTCATCTTAAACATCTCAGATGAAAAAAAAAACCTTCCTCCAGTCTTCCTTCACACTTGTTTTCTGTTCCTCTGCCTTACAGACCCCCAAACTCCGAAGCCCACACCCCAGACGTCTGTCTCACCGCAGCTTCACACAGCTTCAGAGTAACACAGTGACTACACACAGAAACACACAAACACATGCACCCACATTCTATAAATACCTTTGCTGTGCAAAACACGCTGCTGCAGTATAAATATTTCAGTATAAATGTATAATGAATTTATTGATATGTTACTCATGCCAGCAGGCACTGTTTTGAACCACAGAGTGGTAAACCAGTGTGGTGGAATTGAAGTGGTGCTGAGGGATTGTGGGAACGCATGTTCCAAGTTAGGCAGCTGACCAATCAGTGGGCTGGAATCTGGAAGCCGCATCACAAAAAGAGCTACTGATCAGTACCAGTCCTTGTAGTCATCCATCTTTCGTTTATGCTTTTCTACTTGCTTTTCGACTTGCTTTTTGCAATAGCATTTACTTTTTTCTGCATGTTTCATAAGTAAACAATTAACATTTATCTTCAGCTATCTTTTCAGTTGTTTCTTATACCTTTTTACTTAAATTGTGTTAATCTCTTGCCCAGAGATGTTCTTACATTTTATTTTTGGGAGCTCCAGCCGTTTAAGCTAAAAATAGCTGTCTCTGTTGTGCAGTATACTTTTATTTCATTCAGCTTTTTGAACATTCATTCACGTTCCTCTTTCTTAAAATCCAGCCACATCATTTCAGTTGGGTTCAGGTCTGGATCTTGTTTGGGCTATTACGACACCTTGATCCTTTTTTTATCAGCCATTGTGTTGAAGATTTTCTGCTGTGTTTGGGACAATTGTCCAATTGATGTCTGAGCTTCAGCTGTAGGGCAGATATGGCCTTACTTTATAATACTTTAAAGATGTATACAGAGAAATGTATGATCAACTCAGTGACTGTATGAAACCCAAGTTCTGTGGTTACAAAACCATCTAGAATTATCATCTCTCCACCACCAACATTTTGACAGTTACCATGAGGCGTTTGTGCTGATGTGCGGTGTTTTGTTTTCGGTAAACATGGTGATACGCATCATGGCCAGACATGCCTGATTGCCTCGGTCCAAACGAAATTCTAGAAGTCTTGATGTTCATTCAGATTGAACTTTGCAAACTTAAAGCGGCAGTCACACATTTGAGTAAATTGACGGTTAAGCATAATGTGAGAAATATTAGGTAATTTGATGGGTGAATTAAATTAGATGAGTGAAGGCTTTGGCATTCAAGTTAAGGATTTTTTTTTTTACATACCCCAAAATAAATAAATAAATCAGTGGCATCTTGGTTTGTTTGATGATCAAACTGAGTACAAACTGAGCACATTGAGTGCAATGTACCGTAACATTGATGCTGGTGTTCATGGTTAGTAGGTTGCGGTTCCTGAGTATTGGTGTCTACGGCAGTGAACGACCAATTCTGATCCTCAAGGTCCGGTGTCCTGGAACTTTTAGATGTGTCCTTGATCCAACATACCTGAATCAAATAGCTGAATCACCCCCTCAGTATGCAGTTCAGTTCTCCAGAGTCCTGCTCATGACTTGATTATTTGACTCACGTGTGTTGAAGCAGAGTAACAAATAAAAGTTGCAGGACACCAGCCGCTCGAGGACAAGAATTAAGGGCCACTGATCTTCCATGCCCTGGTACAAAACAGTGTGACAGGGATGTTGATTTTGCCGGTAATTTCTTTTTAGCAACATACATGCTAACCTGAAGCTAACCTTTCCAACGAGTCATACTTATGCTGGTCCTTTCCTGTATCTAGCGTCACACATTCTAACGTCTAAAATACCAAGAACATCTTATAAAGCCTGATATGTAGTTATTTTTTCCATAAATAAAAAAAATCCTTTTTTTATTTTGTCTGAAACTCTGAAATTTGTTGGGTCATCCTCAGCTGGGAACCTGCCTTAAAGGCTTTCTACTTGTGGAGTAATCTATTGACGGATGGACTTCAAAATGTTTGGAGATGACCTTATCACTCTTTCCAGATTGACAGCTAACAAGATTTGCTTCTTCAAGGCCCTTACTTCATTCTTTCCTTATTGACATTATGTTCACACACACCTGTATGCTTCAGATCGAAGCTGCCAAAATGATGGCTTTTTAGACATGATCATACTCAGCAGAACCTGGCTGCTACTTTCCTTCTATAATCCCATGGAAGCAGCAAGGAAATACTCAGTTTTCCCCAGTGACTGCCCTGATAGCCCTGAAAACATTTGTCTTCATATAACTGGAAATGTTTTCTGTATCGTCCATTTTGGTACAGATTTTGTAAGTTACATGTTTTCTCATTTGCTTTGATTCCCTTCTTTCTTGACATTCTCTTAGAACAGCAGGATATATGCAATTTCGATGAGGCAGTTTTGCTGTGCACATGTGGAATTTGACAGAAGTGGGGACTCGAGTCACATTACTTTGACTCAAGTCATTGATTTTATGACTTTAAACTTGACTTGAAAAAGTATTCAGAGACTTGTGACTTGACTTGGACTTTAACACCAGTAACTGAATACTTGAATTGAAACTAAACCTGTTTGCTTGAAAAAACTTGATATTTTACCCAAAATTTAAAGCTTAAGTCATATCATTTAAAAAATACACACCATTAATTCATTCCACTCAGTCAGTATCTACAAACGCAGACCGTGTCTCTCTTTCCCCACTCTGTACATATGTCTGCGTGCACAACCAAGCACAACCAATCACAACCAATCAAATTAACCGATTTTTAAAAAAAGGAAAAGAATAAAAGCTAAGGACAAAAATGCTCCCAAGAGTAATTTCATTTGGGTCTGAATATGAAGTCCTGCTGTTGCATTTTTCACTGAATATTCTGGAAAAATAAAGTTCAAAGGAGGATTATTCTTGAAGCTAAGTTTAATTTTACTGTTTTGTAAGGTCAGTTGCATTGGTTACATCACATTTTGAGATAAATACTGATTTAAAAAGAACACAAGCTCTATTATGTACAGAGACTCAAAACGACTTGACAGAAGTTTCAGACTTGGGACTTGACTTGAGAAATACCTGTTTTGACTTGAGATCTGACTCGGACTTGGCTGTCCGTACTTGAAACTTGTCTCGGGACTTGAGGATAAAGACCTGAGTCTTACTTGCGACTTGGAAAACAGTGACTTGGTCCCAACCATGGAATTTGGTAGTGTATAAAGAAGGAACTAAGCTGCTCTAAACTGTGCAGTTGGCACCACTACATACCTGTGTGTTAAAAACCAATATATTAATTTAAAGGAACAATAAGTAAGAAATAAGTTTGTGTACGTGTTGTGTATGTGTTGTTCTGAATTGCAACACTAGGCGTCAGTATTATTTATTGGTCCTTTAAGACAAAATTATCTAAACCTTTCCTTTTGTTGTTTGAGGAAATTTGTCAATGCAGGTATTAAATGCTTACAGTAATATGGCCTAAAAACCTGCAGCTAATAAACAGGTGACACTTGACATAGAATTAAATTTACCTAAAAATTTGTTTGTTTTTTTTAAACAAGGGAGATTTCTTCTCACCAAATGCAAAATATGTGGCTACAGTGGTGGGACAGGCAAATGACTGACCTACTCTTTCTGAGAATGGTGTGAGCACATTTACAGACTTAGAACTAAAAGACTTAGTTTATCCTGGCCTTCTTACATACAATTTACAGAGACCTAACACCACAACATGAGATGGTTAAGACCGACCAGATTTACCAAATGATGTCATTGTGGGGGATAATGTGTGCCTTCAGTGAACCAGCATTGTTAGAAAAAAAGTTTGCTATGAACAGAAAGACAGCAAATCCTTCAGCTATACTTACCAATGGTAAATGGTCCACATTTTATCCTGACCTGGTACAAACATAGTCAAAATTATACATGCTCAAATACTACCATTCCCATACTAGTAATATAGTTTTATTAACAGTTTCTTATCAAGATGCACCTTGACCACAAGCTTTTTTGGTTCATCAACAAGCTCCTGGCATAATTCTGAGCACTCTTCTTGACAGAATTAGAGCTCATTTAAGATACATGGTTTTCTGATAAAGACACAGTTTTTAGCTTTTAGCAAAATTCTTCAATTGCGTTAAGGTTAGATAAGCTCATTGGGAACGCCAGGTCTTACTAATGAGGATAGTGTAAGTTCCAGGATTTTTGCAGACGTCTGCCCATTCTGGCGCCAAGTTGAAATGACACCAGTGTTGTGCACGTACATGGGAGAAGAGGAAAAGCATCTGCTGCTGTAATTATACATGTCTTCTGTTTAGAGGTGTTATGTCTTTTGAGGTCAGAAAGCTATAAATATTGAAGTTAGCTCGTGTTCTCTTGCTAATGCATCGATTACGGCGGAGACTCAACAGGGTGCAGTAGCAGGGTGAACGGCAGCAAGCTGCGCGTCAGACCCATGCACACACCCAGGGGATTTTGCCCGAATAACTCTCTCATAAACTGACTAATCCAGCATACAGAGGCAACTGCGGTAAATAGAGGATAACTAATTTTCCACACTGCGCAATTGTTAGTGCATGTATGGGAAATAAAATAAATAATATTTAACTTCAAAACCTGTACTATGTGCCTTTAAACTAGACTAAAATCTACAAATTGCCATTTTAGACCTTCTCTCAGTCCTTTAAACTTTCTTTATATGCTGACAAATAGAAATTCTATATATCTTTTGTATATTCAACAATTCTCACGAGAAGTTAATAGACCCTGGCCTAAGGGATGTTACAAGTCATTTTAAATTCTTGAGTAAAACTCAAGGATTACATATTACATATTTAGGTTGAATGTTAGGATTTTTAAAATGTTTATAGCTACACAATATATCAAAATAGAATGTAATTGTAATACGAGTGTTTATAATCTTGTAGTTGCAAAGGGCTGTTTGGATGCAGTTTTTGGTTGGCTACCACATTTCAAGCACCATGCATTCACACTCTGTATGGATAGTTTCTACCCGCATTTAATAAAAAAAACAAAACATGTTTATCATTTGTGGCCAAAATGCTATTTTGTTTTGCTCTTTGCACACATGGATAAAGAGTGGTGCAAAATGAAAAAAAAAGAAAACTTACTATATGACAAATATAATTTTAGTTTATCTTAAGTGGACTCCTGCTATGAGTTAATCTTGATACATCGAACATTTTTAGCATAAAGAAACATTTAATACAGTTGGTTTATTTTTAAAAACATTTAAAAAAATGAATGAAAATTTAAAGGAGTTGGCAACAACTTTAACTTCTTAAAGCCAATAAGTGGCACACTCGCTTGTCCGCTCTTGTTCCAACCTTCAGCTGCACTGTAATCCATCTGGCTGCCAGGTCCGGTAGCATTAGCATACATTTAACTTACCTGTTCAGAAGGAAAGCGGCAACCTCCGCTTGGTTTCTGAGCCCCTTTGCTTCCTTAAAGGAGCAATAAGGCAAATGTCACCATTAGGTGCGCTGTTGAGCACTGTATGTAGACCAAAACAAGATGTGTGGCAGGCAATACATTTATCTGCCTCCAATCTAACACCATACCAGTTATTGGTTGTAATTTTACATTTTTTACACACGGATGCCGGGTTGCATTAAACAATGCTAACTATCTTAGCTCAGCTTGCGATGGCTACTCGCCTTTCATAACAGTAATGCCTGGCCCATTGCTGGTCAAACTCCAACAATTAACTCACATGTCACAATTGTAGCATTACATTGAATCCAATCAACAGAGCAACACAAGTCTAACAAGACTGTAACACCAACGAAAACAAACATTTGACTTCATGCTATTACTCACCTGTCTGGAGCAGATAAGCTAGCTCTGAGTTAAACTGGAGCTGCTTCTGCTCTCGAAATGCTCTCCACCTTGGAAACGTGAGGCCAATGTTAATCCTCATTTTGTCTCTTTCCTAATCCGACAATTTTTTTTGTGGTAATAATGGGTACGATCAGTCTGCGGTTGAATGTGGCCGTGGCATTTTATGAGGAGGGAGGGGCTAAACCCTGAGTGGCAACACGTCAATGTTGGCATCATAAACAGCAGTAAATATTTATATATTTTGGACCCGTCAAAATTCATAAAACAATTATTTATATACTACGTATTTATTTTTCCGTAAAATTAGTACTTTTATTCTGTATCACGATTTGTGGATGTGTAATTTTCTGAGAAATGTATTGTTTTGATGAATAAGTTGAAGCCATAGGCTTTAAATATAACAGGTTGGATCTGGATGAACAGAGTGTATTATAGAATTGATTTGTGCTTGTTTTCATTATCTTTATTAAAAATACAGCCATTAAGATTTGCGCTGGATTTTGCAAGTGACCAATATAGTGTTTGAAGAGCTGAGCAGCAAGAGCTGAAAACAAAATTCAGATCAAGACCTCAAAACTTTAATTTGACTTCAAAGAAAACCACGGCAAATGTGCTTTCTGTCCAGAATAACATGTTGATGCTGATCCCAACAGATGCTGAAAATTTTGGTGCCAGGGCTTTCGCTCAACTGCAATCCATTAGATGGTCTGTTGCTGTGATATTTAATTCAAAAATAAATTCTGTAAAAATACAATCTTAAAATTCTTTACAAAATTTTAAATGCAAGTCATGCAGTCGTAGAATAATTGCATTGCACGTGCTTTGACCATACCATGTTGGAAATGTGGTTGTAAATTGTTTAATAAACTTTGATGCAACTAAGGAATTTGTCCAAAAAGAGATCATTAAACTATTCATAATCACACTGTATAGCTATAGATAGGCTCTGGGTTCCAGGTTACCCCCTCTCCAAATGTTTTTAAAGTTAAAGTTTAAAGTTACAAGGCTTTTTATCTGCACCAAAGAAAAAATAGATTTCATGTCTTTAGCAATGAGTTCCAGTGGAGATGTTTTACCTGTGGAAGACGCAATACATCAGGAAGTTTACCATGAAGTTATTTAGGTTATTGCTGATAATCACATTAGTTTACTGAGCAGCTCAAGTTCATTTGTTCTGTCCATACCCGTTTTAGATGTGAAGAAAATGTGTTTAACATTAGGCAAAGTTTTTTTTTTTTTAGTGGGACAATTTGTACAGAAGATGTGACCCACATCATGACTCATCATTTGAGTCACTCGTTTGGGTTTAAATCTTTTCTTATTTTCTCATACCTACCAGATCGCCAGAGGATCTTACTAAGCATTTCCTTGAGCAAGTGTTGCAGACTGGAGGCATTTAATCTGACAAGCATCATCAGATCACATACGCTAATGTATTGAATATGACTTTATTTGTAAAACTTCAAAGCTGGAGTGCAAGCGTGGAAATGGCATTTGACTGGCCTTACATACTTTGGTAAAAAGAAAGTAAAAAAAATTAAGTTAAACAATTTGAAGACGGAAGAAATCTGTAAACATGCTTTATATGTATCTGCAAGGCCTCAAAGAACAATTCATTATCCTATAATTTGTTCTCATTTTCTCACCAAAAACCCACATATCTTAAAATCTTTTATCAGGATTCTATTATATATTATATAATAGAACCAGGATACGACACATTTGTATTTCAACATCAGCAGAAATACAGTCTCAAAGACCATGTAACACACCAGGCAGGTCAAGGATGAACCTGCAAACCTACCACAACATGGTTGTCTACCTAAACTAACAAACCGAGCCATAAAGTTTTAATCACAGAAGCAGCTTAAAGTCCTACAGTTACTCTGGAGGAGCTCCATTAACTTAAAGCTCAGGTGTCTGATAGGATAACTAGGGATCATGCTCTACACAAATCTGGCCTTTATGTACTGTAGATCTATGTCGAGAAGATGGTCACTGCTGAAACAAAGCCAAAGGAATTCCTGTTTGCAGTTTGCTTCAAGCCAAGCAGGGGACACCTACTTTTCTCGTCTACCGGCAAAGCACAATATGTGGCAGAAAACTAACTGCAAATCACCCTGAAAACATCATGCCTACTCTGGAACATGGTGGGGTAGCATCCTGTTACATAAAGAACTCAAAGAAACACTTTAGTGATGCAGTCCTGTAAATAGTATATTTTAGTATTGCATTGTCATATTTTCATTAAGCACTGGCTTAACAGTGGTTTACTTAAACACCACCTCATCTGTAGAGCTTCATCTCAGACCGTTTTCTGTTTTATGGATGACACTGATGCGTGACTCACAACAATGCAGTCAGCATTCGGTTTAGATTATACTGTATATGTCCACTCTGCTTTAATACCCACTTCAACAATGGCTTCTTTTAATAGCTCATATTTTCAATTGTCTTTCAAATGTTTCTGTTAATTAATTTGTTTTTTATGTCCATATTTTTCATTGCATGCTAAAATTCCACCCACTCTTCCTGTTCAGAACATCACGTCCACTAACCACTGGGGTTGAATCTGGGAGAGGGGGCAGAGTTTAATTGGCTCAGCTTAAAAGCAGTCACAGATAATTGGTTATTATTTGCTGAGATTTATTTGTGAAGAAACCGAAGCTCGAACTTGCCAACTCCTTTAAACAATTTGAAATCATTCAATCAAATTTTATGATATTCTCTATGAGCAATAATAAACATTTCAGATCTGTGGTCTGTGTTAAAATTCAAGCATTTATGGGAGGCCCCTGATGGTCTTGGGGCCCTAAGCAGCAGCTTAGTTCACTCGTGCCTTGGTCCAGCTCTGGCCCACAATTTTACATAGTGTTCCACTTTATTCTAACTGAATAAAGATGTCATTAAAATCCTGTTTTGTCTTTTGATTCACCCATTAGTGTTATGCTACTGTTGCTGCGATTTTAAAACGCACACTTTCTCATTTCACATTTTCGCTTCCGCCTTTTAAAAAACAAATCTGTTTTCCTTTTTTCTGTCCAAACCTTTTTATCTATGCCATCTTCTTACATGTTGTTTGCTTTTACCCATTTTCTCCTATTTTCCATTGCTCCCTCTCTTTCTCACTTGCCCTCCTCCCCTGTTTTTTTCTTTTTTCTGCCCAAACTTCTGCAGCCCAGCTGGCATGGGTTTCTAGTGGTGTAGTAAAATATAAATATAATAAGGACGTTTTTGAGCTGGTGAATCCATTCTGAGCAGAGAAACATCACCACAGAGCCCACAGATGTGGCACATACTCAGGAGGGAAAGAGGGAGAGAGGGATGCGGAGGGGGAGGAGTGAAGAAACCCTATGACATATGTAGCAGGAGGAGCACTGGAGTGAATTTTTGTTCACAGCGAAAGGCTATGAGACTTGTTATTGAACAAAAGAATTTGACTCAATGCTGATATAAAGCTTTGGCATAAAAGGTCTGATTTAATTAAAACCTCATTTCATTTTGGATATATGATCAATTGCACCAACAAAATAACATTATGAAGATTAGAAGAATTTTAGCAACTGCAATTAGGGGAAATGAATAGGTGTTACTCTTGCAATTCAAACAATATTTATCGTTTTTTCATTTCTTGGTGTCTTAATAAATAAAAACAAACAACCTTTTAGTCATAAACAACTAACAATTACCCTATACACTTTAACTATTGGTCATGATCCAACCATAAACTTACATTCTTTATTAAGATTTTGTCATAGTGCAGCTTTGCCTGCTGCACCATGGACATATTCAGGACACTTTCCACCTCCTATACAGCTCCAGTTCCACACCTCAGTCATCACCTGCACCTTTCAGCCACTAATCAAGCCAGAACTCAGCACACCTGCCATCCTCCCTATTTAAGATCCCTTCAGTCAGCTCTTCCCTGTCGGTTCGTCTGCTTACTACTGCTCACCACTACTCACCACTACTCACCACTACTCACCACTACTCACTTCATCCTTTCCTTGTCCTGCCCAGTGCTCCGAGTTAGCTCTCTGCTTGCTGCTAGATTTCCTGCTACACCAGTGCTCCAACCTGAGTTCCCTTTGTCTCTGCCTGCCTGTCCGCTGCAAGTATTCACTCTGCTGTGCTGCTGGTCCTGCTGTTACTCCGGCACTCCAAGTATTCTCTCTGCCTTGCTGCTGGTTCTCCTGCTACCTCCATGCTCCAGGATTCTCTCTCCAGTGCTCCAGTTTTTATGTGCCCCTGTTACGCCGCAATAAAACCAAATGCAACCAATGGCCTTCAGAAGCCGTCTGATTAGTAAATACACTCTACCGGTGTGTAATTTATTCGTATTACAAGTACTGCTGCTCTACAAAAGCCTCAGAGCTTTATTAGAGGCCATTAGTGAACAAACAGCATCATGAAGACCACCAATCAGAGCAAAATAAAGTTGTGGAGAAGTTTCGGGCAGATTTAGGATGGAAAAACATTATTTCTAGCTTTAAATATCTTACACAGCACTTTTTAATTTATCTCCTGAAAATGAAAAGCACAAGGCACAGTTGAAAAGGAAAGATCAGCACTAATCAGAGAAGTACCCTAAAGGAGCATGGTAACTCTGAAGAAGGTGCAGCCATCCATAGCCCAGGTACGATAATCATTCGGCAGGACAAAAAAATAATCCTCTCTGCACAAGTAACGGCAAGAGGAAGGCCACTTTTAAAATAAAGCAATGAATCATCCATCAAATCTTGAATTAGCTCAGATTAAAGCGGTTTTGGAAGGCTGTTTTACTAGGCACGCCCAGGCCTCAAAACTACCAGACCCTTAAAATCAAGGAATCCCTTGAATAGAACCTGTGTGGGTTCCACAGTAGGGGATGCATTTTCACACTGCAACCCATGGTGTGATGAGAGTCTATCAAATTCACCTTTGGTTATACTGTAAGTAAAAAAAAAATGTCTGAAAAATTAGGTTGGCTAAAGAACTCAAAAAGCAACTCATCAGGTCCTTGACATCTATCATTCTGAATTAGGTTGCAAAACTATTTCTAAGGCTTTGGAACTCAAGCAAAGTGAGAGACCATCCATCCATCCATTTTCTAACACGTCTATCCCTTGTGGGGTCGCGAGGGGTGCTGGTGCCTACCTCCAGCTGTCAATGGGCAAGAGGCAGGGTACACCCTGGACAGGTCAAAAGTGAGAGCCATAATTCTTTAATAAAGAGGGCGTGAAAAGATGCTGAACCTTTCCAAGAGTGGCCGGACTGACAGCAATAGAGTGCATCAACACCGAAGAACAACATACAAAGTATTATAGGCCTCACTTTCCTTAGTTCAGGTCTTTTTTTGTCTGTTTAGGTCTGTTTTCATGATTCAGAAAGAGACTGTTAGAAAGTGGGACCCATAGGAGATTTACAAGGCCAAAGCCACGGTTGACCAAAAAGAATGCACTTTTTGAGATGGTCTCAGTTCGTTTCAAAACAAACTCTGGTGCAGTTTGATTCTGGTGTGAGTACAAAACTGCCTCAATCCAACCCAACTACAGAAAACCTATGTCTCGGACTTACAATCCACTGTAGCAGTGAACTTTGCACCTTTTGCTTAGCGAAGCTGCTCCCAGCGCCCCGTGGGACTCCTTCTGCTTGTCGGACGCTTTCTCGGAGTTCCACAATTAGAAATAAAAGGTCTCAAAACCTGTGCTAAATGAGCTGCTCTTCACACTCACAATGATTTAGCAGCTGTAAAAACAGCACAAATATGCAAAACAGAGGTTCCTCACACAGGATTTCCATAACAGTTATCCCCCATTTCCTGGTCTGTACTATGAGTCGCCCTAGTCATTGTTGTCCAATGGGAGCAATGATTGTCACATGCACATACTTCACTTGGAAAACATATTTAAAATAGTACCACAACAAATGAAATAAATAAATAAAGTTATTCTGGTCCAGACCAAACAAGTGGACCAAAGGTATGAATACAGCCTGAGTTGCAACAAAAATGAGAACATCTGTAACACTTTTTGTGCAGTAGTGTACACTGAAGTTTGTGGTTTTAATGTGACAAAACACAAAGAAATTCAAGGCATAAACAAATTTGCAAGGGACCTAAAGGATTATGTTATGGGGTACAAATATAACTGTTTTTCAGACTTCTAGCTCACTGTCTTTCTTTGGCTGAAGACATTTTTGTAATTGCTTCTACCTGTATTTTTATTCAGCCGTTCCTTTCAAAATATCATTGATAACGTGTTTATTTATTGCAGTGTTTATACTAGAGTTGTCTGTTTATATTAAAATGTTATCTTCTTTAATCTTCATCTTCTTATGTACATGTTCCTCAAGAAGCCTTGCCTCTTACCAGGTCCAAATGCAAATGAGAAATTGTTTTTTTCTAATCTGCCCTGCCTGGTCAGATAAAAATAAATACCCTTCATTGTATGACATAGAATTGAAATGGGAAGTATCCTTGCTATTTCAGCAAACATACTTTTAATAATACATTTTATGCCATCATGAGCTTGTAGTGAATACCCAATAATCAGTTGCATGCTATGGGTTACTTGTATCTTTGCTTGTATGTGGATTCACGTGCGTCTCCAACTCTTTCATGCATATGTATTTAATGTCAGAGCACAGTCTGCTGCAGTCCCCTGGGAAGGTTTTTGTTTGCTTTAGCCATGTGGTGGCTAGCCGTACCCGCTAACTCCAGGACCCATTTAGCCTGTGCTCCTTTTTTTATACCATCCTGCTCCTATTTTCCTTCTGTCTGCTCTGACCAAGCACTCTACACTAAACTGCCCTTTAGAGAGACTAGTACTGGTGCCACCCTGAACCATTGACAGACACTTTTGGTCATTGTGGTTTTCACTGACTGCCATGTTAGCTACACTTCAGCTTCTAAACCAGTGATGCTGACCAAATGGCCCTCATTACAAAAATATGAGGCAAAACGTGTGAAGGATTTATATTAGTTTAGCACACCCAGGACATGCTATCATGTAGTCAGAGACAGCAAAAGGTAATGAGATTTATGATAAAACCTCTTTGATTCCCATTCCCCTTGCACATAAAGATAGCGGTAGGTGTTTATTGTGGTCTGAGGTTGGAAGCTGGAGTGTGTGCAGGGACAGAATGGGGGAAAAAAGGAGGAGGAAGAGGAATGGTGGTTTTAGCCACCAGCTGTTGTTACCTTGAGTTACCTTTAACCCCAATTACAGAACACCAAAACAAACCACAAATATGCAAGCTTACTGTGAAAAACAACTCAAATTCCCTTGTTTACAAACTAATGTGCCTTGTGGAATTCACTTCCCCATAATGCTTTCACACCCCTTCTTAGTTGTTTTTACAAAGGTGATTACTCACCTCCTGTTTCCTCACGAGAGAAGCCATTGGGTTCTCAAATGTTTGTCAAAATTGACAAATTAGATGTCTTTCTACACAAAATTAGCTATACAATATTCCTTGCCCTACACACCTAAACCACCTAACTCTGCTAATGAGCTAACATTTAAGCTAGGCATGTTAACGAGAAGCATCTGAAAGTTGCAGGAAACCGGCCCTCAAGGACTGGAGTTTGAGACCACTAACCTAAAAATCCCTTTTTGTAAAAGCAAAACAAAGCTCTGTTTGCTGTACCCATTCCATGTGTTTAGACATTTTTTCAATCAATGTAAGAAAATAAAGAAGATACTCTGAAGGAAGGAGTCAAAAAGTGTAATATTATTCGTTCTGGGTCATGCCCAGCTTCATGGGATATACTTTGAACTATACCACGATGTGGGACATTGGGTAATTTACAACACAGATCAAATCTTTCTGTGTCTGTAATCTTCTGCCAGAGATTTATTTGTTGCTCCACACTGAGGTGATCTAACATAGTCCAATATTTTCCATATTTTATACCATTTAGAGCGAATTTTCACAAAACACATCTGGGATTAAGACCCCCTTTCTCTATCTCCTTGTTTTTTGTTTTTTTTGTTTTTTTTAAAGAATGACGGGAGGGCTGAAGTCAGCCCGCTTCTATTATGGCCCAGATTCATCAAGTGAAGTAGTCACAGCTCCATATCAGCTGACTTATATAAGGACAAGGGTACTGCAGGATGTAAAGCAAGATTTAGAAATCATTTCTGACCAGAAGCGTAAGAGGATGAAATACAGAACCATTCCATAAATTGCACTATCATTGAAAAGGTCATTTATTATCACTAAGTGAAACAGACTATATAAATTAACTACACAGAGATGGATGTCTTCAAGCCTTTATTTCTGTCTTCAGCTAATGGAAACGCCTTTAAGATATAATATTACATGAGTCTAATAGAAAAAATTTTAATACAGCAATGTGAGCTTGATGATAAGTATGATTAATATCTTCTGAAAGGTTATTTTCAAAAGGTACTTTTAGTCTTGCAAATGAGCCTAATCATGATGCATGTCCTATTTTATTAAATATGACAGAATTGAATTGTAATATAATATCAAACAGCTATACAAAAATATACATTTATAGCACTTTCTCGGCCAACAACAGGATTTGTGTGCCATTATTTTAAAGAATGGTTTGTGGACACTTCTGATAACGATGTGTAGTGCTGACCTCAACGCTGCACCCTTCCGATTTATGAATGTCCAGACGCAGCTCAGAGGCAGCATGTTTGCTGGTTTGTGATGATGAAACATTTTGTGAAAATAGCACAATGATTTCTCAGTTAGTCACGCTTTCTTTAGCTGGGGAGAAGATTGGGTATGGCTACAGGACAGATATTGATCTTGATCCAAGATAGGTAGTTTATGTACTTATAGTCTGATGTCAGGTTATATCTTACAGGATAAGCTTGAGAACTTCCAATTTTGTCATGCAAAAGAAATCACCTTTATTACACTTCAACCCTGCACTTAATTTTGCACTTTGACTCTGCAAAATTAATTGAGGAAGAAAAACATGTAGGTTTTTATGAACCTTGAATCTTTCGCATTTTGTAATGATGCCACTGCAAACCTTAAAGGAGCAATAATTTCATTATTTTAGGTAGAAAGAACTAAAAATATTTTTGTGAAGAACTAAACGTATCTTTTTAGGTTGAATATGGCATGACGTCATACGTCTCCCTGTGTTGTTCTCCAATCTCTTGTTTGAAAGCAGGGCCGACCACACATGCATGTATGTGCATGTGAATAGCTGCCACTCAGGGTTGGTGCCTCCCTGCCCATGAAATGCAACCATCAGAGCAGTGTAGGAGCAAAATGGTGGAGATAACATCCAGCGGATCGAAAACTTCACTGGGTAACGGCATTTTGAAGTTATGAGGTACTTACCTCTTCACTAGACATATTCCTCTGAAAGATGATGCTGTTTTGCTGTGGATTTATCCATGCCAATATGTGCATATGAGGTAATGGGTGACAAGGTGGGTGGAAGTAGAGAGTTGTAGCTTGTCTCATATCTTGTTTTGGTCTAAAGACAATGCTCAACAGCCAACCTAGTGCTGAAATTTCACTGAAATAGAAATGATTTTCGACACATTTGGAAAGAAAAAAATGAAAAGGTACTTTGTCTTGTGCCCCCTTTGCTCTTATTCTCATAATTTACATTTTTGTGCAATACATGAATACAAGAAGGTTAGGGATACTTGGATTAGAACATTTGTTTCAGATAGACTTTACCAACGACCAACTAGAGCTACAGCTATTTTGGGGTATAGCTGTGCACATCTGCTGACAGGGATTTTGGTGGCCTGGGAGAGTGGTGGCCCAGTTTACAGGAGGACGCTTGGGTTCTGGGAAGGCTGCAAGTTCCCCGGTTCAAATCTTAAACACTGCCACTCAGGGTCCATGAGCGAGACCCCTTGCACCAGAATGCTCCCTGGGTGCTGCACCATGGTAACCCACCGCTCCCTAAATGCAGGGAACATATTTCAATGCAATGTACGAAAAGTTGCAATGACAAACAAAGATGATTATTATTTATGCCTGTTCTTCTTTGTAAAATAGTTAATTCAGACTGGATGGAGAGCATCTGTGAATTCCAATTTTCAAACCTAACACTGATTGAATTTAGGTCTAGACTTAGAATTTTAACACAGGAATATGCTATGATCTAAACAGCTGCAGTGTAGCTCTGACTCTATGTGCACAATTGCTGGAACCTTCATCCCAGTCAGTATGATTTCTTTTGCAGCATCAAACTGTTTTTATATCATTATTGTCCTTTATTTAACTCTATCCATAATCCCAAAAGCTCCCACTGACTTCCCTGACCCTGCTAAAGAAAAGCGGTCCCACAGCACGGTGCTGCCACCATGGTGACATTATGTTCAGGGTCGTATGCTGATCATGCTTGTTTCCCACCATCTGACCAGAGCATCTTCTTTTCAATTTTGAACAGCTCACATTAGTGCAAGGAAACATCTTGCCTTGTTGTTAATATTACCACATCTGCCACCTCTCTGCGAATGCTGGATGGTGTCTATGGTGGAGCATTATGGCTCATAATAGGAGAAAAATCTTTCCTTCATCACTGTCATCTATATATTCAGGTCAATAGGCCACTATTATCAGTTCATAAACTCATGCATTGGTTCTTTTTCACCTATAAAGCTATCTTTGGACTGTTTTCACCTTATTTATCCTCCAACATGTGACTTAGACAGTCCAGCCACAGATGTCAGTCTCAAGACTTTATCTCCTTCAGTGCTGCGTTAGATCAGAACTTGGAAATTTAGCACTTTCTTTCTCTGCCCCGTCATCTTAAAAAACTCTTCAGCAGGATCTGAATTATTAGTTTCAGATCATGCTGTAGAGTTTTTTAAGATGACTAAATTTCCAAGTTCTGATCTAACGATTGATTGAGTCCGCTGGGATGATTCAAATTTACTTTACGGAATATGGAAAAGTCATCCTATGAAACTTGTTTTTTTTAGGAAATATTGTATTAGCTTATTTAATTCGAATTGAAAGTTTTAATTGTGTACATTGTTACTGTGTTTGTAACTTTTTTTTATCAAAACATGTCTAAATGAGACAATCTGTACAAATAAAGTTTAAATACAAGAAGACAAACAATCTTATAAAATAGTTTGAAGGGTATGCAGATTTCTTTAGACACTGTGAGTGAAATCCCAGCCTTCTCAGTCAGCTCTATTCAACATTCATTATCAAGGCAAGGTGAAATGTATTTTCAAATGGGTTTAGACTCGATGGAGAGAAGCAACAGCTAACTTGAAAAAGTGCAAATTGAGGGCAGTATTAACCTCTGTATTAACTTCGGTAAAATAAAAAGTACATCACAAATTTTGATTTGCACGTTGTACTGTATTAAATATTCTATCCTTTGCCCAATAAATGCATAAACAATTTCTGCCAATTGTTTCATATTAAATGAATTGATGGTATGTCTAAGTTAATACATAGAAAACTGTTAATGTTAGTTCTCACGGAAATGTATGCTTTCCTCATAATAGTCTCCTCATTATCTTGAACATTGTGTGTGATCATGTTTATGCCATTTCCATCTTTCTCTTTTTCATCTTCTGAGTATTTTCTTTCATCTTCCTCCTTATGCACAACTTGGAACCTTTGTTGGTTAGGGCCCTGGGTATGCGTGGGTAACCCTGATGCCCATGTGAAGGCTGTGGACTTTTAGAGCCTCAGTGTCAGTAGATGAAAGCAGAGGGAGATTCTGGGGCTGGCACCCATCTCCCTCTGTCCTGCCACCGTGGCCTCTTATTTCACAGAGAAAATTAATAACTTTGACAAACATCAATGAGCGAGGGCCTGATGCTTGGTTGGCTTGTCAGCTGGCCTGGTGAGCGTGTGCACATGCCTGCATATGTGTGTCTTTCTTTTCATGCTTATGGGTCTAAGTCTGTGTGTGTGTCTATGTGTTTTAGCTGATACCTTGCAGCATGCAAACCATTTAAATCCCTGGAAAAAGGTGACAGGAATAGCTTAGGTCAAAGAAACTGACAGTTTGATAAATGGGGTTGGTGGAAAAGGAAGATTTTGGTTGGAGATCAGGCTTCCATTTGGTTTGATCTGATCAGAAAGCTGTCTGCTTGAAAGGCCACGGTGTCTTTTTAGGGGAGCAGAAGTTAACTAAAAGATGAATAGATTTAGGGAGAGATGACTGGATTGGAAAATGTGACCACTTCTGAAGCATTGTCGTCAGCCACACTGACGGTTTTCCCTTGAGCCACTCCTGTATTTATGATCTTCAAAGGAAGGATGAGACACACACTCGCGCACACTCTGCACCAACTGGCACCCACAAAATGCTTTTACTTAAAGGAAAAGGCATGTTTGCACAAGCGCAGGTTCACATAAGATTTGCATATAGTTTTTCACTTGCACACGATTAACAAAAAGTTTGCTCACGCTTCTATCAAATACATTGTAATGGATAATTACATACCTCAAAACTGAAATATTGTTTACAATTCAGGCATTCAGCCTTCTAACTGACACAACTGTACTTTAATACTCAAAGAAAGAGGAAGAGCTCAATGTGTTTTTTCATACAATGTTGTGGAAATTTCTGTTGATTTCTGTTTGGCAGATTAAAGTTGGGAAATTTATTAGAAACATTGTTACTCTGCATTTTGAAAATTATTGGTCTCCTTCAAACCTCAGGCGGCCAGTTTGGTTTCCTCCTGGCTGGTGAAGCCTGATGAGTCTGGTGAGAAATATAAATAGGCTTAGAAATATTTGAAGGAAGATGTTTCACTTCATGGAACATAGTCTGGGAGGTCAGAAGTCTTCTATACATTTTGTATATATATATATATATATATATATATATATATATATATATATATATATATATATATATATATATATATATATATATATAGAAAAGAAAAGTTGTTGTGAGTAGATCTCTACTCAAGTACAAGTGGAACCACTGCTGTATTAGTCTTTTTGTACATTTGTGATAACTTTAATAGATTTTATTTGTATAGTTTTAGTTTTACTTCATTGTGTCTTTTTGTATGGATTTTTTTTTTATGTGTGTGTGTGTGTACTTATGCACATGTTACATTTAGTCCCCCCCTTCCAACAGACCTTTCTTTTCTCTTCTTATTGTTTCCTCTTGTAGTGATAAGAAAACTACATGGTTAGCATTTGACACCACCCATGTTTTGTTCAAAAAACTTGACAAATAAAGTATAAAATCAACAACAGAACCCCTGCCAACATGCTCATATCTGGCCATACAGGCAAGTCCATCATGAAATAGGGCCTTAAAAAGGCTGGAAAACCTGACATGTTATTAAGTGACCTACAGCGGGCTTTTGCTCTTGTTGATATGAACGTGCATGCCTGTACAAGTTTAACTTCCATGGGAGGTGTACAAGGAGGAAACATTGGCTCCCGCAGAAAACCACGGCTGCCAGACTAACATATAACAGAGAGGGCACAAACAAAGATCAGGAAGACTTGAACAGGTTTCTTTGGAAAAGTGAGTCTAAAATGATATGGGCACTGGAATAAACACTTTTTTTTGGTATACACCAAAATGCAGCATTCCAGGAAAATGATCATTTCAACCGTGCAGCACAGAGCTGGGAGTGTCATGATTTGGGGATGCTTTGCTGCAGCAGGACCTACCCAGCTCATGCATGAAGCTGTTGCAGGACTGGAGCACTCCGTCAGTGACAGGGACAGACTGCTGCATCCTAGCCACACAACAGAGCGTTATCGCAGAACATTTCTACCAGCAGCGGTTAGACTTTGTAACCATCATCGCTTCCAAGAAACTCATTAAGTTGTTTACATCCCTGCTTTTATTGTAGTTTTTCCGTTTTCTTGCAAAAGGTTTGTTGCTGTTTTTATGCACAAATACACATTTTGTACGCTTTCAAATCATCTTACTGAGTTTCTTAAGCCACTTAATCTCAGTATGCCATTTTAATATCTGCATAGTATTTTTTTCAGATGTAAACCTTTCCATACTTTCTGCTGATGTACCTGAATTTCCTCACTGTGAGACAATTAAAGGATTAATCTATTGTATCACCATCATAGAATCCACCATTAATTCTGCTTTGCAACACAGGATGCCTGAGAGAAATGGGAGAAAATCTGTAAAAAAGAAAAGCTCTTGCAGAAAGGGACCTTACAACAGGGCTGGCTCAAGGTTGTTTGATGCCTTAATCAGAGTTTGATTTGGGGCTCATCTTCCTGTTAAGAACATCACTACCATATTAACCACATTTCAGTTCAGATTGGATGAACTCTAAAAATGATAATTGGTTATTTGTTGATATATATTTATGAAGATGTTAACACAACAAACAAACAATATATTCTATTCTTTGCACTTTTACAAAGTCAACTTGCCAAATCCTTTAAATTTTTTACTATTCAAAATTGTTTAGTGTATCTTTGCTGAAACAGTCAAATCACATTTAATAGTGTTGTTATTTTCAATAAACCAAAACAAATTTTAGATACATGATCAGGGTTAAAATTCAGGCCTTTGTGGGATGACCCTTAGGGTTTGGGGGACCCATGAAGCAGCTTATTTCACATGTGGCTGGTGCCTACAACATGGCAGTGACCCAAAACATTCAGTAAATCTAATAAGGACCGGCTGAGAAATAAGGAATAAAAAATACTGGGGTGAGTCAAAGATCTGTTTTTTCTTGAGATGCTGTGAGGTGACTTGAGCCTGGATGTTCATCCAACAAATACCTTAAACATCACAAGGGAAGACTGGGGCAAACGTTTCTCAGACCGATGTCAGACAGCAGTGGATAAAGTGTCTTATTTAATTTTTTTTTGACACTAAAGGAATTGAAACTAGTTATTAAGGGGGATGGTGTCCTACGTTATTCCTTATTTAAAAACAACAACAACACTATATTGTTTATATTTTTAATGAGGGGGAAAAAGCTAATTGTTGATGAACACTTGTAATTAAATCCCTTTTCTTCCAAAAAGATTAAGCATGGACATGTGGACATTTCTTTCAAAAGAACGGAATATTTCATTAGGTCTTTTTTTCATAAGACTAAAATTTCCCTGAGCAATGAGTCGTATGCTGCCAGTGTTCATTGACTCAGAAATAAATGCTTAAGATCACTTTGCCCTCCGTGATTATAGCCAATATCCATGTTATACTCAAAATTATTTCACTATCACAGAATAATTAAATAGGTGTGCACCTGGGTCTTTAAGTCAGGGTCGAAAAGGGCCTAGAATGAGATACATGACCCTGTTTGGAAAGTCAGTATAACTAAATCAATGGAAAAGAAAAGGGGATATAGACAGACTACATTTAGTCCCTATTAATTATTCCTAAAGACAGTAAGGATGATCATACCCACCTTTTTAGGAGTGAATGTCTGTTTTTAGCCCCTAAGGAAAACAAGAGTCAAAGTAGAACCATGAGACCATTGTCATTTTTTCTGTCATTTAAAAAAGAACTAAGCTTGATTCTATACTAGACTTGGAAGATGAAACATAGGCATTTAACATTTAAATGCTCGCCTTAGTGCACACATATTGTCTGGCAATTTTTGAATAAGCTTATCAAAGGGAATCTTCAGACTCATTATTATATGTTGATGAGTCCAGAAAAGGGCCAGACGTATTACCACAGATCTCACCCACCCAGGGAATGCCCTTTTGGACCCACTTCCATCAGGTGAACGCTGCAGAAACTTTAAATAAAAAACTAATAGACTCAAAACCAGCTTCTTTTGACAGCTGGAAGAGCTATCACTCCCATCTGAGAGTCAATATTATATGATACCTGTTACAAACACTACTGGTAATACCTATTTTCACACACTCTCATGGAATGTCTGGCTGGACAACCATCTGTGCAGATTAAACAGTTCTGTAATTTGAAGGTTTAAAATGATTGCATAGTATTTACTGCAGGCAGGGGTGCATCATCGATGGAGTGTTCGGATGATTAATTCATGCAGCAATAGAGTAATCTATACCGTTAGTAAAAGGACTGCTATCAGACTTTTTGAACACTTTAAGCATTTCTAGAACCGTGCTGGTCAGTGCAATCAACTCATTTCAAAAAAAGTGTGGTGTCTGCATGTTATTTGTAATCTGTGTGCATCGTGAACCAGCGTCTATCTAATCGAAATTTCACAATGGTAACACATAGGCACACTAAAGGTTCTGGATTCTTGATATGTGCTTCATACAGTTGAATTTACATCTGAATTTCATTATTCTCCTTGCAGACGTAGATTTGAAAATTTTCCATTCAACCAACAAGTCTGTTTCTGATAGGAAATGGGGTAAAAGGATATATCAAAAGATCAGAAAAGAGTGCAAAAGCAGTACCTTATTTTATAAAAAATATGGCTTTTAGAACTGATTCTTACCATTCTCAATAATCAACAGAAAAATCTTTAAAAGCATCATTGTGTTGTTGACCTGCCTTTTGCATGCTTCCACTGGTGTTTTTGACAGTTGATTTTTTTTTCTTTGAGATTGCCGTCTTTTATTATCTGGATTTATTTTCCAATAGATGCTAACTACTGGACCTGTTTTGCACACTGCCATACAGAGCTTAACCAAACCAACTCTGTCTCGTCTGGGAGAGTTTGCATGAAATTGCCCTCGGCTCCCCAGTCAAGAGTTGTTTCATCATCCCTTTTAAAGGTTAAGCCCCCATCTGGCACCTCGCACCCTGACAAAAACATGTCATTTATGAAAAATGCAAAGTGTGAGGTGCAATAACCAAGATAACCTTTGCTAATTGCCGAGCTTCGCTGATGATAATCGGTGGATAGGCAACCTTTGGACAGAGGCAGGGTGTCTATTATACTCTGTCGTGTCTAAAAGCTGGCTCACGTTTCCCTTGGCTGTATCAGACCTTTCCTGTTAACCCAAAAAAAGTGACCATGCCCTCTACAGTTCGTGCTTTCTTTAAAAAAAAAAACAGACTCCAGAAGTGCTTCTTTATTATAAAATAAATCTCCTATCTGTTTTTCAAAGAGATTTTCATGTACCCAGGGCAAAGTTAAACTTTATCACAGCCTTTCTACTACACGAAGGTGGAAACTTTAACACCTCGATGGCAATTTTCGATTCTTTCATACTTGTTTATTTGTTCCCTCCCAGGAAAGTTTCAATTTACACAAGTGTCCAAAGAGGTTCTATTTTAGCTGGAGGGTAAACAGAGCTATAGATGGCTGTTTACTGTTTGGGAATCCTTCTCTTTGCGCTCCTCTGTTCCATCTAGATACGTGAAAAA
This sequence comes from Fundulus diaphanus, assembly GCA_037039145.1. Lineage (NCBI taxonomy): Eukaryota > Metazoa > Chordata > Actinopteri > Cyprinodontiformes > Fundulidae > Fundulus > Fundulus diaphanus. Next base: position 38,312,158 of record CM073132.1, read on the forward strand.
AGCAGCGGTGCAGCAAGAAATTCTTTATGGTGTTTACACCCACAAATAATAAAACACAAATTGTGGAAAACCCTCAGCTCTGCACAGGTCAATTCATTCAAAGGAGGCAGCCCTGAGAAACAGTGGTGAGACCACTGATTTTCTGCTGGCAAATATTTGAAGAGCTAATTTGGAGGGGCTGAGTTTGCCTATACTCATGTGTATGTTGGTTTTCATGTGTGTCATGCACATGCAGCCAGAAAACTAGCAACTAAAAGGTATCACATTAAATACATGGAGTGTCTCGCAAAAGTACCTACATACCTTAAACCTTTTTATAGTTATAGCCACAAATGTCATTGTGTTTTATTGGGATATCATGAACAAAATAATCCATGTTTGTAAAGAGGAAGGAAAATGATAACTGGTTTTATCAATTTTGACAAATAAAACTGTTAGTGTCACAGCTGAGCCATAACGTTGTAGAACTAGTTTTCATGGTAACTTAAAACTGGAAGCGCTGAAGTTATGTCGCTAACAGCTTTGCATATTTCCTGACTGATTTTTTTTAACATTGGTATTTGCAAACTATCTCATAGTCAGTCAGATTGGATGGAAAGCATAGGGGGGAAAGGATTTTTTTAAGTTTTGACACAGATTCTGAATTGGATTTCGGTATGGACACAACTATGCAGTGATCTAAACCATTCCACGGTAGCTCTTATGGTATGTTTAGGGTCTTTGTCCAGCTAGAAGCTTTCCAAACTAGCACCTTTTGCAGCCTCAGATATTCTTCCAGGATTCCTCGGTATTTAGCTCAACCCATCTTCACTTAAACTTTGAACTGCTTCCCTGTTGCTTGCTGCAAGATAAGCATACCCACAGCATAATCTTGCCACTTCTATGTTTTAACATAGGTTTGGTGTGCTTAGGGAGACCTTGAGTGATTTTTTTTAACCATCACACTCAGGGTTTCAAATGTAGGCCACGCTTTATCTGACAAATTCATGAAGACCAGTGTTCTGTCTTCATGTTTTGTTTTTTGTTTTTTCAAAAATCATCTCTGACAAATCTCTGAGGGACAGGACAATGATGATATGAAATGATCCACAAGTGTTAATATTTATATATAAAAAAATGTGTCTTCTGTGGAAAATTAGGGGTGTTGGATATTATTTAAAGACATACGAGTGAGGAGGTCTGAATTTTTTTCCCCAGATTTTTTTTTAAAAATATTTAATTTTTTATTTGAAAACCATGTCTTACTTTTCTTCCAATTCATAATTTTGCAGCATTTTGTGCTGATCAATCGTCCCAATAAATATATTGCTGATTATATTTGTAAAGTAAACAAAACGAGAAAAAGTTTAAGACGTGAAAAGTTTTGCAGACCAAAAGGTATTTATATTATTGCGTGGTTGGGGGTGGTTATCTCGTACCCTCTTTCATACGCTGAGACTGCTTTAACTAAATCAAAGACTTTCAGTCAACCAGTAAAACGATTGGTAATTTAAACAATTCTCCGTTTCTATTGGTAAACAGTGAAACAGCCAATCCGTGTTCACAAGGGATCGCAATGCAGTTGAAAGAAACTGCTGGCAGCCTTGTCAGCTCTGCAAAATTGATCAGATTAATTGATTTTGTTGTTTATTGTCAAAACTGTTTATCAGCATGGAAAGCGGTCAAGGACAAAGACAGTGAGGCAGTGCTGTTCTGCCTTCCAGCAGACGAGGACCGGACTCTCCAGTGCGCCCTGTGCCCAGGAGGGGCGGGTTTGGGTGGCAGAGTGCAGGGACAGAGAGCGCAGAGGGAGAGAGGAGGAGGAGGAGGAGGAGGGGAGGGCAGGACTGGCAGGGTGCGGTCTGAAGTGGCAACAGATCACCGTGGATCACCCCAATTCCCTTCAATTCAACTGGAAAGCTGCAGCTTTTCGCATGAGGAGACAGAGCTGGGCATCGAGTTAAAAGAGCGCACACGGGGCTGGTGTTCTTTCAGATTCCCTGGTACACAAGAAAGAGGAGGGCAGAGAAACCACAACACTGCAACTTGGATGTCAGCAGCCGCACTCTCTCTCTTTAACTCTCACACCCACCAAATCGACTTTGAACCTGTTTGTTTAAATACACAGACTTTACAGCCTGCACACTTACTGCTGATTCAGTCAGGCAGTTCAGAGCGGAGTTCCTCTAATCTGCAGACGTAAAAAGAAAAGCTTTTTTTGGTATTCCTATGGTGCCTCATGGAGACAAGGGGATGACCTTATTTCATCCAACATTTTACGCCGCGGTGTATTATTTTTCACGGACAAATGGAAACTGAACCGCAGAGGCACTGAAGACATCTCTCTCTCTCCCCCCGGGAGAGTCCTCCCTCCTTTCCCCGGGGCGATGCGGATCTCCTTCCTCCTTCTCGCAGCCTCTCTGTGCGCCTCTGTCCTCCTCCTCGCACCTGTCACGGAGGGCTGCGGGCCGGGGAGGGGATACGGCAAGAGGCGGCTCCCCAAGAAGCTCATCCCGCTCGCCTACAAGCAGTTCAGCCCGAACGTGGCCGAGAAGACCCTGGGAGCCAGCGGGCGACCCGAGGGGAAAATTACGCGCAACTCCGAACGCTTCAAGGAGCTCACACCGAACTATAATACAGACATAATCTTTAAAGATGAGGAGGACACGGGCGCAGACAGGCTCATGACTCAGGTAAAGCTGGAGAGATGCGTAAAAAGACCTTATTCGTGCGTAAAGCGATAGACGTGTCATTTTCTTAATCATTTTGTTTATCAGAAGGATCGTATTACACTGAGCTGAATGAACCAGATTAGACACACTGCTGCTTCCAATTGTCTGCTGAATGTTTGCTGTCAGTTAAATGTTTAAACCAAAGTGATTGATTCCATTAACCCTTAGTTTCACCTCTGGATTCTGCTACCTGACGTGCTTTGCTGTTGAGGTTGCCTTGAAGTGTTTCCTTCGCTGACCCCAATCTTGCCATAATTTTCCATGTGACTGAACATACGTGAATCATAGGGAAGCAGCCCTAACCCTCGATTCACAGTATGCTTCTTTTTTCCATTAAAAGAGTCGAATTTTATTCAGATTTTATTCTGCCAACCTGAGAAGTGCCTATAAATAACCTCACATATTTGCAAATCATTAAAGTGCATGTCCACTCCTTGACTTTCAACCTGGTTTGTGTATGCGGAGTGAATAAATCTCAAGCAAACACCACAATCACAGTTGTGTGCACTTTGACCATTTACCTGACACAGTTCGGAGTTGCAGCAATTATTTAGAGGACAACTTTTGACGTATTATTCTTAAAGCCTCTGTATTTTGGCTCCTGTCTATAACTTACTTCTTTTTGTGATGTTTCTGCTTTTTCATAGCATTTATGAAACGTGATTATTGACTGGCGACACTGAATAGCAGAAAGCCAAACAGTCAGCTCAAACTTTTCCATTCTTCTTAAGATAGAGGAGTTAAAGGTATAACTTTGTCTCTTTACTGGACAAAGCCACTGAAGGAGATAATAGTTCAATGTGCTAGATGTACTGTCATAGATGGTACTACTCTGGCACGGCTCTTTTTGTTTAGCAGTGTTGCTCTCCTAGACAAAGCCATTTTCAGAGTCACATCTCCCACAAACTCTGTATACTCCTTTGATTCAGTTTTCTTTCCTATATGCTCTGTCTACCTAATCCCTGGCTAGTTCTGACATGTGGCCACTCTTACTGAGCAAGCTTAGGCTAGAGATTTCTCCAGAGTCACATCTTTCCACTGTCTCCCTGTGCTTGATCATAAAGAGGGAGACAGCAGCAAACTCTTTGACTTTGTGCACTTTTATGGGCTACCATCGATAAATTCCTTTTTTACTACTTGTCGTTTTAAACTGAATTTTTAATTTCACTGACAGGGTTGTTCCGGTTAATAGGGAGTCAGTCCTTTCCACTGTCGCCTCATGCTTGATAAGGGACTGCTGCACAATGAGTGACTCAATGCAAAAGAATGGACTTCCTTAGATATTAAACTTTGGCGTTATGAGCTCCTCAGAAACACTTTCAGCTCGAGTTTGCTGTTGAACATTCCCAGATACAGACTCAAAATCAAAACCAGAGGTACGAGAACCTTCTGGACTGTGGCCTGTATCTGTGGAGCAGCCTATCTTTGCCAGTTAAAACCACTCCTTGACCGTACTTCTTAAAATCCCTGCCAAAACCCAAGTCATCTTGAATTTCACCATTATTTTAATTATTCATTTTATCAATTATTCAAGTTTCTCGACACCAAATATTTGACACCTGCAGCCATGGATATGATTGGAGCACCAGAATCCATTGATTTGTACCCCAGTACTTTTGGCAATATAGTGTATATAACAGTATTTTTATTGCTTCTGTGTTGCTATAGTTATACATTTTTCTTGTTATCAAGGACTTTAATCAGTGGGTATTTGATTTTAAATGTGCTATATAAAAAACGTTGATTGATTAAATATGACTGATCTGTATTATGACTGATCTGAACTATAATCAAATACAAATGTATGTAATTGATTTTAAAATTTATCTAACTAACTGGATAGTTTTGGGAGGGTTTAAGTATATATTATTTTTAATATGAATTTATCTGAGTAGTTTTGTAAAATGCTTTGAAAGGGTATTTCTTGTGAGTTGGTGCTATATAAATAAACTGAAATCAAATGAAGCTGAATCATTCCTCAGTTTTGTCTCATTTACTTTGTCTTTGTCTCACCCAGCGCTGTAAAGACAAGCTAAACTCTTTGGCCATCTCTGTGATGAACATGTGGCCAGGTGTGAAGCTGAGGGTGACCGAGGGCTGGGACGAGGACGGTCATCACTCAACAGACTCGCTGCACTATGAGGGCCGTGCTGTCGATATAACCACCTCAGACAGGTGAGAGCTCCAAAATTCACACACCTTTTGAATCTAAATTGGCCAAACAACGTTTAAACTTTTGAAACTAACAATGATCTGTTAACCCTATCAATAAACTAAGTACTCAACCGTTCAAAAAGGACACTAGACATACTTTTGCCCCAAAATCTGAGTGTGGAACTGAATATCTCTTGACTTTTCCATATGTTTTCAAAAAAATTATGATTCATTCATCTGACAGGGACAGACATAAGTACGCCATGTTGGCCCGCTTGGCTGTAGAAGCTGGATTCGACTGGGTCTACTACGAGTCCAAAGCCCACATTCACTGTAGCGTCAAGTCAGGTAAGAACTATGTTTAAGAAATCTGTGTATTTGAAAGAGTCTTTTTGCATCTGTGACCAGCTGTTGTTACCACTAATGAGGCTGATGCTAGACACCTTGTTGGGTGTCTGCCTACTTGTATAGGATCCCTTTGAACGCCAGTGTTGTCACTTTTGAGGGTGTTTGTGTGTAAAGCCTACTGGGAACCAATCAAAGCAGGGTGTGCACCTGTGGTCTTCGCTTTATGCAGTCTCACCTTATGGTCAGGTCTCATCATAAATTCATCAGTTAGCCAGATTATTGTATATATAATACCTGTCCTACTTACCTATTCTTGCACAATGTAATGCTCTAATACATTTACGGTGTCTTGCAAAGACATTCATACCCCTTGATCTTTATATTTCGCTTCTGAAACACCACAAAATTCAGTATTTAAGTATTTAATTGGGAAACTATGTGACAAACCAAGACAAAATAACAGACAAATTTAAAGGTGGAAGAAATTTGAATTTAATTTGCTCTCTCTGATATATAAACAAAATGTAGTTAAAACGGAACATGCATTTATCTCCAACCCCATTTACTCTGATACCCTTTATAAATTTCTGACCCAACCTGTTGCCTTTAGAAGTCACCTAATCAATAAATGCAAAGATAAAGACCACTGCTTAATCCAAGCCTCATAGGGATCACAGAAAGCATGTGGAAGAAGGTGCCCCTGTTAGGGGAGACCTAAATGTAACTTTTTTGCCAACATGGAAGATCACCTAAAACCCAATGTCTCCACCTGGAAATTGGCAGTATCATGGTGTTGGGGTACGTTTTTAACAGGGACAGGGAAGCTCTTAAGGGTTGATGGTAAGGTGAATAGCTGTAGGTCCAGGGCAGTCCTGGACGAAAACCTTTAGATGGTGTAAACGTCTTGTGACTTGGGTGAAGGGTCATCCTCCACCAGGATGGTAACCTTAAACTGATGGGGTCAGGGGGTATCCAGATTCAGTCCTCCAGAGCTACTATCCAGCAACTTTCCGATGGTACACTGATGAGGGTGTGCTGTAGAATGCAGGTGTGCTGTAGAATGGATGCATCCAAAAGTTGCAGAATAGTAGCTCTTGAGGACTGAATTTGGGCAGCCCTGGTTTAGATCAGACCATGTTCATGTGTTACAACAGCACTGTGAAGGACCAGAGCTAAATTTAATTTAAATTCACAGATGCTCTCCATCCGCTCTGACTGAGCTTAAGCAATTTTGCAAAAGAATGGACAAAGGAATCTGAGTCTGTAGATGTGCAAAACTGATGGAGAGACAACTCAAAAGACCTGGAGCTCTGAATGCAGTGAATGGGGGGGTTGGAATACACATTTTTCAGATTTTTATTTGTAAAAGTAATGTGAAAACTCTGCATTGTTTTTTTCTCCACTTCCCAGTCATGCACTTCTTTTTGTTGGTCTGTAACATACACTCCTAACAAAATGTGCTTAAGGTTGTGTTTGTCACAAGACAGAGTTGAAACAGTTTAAGTGTTATGAATACTTCTATAAAGCATTTTTTGCACATATTGTATACATTTGAAGTAAAGTTTGAATCCCCTGAATGCATTTCAGTGACAGACTGCTTGCTTTGCCATGTGTTATTGCTAAAACTAGGTTACATCTTCCACCACAGATACCGTATCAGATTAGGCCTTCCTAAAGACAATGACTGACAGCATTCCCCCTCCTCCCAATCTAACGTTTGAGACATTTTAGAGACCTGCATACCCACGTCTGGTACCACCAGCTATTTGATGCCAGTCCACACTCTAGTAGTCTGCCTAGGTTAGCAGGCTGTGAGATGATTAACTCTCTCTTTGTTTTTGCCGTTGCTTTGCCTCCAGTGAGTTTCTTTCAGATCTCTTATCTGAAACTTATCACAGCCCTCCTTTTTGTGCAGCATTCAGGCTTACAGACCCACACACACCTTGGACAAATATTTGGCTGACTTAGGACTGCCTTAAGACAAGGCTCCCTCCCTCCCTCTCCCTCACATACATACACACACACATGCACACACACAATTATACTGATTGATTTCTTATTTCAGTCTGATTTGCCTGTGTTGTTTTTGTTCATGGGAACCAAAAATAAGGGTGTCACTTGGTTTAAATCTCTGCAATCCAAACAGTATCTAGAACCCATGTCTAAGTCTGTGTACTTTCCTGCCTCCCTGACCTCGGTCCGTGCTTTGACTGCGGTGATACAATCAGCTGGTTATCCATTAGCTCTTGCCGACTACGCTTTCTTGCCACCTCATCTCACTGCATCTTAAAGGGAACATTAATCCAGGCAGAGTTAAGGAGAATATATTCTGAAGGCCGACAATGGTGGGTGAAGAAATACACCCACAAAAAAAAGACCAAACGAATACCTAAATAATTACATCTACCGTTTAATACAGCTGAAAGTGGGTAGTTATTCAGTCTGTAATAAGAGACAAAAATGTTTTACATGAATTTCAGTTTATGATTAGGTGAATTAGGATTACCAAATTGTTTTTTTTATACCACAATGATGAATAAATAACTTTAAAAATCCAATGTTATTCCTTGCTTTACATTCCAAAGTTTGCTAAATGGATTACAAAGCTTTTAAACAATTTATGAAAGCCCAGATGATGATTGGATGTTTGTGTAAGCTTCTGACAGAGGAGGGAACATGAGGCACATGTCAGGTTTATTCTTTGGCATAATTTCCACCTCAAGTTGTCAAATTCATCTTTTCATGAATAGAGAAACAAGAATCAAGAATCTTTATTGTCACCATGTGTTGCCATGGTGACACATCAGTCATAAGATGTCCACACTTTTTAAAAATATATTATATATAATATAAAAAAAAATGCTCTCTCACCCACTCCTCATACTCCTGAACAGGGTGGATGGCTCTCCATTTCTCAACCTCAGGGCCTCCACTAGAGGCCTGGGAGCTTAAGGGTTCTTCTCAGGATCTTAGCTGTTCCTAAGATTGCACTCTTCTGGACTGAGATGTCTGATGTTTGTCCAGGTAGCTGTTGGGGGTGGGAGTTACTGCCCCGAGTGCTCCGATGACCACGGGAACTACTGTCGTGTGTGTGTGTGTGTGTATGTATGTATATATATATATATATATATATATATATATATATATATATATATATATATATATATATATATATATATATATATATATATATATATAAAGTCAGTTTAATACAGTGGTGAAACACTTCTTGAGAAGCTTAAAGTGTGCAAAAAGTCTTTAGGGTCTGCCAAGACTGGTTCTGAGTCAAAAAAGTCCAATATCAGTCCCTTTGAGAATGATATGAACTACTGTGTAGTCATTCACAGAGCTCTGCAAGCAGTTATTCCATAAGAAATTACAGTGTGCAAAGAGGCATTGCCAGTAGTGTGATTTTTCTCATCTAACAGACCACAAACTTCTCTGAAGGGGCTTACAGTTTTTGGAAAGAAGCTGTTTTTGAGTGTATTGGTTTTTGTTTAAATGTTTATGAGGAGTTTATCTGATGGATGTGGGTCAAACAGTCCATTGACCGGGTAGGTGGGATCTGTGGCAATACATCTGCCCCTTTTCTGGACTCACGCAGCAGAAACTGTGTCCAGATCCTGTAGACGGCATCCCACTATCCCCCACATTGTCCACACCAGCCTTGCCAAATCTTTCCTCTCCTGCACTGCGTAGCTCTCATACCACACAGTTATGCTTAGACAAGAAATGCATTCTATGGTAGCTCTGTAGAAGTTTTTTAACCGTATAGTGGAAAGTCCGGTACAGTTTCCTGAGAAGGGAGAGACATTGTTGGGTCTTCTTCAAAAGGTGGGAAGTGTACAAACAAGTACATGCAAGTACACCCTTGAAATGTGCAGGGACAAAATGTGTGAAAAAACAAAATCTGACTGAAACTGGTAAGATGGTGTCACAATCCACATAGAAACGAGTCCCCTACTAACATGGGCTGAAAGGGTAGCATTCAGCGAGAAGAAAGACACAACTCCAAAAGCAGTCCAATAAACCAGATTGTAGTTTGCCAATGCACTCAGGAACAAAAAACCTAACTCCTTGAGACATGTCCTCTTGTCTGATGTAGGGTTGTTGGATTTGAATAAAAAAAGGGGGAAGATGAGAACACCATGCCATTTGAGAAGTACAGTGGTGGTGACATGTTGTGTGGGTGCTTTGCTGCAGTAGGGAGTGGTGATTTGTACAAAATGGATGAGGAAAAATTATTATATGGAGTTATTGATGCAAAACCTCAAGACATCTGCGAAAAAACATAATCCTGGGCACAAATTTTCAACAGACAGTGACCCTAAGCATACCGCAACGTGGCTTAAGGACAACATAGTCAATGCTTTGGAGTGGTCATCACAAAGCACTGATGTTAAGCTGAGAAAATGTGTGGGCTAAGGTGAAAAGGTGTCTGTGAGCAAGCCTACAAACAAATTGTGGCGAGCTTGCAAAAGGATACTAAATCATTTCAGCCAAGACAAACAGTTTAAAAGGCAATTATATAAAAAACAGTACTATGCAAACATCTGAATTTGAAGAAAGTTAAAAAAAACATTATCTCTTACTATTGGTAAATGGCATGTATTATCAAGTCCTGAGGACCCTAAAGAGCTTTAAACAACATTCAGCCACAGCTGCCCTGGGGCAGACTAACAGAAGCAGGGCTGCAAGGACAATTGGCCCCAACGGGCCAAGTGTCTTGCCCAAGGACACAACAACTGAGACCGTCAGAGTGGGGCTTCGGATAAGGAACCAACTGGTTACAAGACAAACTCCTAGTTCCTGCGCCACCGTCGCCCCCTCTTGAATGCTCTGTTCTTGCATTTGGATAGTAAAAATAACTTTGAAGATACTTACTTACCTAAAACGGGAAAGGTTTATCCTGAAAAACAATTTTTTATGCAGAATACTCATTGGATATAATAAAAACGTACTATTAGTCATAGCTGACTATGACTAATGACATTATTCATTTTATCTCAAAATTGCATTCAGTTTCATCTATAAAGCAATAATTCAAAACAAAGGGCACTTTACAAAATATACATTAGGTACAAATAAACAGACATATTCAACGTCAAGTTTGATCCTTTCTATAAAACAATGCAATCAAGTTCAGTTTATCATTCAAATGGTAAAAAAATATTTTTTTATCTGCGGAAAACAAGCTGACTGTATCGAGTCACTGACTTGCAACAATAGCTCCCTTTGAAACAGCAAGCGACAATAGGCAGTCAATTGAACTGAGTGGTGTATTTTGTTGTAATCCTCCATACTGAGCATACAGGTGGCAGCAGCAGACAAAGTATCGCACTTAAAAAGAAAGATATGTCTTTTAACTTTTATTAGAATATTTATTTAAAGAATTATCAAGGAAAAAAAATTGGCACATATCACATCCAATATCAATACATCAATATTGACCTATTATTTACGGACTGGCTGAAGAAAAACAAAAAAAGCAAAGAAAGAAATAGATAAATAAATTTGAGGGAGTGAAATTTTAGTCCTCTTTTTCACCAGAGAAGAGAGATCAGAATATAAAAAAAGGCAAGAAGAAAACAAAGGCTTTAATTTGACCTCCCCCCAGAGAATTCACATTAGAATCTGCTCACGATGTTCGGGAAAGTGACTTTTGGGTCTGACGTGGGCTGCGGTGACAGCTGCTAGTGGGACTGGTTGCACCTCTCTGGATATGTGGCTCCTTCTCTGCCACCTTTTTGGCTCAGAGACACATATGGACAGCCCTGCCCTGGTCGGCAGAACAGTGGTGTTGCTTTCTTTTACGCCAGGTTTGAAGGTCCTTCACTTTTAATTTGAAACTGTGATACGCAGAAAAGGCTAGATGATAGATACAGATGCCGTTACATGTTGTTCTTAAGCGATTTGGGGAAAAAAGATGTCCTATAGAGCTTCTCTCAGTAACAAAAAAACACGTGAAGCACACAGTGTTAAAAAAAAGCACTGTATCACAGCTGAAGCTGTAAAGACCAGGTCAGGTTGTGTTTGCTCGCATGGCTTTGTTCTTCCTGTTTGTTTTTGTTTTTTTCAATTTCAAACTCAGAAAACAATAGAACATATAGAAACAGACCCACATGGGTAGCCAGCCAATCAAGAGTGGAATTTGGCACTACATGGGAGCTGCGTCATCTAGCTAAAAGAAGTCTGAAACTAGCCAATATGAGTTTTCCCTCTAAAACAACAAAGAATGCGACTGATCTGACTTTCAGAAAATATTTTCTCTTTTTAACTAAAACACTTTCTGCTAAGGGTTTCAGGAGCAAAATCAGTTTCACATTCAGAATATTGACATTATAAACATTTAGCCTTGGATCTCAGGATGATTCTTCTAATTAAAAGGAGAAAAAAAACATGAATTCATGAGACAGCCTAATGTGGCCTCAAGAGATTCTAAATAAACATGCTGATACAACACAAACTTGGGTTGTTACAAAAACATTACTATGTTTATAGACTACTGTAATATTTAGAAATAAATGACTTGTTGTATCCAGATTAAGTGTTTAATTTGTCGAGCTAATATAATCTAAAAGGCCGTTGGATGTTGGCCTCTTTAGACCCCTAGTTAAAAGTCCAATATATGAAAATGTATAACAAAACCTTCAAGAGTAGGTTTTCCTTCTTTGCAGAAATTTAACAATGTCTCGTCTAAATGTTTCAATCTTTTGCTTCTTTGCAGATTGAAACATTTTAGACGAGACATTGTTAAATTTTAAATCCATGTTTGAAGTGGTAGATCGGAACAATTGGTCAATTTCCAAAGTCTTAGAATTTTGAAGCAACTTGCAATAGCTCCTCCGTCTACTTGTTTTTTGTGTATACAAGATAAGTGAGAGTGGGAACAATGCTCATAAAAAAGTCAAATTGTAATCTAACAACCACTGCTAAAATGCATCTCTGAACTTTGTTTCTGGTCATGCACTTGACTTCCAGTCATAATGGGAGAGCCCAAAGGTAGACAGAGAGCAAATAGTTTAAACCTGAGTCATGTTGCACACAAACGTTAACGATCCCCCAGTGATCCAACTGAGATAACGTTGTTCTTGAGTCCGTGTCAAAGTCTCACCTGCTTTATGGATCCCTCAGTGACCTGGAATAATGTGCAGGTGTAGTGAACAAAGAAGGCCAAACTCTGTAATGCTGTGGCTTGATTTAACTGCGCTTTCCCCCGTTCTTATGTTTCCTTTTTCTTGTTTCAACATCAAACTAAACCATGCAATAAAGATTGCAAGTTCTCAGAATTATATGAAATAGACTGATCATTCTTTTTCTTATTTCACTCCCTCAGAGCACTCTGTGGCAGCCAAAACCGGAGGATGCTTCCCCGGCGATGCTCGTGTCATCGTCGAAGGCGGGCGGACCAAACAGATGCGTGACCTCCTCCCCGGCGACCGTGTCCTGGCATCCTCTTCAACAGACGTTCATGCTCCGCTGCTCTACAGCCCCATTGTGTCCTTTTTGGATCGCCAGCCGAACGCTACGAGGACTTTCTATGTTATCGGGACGAACGGGGGACATAACATTACCCTCACGGCTGCTCACCTGATCTTTGTCACAGACTGTGCCACCAGACCGAGCAGTTCAGGGCGGGAAGAAATGTTCCAAGAAACCAAGCTTTTTGGTTCCATGTTGCAGAGGAGGGCGCATGGGGCAGGTATGAAGACAGTTTTTGCCAGCGAAGTCGAGCCTGGACAGTGTGTGTTTACATCGTCTGGTAGATCAAACTCACATCCAAGACTCTCAGTTGTGACCTTTGTTGAGGAACAGACAAGCACTGGGTTATATGCCCCTCTTTCCCAGCATGGGTCTATAGTGGTGAACGGCGTGTTAGCATCTTGCTACGCTGCCGTGGACAGTCATTATTTGTCCCACTGGGTCTTGGCTCCATTAAGACTCGTTTACAGAATAATAGGACCCTCACAAGTGCAGAATGATGGGCTGCACTGGTACCCTTGGATTCTGCAAAAGCTGGGGAAAGTGCTTCTTGGCACTGAACACTTCCACCCCTGGGGCTTTGATCAGTGACACAAAAGAGAGGAAGAGGGAGAAGTTTCAGGATGATGGCATCTTTTATTCACCTGCATGCAGGTTCACAATGAAGAAAAGCACAGACATATTTAGAAGAAATATATATTTTGTACTCACTCCAAGTGCCTGTATTTGCTGTACTCCAGTAAATCTCCTACATATGCTGTTGTGTAAGGCATTAAGAAAGGAATGATTTGAGTTTGCAATATCAGAAGACTGACAACTAAAGCTCTTATTCAACTAAAACAGGTCTTGTCATTCATATGTTTAATTCTTACTGAAAAAAAATCCCCATTTGTGTGTTCTGTTGACATTTAAATATAATCCCCATTTTGTGTGACTGAAAAGAAAAGGTGAGCACAGAAATATTTGAAGAATAGTAAAAGAAAGATTGAGAAACGGTTTATGCAGTTGTAGAGTTTTTATATGTAAATTGGTATTTATACACTTACAACCAGATAGGAATAAAATAAAGTTTCATTCAAGAATTCTCTTTCTTCACTCTTTTTCAAATCTAAACTTTTCATTTCAGGGATTTTTAAGTCAACATTGCATGATGCAGATCAGTGATACACAGATTTGCAAAGTAGTTGGCAGGGAATGATGGTGTGTACAAAATCAGAAAAATTATCTTCCAAAATAGATACTTTAAAAACATCTTTCCACTTGTTTCTTCCATCAGCTTTCAAACAACTTGTCTATCTCTCTCTTATCCACATGTTTCATTTACAATTTTTATGTTTTTTATCAGGTGTATTATTGAAGAGATTAGTTTTTATGGTTTGAGGGTGTCACTTTTCAGGTCAGTAATATGACTCAGGCTCTATTCAACTACTGTATTAATTATGTTTTAGGCATCTTGTTAAATGGCAGTATATATTTCAATTAGTGGGTTGAAAAGAGTTTCTAATTTAATAATGGCAATACTATGCTATTTTTGTGCTAATTTCCTTTTTTAAAACACCCACATTGGAGTAGGAAATTGTTATCATAAACAATATACATTTTATGGAAGGCTGTATAGAAATGTTCAAATCTCTAATATATATTTCAGATTACCTAAACTGTCTTTTTTTGACTTTAGAATGCTTAATGACAAGGCACAATGCAATTATTTTGTAACTCCAAGGCATTTTTCTACATGACTGCTCAGAATACTGTCAAATATGTATATTAAAGCTGTTGGAGAAACTATTTAAAGATCTATTTTTAGAAAATTGTTGTATTATTATTATTATTTTTGGCAACTTTGTTTATAAATTTTGTATTTGACACATAAAAGTTTTAAATAATTAATTGTGTCCTGTCGTCTTACCTTTTTTGTTCTGTAATGAATTCTTAAATATAATGTCTGATCACTGGAAATGAAGCGCTTTTTTTTTTTTTTTTTTTTTACATTTTGCCATCTGGAAGAGAAAAGCGTTCCCAGCATATACATAATGCAAGCTCAAACAAGAACCACTAACTTAATGTTTACTTTGATAAGGGATACACCAATAAAACCAGGACAATGGAGACACAACATGGATGGCTGTGGTTAGAGGGTGGTCTGCTTGTTGGTTCAGCACCATGGACAGCCACACCATGTGAAGTTCCTCTGTTCTACTGTAGATGACAGGGGCTTGTTTTGTTTATCTTCCAGCATGACGAGTGAGTCTTTGAAAACAGCACACTCTGCTGGAAGTATACATATATGCAAATATTCAAATCTTAGCACACTGGAGTCCCTTGCAAAGCAAAAAAATAAATAAAAAAACATTCATACCACCTGATCTTTTCCCTTTTGTGTTGTGTTCCACCAGAATCTTCAGTTTGTTTAAACAGCATTTTATGTGGCAGACTGATACAAACTTGCATTTTTTCTGAAGTAAATGTGAATTGGCTGAAAAATGATATACAGATTTTATTTTTTAAATTCAAAATTTTACAATTGAAAATCTTTAAACTGTGTAATACCGTTTTATTCTGTCCTCTTTACTCTGGTTACTCTAAATAAAATTTAGTGCCTCCATTTGCCTTCAGATTTGACCTTAACTCTGGTGAACACAAGGCCTACAGATGGCCAAAGCCAGCAGGCTAGGCAAGGATAACAGTATAAGAGAACCAACCAAGAGAGCCGTGGTAACTTTAGAAGGGCTGCAGAGATCAGCATCTCAGTTAGAAAAGTCTGTTGTACCCTCCACAAATGTGTAATATGGAAAGTGTAATTTAGGCACAAAGAAACTCATTCATTAAAAATAGGTCAGACTTGATAAGAAGATGGTTTGATCTAAATACAAGAAAATCTTGGTTGAAAAACTGTCAGAGACTACAAAAAAACTTGAGACAGTCTAGAGACAATGTATTGACTGTATTTCTGATTAATGTTACCTTAATTAAAGATGATGGTGCTTTTTATTCAAAATATAAGGAACTATCTAAGTGACCCCTAACTTTGAGCGGTAGTGCATATCCTTGGCTTATCTAGATGACACAGTGATTTATTCATAATGGTAGGCATGCCGTCCTTCTCCACTTTAATTGGCCAAGTAAGATTAAGTCACCAAGGACATGAGTTTATTTTTGGACAGACGCTCCATAGATTTGCTCAACACAGATGTAAGAGCTATTGGTCTAAAGTCATTTAAAGCTTTTGCTCATGCTGTTTAGGGCACAGGAACAATAGCAAAGGCAGAATTAAAATAATGCAAAACGAAACATATTTCAAAAAGCAAAGTGTAGTCAACCTTAAATTTCTCAATTATGTGCTACCTTTTGATGGCCTATCATATGCAAATAATTTGAGGTTCATGGTTGCAGCATTATAAACTGTGAAAAGGAGGGTGAATACTTTTGCTTTCTTCCTAAACGTGATTGCACTCAATACAAAGGAGACTAAAAAACAGTAAAACGGGTTCTAAGTAATTTTTATTCTTACTGGTCATTTCGGTACAGGGGAAAAACAAAACAAAACCTTTTGTCATATCCCAGAAATCACCATCAGAGACTGATCCATAAAGTTGGAGACAGAACCAGACCCAGGAAGAAAAAAAAAAACCTCCAATTTATACACAAAATTTGAGAACAAAACATGACAGTCATTTACCCAAATAAGAAAGTTGTTATTCTCACATATGATAATTTCTTCTTCTTTTTTTTTTCAAATACACGTTGAAAAAAAAAGAAAAGATCCACAGTGGCTAAAATACTGAAAAGCATTTAAAAAAAAATCTGTGCACCTGAGTCTGGTTGCATTAACTTTACCTCTATGAGTCCTGCCTCCCTGTTATTAACTCTGTTTTGGACCACGATACCTAGAAACATTTTGAGGCACGGCAGATGGGAAAAAAAAGGATAAACGTATGACAAAAGTTGAAAAACAAACCCATGTAATGCCTGCACCATCTCTCTTAAGAAGAGTAGCCATAAAAAAAAAGTAATAAAAAATAGACAGAAGAAAAAAATGGCTTGTTGCAACTGCCTCAAAAGTGACCCAAGTATCACCGCCTTAAATTAAGGGTGTTCCCACAACAACACATGGAAAGTCAGCATGCTCACAGTTACTCACATACAGATATGAATGTCTTTTTAGAATATGTATCTGTCATCACAGCTTGGAAAGAAATTACACTTATACACAACAAATGCACTATAACACCTGGAACCATAATACCAGCCAGTGGAAAAAGACCTCATATGTTTGACTCGGGTACCATCATAAAACCTTCCCATTGATACACGGTTGACTCTTTCCCTCTGTAAGCGGTTGTGGTACTGTTAATAACATTTGCCTATAGGTAAACATTTGTATTCCTCAAAAAACTTGTAACACACGCTCATGCCCACTCACATTCTTTCTCTACTACACACTGATAATAATGACATTTGAGACTTTTAAGTTAGAGACTGAATGAACAACTGGGTTAGTACATGTCTATGTAACTACACTGTGAGCAGTGAACCCCAGATAAGTAGAAAATACTCCAGATCTTCCTCAGTTGGCAATTACATCGACATAGGCTATATGTAACTTGTTGCTCAGCAGCGTATAAAAATAAAAGAAGTTGCTCTGGTGCATAATCTCATACATCTGCATTGGAGATTAGAAGTCTCTTTGCAAACATAGCAAACTGTATTCGGCACATTTTTTTAATGAGTTAGGCTGGCTCAGATGTTATATATTGGACTATATTTAAGGTGTCGTCTATCATACTACCAGCAGCAGCTTCTCTGTGATGTTGGCCAGCTTTTTTAGCTGGCCTGAGAAATGCATATTTGGAATTGTGTGAAAACAAGACCTTTCCAGAGAATTTCTAATTACTTCACAATATATTATAGAGGTCTTTATTGTTTAACTTCATAGGAAACCAGAATTGTTTAGGCTGGAGTCCTGCTGTCTGTCTATCTGTCTGAATTTGCTGCTTTCTGCATATGCCACTATCTTAATTTTTCACAACAGGGTCGTACTACTTGTGCCACCACAGACTCTAAACTAACACAACAACCAAAGGCCTGTTTTCCACAAGTAAACAATGAAAGTAGGAATATAGGATTTGCTGAACATGTCCTGAAGGCAATGCATAAGGAGTTTAATTACTGGTCAAATTAACCCCGCCTGCAACGCGACAAGCATCTTGTCTGATGGGGCTAGAGTGTTTTCAAAAGTAGGTTTTTTACAGTTTGGATGAGATAAAATAAAATTTTCTGAAGTGGTACTTCTTTTATCCTACTGTGAATATTCTAATCTGTAACATTTTTTGCCCTTTTATACAG
This sequence comes from Fundulus diaphanus, assembly GCA_037039145.1. Lineage (NCBI taxonomy): Eukaryota > Metazoa > Chordata > Actinopteri > Cyprinodontiformes > Fundulidae > Fundulus > Fundulus diaphanus. The sequence goes on from CM073132.1 coordinate 38,330,199, forward strand.
TTTGATAATAGCACCTTCGCCCCCTTTTTTTCTTTTTAAAACATAATTCAGAGCTTTTTTTCACAGGTAAAATAAAAGTACACCCTCTTTCAGTTGTACAGGTTTATATACCAGAACTGAATCCCTCCAAAATGATTTGCTCGTTTTTGGGTCTTGCAATTGGTTAATAGACTTGAGCCAGTATGACATTCCTAAAATATGTTTACTTTGAGTAAAACTACTATGATTTTAACAGTAAAAATGTAACATGAACTAGTTGTTTTTGTTTAAAACAGAAAAAAGGAAACATATTTCCCTACTGCTACAAAATTACTATAGCATATGGATTAATCAGAGTAATACTTTCTATAACTTTTATTCATTGTTATTTAGATGTTGAATCACAGAATGAAGATAAATTTGAAGATAAACTGCCTCTAAATTCAGGACAAATGTTGATTGCACAGGAACATTTTTTCAGCTTTTAGCATTTCAACTTTTAAAACTGTTTTACCTTAGTAAAAATGATGGCTGGTGCTCTTTCACATTCCATTTCACAATCTGTGTTTTTTCATGCCTAAAAAAGGTTCAAATCAGCCAGATTTCTCCATCTTGTAAGCTGTGAAACAGGGTAAGAGCCTTCTTTCAGCCAGCTGACTGACAGAGGGTCAACACTGCATCACTCTATGATACACACAGCCAGCTAAAACTTTTGCACAGTACTGTAAAAGGATTTTAAACCCTCAGAGACGTAACATTGAGTATCTTGTAGTTTTAAAACATCTAAACACCTTAATACCAATAACTGGCCCAAGGTAGTTGGTTAAATACCACCTCTGGTGAACAAAAATGGGATTTGTTGTACAAAGTTGTTATTTATTTACCAAAGCGTACAACAAAATGTAGAAGTAGCATCCTGACAGATCCTGACAAATCTGTGCACTTGAAAGAGAACATACTTATTTTTTACTGTGATGATATGTTTTTTTAAGGGTTTTCTATTACATCTGGCATCAACCTACACTTTTACACTTTTCACAATCTGCCGCAGAAATGACAGCACAACAAATCGTATATTTCAGCTGATGAGACATGACAAAGAATGACTAATCAAAAATTGATTTTAGTTGTAGCCACTGTATAGGTTACGATCAGTACATTTTGTCCTGAGTGAGCAGGACTTGTCAAATACAGAATAGCATGATGGCAAACAGAGCTATGAAATGGCTACATCTGTTCATAAAAAAAACATAAATGAAAAGAGCCACAGTGTAGCAGACCTTAGAAATAAATGACTTCATCCAGGGCTGTCAGAGCTCTGTTTATATGGCCAAAGTCCTTGTTAGGATACAGTATTGGGGGGGGGGGGGAGAGGGGAAGGACATAAATAGGCAAGAGGAACGGAGTAACAACAAAAGAACGTGGCCCTTCTTTCACAGCCTCTGTGTGAAGTTTTCAGGAAATACTCCTTTAGGGGCATTTTCCTTTTTCTGCTGCCAATCGTCCTGCTTTAGTCCCATCAGCCAGCCCTCATCCTGCAGGAACAAACATGAAAAATAAATGGCACAACAGTTTTTGTGCTTCTGGGACACAGACACACTCATGCAGGACCACTTAAAACTTTACATACATTCATCATGGCTGTGAATCTCATATCAATGTTACTCAAACCAGTTCTTTTTGCAGACTGAAATAACCATGCAACCTAAACAAGTATGAATTAATTTTGTATTTTCCCTAGGCAAGAAAAACGTATAACAAAGACTCGGCTATTTAGACACCGTGACCAGAACTATAGTCAAAATATCAAATGAGGCTTTCAAACTGAAGTGGCAGCATTATGCTGTGGGACTCCTTAGCTGTCAGGGGTAACGGTGCATTGCACAAATTGAATGAAAATGTGCAGCTAAATATCTGAAACTTGGACACCACTGGGTGAACCAGTTGAGTATAAGTTTTAAATAAAGGATAATAAGCAAAGTCTTGGAATCAAATTGAACCAAAGTGTTCCTAAAAGTGGGATCCATTCCAGGAAACCAACCATTTAAGTGAGATCTACCATTTCTGATAAGAAATATCAAAATTATGACAGAAGCCTGTTAAAGGCTACACACACATGGTTGACGTGCGATTTACAGATATATTTTTAAGCACATTTTAGAAGTGGTGTATGTTTATAATTGAGTGTGTACATTTAATTTGTGTCCCATTATGGAGTAGAGAAAATTCACAATAAACCCGGACACCCAATTCTTGTTTTCAAAAATACTGAACATGCCCGTTGGACAACCATTCATTGTTGAAACCAAGAACAGTTGAAATAAATAATCAAAGTCTAAAAATGAATGTTATTCACGACCATATGTGAACTTTGACTGCAACTGCATATATATTCTAGTGATAGTGAGATCACATACCTGTTCTTCAGGATTGTCAAATGTGATTACTAGCACCACATCACCAGCCTTCATCTCCAGTTCATCTGTGTCATTGGCGGCGTAGTCATGCATCACCTGGACCTTTTTAAAGCAAAAGTTGATGTTAAGAAGCTCTTCAAATGTATATATTGCTTACTGGATGGTCAGCCGTTTGAGTTCTTTGTGTTCGTTTTTTTTGTGTTACCTTGAACAGGAACCCAGGGGGCATTTCTGCATACTCTGATGAATCTTCTGTTGGTTCTGCTGCAGTGGCAGGAGTCTGCAGCTGTGACACAAAAAGAGGCAAGAATTGCTGACAAAGCATGTAAAATGGGGCACTTGGTTCTTTTGATCTTATTTACACATAGCAGAGAAAAAGTGTGCCGCCACCTAAATAGATAAACATTTTGGCGAAGGATCTTTATTAAATTAAATCTTCAAAATTGTTCCTCATAACTTAATAAACGACAGGAAACCCATGTATATATATATATATATATATTTTTTTTTTTAAATCTGCTTCATACTCATTAGATTCATTCCTCTTAACACACCTCCTCTGCCGCTGCTTCTTCTGCTTCAGGTGCAGCAGCTGATGCTGAAGACTCCTCCTGAAACTATCAAAGCAAACGTTATTAGGAGATTAAAAAAAGGCTAGACCAAGAAAAAGGAGGAAATAATAAACGGGTGAAGACGCAGACAAAACAGGAGCAGACAAAGACACAAGGCGAGAAGTCTACACAGTAAACTCTGCTACACAGAGTAAGATCGCAGAAGTTTCAATACTTTAAGAAAAAGCTTTTGCATACCAACAACGGTCTTGCATTTAGCAGACAACGAAATCAACTGTTCAGTCGAGAATAAAATGTCTCTTTTTTTTTCCCCTATCGCTTCCGAATTTCCTTGCAGCCTGATCACTTCAACCTCATTTTGATGCATCTAAGCTTCTGATCCAGATGCATCCTAAATCACTCCATGTCGACATGTAGTTACAAAACACATTTACATAGTTTCTGCATGCTCAACTCTCCTTGCCAATGGTTGATGCATCCATTGTTTTCGTCCAGATGCATCTCTCCATTTTTATGTCCTCAGTTACCTGACCCTCTTTTTCTTCCAGCTCAGGAGCAGCTGGGGCGTTGTCCTCCTCGACAACGTCCGCCGGAGCCTCGTCTGCAGGTGTTTCAGCTGCAGCTAGCTCCTCTTTGACAGGCTGGTCCACGTCGTCGGCCCATCCCTCCTGGGCTTCTTCAACAGTATCATAGTGAGCCGGCTGGCTCCCGTCGTCCTCCCATCCCTCCTGCGCTGCAGTCACAGGGTCATAGCGAATGGGTCGGGTCCCGTCATCCCCCCAGCCCTCCGTGGCTGCTGCTATGGGATCGTAGTGGATGGGCTGTGTACCATCATCCCCCCAGGCCTCTGTAGCAGCAGCAACAGGGTCATAGTGCTTCTGAGTTTCTTCTTCCGGGGTATCGGCATCCTCAGGCTGAAGGGTAGGGGTCAGGTTTTAAGCGGTCAGGAGACAAAATAAATGCTTTTTTTTGGATACAGAATGAAGAGGCTTAAAAAAATTAGATGGAATTGAAAAGGTTTTATTAAAAAGTATAAGCTAAATCAAATGCTCAGTGAAAACTGTAGTCTGAAAATTATTCAACCCAATTAAAAGATTTGTAGAGATAGATTGTTCTTGTTTAATTTGTTTATTGCAAACAGCTGCAAATTCACATCTTTTGCTAATAAACCAAATTGGCATTGACGGTTGAATAATGTTAGTTGCAACTGTACAATGGGAAGGTAGGAGAGGCGTAGGGTTCACAAGGGTTGGGTTGTACCTCTGTTTCCAAAAAGGTTGTATACTGTGATAAATAAATAAATGGTTTTTGAACTAAAATGCTTAAAACGGCACAGTTAAGCGTTTTAAGAGGAAATTTGGTGCGTGTGAAGAAGTTCCCCTTCTGACAACCTTTATTTTTCTGCATGCAGAAAAATAAACAGACAAAAATGGACAAAAAAAAGAACTCAACAAAAAAAAGTGCAATTCAATTGCATTCTGGATGCAGTACAGCAGGAAGATCCTGGCATGAATGAGCTTAGATAAAAATGCTTAAAATGAATGTTTTCAACTTCATACCTTCAAAAGAGTAAACAAACTAACAAACACAAATCTTCTCCACGCAGATTATAGGCTGCCACTAGGCATTCTCAAAGCGTAAGAGAAAATAAAAAAGAGGAAAAACATTTTATGCACATCATGCTAATTTTTCCCAGATTTACAACTTTTTGGAAACATGATTGTATATATCAATAGTTACAAAAGGGTTTTGCTGTAACAAACAAACAAACCTAAAACAGTAAATAATGAGGTTAATACTTTACATACTTGGAATCTGGCTACTTATAAGTAATAAAAATACAATTAAATATACTGAGAAATTTTCATTTGATTTAGGTTATTTTTTAAATTGTGGAGCAAATACATTTTGCAATTTATGTTAAAATAGGATTATAAAAGATAGCATAATGGGAGCATCAGATACTAACATAACCATGTTAAGATCCAAGAACTTTGAACATAAAGTATTAACCTTTACAGATGTTATACAGTTGTAATCAAAACATAAGGAAAATAAGGTAGGGCAGCATTGACGAGCAAAAATGCAGAAAAAAAGACAAAAACAAAAAAACAATTTCACCTTAAAATAAATGTTGAATATATGCATTGCTGTTATGGTTTTTGGACCTTTGCATGATCAGAACACTTATGAATAAACAATGCTCTACCTCGAGTTCTGATATACAAGAGGCCAGTGATTTTTGAGACACATCTCTCCCATAGAGTGGCAGAGACTTAAAAAAAGGGGTTAGTCAATGGTCACATGGCCCACCGATGCTCGAGGCTCGGTGAAGCTGCTCATGAATTAAAAAAACAAAAAATTCATAACAACTGTGAGCAACTTCACCAAGCTTTTTTATCAAACACAATCCGTGTGTGTGCGTGTGTCACATGTGAGCACGAAAGTCACATGAAAGTGTTAAATGTTTGGTTATAAAAACATACAGGGATGTGAAGGAAAACCAAAAGAAAAGAGGTAATTCAGTTACAAATTTTTCTCACGCCACAGAGGTCCAGAAGAGCATCCGTTTTATTTGCCTGACAGTTAATCTGGGTGTTATACGTTTTACTATCCTCATGCTGTAAAATCTGAACATCAGACGTAAAGCTGCACAAGGAGATGTGTTTTATTGGTCCACCGTGTCTACCAGCAATCAATCAATATTCTGTCAATTTGGAACTGAATTGACTCAATTTCATTCCCAAGTTCAATTTGTGTTGCGCCACAATATCTTCAGTGTTATGCTACTACATCAAGCACTGCAGACAGAGACAACACTCACACAAATTTGGGAAAACAAAGAGAAACCAAAACATGGAATAATTTTTTTACTCGTATTAAGAGGAACAAAGACAAAAGAAACACAATGAAAAATGGATTTTGTGATGCATGTAAGGGTAAAAAATGTCAAATAATGAATGCCTATTTTATACATAAATGGTCACAACAAAAATTATGAGCACATTCTATATTTTCCTGATGACTCTTGGACATCTTGAGCTATACTTACCCGTGAGTCCCAGTTAGAAGGCTGTGGAAAACATAAAAAGCAACATCATTTATATTTATATATACATTTATATATATATATATATATATATATATATATATATATATATATATATATATATATATATATACATTTTGCTATTAGTCCTGCATTTATTCTAAACCTTCCACACCAGGACCCATGCTTCAAAAGTACAAGCCAGTGGTGCTGAGTTTTCAGCTGAAGAAGTGCAGAAATTAAGGTACTGATAATTTAAGGAGGTCTCAAGCACAGATGATTCTGCTGAATAATCATTGCACACCTGAAAGGGGTTTGTGCAAAGCAGCAAAACTTTTAGGAAAAATACCGACAATAAAATGTTGACATTGATCAACTATCATTAAATTGGTCAGCCTCGAAACTATTAACATCCAGCACAGAGTACACTTTTTGACTGGCTCTTTTTTTACAAACTTTTTTGGAAAGCTTTACCCTGCAAACTAGCACTCTCTCTTCAGTTCTTGTCGTACTAAAACGATTACTGTGTTCTTTTCAAAGTAAAACATTCACTATGGTTTGCCCATCACTGGAAATATGAAGTTGTTGAAAAGAGGCTTTGTACAAACAGTTCTGACTGGAATTTGTTTTTAATCTCGTTCCCTTCATATCCAAAACAGCTTTTAACCTTTAGATAATTTCCCCACACCTTAAAACAAAATAAGTAAAAAATGCAAACAAGTTAAACTGCATCAGTTCCTTGCACACACACACACACACACACACACAAACCAAATCATTAGATCTGTTAAACCTCAGAATTGTTCATTTTCTCATCATTATCCACAGGTACAGCTTGATGATTAAAGTTATTTAACTATTAAACCTAAAGCTACATTTGTTAATTCCCTGAAGAAAACTGCACATTTGACACACATCTGTGTTGCAGCTAGTAGTGAAATCTCTGCTTGTCCTTTACTGTGCAGTAAAATCAGCAGAAAAACAAAAATAATCCTATAAAAAACGCCTTTGAACTGGAAATGCTAACTCTCACGCTCCTTCACTCGGCAAACGCTTCCACAGCGAATACATGCTTTGACCGGTGTTATTAAGCTGTTTTTCTAAGCTGCCTTGATGTATGGAGAGAAAAGGAAAAGTTGACTGGCAAATCTGTGGGTCAGGCAAATGAAACACAACATCTGTTAATTTTTGCCAAGCATCGGTGCATTTATAGTGGCAATGTATCATATTTTCAATATTCAATACTATTTCATACAGCAAACCTTTTGCATGTTTTTTGAACATTTCTTCCATTCAAAAAGAAAGTGCAACAAAAGAGTTTGTTCCCAACAGTATGAATACCAAACACACCTTGTGAGTAAATCTTAGGTGGGGAAACCCTGAGAATGTAGCAGTGGTTTACAGAACTGTAAAATTGTAAATTTTTTGTCTAAGGTTTGGTAACTGATGTTACCAATGCAGTGACAGCTGGGTCATGGGTCATCCTTAACTACAGTAAAAGGAATTGAAAAGGGGTTGATGTTCAAAGTAATGTGCTCGTTCTACAATGAGATGTCCGAATTTGGTCTTTAACTTGATAAAACCGTTTTCTTGTTTGTTTTTTTTCTTAGGTCTGACGTTCCGATTCCAATTTTGGCCAGTGAAAATTTTCTTTCCAAGGCACACAAAGTTACTTGTGTCAAATGTCTTGCGATTCCTCAAGAGAAGTAACAGTTTTAAATCTAACAGGAAGTGGAGAGATTCCAAGATTATCCTTCTTTATGCCTCTAAGCATAAGTCCAGAGACTGATCTGGACTGAACTCAAAGCAAAACACATTAAAGGACATGATGTTTGTCCAGCTGTATACACTAAAAGAAAATCTGTTTTGTTGCTGTTATTTAGCAAAAAAAACATTTAAATAATGCTTGAATTTCCAGTACATGCCGATCACCAGTCAGAGCCAATCATGGGAAATCTGATTTTGTTAACTAACTGACTGGTGTTTCCAGCTCATTTTATTTTATTTTTAAAGAGCTATATTTATTTTGGTTATCTCCTTCGCCTAGAATGTAATGACTCAGGCACTAGTGTGCATAAACTAATGCCAAAACAGTCAAAATATGTACACTGCTGTAAGCCAGTTGTTGCCCTGGGTTGATAGTTTTTCTCTTTGATGTATGTTGAGGCCAAATTAAACATTGTGCATGTGTTTAAGTAATAGAACTCAATCAAAATGTCTTGTATTAAGCTTCATAACTAAGATTTTCAATCTCACCATTCAAATAAATGGTTTGGGCATTATTAGAAAATTAATATTTCTGAAACATAACGTCTTAAAAATATAGATAACCAGCACCTACTGGATTTCTCTACTGTAATTTCAGATTCGTCCAGTGCGAAAGAGAAACAAATGACATCACAGCAAGGTTACAGTCTGAAGTTCATGCTGAAAGTGGTCTGTGAAAATAGTGCCAAAGCAGAAAGAAGTGGTCACTAGAAGCGGGTTTCTAAAGATCGTCATGCCATCATCCACCTCGGGTTCAGTTGTTTTGGAAAGAAGCAGAACAGGCAAAAAAACCTCAAACTGTGCCGAGCTTAACAAGTGATTCCACACTCTATTTGGCCTTAATAAGCTCATTCCAGTATGTTTTAGGTCAGTCAACGTTATCACAATATGCTGTGCATGTCATATGATATTAAAAGTATAAAGTTCTGACATCTTTCATCGGAACTGCAATGTGACTGCTGACAATTCACAAATACTATGAAATGAACTTAAAGGTAATCTGGATGAAATCTCTTGTAAAGGCTCGCACATGTTGCAGCAGAGGGCTCTATGGTCACTAAGTTCATGCCATGAATGGTCCACCTGAGAGACTGTGGAGACTTTGGTTGCTTCACTGAAAGAGTCCAGGTCCATATCCAGCAGGTTGCTGACTGCAGGACCGTCAAACTGACAATGACAGGAACAGGAGCAGTCATTGGCTAACTGGGTGGAAGATTTAATGAGTTAGGATAATAGAATAGAATAGAATAGAATAGAATAGAATAGAATAGAATAGAATAGAATAGAGGTTTTTAGGAGACCAGAAAATGAGATTCTGACCTGGAAAAGGGGAAAATTACAGGGCTGTTTCAAAGTTTATTGAGAGCATCTGTTCACTTACCTCTGTAGGGGAGGTGACACTGATATCAGGATTTGCTGCAGCATCAAACAGGTTGATGATGTTCTCTGTTTTTAACTCCTTAGATGGAGTTGCCTTAGGCGGCGGAGGCACTGCTGGTCTTAACTAGAATTTGGAGGGGGAAAAAATGGTCATTACATTTTTCTGTGAGCCAAAAAACAGAATCAGTTTTAGTAGTTTATGCATCCTCAGATTATATGTTTCCGTGTTTAGAAAATAATAATTTTATTAGGCTGAGGTCGGGCCGTTCCTTGTCTGACGCGCTCGTTGACAAAAAAGAGGAATCCGCTGAGATCCAATAGTGCTGATGTGTAACTTTATTAACAAAAATAAAGTAAAGGAATAACGTATCCAAAATATATCTTGACAAACGTTAATCACAGCGATCTGTATAGCGGTCAACAAAAAATACAGCGGCCCGCTCACCCACTCTTACCGTGACACTCCAACAGGTGAGTAATATGCCCAATTAGCAATCTCCGCCCACATCCTGTTTACCCATACCTCCACAAACAAACAACCAAAGAAAACAACTCTAAACCCAGACCAACAAACATCAAATGATCTTTTCATTTATGGCTCCTACAGTGAGTCTCTTGTGCCACTTGTACCTCATCAACACTAGCATCAAGATAAAAATAAAGCACAATTAAAGACCATATTTTTGCATTGATTATATTTTAGAACCAGAAAACCTAAAAAATCTTGAAAGTATGACACATAAATAGATCACAACCTTCCGTCACATTTTCCTTTTTTTTTTTTAAATCAAATAAGCGATTTTGAAACATCTGTTTCAGGCCGTTAAAACCAGATTTGCACTTCCATATGTGGAAGATGCGGCTGTGGTTTCTACCAAACTGATTAGAGGCCGGGCATAAACAAATCTTTTCTATATGGCATATATTCAATGGATTGACCACTTATTGGTGACACAGAAAGAGGATATAGTGAGCTCTTTTGGTACAAAGATTATCCAGGCAGGAAAAGAGTTTGGACGCCATGGAACCAAATGAGTAAAGACAACAGATTTCTCCTAATCTGCCAAAAGCATCCTGTCTATTAGAGACACGTTTCTACCCAAGATTATGAAACAACTAGAATATTTTGTTGTAGGAAACGTAACAACCCCAAGCTGGGGGAAGAGAACACAACATAGTTCATGCCATAGCTACAACAGGTAGCTTCATTGAGGGGTAAATAGTGAGGCGACCGAGGTGTCCACAAGTGTTTGTAAACTTAACTTTCCATGTAAAAAATTAACATTTTCTATCTTAGCTGGTCCTCTGCCACTTTTTAGGGTTTAGCTATGATTGACTGACTGTTTTTTTCTTTATCTGAGCTACAGGAAGGAGTGTTTGATTCCAGGAGTCATCGGGACAGCGCTTCCCACCGTCTATGGCACTGCTCACAGACACTGCATGACCAGGGCTCAGGCAATCATAAAAGAACCCTTCCACCCCCATCATGGACTATTCACCGTACTGCCCTCTGCCAAGAGGTTCAGATGAAAAACAACCAGCTTCCACAACAGCTTCATTCCACAAATCATAAGACTGCCAAACTCCCAATATTCCCCCTCTCCTGTACATGCAAACTAGTCACTTTACATGGACACTGTGAACTCTATTGCACTGACTGTATTATTTGCACCATCATATTCATTGTTGCAATTCATCCTGTTGCTACATAAACTTGCTCAACTCATATGGTGTCACACGTAGCTTTTCTGTATTTATAAAATGTCTTTTTTGGTTTGCCGCTACATTCCTGAGAAATATAATCAATACTTATATTTATCACGTTTCTCTCTTGCCTTCTGTTTTTACTTGGAGCCTTGCAACTAAGTTTCGCTCAAAGGTAAATTGTGAATGTGCATTTGAACAAAGTCTAAATAGTCTGTCGGTATATTAGTATTTTACCTTCCCTTCAATCCACAATGAGTTGCATTAACTTGAAGGGACAACAGATGGACAGAGTCTGAGTTGTTCTTAGAATATATACATTTCTGTAGTTCAGTTTAACCCTTATAAAAAAATAATGAGTATTTGAAGAAAAGAGATAGTTGCACAACAACTACATTGATTGCCTAGTTTTACATTCTAAGCATAATTTAATGCGTTTTTTCCACATAGTTTATGCTCGCTGACTGAATTAAATATTATTCTGAGCTAAGAGTCTGAACTCACTTGAAAAGGATAAGTTGTGGAAAATATAGTATTTAACCTTTAAACACAGCAATATTCTATGTAAAGAAATACTTTAAGGCCCATTTCTTTCAAATCTGAGAAAAAGCATCAGTGTGAAAAAGTTGACATCTACCTTGGATGGAGATTTTGGGATTGGGGGTGGTCCTCCTGGTCTGAGAGTGTGGTTATAGTCCTCTCTATCACTGAATAAACAACAGAAAGGTCATGGGGACAAAATGAGAAAAATTAGATAATATGGAAGCAAACCGATGCTCAACAACAGAACAAAAAAACAACAGAACAGCTTTTTAAAGTTAAACCAACTTGTGGAAGGTTACAGAGCATGCTCTACAAGAGTCCAAGCATAAACTGTTACTGTAAAAGCTGTCATGCAAGAAAATGTGGAATATACGCAGTTCTCGCTGCTCATCTCCCACCATGCAAGCAGGCTTGGTAAATCTAATACATCCTCATAAGTGAGCAGTGTGAGACACATTCGGTGTTATAGAGAAAAATGTTCTGCAGCTGATAAACGAAAACTCCAGGTTTAAGGTAATTAAAGAGCCAAACATACACCTGCACATCACTGCTGCATCAGGTAACACTTTACAATGCTTGTTTTAGCCGGTTGATATATATTTTTGAAAAATCAGTTAATATAACACTGCATTACCACCTGCTGTGGAGATTTATTACTAAATGTTCAGTATAATTCGAGCTCTACTCAAGAGATGCATCTGCATTGCACACACAGTTAGATTACTCATGCAGCTGTGTATACTATAACATAAAAATAACTGCCAAGTACTTATCCGGACAACCAAGATATAGATATAAGATACATACACTATGCAACCACAATTCACTTTTTTTGTTCAAAACCCTACGAGTCAAATTTAGGAAGAGAAGCGACACCTTGCGGCTTTACTATTATGCATCCGTCTTGCCTGGTGCAGCATTGAGTAAAAACAGTGCAGGCTTTGCTCGGCTCCTTTTTAACTATGGCTGCAAACACACAGGTCTCAGATCAGACAATCTTTGCGTGAAAGCACATTTAAGCACCGGTTCCCCTGGTATTATCCACATCTGCAGACTGACTGACATACACCAGCTGTACAGACAGGTCAGGTTAGAAGGACAGACAAGCATCGCATCACCGCTGTTACCTCCTGCTCGGTCCTGACGATGCTGCGCCAAGGTCACCTGTCCTTCTGAAAGGGGAGGTTAAGGTGTGGGATTCTGGGTTATTGTTTGCTGTTATGTTATCTACTCTTTTTCCAAATATGGTTTAGGCTTTGCTTCAAAAATATTACGACATAGAGGAGTGTCAGTTATTGACATGTAATATAATTCATGTGATGACCACAACCCGATCCTTTTGGAAATCAGCCCTGTAGATCCAGCAAGTTAAAACTAAGAAAAATCTAAAGTACCTACAACAAAATGAAAGTGTTCAATGCAATTAAACTCACCACCAGCTGTAACTGTATTTTTAATTTCTAAATGATAAATGCATTTGTCAAATGAGATGAGGTCTTGGGATTTTGAAGAAAATCCTTAAAGACCTTTAAAAGGCATCTTCTTCTCAAAGCCTAAAAAGACTCATATAGCAAAAAGTGTTTTATTCGGCTGGGCAAAATGACCTGTCAACCAGAGTTTTTAACTGTGGCTAGTTAGCAATCCCAAAAAAGACTCATAGTATCTTGCAAATGGTCATTTTCATTATTTTTTTAAATGTTCATCTGCAAATACAAATTTATAGCTCTATAACTTTCCATTTCAAGTGTCTTTAGTAGAATGTCAACACAAAAAACACAGCAATTTGTGGTTGGTCAATTCTTTCACTATTGTAACAATGCTACTTGCCTTCAAACTTTTACTCCTTTGCATAGCGTTTTGATTTCCCTTCAAATATTGTCACAAATGTACGGAAAATGCACTTGTTGCTCAGGTTGCATTGATTAAACAATTGCTAGATTCTCTCTGCCAATGCCTAAAGCTCTTATTCTGCTGCTATCTCTTGTTTGGTGTTGTTTATTGGATTGAAGTCTGGAAAAAAAATGACATGCTGGCAATTAAGCAAATTATTCATTTGACAAACAGGTGCCTCTGTAGTGCTTGTGAGAGCCAAACACAGCTACAACACCTTTACACCTCTTCCTCATGCTGGCCACCAGCACTGCTGTGGGATGGCGACCCCATTTTAGGGTGACCACCCGTCCCGCGTAGCGCGTGCGCGCACAGCGTTTGAAGCCCAATTCATGCGTCCCGCAAATTGAGACCGTGTCACGCATAATCAATGCTTTCTCAAAAAAAAGTTGGTCGCTCTATCCACCTTATTTTCGAACGACGAACTAACTATGGCCACAGCTTCAAACTATTCATGACTGAGAAGATGACATGAAGAAGTGACCTCATAACGTACAAGGACATTTTAACCTGTTTTGTGTCACTTGGTGCGGGCGGCTCTGCAGTGCGACTTTACCGAAGCGAACCTTCGCAGTGAAAAAGTTGAATCGGTGTTAATAAATATCAACAAGGATAACCTGGTATTCATGGAGGCTGATGGCCGTTCAAGCCAAAACTAGTCCGACGTTCACGATGCTGGATCCTGACTGCATCAACCGGCTCTACCGAGACGGCCGAAGCGCTCTGGTGCTGCGGCTCCAGGGGAAGCCTTCAGTCATGCAGCGGCGACCTTATGGAAGGTAGGCTGATGAATCATCTGATTCAGAAACATCCTGGCTGTTGGCTCGTTGTGATTAGATTGCTGGTCAGTTAATTTTGTAATGTTTTGGATTAAACTGATGTTATAAGTGGACATCTAAACATTCTGCCCACTTCATGTTTTGGCTTGAAAAGGTTTGAGTCCTACAGGTGACCCCAAAGTCCTAAAGGTGTCCCCAGAATGTTGAACAGTTTTTTTTTCCTGCGCCTGCCTTTACCAACATCCAAGTTCACCATCCTTCCTCCCCCTTCTCGTTCTGTGAACCTCTGGAGTCGTGAGTTAAGACTTTTTTACAGTTCCTGTGGTGTAGAGCAACTAGAATTCCTGTTAATCCTTTCATTTTAAATTATAATTTATTTAAAGTGAATAAATTGTAATGAAAAATAAATAAAATTAAATAGCTAAAGTAAATCGGAATTGGAAGTGCATCTGTTCATTGAATGTTCAACGTATTATGAATCTTTATTTAGAAAGAAATACACATTGGTTGGCCTATTCATGAGCATACATCAGCAATTACACATGTTTATGGGAATAGGGCATTATTAATATACCATGTAAGGTGGTATGTGCTAGAAATGTGTAAACCACTATCAGTGAGTCTGCCCGTGAGGTGGGGGCACCGCCGCGCCAAGCAGTGTCCCACTTTGTCCCTGAGAAACATACCCCTTGTCCCCCCTTGGGCTTATTAGCAGGTGGTCACCCTACCCCATTTTGGAGAATAGAATAAAATCCCTGAAAGTGGAGATGTGGGATTGCAACTTGTGGCAGAATCTCACCTTGATATATCTCTGCATTGAGAATGTTTCTCATTGCAAAGCCTTGCAGAGATATTGCGAGTCTTGTTTTTTTTTTCAAGGAGGTAGACGCTGTCCCACAGCGTCAAACTGCCCTCACCAAAAGCCGTCTGCCATTGGCAGAGAGGATTTGGCAAGTTTTTTTTATACAACTTAAACCTCATTTCCCTTACAACTGTGGCACCATTTAAGGAGGAACAAGCCGGTTATATTTACAAGATAAAAAACATCTCTCATTTTCTTACGTCTCATGTCAGATTTGCAAAAAGCAAAAGAGAAAGGTAAGAAAAATAAAGCAAATAATAATAATGTTCTTCTTTTTTACCCATCTTTCTTAATTTCTCAGGTTAAACATACATTTTATATATATCGTTTTTTTGTGGGTATTCTTAGCTCCTCACAAATGTTTCGGTTTTGTTTTATTTTATTTTCAAATAAATAAAGCAACAGTAGAATCTATTTTTTAGTCTTTGACTTAAATACATCTAGTGCCTGGTGAGGGTTATTTTCTTTATTAGGAATGAGCGCAAACTGATCCAATACAGATAATTTGTTTTATTTTCTTCTTTTTATCTTCATACTGTGTTTCATGGCTGTTGCTCCTAAAACCTGCTAACAGGCATTTAGAGGTTTTGTGAAAATATAACAAACATTAACTATTCCATAGCTCACAAACCTGGTCGGTTCTGTACTCTCCAGTTTCTCCAACACGTCATGTAAATCCTGATCCAGCTGCAAAAATATGAAAGATGTAATATGAGATGCTGTATTCAATACAACGTTTTCCCTAATTTTAAAGTCTTCTTCCTAATACAACACCACAATTCTTATGTTGCATATTATATCTGTTTTTGTATCTCTGACCATTTACTGTTAACTGAGACTTTGTTTTATACTTTGCATCATTTCTGACATTTTTTCAGACATTATAGATGTAAAGCCAAGGTAGAAGAATAAAACCTGCAGTCACTTTACAACATGTCCAGTTCAACTCAAGCAGGACTGTTTTTGTGTCACGCCGTCAACATTTTCCATTACCTGCCACCTGATATGCTGTGTCAGTAATTTAATCCCCTCCTGTATCTACTCAGTCCTTTCTGAACGGAAAGTCTGTGGAGGGGTCTTACCCGACTGATTTCCTTGTGAAACTTCTCCTCAAAGCCCGCCAAACTCTGGAAGGTGCTGACATAAAATCCAACCCGACTGAGGAAAGCAGAGAGGGGAAATTATACTGATTGCACTTCTGAATCCATTGTGTGTAATTGTAGCATTGAGATAAGGTAACTACAATGTCACTGAGCAGGTAAATCAATTTAAACAGGTATTTCTATACAGAGAAAGTACACACCTGTTCCAGAGAGAAGGCAACTCTTCTTGCAAGTCAAGATTAATCTCCTCAAACACCTTCTGGGCTCTTTCCAACTCTTCTTCAGCCTGAATTACAAACACAAACACACACTCACTGTGTGGACAGACGTGCATTAACTTAATTAACTTATTTTATTTGATCAAATGTATTCTCTTTTAGCTTTCTGAAAATTTTGGCAGTGTAGATTTTCAAAACACCGAATATCTAACTGGTAGTGGTGTTAATTGTTTTTACAAGAAACTACTTTACATTTGAGAATACCCAGTCGCGCTTTTCACAGCCAAACCTTGATTAAAACTTTATGTGAAGATATTTTGTGAAATGTGCTATAAAATGGAAATACAAACTGTGGTGCCTTGAAATACTCCTTGATTTTTTTTCAGTTAGGCATGCTACCAAACAACATTTGCTATTTAAACGTATTTGATAGGAACTTTATGTGACAGAGACCAAAACATAGTAGTGCAAAATGAAACCTAGATTTAACTTTTAATATTTAATTGAAATAAAATAATGTCCAGAGTGTAATTAAATTGACTGTGACAAGACTTTAAAATTGATCTTCACCAACACTCTTCATCAGCTTTGAGCTTGCTCTACTCTGCATCGAAGAATAGGCAAAAAGTTCAGTTTCTAGATGTTCAAAGCTGGTTGAGAAAATACTGTGTTTATAGAAAGTGTTCCCCTGGGGGTCTGTGTGCAATCGCAAACCATTTCTGTCATAATTTTAACAAACTATGTAAAACTGTTTGTCAATTAATTCCACTTGACAATTTTCCACCATTGTTTGTCGGTCATCCATTCAAGGTCTATACCAGCATGTCTTTGCAGGGTCAAAGACAGGGGGGGGGGGGGGGGGGGGGTGTTGTGGTCCCTAGACAGGTCATAGGTCCTTCACATCGCAACATGGAGACACACAGGGAAACCAACAATTTAGAGAGACCAATTAACCTACTACTCATGTTTGTAGACGGTGGTAGGAAGCCAGAGTACCCAGGAAGAAACCATACATGCTTCATTTTAGGAAGCAGATGGTCGCTGAGAGCATGGCTCTGTGAGTGTAGGCGCGCCTGTGCTCTGGGGTTTGGAGAGTAGCCTTTCAGCACCTGAGAAGGATTTGTAGCCACTGTCCCCTGTAGGAAATAGCAGAATCTAATGCTCGGAGTCTAAAGCAGGATATTGGCCAGTCATTTAGGCCAGGAAGTATTTGATCCCTGAAACCGCGTTTCCTGCTAATGCTCCCGTCTGCAAGTTCTTCCAGCAGTGCTGATGCTTCCACCGCGCAGGGTTACGCATGAGTGGATTTGACTGTTTACAGCAGTTAAAGTGATTGCCGCACACCTTGTCACAATAATCTGTCAATCTGTGGTACACGTCACCCTGGTGACCTTTGGGAGATGTGATGGTTGAAAACCCTGGGGACTTTTATTTAAGATTTTAGATGGCTTATGAACTTTATTCATCTGTATGGTCTTTTTGTATACACCGATTTCTGTGTATAATAATATAGACCGTAAACCACAGAGAGTACCTGACTCTTAGAGAGACTGGTCTGAGCAAGGTTGTGTGCTGACAAGATACCCTGAGCCCAACCTGGAGTGGCTCTTTCCAACAAGGTGGACGGCTGAAAAAGAAGGAACAAATTTAGACATTAGCCTGTATTGATTTTTTTTCTTCAGCACATTAATTCTATTTGTTTTACCTTTGTAATTTTGATGCCCCCATCTTTTTTCTTGGTCTTATGTGTAGCAGCATAGTTATGTCTGGCACTGTCGTAATCGACCAGCTTCCTGTCTCTCTTTGCAATGCGAGTCTGAAAGAAAGAAATCAAAGAGACCACAGTACTTAAGTGTTGAGCTGCAGACCCCACCTTCATCAGCACAGGTATTACTCTTTACTAGCATATTGGTTTAGTAAAATGTGCAAAACTATTTTTTTATGTAGAATACTCTGGGTTTATGAATTACATTAACATTAAATGTACATTGCAATAAATAGTAAGAATCCAGCGTGCCAGTGGATCAACAACTAAAGCTACTAATCCTGAGCTGAGGTCATGGCCTCACAGCTTACCTTAATATCAGGGAACTGACCCAGGTATGTATCCATGGAGATCAGAGCGTGATCAACCAACTTCTGGTGGTAATCAGTCCAGAGCACATCACAATCCTGCAGGATGGATGAACGTGCACAATTACAAAGACACGCCGTCACAACCGGTTATTATTGTTAGTATTATTATTACTATTAATATTATACATTTACAACATCGTTAAAAGTGGTTCAGTTCTTTAGTTTTTTTATACATTTTTAAATGGCAATTACATGCTATACTAAAATGCAAACACAGGATGTGTAAAAAGAAAGGATTAAAAAATTTCTACAAATTCATTCAGTCTTGAAAAGGGAGCATGATGCTATTTGTTGTATTCGCTTTTATTAGTTTCATGTAAAATACAGAATTATTTAATGGCCCTATCATTTTACACAGAACCAGTTTTGTAATGTTATATCTTAAAGAATCCAGAGAATCACACCCTCCAAAATTAACCTCAAGTGCGGGCCTGTTTTAGCTCTTTGGATTCTCCGAAAACTGCTCTTCAAACACTAGACGTCCATGGACAATAGTTCAGAACTCTTTCAAGTGTGTCAGTTTCTGTTCTTTATTGAAACAAGAAAAAAAAAAACATTGAACACTACATCTTGTCTAAATTTAACGTTAACATAAATGTCAAAATTAAGGCTTGATGAGTACATTTAATCCATCCTGCTAATGTTTCAACCACATTTAGTCACCAGTTGACTTTTTCTTTGCTACCGCATTGATAGATAGATAGATAGATAGACAGACAGACAGACAGACAGACAGACAGACAGACAGACAGACAGACAGACAGACAGACAGACAGACAGACAGACAGACAGACAGACAGACAGACAGACAGATAGATAGATAGATAGATAGATAGATAGATAGATAGATAGATAGATAGATAGATAGATAGATAGATAGATAGATAGATAGATAGATAGATAGATAGATAGATAGATAGATAGATAGATAGATAGATAGATAGATAGATAGATAGATAGATAGATTTATAATAACATTCTGCTAAATAAATTTAAATAAAACATATGTCCTATGTCTTTCTAACCATACACCCTTTGGCTTATGCAGTAGCTTTTAGCCAGAAGCTTTACAATAGCCAGGGTAATACACGTTAGCCACCTAATCAGCTAATGTTGTTGGTTGTGACCTCTAAGTGAAAAGAAATGTATCCTTGACTGTCTCATACACACATAAACAATTGTGGTGTGTTTAGATGCAACAAAAAGGAACTTCTGACCTCCAGAATGGAATCCACTTCATTCTTGCCATACCAGTCTGGCTCATACATGTCACCTAGACAAGCTTGTACGTTCTTGGAGGACTCGTGCATAGCTGAAGGAGATGCATCAACAAAAACACATTACAAGACTTGTTTTTTTTTTAACAATGGTGCTCATACATATGTGGCTTGAATGGAAGTGAGCATACCTCTAACTGCCTCCAGGTATGCTCTTAGGTCCCTCTGGAGTTTGCTGCCTTCAGTCTGAGGGTGAGTTTTAACATATTCCCATAGTTAGGTAGCTAGATTGTCTTATGGTCGATTGATGAATATTAAAATAAGACATATAAGGAAGTGTTTGCATGTAGGCTCACATATTGCTTGTTGAAGTTGATGACCCACTCTTCAAAGGCAGCATCTTTGGTCTCATCTGCTTTGCCAAGCTTCTGTAGAACCTGTCAGCCAAATAAGCGAGACAGCGACACCATATTAATCTCTAAAGACATAACATTGAGATCTAATGCCTTCTTTTATAAGTGCAAAACTAATCACGATACAGAACAATATTACACTCCTTGAACCTTTTCACATCGTGTCATGTGACAACCACAGATCCTTTTAATGTTTTTTTTTTTGTGACTGACCAACACAAGGTAGCATATAACTGTGGAATAGCTTGCATGTCTCACTGAAGAAAAGCACGCCCACACCGTAATGGCACCACCATATTCCACAGTGGGGATGGAACGTTCAGGGTGATGTGCGGTGTTAGTTTTCGGCCACATACAGCATTTTGCCTGGAGGCCAAAATGTTTTGTTCTCTTTTGACGCAAGCACGTTCTTCCTCCTTTTGTTGCTGTGTGGACTTCGAGAGTTGTGGCAAACTGCAAACAGGTAGTCATCTGGCTTTGTTTTCTTCCCAAGACTGGATTTCTTCTTACCACATTCTCATACGGGGCAGGTTTGTCGATTGCAATATAACATCTACCTCCAGTCAAAAGAATCTACTCCCTGACCAGTGGATCTCTGCAGCTCCTCCAGAGTAACCATGTGGTGCTTGGCTGCTTCTCTGATTAATGCTCTCCTTAATGCTCCTTCTTATTAGATTTGCAGTTGTGTCATACCACGTGTTGTATCATTTAATAAACTTAACAATGTTCAGTGGCACGTTTCTTCAGTAATGCTTGTTCAATAACAAACCTGTGAGACCACTGATGGATTCTGTTTACCAATTAGCTGACTTTGAATAAATTGTTTTGTGCTTGATTTTATTTGGTGCAGTAATGGGGGTTCAATATAAGTGCAGTTAATAGTTTTCAGATTTTTTATTATCAAAAGCACCATTTCATTTTCAGAGCATACCCATAACTTGAAATATGTACATTATTTTATTGTGAAGCAAACAACAAATAGGATAAGATAAGTGAAAACTTCAACGTGCATTACTGTTCACCCCCTACAGTCAGTGCTATGTAGAGCCACTATTTTTGGTGTTTACAACTGCAAGTTGTTCTAGATAAGGCTCTATAAGGGCTCGCCACATCTTGCCACTGGGATTTTCGCCCACTTCTCAAGAGGAAACTGCTCCAGCTCCTTCATGTTGAATGGTTTTCACTTGTGAACAGCAATCTTCAACCATCAGATATTCTCAATTGGATTATGGTCTAGACTTTGACTAGGCCATTCCAACACATTAGAATGTTTCCACTTAAACCACTCGAGTGTTGCTTCAGTGTTGCTTGTTCTGGAAGGTGAACCTCTGCTCCAGTCTCAAATCACAGGCAGGCTGTCACAGGTTTTGCTTAAGGATATCCGTGAAGGATATCCGTGTATTTATTTAATTTTTTTCCCTAAAACCGGACCAGTTTCTCAGTCCCTGTTGCTAAGAAAACATTACCACACCATGATGACGCCGCCACCATGTTTCACCGTGGGGAGGGTGTTCTTGGAGTGAGGGGATGTGTTGGGTTTTCACCAGACATGGTGTTTTCCTTGGTCAAAGTTTGATTTTAATAATTTTTTTCCAGAGCACTTTCTGCTATACATTTGGACAGTTGCCTACATATCTTTTAGCGCACTCAAACCATGACTTCTTATTTCTAATACTACTTTGTTTCGTACTGTGTGCTTTCCATCTGGTGAACATCAAAGATTTGGATTTTTTTATACTTTGTCCCAGAGAGGTTTGGTCTTCACCAAAATATAGTACATAGGCATATTTGTAACCTCACATGATGTTAATATGCTGAAGAGACTTTTCTTGCAAGACATTGTATATGACAGTAAAGGATAGGGTGACACATGATAAACGCCCATCACATTAAATAAGAAATTGTGTAGTAATTTCTTTACAGATAATGTATCAATAATTCCGCCCAGACATGCCTTCTGGTTGATAAACAGCGCCACCTCGCTTTCATTCTGCGCAACGTACAGGTGCTTGGAGGCAAAGGCCTCTTTTTTATCCCTCTTTCTGCAGAAGAGATACATGTTTAATTCTGAAATGATGCGTATCATACAGGAGGGGAAGCTTAAATGAGAAAAGTGCGCTTGTTTAGTTGTTTAGATAAGATCGTTTTTTTATCAGAAATATCAGGCTAAAACATGCGTAGGCCTACACTGAACAGCGTTTTACAAATAGCGTGAACGTTTCCGCTAAGAGAGAGAATCTAAAGACAGGACATATTCAAAGGAACATCCACAAATGCACCATCCTTGGTCTTATTATGGTGTCGTGATGCAATACTGCGCCTCAGCGGAGGATGCGGCAGCGCTACTCCGCGGCGCGTAAAAGGCCTACCCACGATAATGCCCCTGTATCTCTAACACGGGCAGGTGTAGAAGAAAATCTTACCTTTTCCTGGGCTCTGGTGAGCTTTTTCTGAACGTTGCTTGCCACTTTGCCAGCCGTCAGCCCCTTTCCCAAATTCAACTCAGCCATTTTGCAGCGCAGATCAGTCTTTGGATGCAGGAGGGAAGGAAATGGATCAACTGCTCCGCTACGACGACCGCTGAAGCAAATGCATCAATGTCCAAGTGGTGGGGAAGAGGACAATAAATTCAACTGTGATACGTTTTTTGTATTTATGATAATGCAGACGTTTGTGGGTAAAGAGTGAAGCCTGTTCTCTATGGTGTTGGGCTGCTGTACGTGTGTGCGCGTCCCTGACAGTGGAGGAGGATGCTGAGAGACGATCTTAAAGGTACAGATGCTTTCGTTTTTCCTCTTGCCTGCATGGAAAACAACTCAACTGTGCAGACGTACGCAATATACAAACAGACGCGGGAGCTGTGTAGCTGAATTCTGGATTTTATTTATATAAATATATAAATATATAAATATATATATATATATATATATATATATATATATATATATATATAAACGCCTCTATCAGTTATTTTATACAGTAGTAGCGCGGTATTACCGCTTGAGCTATTACTGTTATATAACATGAAGGATGATGACAGGCTCTTTTTCGTCCCCCAGAAAAGGCTATCGGGCAATAAATTAATTAAATTATTGTCATTTCCTAAAACATTAAAGCCTAACTGATTCATGTCCAATGTTCAATAGTAAGCCTTGCGATCTTTAAAACAAATATTATTTAAAGAATTTAAATTAGTTAAAATATCAAAACATAAATTAAATCATAAGTACAAATGTAAAATATATAATAGCTCATATTCTGCTCAGGTCCATTTGCTATATTTCTTTGTCTTCCTAATATTTTAATAGCAGGTTAATTATAATTAAGATTGATTTCCCTGCAGCTCAGGAAAAAAAAAAAGCTGTCTCGGTACCACATGAGCTAACAACTCGACTCTCTCGTCAAACAGCACTTTGAAACCCCGCTGTCTTCTCCAATAGGGCCAGGCCTGAAAGAGGTTCAACAAAACAGGTTCGATCTGTTTCAATAATGTGCAGTAAACGCCTCTCCAGAAGGGGGCGCTATTGTGCCATTAATCGTTTCCCCAATCTTTTAGTGTATTGTAGTGTGGGAAAAGATAGATAAAACAGTGTGTACAGACAAAACAGAAGGAGTAAACAAATACTATACAAAATAAGTCCACGGTTGTACCTATCGATCTATTGGACTGTCAGGTGATGGCATTTTATGAAGTTCTATAAAAAGCCTGTTTTTCAGTGTTTGTGAGGCAGTCTATCCAAAAAGTGTGTTGTTTCTATATGTACCATACAGAAACAGACAACAATGGGAGTTATGCTTATCTGAATGCATAAAAGTATAAACATTATTATTATTATTATTATTATTATTATCGCTTGTGCAAATTCACTTATCCAGGTTGTCGCAACAGTAAACAGGCTTAAATTGGAGGAAACCGGCCTTTAGCTCAGTTCTTTCTGAAAACGTGTTGACGCCTATCCAGGAGTTATTGTCAAATTATTTTTATTATTATTATTATTATTATTACTATTGTCATCATCATTATCATGAACTAGATACGTTACATATCCAGTGGGAAAATATACAAAGGGATGGCCATAATACTGGGGTGACACTCAAACCAAAATCCACCGAATCCAGAATTGTAATGAAGTATTATTGCACTGCTATCAAATATTGTGAGGAGAGAGGGTGGGGAAAAATTGGTTGCAATCAATGTACATTAAAAAATACATTGTGTCGGGAAGAATTGCCTTGGTCTCTCTTAATAAAATTCGGATGGAGAGATGGACATAATATTTATGGGGCTGGTCATTACTCCCCTGTGGTGGCACCACTGGTAAACAGGTGGATTTGTTCTGAATTGGAGCTCTCCGAGGTTCTGAACTCACAGGAACCGACAGACAGCAAATTGTGAGAGTGAGGGGGAAAAAAAACGTAGTCTGCAAATAATGGCCTTGTTGCTTTTGTTTTTTGAGTTTCCACTATCAGGGTGTGGGATGTAATTATACATTTGATGCGCAGTGGAGCTTGGCAGGATGCTTGAGACAACCTCTGTTTATACAAGAGATGAAAAATGGTGTGTGAAGAAGGCGTCTGTTAGAGGAGATGAGGGATCACACAGTTTCCATTATGACGCAGTGTAAGAAAACAACAAAGAAACTCGCCACCTGTTTCCTATCAGTGCACAGTGTTTGGATGAACAGATATGATTTTGTGTTTCTCTTTTCCTAAAGAGAACTGCCCTAAAAAAACATCACTCCAATTCAGTTACTTACATATCTTTACCCACTCTCACTTTCTTCCTGTCATCCTGCCCTCATCCTCCCAGCTCCCCCGCCTCTTTATCCCCCGACAATAACAACATTTGGCTACGAGTCACCAAACCTATTTGTTCCCATACACTCTCATGAATAGATCCTATCATCCCCCCCACTGCGCTGCGGCAATGGTTCAACCCGCTGAGAGGGGGAGAGAGGGAGACTAGGCGCACAAAGGAAGCGCACATTCTCATCGTTCTGAAGGGAGGTAATTGGGTACATGATGTAAACACGGAATAAATATCGAAAGGCATTATTCCATTTTTACCCTCCCTCTACCCCTTCACCGCACTTGTACATTAAAGGCGTTTAATAATATATGAGGTAGTATACAGCCTGCGCGTCTGTGTGTCTGTACAGAGAAAGAAAGGCAGCCAGAGAGTGGGGAACTGAAGCCAAGAGTGGAGGAGAGGGAAGAGGAGTTGCGCTTTGTTTCATCCTCGCTTTGGTGGAGTTTCTCGCTTGCTTTGGAGACGCAATGTCGTACTGGAAAAGCTGACCAAGTTCACCAAGGGACGATTTCCTGCGCTTCTTTGGAGGTGCGAAGATGACAATGGGAGTGAACGCCAATATGTTGCATTTCTGAGGTAAGTGAAAGGTCTTTGTTCACCTCAAATTACAGCAATTTCAACGACAGCTCATGGTGCCTTAAATAAAAATTGAGTGCTTTTGCTTTGTTCTCTCTCTCTCGGAGCGAGAGCAGCACAGCTTTATCATGCGCCGTCCACACATGCTGTCAGTTTGAACACATGGAGCCTCAGCACTGCTATTGTTTTTCCTCTATTGTTTTCAAACCGATGGCCGTGAGAACATTCGGTGCTCCAAAACGCGAGACGTGGGCTCACCGAGACCACTCACAGGTCACATATCAGTGACAGCCACAGGGACCTTTCCCGGTGTGGGGAATACAGAACAGAAAGGACAATAAAGCCCCAATTTGGCACCTCTGGGCTAAACTGGGTTGGACATGGGGTAAACAAAAAAAGTCAAATTTACACGAGCCTGCGGCAAGTCACGTGTAATCTATCTATCTATCTATCTATCTATCTATCTATCTATCTATCTATCTATCTATCTATCTATCTATCTATCTATCTATCTATCTATCTATCTATCTATCTATCTATCTATCTATCTATCTATCTATCTATCTTGGTTTTAGCACTAAAGATTTCTGTAAGTACAGCACCTTGCAAAAAGTATTCACACACCTTGAATTCCTTCATCATTATTAACATACATTTCAGTTTCTTCTTGGAAATTTCTGTAATAGACTTGCATAAAATTGTACACAATTTTGAAATGGATAAAAAAAGAATGCATGGTTTTAACATCATCTTATAATTACAAATGTAAGCCCCATTCAGAGTCAATACTTTTTTTGACTGTGCAGCTACAGCAGCAAATCCTTTGGTGTATGTCCAACAACTTTAGAGATTTTATCTTTTGCCTATTCTGTTTAGGAAAATAGCTCAAACTCAGACTGGACGGAGAGTGTCTATGAACATAAATTTCCAAGTCTTGTCATGGTTTCTTAATTAGATTTAGTTGAGGAGTTTGACTGGGACATTCTAGACATGGATAAGTGTTGGGAGTGTAACGGTACACAAATACCTACAGGAACTGTTGAACAGATTCTGTTCATAGATGAACAGAATTTTCTTATGTACAAACCTACGTGTACCGAGCTACCGTCCATCTCCAAAACAAAGCAGGGTGGAAAACTAAAATAAGCTTTTTAAGGAAGGTTAAGGTTTCTGATTAAGGTGCAGGACAGATGACGAAAGAAAGAAGGACCTCAGGATTATCAGCGTTTTTCAACACTTAACCTAATAACTCACCTGAAACAGTTTCAAGCTTGCAAATGCCATTGGAGCTGGAAACACATCAGCTGAGGTCCATATCCTTATACCTGTAGCAGCATTCAACCAGCCTAAAATGTTGCACAGCAGAAGACATGCTGGCAAGATTCCCTCTGAAGAGAGGCCATATCCCAAACACTGAACCTCTAAGGAGCATTCAGCGACAGCTAGTACAATATATACCAAAACAACTCCAAGGTGATGTGAAGTATTTTACTGCCAAAGTCCTGTATATTCAATAATTCCTAAATAGCAACCTTGACCACCCTTAGGTGGGTTTATTGTTGTAAAATGTATGTTGTAAAATGTATGCAGGCGTTAGCCATACCGGATTATCAGAATTAATTAAAAATAATCAAACATAGCTGCAGTGGGTTCTGGTCACTCTTTGAAGTTTTAAAACATGACAAAATGAATGTATTTCCACACATTTGAAAAAACCTTTGTCCATTTCTGAATATAGTAAAAAAAAAAATTCTCTTCATTGAAACACACAGAAAACATGTAGAACTATGACTTTAAAATCAAGGTACAAACAGAACCGAGATTTTGGTGTACTTTTACACCCCTATCAAGTATTAATTTCACCATTCCACTAGAGCTTCTGCAATATGTTTAAGGTTGCTATCCTGGTTGAAGGAGAACCTCCACCCCATCTAACAACCTCTAACAGGTTCTCTTCCAGTATTCTCTGTCTAGCTCCGTCTATCGTCCTATCATCTCAGATCAGCTTCCCTGCTCCTTCTGGATAAATGCTTCCCACGATTCTACCACTACTATTTTTCACAGTGGGGATTAGACATTCAGGATGATGTGTGGAGTTGGGTTACTTCCAAACGTAGTGCTTTGCATGTAGGCCAAAAAGTTCATTCTTGGTCTCATCAAACAAGTGCAGCGTGCTCCACAATACCGATTGTCTTAAATGGTTTGTTGAAAACCGGAACAAACTCTTACTTATGACATTATTTCAACAATACCTTCATTTTGCCTCTCTTCCACAAATGCCAGATTCATTGAGAACCTGACTAGTAGTTATCTTGTGAACAGATCCCCCCACCTGAGCTGTGGCTTTCTGCAGTTCCTTCAGATCTACCATGGACTTCGCCTTTCAGGCCATGTTACCTTCAAGCTCAATATGTTTGTCAGATACTATTAAAGTTTCTTGGGCATAGCTTTTGCCCCGACTGCCTTCTATGTGGTCCAAGAAGAGGTGGGGGGGAACCATGCCGCGTAATTATACAAAAGAAACTAGGAGTAGGAAACAAAGGAAACATAAGAATTTATTTGGCTTCTCCCCCTCCTTCTTCTGTTTTGGTCTGAAGCCCTGGAGAGAGCGCTGATGTCTGTCTGCAGGCATTCTTGCCTTGAAAGATGAAAAATCTCCCTTTAAGAAAACACTCCTCTATTTTGTGATTAATTTCCTGAGCTGAACTTTCTGTTCAAACAATTCACCTCAAGGGGAGTAAATAGATAAAAGAATCAATTCTTGAAGCATACAGTTGACTTAATGACTATGTTTTTTTGCTCACTGTGTTTTTTTGCACTGCTATTTCACCAGAGTTCAGCTCTGAGTCTGCCTACAGCAGCTCACAATTATATATTTAAAGACAGAAAAGTCATTAACATTAAGTGCAATTCTTGATGATTCACAAAAGGATCCCCTGTGGTATTTTTTTTGTCATAATTGTATGATACACACATTGATGTTGCTTGACTGGAGACATCACCGGCCTCCAGCTCCTTTGTGATTTTTAAATAATGAAATTACATTTTAATGCTGCATTGGTTTGCAAAAGAAATTATAATAAGGTAGATAGACTGTGAAGCACTGAGTAGGTATAGAGACGTGTGACATGTATTAAGATTTAAAGCCACACATTCATCCCCAGTGAATTTCCCCTTATGGTGCTTCCCTGATACTTATGTAACCGTAACAGAGAGCCAACCAGTTCTCATACTTGGGACTTCAGCCAAGGCGACAAGCTCAGTTGATGAGGAGTCTGGCCAGATCTGAAAAGCTCCTAGTTCTTATGCCGTTTCTGTTTTATCCAAAGAGTTAAATCATACCCTCTCCAATAACCCAGTGGGACACCTAAAAATGGTATAGAGAGGGATGTCTTTAACCTCATAAATATAACAGATATACTTCAGTTTTAACATTTTAATCAATAAAGGGTGGATCTCACCATTGATGAATTAAACAAGCTGAAAATGGATACAAGGCAACTTATCATTCATGTAGAGGACGTCACTGTGTTACTATGCGCTCTGATGAAGAGTTACATAAGTGTGGCGAACACAAGCCAAGAAGACTCAGACGGAAGCTGAGTAGAAGAAACTCTGCAGGGATTTGTGTGTCTCGCCTGCAGAAGGCGACCTCAGTGTTTTCCTTTAGTTTGCCTTAAGGAGGAAGGCAAATAATGTGGATGGGCAAAGTCGAATTGGGGGTGTATATTTGGAGTTTTAGGAGAACTGACAAGTGCAATTTAAAGGTTAGAGGAAAAAGCTAGAAAATGGAGTGTTGTTCATGTAAATTTCTAGAAAGCACGTGGAGACAAAGACTAGGTAGCAAAGTAAATAGAGGAAGGATTTGGAGTATGAGGGAGAAAAGCACAGAAAGGGTAAAAAGTCAATCCTAATACCATTAATACACAGTCATGCCCCTTTCCATGCTGATCTTTTTTTACTTTAAAACACCACTCAAACTGGTGGAAAGGTGTAGCTGGAAATGTTTTGGTGTTAGTTTTCAGCTCACAAGTGTGCTCCTTCACATTATAGGAGAACCTCGGGCAAAAATCTCTACACAGATCCATGCACCATCAGCGTGATGCAGACGGTGTCACGTTTGGAGCCTCTGGTTTTAAAAAGCTCATTGAAATCCCAGCGTGTCGGAACCCTTTGGCAATGCAGCACGCCATGTTGCATGTTTGTGTTTGGCTTTCATGTTGTTGCTGGAAGGATCTTTACATATCATCAAAATAGACACATTAGGGCCTTTGCCTGTTACCATGTAGCAGGTTTGGATAACCTCATATTTGGTGCTGTGAAAAAGGCATTCACACCTATTGAAGATTTTTTTTATGTTACAACCAGAAACTGTAGTTTATATTAAAAAGAAATTTGTATGTGGTACACCAATACAAAGTAGCACATGATCCACTTCCCCCCCCCTTTTTTTTTACAAATAAAAACCTTGAAAATTGTGCTTTATTTATATGTTCAGTGCCCTTTGATGTGCTGCCAGTGATAATACCTGTACTTAAACACTATAAGGAACGTACCTGTGGGTAATTTAATCTCAAAATACCTCATCTGAAAACGTAGTGTGGCAAAACTGCAAAGCTATTTAGACACAACCACCCGCCTAAATTGAGCCCAGACAAGGGGAGTGTTCATCCTAGAAACTGTTAGGACACCCAGGGTTACTCTGGAGGAGATACAGAGATCCCCAGCTCAGGTGGGAAAATCTGATCACGGGACAGATGTCCGCTATTCACTTCACAAATCGGTCCTTATGGAAGAGTGGCAAAGGAGAAAGGAATTATAAAAGCCATTAAGAAAAAAATATTATCACGCTGCGGGGATGAAGCACTTAAGAGGGGAAGTGAAGCGAGTCAGAGTTTATGAGAATAATTTGATGGAATCAAATACGTGGGAATCTTAGATGATTAAGACTGAGCTGGCGGTTGACTTTGAAACAAATCAACAGCCACAGCTATATTGGAAAGGTTTAGATCAAAGCACATGCCTGTGTTAGAAGAGCTCAGTGAAAATCCTGACCTAAATTCTGTTGAGAATCTGTAACAAGACTTGAAAATTGCTCTTAAGTGATGCTCTCCATTCAACCCGACTAAGCTCGAGTTGTTTTGCAAAGAATAACGGGCAAAAATTCTCAGTCTTCAGATCACGAACAAAGGAGATGATAAAACAATGGACTCAGTTGGCTGGATACAATTGCATGCCAGTCTCCTTACACTTTGCATGTGTAACACTTTTTTTTAAACAATCACGTTTTATTTCACTTTCACATCACAGTCATTTACTGCTTAAGGGCGAACCAGCACATGAAATACCATTAAACACACTGAAGTTAGCGTTGTAATGTGACAAAATATGAAAAGGTTCAAGGGGTGTGATCACTTTTGCAAGCCACTGTGTTTGTGTTTTCATGAGCTGATTCGCTCAATTTTTTAATTTAAATCCAACTGCGCAGCTGACAAAGTGAAGCGGGCAAACAGAGTTTTCATTGGAATTCAGTTGTGCTCTACAGAGGGACAGACGTATGAGCCGCAGAGTTAATAGAAACAGTAGGTGACAGAAGGTGAGCCTATTTTCGAGATGATGTGTGTGTTGTTGTGTGTGCTCCTCGAGAAATGACCCACAGCTTCTAGTTGCTCGCTCCTACAGACAAAACACACATTTTCTGTTTCGCTAGAGAAAATAAATCAAATTCATTCGCTCCCAGGTCTCAGCTTGGCTGAAGCACACTGAGATGTCTTTAATAGAAATCTGAGTTTATTCAAATCATTGCTAATTTATACCCTAATTCCATACCCAAACAATGCAATTTCAATCTGACATACAGTACTTTCTTTTAATATGTGCAATAAAAATCGTATCCATGTTCTGATCCATAGGTTTTGTCTTGCTAGGTAAGTATTTTAATAACTCATGGAGATAAACGATCCTAGAATTACTCGAATCAAACAGGTTTTTGAATTTAATTGTATGTTTTCTGCTGTATTTATTTTTCATTTTGTATATTTGGAAGATGTGAAAGATTATGACCCGATAAAACCAGTATAACTCTGAGTGATATCCTGCTCATTTATATTATTTATTAGGCACTCATAACCATATTTTTCTTTTACTAGAACATAGGTAGATTATAGAAAAATTATTTAAATAACTTGTTGATGAAACTGGTTGACCTAGATAAATGCTTAAACAAATGCTCTTTTTTGTACTTGTAAAAGACAAAGAAAGAAAAACTGTAAAAACTGAACTGAATTGCAAAATGAGGAAAGATCAAAGGGTCAAATTGATCACTACTTAGCTTCTAAGTCTCTAGTTCACACAATAAAATTCAAACTATCTTCCTTATTCACAATATTTTAACTAAAATTAATCTAATATTTTAGAAGCTATAAATAGTAGAATCTATTCAAGTTCATTGCATAAAAAGAAAATCTATTTTTAAATCTAGTTATGGGATTGTGGATTCTATGGTCCATTAGTCTTGCCAAATATAATGATGACAAGAAGGGAATAAATTCATGGCACCAGGAATATCATAGTCTTTATTTTTGAAGTCCAAAAATTCCCTTGTGATACTGATATTGACAATGTTACTGTAATACTGCAATACAAAAAAAGTTTTGATGTCAAGCAGACCTGAACAAGGTCTGCTTGACAGAGTGAAATGTGTTTGCAGCTTATAAAGAAAGTAGATCAAAAACTGGCAAGCTTTCAAATCAAAACTTTTTTGTTATTTATTTAGCACATTTAACAACCAAGTGCTGCACTGAAAAACAACAAATAACAAATTTCAACAAGAATTTAGATGTAAAAAGAGTTAAAAACGCAAATATTTAGCTTTTCAAGTATACCAGTGGAGTTATGTTTTGTTTAACGTACTGCATGTGACGTCAAGATCGTTTCAACAAAATGCAGTTTTTAATGTGAAACCACAATCTTCTCACCGGCAGATAATACATATTTTATTTTTTAAATGTTCTTTTAACTTGTGAAAAGACCCACTGTTACATTTTTAAACCTCTATGGCTCTGTATGTGCACTATATACTCTTGCCACCAAAAATAGGTTTACTGCTTTACCGGTTCTTTTTGCCAATTAAAGACTATTCTCAAGCAAAGATGAATTAATTTCTAATTATAAATCTATAAATAGTTGAGGTGCACTGCAGCCTTTACCATCACAATGACATTTGTAACAGGATTTGGAGCAGTTGTCGCTATCAAAAAAATTAAGTCTTTGTTGCAATCAGAAGATGTTTAACTTTTGTTGTTTTGAAATAGCAACAATTCAGTCTATGAGAGCTGCAGGGCAAAGGATGTGGACCATAGTGGTGTGGTGTTCCCAAAAGCCCTCAGTTGTGGTAGATAAGACAAGAATCATGGTAAACAATTTGGCTCACCAGAGCTAATCATATTAAAACATCTCCCTCCATTCCACTGTAGCCCAGGCCAACAGCTACACAATATGGGCCGGTTGCCAACTACTCATATCAATGGATCTTTTTTTTCTCCCCCCATCCTACTATTTTATGTTATTTAGCACAAACACTGTAGGAATCATAGGTAAAAAGTAAAAGAGTTTATGCTTAAAAAACAAAAACATCGCCTGACCTCAAATGTCTGATTATGATAAAGCAATTCAAAAATAAAGCGTCCTTAAAATTATCCCACTCCTGCATTTGAAGAGCCACTTTCAGCCCAGCTCGGCGAAGGCAAATGAACCCTTGTGGGATTGGAGACAAATTTAATGCGGTTGCTTAAAGCCGGTCCAGTTTTCAGCAAAGCAGGGAAAAGAGGAGAAGTGGAGCCAAGTGGCTGAAAGCAGCCGGGTGATACTCGCTGTTGAAAAGAGGGACGGTGAAAGACGGAGAATGAGCTGTAATCTGATGAAAGCCTCTTTACTCCCCTGTCACCTCACCTTCAGGCCCTGAGCGATGGCAAAGGCTTACACATGGATCAATGTTGAGGTTACCAACCTTTACGGACACACAATTACATTAGCATCACTTCAGAAGACATTATTGCGGCTCATATTAAATTTCCGGTAAACATAACCTCAGCGCGCTTTGGCCGGTAATTAGCTGTGTGGGACGGTTATTGAGTTGCTCTGTCAGGCATCACAAGCAGACTTGTTGTTTTTTTGTACATTTTATCTACTTTTTAAAGCCTCTCAGTTAGAAGACTCAAACTTTGTCGCACAAAACGGTATCCAGTTTCTGTTAGCCTGTTTCTTTGTCTGGTGAAGTAATTTTAAGCTGCTTAAGACTCTTTTTAAAAAAAAAAATAAGTTCACAGTAGCAATGTAGGAAATACTTAGCCAGCTCTCACAATTTTCTTTATTTTGCTCTTTTGCATCCTTCCTATCTTAACTCACCGACTGCTTTTCTTGCTCACTTTTTCTGTAATCCCCACATGTTGCTACTGCTAAGCTTGTTGTTTGTCCTCCAAGTGGGCTATGACATTTGGGAACGTCTCTGCAAAAAAAGCTTTAAAAACCTCAATATATAGATTGTTCAGACCTTGACTGAATCATTTTACATCGACAGCCATTTCATATTTGATTTGTGAAACTTTCCCTCTGTTATTGAAAAAAGAAGTTGGTGGATCTTCATTTTCCCAGTGATATTGTCAAAGTCAAATTTTGTCAACCAAATATGCTGTATGGTCATGTCTTGGAGCTTGATGTATATGTTAAAGCTTGATTAAAGTTAAAGTAAATGTAGCACAAAACCAGTCACTAAAATATTTTACACACACAGTATGTCAATGCTTTTTCAGTTTCATTTAAACAAATTACTTTTGTAAATGTGTGCTGTATGTGTTTATTCCCTTATTTGCCAAATGCTGGTGCTAAAATTTGATGTAATTTTGAATTAATTATGATGTATAAGAAATGCTCAGTTTACAAAAAAAAGAAAGAAAGAGAAAAACAAGTGAAACAGAGCTGAGATTTGTGCAGGAAGGAACTTCATAAATACTTCCCCAAACTAGAGATGCATATTTACAGAATCCTAAATGAGCCGTATAAGATTTTTTATGAAGTGTCAAGGTATATTTCATTTCACCTGTTCATTTATATTGCATAGCTGCAGGACTTGGATATTCCACATGAACAGAATCTGCACAGAGGGTAAATTTTCCATGTAGGCAGACCAGTCAATCAAAGATGATACAGTGAAGGCATTTTCAATAAAGCAAGGCCGTCTGCTCCTTTTTGGTTACTATGCCAACTGTGATTACGGGAGGCGATGTTCACTGTTGCTCTACGATCTGCTTTGTTACCGTCCCTGCATCATTGTCATTAGTGACTTTATTGACAAATTAATGGAATATTCTGTTTGCAAAACACTCTGGATGTTAGATGCAAGCCCAAACATGCAGCAGGCATAATTAGACTAAATATGCCAAAAAGTGCATGTAAATGGGTGAATGTTTGGATTTTTTTTTAATGAAGCATGTCAGAGCCTCAGTATAAGCATGCATAATTGCATGCTGTAAGTCATTGTAGGAAGTATTATTAGTAAACGTTACATCAGTGTCATCTCCAACATCTCACAGAGGTCAACAGTTGACATGTACGGATGTTTTATTTAGTAAGTTGCTCTCACATCAGGGTCATCATCAAAATAAAACCATCGTCTTCAAAATGAGCAGACTTCATGTAAATGTTAATAAGCGAATAGGATATCTGTAAAGGCACTTATTCCTCAGTGCACATTGAGCAGACATGGGACTGCAGCCTCATGTGAGATTTGTATTGAGCCCCGAGCAGACTATGTTGTTCATCCTGCAAATCGCCAACACACACAAGCACACAGTAGTAGTCTTCCCAGCGGCAGATGGCCTGGGCTGTAGCTCTGTCTCGCTGTTGGTAATCATTAGATCAGCTCTCGTATGCTCGTGCTTGCTCTCATTTTCTCTTTTCTTCAAATGCTGAATTTAACTGACACCACTATCAAACACATAGTGTTTTCACTATGTTAATCCATGAAGAGTTACTGAATGGTGGGAAGCTGAAGAGAGAGAAAGAAGGCCTGAACAAATATTGTAAGTCTGAGAAGTGGGAGCACATAATAGATATTCTGAACACAAAATCATTGTTGTTGTTTTTTTTTAACTATGTGTACGTTAACAGTTTATCTGCCTCATTTATAAACATTTAATGGTAATATGCAGTGCAATAATAATTTTTTCATCTGCATTTAGAGGTTGTGCTGCTGGATCTGTCATAAGACTGAGTGATTTAAAATAATGTCCACTGCATCAGTGTTTGACTTATGCAGATTTTGGAAATAAATTTTAATGTAATGGCCTACTAAGTTGATCATACCCTTCTTTTATCCCTTTTTCCTCATCAATGTAGTATCCTGTAACCTCATCAGGCAAACTAGCTTGACATTTGGGTATTAGCTTTAGTGGTATTAGCAAGGTTTAACTTGGAAACATTTCACTTAAGACGGATTGGATTTACACTGCTGCCACACTGTTTCTCATCTTGCCAAGTATACTGATGTGCTGTATCTGAAACACTTTTTAAATGGGTCCAAGCATGAAGTATAATATTGGATTATTGACTGATGTGCTGTGATTGACTGGCGACCTGTCCAGGGTGTACCCTGGCTCTCGTTCAATCCCTGCAAGAATAAGTTGGTATAGAGACAACTGATGGATGTATGAATGATGGACGTGCTTGAATTGGGATGATTGATGTTTACAGTTTGCTGCTGTTTAACGACAGAGTAAAAATATTTTATTCCTCCATAATGTCATCATCTTGTATTTTTATTTTCTCAAACTCATTCATCAGCGGGCCATCAGGGGATGAAAATTCATGCCTTATACCAGACCCCGCTGCAGAAAGGTCAAGATTTGGGCTGTTTTTGTTTTGTTGGGTGAGTTTTACATTAAATTTGGGCTGGAGTCTATCAGTTAGATCTGGTAACACAGAGCTTAATGCTTTGTCCATTCAGTTAACTCAAAAGTCAGGCATAAACATTCCCACTATGATGAACATGAGCTCTGATATCAGGCTGAACACTGACTGAAGTAAACATTCTCACAAGAAGAGGTAACTACATCAGCTGAGGAGCACCAGGATCAAAACAAAGCAGTGCTCCCTTCTACCTACAAGTAACCCAAGTTTCTTCCACTTGGCTCAGCTTGTAATGATTAATGCTGGTGAACCCGATATTCAGCCGGACACAGAGTTACGTTTTTAAAAGGTTTATTGTGAGGATGAATAGTGTCTGCTGAGGCAGGCAAGCAGAGTCAGACTTGAACAGATGAGTTATGGCTGATGGTGCAGGCAGGCAGGGATGAGCAGGGGACCAGAAGAGACCAGAACAGGCGATGTGGACCGGGGAACCACCAGAACTGGCAGAGCGAGCTGCTGGAACTCATGGGAAAACGGGCAGACCCGTGCAGCATGCAGACCCAGGTGACTTTCTTCAGAGAAGCAAACAGAAGAGTCCAGCTGGCTGAGCACACAGGACTGGTAGAGGCAGGGCACATCTCACAAGACGAGATGAGAAGAGCCGTTCTGGCAGGGATGAGTTGGCTGAGGCAGGCATGTGTAGACAGGTGAACAGAGTTGACTAATTAGTGCAGCAGGTGGATCTGATTAAGAGCAAGGTGTTGGCTGGAAGGAGACTGAGCTGATTGGATAGTGGCTGAGGAGTGAAGGCTGATCTAAGAAAAGTCCAGAATAAACAAACAAAAACCTAAATCATGACACAGCTGCTCTGATCGGTTCTGCTGGTTGTGCTCCTGGCTGCCGTAGCTAACTCTTCTCTTCTTACTCCAGTGTTGACTTCAGTGCTGACGTTCCCAAGAAAAATGAATGGCACTGCTTCCTGCTCGCTCTCGTTTGCTCAGTTGTCACTTCTTGTATTTGTTTGCAAATGAGTCCAAATATCTATGCCGCACTAGCGACAGTGA
This sequence comes from Fundulus diaphanus, assembly GCA_037039145.1. NCBI lineage: Eukaryota > Metazoa > Chordata > Actinopteri > Cyprinodontiformes > Fundulidae > Fundulus > Fundulus diaphanus. The sequence continues at coordinate 38,367,583 of CM073132.1, forward strand.
GCACAGCCGTCTCTGTACGCTACAACCATAGGACTCAGTGACCCGGCCCTCTCTACCTGTAATTGGCTAGCATGTTGGCTTCAGTCGTTCATTTGATTGGTTGAATTGTATAATTGACAAATCGAAATAGGAATCATAGAAGGTTGGCCCCTCCGAGGTAAAAAAAACAAAAACAATACCCAGTTTCAAGTCCAGGGTGGGCACGGCCCCCCAATGCCCACCCATGCCGCCGAGGCTGCCCCATACATTGTCCACGAGTGGACCGTAGTGGATTCACAAAATGTTATAAGTTAATAACACAGAAAATAGGTCTAACTAACCCACCATATCAACGATGCAAACATAGTATAGCATGAGATTAAATAACATTAGCAACTTACTGCTGCCACATTGCAATTGCTTTTTGTTATATTTTCTCGCACTTCTGGCATTCATCGCAGTATAGATGCTTACACCATAGAACATTGTGAAATGTCCAAATGAAATCTGTGCCAGCTCCGCTTAGCTTTAGGACACATTACTAATCATCCAATACTCAAACAAACTTTTAATCAGCAAATGGTTAAAAAGCTGAACTGTGGTAAATCTTACCAGCTGGAGCCGGACTACCTACATTACAACAGTTCATCCTGCAACTCGTCCAGAAGGTCAAAAATGATCCGGAACATAAAAGCATTGCAGGCATCACTTGCCTCATTTAAGGTTGGTTCAATAACAGGAAAAAGACTGGAGAATTTTAACTATGGAGGACTTGCAAGACAAAAGCACTGCAAAACAAAAGAAACACAAATGCCTATCTCACATATTCTGATAAACGTCTTTATGGTCCCCGAGAATTTTGACAACATATGCTGTGGTTTGACAAGAAAAAAAAAAACTTTTTGGTGTGCTTCTTGTTTTTGGTGGGCTTCTTGTTACATCTGTAGTAAAACTAACACAGCATTTTAGAAATAGAACATCAGACAGTCAGTCAAACGAGGTGCTGGCAGCGGGACGGCGGTAGCTGCTTTGCTGCTTCACCTCCTGGATGAATCGTCATACCTGCAGGAAGCATGAATTGTGCTTTCTACCAGAAGATCCTGAAGGAGGATGACCTTAAGCGCAAGCACACTTGAAATATGCAGCAGGACAATAATCTAAAGCTCTTTAGTGAGTTCATCTGTGAATTGCTTAAAAAAAGGTTTTTGCAAGCCAAGACAAAGTCTGAACTTAAATCCAATTGAGATGATATTATCTTTAAACAGGCCTTTAACCCTCCAATATCACAAAAATAAAATCATTTTGGAAAAAGGGAGCAGACAAAAATGTCTCCACGCTGATGTAAAGTTCACCTAAAGTCATGCATCTTCAGCACCACAGAAATGTAAGACAGTTATGCAAAAGTGTGAAGGAGGCATTAATCTTCATCTAGTTTTGCCATACTGAACTGTAGCTTACTGAACTAAGTAGCAGCTAGTTCATTATATCTATGTACAAAATCTCCAAGAGGAAAATTTTTTAATACCAATTACATTTGGACCCATGCCACATATATTTATTAAAACCACCCACAAAGTTACTGGCTCAGCATGCTTTTTACACAAGAGTATTTATTTGCAATCTACAAATTTATTAAATATGAAGAACTTTCTAAGTTTGCTGCTGGCTTGATAAAACCCTAATGGTAGCTTAAGTTTTCAGTTTTAATGCATAAACAATCACTTTTGGGAAAGCAGAGAGTCTGGTAACTGTCACAATTTCCAGAAAATATGCTGTCAAATAATTTCTTAGGCCTGTTTCTATGGTACACAGGAAATTGCGTGGCAGCTTTCCACAGTGTGTGCTGCTTTCCAAAGAAATGACAGCAAAGTTTCCCGAGTTGAAGCAATAACTTCACGGATAAATATCTCAAATCCATAGCTTAACCCAGCACAAGCTGCTCTCCTAGACGGCAAATTAAGTTTTTTTTTTTTTTTTTCTTTGCACCAGCCTGCTGAGTTTTTAACTTTTATAAAAGAAGAAAGATGACAACTAATTTTATTTTGTGCTTTAGTTTGGCAAAATGGTACGAAGTGGGATTTGCCATGTTTGCGTCTCAATTATAATTTTCTACCGGTAAAGATGGTAGCTGCTGTTCTTATTTCCCCCCTCGCTCTTTCTGCCTGTCCAACTCCACCGATCTCCACCAGGAAGAGCAGTGCGTCCCTGTTCTGGCCGCTGCCACTCAGTGTGCAGCCTTTGAAATATTCATGTCGACACACATACACAACACACAGAAACTCACACTGGCTCAGACACTTTGAAACCCTTCTTGTTTTTCTTCCTGTCAGTTTGCTCTGTATCATTAGAAGATTAAAACAAATACAATTTATCTCACAGCGGTGGGTAGAAAAAAGACTGGGAAATACATATTCATTTCACAGTGTATCATTACAAAAGGAATGTTTTAAAGAAGATCCTGCCACAATTTCAGATTCATGCTCTGTTTTTATTTTTGAAGTGTTGTTTGTATGCAAATACAAAATCAATCAGTTGGATCGTCAGTAATTTATGGCAAGTCCGATTTAAACTATTCGTTCGGAGCCGCAAGTGTGAAGTGGGAAAAGATAATTTCTTTGGTGCAAAGCTTTAAAGATTAGGAAGGTCAGCATGATGGCAGAGGTAAAGTCATGCTTCACAGTGAATGGCAAACACATTTTTTTTGGCCTGAAGTAAAAGCTGTTATACAGCAGATGAAATCTTACAGAAAAAAATTGCAGTGCCAGCATTGTTCATGTGTGATCTGTAGCCTTGTAGTGCCTACCCTTTTATTTTAGAAGAGTCGAAGAAGAACCAGGACACTGAAGGGAAAGTGCATCAATGTGCAGAAAAGTTATTACATTGCCAGTGGTTTTATGTGACCCTAAATTATTACCCGTGTTATTACCGATGATGGAAGTGAGGATTGTGTGCTATGTTTTAGGGCTGGGGTGCTTAGGCTCTTTGTCAGCAGGAGGCAGAGCAAGCTTGTGCAGCATCATTTAGATGTTGGTTTTTAGTGCTGTGTTCACATGCCACGGCTCATGAGGGAGCAGATGAATGCATCATTTTATGTTCTTACGTATTGTGAAAACAATGGTTTGACTCATGTGACAAAATGCTGTATTTTATTGCTTTTGGGTATCATTTTGTGTTTGCAGCGTAAATTTGTTGATGATTTGCAATGACTCAGGCTTGAACATATAACCTGTTTATATCTGAAGGTGAAGTTATATTTTCAATACATAACACCAACATATAAATCGTAGATGCATTAAATGCAGTTGCCTTTGTAGATGCACAAAAGAAATGTGACTAGATGTCTGTGGGAACAATGTGTTAAAGTCGAATAAATATCTTTTCATTACATAGAAAAATCCAGATTAATGATGCTAAGTTTATGGTGCGATGTCTTTTCTTCATCAGTTCATCAAGTTTAAGCACAATTAAGCAGTTCCCACTGCACAGAGGCATCTGTGGACATCAAATTCCAAGCCTTGCCACAGATTCCCGAATAAAACTTAGATCTGGACTTTTTACTGGGCCGTACTGACATAAATACGGTTCATTAAAATTACTCTATTCTTTCTCTGGCTCTATATTTAACGTCATTGTCTGCCCCATGTCTTAGGTTCCAGCTTTTAAGATACTCCTAAGTTACTGTTTCGTCACTTTAGCAAAGTGTGGTAGCGTGACATCAGTAGCTTTCTTCTTTTTTCTCCTTTTTATTCTCACAGTTTTACTTGGATCTGAATGTGTCATAGGAGTGCAAGTAAAAACTTAATATCTATCATATGTGCCACATTCATATGCTCACTGTCAACTTACTTCATATTCAGTTTGAGAGCAAAAACACACATAATTGAAATTTAGGCCGTAAAGGGCTATTAGTGAGTTGTGTTTAACTATGAAAATCTGTCTTTTTTACTATAAGTCTGATGATTTAGACCAGACTTATTGTTACTTTGGCCACAGCCGTTTAAACCTTATTATGGAGAAAGATTAGAAGTAAACCAGCGGTATCTGGATTGCAAATGCTATGTAATGACGCTAATAACATACTAACTTACACATATCTGTAAATTTTTGTTGAAGACTTTTTCTCGACAGAAATTTTAAGTTATTTTGAATTAAATGAGGGCACCTTTGGGGCAATGGATTTACCTTAGAATCTTTAAATGATACGCTATGAAGATAAATGTATTCGGTTTTAATCGAGCAAGTTTAAAATATATGTGCGAGCTGTACATATATTTTGTGAATGGTTACTACGGCAATACTGAGCAAAGGGTAGCTTTAGGCTATACTACCTCTGTGTAGGATAAATGAAGCGCTTTCTCTGAATACGGCCTTATATTTGAGTGAATTCTAAAAAGGCACTAGCTGAATAGGGTCAGAGGTCAGGTCTATCTACAGCTAGGAGTCTCAAAGGAGACCATCATGGATCGGCGCTGTACATTCCCATGGAGACGAGCCCTATGACCCATTTGCAAGGTCTTACTCTTTCTGCAGGTTGTTATAGCAACAGTTACGACGTGACATCGTTGCATAATATGCTGTTTTTAACTATCCCTTCTTCTGACCTCACTGGTTGGCTTTTATCTAACTATGCCACATCTATTTTGTTGTAGCTTTGGGCGCCGCTGGGGTCACAAACAAAACACGATCTAAAGTTCTAATAATTATGCAAAAAGAACTTTGTGCAAACGAAGATTAATACAATGAATTGGTTTAAACAAACTTTGATCCTTTCAGTTATCATCCGCTTCAACAAATATGTGTTGGCTTTGATTTAAAGATTCTCTATTTAAATTTCTTAATTTCGTTAAATTGATAAGACAATGAATCTTTACATCCATCTTTGACTGAGAGTGTAAACTGCTCTAAACTTGGCAAGTAGTTTGCTTATTAGCAGGGGTAGCGTATCCAAGCAACAGAACACATTTTCTAGGAATTTATCACTTTATGCTGGGAAGAACTGTGGGCCTGCCACCAAAATTGAATGCAATAAATGAACACCAATAGAAATATATAAAGAAAGAAAAAAGACAAGTGTTAGCTTGTGGTTTATAAAAGAACAAGTAAGGATTCCTAACAAATTTCAGTTTTTATGAATTGGTTATCACGCAATTTAAGGAAGGAAGTTCTTAATCTGTCAGGTTAAGGAAATTAAACTTCAAATGCTAGCGATCCTGGAAACCGTGTCACCTTACAACATGTTGTTTTGATCATTCATTTCTGAAGTAAGCGCATAATCTTTGCTACTACTACTGGTGGAAGGTTTATAAACATTCCTCCGGCTCATTTATTATAATCATGCATATTGTTTTTTGCATAAAATCTGCATAAAATTCACACTGAATAGTTTTATTTTAATTATCAACTGCAGATCTGGGTTCTGGGACACATCCAGGAATTTGTGAAAGTTTTCACTAGTGTTAGTTATGTTAACAAACAGCCAAAATAAAGCTCTGGTAGATATTTCTCATATTCAGCTGTTTAGTTGTGTAGCTTCAGCAGAAACTTGTCTTATTTTATTAATAATCTAAATTTTGTATTTATGCCAGGAAAAAAGGTTTTGGATCTCATTAGCTGAAGTTTTTTTTATAAGTGTATCAGTTTTACTACAGTTTATTTTTTTAAAGTAGGTAGAGCAAAAGACCCCATCACCATCTAAACATTAGCATACATCCACCCATTTGTCCATCCATTTACTGCACATGGTTTTCTTTCCCATCCATCCATCCATCCATCCATCCATCCATCCATCCATCCATCCTCTTACCTGCTTATCTATACATGGTCACATTGTATCTCCCTGTGTAATTTTAAATGGTATTTTATCCACATACCTCTGAATAAAATTCAACCAGTTCCCAAAAGTCACCTAACTAGTGAATAGTAACTAGTCCAGCTATGTGTTATTAAACCTCAGTATAAATGCAACTGTTCTGTATGGCGTCTGATTTTAAAGAGCAGTAGTGAACAAAACATTTAATGAACACCTAGGAACTCAGCAGACAGGTCAAGGAGTTATGAATACGTTAAAAGTAATGTTGGGTTCCAAAACAATATCCCAAGTATTGAACATTTAACAGCACACTGGTAATTTTATAATCTGGAAATATATAGAATATGGCACCACTCCAAATCTATTAAAACATGGCAGGTCCTTTTAAACTAACACAGCAAAAAGGCGAGGCCTAATTAGAGAAGCAGCCAGGAGAGCACTGGTGACTGGAGGAGCAGCAGAAATCCACAGCTCAGGGTGAATAATCTGTGAACAGGACAACTGATGGATGTACGCTCCACACATATGGCCTTAATGTTAGAGTTAAAAGGTAGTTATGACAAGTCCCAATTGTTGGATGTCACAAGCCATGTAGGGGACACAGTAAACTTGTGAAATGTGCATTTTTCAGATGGGACCAAAATTTAACTGTTAGACCCACATGCAAAACTCTCTGTCTCTGCAAGCTGACACTGCACACGACCCTGAATGTATCGTCCTCACTGGAAGACATGGAGGCAACATCACGTTTTAGGGCAGGCCCCTTGGGGGCGACAAGAAAGAACATCTGATTGAGGCTGGAAAAAGACTTGATAGTAGAGTGATGGTTCACTTTCCAACATTACACCTCTAAACACACATGAGCTACAAAAGAATGATTTAATTCAAAGCACATTTATTTGTTAGAATGACTCAGTTGAATTCCCGACCTAAATCCAATTGAGAATCTGTGCTAAAATGTAAACACTGCAGGTCTCAGATGCTCTCCATCCAATCTGACCAAGCTTGAGCGGTTTTTCATAGAAGGATGGGGAAACATTTCATTTTCTATGTGAAAAGCTTGAAGAGACATTCCTTAAGCGACCTGTAGCTATGAAAAAATGTGTTTAAAGTTTGGACTCAAGAGGAATGAATACTCATCCAGGCCACATTTTACAGAGGTTAACCCTAACCCTAACCCTTGTTAAACAAAAGTTTTTGTATAATTATTTTTTTTACACGACATTCAGTCGTCATATATCTAAAGCACAGTAGTTTAGTGTGTGTGTGTGTGTGTGTGTGTGTGTGTGTGTGTGTGTGTGTGTGTGTGTGTGTGTGTGTGTGTGTGTACTTGTACTTGCAGCTGAGTGAGAAAATGTTTTGCTAATTTTACTAGTAAAGTGAAGTTTTTGATGTAAAGTGATGATTTTTTCTTCCTCACTTTTTTCTGGGCTAGGGGTTAGCTTTAGGCCCTGGGGGTCAATTAGGTTTAGATTAGGGTAAGGGTTAGGTATGTACTGGCAAAGGTTGGGTGTAGGGTTAGGGTCAGAGTTGTCAGAGTTAGGCCATAGAAAGGGTTGACAATGAATGAAATTCAAGGCACGGTCCTCACTTTGCATTTTAAACAAGGATATGAGTGTGTGTGGGAGTGTGAATTATGTGCAATCCACATTTTTGAAAGATCCAGGCAGGTGTGAAATAGGGAAAAAATTTGTGGGTTTGTCATGTGTACTCAGACATGAAAGGTTACGTGACCTGATCAAGACAACATTTTGAAGGTCGTGGATACAAAGAAACAACTCTTGACATTTGAGGTACAAACCTTTAAATCCTAACATCATTCAAAGGTTTAAATCATGTTAACCCCTAAGCGGTTACAGACAATAAATGGATGGACATACAGAGAGTGGACTGCAGAATTTCTCACATCATGCATTGCTTCCAGTTGGTACATAACTCATAACAGCAGTGGATATTACTTTTTTTTTTTTAATCAACAGCTTCGGAAAATGCTGACATAGCATAACAAACCTTTGCATAATTGAAAGTACTCCTCAAAATCATGAGCAGGCAAAAAAAAGTGTAAAACATGTGGTCTTCATGAACGTCATGCTAAATGAGCTGGTGCATGAAATACAGCACAGATGCTTTTATTCGAATGCGTCTACCACCGAGTGAGTCTGTTGACTAAGAAGGTCCTAATTTGTGTCTCAGCTAGACATTTAACCACTGGGATTTGGTACATGAATGAGTGCGGAGCTGTGTGTGGGTGTTTGGCAGGCAGCAACAGTCTGTGCTACACGAAGCACACACTGCACTGCAACTACAGAAAGAAAATGTGTATGAAAGACTGAGCTCCATTTATTCTGTTTGTGTTCTATTTGTTTTTTTATGCTGTTGATTACCCCTGGCGCAACCATCAGTGCAAACATCTGACAAGAAGGCTTTTAGTTTTACACCCACTGGTCAAGGCGTGGGAAAAGATGGATACTGGATAAACTGAACAACGCAGAGAGAGACAAAAAGAGAAGACTTATGAGAACAGGGATTCCCAACTTGAAGGTATTCATCTGAATGGAATCCAAATTAACATCAAACAGCCCTGTTACATGCAGAACTGCCATCAGGAAGTAAGAAATAGAAAGCATTTTGAAAAGCAAAACTTAATCATAACTTCCTAAACTGCACTCATGTGTATTATTAGTATTATTGTTATTGAAATTTAATTTGTTGAAGACAGTCAATACAGTTTATAATTCATCAGGCCAAAAAGCAGCTGCATTTTTCTCAAATCCATCATGTGTAAACCGAACAAAATATGTTCAGACAGGTAAAAACAAAGTTTTCCAACTGTATGTGTGTGTTTACACATCAAACTGGAGGAATGGTGTCAGGATATTTTTATAGAATATACACGCAACCTTGGCTATGATAAACCCACTGGTTTTCAAGCTGTTTCACAGCAAAGAAGATTTTAAACGATATTAGTGAGAAGGGTTGTTTGGTTGGTCACTTTCAGGTTATTCTTGTATTCAGCATTGTGTGCGTACGTGACGTATGTACTTATCAAGATGAAACTTGCTGCTTAAACTGTGTTAAGACATCGTCCATAGATAAATGCTGCGTGTATCAAAGTCCACAAAGAAAAAGTTTCACTTTTTCAGACAAACCTTTGGGAGGGTTAAAAATGGTTTTAGAAAATATTGTAATTTTTTGGAAGCTGAGCTTTTGACATTGTTAGATAATTCTTTTTACTTCTAATTTATTCCTTACCCTCTTGGAGAATTGTGTATAGACTGCCGAGGCTTCATCAATGGCAGAATCTGGTTAAGGATACTTTAAATCACACTTTAACTGGGCTTAATTTAAGAATTGATTTTTTAATATGCTCTTGGAAGTTGATTAGATGTCAAAAAATACTTAAAGGTGTTAAACGTATTTAAGATTTTTAACCTGACAACTTAAAACAAATTGATCTCATTAAAATGTAATGTTATGGATCAATAATTCAAATTGTTTTTTTCATTTATTATTTGCCTTTGCTGCTGTATTGCATGCATGCACCAAAACCTCTTGTTTGGGTACATTAAAATGTCACACCTATAACACTATAACCACTTATGGCAGAGAAAGCATTTTCCTCTTCACACAGCAAACCACTTCACTTTAAAGCTGTCAGAATCTAAGAAATGGGAGCTTATATTTAACTGTGAGCTGTGATGGATAGAAACGGATCATCCTCAATGATGTTCAAGGAAGGCAGCATTATTTAGTTCCTGCAAACGTATCCTATTTGTTTACTACAATAGCCACCGGATTGTTTCAAGTGAGATGACAGACCGCACATGATGCAAATAATTTTAGTTTGGCTTTTAGGTCTTTGGGAACCATTGCTTACACGACATGCAAAATGCTCACGAGGTGTCTTGTACTTGTGCCACAAACTTCCCACAACGTGTTAATGTATGCAAATGAATTCTGTTGAGCTTTCTATAGCAACTATTATCCGTGCTGCACCATCCTCCCTATTTGTTGCAACACGTTGATGTATACATTAGTGAGCGACGCTGGCTGCATTGCATTTCAGTTTAAGTAGTACTCATGTGAGCTTCTCCACTCAGAATGTTTTGTTTTTCAGAATTATAGCACATGATTACTGCAGCGTCAGCACTCACAGCTGAGTACTTGGAAGAGCAATCAATAATCTTCCTCTTTTTCTCTCATTCCCTTGTCCATTTCCATGCTGGCCGCTCTCCATCACTCTTTTCTACACGCCTCCTGTTTGTAGGCAAATACGTCTCCATGGGTGAGGTCCACTGATCCAGGAATCCCTGTGTCTCTTTCTCCCTCCCCGACTTCCTCGCCACCCTTTACACCCTTCCCCCTCAAGTGGAGCCACAATGACTTCCACCAGCCAGCTCCTGGGTTTAGCCGAGATGGGCCTAAAGTGCGAGCAGGAGATCGAGAGGAGGTATGAGATCGTGCCCTCGGTGGTCTGCTCCATGTGTTGCCTCTTTGGAATCATCTACTGCTTCTTCGGTGAGTGAAGCTGTGAAAGCAGAATGTCAACATTAACTTAATGAGAGATTCATAATGAAATCAACACTATGTGTGCTAAATAAACATCTATAACCAGAAACCAGTTTATAAAATTATAAAGGTATATGACAGGTTCTTAGTATCAGGTATTAGGGCACAATGGTCCTCCAGGCTTAGATTTGTGCCCAGGCTAAAACCAGAGTTTATTAACTCATCAGTTGGGAATTTAGGGGTCAGCACACAATCGATTAAATAATGATACTGAATTTCTCCAAGGGAATGCTTAATGTGATAAAGGCCCTTGCAAATGTGATATTACACCTTTTACTTTTTTCACGTTACAACAAGCTGCAGTGTATTTATTCGTAATTCTATGTGATAGATCAACACAAAGTAGTGTGTGGTTTTGAAGAGGTAGGAAAGGATACATGACATTCAAAACCGTTTACAAATAAAAATGTAACAAGTGTTGTGGGGATTTCTATATCCAATATAATTTACTCAGTTACCTTCAAATATAAATATATATATATATATATATATATATATATATATATATATATATATATATATATATATATATATATATATATATATATATATATGTGTGTGTGTGTGTGTGTGTGTTTAAAGCATTTAAATTTGTGGTTCAAGCTTCGAAAAGGTGAACATGTTCAGGTTTGACCACTTTTACAAGCCACCACATGTCTTTGCTTTCTGTCTTCTTTACCAGTGGTCACAGTTACACACAAAGTGTGACCACACAACATGCACATCAGATACACATTAAATATGATGGACCTGAGTTATCACACATTAGTTTTCCCTGCCAAGCGAACACAGTTTATGAACGACCCATCATTTTTTCAGTAACTATACATGAGAATAAGTGTGCTGTTTCTATCACTCAATAAACCCTGTTTGTCTTCTCATTCTTTCATTTGAGACACAGTCTGTTGTGATTGATCAGGTGATAAATTAAAGATTGTGACAGGCGTGATAAACCTCAACTCAATGTAGTGAATAATTGGGAATTGAAAGGAAAACTATATGTGTTTTTGTTTTGTATTTTACAAATGATGAAATTAACAGGGTGGGCACCTGACTTAACTGTAGTCTTGTTACAAATACAGCTGCTCCTTGAAGGCCGAAGAGAGTTCCTTCAGAAAGTCCCCACCTGGGCCTTTTTTGCCAGCCCCAGTTTGTGCTGACCCAGGAGCTGGGGGGCTTTCATGGGGATCAACAGCCAATAGAAACGTTGTGAGCGCCATGTTTAAAACTCCAGAGTTTAGCTTTCGATCGGTCAAATAAAGACAAAAAACATCATATATTTAAAAAAAAACTGAAAACAGTTCTTTAACCACACTAAATGATCCTTTTACCATCAGAGTAATACAAGCTCTTATTTTTACATAGTTTAGAAAACGAAATGTTTCCCCATCCTTCCATACACAGTTTATTTTGAAATCACTAGTCACTGAGTTTAAGTAGGTTAATGCGACACTTAAAGCTACTCCCAAACCAGGCAATTTTGTGGTGATTTGATAAACATTATTTCCAACTCAATTCTGACTTTTAATAACTCCAGTGGGTGTCAATAAATCTCACTCCAACAGCTGTTTCTAACTCCCATTTTTTAAGCAGCTGGTGTCGATGAGAGATCAGCTGATCAGGATTGTGAAGTGTTGACAAGCTGGTTGTTTGAAACAAGCGTTAATAACCAAAAATGGTGATAGGAGTGCATCTATTTCCAGGGATACTGGGACAATTAATATTTGTGTGGTAAAACTCCAAGCATTACAATCTTTAAAATCATAGACTTAAACAGTGGGAGGATCAAACAATAAATTAGACAGAGATTTAATATTGCTTATTGCTAATGACATGGCTCGGTCTTGGCTCTTGATTGGCGGAAAAGCAAAACAGATCTTTTACAGAACCTGTTAGGAACTCCCTCCAGCATCAGCCCTGGAGAAGAACTACAACCTCTGGTGGAAAAGGCCTAACTGAGAACATAGTGGTGGCAGCATCATGCTGTGGGCGAGCTGGTCAGAGCACAACTCGCTTTGGAGAGCAGAATTTACAAACTACTTATACGCAAAGCATATTCACTTTTTTTTACAATGTTTTGCACTTAAATTTTCCACTATAAATTTATGTGTCCTTTTCTACTAGTTTAACTAAATTCAAAACACTTCACAAGTCCAGAGTAAGAATGCCTGACAAGTTTTTTTAAAGGTCCCGTGTGTAAAATTTTCACACTGGCTCACCATCTAGTGGTGCGCTAAATTAATTTGCCATTAAGCACGCGATAACTACTACAGAAGCCTTGGAGTGTCATAAATGTGGCAATGTAAACATGTCCTCCATGTAGCAGCTACTGCTAGTAGCTAATAGCTACGGTCATCATGTGAAATGTTTCTTGGCACTGTTGCCAAGTCTGCTTGTTTTTTTCTAAAGTCGCTTATAAATTCTGTTCATCGTGTTTTATTGGGGGGTTGTTTCTGAACGTGAAGTCGCTTATTTGGGCTCTAAAACGCAACTATAAACACCGGTCAAGAGACCCGGCCTTGCGGCTGCACTACAGATTCCGCCATTAAAAACCAGATTAGTTACACACTGTCCCTTTAAAACAGCACCTTGTCATGTTAGCCACTAGGGGCGCTATACCTGTAATTTTCATGTTTTAGCACCACTCAAGATCACTGGCAAATCTGGACTATCGCAAAATTAAACAGTCTCCATTCATATTTTGAAATCTGATAGCAGACCACTTTGGGAGTCATTGATTTACATGTAGACAAGGCTAAATTTAGTCCTCTAGATTAAATCTTACATCAGAGAACCAAAAATATGTGCAATCAGGTTTCATATCTGTTTTGTGTTGTTGTTACGGCAGACTGCCATACCCTAGAACAGGTCATGTGACCTAGAGCAGCGACAGATCCGACCCTCTCAAGTTACATAGGCGAGTTTTTGAGAAGGGCAGCACACACTGGGCATCGATAAGCGCCAAGTGCTGTACATTGACCATCTCAAATTAAGTTAATACATGAGTCAAAACTTACACAATCCTGCTTTAAATACAATGTATATTTTAAAAAGTATCAGAAATTAGTTTTCTATTAATTTTCCCACAAATAATAAAATCAAGATTTCTTTGAAGACAACCGCTCTGTGGATGAATACTGATATGCTGAAGCTTTCACTGGGCTGTTGGATTCAAATAGAAAGAGAGTCCCTGAAGTTTGATGTCCTGAGACAGCAAATTGCTCATATGTCTCAGAAGCCCCTCGGTTAGGGCCATTATTTCAGACGATAAATTGCTCGCTTTACTGAAGAACGCGGAGCTGATCTAAGACTGGATGGAAGAAAAGTAGATTTGCATTTATTTAGTTCATCCAGAAACAGTTAGTATAAATCAAGGGTGAGGTTGTTGAAATAGGACAGATGAAGCAAAGCAAAAGGGAGATAATGTGAGGGAGGACATGAGCTGATTAAGCTGGGATGAACAGATGGGATTGGCTGATGGCTGGAGGAATAGAAAGGAAAGAGGCAAGCAACAAAAGATGAAGAGGGAGGGAGGAGCAGAGGAGAGGAGTAGTGGAGCAGTTGGAAGGATAAACGACTGAGAAAGGGAGAGGAAAGGATGAGTCACTGAAATCATTTGCAGGAAAAAGGAAATGACATAAAAATATTATTCATTGATTGATGGGAATCATGAGATGTTAGATATTATTTAATAGCTAGAGATCAAATAAATGCTTTAAATGGCAGTAGGAGCTTCAGTTGGGACTTGCATATTATCCAACATAATGTAACATACGTTCAAACCTCTGTCAAAAACTACAGTGTCTTCAGCAAACATCCCAGATAAAAGATATTCAAAATCCCACAGAGAGTTGTATAGAAGGAATGGAAAAGCTATATGAAGCATGTCAATTAAATGAGCTATGGGCACAGGGGAGAAGCTTGGACATTGGCTTAGATAAGAAAAGAGTATTGTGCTGCGCAGCAGCGCAATGCCTGATTAAACAAAGATAATAATCTGAGGTTGGCTACCCTCGAGACCGGTCAGAGAAAGAAAGAAAGAGCTTCAGAATAAAATAATGAGGAGGTAAATATTAATAAACACAAAAGCAAAGGCCGAGGAGAATTGAATGGTCGATAAGCTCAGCCTATAACGCTTTGTAGATTTTTTTCCTATCATTTCATTTGAATATAAAACATCTAAAAAGGCAAGAGCACATGATGGCAAACATAAATTTAAGAAAGCAGCTGTTTTATGGAAACTTCTTAATGAATGAATGTAGATTAACTTTCATGATGCGATGTTTATCATATTTTAAAGCTCCTTCATATGATTTACAGTAATTTCTTTTTTACTTCAGTAAGAAAAAAGAATGGGACACCCTTCTTTCTTTACAAAAAAAGAATAAAAAGAAACCAAACCTTTTTGAATCCTTTTTTGCTGCGGCTACTTATTGTACGTGGCCTCCCTGTAATAGTTGATCTTCTCTGGTGAAATCTGATGACCTGCTTTTAATTTTCGGAACTGCTTGCATCTCTAAAGTGCTCTGCAGTCAGTCCTCATGCTAAATGGAAGAAACAGGGTTGCACAGTTTAATAATGAGAATTAGTAAGTATATTAAGGAAACCCTACATGCGCCTCTCATTAACGAGGTTCTAGTCTGAAGAGCTTTTTTAAATAAATAGTCATTTTCTCTCTGGGATCCCAGTCATGTATCCTCCATCTTCCTTTTCAATCCTTTGCGTAGATTTTTATTATCTGGCTGCGATCTTCAAAAAATAGAACAAACAAAAAAAACAAAATTTTTCCACCTTCATGTTTTTGAAATGTTAATATTGATCAGACTATTGAAAGATAAGTTGCTTTGAAGACAATGTAAATAATGAAACAGTCTTTATGGATCAAGTCTCACTTCCTTTTAAGCAACACTAATCCAAATGGATCACTGAACATTCCCAAATTCTGTGCCTTGGCATAAACAACATTAATTACAGTTTGGAGTCATACAGCTTCTTAATGTCTAACACGTGTGTGTCTGTCTCACGGTGCTCTGTTTTCCTCCTTCAGGCTATCGATGCTTCAAGGCAGTGTTGTTCCTAACGGGCCTGATGTTCGGCTCTGTGGTCATCTTCATGCTGTGCTACAAGGAGAGGGTGATGGACACTCAGCTGAGCGTAGAGGCGTCCGTCGGCATCGGCCTGGGCATCGGGACATTGTGTGGCCTGGTGACGATGTTGGTGCGCAGTGTGGGTCTGTTTATGGTTGGCCTGCTGCTTGGCCTGCTGGTTGGAGTTGCCTCACTTGTGGTAATTCCCTTGATTTTTATTTTCCTTTCTTGCTTTTTGTGGACATCTGCAATGCATTGAGATAGCTGAATAGTTATTATTATTATTAGAGATGCACCAATCCAAAACCTCTTTATGTTTGTAAAGCTTTTACCCATAATTGTTTTAGGACTGACAGCTGGAGATAGGCACCAGCCTGGCTGTGGTTGTCATTTTCTTGTTGTTGTCATTGTCTTGAGCAAGTCTTGACAAAGAAAAAATAAATAAGTAAATAAAACATAAAATGAATGGCCAGGAATGAGGAGCCTGTTGAGAGATGTTCAACTATTGAACTACTTGGGCAGTAAGGCTGCAAACCCAGATCTAAAATCAAGGCTGGAGAGAAACTTACTGAGGTGGGTTTGAAAATAAGCTTAAAAATTTAAAAGAAGATATATGACCAAATCAAAGAAAAATGGCAGACAATGTAAAAACTAAATAAAAATAAGAAGAAGCATAGAAAATTAAGAAATTGGAAAATGCTAACAATGCCCCTGTAGGGCAAGACATTAGTCATCGACTGTATAAAATCTTGAAAATTCATTTTGAATTATTAGCTTCAGTAAAGAAAAAAGAAAACGCTGGATCAACTGAGGTATAAATGCGGAAACTATTTTAATGTGCGATCTCCAATTTTGGTAAAGCTTTCACCTGCCAATTTTTTAGACAACTCTGTTTCCAGTATGAAATCAGTCATATACAAAGTTAAAGGACACAATTGAAAATAATTATATAGCCTCCTTGCCAAGAGTGTTCATCAATTAGTTCCGGGTTTCCGCTACATGCAATTGATCGTGGTGCACTGCCATGGCAAAATAAAAGCCGCTACATCATCACAATGGAGTTTTTAAAAAAATATATATCAAAACGCTGTAAAACATGTGTGATATATATCCTATATTATGTATAGCCTATATTTGCGCACTTATACAAACCATAATCAGATATTGATCCATAAACACACATTGATCCGGGAATACTTTCTATGTTACATGGTAATGGCAGATGATCTGCCTCCCCTGGATGCTATTACAGCTAACAGAACACAGGGTTAGCATTAGCAGGGTTAGCATTGCTAAAACACCAGTCCATGTGTGGGTTCCTTTGAGCAGTGGAAACCCGTTCCTTGTGGCCCATAGTCCTTCATGCTTTGAACATCTCTGCTCCAGCACAACTGATTCAAATAATTTAATTACGTCCTCAGCCATTTATTTATTTCAGGTGTGCAGCAGCACAGGAACCCCTAAAACAAGCAGGACAGTGGGCTCGAGGACCAGGGTTGAGAAACACTACTCTAGAGAACATAGATCGGTCGATCCATTCCAGATAGAAGTTAAAAGTTCAAAAGAAAATAAAAGAGCAAATTTGCTGTACTCCACTCAGCTCTCTTGTTATCTGCTAAGCGTCTCAGTCTCCTTCACACTCTGAATGAACCACAGTTATGTCTCCACATATCATAAAAAATATAGTTTCATTTTAGGTAGCTTCACATTGAAGAGTCTCCCTGTCATCATGACCATATGGAGACCTAGCATGGTGTACGCACTAACTGAAAAAAGGTTGGATCACAAGTCATAGATGATCAAAATAAAAATCTAATGACTTAAGCCACCAGCCAAATTTCAGGTGCATCTCTAATTCCAAGCTTTTTTTTTTTTTATTACATTCTGTAACTTCCCAGATTAGCACAATCAATGGTTGTGAAGCTGTCAACCCACTGACTTTTTTCTACTTAATAACTTCTTTAATTAAAACTTTTGTTTGATCTTATTGGCTTCTAGGATGAAACAAAAGTTAGACGGTGTTCTTTGTAGCGAACCATTCCAAAGCGGAGAAACTAGGTTGGTTGGATCGAAAAGTTATTACTGCTCAAAGTGACAGCTTTTCCCAATATAAAGCAGCCTAGAGATTCTTATCTGCAGCTTAGAAAGAGAACAGCTTTGAATGACATATTAGGGTTGATTTTCTTTTACTAATCTTAATGGTATAACATGCTTTTACAAGGGACCATAGAAAATAGGAGCTACTAAACAAATCTGCATTTTTTCCCCCTTTTCAGGTTATGGAGGAATTCTATCACCCTAAAACAGTGTGGGTTCCTCTGGGTATTCTTCTGGGCTCTGGGACATTGTTCGCCGTCCTCACTCTCCAGTGGCAGCGCTGCTTTGTCACCTTCTCCACAGCAACATTTGGCTCTGCCATCATCACAGTCACAGTGGATTATTTTATAGAGCTGTTTGCCTTGGTACACTACATCTATGAGAGACTCAAGGTTAGCACTGCTGCATGCAAACGTGTGTCTGTGGGAGCGAGAGTTTTCTGAATGTAAATGCATGACATGTTAATGTGAAAGTCAGATGCACGTCGACAGGTCTGCAGGTATGCGGATAAAATCTTCCAGATTTGCCTCATTGCAGTGCTGCCAATGCTACAAGTTTTAGAAGGGTAACCTTGGTGAATTTGAAAGAGATTCTTTTATTTACGAACAAACAGTTCAGGTAACAAATTTGTGTAAATTTCCATGAATAATGTGGTTGTCCGTGTTCTTTACTATATAACATGTAAAAGTGTATAAATATCTAATTAAAAACGTTGCTTTTGGTTATTAGATTGAAGTTGCATACTTTCATGATCCCAGCTAATATAATTGTTGCAAAGTTTGCTGGCAAATATTTTATCTGTCAAGCTAGGTCAAACAAATTTTGATTTTTATTCAGTTTTTCTAACCTAATTCACAACAAAGATTTGTCTTGATGGCTCTTTGTCAATTAGCTAAATGGAGAAAGAGGAAAAAATCTGGAAAAAGATAGTAATAGTAAAAGAAGGAATAACCCCTTTAAAGTCATCTAGAGAAAATAAAAACAGACTTTCATCAGAGCGACAGAAATGTATTAACCTTTTGAGTTAATAAATAGAAATACTTGTTTTTATAGAAGACCAATATTCAGTTTTGGTTTTGTACTGATTCAACCTGTTTAATTTCCCTAGGCACATGGTCATTACAGTATCTTGTATTTGTACGCTGGTGTTTCAGAAACTAGAGTTAGCCATTGGCATGTACAACAAAGACCTCATTCACACTTGGCATTAACATCCATTCAGAGTGTTTACGTCGCACCCAGATAGACTTAAATACAAGCGTCAAAAATATCTGAGGGCGGTTTTCCTCAGTCCGTCATTAGTGGCAGTCTGTGACGCTTTAATCTAGTTTGATTTGTCAGTTTAAACAACATTTATCCTGAGACACTGAAAGATGTTCCACTTACCTGACACAACTCCCTTCATGCTGTAACCTGGACAGCCTTCTATTGAAATGATATTAACTCTCCAAATAATGTTTTGTTTTTAAACGAGTTGCTGCTGCTGGGTGATTAAAAAGGTATACAGCTGGAGCAGGTTCATTTCTAAATAGAATTTGGGATCAAATTGATTATTTGCTTAGAATACCGTTTATTATGTAGTGTGGCATTCATACTAATAATTTTCAGAGGTGACTGCGGGCTACCTGCTGGTAACTATGTGGCAGTGTCCCCTCTCAATCATATCACCTGAATATGAGCTCTATCATCTATCTGTCAAACGTTTAATCACATCACTGCTGGAGGTTTCTTCCTGCTAAAGGAGAGTTGTTCTCTCTGCTGTTGCTACATGCCTGCTCAGTGTGAGGGATTGCTGCAAATTCAACCACTTAATACAATCCACTCTCCACTGTTGTTGCATGGCCATTCAGGATGAGGGATTGCTGCAAAGTCAGCGACTTGATGCAATCACCTGTGTTTTTCCTTTCCGTTGAATCTGTATTTCTGCTTGGATTGAATTAACTGTATATTTCTGTATGTAAATTGGATTTTTCTTCTCTGTAAAGTGCCTTGAGGCGACATTTATTGTGAATAGGTGCTATATAAATAAACTGAATTCAATTGGTTATGAATACAGAACTCTCTGTGAGATAAAGGTGTCTACAACAGCAAACTGCTATCAGCGAGTTTCCAGATGTTTCACTGCAGTGGAACTAAAGTGCTGAGCTCTAACTTACTTTAATTATTTCTTTGATAATATAGCTGTTAACCTACGTAATGAAGCTCATCAACATTTTACATTTAACATTATTTGGCCCAAATAACTGACAACAGAAACACAACCCAGGAGAATCTCAACTGTACTGATTTCTGAATAGCGATGTAGTTTAAGTGTTTTAACGGTGTTGCAGAGACACGAGCAGACCTGCTAGTACCCTGCGCCATGAATACGTGTTTCTTTGCATGTAAAATGGGTAACCAAAATTGGATTCCTCAGGATGGATTTTAATGAAAGTTGTGAATGACGGTCCCCAAAGAGGAGTTGTTACCAGGTCTGAACAAGATCATACGAGCAGACCTTAAATGATCTGCTCTTTAGCAGTGAAACTTTTCAGACCCTCTCAGTTCTTCAATCTACATCAGAACAAGAGGTTAAAAATATTTTTCTAACTAGACAGAGATGGTCACAGCTAAAATATGACTTTAACATTTCAGTGATTAAAAGTATAGAAATAGTACAGCGTGAACAAACACAAAGTTGCTAACACCATGCAAGCAAAACATGAGGAGGAAATGAAGTTAAGCAGTGTAATTTCACATCATCCAATAAAACAAACATTTTAGAAAATTGTACCGATGTTATTTGCAGGTGGCACCAAAGAAGCCTGTCTGCTGGTTTACCTGGGTCATCATGGGGGTCTGGCCTGTCCTGACCCTTCTTGGAGTTGTGATCCAATGGAAAGTTACTGCAGAGGGATTTTCTCACACAGAGGGTAAGCCTGTAAAGCTAAATCAGTAAAGAATAAGTATTTTACACTCTGTTTTAAACAAGAATTCAAAGCAAATTTATCTTGTGCTACATTTCCTATTGCAAACCACAAGAGGTTTCATGAGTTTTATTTTCTTACTTATTTTATTTAATTAGTCCTTCTTTCATTATCTGAGATCACTCATGCACTTGCAGGCAGACTAAATTATTGAAATGTACCAATATGTGTCTTAAATGTGTTGCTCAAAAGCAAATCATGTTTCATTGCCTTGTTGGTCAGTTCCTCAGAAAGCAGAGAGACAGCAATCAGAGTTTACATAACGCCAACCATATCCTGAAATACCACGTGGATAATTTGGTAGATTTTACTCTTGCTTCAAGATGGGAGCAGAAAAGGAGAGAGTGAAAAAACCTTAAACCAATCAACAATTACAGGTACTCCAGAACAATTTGCAAAAGGTTTTAATCCTTCCTTTTAGGGGCACATCAAAACTTTTAGAAAATCCAAAATAACAAAAAAAAAAATGTATTCTTTTCCATTGTTTTTATCCAAAGCATGGCTTCAGCACACACCAATAATGCTAATTAGAAATATGGCTGTTGATGAAATTGCTGATTCTTATTCTTGGATCTGTTTAAAGCATGGCATCCACTGACGAGACTCTATTAAGCTTGTCAGTTTGTCTCTTAAAAGCTGAATAAGTTGTGTCAGTCCTCCTGTAACTAATTAAATGTCTAAAGCCACGGACGTGTTTCGTTAAATAAACTTAGAATCTATGCTTTGGTAAAAACATTGTGTCAAACCTTTACATGTGGACTTTCTTAAAAAGAAAAACACGTACAATAAAACAAACAAATCTTCCGTGCCTTAGGCTTTCTCCTTTTGGAATAGGCTGTTTGAAACTCTACTTGCAGAATGACAACAATATTCCACTGGAAAAGAAGTCAAGCTTGGAAACAGAATATGTTTTCTTCTTAAGACTACATTTAATCAGCATTGTCAGCTCCAACTGCGAAATCCTTCGAGGGAATAAAAGACAAGTGGGAGTGATTTAAACAGTATCACCACAGGTGGCAGACCGTGTGCTGATTCAGGGGCGGCAGAGAGAGGACAAAGACAAGCAAATGCAACGTCTCATGCCGTTATATGCAGGACTGACTACAAAGCAAAGATATGAGACGGGTTATTTCAACTCTGCATGAATTTGAAAGCAATCGAATTTCTTTTTATAACATTTGGCAGATGAAGATGGAAACTGAAATAACAAAAAAGTTCACTGCAGTGGCTGGAGTGTTTAAATCATTTACAGCAATAGAGTAGAAGACACAATACGTTTGAAGAACTCCAGTCAAACTGAAGAAATCAAATGAAAAAAACTTGGAGAGAAACGAATTCACTAATATATCATTTGAAGAACATGTTACACTGTTTATATCAGCACTCACAGATGTTTTACTCAATTAGATTTGGATTCTCCAGCTGGAAGGCTCAGCAGATCAATTAAACACCGCCTTGCAAAAGCGCTCGTAGCCACAATTCTACATTCTGTGAGGTTACAACCACAAACATCAATGTTTTTCTATTTTTTCTGTGAAAGAGCAACCCAAAGTAGTGCATAATTATTAAGTTGACAAAATAATGGTAGAGAATTTTAAAGTATTTTTTTTATTAAACTCTGAATAAGGTTGCATTCATTTGCTTTTGCTCCATTTAAATGTGATGCCCCTAAATCAAGAGGGGATCACCGTCCAAATGGAAAGATTTAGATCAAAGCATATTGTGTTACAAAGATTTAGTCAAAGTGCAAACCTAACGCTCAAGTCAGAATCTGTAACTTAAAAAAAAAACGACTGTTCACTTACGCTCTCCATCCAGCCTGGTTGACCTGGAGCTATTTTGTAACAAAGAATGGGAAAGATTGTATGGCTTGACGGGGGCCGAATACCAATGCGCCGCAACATTTTCAGACTTATTTGCAAACTAAAAGCCACAAACAACTTCTCTGTAGTTGTTTGTGACTTGTGCCTTTTAGCTGATGCACAAACTATGCTATTCTTACCCAATGTGACGCTTTTTAATTTTTTCTGTTGCATTCATGTTTTTTCCTACACTGATGCATGATAACTGCAGAGAATTCTGGGAACCATTTTCCATTTGGGCATGAAGTCCCCCCTTTTTTTAGGAGAAAATATTTAAAATTCAAGGTTTTAGTTTGAAAAATGGAGAGAAACAACATGTCCCAGAAAACATCATCTTTGATGTTTTACCCATGTGGATTTGTTTTCACTACATGCACCATAAATGGGAATCTGTTCACATAAATATGCAAATTAACATCAATTAGTTTCAGACATAAACTGAAAGTCAGATGTAGCTTTGGCACTAACGTGGAATTGGGTGATGGATGCTCTCAGCAGTGCCTGATTTTCAAAACCTGCTTCATTGATCAGACCAGGAACACTTCAAGCTTACGTGATAAAGTTAATCTTAAAGTGAGTTATGTCCTTGCTTCAGGAATTAGATCCAAAATGGGGAGATCTGTGTGTGTAGGTGTGTGTTTGTTGTCTTGGGATTGAGTGTCTGAAAATACCGTCAATAAGAATCACCAGAATCTGTTATTGACAGAAAAAGCCTTAATCTGAAAGCAACCACAACACAGATGGTCAACTCACACTTTCCTACACACACACACTTTTCTGATTCCTGTATATAATCAAATGTGGGGAGTTACACACTGGCTCAAATAACGGGATAAAACTTCAGGCTGCCATGGCTACCACATATACGACGTGGGAAAAGAGTTGGAGGAAGCTGTTGGTGCTATTATGAAAAAAAAGGCAAATGTATATTGTGAAAATAGGCTTAGAAAAGGATAGCAATGGTTCCCTGTAATTCTTAAACATAAAGGTAACATTGAATATTTGCTGTCGTGTTTGTTCTTTTCTACCCTCTATAAAAAGACACACAACCTCGTTTTCCCTGTCTTACATTACTTTGGCCAGTTTCAAAATATTACTAATATTTTATGTATTTTCATTTAGATTTTAGAATTGCCTCTTGGCTTTATGGGTTGGGACAAACATCCGGGGGATCCTAACGGTGAATATGAAAACAACCATTTGCTGGAGCTTGTGCCCATTTCTTTTCACAGAACTGATGTAAACAGGTTCGTAGACAGCTTTGCTCACAGAACTATTCCATGAAGGTATTTTTGGTGGTCGGATCAGAGCTTTGTGATGTCCATTCCAAAAGTTTGACTTTGTTGTATTTTATATATTTTTTATTAATTTGATGGTAAGACCTATGCCTCATGATGCCATCTATTGCCTAAAGTGTACTAGTCCCTCCTGCCGGAAAACATCCACCAAACTTGATGCTGCCACTTCCATACTTGGGACGATGTTCTCAGGCTTACAGGATTTCTCCTTTTTCCTTCAAATGCAATCGTAGTCATTGTGGCCAAACGCTTTGGCTTTTCTTTCATCAGACCAGAGAACACGTCTCCAGAAATGAGGGATTTTGTTCTTGTGTATGTTAGGAAAATCTAATCACGCATTTGTTTTGCATTTTGAGTAATAACTCCCTCCTCCCCTAGTGGCCTTTTAGCCTTTGGTACATGGCTCTGGATAATGACAAAAATGACAAATGACAAAAAAATTATCAATAGGACACACAGAACCCATCTCCTTTATGAATCGGTTGGCTAAATATTGCTATGTTGTTTCTTCTTATGTTTATATCCTAGAGCAAATGAGATCACTGTGGCTCCTTCAGGCCTTTGGAAATTGTAACCAGAGATTTAGCAGACTTGTGCAAGACCACAATTCTTTTATTTATATAGTGGCTGATTTATTTTGATTTTCCCATGATGTGTCAGAAAGGAAGCAATATGTCTGAGCATTTACCTTAAACTACACTCATAGGTGGGCCTACATTTAAGTCAGGTGTTATAAATTAGCCAATCATAGATTTAAAAATGTGATGGTTTCATCATCTGTGTTTTCCTAAATTGTTTAAAGGCATTGTAAACTTCTGAATTTAAAGTAAAAAAAAACACATTTAAAATGTTTCTAATAATTCTGGTATTTGTCAAATAGAAATCTTTTGTGTAATCTTAACTGGCCTACAACAGGCAAGGTTCCGTATTATTTAATGTCAGACAGTGAAAAGTGTCTTTCTATGCCGTGTATTTAAAAAAGCATGTTTCAAATGTATTTTCAAGTGTGCGAGAACAAAAAAATTAATGTTTCCTATGTGCATCAACGGCATCATTTGATACAATAAACAAGTGAGTGTTTCACTTAAGTTAGCCATTTCTTTTTCCAATTATTGAGCAAACAACACGTAAGCACTACCAGACTGTGAAAACACTTCTGTCTGGAAGTTATTACTGCAGGAAGAAGACTCTTTTAATGTAACCCGTGTACAAAAGGTTGAATGAAAGAGGGAAATAAAACACATTACTTTAAAACTGCTAGGTGGGTTAAAGAAGGCACACTAATGTTTTTCAAATTATAAGCAGCTACAAGAGTGTGTTGTGCTGATAAAAGTGTCCTATGATGAAACCACCAAATTGGAAAATAAATAGAATGCCTGAAAAGGCACAGAGTAATGAGGGAGCAGATGTAAGGGGGGGAAGGGCTCAGTTGAGGGCTGCAAAATGGGGCACAATGGGTAAGCAGGGGCGCCCAAGTGAAACAGTGAGGGAAATCATCTGCTCTGTCGGAACAGTGAGTGCAACACAACACAACAGGAATGAATGAAGTAGGTCAAACGGTAGACTCGTCTCTTTTTATTTTCTTTTTCTTTTACAGAAAGAAATAGGACGAGCAAATAGCGCTTGTGTACTTTTGAGGGCTCTCACTCCTCAAACTGTATTTCAGTAAGGTAACGCCGTATCAAAGGGTCCTTGCTAAAGATGTGTTAAAGCTGATGTTGCTAGCGCCCCACCCCAACCCCCACCACACACACACACACACACACACACACACACACAGAAGCATGTGCAAAGAGAGACACCACACACACACACACACACACACACACACACACACACACACACACACACACACACCACACACACACACACACACACACACACACACACACACACACACACACACACACACACACACACACACACACACACACACACACACACACCACACCCCAACCCCCACCACACACACACACACACACACACACACACACACAGAAGCATGTGCAAAGAGAGATTTGACGTAGGATGAACTAAGAAAGAGAAAAAGGGGGGTATCATTACTCATTTCTCCTGGCAGATGGTGCCTTGTGTCCACATGCACAAAGGAACATTAATAGGCCTTGGAGTGTCTCTGTCTGCTTGCAATGTAAGGACGCTCACAAATCTCAACATACAAATGAAAAATAAATATGATCAACTACAACTGCAATTATATTGATATAAAACTACTGAATCAAGGCTTCTGAGTATACTCATATGTTTGATGAATGGACGACAGGACGAAAATGGATTTAGGACATTCTCTGTTGAAATGGGTGTTGAAATAGCCAGATCTCACTCACCCACTCACAATATGTCAGGAAACTGAGCAGCTCAAAATTACTCACCTCACAAGCTAGAAATGTCAAAAATGTGGTCAAATTTATCTGTGTTTTGCCTACATTTAAATTTCTTTAAGCTGCATTTTGTATTAAAAAAAAACTCATATAGTAATTCAAGCAAAATAATACAGTTAAAGGGGAAAAAAACATCACCTGATTGGTATTCATTTTTGCCACTTTTTCAATGGGTCCTCTTCTTGGCATAATCAGCTACGTTTATTCCTCACTGCTTTCCCCTGCTACAACACAGGCCCTCCCTCCTGATTGCCTATTGTTCCCTTTCTCACCTCCTTCCACAAATAATCAACATGCTGTTCTTTTTGACCTCAAGTGGTACTGAGTCGGCAGCAGCGGCGGGTCCAGCTCATGCGGATCCGACAAAGGGAGGAGAAGCTGAAAAAGGAGAAGGAGAACAAGAAGAAGAAGAAACGTCACAACCAGAAGCCCACCCTCAAGCAGAAGGCCCATACCCATCACCACCACCATCACCAGCAGTATCACCACCCCGTGGCAACCCACCCTCATCAACAAACCCAGAGCTCTCAGCAACCTAAGGTCCCTCCGCCTCCTCCTACGCATACAGAGCCTGGCTACCACCGCAAACCCAATCCTAAAAGACGCTTTGATGGAGATGTGCTGTCTCCGGTAATATGACATCGCTATTCTTATTTTTAAAGTGAAAGAAGAACAGGTTTTATTGACGTGTATGTGCAGTTAAACGGTTGCATGATTTTTGTTCTTTGACGTTTATGGTCCCACAAAACCACAGATTTTACTGAAATTCTACATAACTGGCTAAATGTCAGTAGTACCATTGAAGAAGTATGTTTTACCATTTCAAGTTGTCTACATTTTACAATCAGGTGTTCAAATGTACTTTATTGAGATTTAATGTGATGGTCCAACATAAACTGTCACATAATTGTAGTGTAAAGGATACAGGGGTTTAAGGATTTTCTATGAATAACAATCTGCAAAGTGTGGCATGCATTTGTATTCAGCCCCCTTCACTCTGACACCCCTAAATAAAATCGAGTGCAAAGTGCCTTCAGAAGTCACCTGATTAGCACATTTAGTGCAGTTTAATGAGTAAACTATGGCTGTTCTGTTAGGAACTCAAACACACAGCGTCATGAAGGCAGGCCAGATGGATCATGGATAAAGTTGAGGAAAAGGGTATTTCCACATCTGCAAACCTATCAAGACTTGACTGTCTGCCTTAACCCTCAAGCCAGGCAAGAAGAGCATTAACCAGAGAAGCAGCCAAGAGAGATATAATAACCAGCTGCAGCAAATATCATCCATAGCTCTGATGGGAGTATCTGTTGATGCTTTTCAGTTCTTCCTTTTCACACTGAAATCATTCAGTTGTGGTCTATTTAAACACCTCGTTAATTTACCCCCACATTCCCCCCTTTTTACCCCTGTTCTGAGGTGCATCTGAGAGCAACTTGTTTTGTTGCCGTCTCATAAAATCTAAAAACTCTTCACACCCTGCCCCCCTCCAGGTCGCAGAGCGTCCCCCTTCACCCCGTTCCGCCGTTTATGTAGTACACGGGGGAGACGGTATAATGAACAACCAAACATTTTGACTTGTCCACTTGTAGTTTCTGCATCCTTCAGCTTGAGCTACAAAATTACTCTGAGAAATACAAAAGCGGATTCGCATAATTGGTTAGCCAGAAATCCATGACTTTGTTTAGCAATTCCACAGCAAATACTGTGACGTAACTGTTCAAAAAACAAAAAACAGAGAAAACTGAACGGCTTGAAAAACATGACCCAAAAAGAACAAAGATATCTATGTAGTACCTGGAGAGACAACAGTCATATTTTCTGCTCTCCTAGAGACTTTTAGTACACAACAAAATGTATGTAAGGGCTAAAAAAGTGGATTTTGCATGATTTATCCCCTTTGACAAATCTACCTTTATTGAACAGTGGAAATTAGAAATTCAAAGGAATTTATGTTTACAGTTTGTCACAAGTAAGGAAGAGTATATCATGAAAGTATGGAGAAAATATTCTGGTCAGTTGAGACCAAATTTGTCTTTAAAACCTATATGGGAGTTGCAAACCCAACACTTCATCTTAAATACACAGTCTGCACTGTGAAATATGGATGTAGCATCATTATGATGTGGGATTCTTTTTCTCGGTTGTGACGCTGAAGATGCTCAGGGAAGTTTTTTTTTGTTTTGCTTTTTCAATATTATGTGAGGCTGCGAGATACTCGAGTGTTGAGCAGGGATTTACTTTTCAGCAGGACAACATCCAAGTCAAACAGCCAGAACCACAATGAAATTGTTTGGATCATAGCATGTCGACAAGTAAAAATGGCCCAGTTGGTTCTGACCAAAATCTTGTATGATTTCCATTGTTTTTTTGGGGTTTTTTTCACTACTTTTTTCACTACTTTGTGTTGGTCTGTCACATAAAATCTCATTAAACTACATTCAATTCTGGTACTCGTAGCAGTACAAAATGAGATCAAATTCAATGCCCTATTTGTTCTCCGTGGGCAACTTTTCATACTTTTTGAAGCAATAAATTGCAATATTTGGATTATACTGTGATAGCTGAGTCAATTATACAATAGTATAAAATGTTTCTTTTCATATCAGTAACTTATTTGAACCGTCTCTTTGTAGGACATTGTACCACAAAATAGCAACACTGCTGATAATCATTGGCATTTTCCCCGTATTTTCTGTCCACCCACAGAGCTACATCAGGAGTTTCAGAGACAGACAGACTGAAAGACGGGCGTACTCCCACACTCGAATGAGCCGCTCTCGGATGGCTCAACTGGACTACGACTGCGGCTCTCAAGTGCCTCTCACAGTACCCAGTGGACAAGCAGTTCGGATCTGAACCCATTTACACAATCACTGCCTCCTTGAAAGACTCTTTTAACCCAACATGAATAAAAGACCTAACACAGTTCAATCAACTGCCAATTTACCCAGCTGAAACTCATGTCCTGAAGACTGCGTAACCCAAATTGGTTCTGTCCTGTTTGGTGTTTTTGCCCCGGCCATTTTGTTATTTTAGAAAGGCAAGGCAGAAAGAATTTTGTTTTTGAGAGATGACAAATTGGTGAACCATCAGATTCCTAATTTAGCTCCAATGTAGCTTTTGCTTTCCTTCGGGGCGCTGGATAAATCGGACCCGTTTAAAATGTGATCAAGCAAACTGTTTCAGTGATTTTCCAGAGTGATTGTTCTGGGAAGGGGATATCTTTGTCAATGTGCTGTAACATCTGAGCCACGATGTTACTATGTGTATTGTAAAGTATCAGGAAAATGCCACTTTTCTCTCACCATCAGTAACTTTTTACCTTTAAGGTGATTAAAGAATGATAGACTTTGTTTCGAGGGTTCAGAGCAGAGAGCTCAGTGCTAAAAAAGAACTGAAGATACAGTGCAAACACTGGAACTCAGAGCTCTTACTCTTCTGTGTGAAATTAAATATTTATTTCATTGCCATTATAGTTTTCATCACAGCTTGTAAATACAGAAAATGCCACCTGGCTTGTCAGATGCGGGGGGGTTTTTAAAGAGGGGACGAGTTGCAGGTGGGAATCGGACTGAACGGTTCAAACCAAAGAGGGGTTTTTTTTCTTGTCATTTCCTCATTTTTTTGCATCTTGTGCCATTTTTTCTATGGCAGATGTGTTTACATCTCATCACTGACCTCCCTCCATGCTTGATCCCAGACGGTTGGAGTGGACACGTGAGCCCTGCAGCTCATGGAGTGGTCCAATTATTAGCAAACACGAGGGGGAGTCATTTAGGTCTCTGACAAGCATGCTGTACAATACTATCCCCCCTCTTGTTTTGCCATATACTGCGTCGCCTGAAAGGATTAACTTCTGAAGGTTTTTTTTTTTTTATGATATGCTACTTGATGAAGAGGAGGCCTTAAAGAAAGATTATCTCCTTGAAAAGAGGAAGGTAAGAAGAAGAATGCATTTGCAAATGGCGCCCTCTAATGTTTACTGCTGGACCTGACTTTTAGACCTTCTCTATGTATGTTTGTGTCAACATAAATTTAGATGTTGATCTGTTCCTACTCTATGTGCTTCTTGCAATTATGCTGTTGAGCCATTATCCAGACAGAACAGGTGAATTGTGATGTTTTACATGAAGATGGTTTATTTCAGCCTTACATGAACTGAAATGTTTTCTACATGCACAATTGCTACTTTATTAAATATTACAATGAGCAACGACAATTAACCTTACCAATAATGCAAAAAAACAAACTATTAATGGATTAAAACTTGACCCCTGAAATTTAGGGTATTTTACTGTTTGAAATTTGAACAGAGCAAAGCAACAGTTAAACACTGACACCAATTGAACAGTTCTCTGCTGGTGAAGGACCACTTCTTTCATACTGCATTATTGCATGAGTAAACTTGTGTAATCCGCTGTGTTGTGTCATTGTTGCCATGTGGAAACCCCAGATTTCCATCTTATTTTGGACCAAGGGTGCATAAACACCTCTCCCTCTCTATATGTTTACATTGTCAAAGTAAAAGCCTTTAAAAGGACACGTGTTATTATTAAATGGATAGTTCAGACAATTTAAAGTCAGGCTCTGTTGCTGGATTACACTCCGTTAATATCTTACCTTCAGTATAAATTCGGGTCTATTGGTCCGAGAGGCTAAAGCTAACGGCTAGTCCGAGAGGGGCCAAGACCAAAGCAGACCTCCATTCTCAAAAGCATCATAGAGGTTTATGAGGGTGCTATTTTCTAAACCTTAAAACTGTCATCCCATTAGCATTTTGTGGGTAGTTATAAAGAAGCCAGTGGGAAGGAGGAAGGATGTGGCACAGCACCAATGGATTTCCTGTGTGAAAGGTGCTGAAAATGGAATATATAAACCGTTTTTGGTCAGAGTCAAAAAGCAACAAATATTCCAGTGGTTTAGGGGAATGTTTTTTATTATTACAGATTTTTAAACAGACTTACTTTTCTATTAGGTGGTTGATCTGACCAGAAAATGCCGTACATGTAATGTTCTCAGTACACATATTGAACAGGAGAATCACTGCAGTGCACCACCTCCCGTGTAAATAAGCTGAAACGTGGTGACAGTTTAAAAGTTTATTAAAAAGCGTTTGTATAAACCACTTTGACAGTTTTGAGACTGGAGTACAGAGGTCCAAGGTAGAAGTCGGTAAACAAATAAAGACAACAAGTCTACTTTGGTCTCGTCCGCTCTCGGATCAGACTTCAGCTTCAGCCTCATTTATACTTAACGACGATGCAAAAAAAGTAGTTGTCCAGTGCGGGTAAGATAATACCCACAAAAGAAAACTGTGACTTTTTAACATAATCTCCCTTAAAAATATCTGAACAATCCTTTTTAATTTAAACCACCTCCTGTTCTGTTTTACTGTATTACTCTGAAGGTCTTTTGCCGCAGTGTCTGTAGTAGTGTGACTTTGTTTTTGCTCGTACCAGAGTCCTCTTTTTTTATCTTGGCTGTGTCTTTACTGTAGTGGTGATGTAAGTTATCATGTATAGATGCTAATCATTGGTTCTTCTCTTGTTTGTAACAGGGAGGGGGACTAATAACTCTTTTACATATATTGCTTTCTCTTTTTTCATATAGTACATATACAGTTTTGCTGTATAACGCACCGTATGTTAGGATAATAATTTGATTGTAGATACTGACGTAAATAATCTTTTAATGTGCAAATATTTGACTCCGGTTTTATGTTTTTAACATTATATTGTATTCCATTTTTGCAGCTGGATGTTCGTAACGGAGTAGACCCATTACGCTGTGATCCTGCTGTATGTTTTTTTGATTTGACTTATTATAAATATGTTTCTCACCCTGCTGTTTGAACCTGTGATGATGAAATTCAGCAGACCAATTTAAAACTTGGAATTTAAGCTTGGCTCTGAATCTACTTTTTCTCAAACCCATTTTATACTTGTCGAACAGCGCATATCCTGCTGTGCGCTTGTTTATACAAAGCAAAGGTCAGGAGTCACGGTGACATGCTTGGCATCCTTGCAGACACATGTTCCTGGGTAGAAAATTAATCACAGTTCAAATTCGGACGAAAAATCTCAAGGCTTCCATAGTACACCAATCATTGGCCTTTTCCACATTTTGTCACATTACAGCCACAAACTTCAAAGTACTGCATAACAGGGAAGTGGAAATGTGGAATGACACTCTATATATCCTCCGCAGAGCGAGACATGGGGGGTGTAGCATCATGCCGTTGGGGTGCTTTTCCTAAGTAGAGACATCAAAGCTAATCTGAGCTGATGGTAAGATGGTGAGCTAAGTCCAAGGCAACCTCAGAAGAAAACTTGTTTGAAATAGCAAAACACTTGAAACCTGTGCAGAAGGTCACCTTCCAGCACCACACCATAACATAGTCAGTGCTACGATGACATGGTTTAGATCCAAACATCTTAGTATGTTAGCATAACACCCATTAAAAGGCAAAAGGTCTCTACAAAGAGGTATGGGCAAGTTGGTAGAAGTTTAAAGCGGGTAGGAACATGACCAAAACACTTTTGCATAGGTCAGGGCAGCCTAAGGTGGTGTTACAAAGTATTGACTAAAGAGGGCAGAATCCATATAAAATAACACACTTTTTTATCTGTAAAACAATCTGAAAACTATAATGTCTTTCCCCTTCTCATCTAGGCACTCTTTGACTTGGCCCATCATTTAAAATACCAATAAATTGCATTGTTTGTGATTTTAACCTGACAAAATGGGGAAAATTTCGAGTATGTTTTTATCTACAAGCTTTAAACATTTTTACAATGAAATTTATTCTCAAGGATTTTTAAATGTACATTCTAAAATTCATGTCAAGGTGCTTTATCATGATAATAATACATTTTATTTGAAAGCATCTTTTAGAGCACCCAAGGCGCTGTACAAATTCAACAACAAATCATGATAAAAACAAGTTAAACAAAAGTTTCAAAGAATAGACAATTATAGTGAGTAGGAATTCTTGAATAAATATGTTTTGAGTTTTAAACTGAAGTTAGAAAAAGTGGCAGTTTTGTGGATGTGGGAGAGAGTGCTGGAGTTTGGGATAAGAGCGGGAGAAAGCTCTGCTCCCCGAGGTCCTGAGGCAAGAAGGAGGAACAGTGAGGTGGACAGAGGATGATCTAAGGGTGTAGGAGGGAGTAGAGATGTGGTCTGTTATTGACCTTCCTTGAGTTCTATTCTTGTGTCCGGTGTGCTTTTTATGTTGTATCTCACCTGTTGGCTTTCACGCCCATCTTGATCCATCTCTACCAACCTCTCTGTTACTGAGCTCTCTGGAAATTGTTCCACGATTTTCCTCTGCAGCTCCAGCATCTTCAACAGTCACCTGCCAGCCTGCCTCTCTTTCCTTAGACTCCTTTGAAACATCCTCAGTAACCTCCATCATAGCCCTGTTATCATCCTATTTACTCTAAACAAACCTGCTTCTCTAAATTGTCATTCTGAGTCCGGAGTCTGATTCTACTTTTGTGTCAGGAAACTTCCTGGAAACATGACGCTGTCCTTATTTAGGCATTCAGTATAAAAATGTAAACTGTAGACCAGGCAAGCTATATAGTCCTAGTTTTGTTTGATTTTTTACTTTGTTTTAATATGGGATTTTGGCTTTAACAATCATCACAAAATGTCCTCACTGTATTTTCAAACTTCGGACAAGCTTTTCATTTATACACTGCTTGGCCAAAAAAAAAATGTCGCCCCCCAAAAAAAGGTCACACTAATATTTTGTTGGACCACCTTTAGCTTTGGTTACGGCACACATTCGCTGTGTCATTGTTTCGATAAGCTTCTGCAATGTCACAAGATTTATCTACACCCAGTGTTGCATTCATTTTTCACCAAGATCTTGCATTGATGGTGGTAGAGTCTGCCCAAGTCTGCCTTTATGCTCCCTAGCAAACTGAGGCCTTTTTCGAGTTAGCCTCACTGATTAGTGGTTTTCTTAAGAGTACACATTCATTGGACAGTTCTTAACCCAATTTTGGTAGTTTTTGAAATCTCCTTAAATGTTTTCTCTGCTTGATGCATGCCAATGATTTAACCCTTCTGAAACAGACTGACATCTTTCCATGAGCACAGGATATGTCATTCGACATGGATGTTTAAGCAATGAGAAGCAAATCATTGCACCAGTTGCTTTTAAATAACTTGTTGCCAGCTGAAACATAATCGTCCATGCAGTAATTATCCAATGGGAGGCTCGTACCTATTTGCTTAGTTAAATCCAGGTGCTGACTTTCTTTTTTGGCCAGGCAGAGTTTATAAAGAATCAAGAATGAAGAAGATTTTATTGTCACCACGTGGTGACATTTTTTTTTTTTAGACAGACCGCTCAGGATGCACATAACCAATATATGCAGGTAGAAACAGTAGATCTTTTTTTTCAATGGTGAAAATAAAATAAAATGAAAGGCATAATATACTAAAATTACTACCTAGTTCAAGTCTTGCCAGTTTCTAAAACTATTTAAACATAATTTTAAGATTATAGAAAAGCACACCAGATTCCTCAATGTCATCAATAACTGAACAGAAATTAAGAAAAAATCGGAAAGCTGTCAGTGACCCAAAAAAAGTCCTTGCTGGTGTGATAGCACTGAAAGTGAAAACTTGCAACCAGTTTCTGATAAAATGCCCTTGATTAACTTATCAGCAGCTTGTCTGGTCTGGAGCATACAAGTGTGTGTTAACACATTGCCAGGGAGAAAAGACATCAGCAGTGATTCACAGAACAAGAATTCATGCTGTCTATGTAGAGATTCCACATGTTGGTATTAATAGAAGTCAGTGCAACCTCTGTGATGCTCAGTGCAATAAAATCATAGCATAAGCAAACCAATGCGCTTTGTTAGTTTTGGTTTCTTAGATATGATGACAGAAGAGGTAAAGATTTGTATGACATGTATATGATGTATTGCTTATGGTTGCTGATTAGGACATTTTTATACAAAAACTA
This sequence comes from Fundulus diaphanus, assembly GCA_037039145.1. NCBI lineage: Eukaryota > Metazoa > Chordata > Actinopteri > Cyprinodontiformes > Fundulidae > Fundulus > Fundulus diaphanus. The sequence goes on from CM073132.1 coordinate 38,402,638, forward strand.
ATACAAAAGATAATAGGTGGTGAAATTCTGTCACCTCATCCTGCCTCGAAATGTTTCATTCATACACGTTACTTAAAAATTATGCAAACTCATTGCCTTAAATTTTTGCCTCTCAATTTTTGTGTACTTAAAAAGTATTATGTGCACACATTAATTTTGCACAACTCAATAAATTTAAGTATTTTAAATAGATTTAACTTAATAGTGGCAGCTCTTTTTGGGGAATCAGCATTTAGAGCTTGCAATTTTGCATTTGCAGTTTGACAAGACTCAGGATACACATGCTTAGTCTGAATAGCCCAGATAGCGTAAGGACTCTTTAGCCAAAGTGGAAATGTGTCAGCGGTCACCATAATAAGTGCTGTCCGCATAAGATAAGATAAGAATTCCTTTATTGTCCCGCAGTGGGGAAATTTGGGCGTGACAGTTACACATAATTATTAGCAATGAAAGATGACAAAAGAACAAACTAGTCTAATCTAAAATTTGCTCTAAAGAAACACTAGAGTAGAAGATAAAAAGTCAATACCAGAGTAAAGAAATATTGCACAGTGAAAACATTTTTTTTTACCAGTGGAAAAGGTTCTAGCCTATCTACATAACACTGGATATCATGATATGCAAGGTGCATGATAGTGCAGCAGCATCCCGAAGTAGCTAAGGCGTGTGCAAGTTACCTCAGCATCTGGGAATAGTGTGAATGTTTGGATCAGAACCTGTGCAACCATTAGTATGATGTAAACAGTGATTGAGTCTGTTGGAGCAGCAGAGATTATACAGTCTGACTGCAGCTGGGAGAAATTATGGTACCTGTGGAAGCGCTCCCTGGAGCAGCTAGGATGCAGTAGTCTGTCACTAAAAGAGCTCTCCAGCTCTGCAACAGCTCCATGCTTGGGGTGAGAGACATTGTCCCTCAGTGATGGGATTTTCCTTACAGTCCTTCTGTCTCCCACCACCTGCACTGGGCCCAGGGGGCATCCCAAGACAGAGCTGGCCCTCCTAATGAGCTTATCCAGCTGCTTCCTCTGCGCTACAGATACGCTGCTGCTCCAACAGACCACACCATGGAAGAAAACTGCACTCATCAGGAGGTAAAGTCTGCTCTGTCCTTTCTTGTAAAGAGCATCAATGTTTTGACTCCAGTCCAGTTTATTGTTCAGGTGAACCCCCAGGTACTTCTAAGAGTCCACTATCTCCACATCAGTTCCCTGGATGCTCACCTGTGAGGTGGGTCTGTATCTGCGAAAGTCCACCACCAGCTCTTTTGTTTTTTGCTGCATTTAATATGAGGTGGTTCTGCTGGCACCAGCCTAAAAAGCTCTGGATCCACTGTCTGTACTCCACATACTTATATAGTGCAGTCAGTAAGGAAGGAGGTAGGAAAAGAAGCCTGTATGCTCCCACCGCGACGTCCCTTACCGCTAAGAAGCATTAAGGTATCCCACAATCCTTTGTGTGACATGATGTATAAGCACAGCCCCCTCACAGAAATCAACGAAAATCTCCAGAGATAAGAGATTGTTCACTTTTTTTTCCTTTTTATAAACTTTATAACAAAGTTTCAGTTTTATAAAGATCGCGCACTCTGTAGTTCATTTTTGGAAGGCCGTAGGCCCGGACTTGACTCTTTTCATCTATGGGCGTTTCCATCGCATAATGTCGTTAATGGGTTAAAGGCTGTCTGGAATCAGCGCAGCAGTCTGAAGCTCCTTTCCTCCCCACGCTTGTGTTCTTACTGTTGACCACATGAAATGTTACGGAGCAGGAGCTATAATCAAGGCTATTTGGATGGAGCCTGAGACTCTTCAACTGGGTGAAGCATTCATGCTTGATTCTTCAAACAACCAGCAGATCACAGTGTTCAACTTCTTAGGAAGTCTAGTGTTCTACAATATTGATTTCATCCTATTAATCAAAACAGCAATTTCCTTCAACGGTCTGGCCACACCCATGTCCAAAGAATTTAACTTATTTTAACAACCTTGTTGCCTTTTACTTTATTACACCATTCTGCCTGTTTACAAAACTTTATTGTCATAAGAGTAATTGTCAAAAAAGTAAGAACATTAGGTTAATAGATAATCACCGGGAAGTTCAATTATGTTATTATGTGTATAAATTTAAGCCCAAGGTCCGCTTACTGGAGTTATTCATCAGCTGCAGTGGAGCCAGGCTGAAAGGATAGACTTGTCCTTTTACATGATAGTTTTCTTACAAGACAATGTCGGAAGTGACCCCATATAATGGTTTTCCTTGTGTGCCATTACACTCGAGCACCTTATTTCATGCTTGAATTTTACCAAACACCCCAGAAGTTGCATTGACTCCTATTTGGACCCCATTCCCCATAAGGCCCACAGCCATTTGAGGAAGAAAGATGTGACATGACGTTAGTTCTATCACTTTATTTGGGATGGGTTACAAAGCGAAAACTTTCAAACTTGGAATTCATGTTTGTGTTTTTAATTGCTGTGCAACTCCCCTCCCAATTAATATTTGCTATCGTATTAACCAGTGCCTTTCTTTGTAATTTAGATAAAAGGCTTCTAGCACTGAAAAACTGGAAGCAATGTGTAAGAGGAGATCATAAAGTAAGCTGACTTCATTTTAAAGAAGTAGACGGTACAGCAGGAATGTGCTGCCCTTTGCTGCTGACCTGCAATGTAATGAGCAGGATGTTTTTGACATGGCTGCAAAAGATACGGAACATTCTGGCTAGTGCAGCTCACACTAATTACTGGAATGCCCATCACATTCTTTCTTTTTGAGCTCCTTTATAACACACTGCGTACGTTTGTCACCCTAGTTCTTCCTCTCGTGTCTTTCTTCTGCCCGGATAACCTTTTTATTCAGTTCACCTTCTCCATTTCTCTTGTTTTCACTCTGCATCACCACCTCTCCCCTGTTCTTCACTGAATGCTCATTTATTGTGTGCGTTTCATTCCTGTCTTCCATGCTCACGCCCATGGCCCTTTTTTCATCTCTGTTGACATTTTCACTCCAGTGGTTTCGGAGACAAATGACACAGACTGTAAGTCTTGTAGCTTTCTAATCTGCTTTCTGCTGGAAACAAAGCGTGACCGGGGACAACTCATTAGCCGGCTATTGTTCACGTTTCCCTCGCTCCGAAATCAGGCAGGGTGCTGATTGTTTCAACCTCTCTTCCTTGCTTTAAGTGAATTAAATGTTGGTATGAAAGCGCTTTGCTTAGCGGAGAACGCTTGTATAATTACAGCTCATCAAGGGATCAATCAAAAGACGTGTGTGTCATTTTAGAAATGATCAGCGCTACGGTGCCTTTCAAAAGTATCTGTACCTTCTGAACTTTTTCATATGTCGCATTACGACATACTGTAACACAATTTATTTATTTTTGTTGTAACTTTATGTAACAGAGCAACCCAGCCTTTAGTTTTCTTTAGCCTCAGAGAAGTCTTCTTCCCTTTTCATTTAACATCATCCATCTTCTGACCAACTTTGAATGATGCTCCCACCGCCATGTTGAGAAAAAGTTCAAGGGCTACTTTTGCAAGAGTCTGTATGCGGTCTCAGACAATAAATACAAAAAAAACAAAGATTTTTGTTCTTAGGTCTCAAAACTAAAACAATATAAAACCACACAGCTATGCACATCTTCAACGAGGTTTATTTGAAATGAAATGTCATACCACTGTTATCCTCTCATACCCGAACACTAAAAACTTGCTACTGAGCTCAAACCTTAAACATGACTGAGTTCCTTCTTAGTTCAATGTTGTTGTTTTTTTTCTGCTTTCCAACCTGAAACATTCCTTATATCAGCAACAAAAAAATTGCTCCTCATTCATAATATGCTTGAACTTCTGCACCAACAGACCTTGGAATATACACCGTGAAAAAAAATGTCCTTTCCGTTTAACTTTTGACCACAGTGCTTCCAGCTCGCTGGTCTGTCTTGAACCTCAGAAACTTTCCTCATGCGTGTGAACCATAACAGTTTGTTAAAACTGAAATGCAAAAATGAGAAAAAGTAACGTCTGAGGCTCTTCTGAAATAGAAAGTAAAGCTTAAAAGTTTAAAATCCTGGAATGGCCTTCATTTAAACCCAGGCTAAAGGCACCGTGCCTGCATCCATCTCATGTCGTATACGGTAGATTGCAATTATGTTCATGACTTGAAACTTGCATTCTAATTTCTATCTCCAAACGTTGGCTCAGCTTATATTTTCTCATAGTCATGGTAGGAAACAATTTAGATACTTGTTAATTTTTTTTATTGTTATTTATTTCATGCTGCCCCCTTTACATGATGTCCTGCTGATGCTGTGTTGACTCGCTGACGACCTGAGGAGAAAGAAGAATTAAATCCAATTAACACAAGCGACAATTTAAGCAAAGCAACCGATATGTAATGCAGAAAAAGTGCAGATTAAAATATTATAAATTGTGCGGGTATTGCTTGGAGTGAAGTGCAGTGCAGGCCAGTGAAGCCAGCTGTTCAAGGAAGACATTGTTGCACAGTGTTGCAGCTCTAATTGAGTGTCCACTAACTACTAAAAGGATGTTCCACATTTCAGTACTACTGTCATGCTTATATACAGAAAGATTAGAGCAAATCTTTAGAAGCACGTGATGAGCTGATAGGAGGTAGGTGGAACAATAAAACTAAACTTACACGCTGGGTACTGGCACCCTGGCTCATGGAATATTTCATCTAAGAATGTAACATATTAAAAACTATCTGTCATAACAGAAACATGCACAATTGAGGTATTTTCTAACTAGGTTTTTGTTATCATAATTAATGCTGAATCCCATTACACCTGTTGTCTCTCATCTTTAGGTCTTTAGCACATATTTCCTAGGGTTAGTGCATCTCATTCTGTTTGTGGAGTAGGGCTAGAGCCACTTTTAAGTGCAACTTTTCATGGATTCAAACTTGGACCCAAAGGGTAGAAGCAAAGCTGTCAAATCCACTCGCGAATGAAACAATTTGTTTAAGTTTATACATTTCAAACGTCACCAGAACAGCTGTAGTGTCTAGATTGACGTGTCCTGGTATATTCCATCTGATATCACTGTCAATTTCAACCAGAATTTGGCTAATTTATGTAATTTATATCAACATAAACTTGAAATAAATGCAAAATATTGTACTTTTTTATTATATTGATAATGTATTATCAAAAACCTAAATACATTTCAAATACATCATAGAAAGTAATTTTTTTTCTTGGGAGTACTCTGCATTATATTTTCGTTTTTCCTTAAGAATCAATAAAACAGACTGCTTGCATAACAAACCGAGCCAATGCAAGTTTATGCAGCAGGAAAAGGGAAGAACAGATCATATTTTCACTCCTTCTCAAAGTTAACAGTTGTATTTCTCAGTGGACTAGGGAGAGGGATTCAGCCTTTGTTTGCAGGTGCAAGTATTTGCTTGGACTGATTGATTTCTGTGTCCTGTGGGTGTGTGCATGCGTGTGAGCTCAAACCTCTCCATCGCGGGTCTCAATGGTCTTGATGAGAACAGTTTTCTTGGAGTGAACCTCTGATCCGCGCTGGGACTCAGGACCGCTCTCTGTAACAATGCATTTACCTAATTAGCTCGCAAACGAAGACTGTTTACGGTTATGCACAAAGACAGAAGTTCAAAGACATTGGTCTTAAGTCATTATTTGACTGTGATAGCTACTTGTCCAAGCTTAGGCAGAGAATCAAAAAAGACATTTTGAAGCTGCTAGTTGTTTTCTCTTCCTTGTGTCAGATCATGAAACTTTCCTGGTCAATCTGTTTTGATTATGGCAGCAGTGTGACGTTTTTATTTCAAATTTGGAAATTAGGATTTATTAATGAATGTAAAAACTTTAGAGTTTAAAACTGAACAAATGTTGAGCCAGTTTCCAGTAATTATTTCAAAAGAAGCAGCTTCATGGATTTTTTTAAGTCCTGCTTATTTTGGCTTGCATCAAGTTAAAAAGAAATGTCTAGCAAGCCAAATAATAGTGTGGATAAATAACTAATTTAAACTGTTAACACATCAAATGAGAAGAGTTATATACTTGTATAAGTCTGGATTGCCTTTCTGTGAAACAACTAGCCTTTAGGGTTGTTTTTTTTGTTTTGTTTTGCTCGACTAACGTCCCCACGCAGTGGTCAGAATGTGTAACTGCTGGTACATCACACATAATGACCTCAAAATAGCATCCACCATATTAAGTCAAAGGCTATTATTAGATGTTTTTTCTCCTTCTTATTGACTCCTTTGGATCATAAAATTAATTTAACAGATATTTGTGTGTTGAAAGAAGAACTTGTTGCTATTTCTGCTACCTCTGAATCCAATGGAAGAGTAGGCAGACTGGACTGGCATGCTTGTGGTAATCCTGAGGGGTAAAGAAACAGAGAATAAAGAAGAACATTTTAGTAAAAGTTAGGTCTTCTGAGTTTGATGTTGCCTTAGAATATGCTGAAATGTTAGTAACAAATAAACAGACCTGCTCTCCTCTCCTTCCAGAAGCTTGCGGTAGGTGGCAATTTCAATATCCAGGGCCATCTTCACATTGAGGAGATCCTGGTACTCCCTCAGGTGACGAGCCATGTCATCCTTTAGATCAGAACATTTTTAATCAAAAGTCTTATTGATTCCTGAAAAAAAAATTAACTAAAAAAAGCAAACAAAACAACAAAAAACATGCTGACCATGAATACTGAGATTATCTAATGAAACGGGTCGTTATAGCTAACATTTAGCAACTGTTAGCTGCTGCTTTTGTTATCTGCTGTCGCATTAAAAGTGACATTTGAGATGTTAAAGCTTATTACCTTCATCTTGGCAATGTCTTCCTCCAGCCGGGAAATGGTATTCTGGAAACCAGAGGCTTCATTGCCCATACGATCTTCCATTTCTCTCATCTGGCGCAACAGAGACTCATTCTGGAAGGAAGGCAAGGAGATGAAGTCAGGTTTAAACCAGAACAAAAGCAGAACAGGGCTGTATAGTGTACAAATAACTGGAATATTGTGAGTTAGCTAAATACTGACAGTGCCCTTGAGAGAGTCGATTTCACAAGTGTAGGACTGGATCTGGTGCCTGTACTCCATGGATTCCTGCTTGGCCTGGCGCAGAGCGTCATTGTTCTTGTTCACAGCTTGGCTCAGATCGGACACCTTGACCAGACACCAGGTTAGTTTTTCAACATTTCAGCAACAGAAGAAGATTCCTTTCACGCACACAGTGCTTCTGACCTACCTTGGACTTGTACCATTCTTCAGCCTCTGCAATGTTGTTTGCAGCGATGGTTTCGTACTGCAGGCGGATGTCCCTGAGGGCAGCAGTCAGGTCGGGCTTGGACATGTCCATCTGGACCTGGACCTGAGTGTCCTGCATCTGGCTCTGCAGCTCTCGGATCTCCTGTGAGGTGTCCATGGAAAGAAGAGATTGATTTTAATGAAAACTAAACTTTTAATGAAAATGATGACTGAAAGCTTAGTTGGTAAGATAACAAAAAGACAAAATATTTGTAGATATGTGTATGAAAAATAAACTGCAGTTTATCCTTAAAAGCCTTATGAATGAAATAATGGTCAGAAAATTCTGTGTTTTAAAATTCTTTTGCTGGATGTTGTACAATAATTCATAAATTAAGTGATTATGGTCATGTATTTATATGTTCCCAACCAAAAAGAAATGGATTGTACGACTTAAAAGCACATGGCAGAAAGCTCCCCAGACAAAGACCACCTGCAATAACACAAAACATATTATTGACTCCCTAAAGTTTCACAATTGACAAACACACTTTCACTCCAGAGCAATTTGTTCATTGTTGTATGTCGCTATTGATTCTTTGTGTGAAATCCTCCCTTTTCTGTGTTGCTATTTCAAATAATAAAAAAATCTAACTTCATAAGCGTTTGTTACAAGGTGTGTGTTGCAGAATTGGCCCCAGATGTTCCACCACAGGGCAGAGGACAAGTATGGGCTTTGAAGGGCAGGGTTTTGTGAACCACCAGCTACCTGATAACACTAAATGTGTAATGCATTTATTTAAATACCTTCCTCTTTACCAGGGTTTACTCAAAAACCTGGGGTACTGAGTAAATTTGTTGATTGTGTCAAACAAATTCTGGTAACACTTTACAAAAAGTTACGCAAAGTTTGATTGACTACTAGGGAAACGCCTTGGGAACTAATCATGTACTAATTGGTAGTTTACCATCATTTACTGGGGAACACACAGCACAGCCTGATTAGGAGACTACTGGTTTGTTACCAAACAATGTGGGTTCTGAACAAACCCTGCACCAGTGAGGTCACAGCTCGTAATCTTATTAAGGAAAGAAACTAGCAATTTTATATTCTGGTACTGCTGTCATCTTAACTATGTCTGACTATCACTTACTGAGTACCAAATCATTGCCTGGCTATTGTTTTGTTAATCCAGATTAACTTAATCTTTACTTAATCAGTACCTGACTATTACCTACTCTTTTTGTGTACCCTAAATTAAAGTGAAACGTCATACCAAGTACTTACTGAGGAACCAGTCAGTACCTCGATATTGCCAATCATTACTCGATCAGTCTGACTATCATCCAATATTAACCAATATATTCTTGATTTCTTACAAATAAAATATGTCGCTAACTAATCCGTTAGATACAATTTCTATGATGTAGTACTGGTTAATTAGGCTAGGCTGTGTGTTCCCCAGTAAGTACTGGTTAACTACCAATTAGTACATGATTAGTTCCCAAGGTGTTCCGTAGTCGTTAATGAAATTTTGCGTACCTTATTGTAAAGTGTTACTAAAATTCTTTAGAATAGAAAAAACAATAGGGCATAGAAAGTAATTGCTTAATTAGTTAGAATAATTACATGACCACAAAAGCCTAATGTAAAATATATGATACTAAATATAGAGAACGCCAGAGTATGTTTAAAAAGGGCTTTAAGGGGGTTAAATAGGTAGACGTCTCAGAAAGAAATGTTTAGGGTAAAAGGATTAACATTTTCTTTTATTTGTGACCTCAATACCATTGACGTTGACAGTAAAATATCTAGAAGCTGATGAATGCTTTTTTTCAACGTGCAGAAGTAAGAAATATTAAAAGCATACATTCTAAAAATGTCAAATGCAATCCTGCCGCTTTAGACATGGATTTTTTAATTTTGTCAGCTTTGGTTGTGCTCAGCTGTCGTTTGGTCTGATTTTAAAATAGCTTTGCATCTGTTGTCACGTATACAAGCGCACACACTTCAGCTATGCCCCACAACAGCTGGCGTGCTCTTTTAAACCAGTCGGCACTTCAACATTTCTGGTAGGTCAAAGTTGAGACAAAGAAGACAAAATGACAAGACGGGGCCTCAGCTGTGCCCTGAACCTGAGCTTGTGCCTCACCCAGTCCTTTGATCGCCAATGTGAAAAAATGTTTTTTGCTTGTGCAAGTTGCTGTTTTTTTTTGCTGTACCAAGCCAAAGAGAGTGTGATTTAAAATTGGAAGTTTTAAATCACACTAAAATATTTGCATGCTGACGGAAACTTTGATCTGATGTTGCAATTTTGGAATCTGGCCCACAAAGCTGCAACGTTGTTCTGTACCAACCCTCCTGGAGACAGAACAATGTATTTGTGCTGGCATCATTTAAAAGAGTAACAAACCTCTTCGTGGATTTTCTTGAGGAAGGCAATCTCCTCTTGCAAGCTCTCAATGCGTCTCTCCAGGTCCAGCCTGGCCAGAGTGGCACTGTCAACATCCTGCATTCAAGCACAGAACAATTATATCAAGCAAAGGCAGAAGACTAAAAATCTGTCACAAAACAGAAGGACAGAGGCAGAAAGACAGAGTTTATTTTTAATAGGTTAAACCAAAGTGCAAAGTGCAAGACATACAGCTCTGAAAGCAGACAGGTTGTTCTCAGCCTCTTCCTTCTGGTGAATCTCTTCTTGCAGCCTGTAAGGGTGGCACAGGTATGTCAAAGGGGGAGAAAAAAAACAAAACAAAAGAAAGTTAAAGGGTAAACTTTTCCTGCCTCTCCTTTCTGTTTGGCTGCAGGTGAATTTGTCCTTAATAAAAAAAAACTAATAGACACAAACTGTATTCTATCAAGCTTCCCTTGTATCCAAGCACACTCACAGACACACCTCTTCACTTGCTCGTTTAGCCCTGAAGCTTTGACGCAGCTGCTCACACACTGTTAGAGGCTGTGGGGTGAGAGCAAGAATTGTGCAGAGGCCTGGCCTGGGCTCCTGCTGTTTCCACATTTAGCATATCACCAAGCGCTTTTAACAAGAAGGGTATTTTTAAATATATATATACACACATTCACATATAATTACAGATATCAAGATTTGGAAAGCTTAATGACTGATTGTCTTTGGAGGACTGGAACATAAAAAAAATATTCCATAGAAATACCTGCATGCTACCTTCCCGTGTTTTGGATGTGTGCAGGCAGGAGGTTTGTGTGAGAATTTTGATCTCAGTTGGGTGCAGCGAGTGCTTTCACTGGACTCACTCACAGCTTCGGGCAGCTGCTCAAAGAGGGCTGATAAACAGAATGTGAAGAGCAGGAGACTGTGTACGTGCCGTGTGTGTGTGTGTGTGTGTGTGTGTGTGTGTGTGTGCGTGTGTGTGTGTGTGTGTGTGTGTGTGTGTGTGTGTGTGTGTGTGTGTGTGTGTGTGTGTGTGTGTGTGTGTGTGTGTGTGTGTGTGTGTGTGTGTGTGAGGACTGGAAGCTGACTGCATGCCGTGGGTGTTCGGGTGGATTTCTATTACACACTTTAATGTGAGCGATGATGCATTCAGCGACATGATGGAATTGCCCCAGAAACACAAAGTGACCCAGACACTACTGGCAGGCAGATACAGGCGTACGAGCACAGGAAACTTTGAATTGAAATTTAGTCTTCTTTTGTTTTGCTATAACTTTCTAACAAGACGATAGTTCTTTTTTTTTTTCCATCTGCCCATCCCTCCTCTTGTCTGAATGCTCTCAGTCTGGCTGAAACTTTATCTGTCTGTCTAAGGTTCACTCCTATGACTCAGCAAGTCTGTCTCTATCTCTATTTTCCTCTTTGATGTCACCTGGGAATGAATGTGTGCAATTATAGGAAGCGGGAGAACTGTAGAATTCACTCAAGCATGCCTACTCTCAACTTCTCCCTGGGTTACCCGAGTTTTATCTTTTCTCCAAAAGAAAGAGAATTTAACAAGCTATTTCTACTAACCACATCTAATTTGTTTTTTCTGGACAAGAGGAAAAGTTCGTCTCTCCATAAGGAAAAAGGTTTTAGACTCCTAGTGATTGTTTTGTTCTCATTAAAGGTGACCTAACTGCAATGGGAGAAGGAGAGGTAGTGGCCATTCCAGTTAATATGCCTTTATTTATTTATTCATTTCTAAATATATTGTTATGCTTTCTTTTTTGTCCAACATATTGCCTCCTTTTAGATGTCTGTCGCTCAGTTTTGGCCCTGTCCCATGGTAAACATCGGAGAGGAGCAATTTGTAAAGTGACGTATAATAAATTTTAAGGTGGATGAAAAGATTCACTTAATATTTTAGATTTTAGGTATATAAATACTTGAATCATGAACTTACAAAACAAAACATCCAGAGAAAGATCAAAGTTTTATATTTTTTAAGATAAGCTATAGTTCAAGTTCCCAACAAACCTAAATAAAGTTCCCGAAAATCTGTTATGGCTTTCCGTTCCGGTTGATTATTAGTGGCCCCTCTGGTCTCCCTTATAAAACTTTCTGGATCTATCCCAACTCATCGTTCACTCATCTTCATATTGACACACCATGCCGACATCCTTCGGAACCTACCTGAGCTTTAGTTTCTGCAGATCATCGGCCAGGTTGTCCCTCTCCACTTCCACCCTTGAGCGTTGGTTGGTGAGGGCCTCGATCTGCCTCCTCAGCTCCCTCATTTCCTCCTCATACAGCTCGGCCACACGCCCGGGCCCCTCGCGGACCCTCAGCTTCTCGATCTCCACGGTCAGGGCAGCGTTCTGCTGCTCCAGGAAGCGTACCTTCTCGATGTAGCTGGCGAAGCGGTCATTGAGGTGCTGAAGCTCGGCCTTCTCGTTGGTCCTTGTGTTGAGGAAGTCTTGGTTCATGGCATCGGCAAGGTTGAAGTCGAGCTTCTCGCCACTGTAGGTGCGCATGGCTTTAGAGGAGCCGAATCCTGCTCCCCCGGCTCCAGAGGAAACTCTGTAGCTGGAGAAGGAGGGGTTGGAGGCATTCTTGACTTCGTAGACTCTGGAGGACATATGGCTGGAAGAAGCACTTCGGCCTCCTCCCAAGGAGGAGAAGAGAGATGACATTGGTGTAGAACCGACACCAGAACCAAAGGTTCGGCGGTAAGAGGAGGCGCTCTGGGCTGAGGAGGAGTAGGACTTGCTCATGGTTGCTTGACTGTTTGGTTAGTTTGTGGGTTCGAAGAAGCTTCTTCAGGTGCGGAGACCCCAACCGTCCCACCAGGCGACTGGAAGGAAAACTTGGTAAAGAAATGGCAGGCGCTGAGAGCAACTATTTGTAGACCATCTACGCCCACCCAACCCCTCCTCCTGCCTCCCTCTATCTCCTTTCACCCCCTACTTCTACTCCCACCGCACAACCCCCCTCAAAGCAGAGTCCTATCCGTTTGATATATTAGACAGGATGTTTAGAAAACATTAAATTAGGAATTTCATGTTCATTGATTTTTGTTTCAGAGGCCATCTGATCATGATGAAACTGTTAATGTTTTGTTTTTTTGTTACAAACTCAAAATTTTAAGCTTTTACATGCCGTTTACAAGGATCATTGCTTTGTTTTTACACCAGTCTATTGTAGGCTTTTGATATGTATACATTTAGATTATTTAACCTCTTTTGCTAATGATCCTGACTTCAAAATATCCACCCTCCTGACATATCAATCCCCCACCTTGTCTCGCCTGTAGCCAGCCCTAGCTAGATTCAGCTGTTGAGGGGGTCCAGTTTCAGCTGCTGGTAAAGTCGATCAGCTATGCATTCAGAGCTGTCACCTCTGACACATGGACCCGTGAGCAATTATACGCCTGATTCATTCAGTGACTGCATGAGTATCAAGTTGTTGTAAAATTGATCACATGCTTTCAAAAGGAATTATGTGAAAACATTTCAGAGATTGGGTTTCAAAATGTCAGATGAAAAAAAAAACTTTTAAATGTTGATTTTGAAACTTTTAAAAAGTTGGAACTTTTTGAACATAGGAATTATTTATTACATCAAAAGCAAATGAAAAGTCTTAAACAATGCACATTGCTGAGAGCGCTGCAGGATGAATCCCAAGCATTTAAGCATTAGGAAACAAAACATGTCTATAATTTAAAGTATAGCCAGAACCTATAGAGATGTAGGCCGACACAAAGTAGTGCACAGTTGTACTTTATATTTGAGGACTGAAAGTCACGCATGTTATTGAGACTTTGTGCCAATAAACAAAACAAAAAAACATTTTGTGTTCAGCTTCCTTTAATGCAATATCCCTGAATAAAATTCACTCCCAACAGATTGTCTTCATGTGTAAAGTAATTAGCAAATAATGTCCACTTTTTTTTAACGTTTTTTTCCACGTATTTATATAATGTTAATATAAACATAGCTTATCTGTAAAGGCTACAAAGGATTTCTTTTGATATATTAGTGGAAAAGCATGATGAAAACCAAGGAACAGAGCAGACAGGTATTGATAAAGCTATGAAACACAGCTGTGTATATATATATATATATATATATATATATATATATATATATATATATATATATATATATATATATATATATATATATATATATATATATATATATATATATATAGCAAAAAAAAAAAAAAAAGGAAAAATAATATTGGTCTCCAGATGTGCAAGCCTGATAGGGGCTCCACAAAATACTTGCGGCTGCACTTGCAACAAAAAGTGATTGATTTGGTAGGGCTAATAACTATTAAAATAATAAATATAAGCTGATAATTAAATCACAATAAAATAAGCATTCAACAAAAGGCCTGTTTAAAAAATAATGTTTTTAACTGCTTCTTAAAGAGTCCACATAGTCAACTGAATGTAGCTGCAGAGGTAGACTGTCCCACAGCCTTGGTGCCATGGACTGAAAGGCTCGGTCCCCCTTTGTTCTTAATCTGGTGCATTGAATAACTAACATTTTTCCTAGGCACTGTATCAGAAGTAACAAGTTTCTTTTTTACTGGCTGTCTCATTCATAAAAATAAATAAAATGGAAAAATGTAGCTACCTAAAAAATAATGTCGTCTTTTTACCTTTGTCTTTCTCCTACACTACCCTATAATATCTGACCTAAGAATATGACTTCATGAAACCAAATTATTCAGATTTATCTAAGACAAAATGTATGACTCCCTTTTAAAACCTTACAGGACATTCATCTGAAATCTCCCTATTCTATGATATGAATGTTTCAGAACTGATTATACTCATTATCACAATGCTATGGTACTCAGGCTATGTTATTCTTGTGGTATATATTTATCCTTGGTTATATAAGAAGCAGCAGAGTTTGACTGATTGAGCTGCCAGGAAGGTCACACACTACACTTTGCGCTTGTGACCTTGATCTCTTTATGGGACTCACACCCCATGCATGAGTGGTCAGATGCATTTCTTAAATATTTGGCCACACTAAATGCAAGTTGGTCATCAATGTGACTTTGGGTGTGTTCACATTTTGTACTCAAATTAATGCAGAGTAAAAGCTGACACGGAGATAACTTTTCAGTTTCAGTTAAAAAGTCATCTTACATTAAAGCCGCCCTGAGGCATTTGCGAGCTTAGCTTCTGCGAAGGGCATCATACCTATCAGAGCTGCCAAAGAGAACTGAAATCGTCATGAAAAACAGTGATCTCAAAATGTTATCAAAAAACTGTCTAGTTTAAAATTAGAGTCACCAGTCTCTGTATTTAAATTTAAATATATTTTAAATGTGTTTAAAGGAGCGACACGCGATATTTCACCACTAATTGGAGCATGAGCATTGTTTGTAGACCAAAACAAGAAGTGTATCAAGCCACGCCTTTCCCTAATAGCTCCAGCACTCAGCACCCATTTCCCCTTCTCCTCCATTGGCTCGTATGAGCCTATTTGCGAAGGATAAATGCACAGCACAACAGCATCACCCTGCAGAGGAACATGTCTAGTGAAGAAGTAACTAACTCATAACTTTATAAAGCTGTTAGCAAGAGAACGTTTTGATCCAATGGGCGTGCTCTCCACCATTTTGTGCCTGGCAGTGGCATTTTATGGGGAGGGAATGGGTAAGCCATGAGTGGCAGCTGTTCACGTGCACGGCGTGCACATCCGTGCTTGCATGACAGGCCCGGCTATGTAAACAAGAGTTTGGAGAACAACACAGAGAGATAGTGTGTGACGTTTTAACCACAGTCCATCTAAAAAGATACCTTTAGTTCTTCACAAAACTACTTTTTAGTTCTTTCTATCTAAAATAATGAAATTTCGCTCTTTCCTCCTTTAACTTTAAACTTTGAAACTGTTTTAAGGTATACCTGTTCAATGGCTCATTAACACACAGCAAACTGACCAATTACATGACAGCAACTCATTGCATTGAATCATTGAGGCTTGTCTGAGTCTTTCAGTGAATGCTGGTCTGCTGGGATTTTCACACATGGTCTGCTGGGGCTAACAGACATCTGAAAGAGAGAAAATATCCAGTGAGCAGATAAAGCTTGTAAATGTCAGAGGAGAAAGGGCAGACTGGTTTTAAATGTTAGGCAACAGTAGTTCAAAACAACACTCATTAAAACCGAGGTATGTAGAATACCATCCCTGAAAGAACAGTACTTTGAGCCTTGAAGCAGATGGGCTTCAGCAGCAAGAAGACCACATAGCGTGCCACTCCTGTCAGTTAGGGGCAGGCAATTGAGGCTACAATTCTCAATAGCCCAATAAAATGAGACAGTAACAGATCTCTAAAAACATTGTCCTGTTAGATGAGTCTCAATTTCAGCAGCAACATTCGTGTGACAGAATCAGCGGTTTGTGTACACAACATGAAAGCTCGGATCCATTCATCAGTTTAGGCAGGGCCATCAAACCATGTAAAACTCATTTCTTGAACTCTCGTACTCAAATGTTTTCCACTGTTACCAGATCTCAACCCAACAGAGCACCTTTGGGATGTGGTGGGACAAGATATTTACATCGTGGATCTGCAGCAACTGTGTGATGATGCCATGTCAATATGGACGGTAATGTCTGAATAATGTTTCTGACACCTTGTTGAATCTCTACACTGGGAAATGAAGACAGAAAATTAAGGGTGTCCCCAATAACAAGCCGGTTTGTCATGATTTAGGTTTTTGTTTGTTTATTCTGGACTTTTCTTGGATCAGCCTTCACCTCTCAGTTACTATCCAATCAGCTCAGTCTCCTTCCAGCCAACACCTTGCTCTTAATCAGATCCACCTGCTGCACTAATTAGTCAACTCTGCTCACCTGTCTACACACACCTGCCTCAGCCAACTCATCCCTGCCAGAACGTCTCTTCTCATCTTATCTTGTCTCATGTGATGTGCCGTTCCTCTACCAGTTCCTGTGTGCTCAGCCAGCTGGACTCTTCTGTTCGCTTCTCTGAAGAAAGTTGCCTGTGTCTGCATGCTACACAGGTCTGCCTGTTTCCCCATGAGTTCCAGCTGCTTTCTCTGCCTGTTCTAGTGGTTCCCTGGTCCACATCGTCTGTTCTGGTCTTTCCCTACCTGCATCTTCTGGTCTCTTGCTCATCCCTGCCTGCCTGCACTTTCAGCCATTATTCATCTGTTAAGTCTGGTTCTGCTTGCCTGCCTCAGCTGCCACTACTCATCCTCACAATAAACCTTTTAAAAATGTAACTCATTACACTGTTAAGTGTACAGGGGTTGGACAATGAAACTGAAACACCTCTCATTTTAGTGTGGGAGGTTTCACGGCTAAATTGGACCAGCCTGGTGGCCAATCTTCATTAATTGCACATTGAACCAATAAGAGCAGAGTGTGAAGGACCAATTAGCAGGGTAAGAGCACAGTTTTGCTCAAAATATTGCAATGCACACAACATTATGGGTGACATACCAGAGTTCAAAAGAGGACAAATTGTTGGTGCACGTCTTGCTGGCGCATCTGTGACCAAGACAGCAAGTCTTTGTGATGTATCAAGAGCCACGGTATCCAGGGTAATGTCAGCATACCACCAAGAAGGACGAACCACATCCAACAGGATTAACTGTGGACGTAAGAGGAAGCTGTCTGAAAGGGATGTTCGGGTGCTAACCCGGATGGTATCCAAACAACATAAAACCACGGCTCCCCAAATCACGGCAGAATTAAATGTGCACCTCAACTCTCCTGTTTCCACCAAAACTGTCCGTCGGGAGCTCCACAGGGTCAATATCCACGGCCGGGCTGCTATAGCCAAACCTTTGGTCACTCGTGCCAATGCCAAACGGCGGTTTCAATGGTGCAAGGAGCGCAAATCTTGGGCTGTGGACAATTTGAAACATGTATTGTTCTCTGATGAGTCCACCTTTACTGTTTTCCCCACATCCGGGAGAGTTACGGTGTGGAGAAGCCCCAAAGAAGCGTAGCACCCAGACTGTTGCATGCCCAGAGTGAAGCATGGGGGTGGATCAGTGATGGTTTGGGCTGCCATATCATGGACTTCCCTTGGCCCCATACTTGTGCTAGATGGGCGCGTCACTGCCAAGGACTACCGAGCCATTCTGGAGGACCATGTGCATCCAATGGTTCAAACATTGTATCCTGAAGGAGGTGCCGTGTATCAGGATGACAATGCACCAATACACACAGCAAGACTGGTGAAATATTGGTTTGATGAACATGAAAGTGAAGATGAACATCTCCCATGGCCTGTACAGTCACCAGATCTAAATATTATTGAGCCACTTTGGGGTGTTTTGGAGGAGCGAGTCAGGAAACATTTTCCTCCACCAGCATCACGTCGTGACCTGGCCACTATCCTGCAAGAAGAATGGCTTAAAATCCCTCTGACCACTGTGCAGGACTTGTATATGTCATTCCCAAGACGAATTGACGCTGTATTGGCCGCAAAAGGAGGCCCTACACCATACTAATAAATTATTGTGGTCTAAAACCAGGTGTTTCAGTTTCATTGTCCAACCCCTGTATGTCTCTGTTTCACATTTTATTCAAATTATAACAGTTTGGCAAATAAGTCCTGCTGGTTAGCAATCCAAATAAACCTGAAAACATGATGGCTAGTCAAAAATGTTTTGCTAGAATTCATTTTAGCAAACTTTGTGAAGGCCTGAGTGTTCTGCATGACAAGTGTTTAATGTCTTGACATGTTTTGGATGCTCAGTTTTATGTGCTTTGTCTCAGGTTTCCTTTTAGCATTAAAAACTGGCTAAGTGTGTTAAGAGTTCAACAGACAGTGGCTGGAAACAAGGCAGCAGCACAGATCAAGGAGCCAGGTAGTTAATGCTTGCAAGTGCAAGGTCCCCAGCAATAAAACTATGTAAGTTGAGAGGTCATCTGTAAAAAAACGACAGCCACTGTGCACACTTTCAGTTGAGAGCTGCAGCTAAAAACAGATTTAAGAGGCTACTAATTCCTGCCCCCATTCTTCTGTTCTGACTACAGCTGTGGCCTTGTGTACTGGAAGTAATGATATCTCTAAAAATTACTCCTGCACTAACCTTTGGGAGCCATCTACCAGGTAACTGCAGAGCTCTTACCTGCTGTAATTGAACCAGAAAAAAGGGGACACAACTGCTGTGAGTTGACTCTTCAGAGCTATAAGATATCTGCCAGGATTAAAAAAGAAGCACTATGTTCATGAGTCTGCATTTGTATTTATAGATACATATTCAGGAGGGCTCATTGTGTGTGGTCATGCACATATTTAGGTTTCACAAAGCATGCCTGTCAGCTGCAGTAGGTGGGAGCAACTCTATTTTTAGATTTCCCGTTCGGGGCTCAGTCTCTTTGGCGTCTGTCCCAAAAGACCAAAAATGTAAAGACAATTCATAATAGCACTGATTAAAGAAATGCTACGATGTGCTATTTGTTGTGTTTTTACTGTTCTATAGTTAATATAACTGTCTATTAAGTAATGTTATTGTTTGGTTAAATTAGGCTGAACTTAGTTTACTTCACAAATAAAACCAAAAGCACTTTTATGTTCACATTTCAAATTAAAACAAGGCAAATTACATAAATACTGAATGTGTCTTGGTAAAGAAACAGGTTTTTAAGACGGTTCCTCTCTGAGCCCCTCTTTTAAAATCCCAGGCCCACCCAGCCTGTAACCATGAAGCTTTGAAAATAATCTTTAGAAAACTAAACTATTAAAATAGTTGCATGCACCATCAACTTCATGTAAACTCTGTTGATATCAAAATATTAAAAAATCTTTGTTTTATTTCAAGTATAGAATTAAAAAAACTGTAATTTCAGTCTTTTATCATAAATTCTTGCCATAACCATGATAACTAACATATGGACTTTAATGACATCAGCTTTTCCAGATCAGGCTGATTGATTTCATTAAAAGATCAATTGATACTTGCATAGCCCTAATCTTTGGTTGTCTGTTTGCATGTTTTAAAATTGCATATTCAAAAGGATGTATTTACAAAACATTTATTTTGGTGACTCAAATTTTAGTCTACTTGACTAAAAAGCTGAAGGTCACAGGTTATCCCATAATAATCATTATCTTAAACATTATATGTCATAAAATGATATATGATTTACTATAAAACTGCTTCACATTTTGCAGTGCTTAGAGGGGGAGACATCAACAATTCATTTATTTTGGTAAATGACAATTAACTCTTCAGACGTAAGGATAAATTACTTTTTTGCTGTTGCTACTTAATAGATATCTGAATTATCTTCTCTCCAACTTAGCTGTGTTCCTGCTGCAAGCTGAAAACCTAGTTGGATTTGTGCTTAATTATTTATGCTTAATAAAAACGAATGACCATGTATTTCACATTATGCCATGGATATTGAACACAGTGGCATGCATTGAGAAACAGGCGTGGCCTAGTACTGTGTGTAACTAATTTAATGAGATGCAATTGATAGGAGTGGAAAAAATATTTTTAATGCCTTAAAACCTTAACATGGGAGAGACAGGACAATATGCAATTTCACTACAGCATAAATCAGAAAATCTGTACAACAAAATAGGTATTTGACTACATTTATAATGAAATAATTATAACAATAATATAATTATAGCTACAAAATTCCAACATATGGCAGTATGCACAGTTGCAGCAGCTAGACTTTACCGGTTGGTGCTTTAATTGTTTGTTTAAATAAGCGTTGCTTCTCTATCTATTCTCATTCTGTGGCATAGCCAACATCTACAGCTAGCATGATATCCTTAAAATGTGACTTTATTTTTAAAAAATTTTACTTAACACACACACAAACAGTTCTGGTGGTCATGGGCGGGAATCCTGGATCTCTGTGGATTACTATCCCAGCGGTAGGAGACGAAGGCGGCATGGTTAGTGGGGAAAAGAAGAGTATGTAGAGCTAGTTCGCTAGCTAGGTTACGGAGAAAGCCGCACAAACCACCATTCACCAGCCCCTTTCTCACCAACACCAGATCCCTTGCCAACAAGATGGATGAAATGAGGGTACAGGTACCTACAAACGGCATTGTGAGTGACAGTTGAATACTTGGTGTCACATAGACCTGTCTATACTTGTCTATCTAATTTCCCAAATTAGATGAGTGCACTCTGTGCAGCACCAGTATATGCAGGACTCCTGTAAGAGAGGAGGAGGTCTCTGTGTAGACATGAATAACAACTGGCGAACTAGCCCAGTGACAGTAGACGGTGACATCTCCCCATTCCTGGAGTATGTGACTGTTAAAGGGGAAGTCCGGTCAACAAGGAAAAATCAGGGTATCATTAGCTATAACTAAAACTAATACATTTGTGGTTATTTAATGAACTTATCTTTAATCAATAAGAAAATAAAAACATAAATTGTCGTCTGAATCACTGTGTATGGGGGCTGACATGACTGCCCAAATATGGGCAGTAAGGGGCGTTTGACATCACATCCTGCGACGTGGAAGAGCGGAAGCGGCGACAGTATTTCTCTCCGCTTTCCATGCAAAGTCAATAGGAGCCGTTCTACACAGCTGCGATCATCAATAATTATTTCGGATTTCCAGAGGACTTCACCGCTGACATTCCCAAGAGCTATTGCTGAAGCAACAATGCCCACGTGCATGGCCATCGGATGTTCCAACACAACTGGTAAAAGAGGAAAAAACATAGCTTATTTCAACACAGTCACTTCAGCGATCTCTCCTCCGCTGTGTGTGTGTGTGTGTGTGTGTGTGTGCGCGCGCTCAGCTGCAGCGCCGGTGCAAAGCCGTGCACAGCCCAGCATGTGCTGGAATGCTCTTATATTTTAATACTTATACTATAATAATCAGCTAACTTAAGTCACTTCAGCGATCTCTCCTCCGCTGTGTGTGTGTGTGTGTGTGTGTGTGTGTGTGTGTGTGTGTGTGTGTGTGTGTGTGTGTGTGTGTGTGTGTGTGTGTGTGTGTGTGTGTGTGTGTGTGTGTGTGTGTGTGTGCGCGCTCAGCTGCAGCGCCGGTGCAAAGCCGTGCTCAGCCCAGCATGTGCTGGAATGCTCTTATATTTTAATACTTATACTATAATAATCAGCTAACTTAAGTCACTTCAGCGATCTCTCCTCCGCTGTGTGTGTGTGTGTGTGTGTGCGCGCGCTCTGCTGCACGCCGGCAAAGCCGTGCTGCGCGGAGCGTGCACACACAAACACACACACACACACACGCGTGTATAGATATATACTGTAGGACACGACTGAGTTTGATCTTGGAAAATAGTGCGCCATGACAAACAGAGCGTTGAAACTTGCTCAACAGCGGGTCCGCCGAGTGACGTCAAACAATGGGAGGTGACAGTACTATTCTTGACCAAGATGGATTCCTCCACATAAACATGATTAAATGAGAATTATTATTAATTAAAAAAACTTATAATTTTTTGCACAGTATGTAGTAGTTTTATATTTAAAGTACTTTCAGCAGTTTGAATTCTGATTTTGACCGGACTTCTCCTTTAAATGCAGGCCCATCTGTCTCCTAACAGGCTCCACCCTGGTCTTGGTAACTGCTGTTTACATCCCACCAGACCTTAAGGCTAGCTAGGCTGTCAGACACAGCAGCATTGGTGACCAGCAGAGAAACCACCGTGACTGTGGGTATTAAAGAAGGGTGCTTCAAACATGCAGACTTAAAGGCAGTCTTCCCTAAATTTCACCAGCATGTAATGTGTGCTACCAAAGCAGCTAACAACCCGAACAAGGTCTACAGCAACATCAAGCTGGGTGACAATATAAGGTGTCCGCCACACCTGGGCTACTTTGACCACATGTCCCTGTTTTTAATTCCTGACCTGCACAGACGCTTACTTTTGAAAACCGTACCCAGGTCTACCCTAACAAGAAGCCCTGGATGGCCATTGAAGTCCAGCAGGACTGAAGGAGAGAAATTATGCCTTCTGGTCAGGTAATAAGGGTGTCCACAGTACAGCCCAAGCAAAACTGAAGAGAGGCATCAGAATTGTCAAGTTGGACTGTGGGAGTGTGTCCAACTGGACTTGTGTGGCCTACAATGGTGCAGGAATCACTCCTAGTAAAGGAACAAGGAGTTTGTCCTGTAATTGGTGGGTTGCCAGTTCAAACCCCTGCTTTGACCATGTCAGTCGTCGTGTACCTGGCCAAGGCACCCACCTGCTTTGCATGGGTTAGGGTTGGGGTTAGAGTTAGATCCATTGACGGCGGCGATTGTATGGCAGTCTGACCCTGGGCAGTTGTGGCTACAATGTATGTGTCAGTGAATGCTTGAATGTAGTGTAAAGCACTTTAGGGTCCTCTTGATAAAGCACTATACAAGTACAGGACATTTACCATTTTACTACGGGAGGAGAATTGAGGACCCCCTGGACAGCAACAAGAGCAATCAGGTGTGGCAGGGGATTCAGCAGCTCATTAGCTGAAAGACCGACCTTAGTGCTGTTGATGGCAACGCCTCGCTTGCAGAGAAGTTGAACCTCCTTGTCCTTTGTTTAAAGGGGATGCGCTAAAACCCTACAGCCCACATCAGCTTATCCCTCACTATGGAGAAGCATGAGGTGAAGCACTTGCTGCAGACGGGTTTTCTGCACAGGTGGTGAGGGACTGTGCTGACCAGCTGGCAGGAATACTCACCAGGAGTCCTCCAATTGTCCACCCTGTCTGAAATCCTCCACCATTGTCTCCCTGCCCGAGAAACTCCACATTTCCTGCCTTAATGACTACCAACCAGTCACACCAGACAGCAGTGGTCATAAAATGCTCTGAACATCTGGTCAGCTTACATCACATCACTCCTCCCCAAAACCTGTGACCCCCACCAATTTTTATACTGAGGATTGGGTCAACATACATCTTGCCAAAGGGCCCTGAGCTTCAGCTCTGGTTCTCCACAGGGTGTGTGAAGAGCCACCTGCTGTATACCTTCTACGCCTTTGACTCACCACAACAACATCAGTGTCAAGTTTGCAGGTGACAGGATAATGGTGGGGCTCATCCCTGAGGGGAACAAGTCCCCACATAGGGATGAGGTGGACAGAGAACAACTGGTTTCTCAGCATCTCCAAGACAAATGACATAACAATTGACCATGGAAAAAAGAAAGGTGAATTTTTTGCAACCGATGATCAGCCAGGACTATAGGGAGAAATGGACGACCTGTGCTTCCTAGGAGTCCAGGTTGTGGAGGTTCTGACCGGGAGCATGATCACCTGTGAGCTGCTGACAATGGTTCAGCAGAAACTCCTCTTCACAAGGCTGCTTAGGAAAAAAAGAATATCACAGAGAAGATGCTGGTTTCCTTTTATCAATGCTCTATTGAGAGCATAATGGGCTATTGCCACTGTGTGTGGGACACCAGCTTTACAGTGGCTCAGATGTAACTACTCCAGAGGGTCATTTACATGGCCCACACAATCAATGGCTACCCTCTTCCTAGACTTGGGGAACTTCACAATTTCTGCTGTCTACAAACAGCCCATACCATCAAAAAGGTTACTTCTCACCCAGGTATCGATCTGTTTGAACTGTTACTGTCAGGCAGACTCTACAGATCAATTAAAGCAAGGACAAGCAGATTTAACAACAGGTTCCATCCAACAGCAATTACTATCTCAATACAGCCAGACTGTAAAGGGAGATGCAATAATGGAAATTATGTAAACAGCATAAATGTGTGTATGTGTTTTTTTATTTTATCTTTTAATGAACTGCTTTATTTTTGCATTTTATATAACTCATTTATTT
This sequence comes from Fundulus diaphanus, assembly GCA_037039145.1. Classification (NCBI taxonomy): domain Eukaryota; kingdom Metazoa; phylum Chordata; class Actinopteri; order Cyprinodontiformes; family Fundulidae; genus Fundulus; species Fundulus diaphanus. The sequence continues at coordinate 38,427,046 of CM073132.1, forward strand.
CCTCATGCTCGGACCTGATGCTCTTCGTGTTTCTATTTTTGAGACAATGACATTAAAGGGTTTTCAGAAATAATTAAAATGTTTAAAAGCAGCTGGAGCTGTGACAAACAAGGCTGGACGGCGACCCACGTCTAACTTCCCACCCCGTATAGTGAGCAGGATGATAAAAGAGGTTTTAGAAAAATCTCCAAATATCACTGTTAGGTCACCAAGTGTCAACAACAAACATACGACACCGTCTACAAGCTAATTGTTTGCAAGGTATGTGAGGATAAATACCTTTTTGTCCTACCACCACAAATGTAACGTGGGATTTTGCTAAATGCTACAGGGATGACAACTGAAACTATGGATATAGGCCAATGCATACTAGTCAACAATAAATAATATCCTTCTCTCTCCTAGGTGTTCATAAACTAAATTACATATTTCAGTCGTGGATTACATATTCCTGCAGTTTTTTTCTTGATACATGTTCAAGACAGAAGGTTTTTTTTCCCATATGGTGTCCAGTATTGTGTGATTGGGAAAAGCTGAAGTGGGTGTGGTTACAACAGTGACATTTGCTGCATTGAGTGCAACCTATGAGGAGTTCCTAGGAGTTCTGCACTTCAGTTCTTGTCCTGGCCAGGAAGAAGTTATTGTTCTTGTTGGAAGTTTTGTTCCTTCCACCTGGAATAAAATAACACATTTTGTTGTTCTTGTGGAGGATGTGCAGACCTTAAGAGTACTATTTTAGCAACAAACACTGTGAAACAATGAATGAGAATGTGGGAGAACACACCAACTGTTAGGTATTGTGGAATATCTGCAATGCCATAGGCCTCTTTCTCTTCAAATGTTACTTTAACAAAATAAAAAGGGTCATCATTGGATCTTTCAGCAGGATAATGTTCTAAATCATATGGCCACATTAACACAAAAAATGGTTCACCAGACCAAAATTAACACTGCTTTATAGTCCTCACAGTTGCCTTACCTAAATCTGATGTGCTGTATAACTATCTTTAATACAAATGTCAGCAATCTTGAGGTCCTTGTTGCCATTAATGCCTTTAGTGTGATGTCTACATTGATATCTGAACCAGAATAACTGTGGGGGGTTTTACCAGCAGAGATGAGTAAAAATGTTACATGTGCAGGATGATGCCTAGCTGTGAAACAAACTGCTGATATGAGATGAACAGGCATCCAGGTGGTTTCCAGTTGAATACTACATCATGAGCTTAGGACAGAAAGTGAGCCAGCAAGTGGTTGCCTAACAGCGGCACAGAACCAAACAACCCTGAACTATAGCCCAGAAAAGACACTCTTAAATTAGCGCCCAAATCCCAGAACGACTGCTGGAACAGTTATCACGCAGATCCGGAAAGGAAAAAAGTCTCAGAAATCCAACAGCACATGACAGGAGGTACTAAACTTAAAATCCACGACTCACTATTTGAATTAAGACATAATATAAAAACAGCGAAAGAATTTGGAAAACTAATCAAAGTAAAATATTTTAGTAACGTCATATGCAAATCTTTGTCAAAAGAATTTTCACATGCAAGATGTTAGATCATACCCATTTTGCGATGCAGCACATGAAATAAACCTTGACATGATAGTTATTTACCTGTCCAGGGTTGTAGTAGCAGCCCTGACACTACACTATAAGGCTCTCCGTGCCATCACCCCACCGCCAAACCTCCCCAAAATCAGTCAGAGGAGGCTAAAGTAAATGTGACATCTTAGAAAAGTTGTGTCTAATTCTCAGGCTGGCAGTAAGGCGGTGATCTCAGCCAAGGACTCGGAGGGACATGATGGTATGTAAAAGTAAATACATAAAGTAAATACATAATAAATAATGCAGTCACGGATGGATGTCCTTGTCAAGCTATTTGAGTTTCCACATTAAAATGTACAAAGTGTAGAAAAGAATGCACACAAATAAGATGTAAATAATACTCATTGGCGAGGAAGGGGCAGATGGTTTCATCATTTACACAGGCAGTTTCTCTGTTGCCCAGCAACAAACCCAACATGCATACACATGCCAAAGAGTTGAGTCGCTGCACAAAACTGACCTCATGATGAAACAAGGCGAAAAAAGAAGAAAGAGCAATACCGTCTGTGTGTCCGTATCACAGCTTTTGCACGTTTGTGATTGCATGCAAGTGTGTAAGACAAAAGGCCCAAGCAGCCTTCTAAAAATAACATATTTTAAGAGGAAACAACTTGTTCCAGATTTTATCCAGATCTATCTTTGGAGAGATATGATATTAAGATGCTGCAACATCAAAGTGTTCCCAAAGTGAAGGGACCAGACTTGATATAGTGCAGGGGGTCCACTTGAATAGATACAACAACGAGCCTTATTTTAACAACACTTGACAAACATACCTGACTAAAAATGTGTAAAATTGAAATAATACAAACAAGATCTGACATTACCAGTACAAACAGAATGCCAAATCTATCTGCTTTTCTGTTGCTGTTTTGGCATTTTGTACCAGTTCTGATCTCACTTTCTGAAAGGGATATGTACTCATATAAATGTTAAAAGAACACTACAATAAGTACAGAGAGATAGTAAAATTTTGTTAATTTTAATTAGGTTAAGGGTTTCTGGTTAAATAAATCAAATCCAGGTGCTCAAACTGCACCCCTTGCTGTGTTCACTCCTGTTATGACTTCTTGGCAGCAAATGAGAGAAACCCGCTGAATGAGTCACTAAAAACCTGTTTTTTTCTTTTCAATTAGGCTTAACCCCTAGTGAGATATTCACCTTGAAAACCTGGATCAAAAACACTACAGTTTCATAGTTTTTGCACAAACATTTAAAACAAATTTTATTATTTTGATATACAGACTTCAGCAAAACAAAATTAAAGAAAAGTGACTAAATTTAGTTTTCATGGCCTTTTGCACATAATATTATCCATTTTTGTTCTGCTGTCATAGACACAAGAGTAACAAGAGGTTATATAATGGTACATTTGTTGGAATCAGTCAGGTGTTTAACAAACATGTCTCTCGTAGCAGGAAAGCAACACGCAAAATCCCCTGAGTTTTTAGTGACCGGAAGTCTTTGAATTTGTCTTTTTTGTAATCAATGGAAAATTGTAGGAGGCTTCTTTCATCCGGCTGGCTAACAACACACCACGACAGCACCATCAAATCAGTAACAATCAATAATTGTAGAAAATGTGGACCAAAAGTGACATTATTAAAACGACTTTTCCCCAAAAGTATAAAGATAAATAGGAAACTGGTGAGCAAGTTCCCAAAGTCTGGCAGTCACACTGAGGTAAGATCTTATGAACCTTATGAAAAGTTGAGCTTTCAAACACACTCATATGGAAAAGAAATAGAAAAAATATACATAAAAATGTAAGCATTCAATCATCTTCAGTTTATGTTTCATGTATTACACATTATATAAGGCTTATATGATTTAGCCTTAAAAGTGGCCACTTTTGCATTTATTTCATGCAAAATAAAATAATGAATTTCATAAGAATCCTGTGAAAATTATGTGCATTTTATATAAGTAAATCATATGTTAACATGTGTTTCCCATGCATGTGTTGTATATCTATTTCATATATTAAACAAAATATGCTGATTGCACAGTGCAGAAGTTGGCCAGAGGTTCTCTAATCAGAACTGAACTGAGCTTTATGTCAACCATTCACTTTCCCACAGACTTTCACAAAGCTATAAATGCAACTCGGATAGTTAGACCATGTATGGGCATACGACGTCCACTGTCCAGCTCGATTGTATGTCGGCTACCGAACACGCATTACTGTAAATCATCTAAAAAAGGGAGCTCAATTTGGGTTTCTGAGCTAATAAGGAAACAAATTAATGTAACAAATGAAACTGGACGTCAGTGAAGGAAATATCCATTTGTTGTTATGTGAAGCATTGTGCAATGCCTGTTTTCAACATATATGTATTTTGATGAAAATTCCAAAAGATCAGTTGTTTAGTGGTACAAACATCACTATAATGAACTCGGGTTATGTGAAAAGATAACCAGGTATTTACATTTATTCTAAAAGATAATGTGCAATATATACAATGTCTTGATCTTGTGCCAAATTAAAAGTATTTCTCCTAAAATAATGAACTAATAGTCTTTTATGAAATGCTTACAATGCCTCCAAACTATTTGACAGAAATAACGGTCAAGTGTCCCTTGCTTTGTGTATACTCATGCATTTACTTAATTTTATCATCAGATTTGATTGTAGTTTATGTATATCTTATATTTGAGACAGCACAAGTCGATGTTTCTTGCAGTAGTTTAGTTTCACTGATTATTGACCAGTCATATAGGTTTGATAGTAATATTTTCTATTAAGCATATTGTATGTGAAATTATATTGTTCTGATAAGAACCCAAATCCTAAGTTTCATTTTGTACTAGTTTACCAGGATTCTTGTATCTGGTTTGACTGTCTGATGCTTTACATTCAACTAAAAGAGATACAAACTTTATAAGATGTATATATTCCATATGGGCAGTCACAAAATTTTGGCACTAAGAAAAAACAAAAGACATTACACATCTCCAAAAGACCACCATACATCCAGAAAAATATTGAATAAAAATAATAGAAAGGTCCTTTAATGTCCCACAGTGAGGAAATTTGGGTGTACAAGCAGCAAGGAGCAAATTTACTAAACACTGGAAAAAGTAATGTACAGTTAATAGAAATGGCATACATTAGCTTACATTTAAAATGTGTGCAAGTGAGTAGGGTGATTTTAAGAAACATGCTAAATGTGTATGTAAATGTATGCATTAAAAACCTCTATAGACAATTTACAAGAACAAAATGTTTAGTTTCAAGTAATGAAACTAAACATTTACTTCACTCAGTTTTTAATTTCTCATACCTTAAATAAGACCAGCCAAACATTATAAGACAATACCTGCTTTAAACTCCTGTTGATATCACTGCTATGAATGTATTTCTGCCTGTTATTGTGGGTTGATGGGTATGCTTTGATACAAGGCAGAATAAAACACATTGCTGGAAATTAAAATATGTGTTTTACGACCCACAGTGGGTCACAAAACTCAACTTTGGAAACTGAAGCAAATAACGCGTTTCAACAAACACTAGAGGGCATGAGAGGACAGCAACGGGAGCTTCAAAGCACCAGTTCCTCTACCTCTGAGAGGTTTTTGATTTATGTGTGTAAATATATGTTATACCTAATACCTTACTGCTTCCACCTTCCCTTTGGAATGTTTTAATCTCCAAACCTACATATTAATTAACCTTTAGTGGGAAATACGACTGTTGTGACTTCATGGAGAGATAATATGATGTGAAAAACAGTGTGCACCCCTGTAGATCTCAGTGCTCTTTTGTCCTACCAGGGTTCTTACATCTTCAGCTTTTATTACAAACACATATCATTAGCATGTTAAAGGTCTTCCTTCTTGGCAAGGCACGTTTATTTGTATAGCAGATTTCAGTAAATAGACAATTCATAGTGTTGTGCATGAACAGAACACAAGAAAAGAAAACATTAGAGAGGAAAGCACATTGCAGTGGAATTGTAGCAGCAGGTTAACATATAAAGTAATTAGGACTACAAACTTAATGTAATGAAGTTTCAGTTAACTACAACAATTTGAATTGAACATTAACATTTATAGGCAACTCTAAACAAACAGCTTTTTAACCTTAATTTATAGGAACTCAGGGTTTCAGCACTTTTACAGTCTTCTGGGATTAATAATAAGTATTATTATTACTATTATTATTATTATTATTATGTGTGATGGAGGCAAATCTACCCTCCGCGTTTTTCTGCGCGTGCATCCAGGTTAATGGAAACTGCATTTATGACGTCTCTGAATGTGAGGAATATTTAATGAAACGCTCTCGTTCACCCCCTCCTCCTCCGTTTTCTCTGCCCCGATGACGCATCTGCACGTTGCTTTCTCCTGTTGCTGAGAACTCCCCGTTTCCACCGGCCGTGCGCTGTTTCCGCAGCGGTGCTGTCGTGAGTCAGTACTACGCTGCGCGTCCACGGTCTGTGCCCTCCTTCTCTATCTCCACGCCCCGCCTTTTCATCGGGAGGGTTTCTTCTTCCCCATCCAACCATTATTTTTATTCCCTTCTCAATTTAGTTTTTCTTCCCCCCCTTTTTCATCCCTTTGCATGATCTGAACGGCTCGGTCAAACAAAATGGGGATTTAAAACAGGAGGAAAACTCCTGTCTTTCTCTCTCCATCCATCCGTTGCAGTACAGCTTCAGAGGGATCATGCAACATCTGAAGCCATGGCGAGCTCTGCTCCTTTTGGCGGTGCTCTACCAACCAGCTGTCTCGGAGAAATACGGTAAGGTGATGATGCTGCTGCTTATTACAATTTACTTTAAAGAGTTTTAACAGCAAACAACTAAATATTGTAACGTCCACCGTATCTCCTCTTGTGCATGGTGTATCAGCTGCATTTACGCATTACATGGTCTGTTTTTACCAAATTAACTCAGTGATTGCCTCCGTGGGTAAATACGGGGGTCTGTAATGAGATTAAACAGGGGAGAAGAAGAGATGGAAGATAAGGGAGGATGGGGAGGAGAAAATCTGGGTCTATTTAAAAGGCAGTTTTGTTTTCTAGCCTCATAAAATAATCTTATCACTTTGGCTCTTTGGCACTTTTGGCTATTTTATTGTGTTTACTTTTCTGTTTTTCTGTCTTAAAGATAGAGTAACACAGAACCGTGGACTAAATGGGGAAAAAAATGTTAAGATTTAAATGCCTAAATCTTTTGAAATATGAAATAAGAACAATAAAACGATTTAATCTCTGTATTTTGATTGCACACCCTCAACTCTTTTTTCAGAAAAACGTTCTTTGCTGAGTAAAAGATGAGTGCGATTACAATGTCTAATATGTTTGCTGATCGGTCCTGTATTTTACTACCCTTCATAGAAAATACAGTGACACTTGTGTTTTTTATTGGGATGTTAATGTTTCTAACAATAGCAGTTTTAGCTTTACTATTTAAAACAGATTTTGCATTCTGTGACATAATACTTGTTTTTATTTGTTGATGCATAGTTTGGCCTATTTTAATGACACAATTCTGCAACAAGTGGGTTTTATATATCTTTTTTTATTTTATTTAAAGCCTTTAGATGATTTGAGCGTTGCATTCACTGAAGTAATTTGAGCCCTTGTTGACATCAAGTGAAATGTTTTCTCTTGCTCATACTCTCTGCCCCCTGAAAACAAAAAGAGCGTCACCATCAGCTTCCCCACTCCTGGTATATGTTTTATTTATATTCACTCACACTGGCAATCTAATGTTTATGTGACATGCTTTATGACTTCCATTTAATATTTTGCTTGCCCAAATGTATTAAAAAAGATATGAAACATTTATTTGGAAATTGATCAGGGCAATTTCAGGGAATGCAAATTGGACCCTCATTTATATAGAATAATAGAAAAGAATAGGAGATAGCCTGATGAGCATCAATGTCACAATGACGAGTTGACTTCAGCACCATGGAGAGAAACCAGTAGCTGTTCTGTCATCCGCTGGCATCTCTTTGGTGTTTTCTTTTTTTCACACTTTAATCCAGCCAACTGTTTGCTTGATACATCCATATGTGCGATGGTATGATGCTCATGTCTGTGTTGACATCTTGGCAGCCAGCTTTTTCTTTTTTGTCTTAGAGCCAGATGTCCTGTTGCTATGACAAACGCTGCTGTTGGATGACCACGATCACAAGGTTGATTGGAGCGTTTGGTCTACTTTGCAATTTTTTTCTTTTTTTTTACATGATCTGTTGAATTAGACACAATAGTAATGGTTAGTAAATAAAATTGCAAGAAGAATGAATGTTTTCCAGCTTCATGCTCAAGCTTTGTGTCAAATCGTGCATATTGGAAAGCATTTTATGCAACTATCGTACACTATTGATATCAGCCATTGCTATCACCTACTAGTTCGCAGTAACACTATAAGTAGAACCAAAAGTCCTTCTCGTAAGACAAAACTGTGACACTAGTAACACTAAAGTCCCAACTAGTAGGCTTTTTGGTGAATAAGTTAATGATTGTCATGTTAGTTACCTATTTGTTATTAAAGGTTCTGACATGTTAAATGGTCGACACAAATTCTGCCTGCTCGCTTACTAGCCAACCATAGACCTGCGCATTTAGGGAAAGGTGACTTTTTTTAATTGGTAAATATCCATGATGCTTTTTCCATGCATTTTGTGTTACTAATCTGCAGCAGTTGGACATTTGCTCACACTAGTTCAGTATTTTCCTTCTATAGCTAAACATACTCTAACTTGTTACAGTTTTTGGCCCTTAGTAGCCCTTTCGCCCCACTTTTAGGAGCAGAAGTCCTACTAATAAGTCAGAATGCCACTCAGGTCCAAATGGCACAAAAGTCCAAATCAGTGGGGTTTGTGATACACCAATCAATGACTAGACTGCATTTTAGTCTGTGATTACATTATATGAGGGAAATAATTGGCATTAAAAACCCTAACATTGAACTAGACGACAGATTCAGCCTATTAACATAAAACTGACCTCAATTCTACATACTATCCAAGTGGTGATCCGGTGGAGCGGGCCCAAATAATCACGTGACTCCTTGAACAAACCCTTTCTGTCGAGAAAACCTAACATAATAAAATTTTATATCGATTATACACACAGACAGACCCTCATTTCATGCACATTCATTTCCTAGTCGATGTTTTTATTGCCTTTCTAGCCTTACAAGATTGCTGACTTACTAGTTAACTAGTTGACAATTTTTAGGGCTTTAATGGCAGCTAGTAATATGACAGTCATAAACTATGCTTGTTTGGTCATTGACTAGTGCATCGAACAGCCTACTGGACATTTACGCTACCATGACAAACTACTTTTGCTCCTTCTAGTTCTACAAAATAACATGTATACTGATGTTATTTTTAACCAAGTGCAGCGTAATATGGAACATGTTTGAGCACATATCTAGATAGTGAAGTGGCAAAGTAGAAGGTGACAAGAAAGTACCTGTTTACTCAAACTGGTCACTGTATGTGTTGGTCTTTTGCTCTTGACATTTTTAGTAGCAGGAAAACAATTTGTTTAATTGACTGGAATCTGATTCCTTGTTTTCACTTGTTGCCTCTTGATGAATCACCAGGAGATGCCATGTCCTGCACACAAGTCGGTTTGATGACTAGCACAGAGATTTAACCAAAGTGCAGAATAAAAATTACAATTATTTTTACATTTGATTCTTTGCAAGCTCATAAGCTATATTTAGATACCATTTGGTTTGTTTTTTTCTTCTTTTCCGACCACTGTAATGAAGGTTAATCACTGCTGAAAATATGGTCCATGATGTCACAAGACACACAGTTGTTATTTGAAAAGGGCAGCAACATTTATGTAAAATTGAGGTAATGTAAAACAAAATGCTTCTCAAAACCAAAATAAATGTTTTAATGTCCTGCTCTGTAAATATGTGTCACCGTTACACTTTTCCTTTTATTTAGACAGATAACCTCACACCACCTTTCATGTGCTGCCTTTAATTTTGTTTTTAGTTGTCTATACTTCCAACACAGATTCGGACTGCTCTGATCACGGTCGATTTAGTTAAATATTTGGTCTCCTTCAATTGTAGGTTTCATAATTTGAAAAGATCCAAGGTGTGCTGTGAGAGAGAAAAGACAGAAAGCCAGACAGACTTATTCATGCATCCCTATCTTTCTCTGACCACCTGTTCCTTCCCACACTGCTAATACACCAAGGTCTTACTCACCAAACTAAAATAGGAAATGGTTTAAAAGCTAGAAAAATAAACACCGAGGTATCACCCTGTGCTCGTCTCCACGTTTAGAAAAGGTCATCTTTGTACCGATATTTCTTTGGATCTAAAGGCATGGAGTGGAAAAGGGTAAAGGGTTGACTGATCAGGTTAGGCAAGCATTTGAAATAGAGCATCACTATTATAAAGATTCACAAACACACACACTCACACACACACACATACACACACACACACACGCACACACATTTATATATATATATATATATATATATATATATATATATATATATATATATATATATATATATATATGCATATATATATAAAGAACATATAAAAGCGCACACTCACATATATATAAAAACACACTCCGTCTCTCTCTCTCTCTCTCTCTCTCCCTCTCTCTGTCTGTATATATATATATATATATATATATATATATATATATATATAGAGAGAGAGAGAGAGAGAGAGAGAGAGAGAGAGAGAGAGAGTGAGAGATAAGAACATAAATGCACACAGATATAGTGAGTCAGGATTGGATCTTTTTGCGTCCTTTTCGCTCTTTCGATGTGTTGGTAGAAGTAGAAGTGTTTGCAAAGATGGTCTGTCAACTTTCTCTGTGTCGTTCTATCTCAGGTTGCCTGTTTGAGAGAAAACTGTGCATGAGGGATCAGTTCTGCTCTGATGGTGAGTAAAACATGCAGTCATTTTGCATAATTCAACATTACATCCTTTTTTAAAACTTACTCTTGTATTTTTTTTACTAAAAATGCATCTGCTTTGAGGGAATCCTTAAACACACCATAGGTATTGAAATAACGACAAGCATTTATGTGAGAAGTGGAAAAGTATGCAGACGTACTAAAATGAAAAAAAAAAGATTCCTCCCCTTTTGCTTCATTCGTCTTCATCTCTCCGTCACCTGTCCCTCATCTGTATTTAAACCCCTCCCCACGACCCCCTGTCTCCATAGCAACACTGACATCACAGGAAGGTCAACTCCCCCACACTTGTTGTGTTGATACAGCGATGACTCACTAACACGGGCTTACGTCCTTCTCTGTGGAAACGGCACTTACGCACACACTCGACGCTTGAGCAGAATACCAAATGGATAAGTGAGCTTGCTTAAACACAGAGAAGGAGAACAGGGGGGAAATGTTTGGAGAAGTACTCAAAGATATTATTTTAAGCCCCTGCGCTTTCAAGAGCTTCATATGCAAAGTAACCAGTAAACAACCTCAAACATTATTTGGCACTAATTCACTTTTTCAATAGCGTGAGAGCGCCTTACAACCAGGCAGAAAATAAAAACAAAGCCACTACATTCCATACAGAGAAGTATGTAGCGCAGTGAGTAACACTTCATAAGAAGTATTGAGCTATCACATTATACTTAGTTAAAGCTGTTGATGGAAACGTTTTGAGGGACATGATTGCAGGATTTTGTTAATCAACAAAAAGTTATATTTTCTCTTTATGATTTAAATAAAGTTGCTGCTTACTGACAACTTCCTACAGTTTTATGCCCATATTTTCAGATAATAATAACATTGTTTTTAAACATTGCCGACCAAATATGCACTAAAAACAGAAAAAAAAAAAATTTTCTGATTGATCAACTCTCTAAAACCTGCTGGATGAAATACTATTCGATTACGATTAATTTGCTTATCATTCTCGGGTCAAAAATAGACTGGTCGAGTGTGTTTATCCCAATCCAAATATGTTAAATTAAATTGAGATAGAACTATTTCTAGAAATAGAGACTATATGTTTTCAGAAGTAAAGCCCTGTAATGAGATTTAAAGTAAATTAAAGTAAATTATTTGTGGGTGTTGGACCTTGGTTGCAAGCTTTTATTTTAGGGCACCTAAAATGCTGATATTGTTTTCTTTCTTGCTTCAGTTCTGCTCATAAAACTGCATTCAAAATCTATTTAAGTTTCTTATTTTTATTTTGTTATGCTTTAAGATGTGATCAGGTGTTTTTTTTCTAAGTAGTTTCTATTTATCAAAACAGACTGTTTCCGCTCAAATACAGTTTTATTAATGACGAATGACAACACGAAATTAAGTTGATGAGGTCTGAGAAAATAATTGTGGCCTGGTTTTATTTGATGTATAGTAAATTCAAATATAGCATGAAACATTTTACTTAAGAAAACATTGTCTTCTGAATCTTATCAGACAGATGACTAGAGAAGTTATAATAGTTGGAAATATTTATTGCTTAATAAAATCCAAGATATTTTGGTTTTTATTCTGTTACCTGATTTTTGTTATGTTCTCATAATGTATCAAAAATGTCCGGCCATTTTAAATAAATTAAAAAATTGTAGTAAGTAAATTACATTTGCCTAAGCAGATAAAAAATAAACAGTTTCTTCATCATGGATGAGACATACAGCAGCAGATGTGCTTCCCTCCAGATCTATGGCTCCGCTGACGTTTGCTTTTGTGAGCGTTTCGCTTTTCTCTTATGACGTCAATGAGCCCTCTACGAGTGAATAAAAATTCCCTGGGTCCCCGTTGTTTTTGCCAGTGAACTATGCTTTTAGTTTTCTCGCAATCCATTGACATTGTAAGTTATATTATCCTTGAAATGCCTGAAGACAGTAATTGTGATTAGCTGCTGGGGGCACGACGCGTGTCTTAGGACCATTGAACGAATGCCGTGTATGGGTTGAGGAAAGAGCTAGAGGGAGAGAGAGCGTCTCCTGCGAGCTGCACCTTACGTGTATCATCTTCATCTATAAATAGGTTTGCAGCGATTCAATAAAACGCAGAACAAAATATGACCTGATTGAGTTAAGCAGTTTTAACTGTCAAAAACAGAATATTGTTGTATTTTAGTCGAAGGCTGGCGACAATACTTATGGCGTTAAGCTATTACCGGGGTTAGGTCTTCCCATAACCTAAAATAGCACTGGATTTCTATACCAGCATAATGCAAAGAGGACTGCATCGGGGCCTGTGCTTATTTCTAATAATCAAAGGACACAAGCTTTCTACGATGGATAGGTTGCCATTCCATCACAGAGACACACACAACAAATAGCCATTCTTAAACATACTCTCAACTTAAAGAGATTGATTAATCTTAACTGCATTATTTTTGGATTGCGGAAGGAATCATTTGAGACCAGAAAAGAGAGAAACACAGAAAGTTTCCAGGCAGAGCAACACGAAACAGGTGGTATAGCTTAACTGAGAGGAACCCAAGTCATTAGATGTATTGAGAAGTGCTGTTGGAAGGAAAGGTTAATTGGTGAAGCACGAAACTGATTAAACAACTCAAGGGACAACAACAATGAAGGCAACAGCAATCGAAAGAAACACAGAAAATAGGGAAAACAATCACAAATTCTATACACAATAATCTACTGAATTATCTGAAAATACTCAAAATACACACCTTGAAGGCCCAAATGTCATGCCATTACCTTTATATTTCTGCATCATCCTACCACTGCTTATTTCATCGTGTGGAAAAGGTAAAGTGAAGTCTGATCCAGTCATTAATCCAGCATAGTTGTCTGTCTCATCTCTTGTCTGACCCAACAATCTGGGTCACAATATTTGAAAGCCATGTTTGGTTAGAACTGCCAAATGTCTTTTCAAACAGCATGAGCCCAGAACTTGGGTTAAAGAAGGGACAGCTGTGGCTCTTTACAAAGTCTTTGGGAACTCTTTAGTCTTTAACCAGCTGGACATTTTTGGTTCAATTCCAGCTTTCTGCCTGGCAAAATGTTGATGTGCCTTTAGGCAAAGCATTTAACCCCAAGCTGCCTACTAATGCTTGTTTTTGAGTCTGGGTGCGACTGTGCACAAGAGCTCTTGATCAGTTTTCCAAGAAAAGTGCTATAAATTCAGTACATTTACCAATAAAATGTTTGGTGTCTCTCTAACACAAAGATGGAGGGAATTGGCTTCACTTTACTGTAGCTCATTATTAGAGCACAACAGAGTAACTTGCGGTGACCCTTTAAAGTTTAAACTAAACTGAACATAGCAATTTGAACTCGGACAGCAATGATTTCCTTTTCATCCTGGCACTGATAAGAGCTATTAGAGTGTAATGAGTAGAGCCCTCTAAGGCTTTTTCAATGCTGTGGTGCATCAAAAAGTGGCCTTTCAGCCATAATTGCTCTAAAATGTTTAATAGGCATTGCTAAAACACAGCTTTCCATCTACTTTCGGTAAATCCCAACAAAGTAAAATATAATCCACTCAAACCAGCAGTCTCTGCTTATAGAATCAACTCGCATCCACTCTCTCATGTTTACATATATGTGCTGAAAGGAATAAAATTACCTACTTATACCTTTGCTTGTTTCCAAAACGTTACAAACATTTTGTTTTTGCAGTAACATCATTGTGAAGTGTATGCTATTTACCTTGAACTACTATGTCAACACTCTGGCAGTATTGTACTTAAAAAATACATTAAAAATCTACTTTATTCATAATGCAGCTCTTTTTTTTGTTACAAAATGAATCCGTTGGGGGTTATGGTTAGGCATTCCCACACTCCCACACCTACAGATAACTCTCACAGCATTCTCTCTTATGTGCTGCTGAAACCCTGTTTACTCTTGAGGATATCGTAAATAATGTTACAAATCAGCTTAAATTTTTTAGTTTTTACCTAAAGGTTGCTGTTTATTTTGCTTTCCATAAAGTAATAGAATAAAGTAGTAAAATACATTTATTTAAATCTGTATTTAAATATACACAAAGCTTTTTTTAGACCAATACCAAGGTCTTTGTTCTTTAAGGTCTGAGATGGCAGTTGTTAGTGGAGCAAACTTTTTTTTTATTCAACATTAAATGTAATAAACATTTAAATGTGCTTCGTCTTCCATCATAGGTGTAGCAATTTTGAATTCACCTGAAAATGCAGACAATCCTAGTTGTCCATTTATGCACCAAAACATATGTTGCTAACCTTTATCTGATTTTACCTCATTTGAAATAATCTGCATAAAAAAAGCAGTTTACACACTAAAACAAGCAGGGTTTTTTAATTGGGATGCTTTAAATAAACAGGAAAAACAAACAGCAAAAATAGTACTTGAGTTGTCAGTCTGCTGTCAGGGCAAATTAAAATCAAATTTTCTGATTGACTGAGATGTATCTCTAGTCCAAAACAGCTTATGTTTGATTTTAAAATGTGCTTTGCAATGCTTTATGTGTAAACTTTGGCAGTCTTACCACACTTCCCTGCTCTATAAGCAGCTGAGCACCTAATCAGCATCCTTTCTGTTCAGATAAAAAAGGGATGGAGTGTTTTTGAAAACCCACAAAGTTCCAATGCGGTATAACTCAATATAAGTAACAAAAATGTTAAAGGTGCATAGTGCAAGTCTTGATGTTAAATATTATTTGTTTTCTTTCCCATACATGTTCTTACAATTGTGTAAAATGATGAACTTTGTGGGTTTTCAAAAACAATCAATCCTTTTATCATCTGAACAGAAAGGATGCTGATTAGGTGCTCAGCTGCTTGTAGAGCAGTTGTCTCTATAGGCTGTTCATGAGAGAGTGATTTGGGCTGAATCCCCTTGACGTGCATGTGGGTGTGACGTGATGCGCTCTCTCGTTCACCTTGCTTTGTTGAGTCTCCGCTGTAACCTATGCATTAGCAAGAAAACATGGGCTAAATTCAATATTTATAGCTTTCTTACCATCACACCACTAAAAAAAGACCTGTGCAGTCGCCGCGGCAGATGATTTTTCTCTTCTACCGTGCATGTGCACAACACTGGTGTCATTTCAACTTGTCGCCAGAGGGGGCAGATGTCTGCAAAAATCCTGGAATCTACGCTATGCTCCTTTAATTATTTAATTTCTTTGTTTTTTTAAGGGCAGAAACATATCTGCTCATTTCAGAGTCTCAACATTTGCAAAAAGTAAACCAAGCAGTAAAAGGTACATCACTAAGTAGTTTGTGAAATATTACTTTGAAGCTTTAGGATTTGGTCATCAATAATTCAGTAGTGCTAGAAGTGTTTATATTTGTCCAAGAGAAAGGAGAGTTGTTCTAAATAGGCCAGAATGCTTTGAATGTAGGTTTAGTGTATAACTAAATATAGATCAAAAAAGACTCCCAGCACAATAAAAAGAAGAAACATGATCCACGTTATGATACATTATTTATGTATTGACTACAGAATATATAGGAAAAGTTGATTTGTGTTGTTATAAAGCCTTTTCTGACCCGGCTGTTGTGTATTCAGATTACTGAAATTATGCAGGTCAGATGGAAACAGCCTAAAGCTATTTCCTTTCCTATCTAGACAGTTTGCATGGATTTAGTGGAAATGGTGTGCATAGATGTTGCACGATTACTCCTTGCAGTAAAGAGAGGTCCAGCCATTTTCACTCAAGTAAAATCACGTAGAAGATATTTCTTTTTAAATTAGACTGAAAACCCTGATTATTTTGGGGCCATAAATCCTCTCAGAGACGAAGAGTGTTCTGCGTTATCCCAACCAGTGAAGCTTAAGAAAAAAGATTTAACTGATGACATCTTAACAGTACCTCGTTGTGTTTTTGTAAGTATGTTGCTGTTACTTTGCAGGTGCCTAATCTGAGTGCAAATTCCAGTTAATCAGAGCATGAACATCACCTGAACCTTGTGCATGCAGGTGCAGCTTTAGGGAACCTAGCCGCAGTGTGAGGCATACATGGTCATTTATTATCTTTCACATGTCTGAGGTTGGGTTGTAGGGGTAACATGTTCGGGGGGGATAGCTAAGCATCCCTCTCACCTGCAATACTCATCCGCCTCATTCTGGGGGATTCCAAAACATTACCAGGTCAATAGTAAAACTATTATTCCTCCAGTGATGTTTGGGGTTTCCTCCTAGTAGAAAGTGCCTGGAAAACCTACCTGTAATGTGTCCGGCAGGCCACCTGTATCATCTACGTGAACTACATCTGCAGAGCAGGAGCAGTGGCAGAGTCCTGCTATCCTATGAAGAAAGCTGGGTTCCGTGACTCAAACCCAGGATCTCTCTTTTGAACATGACCCATGTTTCCTGATCAAAATTAAGGGTTGGGATGTGGTCAGTAAATTGGGAGCTGTGTCTTTCAGCTTGGCTTTTACTTTACCACAAAAACTCAGACATGCGTCCGCATTTGGCCAGACCGATGGCTTTCAAACAATGGTACAAGTACCACTGGTGATATTTGGGATGCACCAGTCTCTCAGATTAAATTTTAGTATTAGTTATTTGGAAGGTATATGTGAGAAATTATTAACTGGAATGTAGCACAGCCAAAAAAAAACAAGTTGTTCAAGCTCGTTAGGCTTTGCTTTCTCTAATGAGAATCGTAGGAGTAAAAATGCGAAAACACCTAAAATTAACTAAAATGGACAAAAGTAAACTGAACAACTTATACTGTGTTGCATTCACTTATGATGTTATAACTTTGATCTGCCAATACCATTAAACCTAACTTAACACTCAGTTAGTTCAAAGTTTAAAAACCTTTGTGACTAATTCATATGCTCCCCTATTAAATGTATACAAACAAATTGCGCTACTTTTTGAACTATAAATATTCTCATTCTGTTTACTAATGAAGGTTTTTTCAGAATGGTGTGTGAAATACTTGATGGGACAAATCCTCCAGAAATGCAGCCATATTGGATTTTGAGGTCAGGGATACAGAGAAACCTTGCCGTTTCCTATTTGGGAAAAAAAATATTTCTAACTTCAGCTTGTGAATTTTAACTAAGAATGTTGTTAAAATTGTTCCAGTGCACTATTTTTTAAAGGAGTTTGTCAGCGTGGTAATTCTTGAAAACAATACTTAATTGCAATGACTAATACTGGTGAACCCGATATTCAGCAGGACACAGAATTACGTTTCTTTAAAAGGTTTATTGTGACGGATGAATAGTGGCAGGTGAGGGAGACAAGCAGAACCAGACTTGAACAGATGTGTTATGGCTGATGATGCAGGCAGGCAGGCAGGGACAAGCAGGAGACCAGAGGATAAAGGTAGTGAAAGACCAGAATAGGCAATGTGGACCAGGGAACCACCAGAATGGGCAGAGCAAGCGGCTGGAACTCACGGGGAAACAGGCAGAACTGCAGCATGCAGACAACAGGCAACTTTAAATGAAGAGCCCAGCTGGCTGAGCACACAGGATCTGATAGAGGCAGATCACATCACACTGAACCAGACGGGACGAGAGGAGATCACATGAGAAGAGAGACGTTACGGCAGGGATGAGTTGGCTGATGCAGGTATATGTAGACAGGTGAAGAGGTGAGTTGAGTAGATTAATTAATAGCAACAGGTGAAGATCATCTAGAGTAGGGTGGTGGCTGGTGGTAGACTGAGCTGATTGGATGATGACTGGTGACTGAGAGATGACAGGCTGATAGAAAAAGTCCAAAACAGAACAGAACCTATTACCTTATTAAGTGTCATATATATATCTATATATATATAGATATATATATCATACATTCCCCCATGCATACCTCCTGACTTTTTACTGTTCTGTTCTGGTTATAAAATTTTATTTTCAGCTCGGTATAACATATTCCCCTTTTATCTCACTGTAGCAGATTTGGTTGTGTGCAGTTTAGCCGGTGTGGTGCCTGCAGTGACTCATCAGTGCACCAAATGAAAAAAAATCCTCTCCCCTGCGTTATCTTTCTTCTCACTACAGTTGTGCTTGATCTAATGATCTTTACTCAGTCAAATCTCAGAAAACCGATTTTTGGGAACAAAAAAAATACACCTTTATCTATGTCCTTAGGTTGAAATGGCCTCTGTTTATAATTAAATTGGATACCCTGCTGTTGGTGCACAGTTTCTCTCCCTTTGAATCTTCTAAACTATGTAAACCTAAAGAGTATCAATGTTAATTACTTTGATTTCATTTGGATTTCATTGTATGCAACGTTGTTTCCTTACAATATTGGACTAAAGCAAATGCGGATGTTGTCAGTCTTGGACTGATTCATATGCATCTTTTCCTATAGTCAATACATTAGCAAGAGCCTAAGTTGGAGTAAATGCCGTGTATGCTCTGCCAACTTATGTGTTGAACTCAACAGAATGCATTTACTTAAAATAACATTCAACATGCAAGAGTGCAATAGCAAAATCCGTTATATTTGCATTAGTGTTCCAGCAGCTTATAGCAGCGGATTCAGGTTTGCTGTTGAAAACAGACACTGTTTTCACACAATAGACAGAAACTTGTCAAACTGACTGCAAGACGCAATGCAGGGTTGTAATTTTTCAAACCATGACACGTAAACATATTAACTTCATGTCCTTTTAAATGCTTTAATCTAGAAAAAATTGTGTAATTTCTATACTGCAATCATATCTCAGTAGCATTATATAGGCACTGCCGACACAGTGTGTTTTGTTTGTAGATGAATCTGTGAAAATGGATCTATTTGCTTTCTTGAATTGTACATTTTTAATAAAAAAAAAATCCACTTCTTGCATAAACGTTGCAATAAACTAATAAAGGGATGACTCAGCATCCTGAATTGTATGCTTTTAGTTTGTCTTACATAAAATATCTGCATTACCACTGAGATCGCTTTACTTTTAAAAGATTTCAGATAAAAGAGTTCATCAAGCAGTTGATATATTGTATACAGATAAGGTTTTCTCCTTTGAGTACATGTAATATACTGTATGTTTGCCTGTTCTAGATGGGCTGTTTGGCCAGTGTCGGAGCTCCAGCCAGGACCTGGTCCAGTACCAGGTGACAGTTCCTGTGCTGAAGAGGATGCAGGAAGTCCTCAAACAGCTCATGTTGCAAGGTAAGACAGACCACGAAGAACATCAGTAGCTGGGGCTTGGTTGCAGATCACTGACGCTACATAAAGTCAGTCTTTAAGATCCTTGAATGATCTTAGAAAGAAATCTTATAGTGCCAGCAAAAGATAAATATCCATCCATCCATTTTCCAACACGCTTATCCCTTGTGGGGTCACGAGGGGTGCTGGTGCGTATCTCCAGCTGTCAATGAGCGAGAGGCGGTGCACACCCTGGACAGGTCGCCAGTCTATCGCAGCAAAAGATAAATAAATGTAGAAAATCTCTATTGGCATGTGTCCATTTTTCATACACCCTCCTCCAGCTTAGCTTTCATGGTCTTGATTGATGTTTCTGTGGGCCTGTGTGCAGGTCTGTCATGGCAAGATGACATCACCCAGTATATCTTATCAAAAGAGCTGAAGAGAGTTCCCCATAACACTGTTCCCTCGAAGCCAAGCTCCTCCTCGCCCTCTTCTCATTTTTCTCAGTGAGCATTTTTACTCAGCTATTTCCTGAACAACCTAAGATTGTAGAGAAATGACGCGTGTGTAAATCCTGCCTGCGTTTCTGTACCGTTTGACAGCTCAAAACAGCACGTCTCCCACCACCCCAACTCCAAATCAGGGCCCACATCTTCTGGCGGTAAATATGTGGACTATATGTATGTCGAGCCTCCTCAGTCCCCGCTGCGCATGCAAGCAGCATCCTTGGACCCATACGCATACCACCAGGTACATGAGCACACTTAATTCTTCCAAATCTGATTTTAAAGTCATAGTTTCCCTGATCGCAGCCGTCAAGACATTAAATTCTGAACTCAAATCAAAACCCCACTGTAGGTGATGCTAATTAGAAGTGATGGTTTTCAATCTCGGTCAATCACAGCAGAGATACCAAGATGAAGTGGAGAGATCTCTTCTGAGTGCAGGAGGCGGATATGCCCGCCCACCTCCCAGGTCCCAGGCCAGCCAGAGAGAACGAGAGCGAGACAGGCAGCTGCTGCAGGAAGCGCTGTCGCTCTACCTGGCTTCTGCACAGCCGTCTCAGCGGCACAGAGGGTCTGCTCCCATAGCTCCTGCAGGTAAATCCATACTCGGCTTATTTGAGATTTAATGCTATTATCTTATGGGTATTTCTAAGAAGTCTCGCATGCTTGACTTGGAAATTAAGTTTAATTTTTGCGTGCTAGTCCTTGGTTTTTGACCAAAACTCTCCTCACAGAGATCGAATCAGTGCTGATTTTTCACTAAAGTAATAGCTTAAAATCTTCAATTTGGAGGCAAGACTTATCGCTGTTCATGCTTCTTTTAAAGATTTTTTTTTTTTTTTGCTATTCAGATTGGTATTATGCATGTATGCTATACGTCACAATCAGAAAACTTGGTCTGAAAGTGAGTCATTGCAAACCGGGCAGGTGTGTCATCATGTGTGGGAGAGAATAACTTATTTTAGAGTGTAACTGTGCAAACACTTAACATTCACTAAAATCTATATTCATCATCAGAAAA
This sequence comes from Fundulus diaphanus, assembly GCA_037039145.1. Classification (NCBI taxonomy): domain Eukaryota; kingdom Metazoa; phylum Chordata; class Actinopteri; order Cyprinodontiformes; family Fundulidae; genus Fundulus; species Fundulus diaphanus. The sequence goes on from CM073132.1 coordinate 38,448,176, forward strand.
TAAGCAGAAGCAGACAAAAATACATATAATATCACATAAACATTTATAATATACAGTTGTATACAATAAACTACAATACGATTGAAAACTTTTTTTCAGTAACTCATTTTATTAAGTGAAACACATAAATTAATTACAAGCACAAACGGATCTTTTCAAGCCTTTCTTTATGTTAATTATGATGATTTTACACTTATAACTAATAAAAGCACAACATTTAAGACTACAATATAATATTGGAACAATAAAAAATATAACACATTAATACGAGGTTTTTGAAAAATAGGTGTCTTAACCTGGTTAAAGGTTGTGATTTTACAATATACTTTATGCTTTGAATCTGACCAATGAGCCTCATTGGAAGGCACAATCTATTGTTCAATACGACTGACATTCAGATTATGCTTCAAAAGAAGGATTTATTTTGTAACCTTTTAAATCTTCAGTAATAGTTATTTGTTTTCTGAAAATGTATTAGTTTTAGTCCAGCCATTGCATCCCTTTTAGGAGGACTATTTGTATTTATTATTATTTAATCTGCTACTTTTATCTGACATGGATTATTTAGACATAAAAGGGACCCTTAAACTCAAATGATGGATCTGCTGTGTCTGCACTTTTTGCTTGTTTGTATTTAGCCACTTTGTTTTTCTAACAGCAGATCAGACACCCCTTAATCTCACTTTACTTGAACCTGTCTGAAAGTCTAAAGACAGAAAAAAATGTACATGCAAATTACTAAAGAGTAGAGGGACTAATTGCAGTTTATGGAGTTAGAAAGATCTTTTTTATACTTTTAGGTCTTTGATGACCCCCCCCCCCCTGTTTGAACTTTAGATGCTATCCCCACTTATTCATCTGCTGTATAGTTAGACACTTTTTTTTCTTTTGGCCTCAACTTGTCAAATTCCATCAAACTACAATGCAGCTCATGATGGCGAATGCCAAATTTTTTGGATAATATTACTCTTTGAGTAATTTTGTAGATACAGATATGCAACTTACTGTCAGTCACACTGCAATTTGATTGGCATCCCTGCAAATATGAAAGCAAACCAAAAAAACTGAATACATTGTATATTGGCAGCCCATCGTGAGTGTCAAAATAAGAACCTGAGTGTTTTTATGATTCCCTTGGTTAAATTCTACAAAGAGAATAACACATACACGGGCTTTCTAGATCATACCAACAGCAAAACATGTTACTATGAAAATTATTAGGTAGATAACTGTTCTGTGATGAGAGAAAAACAGCCAAAATCTGCAATCTTTCTGAGCTGTGTGAAAACGAAATTTCGTTCTGTATGCACTCTGTGTATACAAAATGACAATAAAGAAAGTCTAAGTCTAAGTCTAATCTATTAAATTGGCCATTCAAATTTTAGTAAAACAAGGGTGGATCATAACTATACGTAGTACTAATTTTGTTGACGTATTTTAAGATGAAAAATTCCTGCTAACATATCAGACAGATCACGAGCACACACATAATTAACCCATGATAACCATGTTTCTGTGCAGCTCTCCCTTATTATGAGAATATAGAGATACCAGTGGACTATGTGGAAGACTACACCCTAGAGGAGAGGCTTGGTACTGCAGGCAGACAAAACCTGCAGAATAAGAAAGTGCCACAGGACTCTGCTTCCCTGGCTGCTAACAATGGTGAACATAAGATCTTAAAATTAAATGTTTGTGTGCAACATAATACCTTTAAGGATAGTCTAGTGCGACTTGCTTGCTAGCCATGTAAAAACATATCTCTTCCATGCTAGATGGCTTGCTCCAGAGGATGTTGGGTGTCTTGCAGAGGTACAACATTGACCCCAGGGAACTCAGTCAGGAGCAGCTCTACAAGCTGGCTCTCATTCTGCAGCTGTTGCAAGGGCAGGAGAAAACAGGTACAGCAAGGAATATCTAATCCTTTTTCATGAATTAAGTAAAATGTTCATCTTAGGAGGAAAGCAACAGCTGTATCATGTTTTATTGTAGCCTTAGTCTGAAACTGAGCTTTGTCTCCCTCAACATAGACCCAAATGAGAAAGATCTCATCGCTCTTAAGCAGGTATGTCAGTCCTCATAATTAGCAGCAATCAAAACATGCGACCATCCACTTTACTACACTGACCTGTCGGCTATTACCGTTTTAGATGCAGTTGTTGCAAAAAGAAAGTATGCCCAAACCAGAGAAGGCTGCTCCTGTTCCTGGTCCACTTGATGCTCCTGCCGCTTCCTCCGCTCCACTCCCTGATAAAACCCTAGCTAAGAATGCCAGCCTCCCCACGTCTGCCTCCAGACCTCCACAGGCTGCGCCTGCTGAAGTTGAAAAAGGCTTTAAGGAGCCTTTAGTGGAGGGTACCGGAGGCAAAGAGGAATATGGTTACATCGTCACCAACCAGAGGTGGGCAATCTGCACTTTTAGCAACGTGCAATTGTTATCCGTTGCGGCCATTTGTGGAAAAAACAAATGGAAAACATCTTATGCATAAAAAGGATGATTTCAATGAGGACTTCTTCTTTCTTCTGCAGTCCCCTGAGTCTGTATGACGGAGTGAAGCTGTTGCAGCTTCTGGCTGAAAAAATACACTTGACAACCAGCAGCTTCATCAACATCAGGTAAGGCTGCAGCCATGTCGTTGTAACAGAGGGTAACTGTTTCTTCTTTTTCACAAGCCTTCTACACGCGTGTCCGTTTTTTTACTATGCATCCCCAGCGTGGTGGGTCAGGCGTTGACTTTCCGCATCCGCCAGAATGAACACAACATGACGGCTGCAGAGGTGGCCGCCAAAGCCGGTGAGAAGCTCATATTCGCTCTAACACCTATGATGCGTAGCCACACACACATACGCACACGGGCATTGTGCGTGGACACTTTATTCATTCACATTTGCAGTTTTATGCTTTTCTCCGATCTTGATTTTTGAGATGATTTGTCCACCTCAACAGAATCTGAGAAGAACTTTCTGGAGTCTGAGACTGGCCTGAAAATTGTCCAGACTGGGGTTGGAGAGGTAATTCAATGCATATGGTTTAAGAGATTTGGCTAGTAGTCTTAACTATCTTGTACTGCTTTAATCATCTTGATCTACTTTATCAATGGCTTGTAGCTATTAGTATGGAAAGGTGATTCTTACTTTAATCTACGCTACTGTGAAATAAACAAATTAATAGCAAGAAAACAAAAAATACAAAACAAAACAATAAAAAAATGCTGAGAATTGATAGGAATTGAATAGTTTTCTGAGGGGCTGAAAGAAAATAATTCCATGGCCTGATTCTGCGTTTTGATGCGTTGCTTTGATCTAAGACGTAAAAGTTGGGTTGGGAAATGCTTTCAGTTGTCGACACCACCATGCACCATGCCTAACGCTCCACCAGTGATGTGCAGTCAGGGAGGCAAGTGAGGCCGGGCCTCACTTGTCATTATGGAAATAAAGAAAATATATAATAATGATAACATAATATAAATTGTGATTCACTCAGTCATTTGTAATAAAAGTTCTTTTTTTATCTAATTTCCGCATTTTTTATCATATTCTCTTTAAAATCGCAGAATTTTCACTATTTTTCATGTAAATCCTTGGTGGAGCTTGATAGCGAAGCCGGTGAGGCCGCAGCGACCTTGGCCTCCCCTGGGATTGCGCAATCCCATGTTGACTGCGCTGGCTTCAATTCTGTGAATGCATCTTCCTGTCTCTAGATCATAAATTCAATTGTTCAAACAGTTATGAACTGATTTTCCACATTTTAATGTATGTGGATTACGAATTGTGTTTTGGTCATCAAACTGTGTGCAGTTAACATGTTTTCGTGAGCTGCTGCGCGATCATAAACAGCAAAGAACGGGTTGTAGGTGAGGCCGGCAGTTCCTTGGCCTGTAGGCAGGGGGCGCTCAAGGTGAACCGCTTGTGATCCCAAAACTGTAGAGTGACACCAAGTTATGGATGTTTTATTAGGGAGTTATGCTGAACAAGTAAAGCACTAAAAAGACTCTAAACATACAGCTGGAACAGGACTGGTCAAGGAAGGTTTTCCTCCCTGGCAGTGATCTCCATTGAGACTGAGAGACTTTCAAAACTGAAGAAAGATAAAGAGAACTTTTACCGGAAAGTGACCGATATTTTTGTGCACAATGAGCGCCGCATGGAAAGCGATAATTACTCATGTTTTGTTTTTGTAATGAAATGTGCGTAATGTGTGTTATATTTTTAGAATGTGTTACAAATGCAGAAATCCATCATAACTCATAAACTGTTACCAATCAAATGACAAATAATTTAGTTTTAGTTTTATTCATCAAAGAATATTTTTTCCATGTCTCTTGGTGAATTGATTTGGCTCAATCAGTCTCATTCAGCACTTTTCAATGAGTCTACTCTGTACAGTGTATATAATTGTAAATCTGACTGATTATGTCAGTGCCTCACCAGATATGAACCCTACCGCACGTCACTGCGCTCCACCAACATGGAGCGTTACGTGAGCTTTGACTAGTTGCTGCCACACTGACAGTTGTGTTTCAACAGCTAGATTTTATATATATATATATATATATATATATATATATATATATATATATATATATATATATATATATATATATATATATATATATATATATATATATATATATAAATCCTAAGTTTATTTGCTAAATTTATGTGTTTACAAGTCTATTATTTAGTCTTCAATTGATAACCCTTGCCCCACAGCAAACAACAAAGCAGTCCATATATCTCACCTTCAACCATTGTTTCCCATCCCCCGCTAACTTTTAAGCTGTAATGCCATGAGTCTTTCATTTTTCTTCTCCTGTGTTTGTCTGCAGTCTGCAGCTAGAGTTAATAAGTCAAGCGACACTTTCAGAGAGCCAGTACTCCACTTGTTGCCATGGTGTTTAAACTCCTCCACCTCCCACCCCTTACTCCCAGATCCTAGGTGCTATGGCAACTGTCACACAAGCATCGGTGACCTCAGTCTTTGCCATTCGCACAATGAGCCTTCACCACATCTCTCACTTTGCTCGTTATACATTAATAAAATAAATTGAGTATGGACTATAAGACATGTATAGCAAAAAGGCATAAGCTACTTATCCTGCCATATGTATTTAATTTTTTTAAATCAGTGATTCATGTATGGTTTTACGCGTTGCACTTGCTTCTCAGTTATTTTTATATTGCTAAATTCAGATCCTTGTGTTTTTCCCCCCTAATTTATAAAGATTGGCTCTAAAATCAGTTGTCCCATTTCAGGACTAGTATTCTAGCTATTTAACAAACCAGCCTGTATATTATCTGATAGAGCACTGCATGTTAAGGCTTTTGTATTATTGGAGAATTTTTTTTATTTTTATTTTTTTCTTGGATGGAGATTTTGCCTCAGTCCACGTGAGAATTAATTGTGAGTGAACGTAAAAACAAAAGATATTGAACCTGTAATCGCTCCTTCTGTAGATATGGGTCGCATATTGCAGAGTGCTTTAAAAAACAGGTGAGATGACATTGTTTGGATAGCGCTGATGTGTGGACTGCCCCATGGGACGGTTGGTTGGTCTTTATGGGAACCTCAGCTGTCTTTTTACTAGATTTATAGAGCACAGCACCCTGACCTTTCAGACCTCTGTCTGTGAAACTCAACCTTGGCTGCTCGTCGAGCAAACACAGCTGTCTTGTGCTGTTACAGAGAATCAGATCAGTTGTGGAAATAAAATAAGGCGACCTTTAAATCAGAGTCATGAGATAGAGACATTCTGAAGCAGCTTAACGTTGCTGACAACTGAAGTTCAAGAATATAACTGCTGCAACACCCGGTTGTCTTTACGTTCCTTTCCCTGTTCTTTACAACTTTTTTTCTTCTTTTTCCAGAGAACAGATGCACGAGGTCTCCCTCAGGTCGTTAGGGTTCCCCCAGGATCCAGCGGTACAGTCGTCACCCTTGTTTCCATGGCAGTGGTTGGCGGTGTGCTCGTCCTGGCCATGGGGGTGGCGTGTTTCAGGCACTACGGTCATCAGGTGGCCAACGGGAAGCTCGGCCTGGGCCCAGAAGGAGGAGCAGACACACACTTTGACTACCAGGTGAGACTATAAACAACATATTAACCTTTAGCAGGAGTATTTTAGGAAGTTTACAGCTCAAAGAGGATGGACGCTTACTTTTGACAGACCTGTGTACTATTTGCTTTTTGTTAGTTTTACATTGGAGTAGGATTGAAAAGCAAGTAAATGTTTGCATGGAAAAAGAGACTGCTATAAAATAATTGCTTTTATTACTAAACTGTGCTACATTTAACTTTGGTTGCTTTGCCACTCATCCAGTACTGATATTTCTTTTTTTTCCCTGTAAGGCTGTGTACAGTCTACTGTAAAGTATTTAGACTTCTTGAACGTGTTCAGATTTTATCACAAGTCGGCATCAAACTTTGTCATGTTTTAGTGGGATTTAATTAAATCGATTAGCACAACATGGTTTAAAGTGAAAAAAGATGATGCATCTCTTTCAAGATTTTCACAAATACAAATCAGAAAAACATGGCATGCATTTGAATTTAGACCCCCTAAGTTAATCCTTTGCAGAACCACCATTGCACGGGCTTTTGGGTTGTGTTTCTATGAGCTGGGCACATCTGGGTCCTCACGTTTTTGACCACTCGTCTTTGCAAAATAGCTCAAGTTCAGTCAGATTGATGGCAAGCATTGTGAACAACTATTTTCAATTTTATTAGCGTCAGACAGCTTCTCTTCCTGTATTTAGCTCCATTTTTCTTTCCGTCAACTCAGTCCACTGTCCCTGTCCTTGCTGAAGAAGAACATCCACAGAGCATTGTGCTGCCACCACTATGTTTTATTTATTTGTTTCTTTGACATGGACATCACATATACATTGGGCAACCAGTTGTGCTGCTTGGATGTGTTAGCACAAATGCTAGTTTTATAACTTACAGCTATCTGAGCTGTGGATTTCTCCAGCTGGATTTCTTGGCTGAACAATTCTTCTTCATCTTGTAGTTTTGGATGATGGCCATGGATTGGTAGGTTTTCAGTTGTGCTGTAGTCTTTACATTTTCAGATGATGGGTTGAACAGTGCTCCATGAGGGATTCAAACCATAGGAAATTGTTTCTTTTTTATCTAACGCTGCTTTAAAGGTCCCCACGACTTTATCCCTGACCTGGTGTGTTCTTTGGTCTCCATGATGCTTGTTCTCTAATCTTCTCCAACAAACCTCTGAGGTCTCTGCTGAACAGCTGTATTTATAATGAGACATTCCAGGTGGTTTAGGAGTATCAGGTTTGCCTTTGCTTGATACATCCTTCAGATTTTTACTTGTAAAAAAAAAAAACGTATCAATTTCTATCTACTTTTTAATTATCCACCACTTTGTGTTGGTCTAGATCCAGATAAGATATACTGAAGCTTGTGGTTATAAAATGTTAAAATATCCTTTTACTGGGATTTAGAAATTTAGGAGTAAAGAGACACAAATAGAGATATACTGCAAACTGACCAATGGCTAGTTGAGCCACAAAGAGCAGGCAAACCTGACAGAGCTAAATTTGTTATTTACCAAAAATAAATGTTTGACAGACAAAAAAATAATACTAAGTTGAAAGAAGTCAAATCCCGGTAAACAACTAGCTTAAATCTGGGTCTGTATTAAATGATTGACTAAAGGATGATGCATCCCGGAAACTGACGAACTTGGGGATAGCTCTAGTGTTCTGCACATTACCCTAAAGGGAGGTTTGTTGTATAAATATATTGTATAAAGTATCATTAGATTAATTCATTAAACGCATCAATTTTACTCCTTTATTTAGGAGCTCTGCCGGCAGCACATGGCATCCAAATCCTCCCTCTGCCGCCAAGATTGCGTTGCAGGGGTGAGCGGCAGCATTGCGGGGCCTGCCACGGGAGCTGGAGCTGGCGGACGGAGGGGCACAGACACGTCCCGGGTCAGCAGCGTGTCCTCCCAGTTCAGCGACGGCCCGCAGCACAGCCCGTCCTCCACTCACAGCTCTACCCCATCCTGGAGCGAGGAGCCAGCCCAGTCTAATATGGACATTTCCACGGGTCACATGATACTGGTGAGGGAACAACAGAAACCTCAATGCGGAATGGACAGCCAGGTGCATGCTGTGTGAACGTTGACTTCTCTTGTGGTGACAGGCGTACATGGAGGACCACCTGCGTAACAAGGACCGGCTGCAGAAGGAGTGGGAGGCTCTGTGCTCCTACCAGGCGGAGCCCTGCTCTGTAGCTGTGGCCCAGGAGCCTGCCAACATGGACCGAAATCGTCACGCTGAAGCCCTCCCCTGTTAGTCACCAATGAATCCCTCTTTCTGATTATTTCTGTCACTGTCCTTTGCCCTGCAATGAGTGCTGATGGAAAAGAGTGGATAGAAGCACCACAATTAAACATATAGGACATGTTTGTTCTTTTTGAAAAATGTTTTGAACACTATTTGTCTGAAAACCCTTTACAGCCAGCATTCTTGTATTTGTTATTTTTTTTGTCTTTTCAGATGATCACTCTCGTGTGAAGCTGAAGCACGACGTAAACCCCAATAAACAAGATTACATCAACGCCAGTTTTATCGTAAGAAATCTTTAATGTGAAGATTTTATAAGATCTACTATTTAAACGATAAAGAATAAGTAATAACAAGAAAAACAAGCACTCAACTTCTCTACAGGTCAAATGGAAATGTCATAGCTCTTGCACCCTTTCTTAGTTTTCATTAATTATTGTCATAAACACCTGTCATAAATCATCTAAATGTCCTTAGAAGTAAATTTACATGCCTCGTATTTCTCTTTCTGACTTTCAGTTTGATCATGACCCTCGCCAACCAGCCTATATTGCCACACAGGGACCTCTGCCCCACACTGTTGCTGATTTCTGGCAGGTCAGTCGGCCCTTTTTTATTTTTTATTAATTAATTTATTTTATGTTTGTGTGTGCTTTATTTTCTTCCAGACTGCCAATTTGATGCATTTGCTCTCTACAACCCTTTGTCCAAAGAAATCTGCAGCATATTGTGTGGGACATTGGAGATAAAACAATCTGAAAATGAATTTTATGTAATAAACTAAAACAGTGTTGTACATATATTTAAGTGGAAGAAAATCGGTACATTGCCTTCAACTTGTTACAGCTAGAAGTCTGAAAAGTGTGTCATCCATAAGCATAAAGTCCCATTTACCCTGACGTCCCTAAATATAATCAAGTGCAGAAGTAATAGAAATCTAAATCCAATCCTGATGTAATGTCTTTTATAAATATGTTTGATCTGTAAAGGTCACGGGGGTTTGGTATAGGTGAAATAGCAGCATCATGAAGACCAGCGGACCCTGTAGACAGGTCAGGGGCAAAGTTGCCCGGCGTTTTGTCAAGCTTTGGATATCTCTATCCACCTGAAAGGCCAAAGATCATAAATTGGAAAAACAGCCAGGGCTCATCATAACTCTTGAAGAGCTGCAGAGATCTACTGCTTAGGAGGGGAGAAAGCGTCAACTCAACAGCTATTAGTCACTGACTGCATAAATCTGACCTTTATCAAAGAATAGCAAAAAAGAAACCAGAAGTCCAGCTTTAACTTCCCCACAAGCCGTGCAAGGGACACAGCGACCTTGTGGATGACGGTTCTCTGTATAGATGATTGCAAAACTGAACCTTTTGGCCCACATGCAATACGTTTTGTGACACAACTAACTTTTTACATCACCCTGAATACGCCGCCCCCAACATGAAATATGGTGCTAGCAGCATCCCTGCTGTAAGGTCGCTTTTCTTTAGGTGGGACAGGGAAGCTGGTGAGAGTTGGCAGGAAGATAAATGGAGCTAAACACGGCAATCTATTAAGAGAACCTGCCTGCACAATACGTTACGTTGCATAACTTTCATAACTGCAAAAATAAGTTCAACAAAATATTCACTCAGGTGGGCTGAATAGAAATGGCCATCAAACCTTAGATTTTTGGTATATGAAACCACAAATCAAATTCCTTCCACTTTACCATGCACTATTTCATGTTCAAAATTTTATAGGGTACAAATACTTTCTTGAGGCACTGTTCAGCCCTTAAACCCAATGCATAGTTAGCAAAAAAGGTGAAAAAAATCCATCTAAAGATCGGATCTTAACATCACAAAGTTCAACAGAAGACTAGGACATTTCACCTATTTCACTTCCATGTGCTAATCAGAGGTCTGTTTCATATGCAGATGGTTTGGGAGAATGGCTGCACAGTGATCGTGATGATGACCGCTCTGGTGGAAGACGGGGAGAAGCAGAGCGAACGGTACTGGCCAGATGAGGGTTCTTCTCTCTACCACATCTATGAGGTTTGTCTCTTAGCTGTAACTCTGGAAAACACGTGGTGTTGAATCACAAAGAAAGACAAGGGAATTGACAATCTTCCTCTTTTCTTTTGCAAATCTAGGGAGATTACGACTGTTCTATTTTAAACCCTCCCCTCTTCGTTTTGGTTCTGCTCGTGTCTTTTTCTCGCCCAGGTGAATCTGGTGTCAGAGCACATCTGGTGTAAGGACTTCCTGGTGCGCAGCTTCTACTTAAAGAACGTCCAGACGCAGGAGACAAGAACATTGACGCAGTTTCACTTGCTGAGCTGGCCGGGTGACGGCATTCCCACCTCCACGAGACCGCTGCTCGACTTTCGCAGGTAGAGAAACCACATTCCACAGGAACACCTGCTGTGTTTACTCCTATGAAGGTTCCATATAACTCAGTCTTTTGCTACACATTAAAAAATGATGGAGCTTGTTGAGTGTTGTGTTTAATTCCTTTTAATTACCTTCATCAAGTCCGTATTTCTGTTTGTTTTCTTATCTTCTCAACCCTAGACCGCTCTAATCAAATAAGCCATCGTTGCATCTCATTTCATAGTGCATCCGTTGCCTCTCCCTTTCTCCCGGTGTGCAGGTTGATAGGTTTGTATTTTAACATCTCCCAGTGTCATTTTTGTGGTTTGCAGCTAGTACTCTGGCTCCAGTTGCATAGTCACAAAAATGAGCATTGGCAGGTGTGACTGGCTGCTGCAGGCTTCTCCTTCTCCTCGTGTCCCAGCCCCACATCCTCATATCAAATCTCCAATTTTTTTCTTTTAACTTTTTATGTCAGTGCGCCTCTCACTGCAAATCTAGCCACTTTTATATGTCCTTTCACACGTTTCCATACTTTCATTCCTTCTGCTTCCATCATTTCATTCCTCTTAACAATAATTCCCATGAGCCTGAATATGCTTAAGAAGCCTTTAGGTGTACATTGCCTTGCAAAAGTTCTTCTACCTGTTGGATTTTTGTTTTCCTTTTTGAAACGTTTTAACCACAGAGATCACTCTGTTTAATTGTGATTTATTTTTTTTGTGACAGGCCAACACAAAGTACTGCACAATTATGATGTGAAAGAAAAGTTTTTATTTGATTTTTGAAATTTTTTGCCAACAAAATCTATACAATCCAGGGCAACCAATTTCTTTTAGAAGACCCTAATTTGTAAATATTCCCCCATCTGCGTGTAATTTACCCTTAGTATAAATACAAGGGTTTTTTTTTTCATGCAAAGGCTACAGGTTTCCCACAAACGTCATCGTCAAGACCAAGTTACAAAAAGAAATAGCCAAAGCCCTGACAGTATCACAGAAGACTGTTCAAAACCTCAATCAAAATATGCAAAGGATATGGCACGGCTAGAAACATATCTAAACACGACTGTCCGTTTAAACTGACAAGATGGGAGAGAAGAGCATCAATCAGAAGAACAGCCAGGAGGATCATGGTAACTCTGGAGGAGCTGCTGAGATCCACTGCTCAAGTCAACATGACACCTATTTGTCTTGCATTTCTCACCGGCCTTCATAGAAGAGTGTGAAGAAGAAAAACAAGAAGTCCAGTTTAATATTTGGCACAAGCCATATATTTGAGAAACTAAGCATATCAGATGAGATCTATATACAAAACGCTTAATGACGTTAAAAAGAGGGAAATCCTGAAAGAAAACATGTTGTCGGCTGCAAAAAGATTTGAGACTGGGGAGAAGGTTCACCTTCCAACTGGATAGCAGTCGGATTCCCACAGCTACAGATGCAATGAAATTATTTAGATCATACTTTATGTATTTGTTACATACAGGATGTGTTTGTCTACAGATGTTTTCTTTCCTGTTTTACTGACATTTATTTTACAAATTTTTTTTTATTTATTTTTACAATGACTTCCAATCTCTGAAGGTGCAACGCTGGCAGAACCATTCGGGTAAAGATTTGCAGCTGTAGTTGCACTAAAAGGCGATTCTACTAAGTTTTGAATGAGAAGGAGAGATTACAAATGTATGCCACAATTTTCGCATTTGTATGTAAAACGAAATGGAAAATTATAATTTTTCTTCCACTTGACAGTCATTACCTGCTTTGTGTTGGTGTATCACAAACAATCCCAATAAAATATAGTGATGTTTGTGGTTGAATTGTGGCAGGAAATGGAAAACGTTTCTTGGGTATGGATACTTTAGCAAGGCACTATTTATTGTATTAATTTAACTCATTTTCTAGAAGACTGAAACCGGCATATGTGTATGTGTGTTTATCTTGTATTTTTTTATTTACAAAATCATGTTATGATGTTTTTGAGTTTTAATAACGCTTTCTTGTTTTTGTTTGTTTTCTTCACCGTCCATTGGTTGTTCTTTCCAGGAAGGTGAATAAATGCTACCGCGGTCGTTCCTGTCCCATCATTGTTCACTGCAGGTAACAAAAAAGATTTATATCTATATACAGCATTAATGTTCTCAGTTTAGGTAACTATTATTAAAAATAGTCAATTTTGTTATTTGGTGTTCGCTGCAGCGATGGGACGAGCAGGGCTGGCACGTACATCCTCATTGACATGGTGCTGAATCGCATGGCTAAAGGTGAGTATCACACGCACGCACACATATTTTAAGAAAACATTTTCAAAGATCCCGTTTTTGTACAGTGAGAGGATGTCATTAACATAAATTGACAGCAGAGGGAGCAAAAAACACTGATTTAAGTGCAGCTGGGTCTCAATAAACAGAATAATCAAAAAGTACACTTATTTCAATTATTTGATTGAAACAGTGAAACTTGTATTGTGTAAATATATTAGACACAGAGTGATATATCTAATTATTTCAGTTGTTTGCAATGATTATGGTTCACAGTTCAAAAAGTCTGGATATTACATTAGACTATTGAAAGAAGCCTTTTAAATCCACAAATGTTGCCTTTGGCCATGTAAGTTTGTGTTTGGCCCATGAATGAGAGCAATCAGTATGACTAATTGATGCCGATCCCATCACTGTTGCTCTTTTCCTGTGATCAGGAGTGAAGGAGATCGACATCGCAGCCACACTGGAGCACATCAGAGACCAGAGGCCTGGACTGGTGCGCACCAAGGTACCCCCCGTTTATGTCTGCTTGTGCGCAGAGAGTTGCAGCTTTGGCTTTCCGACATTTACGGGTGAAGCTGTGGTCATAACCCGAATCTCTTGCTTTCATATGTCCCCCCCTCCGATCAGGACCAGTTTGAGTTTGCGCTGACAGCAGTTGCCGAGGAGGTGAATGCCATCTTGAAAGCCCTGCCGCAGTGAGACGCAGCAGCCGGGGAACATGACCGCAACACACCAAAATAACGTGCTCCAAAGGAGATATCCCTCAGATCTGTTTAATCTACAGTAGGTTCATTGTACCGAGAAGAGTCTGATCAGCCACACAGAAATATAAATGTCATTACAGCCTAGTTTTCCCGTTGACTTTGTTGATTTTTAAAGCTTTTTAAGGCTTAACGACATGAAAAAATGGTGGTGACTGGTGTCTGGCTGGATACAGATAGGACCACATTTATTCCACGTCCACAGCACAAACATAACATCTATCTTTGGTCTCTGAAAAGTCCACCTAACTACAAAAGGATGCAGCCATCAGACATAAAATTAAAACACTTGTGCCTGTTTGAGTACAGATTTATGTTTTACCAAGTGTCTCCCATGAGTGAAGAATATTTATGTGGCCAGTCAAAGAGGAGACAAAATACCTCCGTATGACTATGATGTCATAAAATATATCTCAGTGCCCGCTGGATAACAAACTTGACTTTTTTGCTGCATTGAATGACCAATGTTAAAACCAAACATCTATTGCATCCATCTTACTAAGGCAAGTAAGATTAATGTCAATTTTAAATCTTTGGATGTGGTGTTTTGTGTCATAAGAACTATGAAGTGTCAATGGTGTCGATTTCTGGACTTTTTTTTGTTTTTACCTCTGAGGCTTTGTCTTTGGCTTGCAGATGTGTCCTCTTCCAGCTCTGCTTCTTTAATCAGTGGATGGCATCTACTGACATCACCGACTTTCTATTTCTGTGCACACCGTTGCTTTGCTCGTATTCCTTTACCATTTTGGTCAATGTGTGCCCTTGTGATTATTGTAAATAATTCATGCTGATGATTGTGTTTACTTCATGTAGCAGATAAATAGAAAATATCTATAAAAATGTATTTTTGACTTGACCTAAATAAATTTGTGATGTGATGCAGCAGAAAAAAAATAACTCCTGCGTTGTCGCACGTTTTGCTTTACAACCTGCTTCATACAATGATGAGGAGGTTCAATAAGTACAATATATGTTTCAATTATTTTCTCTAAAACATTTTGATGAATCTCTATGAGAGATGCACCAATAAGTTTTGCAGCTGATCTCTGTTACCACCTTTCACATATCACAATTTCTCTTCAATAGGTTTAAAATAAAATAAAAATGTAAAAAAAAAAAAAAATTCAAGCCATTCTACTATGGGCTGTCATTATTTATTTTTATTAAGAAGATAGGTGGCATCAATACACTGTGAGAGAGCAGTTGCTCTGAAAAAGGGTTTTACTAACGTTTAAAAAAGAAAAACAATTAGGGAGATACATTTTTTGCTGTCTTTGGCATCTTATATAAGCCATTAGCCCAGTTAGTTTTGCTCTGTGTATCCCCTTCAGAATGTGGATCCTTATTAACTCCTGAGACTTGGAAAATTCTGCCAACATTTCCAAACCCAGCATGTTGCATTAGGGTGGAAGCTCAAAAGAGTTAAAGCAGAGCAACTTTGCTGCGCTCTATGTACCCTTCCTGTTATCTTGTGAAAGTATTGCCCAAGCTCACTTTCTCACTGCTTGAAAGACCAGAAAGACTCGTTTTTGCTTGTAAATAAGAGTAATTATTGCTTCTATTTCTCTGACTTCATTTCTGAACCCTTTAGCAACACTGAAAAGGCTTTGAGTCTGCTCCCATGACTTACGTCTTCCCCTCTGTAGATGCAGATGGTGCATTCACCAATTAGAAAAAAGATTGACCTTTGTAGTTTCCAACCAGCCTGCCAGGGCCAATCAAGTTCACCTTGGCTGATTCTGGTCAACAGCAGATTTCCCGGCGCTTCCGTGATTATTATTGTTCTCTCTTGCAGCAACAACAGGGAAATTAATACAAATTTAATCGAAGTAGAAAGTAGGAAAATCTTTATTTCCTCTGCTTTACATTTCTTTCTTCATTTGTGCAACAATTTCATGAAGCAGATACGTTTGCTTTTCCGGCTAAGTCATTTCTCATTCTTTCAACGTGATTTACATATTTTGTGCCAGTTTTCCCAAAGCAAAACTTTAGTAAAACTCAGTGAGAAACTATTATTGTATTGCAGCAACTCTTTCCTTGGTTGGCACAATATTTCCAGTTTCCATTCCTTTTCTTCAGCAACAGCTACAAACACAGAGACACGCAAAATAATAAATACAATCTTTTTTAAAGTTTCATTCTCATATGTGAGACATCATGGTAGGGAAAGTGCATTGTAGAGTGTCTGATATTTGACCTGCAAACACAGATATAAAACAAATATGTTAGGGTTTATCTTAGGTATGGTGTGATGGAAGCTACATGGGGATCATAAGGAAGGAGGGGAAAATGTTTAACGTTCAGGGTGCCACAGAGTCACACTGGTTCTTTACCTCCGGGTCGAGCTTAAGGGCACAGAGCAGCGTGAGCCAATCGGGTTAGCTTGTGAAGGCCTTGAAGTCTGAGTCTGAAACAGGAAGCAGGAAGTGTAAGACAGGGGTTTAACTAATGCACTAACAAAATGACCAGAAAAAAACCCAAACATTTCTTTATTTAACGATGCAAACATAGCACAAAGTGCATTACGACTGGAGACGGGATTTAGTCCGACCAATTGGAATGAAAAAGAAAAACATAAATATTGTTTTAAGCAGAGTAAGATGAAGGAGAGAGGGGGAAAGAAATCTGAAAAAAATAATCCAAACTCATCTTTAGGCTCAGTGTTTATTAGTTATTATGCATTTAGCAACTTGAAAAAAAACCAAAACATGGTAGTGCAAAGTAGTACAATATTGCAAGGCAACCAGTATATTAAAAAAAACAATCAATCTGCCTTTTCACTCAATTTCTCTTCTTTCCACCAGCAGTTAAGAGGGGGAATGACTTGTAATTCATATCAAAATAATCCCTTCATTTCCTTTCTCTTTGCCCGTGATAACGATTATAATATGATCTAAAAACAACATGCATTGTAAAACAAATCAAGCACTCGTGAAATATGTGTGCCGGGACATGAACTTTCCATTGTATGAGCAGCTAAGAAAACAAGAAAGAGAGACGGGCGCTGCCTAAAATGTACTTCTAACACTAGACAATACTGTTATTAGTGTACTTTTAATGCTTTTGAGATTTGGCACCAAAAAAATCTTTCATTAATTTCAAATATGTTTTCATTCAAACAAAAACGATCCTGTTTCACAGTTATCAATGTACCACTGAACATTATTTTTTACCTCAGAGCTCTGAAACAAGGCATTTTTAAATTAGACAGCACCTTAAGCTCCTAAACATGAATGTGCACAAATAGAACTATTAATTGTAGTGTAAGTAATGTGCAAATACAGTGCATACAAGTAAAAAAAGGCTGAGATCAGCGGTTGAGCGGAACCTGACATTCTTGTGAATCAGAAACAAGGCTTATTTGCCGTCCTCGTCAATCGGTGGTTATTTCTAAGTTATATAAAAAGTAAACAAATTATAAATTGACAATTTATCAAGTAACTACGCTTTTATGTAAAGCACCTCACAAGTGAGTGACACACTGTGACGCAAGGTGGGATTTGAGTCTCTTGTCCAAGGACACTGATATAAAAACTGGGAGAGCTAGGATTTGAACCAGCGAC
This sequence comes from Fundulus diaphanus, assembly GCA_037039145.1. Lineage (NCBI taxonomy): Eukaryota > Metazoa > Chordata > Actinopteri > Cyprinodontiformes > Fundulidae > Fundulus > Fundulus diaphanus. The sequence continues at coordinate 38,465,434 of CM073132.1, forward strand.
CTTCAGCTGAAGGACCAAGTTCCCCCCTGGAGCGACAATAATCCGATTCAACGCAACTGTAGCCTTGATGTGGATTATTTTTGTTAAAGTATCAACAATGTACTATTTTTAAAAGGAAAAATTATACCTCTGTATGTCACTGATCGGGTTTAAACTGGTTAGGAGAAGAAAAACAACTACGGCGGTCACAAGTCGCTGAGGTTTGGTGTTAAGCACTCAATAATCAAACTTTTACACTGTTATTTCCACTTAGTTTTCCTTAAAAGCACCAAATAGATCTCAGAATAATACCAGAGACTCCAAAAAACATTAATACCAATTCTTTGGACTCTAATTCATTAAAATCAAACTGAGTGTGACCTTAGCAGTAATAATTAGCAGACTAATGTGTGTCAAGTCCACTAAAAACAGATATAATTACAGCGCCTTGCAAAAGTATTCATGTCCCTTGAATTTTCTATAACATTCTTTCATGCTTAGACCATAAATTTCCATGTATTTTATCCTAATAATGGCCACACCAACATAAAGTAGTGCATAACTGCTATGTGGAAGGAAAAGGAGACATGGTTTTTAAACGTTAAAACTGAAAAGTTTGGGCCTGCATTTGTCTTCAGCCCTTTGCCTTTGGGCAATGCCTTTGCACAGTTTAGCTTATCTAGAGATCACAGATTGTTTTTGGCCCCATTTTCTTTGCAAAATAGCTCAGGTTGAGTCAGATTGGATGGATTCGATCTGTTAGCCTCAGTTCATAAGTCTTTGACTAGGCCATTCTAACACACAAACATGTTTCCATTCTAGCTAGGGCTGTTTGTTTGGTGCCACTGTTTGACCGGAAGGTGAGTGGGCCCCCGCCCCAATTTCAAGTCTGCAGCAGACTCTTCCCCACAGTTTCTCTGTATTTAGTTTCATTTCCAATCAAATCTCACCATCTTCACTGTCCCTAGAGAGGAAAAGCATACCCACAGCATGATGCTGCCCCTACCATGTCTTACCATCGCTAATGTTCTGTGTTAGGTTTCATTTGACCAGATCAACACTTTCCATGCGGTTGCTTATATTGGTTGTGGAAAACTTTTAAGCTGAAAATGTTCAAGGGGTACTTTTCCAAGGCCCTGTACATTAAAAATCACAGTTCTGTGAGACAGTGTGTTTATGAAACTGTGCATAATCTTCAGCATCACTGCATGTATAACGTATGTCTGAGTCCAAACTTTGTGCTTCAAATAATTACATTTTCCATTATTTCTCCGTTAATTACAGAAGGCTTCTTTAATCAAAGTGTTTAAAGCCCCGCAGGCTTTATTTCTGTGCCTTGTTACAGACGGGCATGAGTTTGCCACAGTTCAATCAGTGAGTCTCGGCCGGAGACCCTGAATAAGAGCGGCTTGTGGCAGGGCTCAGCTAACCAACACGCTCACAGACACACAGACGGAGCCGCACGTACACATCTCTCTTTTATAAGGCATTTTCTCTAGCTCCCTAAAAAGGACCTACTCTTTTTCCGTAGCACCGACCTGTTATAGAACAAACCCGATTCAAACCTTCTGGCTGAAACCAAAGCTCTTCTAGCGCAAATCCAAAAGCACATCCTCCTCGATTTCTAACAACTTCCGGCCAGAACATGAAACCCGACGTGGTCCTCATCTAAACTCCTGCCTATTCCACCGGTCAGCTCAGTTTCTGCTCATACGTTCTCTTTGCCGTCTGTGGAAATATTTCAATTGGCACGCCCACGTTGATTCAGAAGCAATCATTTGTTGTTCTTTGCCACTAAGAATCCAAACAGGTCAACGGCACCGCGTGTGCATAATTTGAGATTACACGCTGCAAACAAACACCTGCAGGAATTTAAAGCGTGTTCTTATTAATGCTGTTTTTTGACATCAAAATCTTTAGCCTCCGAGAATGATTTTGTTTTTGCACTCACAATGAGTTGTGGCTATTAGCTGACACCATGGCAAGTAAAAGCATGGGAATCCTCCCCAAATATCCATAGAACCACACTAGCACACAACACACCCACACTTGTTCTTTTTCACACTGCCCTCAGATTTCTTTGCCACGGGATTGACCTTTTCTTCACCGGGCAGGGCAGCGGTGGCAGCTGAGACTTGCCCTCTGGTTCCTTTTTGCTTTGTCTCAATACTGTCGCCAACTTTAAGTTGGCCTCCCTCGCCTTGCCCCTCTGCAGCTACTTTGTAACTGCTGGACAATTTAACATTTTGTCCATTAATAAGCACCTCTCTTGTGTGGCCCCCAGTTTTCCTAAATTTGGCCCTGCCCCTACTGCCAGCACCTGATAGGACGTCGGTAGCACGGGCTCTCTGCTGGGCTTCCATTTCTGACAGGCTGCAAGCCAAAGCCATCTGAAGGTCTTCGTCTTCTTCATCCTCGTCGTCCTCCACGTGGTTGTAGAAGGGAGCTGCGCTAAAGGACCGGTGTGCCGGTGCAGAGCGGTGCCGGTCGGCGTGGAAGGCTGAACCGTTCGTGATCTGCGGTTTCTGGGAAGGCTGCTGGCCTTCTCTTCTGCTGAGCTCCAGTGCGAGGGCCATTTCATCCTCCACACCTATGAAAAACGCACACAAAGGCATGGCTCCGTTTATGAAACACATGGCAAACCTTTTTTATTCTCTGAAACTGCACGCATGACTGAACTGACACCTATTTCTGGTCATTTCCACTTTAATCTCGAGATAGAGATATATATATATATATATATATATATATATATATATATATATATATATATATATATATATATATATATATATATATATATATATATATATATATATATATATATATATATGACATTCTGACAATTTAGGATTTTTTTTGTAGATATATAAATAAACACAATTTTTCTCAGGACACTTTATACATATAATTTATCAATTATTAGAATAAAAAATTTACTAAATACTTCAGTCTTTAGTCATAAAGTCAAGATACTTTATTATTTTATCAGTCTGTTTGCTACCGTAATTTCCATGGCTCACACAGCAAAATTATTCAATCTATAAGAAATCAAAGAAATTCCCTTTTACGTAAAATAAATGAATGCATTGATAAATTGTCATGGCCTTTTCCATGACAATCAAACTGAAAAACAACCAAACTTGTTTGAGGACCACAAACGGTGCAACAACCTGGTTGCTCAGGTTTAAATAAATAGTCTGTTGAAGCACCTTTGGTTTAATTTTCAAAATTCAATTCTTTGACAGAATAAAAATGCCACATCTAAACTATATAGTAGGGCCATCTCTTTGCTAAAGTTGAGCAAATTTATTAGACTGTAACTAAAGAGCATGATGCCACCGTCATCATGTTTTACTCTGAGCATCGGTTGTTTTTGGTAATGCGCAGCAATGTTTCTGTGCTAAAAATAGATTTTGACATTGTCAGCTGAACGTTCAGTTTGGTTCCATCTAAACATAACACAGTTCTGATGACATCTGTAAAGCTGTTGCTACGTTCACTTGTGTCTCTGACAAAGACACAAATGGCGTTGAAACGTTAGTCTCCATGAATTTTGCACAGTAAAGCTGCAAATCAATGTCAGTCCAAACACCCGGTAAACACAACCGATTAAGTTCAGGCCGTTTATATCTTTTAACATTTCTCCTGATAAATAGCTTTGTACGATGGGATTATTTTGATTCTTTGCAACCTGTCTGCAAACTATGGCTATAGCTAAAGGGCCCAGCTGAACTTTATTCCAGGTTCATCATATCCACTATGGTTGATGTGAACTCCAGAACACCAAATGCTGAAAGTAAAACAACAGGTGCTTCAATAAAGTCTTAGTTTAAGGGTGTGTACCCATAGCTAAGCAGCTTATTGTACCTTTTATTATATTCACTCAAAGGGCACTTTTTTTAGGTACACCTTGGTAGTAATGGGTTTGACCCCTTTTTTGCCTTCAGAACTGCCTTAATCCTTCGTGGCATAGATTCAACAAGGTACTGGAAACATTCCTCAGAGAGTTTGGTCCATATTGACATGATAACATCACGCAGATACTGCAGATTTGTCGGCAGCACATCTATGATGCAAATCTCCTGTTCCACCACATCCAAAAGGTGCTCTATTTGATTGCGAGCTGGTGACTGTGGAGGCCATGTGAGTACAGTGAACTCATTGTCATGTTCAAGTAACCAGTCTGAGACGATTCGTAAATGGTAAATGGACTGAACTTATATAGCGCTTTTCCAGTCATGCTGACCACTCAAAGCGATTTGGTGGAAGTAGCCATCAGAAGATGCTAAGATCCATGCTTTCATGTTGTTGATGCCAAATTCTGACCCTACCATCCGAATGTCACAGCATAAATCGAGACTCATCAGCCCAGGTAACATTTTTCCAATCTTCTATTGTCCGATTTTGGTGAACCTGTGCAAATTGTAGCCTCGGGTTTCCTGTTCTTAGCTGACAGGGGTGGGACCCAGTGTGGTCTTCTGCTGCTGTAGCCCATCCGCATCAAGGTTTGACACGTTGTGCGTTCAGAGATGCTCTTCTGCATACCTTGGCTGTAACGAGGGGTTATTTGTGTTACTGTTGCCTTTCTATCAGCTCGAACCAGTCAGGCCATTCTCCTCTGACCTGTAGCATCAACGAGGCATTTCCGCCCACAGAACTGCTGCTCACTTGATATTCTCTCTTTTTCGGACCATTCTCTGTAAACCCTAGAGACGGTGGTGTGTGAAAATCCCAGTAGATCAGCAGTTTCTGAAATACTCAGACTAGCCCGTCTGGCACCAGCAACCGTGCCACGTTCAAAGTCACTTAGATCACCTTTCTTCCCCATTCTGATGCTCGGTTTGAACTGCAGCAGATCGTCTTGACCATGTCTACATGCCTAAGTTGCTGCCATGTGATTGGCTGATTAGAAATTTGCATTAACAAGCAGTTGGACAGGTGATTGTGTTTTTTTGGTACTGACGCAGCCTCCTCTCTCCCAGTGACTGCTGGAGGCAGGCACCAGTGCTTACCATTAATAAGAACACGTTTTAGTACTCCATCTTCCTCGATCTCTACTCTCTCCTGTCCATTCTCCTTTATCCTGCAAGTAAGAAAAACACAAGGATTACTCTGAGAGTCAAGAACGTTTCATTAAATTAGTAGCAAAAGCAAAAAAAAAAAAAAACAACAACAAAAAAGTTGTATGGCACAAAAAGTCTTTATTTTGCTGCTGTGTAAGAGGCTGCATGATTTTTATGAGGGGAGGTTACACGTACTTCTTGGTGGTGGTGCGTTTCCCGTTTACAATTCGAGTGGAGGTAGAAACCGATCTCACGTTGCCCATTCCTCCTCCAATGCTCTCCATCCCCTCGAGCCCGCCGAAGGAAGACGTAAAAGAGCTAAATTCAACTGTAGAAAAGCAAAAGATCAGAAGACAGGAGACGAAAATTTAACATCACAAATTATTGCAGATCCTCAGTATGTGCAAAAAGAACACTGCCAACAAGCTAGTGCAACAGAAATAATTTACATAAAAAACAAGAAAACTGCCCCAGTAACCCGAGACAGTCTAGCCAAATAAGCTAGGAGAGATTAGTCAAAGCAAAATGATTTCCAGATTCATTACCGTTGTCTGATTTTAAAGCACAGACATCAGGTTTTACCAGCCTTTACGCGAACTTCAAATACGTAGCTACTGCATAAACTGGAAAAATATTATGAAATTGCGTCTTGTTGATGCATTGTTTGAGCTTTTAGGGGGTTACCTCCAGCTGAAGGAAAAGAGAAGAATCGACTGGGGCCAAGGCGAGAATGTGGGACTCCAAAAGATGCAAAGTCATCTGGGATGAGAGAGATGCAGAATCATGTTAGCGTAGATCAGAGAGTAAACAGAGAAGGAAAGGAGAATGATTTGCAAAAATGTCTTCATCTTTCAGTACGGGTGGGGGCTTTATAATCAATTACCTAACAGGAAAGAAGTTTCCCAAGGGGTATAAGGCAAGGAAGAGAAAACAGTTTAAGTTGCATCAGGCTGACATACCAAAAAAGCTGGCAAAAGGGTCCTGTCCACCAAAAAACTCCCTGAACACCTCATCTGGACTGCGGAATGTGAAGGTGAATCCTGGGAGGTCTGAGAAGTCGGTGGTGGTCGAACCTGGCAGATAAAGACATCAGAATCGGTGGGTATAGAAAGAGCAAACCTCACCATATAAACAATTGGAGAAATGGATGAATTAAGTTTTCACATACAAATTATTCCAAATATTAGCAATAAAATAAGTAATAACCACCGATCCTCATTTGATCATATATATCAGGGTGAGTAATTACCTGAATGTCGCATTTTGTCATTTCCATATCTGTCATATGCATCCCGTCTGCTCTCTGTTGAAAGAAAAAGTAATACCACCCATAAATCGTTGCCTTTTTTGCAACACTTTTCAACACACATGGTGATAAATTTAGAAACCAAGACCAAAAACAGCCTGGTTGAATCCAGCTGTTACATGCTATACCATTAGTACATCAGGCCAGTTTATTAGAGTTCATGTTTTGATTGTTCAAAAGAGAATATTATCTAATGGTGAAAATAATTTCCCTTTCTAACAAAAAAACGTAATCAAAATTTAAATAAAGTTTATAGAGTAACAAAAGCACCCCAACACAAATATTCAACTCATGACTTACGGTCAGACAGAACTTCATAGGCCTCAGCGAGTTCTTTGAATTTTTTTTCTGCCTCCTCCTTGTTGTCTGGGTTCTTATCCGGATGCCACTTCAGCGCCAGTTTCCTGTACCTGTACGACCACACACAGAAAACATATATATTTAAAACTAACAAATCAGATCACTGTTGGAAAAACCTAAAAAGAGATTAAAGCAGTTCTCTACATTTTTGAAACACTTGTAATTTCACTTATTACTTTAATTTGAGCAGGCTGATTCCTTTGTAATGTATGATCATGGTAGAATTTCTGATTATTGAAACTATGTGTGCATTACTTGATCATGCTTTTGCTTAAAATCTAGTCATAATATTTTTTCAAAAAGTTCTTAAAAACAATACACCTGAAATTAAATACATAGAATAGAATAGAAATAGCATTCATTATCCCACTGTGGGGAGATTCAGATGTAACAGCAGCAAAGGGGAATACAAATGGAAGAATGCAGAAACAACAAAGAACAGAAAAAAAATTATAAATTGTTCTTTATATGGATAAAATATAAAATTCAAAGGAACCAAGAACTAAGAATTATAAATAGCCCAGACATTTTCATATCTAAATGACCTGGTGAGCACAAGGTTATAATGAAAATTAAGTTATTTTTGCAGTAACACCATAACACAGAGAACTGTCAAATGCTCCTATGGGACTTACGCCTTCTTGATGTCGTCCTGCGAGGCATTCCTGGGCACTCCCAGGACGCTATAATAGTCCACCATGTCCCCTCCAGTCACTCCTTAAAACACCAACCCTGAAAATTCAATCATTTCCTCAACTTTAATTTGGGTGAATGCATTTCTGCATAATAATATTGACCATTACAGCTACAAAAAAAAGCAAGTTAAACAGTTACAGCAGCATCAGCAAAGCGCATGAAAAGCAACTAAAGGCAATTTGAAAAAGAACAAAGAACTTTCATTGACATTTCTCAACAGTCAAAATAACTTTAAATTAGTATTTTTGATCCATGTGCTGGTTAAGATGCCATAAAATAATAACACAAATGTTCTAGATGAAAATAGAGGCTTTTGCTTTGCGATTTAACCCAGTTAACAAAACATCAAACTAATGAGCCTTTTACAGCTACATGGCTTTTAAAGTTAAGCTACCTGAGGAGCTATTCATCCGTTAGAGCTATAAAACATGACAAGCCAAATTATCCTTTTTTTATATGTCTTAATGAAGAACAATAGGTTTAATTGGACAAAAACGCTTAGGCGATTTTGTTATAATAATAATAATAATAATAATAATAATAATAATAATAATAATAATAATATGAAGACTAATTTATTATTATTATTATTATTATTATTATAACAAAATCACCTAAGCATTTGTGTCCAATTAAACATATTGTTCTTCATTAAGATCATCATCGCCATCATCATCATCATTATTATTATTATAAATTATTTGTGACACATGCAATACATATCGATGCTTAAAACAAGGTATGGTTATGGTTTGTGCTCAGTACTACAGTTGTACTTACTTTTTTAAATAGTAAACAATTAATTTTAGTCAAAATGATAGCCATCTAGCAGACACAGTAGTTTGTTTAATGAATAATAATAATGAAAAACACGTGCTTTGGTGCCCTTGACCTCAGTGCAGTCAGCAAATCTATAATAGCCCCTGACAACAACCATCATGCCGATCACATTAGTGTCCTGCAGCAGTTTCCATGCTGAGGGGGGCTTCCAGGCTGAGTCAAAAAAATAAATAAATAAACTTAACTTTCTTTCTCCCCTCGGGAAACTCCATGCGCTCACACGAGTGTTATTTCTAGTGCTGTGGGATCTGACAACTGCTGCTGACGTGCCAGCAGGCCATAAGAAGCCTAAACACGGCCGATGCATTCTTACCCGCACAGGTGCTGCGCTGTTGCAGCGCGTACAGTTAGGGGAGTTACCCTCACTTCATTATATCAGAGGCATTAACTCCTATTATGGAGATTTTGTGGACTTAATATAAACAAACAGCTGTGTGTAATGTGAGCTGCTGGTAGTCGCATCTTTATATCGTTACACAGCCACACAAAAAACTGCCTACCTTTTTTTTTTTATTCTTGGGGTCCAACTGGGAGGCGGTTGAGCCTCTTTTTCTCCTTGTGACGCTTCAGATATCTCCTGGGGTGATTTTCTGTTGTGACAGCCAAGTAGCCACCTCCCGTTCCTGTTTGCGTCCAAGATGCCTCGACTCGGATACGTTTCCCAGCGACGCTGTCACCGCTGGTTACCGTTTAAGTCCTCCGGCGATAGCTGCTGCCCTGTTTTCGGCAGGCTGAACGTACAGACAGTTAGCCGAGTTTACGTTGAGTGCCGCTGGTCTGAGCTGTGCCCGCTACGTCACTGGGAGCGGACAGAACGCCGTGAAGCGTCTAGAAAATACCAGCGTTAGGGGAGACGTCACACGCTCCGCCCACTCGCAGCGTCTGCGTGGCGCTTCAGCTGGTTGACGATTAGCTTTGTTTATTGTTTGTTTACATGTACGCTAGCTTTTGCCACGAGATATAATTAACGTTGCCTTTGAGTGATTGTAACTCCAAAGGTTAAATCAACCGACCGGATTGGTGTTGATTGGAGCTCTTAAGTGAGACGACCAATATCTCTGACAGAGAGTTAATTTCATTGTATTTACTTTAACAGGGACAGTACAACTAAAACGTTGTTACTGATGGGCAACTGTTGCAGTGTACATAGAGCTTATAGCAAAATGCTAATTTTACGGCCCCCGTCCCTGGTCAGGCTTTTGATCCAGGAGAACAAATAAAAAATGTTAAATTGCTAGTGCACATTCAAAGTTACAAATTTAAGACCCATTTAAGGGTACTATAAAAATACAAATCACATTGCAAAGGTAAAATTCATATCATGTGGTAAAGCGTTCCATAACTGATCCTTTGACTGAAAATGCTGATTGACCAAAAGTTGTTCTGCACCTTTTGCCAGACAGGGGATCTTTCTGAGTCATGCCGTGAAATAGTTGCATACATGAGTTCGGGCCTCTTCTGATAATTATAATTTTGCAGAAACTGTATGAAAATGAAATTAAGCTAAATTAAAATAAACACATTTTTGTATTACAAAAGAAATCAAATAGAATTCAAACAGCCGAACAGAGATTTTGAATTACCTTGTGTCAGGGTGCAGTTCTGCATGCCGCACCCTGAGCATTTCCTGGCTCCTTCTCCCTCCACTGCAGCCCTGATTACATCAGGCTGCAATTAGCCATGGACTCACGCCACCTGCTCACGTTGCTTTATATACTCACCTCAGTCTGTTCCTGGTTGCCGGGTCGTCTACAGTCTCCACTCGCAACACGCCTGTCCAGTCCAGTCCAGTATTCTGCCTTGCTGTTGGAACTCCTGTTACCCAAGTGCCTCAATTCTCAGTTTCCTCCAGTCAGCCTGCTCCTGCAACTCATCAACTCCAGCCCGGTAACTGACTCTGGTTTTCACCTTCCACTACTCCTTTGCAATAAACTCTCAAGACCAGCTCTCTGTGTGTGTGTGCTCTGTCCGGGTTCATGAAGACAAATTATGACACCTTGACTTTCTTTTCACAATTAGAATAAGAAAACCAAGGAAAAACAAGCACTGGCTCATCCATTCATCCATCCACCGTTTTCATCTTGTGCAATATTGCTTGAATTATATTTGTGGGAAGTTTTAGAAAAACGGACCCGTTTTCTCATGTTCTGACATTTCCAAATGGGTACTTGGAAGATATTTTTTGTTGATCAGTGCCATTCATAGTTTCAGTTTAACAAACCCTTTCCCCTCTTTTTAATGCTTTGGTTGTCATGTACTACATCACATTCAGTCTTCCAGCTAATATTTACAGTTTACTCAAGCTTCTACCTCTTGTACTTCTGTAGCCTGTCTTTTAATTTGATCCATAGCAAAGAATATGCTTCAACAAATTTTTGGCTTTTGCTATTGGGTTGTTGTAGAAATAGGGGGTTACCTAGATTTTTTGTCAAGGGTGGCTACATAGTGTATGTATGCTATACTGTGGTTCAGCTCATCCACAAAACAGGTTTTCAGAGTACCCGGATCAATATGCTTCTTTGCACCAATCCAACAGTGGTCCTCTTTTGTTGAATCTGTAGTCACATTTACAGGAACAATATTTTGGTTTACCTTTTTGTCTATTGTACTTAAAATGTCCTTAATGAGCAAAATGGAACCAAAGTAATCTTTTTGCTGCATGAAGCAACTTGAACTTGATTCTGATGTCCTACGTATGCGTGTTTGGATGAAGAAAATTGCATTTCCTAAAAAAAAAAAAAAAAAAAAAAAAAAAATCCAACATACTTGATATGGTCCAAGACTGTAATCTAGTTTATATCAAACAGGTGTAATTTCACCCTGTATGAATAGGAAATAGTTGTGGTTTTAATGAATGAGATACAGGGGTGAGTGATTAGACCTAGAAGGAATTAATGAGCAATATAAACTGTGGGTCAAAAAAATAAATTTACCAGAAATTAGAAGCTTGAGGTTTAAAATAGTCACAGTGCAGATTACTCCTTAATCTTAAAACCCAGCTGCTGCTTCTAATAAGCAGCCTGTTTTTCAGAACAGCTGTTAATTTACTTCTTAAGGTTTGTTGATAAAGTCTCACTTATTTCTCATTTTGAAGTTCTTCACAGGCAGCAGAGTGGGGTGTGTCACTGGAAATGTATCTGCCGATTTCTTTTGCTTTGGCAAATTCATACCCAGAGGTTTATTGGTGTTTTTGGTTTATTTGCCATGTCTTAAAGTTTTCAAAAATATCACAAGTTCACATCACACGTTCATTTCAGCCTTTATTTCAGGATACAGACAAATCACCTCAGTATTTGTTAATGTACTGGGAATGTGTTGCTTTCAGAACAACATTTGGAATGTGTGGTGGTTTTGGCCCGGTTAATACTCCTCTCCCTCCTCATCCTCCTCTCCCACACTGTCGGTGCCCACCTCTTCGTAATCCTTCTCCAAAGCAGCCATATCTTCTCTGGCTTCGGAGAACTCTCCCTCCTCCATTCCCTCTCCGACATACCAGTGGACGAAGGCTCTCTTGGCGTACATGAGATCGAACTTGTGGTCAAGTCGGGCCCATGCCTCGGCGATGGCTGTGGTGTTGCTCAGCATGCACACGGCTCTCTGCACCTTCGCCAGATCTCCTCCAGGAACCACAGTTGGAGGCTGGTAGTTGATGCCCACCTTGAAGCCTGTGGGGCACCAGTCCACAAACTGGATGGTGCGTTTGGTCTTGATGGCGGCAATGGCAGAGTTGACGTCTTTCGGCACGACATCGCCACGATACAGCAGACAGCAAGCCATGTATTTACCATGACGTGGGTCACACTTCACCATCTGATTAGCTGGCTCAAAGCATGCATTGGTGATGTCAGCCACAGAAAGCTGTTCATGGTAGGCTTTCTCAGCAGAGATCACTGGAGCATAGGTGGCGAGGGGGAAGTGGATGCGAGGATAAGGCACCAAGTTGGTCTGGAACTCTGTCAGATCAACGTTCAGGGCTCCATCAAAGCGCAGGGAAGCAGTGATTGAAGACACAATCTGGCCAATGAGCCTGTTCAGGTTGGTGTAGGTTGGTCTCTCAATGTCAAGGTTTCTTCGGCAGATATCGTAGATGGCTTCATTGTCCACCATGAAGGCACAGTCGGAGTGCTCCAGGGTGGTGTGGGTGGTCAGGATGGAGTTGTAAGGCTCCACTACTGCTGTAGACACCTGGGGGGCCGGGTAGACAGCGAATTCAAGTTTGGACTTTTTACCATAGTCAACAGAGAGACGTTCCATCAGTAGGGAGGTGAAACCAGAGCCGGTACCCCCACCGAAGGAGTGGAAGATGAGGAAACCTTGCAGACCAGTGCACTGGTCAGCCTGAAAAAAAAAAATAAAATTAAAAAAAAAAAATTGTGTCCATATAGCCAAACAATAATAACTGCACTAAGTTAAGAACCTTTTAAGAGCTCAAAATCCTGCAAGATTAAAATTGCTCAGCAAACTCACCAATTTACGTGTCCTATCGAGAACGAGATCTATGATCTCCTTGCCGATGGTGTAGTGACCACGAGCATAGTTATTGGCGGCATCCTCCTTTCCTGTAATCAGCTGCTCGGGGTGGAACAGCTGACGGTAGGTTCCTGTACGCACCTCATCTGTAAAGGGTCAATTAAAAAAAAAAAAAAAAAAAAAAAAAAAAAAGTTGGGAGTGACCACCAATTCACAATGTCAAATACTTCTAAAGTATTGCTCATCTACAGATTGCTGACCAATGACTGTAGGTTCCAGGTCAACAAAGATGGCTCTGGGAACATGCTTTCCTGCCCCGGTCTCACTGAAGAAAGTGTTGAAGGAGTCATCCCCTCCTCCAATAGTCTTGTCAGACGGCATCTGGCCGTCTGGCTGGATCCCATGTTCAAGACAGTACAGCTCCCAACATGCATTGCCCATTTGGGCTCCAGCTTGGCCAACATGCATAGAAATACACTCACGCTAAAGAGAAAAAAGGAGAGAAGGTTTTAGTGGTTGAAGAATTGACACATTGCTTTGAAATGGTTGATGAGTCACAAACAAAAAAATAAAACCCCTTCATTACTGGACCTATATTCTGTGTTTATTATCCACCCATGTTTACATACTGTTAGAATGTTTGCACACAGCTTGAATTACTTAAATACTCTGCTGTTACTGGAGTACAACTTAAGGGCACATGTTGGTGTAACTGAAACATAAAAAAAAAAAAAAGGGATGTCTCCATTGTGTCTTGGTTTTCAAAAGAAAAAAATAGAATATTTGGCAGACAAGGAAGGCAATGGGCCAAGAAGACAGGAAATTCTTACCCCCACCTCCTCATCCAGTTGCCCCTCCCTTTCCCTCTCCCATCCCCCTGTCTGGACCTCTCTCCTCCCCCATTCTGGTCACAGCTGCATACTATAGTGCTGTGTAACACTTAGTGATGTCCCCCTTTCCCTCCCTCCCTCTCCATCCACATTTCTCAAAGCAGAGTCCCTACAAAATGTCCGCCATCGAACTCACTGCAGGCAACACCCCACCCCTTTTCTCTTTCCGTTTTATTTCATCCCTCCCACTGCCACGATTACCATGATCGATCCCACTGACAAAAGACAGCCTAAAGCTACATTTTCCCCCTTATTTGGATTTGTTTTCTGCTTTTAGACAAGACAATGACATGAAACACATCTGGGAATGGGAAAAAAAGTTGTTACATATAAAGTGTCCCTAATCGGCTCTAGTAGTTTCAACTCCACATGACTTATTATTATTTTTTTTTTATCTTACAATTATTCTCGCTTCCTGATTCAAAAATGTTCAATAAGCACCCTGTAAATAGCTTTATTGTATAAAACGCATTCCGATTGGCTATGGCGTGCAAGAACAAAAGTTCCTTTTGTGTCAACGTTTATTGCTAGAGAGGCAAATGAGCATTGTAGAGGTTTCACACGTTTAAGACAAACAATGAAAACAGACAGTGGAAATTTCCATGCCATGTCATCAGACAAACAACTACTCACCATTTTGTCTGCTTGTCCTTCTACTGACGATGAGGATTCAGACACAAGGAAGAAGTGCAGAAAAAAGGGAGAGCCGGGGCTTATATAGGCAAGGGTGTGAAGGGGGCAGGCAGTAGACCGCAGAAAGCAGCTGCAGAGTTTATTGGTGGGAGGAAACAGCAGTTCAGAGAAAAAAAGAGGGGAATTTCCTGACAGCGCTTTTCATTGTAGCCACCCTTAAAGCTGCAGTAGGCAACCTTTGTAAGAATGTTTTTTTTTTTTTTACATACTTGTTAAAACTGTCACTTTCTTCTGACGGTAGAATAAGAGACAGATAATATCTGGAAGTGGTAGGACCACATTGCAGTGGCGCTTGTGCCATTTGCAGAAATACACCGCTCCTGGCCAGAAACAACCTGTAAGAGCCAGGAGGAGCGTCTCAGCAGTGCCAAGTCACGCTCATGTACGCACTGCTCAAACCCCAAAGAAGATCGCTGTTTCACCTTCTTATCTGTTTTCTGTTCTTCTGAGCACCTACCACGGGTAAATACACTGTATTGAAATGTTTGATCGATAATTTCTTGGGCTAGCTGTGCGTTTTCTGGAACAAATCTGGCCGGAAATTGCATACGTTTTACCTTGCGGTTTTGAGATTTTATTTTGTATTTCCTCAAAGCGGATGTGCTTTACTTTGCGAACAAGACTCTCTTCCTGTCTGACTCATGACTCTCCATTCAAATTGTTGCATAGCTCCAACCGATAGACCAGGGGGGTCCACCTTGGTTGGAACTACGCATGGCACCAGGTAGAACTGCAAGTGAATCTGCCTGACCACATTCACTTCCATTAGATGTAACTGCTACGACTTCATACAATCTGATTTTCTGTCGGATAGGACACTAGTTTGGATTTGGTGCGTCTTGGCCGTACGTCCATGGTTTTCTCCGTACGCCTTACTGCAGCTTTAAACACATCTATACTGTGTTTAGAGCATTGATAAAACCATTACAAGATATAAAGAAACAATGTTTCTTACCTTTATGACCTTCTATGCACATTTTATTGTTTCCCCATGTTGAGACTTTTGTGAACATTACCTAAACACGAACAAGATTATTTGATGCCTTGAATCGACGTTTCATGTATAAGCACACATTTAGCAAGAGTAAACTTTCATGGTTGTTTCCTCACACTTGCCTGCACAGCCTGAAAAAAAGCATTACGTAATTGAAGTAATAATCACAAAAAGTTGAATTGGATGGAGAGGGAAAAAAAACAGTTTTATTCCAGGCATAGAATGGGACAAACAATTTGCATAATTATATAAAAAGTGGAGAGGGTCAGAAAGCATAATGCATAGTATAATGCTAAAGCACAGCATTAAATGGTAAGGCACAGTGCAGTGCTTATGTATATTATTTATTAATTCGGGAAACACAGTAACAGCACTGAAGCAACTGTAATACATCATAATGAGAGACTAATCAACATGAAACTGCCCTATTAGTATCACAAAGCTGTTATTCATACATGCATGCAAAAGTGAACTGGGAGCCTTTTGTTGCCATAGCTCGCTGTCTGAGAATGAGCTGTATAAACAACACCAGCCAGTGAGGACATCAGTTATTTTCTATGGTTCTCACTCTCACTGAGTCATAGCTGAATGATACGTAGAAACCGACATAGGAGCCCTTTCATAGCTTACATTCCTCATGGGAGATGATCCTAGGATGGGGTGGGGCGCAAAGTGGAAGGTTTGGTCTAAGTTTTCTATTCTGACAAAAAAAAGCTGAAAGAAATCTTGAAACAAAAGCAGCAAGGGTAAGCTGTTCAGGTCGGATTTTTTAGGTGACACCAAACCACATGGTTATAATAAAATCCATACATTTTCAAGATAGACAGGGCTCAGCCTCAAGTGAAATGAAATGAATTTTATCAGAGTGCCACAATACAAACCTTCAGTTCATACTGTTCACATGTGTATCATTAATGTGATCTAATGATAAAAAATGTTGGGTTTGCATATATTTTGTAGTTTTGTGAGCGAGTACCCAACTCATAAAACCAGGAAGAAATCTACAAATTTTGCCTTAATGTCGGCTTAAAAAAAATCAGTATTCCTCTTCATCATTCTCGTCCTCAACACTGTCAGCTCCCACCTCTTCGTAATCCTTCTCCAAAGCAGCCAGATCTTCTCTGGCTTCGGAGAACTCTCCCTCCTCCATTCCCTCTCCGACATACCAGTGGACGAAGGCTCTCTTGGCGTACATGAGATCGAACTTGTGGTCAAGTCGGGCCCAGGCCTCGGCGATGGCCGTGGTGTTGCTCAGCATGCACACGGCTCTCTGCACCTTCGCCAGGTCTCCTCCAGGAACCACAGTTGGAGGCTGGTAGTTGATGCCCACCTTGAAGCCTGTGGGGCACCAGTCCACAAACTGGATGGTGCGTTTGGTCTTGATGGCGGCAATGGCAGAGTTGACGTCTTTCGGCACGACGTCGCCACGATACAACAGACAGCAAGCCATGTATTTACCACGACGTGGGTCACACTTCACCATCTGATTAGCTGGCTCAAAGCATGCATTGGTGATGTCAGCCACAGATAGCTGTTCATGGTAGGCTTTCTCAGAGGAGATCACTGGTGCATAGGTGGCCAGAGGGAAATGGATGCGAGGATAAGGCACCAAGTTGGTCTGGAACTCTGTCAGATCAACGTTCAGGGCTCCATCAAAGCGCAGGGAAGCAGTGATTGAAGACACAATCTGGCCAATGAGCCTGTTCAGGTTGGTGTAGGTTGGTCTCTCAATGTCAAGGTTTCTTCGGCAGATATCGTAGATGGCTTCATTGTCCACCATGAAGGCACAGTCGGAGTGCTCCAGGGTGGTGTGGGTGGTCAGGATGGAGTTGTAAGGCTCCACTACTGCTGTAGACACCTGGGGGGCCGGGTAGATCGCGAACTCAAGCTTTGACTTTTTACCGTAGTCAACAGACAGCCTCTCCATTAGCAGGGAGGTGAAACCAGAGCCGGTACCCCCACCAAAGGAGTGGAAGATGAGGAAACCTTGCAGACCAGTGCACTGGTCAGCCTGAAAAATCACATATTTACATATGTTAAGGCACAAAAATATAGCATGTTTGGCATACCACAAACGTATGTCCTAAGCACATTTAGTCCCACCAGTTTGCGTGTTCTGTCCAAAACAACATCTATGATCTCCTTGCCAATGGTGTAGTGTCCACGGGCATAGTTGTTGGCAGCATCTTCCTTTCCTGTAATCATCTGCTCGGGGTGGAACAACTGACGGTAGGTTCCAGTACGCACCTCATCTAGACAACAAACCAAACACATTTGCTGAAAAAATATACCTCACATTAAAAATAGTCAATATTGCACTGAATGATCTTCGTAATGGCACCATTAATTTTTTAGCAGCTAAAGCAGGCAATGTATCTCACTATGGTGCATTTAATTGTATAAAACTGAAAGAAATTATATTTAAGCTATCAAATATCCATACCTATAGCATTAATATGCCATGTAGAAATAATTCACTGACCAATGACAGTAGGTTCTAGGTCGACAAAGATGGCCCTGGGAACGTGTTTTCCTGCCCCTGTCTCACTGAAGAAGGTATTAAAGGAGTCATCCCCTCCAGTGGTCTTGCCATCTGGTAATTGTCCATCTGGCTGGATTCCATGTTCCAGGCAGTACAGCTCCCAGCAAGCATTACCAATCTGAGCCCCAGCTTGGCCCACATGAATAGAGATGCATTCACGCTGCAGAGACAGCATTATATTTACCTTTCCTTAACTATTTCTTCATTTTTATAGAGATACACATAAACAAAACAACAGAAATGAAAAGTTCAACCTAAAATAAACATACTACGTACTTCCAACAATTGCTGAGAAACCGTGATCTTACCATGGTGTTTGTCTCCTGCCTGACGTTCAGGTATCAGAAAGAGGATGTAGTGGTGGAAACGCCCGCTTCCCTCTGCTTTTATACACAGCAGGTACAGCTATGATGTACGGTGATTCAATCTGACATGAAATCAGAGAACTTTACTTGTGAGACCCGGATAAGTTCGCCCATTTTACAAACATACACACAATGCTAAAGCAGGTCACCACCCTAGTCATTATGTGTGGTGTTTTGTTCCCTTGTGTGCGCACCTCCTATTTCAGAAGGAAGAAGCAAAACCACAGATTCAGAGGGGGGATTTAAACCTCAAAACAAAGAGTCTTTTTGCTCTGAATTTTGTTGGGGTTATTATACGTTTGATCTAACAGAATCGGAAAGGGGTCTTTGTCAAAGATTGACAGTATAAGTTCTCAACATTTTTTGTTTTTTAAACTGGATGTGAATGGGCAAGATTTTCCAATAATAGCAACATGGATAAAATGTGAACCTGGTAATTTGATCAAAATTATCATTAAACTATAAGAAAAGCACCCTAAATAGAAATATTTATTCTATCTTAAGTGATACTGCGAATGTGAAACCTATTCTACCTTCCTAATGGCGTTTATAGTTTCTAAAAAGGAATATGATACATGTAAACGGCCTCATGGGACCCCAGGGTTTTTAACATAGAACAGATAGTAACTGCCTCCTAGGCTTCATTGTATACCACAAACAAAAGTCAACAATATAAAAAAAATGTCAAGTTGAGCTAGAAATTTCCTTTATTACATTTGAATTCTTATTTTTGGGTGTTTAAGGTAGCGGTCAAAACCAAAACTGGGTAAGCTGCCATAGTTTTGAAGACAGATAGCGCAGGTTTAGGATTTTAAAACAAGTCAAACTACTTTCACGTCCTGGAAGCACCTGTATTATCCGTACTTTAAACTGCATGGGGCTGTTGACTCAGTAAGAGCCTTTGTGTCTGACAAATCTCTGAAAGAGTGTGTGACTGGTTTGGTAAAAAGTTCAAATCTTTGTGACTGAGTCGTGAGAAAAAATATCTGAAGGCTTTTGAGTCTTTTGATCATAAGAGGGGACAATATTAAAATGGTGCATGGTCAGGGCCATTGTTTGTCTTTAGTAGGTGAACTGACAAATGTCATTTTGGAACTTTTTTTTTTTAAAGAATCAAATTAAAAAGCATGTGGGGAAAGAATGCAAAGTTATCTCATCTAGAGAGTGTTATAATGTATATTTTAATACAATACCATTGTTAAAAAAACTCAGGTTCACAACTTACTCCTTTATTCCAATTCAGTTCAGTTCATTTTAGTTACATAGAGCTAATTCACAACACATGTCTCAAGGAACAAAATCAATTTAACTGAATTATACAGACAGATTCAAAGTGAATGAAATTAATTTGATTTGATTCTAGTTATCACACCATATGGGCAAATTTGGATTATCATTAAGTGGTCACAAAGTTTTCTATCTAGGAAAACTTTGTAGGGTGCACCAAGTCACCGACTTGCAGATTTCCCTCCTGGATGAGCATGTAGTCAAACCCTGACTGCCCCCGAGAGGTTTTGGCTTAGTTATAAAGCTCTGACCCACTTCCATTGTGTGAGACTATGGGTTTTTCCTGTATAGGTCCTTCCCACTCCAGGACAATTAGGTGTTTTCATAAACAGGCCAGAGAAATTCCAGTGTTGGACAACACAGAAAGAGTCGCAGGACAAAGTAAAATTAGGTGTTAGACAAAAAAAACAACATATTAAATCAGAAGTGTAACCATGTTATTCAAGATAAGACATGAAACAGGTTATGTTAAAACGGACAGACATATTAAATCTAAGACATTATTAGAAAAGTTGTTTCAAAGCACTTGTACTGGCTTAGGCTTCGACACTGATGGGACATCTGTTAACGTACCAAGGTAAGTCCTTCCGGCCAGGCAAGGAGAGTTTTATTCAGGAAAAACCACCCATGACAGAGGCCGATGATAACTCTGGCAGCTGGAGAAATCCACAGCTCAAGTGGGAGGATTGCTTTACTCGCAAACTATTTGCTGTGGAATCTGCAAATCTGGCCATCATGGAAGATTGGCAAGGAGAAAGCTATGTTTTAGAGTCATGAGAAGCACAGTTTAACATTTGACACAGGTCATGTAGGGGGACTTTGTAAACTTTCATATATGTCCCTTTTCTTCAACTTCAGATGTCTGCATTCATTTTGTGTAGATTTCAATAAAATATATTAACATGATACAATGTGAAGAAGTGGGTATGAAGACCTTTGCACGGCTTTGTAAGTAAGAGTTGAGACCAAAGGCTTTTTGACATGGCCCATTTGGGAAAAGCAGAGATTTGAATGAGAACATCTTGAATCATATGAGGTGGGATTCTGGCCCAACTTCCTGTGAAAGTAAAAGCTTTGAAGTTACTTCAGAGCACATGGGTTCAGTTCATGGGCAGTAAACCTTTGATGTGGTTTTGAATACACTGTGGGCTTAAGAGCTAAATCTACAGGTCATTTTGTACCTTAGGCAAACACAAGCTACTGCCAAACATTCACCCCTCAAAATATAAAACATGTTCTTTGAGATGTTCCTCTATTTTCTGCCTTTGTTTCTTCTAACTGAGTCTGAACAAATGAATAAAGATTTCAGAAAGGTGCCGAGATGTATGCATAAGTGTTTAGGTGTTACTCTTTACTTAATTGTTAAGGAGTTTCATTCTATGTAATTTAAGGACATGTTTTTTTTTTTTGTTTTTGACTCTTTCAGTTTCCTATTTAATGTGTTATTATAAAGTAAAAAATAAAATAAAATTATAGGTCATCTGGACGGGTTCTTTTTGTTGAAACATTTTGTCTCTTTTCCTAGAGACTTCTTTAGTCTGAGGAGTGGAGATGCATCAGGATATCTTTTTAAAGGATACTATAACTCTTTGGGGAAAAGATTAAATATAGGGACAGTCATAGAGCAGAACAGAAGGTGTCAAAGATCAGACTGATCCTGCTTGTGTTGATGCTCACCTACAGCATCTGATACTTTCAAATCCACCATTTCAACGCTGCCTGACTAAGAGGCAGAGATCTTCTTTATGTATGCTTGTACTTTTCATTGAGTGCAAAGTGGTATCAGTGAAATTCCTAGTGATTAAGGCTGATACTGATCAAACAGCACACTACCGGTTCTATGAACTACGACCCCTGGCGTTCAAAATGTTAAACTGCAAAGAAAGTTACACAAAACGCAGGACTGGCTGCGTTTTGGTTTGACCCATATATATATATACAAAACTGTTGGGAGTGCTGTAAGATTCCGAGACAGAAGATGGACAAGGAATAAATAAGCTAAAATATATAGGTTAGATAGCAAGAAAATATCCCAGTATCCAATGGGTGTTGTTCCTCCGTGGCTATATCCTGAGGGGACGATTGGGTCCTTGAAATGAAAAGTTTGAGTTTACAAACTGAATGAAGTTGAGGTAGAAAACATTCTATATCTGAGAAAATACTTTACCTTAAAATATACACATATGGTTTTAACAACAAAAAGGGTGTGTAGGAATAGTTATATGTGCACCAGAGTTTCAAATATGTATACCCAAACATGGTATTTCATGATGTATTTATTTATTTAATATTGATTGTTCCCCTTAACCCTCTATACTGCGTGACACCATGGAATAAATAAATACAGAGTGAAATAATTAAATGTATATTCAAATGAATTTATTTAACTAAATCAAATGTAATTATTTAATGTCATCATTTCAAAGGCACATTTAATTGTCTAATGGCACGTTACATAATTTAATGGTACAGTTAATAAAGAAATTGTAAATTTATTTATTCAATGGAACATTCAAAGATACATTTATTTATTTCATTCTACATTTCATTATTTCATGGCACATTTATTTATTTCATGGTACGCGGATTATACATTTAATGGGGCATTTAATGGTGCATCTATTTATTTCATTCTACATTTGTTTAGTTAATTTTACAATTCATTTGTTTTCATGGAACATTTATTTTTTTTCATGGTATATTTACATTTATTTATTTCACGATATATTTATTTTTCCAATATTGTCCCCGTCAACCCTCCATACCCATCAGCCCGGCAGATGGCGGTAATACACCGTGATTGTAAGCCGCCAATAAAGCCAACAGAAGAAGAAGAACCCGCGAGACGCTCCCTTTCTGTTTGCTGCAGCAAGGTCCTTCTACGCAGTTCGGTACGCAGTAGTCCTACGCTCAGCACTTACTCTACTACTACTCCACCATGGTGAGTACGACTCCGTCTGCTTGCCTTAGAGAAACCTCCGCCGCCAAGCTTTGTTTGTGCCGCGTGTCTTTTTGGACTGATCCTGGTAAATGCGCGGATGTTGGCTTTCTGCTGCGGCCTCCTCAAGCAGAAATAGCGGCGTTGGCCCTGTGGCTGTCAGTAAAAAGCTGAGCTTGTTGAATGATCAGGTGCTGATGACTTGTCTGTACCAGCACCTGATGATGTGGGGGGGAAAAAAAACATTTAATCGACATTCAGTATGACAACTACTTTATTTGCAATCCCGAAGACAATTAAGTGCGTCGACTTATCTGACTGTAAATGTGCTTGTTAACTTTAAAATGAAATGCCTGGGTAAAATCCCAGTTATCTGGGTCGTCGTAACAGCAATCTGGCTTAAATCCGAGGCAGCCGGGTTTACGCTGAGCTCTTTCCGAAAGCGTTTCGACACCGACCTATCCGGGGAGTCTTGGCCAATTCCGTTTGGCACGCGCTTGAGCAACCTGCAACCAGCTCATGTGAGTTGGAACTGCAATGTTTAAATAAATACTTGGTGTAGTGTACGAACATGCCCGCTGAAGAAGGCGTGCTTCATCACAAAAACCAGTTGCAACAAAGATAATGCAAATAACTCCGCAAAGCAGGAAAACCTGACCAATTTAGTCTGAACATGTTTCTCCAACAGCCTAATAAGTGCATTTTGCATAATAAATAGCATTTTGCAACAGTAAGAAACAGAATGCTATACAAACATGAGTCTTTTGGAGCAGACCTCTGTTCCATGTGTTTATGGTTGCTCTATGTAATGTAAATATGGCTCGTTATCCCCCTGGGCTGCTGTAAAAGACTCATGACAACAGTGTTTACTGAGTACACTGGAGCAGCATGTCTGCCCAGCTCCTGATCATATAAAGCAGATGCTTTTTAAAATGAAGTTCCTTTTGTTGTTGTGGTAGGCGTTTTTTTTCCCCTTTTGATCAGATAAATGTTAATATGGCAAAGTGGGACAGAAAAGGTTCAATCAGAATATTAACCAGTTATCCCCCATGTTTACCTGCTTAGTGTTAATTCTGATGGACTGGTACAAAACGGGCCATTCAGGCTTGTTTTGAAAGAACTAGGTTTGAAAGAGAGGCTTACCTAGGAAACTATGTGGAATCAGCAGCTCCTACAGTCAGCACTCACTGTGCAGCTGATTCTGAACAATAGTGGTTTTAGTTTTTTTTTTTTTTTCCTTTTTTTCTTTTTTTTTCTGACGCACAAGGTTAAGGAACTGTTGAGCATTAAAACCTTTGCATCTAACTCAAAGGTTCTCATACATTTTACAGGTACCACTTCCAACTACTGCATGCTGACGTTTTTAAAGCATTTGTATAATGGGAGCTGGAGCTGTCGAGTTTGTTGTGTTTTTGTGTCATTACAAAAGCGGGCTTGGTTGACATCACTTTGTGTTCCGTTTTTGCCCAGCGATTGACATCTCCCTTTTTAAAAGTCTGAAAACGTGGGAGGAAGGTCCCCCTCAAATCAGCAGCACTCGAAATGAGAAAAACAAAGGTCAACCCCAACCTCAAACCCCAACGGGACAGAAGGTCCTTCTGTCCCCAGTGGGAATGACAAGTGCAGAATGACTAGCCAGGAAGTCGACAGCGGAGGACAAACTGAAGTGCATTGGCAACAAAAAAAAATCCAGATCTTCCAAAAATTAAATCTTCATAAATTGCAAATTTGAAACAGATAAAAACGACTTATCGACAAAACCCTATGAAATATGCATTACTTGCTATAAAATTTGGTTTCAAAAGGTTTATGTTGTGAAACATTTGATTTTGAAATGTTTCTTCTGCCTTCATTTGCTTTTTCTTTGTAATCCTCTTTTATATGTTTTTTTTTTTTTTTTTTTTTTTACTTTTTTTTTCTATTTTATTCTTTAAAATACCAAACTTTACACATAACTTTATATTTGTTTGGTCTTATTGCATCAATTTCTCAAATTGAATCAGATGTTATGATCAAACAGTTTCTCATATACTTTTTACAATTAATGGATTTTTTTTTTTTGACTGACAACTTTTTTGGGGTCGGGTCACGGGGGTAGCAGCCTAAGTAGGGAGGCCCAGACTTCCCTCTCCCAGCCACTTGGGCCAGGTCCTCCGGGGGAAGCCCAAGGCATCCCCAGGCCAGCCGAGAAACATAGTCCCTCCAGTGTGTCCCGGGTCATCCTCTGTGTCTCCTCCTGGTGGGACGTGCCAGGAACACCTCACCAGGGAGGCGTCTCTAAAAACAAATAATTCCGAAAAATCTGGCCATGTGGTGATTTCTAAAAACTCAGTTGTCGAGCCTGCGAGTGTACATGACAAGATGGACCTTTTGGGTCCAGCGCATCAGTCTGAGACAATTAATGCGGCGCTAACGTCACATGTGCGACCATTGTTATAGACGTGGCTTATAGTAGAGTAAAAAATTTATGCTGTCACAGAATTACTGATTTCAACATTGGTGTTGTAATTGACTGTTTACACAATGTGTCTAATTATTCTTAAACTGGACAAATTCACTAATAACCTGCACCATAACACCGTACACATTAACCTGCACCGTAACACCATACACATTACGTGTACTAGTGTTGTCGCCATAGTCGCTACTTTTTTTTTTTTTTTTTCAAATGGAAAGATGAGAGAAAAATCATTACTGACTTTGTTAATAAAAAAATCTTAGAACAATAACATAATCAATCAGTAAATGAAATACCACAAAGAAAAGCTTTTCTAATGTACACAATTTTAAAATAAAATAAGAGATTCAAAACACTAACATTTCCTTGTTGCACTCACACTTTTAGAACAGTGAAATAGAATTTAAAAAAAATACTAGGCTTTTCTTATTGCACTCGATACTTACTTATTCACACTGAATAAAATTGTTTAAGTTAGAACAATGAGAACAAATGCACTTATTTGAAATTTAAAATAAGCTAGTAATACATTTTTAATTTGGAGATTAAAGTCATAATATTGCCAGAATAAAGCGGTGATAATATGAGAGCAAAGTTGTGATATTACCAGGGGGGGAAAAACTTTCTATAATGAGAAGAAAGATTTGCTAATTATCAAGATCTGACGTGATGTGATCAGCTCAAACAAACTGCATACTCACCCTGAGCACAGCATTTTAATGCGGGGGTGGGGGGAGACTGCTCTTTCTCTTCAAGCAGGGATTTATTTTGGTGCAGCGACGGTTCAATGAAATAATAACATCCTGCTTTTTAAACCAGGGCAGGATCAGTGGCAGCTTTGCACATGTGATTCATTTGAAATGTGGACATGCAGTGGAACGAGTCTCCTTCGGCAGGCGGGCTGCAGGCAGCAGTAGGACGAAGCACTGACTTCATTGCTTGGGAGGGGCAGGGCTTGCAGCAGCACCTACTGCTTGCTAAAAACATTAAACTACCGACCGATTGGTTTTTATTAGTGCTATCAAACAATTAAAAAATTGCATGATGTCAATAGTTAAAAAGAAAAAAAATGCAATTAATTTGTGATTAATCTCTTGTTAGTTTTGAAAGTGTAAAGCCTATTTGGGCATTTTTAATATGTAATTCTGCAGTAAATGACACGAGTAAAAACATGCTTGTACTATTCATTCATTTATTTATTTATTTTTCTACATTTTTATCTTTCAAGCACTTTTCATAAATTGGAATGAAAACATCCTGGTGCTATATAATGGCTAAATCATTAATCATAACGCCCTGATGTTTACACAGTGTGTAAATAAATACCTGTTTTCATGCTGAAACATTTTTTTTCCCTCTTAAACAAAGATATACATGGTATTACGTTAGAATTATATTTTAATAAAGTCGCAAGTTTAAATTCTTTTTTTTCAGTCTCACACATCTAATCCTGAGCTTTCACACCAGTAAAAACAAAGTGTTTTTTTTTTCATACATTTTTTTTATTTTTAAAGCCTGTAAAAAAGTTTACAATTTCCAGGTGATTCCAGAACACTTGGCTTGCATCTGGGGCAGGAGCTTAATACCTTATGAAAGGGAACTGTTTAGCACAGCTTCGTGTGCTGACACTGTAACTCCAGGGTACCTCGTTTGGCAATGTGATTCAGCTTTAGTTTGTCAAATATAGAGACAACAAATTAAAACATTAAAGTATGGGTTGAGTTTATGCAATGTTGTCAGCATGTAAAAACTCATCTTCAGAACCAATCTCTGCTCAAAATGGTGATCTGCACCGCATAATCTACTTTCAGCAGTTATCACCGGTGATTTCAACCGTAAACTGCAGAAAATACAGGCAACATTGCTCCCTCTGCCTTTACTCCCATCGGATCCTATGTCAGTCTAGAGGATCAAAGACCCAGCCAATATGGTGGCGATGCAGGATGCGCTCCAGTGCGTAATGAGGCGGAGGGATATTTTAGCTGGTTATACTCTCGGTGTCTGTAGTGCAGCAGCGCAAGCGGGTCTCTTTATAACTCGTATTTATCGTCACTTATTTTAGGGCCCAATAAGCGACTTCACTTTCCGAAACAATCCCAAAATACCGCAACCGGCAGCTCACAGAATTTACAAGTGACTTTAGAAAAAGGAAGCCCAAAGTCGCTCATAATAAGCGGACTTGGCAACAGTGAGCGCGGGTCTGTTATGCTACAGTCTATAGCATTCTCGGAACTACGGAAAGCGCCAAGGGTAAAAGAAACAGTCAGCCAAGGGTAAAACAGAAAACTCACTAGTTGGTTTTAAAAAAAGGAAAAAAAGTCACTGGAGAGGTCTGAAAACGCGCTAAATCTAGCGACAAAGTTGCTGAGTTGTCAACAGTGTCTCTCCCTCACCGAATTTAGTACCGTTATACCGAACAACCCTAACGTGAACTATACAATTATATAATGGCTTCATCCAAAAACATCTAATTATAGCTCCTAGCTTCTGTTCCTTCATCTTTCATGAGGTCAACAGGAACAACTCTTATCGTGGGTAGAAAAGGAGTTTCAGACTGTTGTGCTGATTTTGGACAGCCTTTAACACATATACGTCATTATGTGACGGAAACGCACATGGATGATGCGAGTCAACTCCTGGCCTACATCCATCCGAAAAAACGGCTACAAAACAAGCATGTTAGACAAATGTAGCGAACGGCTGAAGCTCTCCATAACACAAACCAAAACATAAGGTGTGTAAACTTATACAGACTTTCTAGTTCGAACAGTAACCGGTCCAACTGTCTATTGTCGTATTGAACAGAGTTCACAAAAGCCCCAGTTTCACCGGCTCTGTTTGGGCACACGGCACTCAGCTCCACCCACTTGCAAGTCAGGATTCTCGCCTGCGCATGTCAGCGTAATGGACCGTTACGCTGAAAGTCATATAAAGTTACGCTGAAATCAGGCTGACGGTCAGTATGACACAGATGTTTGAGAGCAACATGGAAAAGTCAGTAAAGCTCTTGAACATGCTGCTATAAACCTCTCAATCATCATAAGCTAGCGCTAGCTATTGTTAGCATGACACAAAGCCCCTTTAAGCTGCATTATACAACACTTTGCTCCAGGTAAAGCATTGTATTGTGCCCCCTCAATACACGGGCACAATGCTGTTCAACATCACCATTATTTTTGAAAGGATTCTTACCGGCTGACACAGGTTTTAGCTTAGCGGTACACTGCCCCCTATGCGTCTGGCATGTTTAAAACACTCAGTGGGCAATTTATTTGGGTTTGTTTGGATGACACATTTTCTAAAAACAATCCTGTGTTTACAATATTTTTAAAAAAACAGAAGACCCAGCTACGTGTGTACAAGGCATAGGTTTATACACCGTTTGCCATGGAAGTGATTGGAGCACCTGATTTCAATGATTTGGAGTAGTGACGGAATACTTTTGGTAATATCGTGGTTATACAAATGCAGAAACACTGGACCAGGTGTACTTTCTATGGGAAAGAAAACAAAGCAGCAGTAAAAAATGATGTATAAATTTAGAGTTGAGAAAAATGGATAGTTTAGTAAAAGCACCCTGTTGCTTCTCCAGCGACACAAGCCTGTTGCAGTCCTGAATTTCATTCTAGAAATGTAATTGGATTTTACATTTATTTTATAATTTAGGTACATTAACGGGTAAGGAGGTTTGGTTGACTACTCAGATTTCCTCAGTGTGCCTTTTACTCTTCGCCATAACCCTAGGTTTTATTCAACTTCTTCATACATTTCTAAGACATTTTGACACAAACATGGCAAGACTTTACTTGATTTAAATAACTATTTAAATCAATAATAATTCCTGCCAGAACAGTTAGCCGATAAGCTGATTTGGCTGTTTTCTGGTGCCGCATCTAGTTGAGTCTCAAAGGTCATCTTTAATTAATTTATGTAATGTGGTCAGAGTCTCACTCTTTATTTTTATTCTCACAATGTGACTCCAAGTCCTGAGCACTTTTTTTAAAACCCTTATTTTACGTCACCACCAGAACTGGATTCTCAAATGGGTTTGACCGTACCTCGGACATATGCCTTTGCAGCCACACCCTAACCGGTTTATTTATCAAGAAAGGTTGACAATTACTTTTTTTTTTTTTTTCTAATCTAACGCTGTGTTACTTACTCATACATGGCGTGCGGCGTTTTTCTTTCCAACCCTCATCACTCAAGTATCAAAAATAGTTCTGACAAACACTTTGTGTCGACAGGATTTGAAATTGTACCTGGCAATGACCGATGTTTGACAGGCGTGCAGTCTGTGTTTACAGCAACAGTCCGCCCTTACAGCAAAGTGTCAGGTTAGCAGGACTTAACAGAAATAGCTCTGCTAGACTGAAAGCTCTGACAAGTCATGGTGGAGGGGGGTGAGGTGTATTTACCCCTTCCCAATTAATCCCATATTTTCTTAACATATTGCATCCACAAACTGCAATACATTTCTTGGTAGACAACTACAAAGTGGTGCAGAACTGTGAAGTGGAAAGGGGGGGGGGGATGCTATACATTTTAAAATGGAAATTCAGAAGAGTACAGTTACACTTGCAAGTTTTTGTACATCTAGAGGCTGATATTTTCCCATTTCTTCTTTGCGAAACAGCCCAAGCTAACGTTCACTGACTCTATATATCCAGTAGAAGCTAAGCAGATGAAATAAGGATTCCAGTTATACCATCCACCTTTCATTTAATAGTGATGGATTTAACGGTGATGCAGAACTTAAGATATTGTTTTTGTTCTTTGTGTGCAACGAAAAAAAGGGAAACAATGCGTCGTTTTACTTCCTTTTCACATTTATGCACTAATTTGTGCTGTTCAAACACATAAAATGGCAATAAAATACATTGAAAGGTTTGGTTTTGATATGACGATGTAAAACAAGATCATGAGGTTTACATACTTTTGCAAGAAACACTTGTTTTTCTTATTATTTAAATAAGGGCGGGGAAGCAAGTTATATCCAGAAATGGCTGAAACTTTGAAAACGTCTGAGCCTATGTGGTCTAATAGATTAATTATATATTCAAGAGACTCACTGAGCATGACTCAGCAGAGCTTTCAGGATGACCGCCTCCCACTGACTGTCAACTGTCGTCCCCTATCTGATCAGTGGGAAGGAAAAGTTGGGCAACATGTAAAAATAGCAGCATAACGTGAACAGAGGTTGAAATCCAGACTGTTGTCTGGGACCGGTTCCCATTCGGACATGCTTTGAGCTGTTTACATGTAATTATATTTCAGTTTATGACACAGTATTCAAATCTAGTTGGGGGGGGGGGGTAGAAATGTTAAAATGCTTTTCTAGTTAGGAACACCACCACAATGGTCCAGTAAAAAATACTTAAAACGTATAAACAAAGAATGAGCAGCATGGGAAAAGTCTCTAATGAATATCCATTTTAAATTGTCTTAGAATGCAAATGGTGACGTTAAACAAAAACCCACAGGAAGTTTATTAGTAAATACAGGATATGTATTTTTTCAATGTGAACATTAAATGGGTAACAAGCAACAAATTGCTTTCGTATTTAAATAAACAGAATATTTTTGGGTGCGCCGTATGACGGAGGTGTCGATTGGAACCGTTCCCAACTCATAAATGGCAACTCTAATATGTGGTGTGAGCTCAACCTCTGTTTCAGCCAATAAACGGGCTCATAAGTGCACACCAGCTCAGAGCAGGCAGATGAAATTCAATGACAGCTGCAGCGACTGTTAAACTTGCTTTGCTGCCATCAAGTGGCAGAAATGGGTAATAACATCGTTTCAAGACTTCAAGTCCGCTCCTCTCATTTGTGCTCCTGGAGAAATGACACATGCATAGGAAACCAAGATTTGAAATTTTTTTTTTTTTTTTCAAGAAATGTTTTATTAGAAGTAAACAAGAAGGCAGAGGAAACGATGGACATTCTCAAATTAAAATGCACAAAAAAAATCACTTTGAATAACGGATTGCTTATTTGCATATACTGCTGCCGTGTATGTTCTTGTAATGTTTTTGTTTTTTGAAAGTTTTACATGTTTCTCTTCCTTGCTCTTCTCTTGCAGCGTGAATGCATTTCTGTTCATGTGGGCCAGGCCGGCGTGCAGATGGGGAACACCTGTTGGGAGCTCTACTGTCTGGAGCACGGCATCCAGCCGGACGGCCAGATGCCGAGCAATAAGCCCATAGGTGGCCATGATGACTCCTTCACCACTTTCTTCAGTGATACTGGCAATGGGCAATACGTCCCAAGGGCAATTTTTGTTGATCTTGAGCCCACCGTCATTGGTCAGTAGTTTTTGTTCAGTAGAAATTCTGATTGAGGACTGTGTTTTGCTTTCATTTAGATGCATAAAAGTCAAATAGGGCTACTAAATGTAGGTTTTTGCATTTAAGCTATCTTTCAATGGCTTTTATTTTTGGAATTCCACATTAAATATGAATTAAATCTTTTGAGTGACATTTATAGAAACGAATTAGGACCAAACTCACCCTTGGATAACAGATTAACTTTTAAAAAGATTATTAATATGGTAATTTAATGTTGGTCATATTACCAGCCTTTATTTTTGCACAATATTTGAAGATCATCAGGAAACACTATGAGAAATGTTTTAAGACGCTGATTTAACTTATTCTTAAATTATTTATCCTCTGGTTAGATTGGGAAATCATTCAGTTACTGAGATATGCTTTTATTTTGAAATTCTGTAAACGTGAATGCCTTACGGCCATTCCACATAGGAGACGGTGTGCGCTGCGCTTGTCGCAGGGTTCAGTGCAACACTGGTCTTCGTGCCGGGGGGGAATTTTTCTATAGAACGCGCGCTGCGGTCACAGTTCAGCATAGTTGCACTTTGCTCGGCGCAGCGCTTTGGTCCGCCGTGCGCACCGCATCGTATGTGAAAGGGCGTTTAGTACTCAAACAAACCGAAGTATTCTCCCACCTAGAGTCGATAGGATACAGTAAACCATCCTGACTAACAGTGCTATGTACTACCAAATCTGCAACACGGGTAACTTCTTTAGCAACAACATGCCAGAAATTGGCTGTTTCTACTGGATCCTGTTCAAAACCAGGCAGCTATAATAAGGCTTAGCACCTACTTCCTAGAACAGGGGTCTGCAACCTGCGGTGCCGGAACCACAAGTGGCTCTTTGGACCTTCCTTAATGGCTCTTAATAATTTTGCTTTAAAATGATAAAGAACCAACTAAAGTTTTTAAATATAGATTAAATAGCAAATTCAGGTTCCTTCCCAGCAGTGTTTTTTATGGAGCAATTGCAGTGACTGTTCAATGGAGAAAATACGTCTGATAAAAAATTATATGGATAATGAATGTATAAATTTTTTTTTTATATTTTTTGAGGGAATAAATAATTAATATATAAAAGAGCTGGGGATAATTGCATATGAATAAATTCACATCTGTCAAAATTAAAAAATAAGGAGTTAAAATATTAAATGAGAATAAAAGCACATGGATACATTCTCAAAGAGTGAAATATGTTTTATATTTGGATCAGTTATTGTATAAATCACCTGTTATCTTGTTTCTTTAATGGCACATTTCTTCATTCAGCATTTCTTCTTAACTTTGGCAGGATCGTTCTTCCATATGTGAATACATCTTATAGCTAAAACTCATAACTTTTCCTCTCTTAAATGTTCAGATGAAGTGAGAACAGGAACATACCGTCAACTCTTCCACCCCGAACAGATGATCTCTGGAAAGGAGGATGCAGCCAATAACTATGCCCGAGGTCACTACACTATTGGCAAAGAGATCATTGACCATGTCCTGGACAGGATCCGCAAACTGGTAAGGCAGTAAAATCATGCCTTTGTTTTCACAGACGTATCTTTATACAGAAAGAGTTAGTCCGGCAGTGGCCGTATCCAATCAGACTCAACAACACTCCAAACAAGAAAATAAAACAAGCTGCTAAAAGAACAAGTTAATAAGCATTTATGTGTCTCTGCATTTACAGGCTGATCAGTGCACTGGTCTCCAAGGGTTCTTGGTCTTCCACTCTTTTGGTGGAGGAACAGGTTCTGGTTTCACCTCCCTGCTCATGGAAAGACTCTCTGTCGACTTTGGCAAGAAGTCCAAGCTTGAGTTCGCCATCTACCCGGCACCTCAAGTTTCCACGGCTGTTGTGGAGCCTTACAACTCCATCCTGACCACCCACACCACCCTGGAGCACTCCGACTGTGCTTTCATGGTGGACAACGAGGCCATCTACGATATCTGCTGCAGGAACCTAGATATCGAACGCCCAACCTACACCAACTTGAACCGCCTCATCAGCCAGATTGTGTCTTCAATCACTGCTTCCCTGCGCTTTGATGGAGCCCTGAATGTTGACCTGACAGAGTTCCAGACCAACTTGGTGCCTTATCCTCGCATCCACTTCCCTCTGGCCACCTATGCTCCAGTGATCTCTGCTGAGAAAGCATGCCATGAACAACTTTCTGTGGCTGAGATCACAAATTCCTGTTTTGAGCCAGCTAATCAGATGGTGAAGTGTGACCCACGTCATGGTAAATACATGGCCTGTTGTCTGCTGTATCGTGGCGATGTCGTGCCGAAAGATGTCAACTCTGCCATTGCCGCCATCAAGACGAAACGCTCCATCCAGTTTGTGGACTGGTGCCCCACAGGCTTCAAGGTGGGCATCAACTACCAGCCTCCCACTGTGGTTCCTGGAGGAGACCTGGCGAAGGTGCAGAGAGCCGTGTGCATGCTGAGCAACACCACGGCCATCGCCGAGGCCTGGGCCCGACTTGACCACAAGTTCGATCTCATGTACGCCAAGAGAGCCTTTGTCCATTGGTATGTCGGAGAGGGAATGGAGGAGGGAGAGTTCTCCGAAGCCAGAGAAGATATGGCTGCTTTGGAGAAGGATTACGAAGAGGTGGGCGTCGACTCGTATGAGGAAGAGGAGGAAGGCGAGGAATATTAAATAAAATGCCAAATAATAGTTATTAAAGAAAGGATTGCATGGTATTTTCAAATTCTAAATTATTGCTTTTACCTACTGTTGTAAACTAGCTTTTGACCTTTTTTGTGTTTTTGTTTTTGTCACAATGAAGTTACCAGTATGTTTATTCTGTTTTTCAGTGTTTAGGTGTTCGTTATTTCATGTTGACACATTAAAACACAATCTGATTTTGGACTTTATCATTGCTCAATAAATGCTCATCCTGAAAATACGTGTGTTTTTTTGCTACATGCTAATAGTACTATGGTTTTACAAGTCAGATCCACATTCTGAACTAGTTTTAATCTCCTACTGTACCTTTTTAATCCCTTGGATTTATAGGCTTCATCTTTAAGGTCTGCGATGCCACAATTTCAGGCCTAAAAATACATATTTGCATCCATAAGATAAACTTATTTGTGTGTAAACTGAAGCAGTTTACTAACTATATAAAGATTTGCTGTTCTAAAGCAGACAGATCATTTGTACAAACGTATTGGCATAGACATTTGACTAAAAGAAATATTCCAAAAGGTGCATTTTGGAAGGGTACCAATAGTTAAATGAATGCAATACATTGGCAATGGATAAAAAGAGACGGCTTAGCATAATGCTAATGTATTATGCTAAGATGCTTTAAGACTAGTCGCGTAAATGATACCAGTTTCCAGTTTTGGCAGTGAAAAAATATAGTTTATAAGCGTATAGTTTTGCTGTTTACGCCCTGACAATCACTCATTGTTAAATTAATGTAATTTCATGAAGGTAAAAAAGTATGCATACCCCTGTAGGTTTTTACAACCACAAGCTTCTGTGTTTCAAGTTCACTTTTATGTGATGGACCAACTAAAAGTAGTGCTTAACTGTGGAATGGAAATGTAAGGAAGTTTTTAGGCCAGATTGTGGCGTGCACAACTAATTGTCCTATGAGCACATTCTCCCTAGCGGTGGATCTCCACAAGTCCTTTTGTTTTATTGTTTATTTGAGGGTCCGTATCAGTGTCATGTTGGTGCACACGACACATTTGAGATTTTTAGGCTTTAAAAACTTTGTAAAGCTTATATCATTTTCGTTCCTCTCAACAAAATGTGTACCACTTTGAGGCTGTTTCGTGCTAACGGCAAGTAAAGAAGCAAGATGTTTAAAGAGGATGACTACCCAGCTCATTCATTATTCTAAAGTAAAAGACTGGAATCACGAATGTTGACAGAGGAAACCATGCATTTGTAATGCTTTGAGATGTAATTTCCCCTCGTATTTATTTGGAAATCATGTTACAGTAGAAGGCAAAGTTGTCACGCCTGACCACTCCACACTGGACGTACCCAATGGTTACTCCAAGTTACCTTATTAATACTCGAAGGTAGGTTTGCTTTATATTGAGATAAAATAAATTGACATCAATTTACACACTCAGTAAACACTAACACATACACACACCAAAAAATTAATTTTATGTACTCAAGCTTCCAGCGATTAAGACATTCAAGGGGAAGGACAAAAATAAAACATGGTAAACCGTTACAACCATAGGGCAAGTTAAATTGTTGTATGAAGAAATACATGGAAAAAATGAATACATCAAAACAGGCCAGTAGGCTACTATATAGTCCATTGGATATACAAAGTGTCTATAGCAGTTCGATAACAGCCACAGGAAGAAAAATATGATTTTTATACGTCTGTGGTCTGCTTTTTGGGACAAGGGATCTCCATCCAGAGGGAAGAAGCTGAAGGTCACTGTGTCCAGCAGGGGTTCCCAAAATGGGGTCACGAGTCTCTGATGCTGTTATTTTGTGGGTCACGGGCTGAAAAGTTTGGTGTAAAGGATGGATGTATTTTTTTTAAAACCAATTTTTGTAATTGTGGCTTTGTATTTTATAAACAAAAAATAAGAAGATTCTTTCTCTGCTTATTTCATTCTTCTTTTCCTAGCCTATCATGAATTCTCGTGTATTTCAAATATTTCCACTTTTTCTACGGTAGAAGTGCAACATTTGATTGGATGTCTTTGGGGTGATTCTTAATCTACATGCGTAATCAGTTAAAGGCACAACAACAAAGAAATATAGCAGTACGACTTTCTCTTCTTCTGCGAGTTGGCCGGTTATTACTGGTGGTTGCTGAGCAACGGCACAGACGCTTTCCCACCTACCGGAAATGCGTGGCTCAGAGGAAAAATGGCGTACAACACATTGCATATAACCGCTATATGTGTGGCTTTAAGGCCTCTGTTTAGCTCTTTGTTTGTATCTATATTCTTCGCCTTTTCATTAATAGAAACAATAAAGTGTGAGGATGCGTTCAGTGCCGGCCGCACGGCCTCTGTGTCGATCTCTCCCGCACGGGACCTACGGTGAGTTTACTGTCGTCATAGCTCGCTAGAAATGCTAGATTGAAAATGATCGCTGTTTCTTTACCAGTATTTAATTGCATTTTGTTTGTGCCTTTCGTACCATAGGGCACTAGTCTTCCCCTTTTAAGCGCATGTTTTTGTTTCGTGTCTGTCACGCATTCATGGGCGTCTATTTCTAGCTCACTTCCTCTGGAGAACAATGCACCTGACTTCATTGAAAAAGTTGTTAATTTAATGAGTTTCTACCTATAAGACCTATAACTCCTTTGCATGTGTGCATCTCATTAGGCTAATCAAACGCTATTGTGTTTTAGTTGTATTCGGCATAGAGATAAATATAAATAAAACTCCATAGACCTTATTCTACACTTCTATTTACTTTTAATTCTTTGCAGTGGCCATTGTCGAAAGCTGTTGCCCTTTTCCAAAGCCTTATATTGTATAGTTGTCTAAAGGTAAAAAGTTTTCAATCAAAGCAAATCTGATGGGTTTGTAAATAAAATAAATAAACAAAATTAAAATAATAATAATAACAATAATAATAATACATCAAACGTATATAGTGCATTTTTGGACACTATGAGATGCTTTCCAAAAAAAAAAAACCCAGAAATATATGAAAAATCATACTACAGAAAAGCAAGTTTGAAATAAGTGGGTTTTGAGATGAGATTTAAAGTTCTGTAATGAGTAATGTTCTTGCTAATTAGTTCGATTTCTTCTTTAAACCAGGTACCTGTTATATGATGTAAACCCTCCTGAAGGGTTTAATTTGCGAAGAGATGTCTACATCCGCATGGCGTCACTGGTCAAGACTTTGAGGAAGGAGGGGGATGACTGGGTATTGGTGCTTCCCCCATGGGGTCGCCTCTATCACTGGCAAAGTCCTGACATTCATCAGATTCGTATCCCGTGGGGAGAGTTCTTCAGCCTGACCAGCCTGCAAGCCAATGTCCCGGTTATCGAGTATGAGGAATTTATTGCTGGTGAGTACATTCATTTACAATTTTAGACAGCTGTTAATAAAGAAGGCAACTCAAGTCTCTGAGATCAAGTGTGCCATAAACAGAACGTGTTCCCTTTTTGAATTTAGAAAATGGAGGCCCGTTCATAGACAGGGTTCTTGTACTGCAGAACTATGCCGAGGGATGGACTGATGGAAAATGGGAGGAAAAAGTTGACGAGCGGCCATGCATTGAGAAGCTGCTGTACACTAAAGATAAACAGGGAAACTACAGGTAAAATAATACAATGCAGATTAAACTGTTAATGATGCAGAGGATATGGGTATAATGGATGCCAGCTTGAGAGAACAGCAGAAACAACAAAGAAATAAAAGTTAAGTAATTTGCTTACCATGACGAAATAAATGATGAAACATGCAGATATTTATTTAGAAGATTTACATTTATTGCACTATATAAATATAACATAGCTGTGTTTTCTTGCTTGCACATTCGACCTCTTTCCCATCATTTGCACTATTCTGCATGTTTCTGCAGGGGCTGGTTTTGGGGCTATGAAGAAACTAGGGCTCGAAATGTGACATGTCTATCAGCTCAAGGCCACGCATCCATCATGGCTCCAGTTCTTCATAAAAACATCACAGCAACGTAAGTTCACAGATAAACTTCCAGTGACTGTGAAAATAAGCATTTTTTTTTTACATTGACTTGCATTTTCTACTATTGTTGAACCCTTAATGTCTAAAAGCGGTCCTGATTCTGACAAATTTAGTTATTGTATATTTACATCTCATTCAGTTAAATTCAACATTGTATGATGTGACAAATTAAGTTCAGTGTGAGCAATACTTAATTTGTCTGCGTCATATTTTTAGAACTTATATTAAACCATTACACTTTATTAAGCCTAAGAACAATAAAATCTGCACGATAGTAAATATTGAAATATATTTGATAATTGGAAGAAACTATACAGTCATTTTATTTAAAACCATGATTTAAATCAGTTTTAAAACTTCAAATGCTGGTGAACTGATTTCATAGACAGAATCTCCAAACTTTATCATGATGTGGCAACAGTTTGCCACATCAGACAAATTCTAAAAACTGATCTATTCTATTAAATACTGTGAAAGATTAAGCACAAAATCCTTTGTAAAGTAGCCTATCCTTTATTTGTGAGCAGGGGAAAAGATGATATGACTTCTTTGTTGTAGTATAAGTGTGGTATGACTCACAGTTTGTTCCCTTTGACCGCACTGATACTCAGATTGAATAAACCTGTCTGTGTGCTGTTCTATTTTTTTTTTTTAGCTCAGTCATGGTTGATAGAGCAGAGACTCTCCTACACGATCACTATGCAGGAAGAGATTACTGGGATGTAAGTCAAGTAACAGTACCCCTGTGTTAGTGGTTGGTTAACAGAAGGCAGATTGTTGCTCTCTCTTTTTTTTTTTTAATACCGTAGTAATTTAGGTTATTGGATGATGATCTATTCTAGGGCATTATTCTTTTCTGTCTGAAAAAAATAAATCCTGTGTTTGCACGCTTAAGATTACTCTGTTGTCTGTTAACTGATGCAGAGATATTTAAAACATTTTTCACGTCATTTAGACCCGGCGCAGCATGGTTTTTGCCAAGCACCTGCGACTCATAGGGGATGATTTCAGAGCAAAATATCTGAACTCCACAGATGACAGGGACCATACACTGTATAACGAGGACTGGACCCGCATGAAAGTGAGTCATTGGGTCTGTCATTATGGCATGATTTGTGTGACTATTACTCTTGTCGCAAAACTTCACATTTTGAAATGTTTACCATATCATTATTAACCTTTTAGGGGATATATTTGTCTCTTTGAAGTGGGTTGTGCGATGTACTCATTCTAAAAAGATAAATTACATATCTTATCCAATAACCACTCCCCTGTTTGAGAAGAAAACGGAAGTAATGGCGGCTTCTATGGACCATTAGCAATGACAACAGAAACCAACAACATATGTTGAGATGTAAATACTTGTGTAGTTAAAACAGTAACAATCCCAACCATACTAGCAGTTTTTAGTATTTGCAAACATAATTGGAGTTCATTTTACTATCAATATTTTTTTTCCTTGGTAGATGCTAAAAAAATAGGACATCACCCATATCCATTCACAGCTATACTTGAATACCCATTTCTTATTGAACTGGCAACTTCTGAATTCAACACAAGTGGTGGGAAATATTCCGAATATGCAGTGCCTTGCAAAAGGAACAACACCCCTTGAATTTTTTCATTTCTTTGTATGTACACAAACACAAAGCTCTATATATTTCATAGTTGTTTTTCTTGTGTGTGTGTGTGTGTGTGTGTGTGTGTGTGTGTGTGTGTGTGTGTGTGTGTGTGTGAGACAGAGCAAGCAACACATAGTGATGCAGAATTGTGAAGTAGAAGGAAAAACTAACAGCCTGAATTGCAGTGTAACACTTGTGAAAAATATTTGCGGCATCAAGCTGAAGGTGTTCTTTACTTTATCAGCATCAGGAAGTTGCTCAGAGTTAACACTAAATTGTAACGCTTTAGGATCGGTAAACTGATGACTACAGTATAAAAAATGTATTATTATTATTATTATTATTAGAGACTGCGAAGGACTTGACCCGGGCCATGGTTCAACTTCCAGCAGAACCACCATGCTAAATCTAGAGTCAGAGATGCAGCAGAATATCTTAGCTCAAGCCATATATATGTATTAGAACAGCCTAGACCTAAATCCAAATGAGAATCTTTGTAAGCGTGGTAAAATTTAGTTTAGAGCTATACTCTATCTAATCTGTCTGATGCTAAGCTATTTTAGACACATGGACAAAGATTTCAGTCTCTAGATGTGTAAGGCTGGTAGAGTAAACCCAAAAGACGGATGATGCTACCAAGTATTAAGTTAGTGGACTGAATACAAATGAAGACTACACTTTTCAGTTTTTGTGTGTAAAAAATATTTAAAACCTTGTATCGTTTTCCTTCAACTTCACAAACGTGCACTATTTTGTGTTTGTCCATTGCAAAATAATCTTAATAAAACATTGTAGCCTGTTATTGTAACAGGATAAAAGGTGACATGGTTTAATGTAACATAAGTCTTATGTTAAGTATTCTGATGCTAACATAATCAAACTTATGTGAGGGAAAACATGTTATGTCTGAGTTGCTAGCAATAGTTCAATAATTTAAAGTTTGTTGCTTTATATTCCTCTCAGGCCAAGCCCGGCTCTGCTGTGGGGGGTCCATATCTGGGGGTTCATCTCCGCAGAAAGGACTTCATCTGGGGTCACAGAGAGGATGTGCCCAGCCTGAACGGGGCGGCCAAAAAAATCCGAAGTTTGATGAAGAAACACAAACTTCAGACTGTGTTTGTGGCGACTGATGCGGACGGAGAAGGTGATGACAGACTAGCTCATTTTTTAAATAAATAGATTAAAATAGCATGTCTAACGTGTGAAGATTTTTCAGTATACTATGTATTAATAATTTCCCATCCTACGTTCCTAAGAATTATTTCTAACTAATGGCTATCTTTTAATTTCTTCTGTCTTTTTCTTTTCACATCAGAACTCTAAACCAAAACCCTTCTAGATCACGCTTGATTAGATAAGAAAATAAATTCCATTAAAAGTGATAAAGTCAATAGAACAAGCAACTGGTAATGATCTTATCATCCATGTAGAACTGAGAGAGCTGAAAAGGTTGTTGCCAGACATGGTGCGGTTTGAGCCAACCAAAGAGGATCTGGAGCTGCTCCGAGACGGAGGAGTGGCTATTATTGACCAGTGGATATGCGCTCATGCAAGGTAATTTCATTTACAGGTTGTA
Source organism: Fundulus diaphanus (assembly GCA_037039145.1). Taxonomy (NCBI): domain Eukaryota; kingdom Metazoa; phylum Chordata; class Actinopteri; order Cyprinodontiformes; family Fundulidae; genus Fundulus; species Fundulus diaphanus. The sequence goes on from CM073132.1 coordinate 38,506,501, forward strand.
CTGATATTCTCCATAAAGCATTTTTTCTAGCTTAAATAATGCCACAGACACTTTGAAAATCCTTCCTGGTAACTAAGGCGGTTTAAACAACTTTGAAATTATAACATTGATTAACTATTTGCAGCTGCACACACTGACCTGTCAACGTTTTATTTTACCACAAACATGACTGTAAACTAAATGTTTCTACAAAGCAGTTTTACTGTGAATAACGAGCGGTGTGGCCCTATATTATTACTACACAATCTTTGTGCATGTATTAGCATTAACTCTAAGATTTACCGACCCGATTCTCAGCAGAAAAAAAACATGGCACGATCAGGTGTGTTAAAGGGAGCTGCGTCCCTCTTGATTACAGAACTCGGTCTAAGTGAAATGCACTCATCACTGTTTAGCATGGTTTTATATCAAGGAGATCAAATTATAATCACTCTATACTTGTTTTGTTACATTCCAACCTGTAATTTCAGCGTTTTTAAATCTAATTTTATGTGAGGGCTCTGCCCAAAATAGTCCAAGTTGGTGAAGTGGAAAAAAAAAACTTTACTAGAAAATACAAAACTGAAAATTTGCATCTGCACACGGTATGTTTACCCCATTTACTAAGAAGTCCCTAAAAAGTTTTGGTGCAACCAATTACCTTGAAAAGTCTCATAAATGGTGAAATGAAGTCCACCTGTGTGCAATCTAAGTGTCCCAGGATCTGTCAGTATAAATACACCTTTTCTGAAAGGCCCCAGAGGCTGCAGCACCACTAAGCAGGAGCCATCACAACATGAAGACCAAGGAGCTCTCCAAACAAGTAAGGGACAAAGTTTTTGAGAAGTACAAGTCAGGGTGAGGTTATAAAAACCTGCCAAGAGAGGGCTGCTCACCTAAACTCATTAATCACAGACAGCACAGAGATTAAACGTAACCCTGAATGAGTTGCAGAGACTGGATGATCTGTCCATAGGACCACAATAAACTGTACGCTCCATAGAGCTGGGTCCATATTCTCAAAGATCCCCAGAGTCCTCTCAGAGGATTCAGCCTAACAATTCCTACCAAGGAGTTTTAGCTTAAGAGTGATTCAGATAGTTGCTGAGAGCAACTCTAAGTAAGGAGACAGCATACTTTTTTTATCTCGGTGAGGAGGTGTGGTTGCTAGGTGAGGTGCTGTCTTTTAAGAGCTGTTATTGGTTGATAGTACAAGAAAGAAAACCACAAATGTGCTCCTAGAAATCAATAAAGAGAAATTAACTGATTAGAATGGATGAAGAAATGTGTGTCATTATGATGAAACTTAGCAAAATTAAATAATTGTCACAAAGCATCAAAATGTTTGAACGCATCTTATTTACATCCTCATTATTAACCTGATTGGCTTATTATGTTTACTATCCATTTACTATTTCATCTTTTTGATATTAGTGTGCCCTCACCTTTCAGCGTTTTTCTGTGATTGCCTGCTTTTATAAAGCAGGTTGTATTTGACCAAATGACCGACGTAAAATGGAGAAAAAAAGACGAAACTGGACATAGATGCAGCGCCTCTGTCCGCACAGGTCTCGGAAGAGAATAGAGGAGTGCTGAAAGACAAATTGGTTCCAGGATCACGGTGCAAATAGACAGACTTTGAAGCGCATAGCCACAGATATATGCCATTTTCTCTGTTTTCATGCACCAGCCTGGAAAGTGAGAGAAAAAAATCCTAGAATTCAGAATATTCTCAAATCTTTTCTAAAATGACTTCACTTTTAGTCTTAGGATTCTTTCTAAATACAGGCACTGGTTGTGAGACAGGAAAACATGAAAACTACCAACAGGGGGTGAAAACATTTACAATGCACTGTAGCTGTGTTAACTTACTAGTGAGGTAAACTAAAATATTTTTAGGGATTGTGCACATTTTCATTGTTGAGCGATGTCAGCATTAAGCCTTAAATTGCACAAGATAAGCTTTAAGCCAAATCACATTTTCGATAAGTGTTTTGGGGTATAAATAGATAGATCATGCATTGTGCCTTTGTTTGCCTCCAAATATCTCAGATGTTTCAGCCACGTAGCTCAACTAGATAAACTGGTCAGGATGACTCATGTTGTTTCTCACCTCATTTTACATTCTTAAGCACTTTTATAGTCTTTTTGTCCCATTGTGCACTTTGTTCCACAGTGTTGCTTCATTTATATCCTGAATGGCTTGTTTCCAGGTTTTTCATTGGGACATCTGTGTCCACCTTCTCGTTCCGGATCCACGAAGAGAGAGAAATCCTGGGGTTTGACCCAAAAACGACATACAACCGTTTCTGTGGAGACTCTGAGAAACAATGTGAACAGCCCACACACTGGAAAATTGTTTACTGACCTTACCTCACCCTACCCTGAAACACCCGTACCAAAAGCAGTATTACAGCTTACAGAATTATGATAAAAATATCTGTTTTGGGACTGTTTTTTCCCCTCTTGATTTCAGTGTTAAATGGCCACTGTGCCTGAGCTTTGGGCTCCAAAAGCCCAAACTCTGTTGCTCAACAGTGTAAGCTTCAGAAACTACATTTGGATACAGTTTTATTTAGATTAATGGTCAGTGTGAATCTTTCATAAAAGGCTGGTATCTGCATTATCTTGAAAGTATGTCTATTTCTCACAAAAGTGAACTGTGCTGTATGACTGTATTTGGTTTTGATGTGATATTAAAATGTTTTTTTTACTGTTTCAGAATGTTTACTGATGTATTTTAAGGATAAAATATATTTTGAAACGGCAAAAGAACAGAAGGAGGAAGAACTCGATCTTCGTAGGTGTAAGGACCTTGCATTAAATAAAGGTATATCTATACAATGTGTACTTGCATAACTGGAATGCATTTTGTTTTTACCCCCTAGACAAGCAAGACATCTCAATAAGTTAATTTCATTCATTTCAGTTATTCAATTCAAAACATAAACCCCGTAAATTGAATTGACGTATTACACACAGCCACCCAGTCCTGGTATGCCCAAAGCAAGAGCTGTGTCTGCATTAGTGGCACAAAGGTCTGCCAACTGTCACCAATTCTGTTTGTGGTATTCATGGACAGGATTTCAAAGCATAGTCATGGAGATGGTGTCTGGTTTGGGAACTTTTGGATCTCATCGTTTTGCAGACGATGTGGTTCTGTTTGCTTCTTGAGGCCATGACCTCCAGCGTGCACTGGAGCGGCTCGCTGCTGCGTGTGAAGCGGGCTGAATGAGAGTCAGCTCCTATAAGTCTGAGGTCATGGTTCTCAATCAGAAAAAGTTCGACAGGCCCTCCTCTGAGATAAGGGTAGGAGTGATGGTAGGATGGAACAAGAGATGTACAGACGGATTGGGTCTTTGCAGTAATTTGGACGCTGCTCCAGTCTGTTGTGGTGAAGAAAGCTGAGTCAAAAGAGCAAAAGTCTCAATTTATCGGACCGCATATGTTCCAACTCTTATCTATGGTTGTGAGATTTGGATCATGACCAAAAAAACAAGATCCCAGATACAAGGGGCCAAAATAAGCGTCCTCCAGGGGTGGCCAGGTTCAGCCTTAAAGAGATGGGGTGAGGAGCTCCATCATCCAGGGGGAAGCTCCAGGTAGAGCCGCTGCTTCTCCATATTGAAAGAAGTCCATTAAGGTGGTTCAGGCATCTGATCAGGATGTCCCTCTACACCTCTTTTCCAGGCACATCCTGTTGGGAGGAGACACCGGTATTTTTCTTCTTCTTGATAATATTCCTTCAGTGTGTACAGTGACACCATGGTAATTAAACCAGGTTTTGCTACTTTAGGCAGTGTGAATAGGTGCCAAGTCCTGCTGAAAAATAAAACCAACATCTTATTAAAGCTCGTTAGCAGAGGGAAGTGATGAAGTGCTTCCCTCTGCTGGCAAGCTGTGCTGAATTTAGACATGATAAAATGCAGACCAACTCCAGAAAATGACGTGGCCCCACAAATCCTCACTGACGGGAAACTTCAAAATGAGCCTCAAGCAAAACACTTTTGTTGTTTTTGTAAATATGCTATAGCCTCTGCGGATGAATGGAAAGAATGTGTTTGTTGCGCAATCAACTGAAGGACTTTTTAAAAATCAAACATTTAAACCCTTTTCAGTCAGACTATAGGAAGCAGCACAGGACTGCTACAGCTGCTGTTAGCGTTAAATGACGTTTGAGGCATTAGATTGTGTTGCTCTCTTTGTTGACTTGTCCGAGGCGTGACCCAGTCTTTTGGCATTCTTTTTAAAAAAATGGCATCTCCACCCATGTTATCTCCTGATTTGCAGATTCCTTGTCAAGCAGAACGCAGTACGTTTAGATGGCTGGATTTAGTTTCACCTTTCTTGAGGTCACAACTAGTATACCTCAAGGCTCAGTATTAGTTCCCATTCTGTTCACAATGTACATTAATTATCTGTGCGCAAACTTATGAAATGCCTCATATCATTTTTTATGCAGATGATTCTATAATTTACTACTGTTCACAATCAATCACACGGGCATTTGAATTTCTGCAATCAGCCTTGGAGACAGTGCAGATTCACTTGGAGTAATTGAAACTGCTTTTAAATGTAGAGAAATCCAAGATTATGCTTTTCTCCAAATGAGTCTGTTCCTTCAGAGATCATTCCTTTAACTAAAACCATTCAGGGTAAAACTCTAGAGCTAGTCAGCCGCTATAAATACCTGAGGCATAACTATTGATGAGGAGCTCTCTTTTAAAATACATGTTAAAATCTTGATTTTTAAATTAAGGGTGAAACTTAAGTTCTGTTTTAGAAACAAGTCATGTTTCTCTCTCAGAGGACTGATATTAGCTGCTATTTTACCTATAATTGATTATGGGGATGTGGCTTATTTATGTGTGCTTCAAACAGCTGCCTGCAGTCCTTGACTCACATGGTTCAGTCCTTGGACCAATTCTCTTTACTATATACAGGACTGTCTCACAAAATTAGAATATTGTGATAAAGTTCTTTATTTTCTGTAATGCAATTAAAAAACATGAAATGTCATACATTCTGGATTCATTACAAATCAACTGAAATATCGCAAGCCTTTTATTGTTTTAATATCGCTGATTATGGCGTACAGCTGAAGAAAACTCAAAAATCCTATCTCAAAATATTAGAATATTTCCTCAGACCAAGTAAAAAAAAAATTATAACAGCAAAACAAAATCAAACATTTGAAAATGTCCATTAATGCACTCAGTACTTGGTTGGGAATCCTTTTGCACAGATTACTGCATCAATGCGGCGTGGCATGGAGGCAATCAGCCTGTGGCATTGCTGAGGTGTTATGGATGCCCAGGATGCTTCAATAGCGGCCTTTAGCTCATTTGCATTGTTGGGTCTGGTGTCTTTCAGCTTCTTCTTCACAATACCCCACAAATTCTCGATGGGGTTCAGGTCAGGGGACTTGGCAGGCCAATCAAGGACAGTAATGCCATGGTCAGTACACCAGTTACTGGTGGTTTTGGCACTGTGGGCAGGTGCCAGATCTTGGTTGTGCAGCGTTTCCTGCCACATTTCCCCCTTCCAACACACTTTTTGTGAATGTGCTTTGAAACTGCACTCTGTGAACAGCCTGCTCTTTGAGAAATTTCTTTTTGTGTCTTACCCTCCTGATGGAGGGTGTCAATGATGGTCTTCTGGACAGCAGTCAGATCAGCAGTCTTCCCCATACTTGTGATTTAGTTTACTGAACCAAGCTGAGTGTTTTTCAAGGCTCAGGAAACCCTTGCAGGTGTTTCGAGTTAATTAGACGATTCAAGTGATTAGTTGAATAGCCTACTAGTATACTTTTTCACGATATTCTAATTTTCTGAGACAGTCCTGTATATGCTTCTGATTGGCAAAATTATCAGACAGCATGGGAATAATTTCCACTGTTATGCTGATGACACTCAGTTGTATTTGTCCATAAATCCTGATGAATCCAATCAATTACTTCAACTACAGGCATGTTTTAATGACATCAAAAGCTGGATGACTTTAAATTTTCTGCATTTAAATTCTGACAAGACAGAAGTTGTAATCTTTGGACCAGAGTCCTCAAAAAATAAACTTCTTAATCAATCACTTAATATGGATGGCATTAACTTGGCCTCTGGTAATAAAGTAAAAAATCTTGGTGTTATTTTTGACCAAGACATGTCATTTAAATCCCATATTAAACAGGTTTCCAGAGTTTCCTTTTTTCACCTCCGGAATATTGCCAAAATTAGAAACATTCTGTCCAGGAGTGATGCTGAAAAACTAGTCCATGCTTTTGTGACTTCAAAGCTGGACTATTGTAATTCTTTACTATCAGGAAGTCCACAAAATGCAATTCAAAGTCTTCAGCTGATCCAAAATGCTGCAGCAAGAGTTCTGATGAAAATCAACAAAAGGAATCATATTTCTCCAATTTTAGCTTCCCTTCATTGGCTTCCTGTTAAATCAAGAATAGAATTCAAAATTCTTCTTCTAACGTATAAAGCCCTTAATAATCAAGCTCCATCATATATCAGAGCTCTGATTACCCCGTATGTTCCTAACAGAGCACTTTGCTCTCAGACTGCAGGTCTGCTGGTGGTTCCTAGAGTCTCTAAAAGTAGAATGGGAGGCAGATCCTTTAGCTATCAGGCTGTGGAAACAACTCCCAGTTTTGGTCCGTGAGGCAGATGTGGTAATGTGGTCTTGTTTTTTTCTGTAAGTTAATTGCATGTCTCTTACTTTGTTGATTTGGATTTGCTTGTTATAAGTTGAAGTTATTTTCTTTTTGTGTTGCATGTTTTTCTGATTTTGTTTTGATTTTGAAGTGACGTTACCACCCATACCTGGCGACACCCACCGCGGATCACAGGTGTTCTCTATTAGCAAAGCTGCATGCAGACTGGGAGGCCGGTAATAAAGAGAGCTGTGCAGTTGAAGTGAGACACGGAGCCGGACAGATCGCAGGTGTAAGAGCGGCAGGGCGGCGGGACTTGGAGGACTGGTCGCCGCGGAGATGCATCCACCTGGTTGCCATCGAGGAACGGACGACCGGATGCTGGAATATGAGTGGCAGGATCGCCGCCGAAATTCGCCCGTGGCCGTGGAGGACCGGTCGGCGGGTGACGGGAAGGACTGAGTGACAGAGAGGACCGTGGCCGGATCGCCGTCGAGATTCGCAGTGGTCGTGGAAGATCGATCAACTGGCGACGGGAAGGACTGAGCGGAGGAGAAGACCACGCCCCCCTTGGGCTAGTTAAGAGACTATTCGTCCTTTAACAGACTTTTGTATTGACTCTGCCGCTCCTCACCGCCTTACATGTTTTTATTGATTCATTCTTTTTTTTAAATAAATTGTTAACTCTTATCGGCTCGTTTCGTTAAAGCCCTGCCCACAGTCACTGCAGTTTCTATTTATTAAATTCACCACTCGGGTGCCACACAGACACCCTGTCTACTTTTAAGACTAATCTTAAAACTTTCCTTTTCGACAAATCTTATAACTAGAGTGGCTTATGTTGCCCTGACCTACCTATGGGGATGTGCTTCTATGGGCTTAGACTACTGGAGGACATCAGGATCTATTTTTCTCACTCTATCGAGTTCTACTGTTCTTCAATTATGCATTGCTTGTCATAATTTCTGCTTATAATTTTTTGTTCTCTCTCTCTCGTTTTCTTCATAGTAGGTACACCTGGTCTGGCGTTCTGTTATCTGAGACATGATCCAGAGAAGACAGCTCACCTGCTATTACCATCTAATGTAGAACAGATTACTGGATCAATGTTTGCTTCTGTGCTTGTTTGTCTCTCTTGTTGTGTCTCTGCTCTGTCTTCTGTAACCCCCAATCGGTCGAGGCAGATGACCGTTCATACTGAGCCCGGTTCTGCTGGAGGTTTTTCCTTCCAGCTAATGGGTGGTTTTTCTTTCCACTGTCGCTTTATGCTTGCTCAGTATGAGGGATTGCTGCAAAGCCATGGACAATGCAGACGACTCTCCCTGTAGCTCTATGCTTCTCCAGGAGTGAATGCTGCTTGTCGGGACTTTGAAGCAATCAACTGGTTCCCTTATATAGTACATTTTTGACCAATCTGTATAATATGATTGATTTTGACTTTGTAAAGTGCCTCGAGATGACATGTTTCATGAATTGGCACTATACAAATAAAATTGAATTGACTCCTATCTACCACTGTGGACTGAGATTTCTCACTAGTTGTAGCCAAATCACCCATCACTGTGAGCTGTACATTAAAGCCGGCGTGCTTTCCTTGGATGTAAAGAGATTTACACACTGGACGACTCATGGTTCACAAGTCTTTTATAAGACTGGTTCCAACTTATCTTAACTTACACTTGTATTTGGAGAACTGATAGCACATTATGCCTTACGTTCTAAGGATATTTTGCATCTCTCTCTGTATCACGTGTTCAGACTGAAAAGGGAGAGAAACATTTTCAGTTTCTCTGCTCTCTCTGCTTTAAATGCCCTCCAATCGGAACTGAAGCTGTCAGAACTTGTTTAGCTGAGGGCCTTCCACTCTATATTGACCGACAACGGGAATCCTTTGAACAGTGCCTGTGTTTTAAATTTATCTTATTATGCTTGAACATTTTTTAGCTTGTTGCTGAAATTACAACCCTTGCATTTTACTAGTCAGTTTTACTCATGCTTTATGTTCTCACTGTTTGTTTTCTTGTTATTCTATTTGTCTTGTCCAATGTGTTGTCTTGATCTCAGCGGCTTTTCGCCTGGTTAAATAAAGGTTTAAAAATTAAATAAAAAAAAAAAGCTATGTATCTTTGTATAGGAAAAAGTGGGGCAATTTAAACAATGTCTTTCATTCAGCTTTTTATTCTTAAATCTTGCTCTTTGCTCTTTTATATAGTAATCTACTTTCTAAACCCTTTCTTGCTTTCATAATTGGCAATTCAAGGATTTAATGTTGAGCTTCTTATATCTTAGTTATGAAAGGGGAATATGTGGGGAATAAAAGTCTAAATTTTTCCCAGTGAATTTTCCTCATCATATTGTCTGTCTAATCCCAGGGAGAACCTAACCACCTCAACAACAGCCTGCAAAATAATTGTCTGTATTTGAGGGTTTTGTCCCACCCTCAACACTACATTGTTCTCACATCTTTTTCTCGATGAAATCCCATAGACTCGCATGAAGTGTTACTTGGCAGTATGAGCAGTAATAGTCCCATTGGTAAATGAAATAAGTAGTGATGGTGAGATGAAGCCTCATGAGGCATTGAACCACTTGAGCCAACTGGTTCGAGAAAGGGTTCATTTCTTGACGCTTCATGTGCACACGACACCACCTACTGGCGAGGTGTATAATCACAGCCAGCTGTATCTTAACACGTGTGATGCATTGATTTTTTGTCTATTATGGCTCTTGGGAATGACTTCACAAAAGGTGTAGGACGAAATCATTTGTCTACATACATTTTGTATACACATATGTGTATAATAAAATATTGTTTGAATGTATTCTCTGTGTGTAATTATTCCCAAAATAGTAGTGTCATGTGATATGGCATGTTGTATAATAATGTTTTTCCGTCACTCTAGAAAAATGGCATGGGCTTAATCAGGCAGAGGACAGTGAAAGTGCTTATGGAACTAGAGAGGGGGTAATGAATAGGCTAATGCTTGTGTAACTTGGATGATTTCATGCATTTTTATTAAGAAACAACAATTTCTCCACAGTTTTTGGTTTCAAACGATTTCTCTTTTTTGACACTACTTCTCCAGCCTTTGAAAAGACACGCTTACAAGGCACAGATGATGCCGGGGTGCATAAATAAATAAGTGCAAGTTTGTACAGATTGGGGTACAGTGACCGATGATTAGCCCAGTACTCCAGGGGGTTCTCCAGCCTGTCCTGAATCCAACGTCATCCACAATAGTGAAAGGCTGGGTATCCTTCACTATCATGGAGACTAGAGCTTAATCCAGCTCTTGTTTTCTGGTGGCTGGTTAAAAGGGAATAAATACAGTGTCTGTTACCTGTCTTTATTTGCACAACAAGCAAACATCAGCATGCAAAAATTGTGATAGTGTGTTTGTAATATAGTAATGCACCAGTCATCCGCGCGGTTACTGGCGGAGGGGGGGGGGGCGTCAGTGAAGTCGCTTCTCGCTTCAAAGTATCCATGTATTTTTGCCTGTGTTTTCCCTGCCATTCCCTATATGTACGCGAGAAAGCAACAACAAAAAAACGCGTGTTAACGTCAAATAAACATGCAAGAGTTAGTTTTTTTTTTTGGAATGTTGGCGAGGCGGCAGCGTGAGTTTGGCGAGGCAGCTGCGGGAAACACTGCTGTGGGGTTTCTAAAGCTGTCAAACACCAAGCCGAAATCAGAACCACTTCCCGAAGCAGTCACGTGGTACAGCCGGGCAGCGAGGCTTCGGACGTCATCGTTTTCGGCTCCTCCCCTAAATGAAGCAAGCCTCGATACGCGCTTTACGGAAACGCCCCCTCCATTACTCGACACACGCCTCGAAGCCTCGGCACATAACGTAACATCACTAGAAATAAGCATCTCCGTAAAGCTGCATGCTCTACTGACAAGCTGAGCTGGCTTTAGACTTGATAAAAACATGATGGACCAACACCAACAGATAACATAAATCCATGAATCATCACCACAGACTGTGGAAACTTAATCCTGTACCTCAAGCAAGTGGATTCTGTGCCCACCGAAGTAGTATTTTTGTATTAAAAATCCTTTGTTTTTAATAGTCTTATGTGAAATTGTAATTGTCTGAGAAAGAAAAGGATGGCCATTTTTTTATTTCAAAAGATTTCTGAAACTAAAAGTTTTGTAACATGTCTTATTCAGTAATACCTTCAGATGAGGTTCCTTTGTCAGATTAAAAGTAACTTTTAAAATAACCTTTAAGCAGCCATTAAACACGTTTCATTGATTTATGTACTAACATTTTTTAACTGGTCTGATGCAAAATCTCATTCTGAAATCTAATGTTTTCATTGGCTGTATGTAGAAAATTATCATAATAAACAGAAATAAAAGCTCGAAAACATCTGTCTGTGTGTTTTGAAGGAATTTCAGATAGTGTTGGGCCATTATCAGGCTTGTGTGAAAATTGTATTTAAATACACCTCGCTCTACTGTACCTGTGACGGTTTTTAACCTTCACACGATATCTGAATAAGAAAACCGGTATACCTACCTTAGACTGCTTGATACTTTATAATGCAAAAGTGTCACATGTCATCTATCATCCTGTTAGGCCCAACCCTGAAACTTTATGTTGCTTAGTGGAAGAATGTGTCTGCTGCTCAACCTGCCTGACGGCTGCAATTCCAGCATGTTTAGTTACGAAATCAGTGGAGTGACATCCTAATAGTTCAACAACTTTGTTTAAGGAAAACTGGTTTAACTTAAATCCGATGTTTTTGATTCTTTTTGGGTTTTTTTTCTTTGACATCTTCCCTTCAGTCTTTATATGGTTGGCTACTCCATTTCTAAACTTTTTCTAGCTTTTGTCCTCTACTTCACAGTGACTTTATGTTGTGTATTTTGTATCTTAGATATGAAGGAGGGATAATCCATCCCAGTGGATTCTCCCCGTGATATTGTGTGACTAATCTCTCTGGAGAATCTTACTGTCTCAACAACAGCTTACAAAATGATTGTGTGTAATTTGATGCTTTTGTGCCACCCTGGTATGGCTAATTATGTAGAACAGTAGCAACAAATGCCTTATAACTCCTGTTTCCTCTAGTATTAAAAAACATACTATATACATATATTCTTTCCTGTGAATCTTTCTTATCCATAGGCTTATCCATAGGCTTATGATTTAAGATGATATTCTGTCATTTATTATGGCACGAGCTACAATACGGAGTTGCTTGATTTAAATGTAATTAAGTAATGAAAAGCTACTCCATTTGCATAATTATTCTGAGGCTGGTCTATTTGTTACAGGAAGTCATGCTGTTTTTTTTCTTTCTTGTTTAGAATACAGCCAGAGCACACGCCCTTTCTCAGATTTACCAACACAAAGGAGGTGCTTGTCATTCTCAGAACAACAGGTGCATTTAGTGAGGTGAAGGTTGTTACTGCTGAAACCACTGCCGAGTCACCAAGGGAAAGTTTCTGGCTCTGAGTTTTAGCTTTTAACTTTTTTTCAGGCCAATTTTCTCTGTTTTCTCGAGCAAAGGACTGATGGAAAGGCCATCCTGCTAGGGGGTTACCTCCTGTAACAAGATGTCCTCATTAATGAGCCCGCGGACTTCACATAGATAGCCAACAGTTTAAACAGTTTACAAGGACAGCAGTGCTCAGGTAGGTCAAAACTATATATTTTTACAACAAACTGTATTATCAAGCTAAAGTAAATGAATGACTTACACAGAGACCGATGCTGAATAAAAGTCACTTTGATTTATTTGTTTTTGCTTATTGTGAACACAGCCATCCATTTTTATCAAAGCTGTATATTGTTTATAACGTCTAACTAATTCAAAATGACTTTGTTGTTTTTAATTGTAAAAGGTTTATCCAAATTGAACATGATTTTGACAAGTTTACAGTTTCCCATTCATGGAGTTTACCATTTTTATGTTATACCAGGTATAGCTGATATCCGTTTTTCATTCCCTGAAACACACAAAAAAATTAAATTAACTGAAGAAACTATTTTCCATGGCCTTTAATTTTTTTATGTGCACTAAAATGTAACGTGCCAGTATCATACAGTTGAAACCAAAAATGTTTATACCCCTGAATTATTATCATTACCCCCTGTTTAAGTTTAAGATTCATATTAACTGGAAGTCTTGATGGAGATTCAAAAGGAGCTATTAATACGGTGGCCCTGAGGTGCAAAGCACTACAAAGCATTACAACATTAACAAAAACATTACAACATCAACGAAAGCACTACAACATTAACAACACTCCGCCGCAGCCTCTGCTGCTTCTGGGGGGGGAGAAATATTAGAGGTAGACGCGATAATCTTATTTCCATAACCTTTGTTATGATGGTTGTGTTGTAACTGCAACCAATTTTTCTTCTTTTTTATGTTATTGTAGTTGATAATGAAACTATAGCTTATCATTAATCTATCCATGTTGGTCTCATTTGTGAATGAGGCGGAGTTTCATCAAGCCTATAAGGTCCAACATTTCCCCCTCAGCTGCAACCGTTAAAGCATACAGGGGTTCACGCTGTGTCTTTACGTTGATCCAGCTGCTCGATTTTACCCTTGTGCGCAGTGCGCGTGAGGGATAAACAGTGGGGGAAATGCATAAATAAAGACTGTAAAGGACTCCTTTAGAGGGAAGAGAAGGAATAATGGGTCTGATCTGAAGCCCCTGATGTTACAAGTTTATTGAAATGACCCTTAAAAGTGCGCACCTAAATTACATGTAACGTAATTTTGCGCACCTGAATTCCAGCCACTAGTACTGTGTTGTTAAAAAGAAAAGAGCATGAAACACAGCTACTAACTCTCCTATTGATTTTAATTGGGACATTTTGGTGGAGTGGAAAGACATTAAATGTAGTGTTAAGGCTTGTCGCTGATAAAAGCCCCTGGGTCCGAGGGAAGGGAGGGGAGAAGAGCAGACCAGTTAGAGCGTTGAGGCACAGAAACACAGCGCACGTAGTTAAAAAAAAGCAGAATTAATAAAAACGAAACTTATAAACAGACTAATCCAATTCAATTCTAAGTGGCGTTTTAGACTGCATCTTACGGTTTGGATCACCAAGAACATTCATGTTTTTAAAAAACACATTAAAGCCAGAATAACATCTGGTTCAAAAGTAAAAACGAGCTGTAGTCCAATCAGCAATTTCTTAGGTCTCCCACTGGGACGTACCTCTTCCGTTTTGTTAATGTTGTAGTGCTTTCCTTAATGTTGTAGCGCTTCCGTTAATGTTGTAATGTTTTTGTTAATGTTGTAGTGCTTTCGTTTATGTTGTAGTGCTTTCCTTAATGTTATAATGTTTTTGTTAATGTTGTAGTGCTTTCGTTAATGTTGTAGTACTTTGCACCTCAGGGCCACCGTATATTAGGGAACCCTCCATGGCCATTTAGTGGATGGAAAAACACAATGTGACTTAAATGTCCAGGGAAGATTAGTGCTCCCTAGAGCACTAAGGTTGAATGTTGGAAAAATCATTACAACAGGGATCACCAACATGGTGCCCGTGGCCACCAGGTAGCCCCCAAGGACCAAATGTGGTGCCCACAAGCCTGTACAAAAAAATAGCACAACCCTCCAGTGAGCTGCATTTAAAATGCTATTTCACTGTATTTACATAGATTTAAAAATGACAAAAGCATTAAAAACATGTTTATATTACATAAAGTTAAGCTTGGACTCTTCAGTAGTTCAAAGGTCAGTACAGGTAGCCCTTCGTAGGACACAGTGCCGATGAAGTAGCTCTCAGTTTCAAAATGGTTGGTGATCCCTGCTCTACAATATGACCGTCAGGAAGCACTACTTGTCCATGTCTGATTGAACTTTCAGCAAACATTCACGTTATGTTTTCTGAAGGTTCACCTACTAGATAGGTGGTTGGTTGAGAGAAGCAGCCACATTGTGAATTAAGTTTTTACTCATTATTTCAAACTTCCAAAAGGTTACGTGAAGTCGGATGGCCAAGTTACAAATTTGGATCTCTTATCAACCATGATCTTAAAATGAATAAAACGTGCTGCTGTTTATCAGCATTTCGAGATTTGTGTCTCATCAAATCTTTAATTCACACACAACTATAAACCCCCTTTTTACAGAGAAGTACCTTGTTATTAAACTGTGCTACTAATAGCAGTTAGAACTTAGAACTGAAACATTGTGAATTGGATTGGATTTTTATTCCCTTATCCAAGTTCCAGCTTCAAATGTAGATGTAGAAACACAGCAGCTGTTTCTGGTTCATCACCGTCGGCTTAGGAATGATTGAGTAACATTACTCTTCACAAAGTTAGTACAAATAAATTACCCCCACAGTTCATTTATCTGTATTTACCTTTTAACTAATTGATACTAAAATCTCATCTGGGTACCATTAAAAGGTTACCTTATTACCACCAGGGGTGCTTAGTGGTACTTGGGTAGTTTGAGGACCATGGAGCTGGTTAATTAAGGATATACATTTAAAATTTCAGTCTTGAAATAATTTGTCCATTGTGGTTCTTCAGTATCACAATGCTGTGACTACAGCATTAAACCAGGCATGTCCTGGTCCTGGTGTGGCCCGGGGGCCATTTGTGGCCCCTGGACTGATTTTGAGTGGCCCTCCAACTGGATTTCAAGAAAGTTTTGGTCTACTGGAAAGATTTGGCTGATTTTTATTAGGGTAGAATTAACACAGACAGGTTGAGTTCTTACAGCTGAAAATGTTGGGTAAAACACAATGTATTCATCTTTTGATAACCACACTTTTTACATTTGATTTAAATTCATAGTAAATACGACCACATATGTCTGAGGACTAACCCTAACCCTCAAATGCAAACTTTTGGGCTTTAAAAGCTTTTTTTTCAAATCATTTAATAAAATTAACTAAATACAGCAAGTGTTTTCAAAGAAATACTGGCCCAAATCCTGTTCTCATATTGCTAGACCAAAAATAATTCAGTGTATTTTTTTTCAATCGAGTCTAACATAATTTGTAAACTGGGTGACCATCTTTTAATAAGGCTAATGTGCAAAATGCATTTTTAACTTTGGGTCTACAGTGATTTGAGGTAATTTTCCTTCAGAAAATCTGAATAATTTGTTTAATTAAAATGATCAATTTGTAAAGCAGGTAAAAAAAAATTCACAATGCAACTTTTGAGTTGTTTTTTTTAATCGTTATTATTCATTTTCTGGCCCTCGAGTACTTTTGACTTGAGAATTTCAGCCCATGTGCCAAAAAGTTTTGACACCCCTGATTGAAACATTGCAGTACTGCTTTGGGTATATATATTGGGTGATACAGTATCACCCAATATATTTTGATATAGGAATTACAGTAAAAATGTCTCTGAACTGATGAATAATGATGTTTTATCTGCTTTTTTAGCCATCCTCTCCTGATGGCGTTCTTCAGACAGCTCAAACTTCTTCTGTGGAAGAATGGACTGGGAGTCATCAGACAGCCGGTGGGTGACTTTCTAAGGCCTTGGAGGCTTTCATTTACACATTCACATTGAGAAAAAACTTAGAGTAGGTCTCCTGTAACTTTCACAGAATGCATAAATCTGGAAATGGACATTGTGATGATTGATTCCTTGCACTGATGCCCATGATTTCTTGCGGTGTAGTTGTGGTCCATTACTCTGATCGTCTGGCCTTTGATCATCTTCATCCTAATTGCTGTGACTCGGGACCATTTCCGTCCGATTGTTAGAGATACATGTAAGTATAAAATGCCAGGAAACAAATCATTTTGGGGATCCAGAAAGCCAAATGATGGGGTCATGATACGTGTTGTTGCAGTGGGACCATATAAAGCATAAAATAAAGTTAAGGCCAAAAAAGGAAACTGTATTTAGTTTTGTTTCTTAAAGGTAGATTATTAGCTTTCACCTGCCTCCCTCCCCAAAACAGACAAAAATAAATTACTAAATAAATACTGATGTCTTTTTGCGCATCATAAGAAGTGTCATTAAATGCAATTGAAAAAAGGCTAAAGAAAAGTGCAAATTTCTTTTACGTTCTGGAAAGACTGAATAAAGGATTCACCTGAAGCTGAAAAAAAACTTAAGATACACATGACTTCATTACTGAGCTGCCATTCAGTGTTGGACTTTGGATTGTCATCTTAAAGGTCAGAAGCTTGGTGCTGCAGGACTAGTTTCAGAGTAAATAAATGAAGAATTAAACGCAAATACCAACTCCACCTCAGAATAAAGCTTGTTACGTAAATATTGACTTAGCATTTGTATGCCTTTATTGATTTAAATCCTTTGAGGAATTGTATTTTACTGAGGAGTGGCACAGGCATTTGTTTGTCTGTCATTTTGCAGCAGTAGTTGGAAAACTCCACGTTGGGGAGGGCTGGAAAATGACCAACAAATTAGGGATCGTGGTGGTATTAAAGTAAACTGCAACCTTCAATCCGAATGTCGGTCCGGAAAGAAAATAGCGAAATACCACCAGTGAAAAGGTGTTGGCTGTCATACAAACAGCTAACCAACTTTCTTTTGTTTGTTCGGCCTATTATAAATAGATCATATTTAATACCAACCCACACTCGTAACTTGATCTTTTCCGTGGGCTCGAATATAAAAGGATAAAAAAACAAAAACTATCCACCATCACAATGTTTTCTTTTGTATGAGCTGGAAACATGTACTGTAATACTAAACTCTGAAGTGGAAACAAAGCACTCTTCAGTGTCTAAGCTGATTAAATCACTGACACAAGCTTTGAATTATGTTTTATAGTGGTTAAGACCTAGCATTAATTATTGTTTAAAGCTATTTTCTCATGATAAGTCGTATAGGTTCCTGTTTACTACAGAAACCATCTGTAGTTCTACAATAAAGAAAACACACTGCAGGCAGTTATGGGATCCTTACAGACGTAGTTCAATGTTTAGAAGTTAAAAGTAAAATTAAAATCTTAAACGTTAAGTGATTTGTCATTTGGTTGGTGCCACTTTTCAAATGTATGGATATAAATACCGCATTCATATCCGTGTTTAAATACATAGTTTTTTGTTATTTTAATGCAATAGTCATGAGTTTTCTTTAATTACGCTTTGTGTCGACACTTTATTTACACAGTGAAACTGGGCACATGAAAACAAATAATGGCCTTGATGTGTGACGTAATGCACGTTTTTTTTTTTTAGAGGTCCTCTGTTTTGTCCATATTTCACAAAGACCTTCACAATCACAGGGACTGTCACTGAGAAAACACTATGAGCTACCCAGAATGAATACCAGGAAACAATTGTTCCATGAATTTAGTGACAATAGCGGCTTGACAACAACTTGATCTTTGCGGTCGTCACACCTCGTGTTTTTTTTGTTTGTTTTTTTTGCTCCATACCAAGAGCTGATCATATTTTCTTGACAAAAAGGTGGAGTTTGTTTTGCGCATGTGGGGATTAATGTCATTACAGCCCATACAAAACAAGCTGAAACTTTTCAACCAGGGCATTTTTTTTCAAATAGCTTCTCAGAAATGCTACCATGACATTGTCACTTATAAAACATTATTTCCAAATAGAAACAAAAATTGCTAAAAATAAACTTCTTTGGTTACTTATCACTGTTTTTGTACAGCGTTCTGTCCATAAGCATCCACATCTGATTGTGAAAATTGTTTAACGCTCCTCTAGGTCATGTTGGACCCCGGAATCTACCGAGCACAGGCTTCTTCCCTTTCATGCAGACCCTCCTCTGCAACACAGACAGCAAATGTCACAACACGTCTCGCCTGGAGCACTCAACGGCATCGAAGTCATCAAGGGGTCGAAGGTAACCTGTCTAGTACATGATTTTACTTTAGTTGTATTTCTGAAAAGCCAAATACATTTTTTATGTGATCACCTCAAAATCACATTGTTTTGTAGAAGAAAATTAGTGGCACTGATCCTTCCGGACAATTTTTTTTTGTTATGTTTTCTTAAAGAAATTACTCTTAGAGAAAAAATAAAAGAAATAGGTTTATTTAATGGGTGAACTGTAAGAAAAAAAAAACAGGTACAGTATTGCACCATAAGTCGGTCTAAGGGCAGCTGGTAGGAAAACCTGTTTGTGCCGTTTTTCAGGTTTTCCACTTTCCACTTTGGTTTGGTCACTAAGAATGGTCTGACGTTGAGAAATCTTTCTTTCAAAGCCTGTTTCTCAAGCAATGAATAAATAAATAAATAATAAAAAATAATAATGCATTTTCTCCTTATAATTTTCCCATAAACAAGTATGTCCAATCATGTAAACTCTTATCCAGTTTTGACACATCTATTCAACCAAAACAAGGAACTATCCTCTTTCAGAAAAAAATGTTGTAGAAGTTTGAGTTTATGTCTAGATCTTCCTGGGCTTTTCTTTTTTTTTTTTTTTTTACAGCTAAACTTGATGTTTGGGGGATTGTTTCTGGACAACAAGAGATTTAACCTGGATTAGCAGGGGTGGGTATTTTTGGGGATACATTTATACTCAACTAACAGATATGTAATCAGAAGACAGCTTCAGGGTTTGACTGAATAATGATGCAACTAATCTAAACCAGTGGTTAGCTGTTTTAAGATAGTTATACTGTGATCAACACAGCTGTTAATTGGCTACCATTGTCTTCTAACCTGGGTGTGTATGTAAAGGTCATGATGGCAAAGAGAGCAGAGCTGGTTTGGATAAGGTGCGTGCCTATTGAGATAGCAGGTTGAACTGGAACACCCAAACGAGTTTCTTATGTGTCAGAAAAGATTAGGCAAGGACTCCGTCCAAAAGGATTTTCCATCTCAATGATCTTTCCCTTCTTCCAGTGGATACATCTAATGTTAAGGATGCTGCATGTGCAATAGCTGATGAAGGTTGATGGTTTTCTCTTATGGCATCAACTAAGGATGTTCTGATCAAGATTTGTCCCCAAAACCAGTCAGATTCACTGAAGATTAGGTATGCACTGATGCCAATTCTCAATCTGATTTTACATTAAAGTTAATAAAATAAATGCCATGTTTATGCCTTACTTTTTCCTAACTGGAATTCCTGCAGGACAGCCTTGCTATGCTACTCCAACACAGGATTAACTAGCTAAAGAGAACTCACCACCTAAAACTGGCATACCTTTTGTTTCTGAAGCTATATCTCACTCGACACATACAGCTAAATAAGTTCCTAATTGCAGAGGCAATCGGTTTAAATCGGTTGCCTCCGATTTAAGCCTGTTTACACACTTTAAAATACTTCTGTTAGTTTATAAATCACTGAACGGCTCAACACCACAATACATTAAAGACCTGTTGTTGCTGTATCAACCCTCCAGACCACTCAGATCTTCTGGTTCTGGTCTACTCTGCATACCCAGAACCAGAAGCAAACATGGAGAAGCAGCATCCAGATTCTATACTCCACAAATCTGGAACAGACTTCCTGAAAACTGCACATAAGTCAAAACACTGAGTTCCCTTAAATCAAAACTAAAAACCCGCCTGTTTAGAGTTGCCTTCGGCTCATACTGACAGGAACTTTAACCAACATATTTGATGTGTATTGATGTTTTCACCTGTTACAGTTTAATGTTTGTTACTGGTCTCACAACCAGTGACTGTTTCCATGTGTTTGATGTTTTCATGATGAAAAGCACTTTGAACAGCCTTGCTGCTGAAATGTGCTATACAAATAAACTTAGCTTGATAGTTTGGGGGCTCTGTTCATGTAAAATGTCTCGGTTGGGACCCTGTTCCAGCAACTGAGCCATAATTATCAGCAAACCAAGACTCATTGATGGACTGGGCAATTAGAGGAGAGAAATCAATTCAGTGGGTGCAGACCAAAGCCACTTTCAAAAAGTCTCATATCTTTTATAGTAGACTTTCTATGATTTGATGTTGGTTCATGGCTGCATTAACTAGCCAACATGGATTTGCTGACACAGATAGAGTTTGCCAATTGTCAGAAAACCCCTTAAATTGAACTAAGGTACTAAATGAATGCTGCTCAGTACTTTCATGTCAGACTAGTTTTAGCCTTATCTGTAGGTATTGTTTTAAAGAGGGTCTAAATTATATCAAGAAAGACAACATTGAGACGGCTAGTACTAAAAGGAACTCCACATTGGAACCTTTATCCAGATATCGTAGATCTTAGTCCAACTAACTACATGTTCAGATGGCGATTTATTTCTCCTCAAGTTAGAAAAAAATAATTCAAACATTTTTTTCCTTTTTTTGTAGGAATATACAATACATGAATCAGTTGTTTTGTGTTTGTGTCTCAGGTCTGCTCCGTTACCAGAGACATCTCTTTTGGCAAGTCTAATGCAAGGGAAGGAGTTTTTCAGCCAGGCTTTCCCCAGTGACCTTCCAAATGACCCTGCAATGTTGGTTAAATTCATGGATAACATTATTGGTATGTACATACATTTGTCTCTGTACTGTCATTGCTAGGATAATTATCAACAATTTAAGGTTTTATTGGCAAAGATCCGTTTATACAGGAAAGTAAATGTGTTTGGCAATTGACTGCAGTGTTTGGTATTCAGGTTATGGTATCGACTTTAATTGTCTTCAGGTGTTGAGCTGTTTGTTTGTATTTTAAAGGTTCATCCAACAGAGCAAACTATACAAATGTTTCTCCCATGAGTCCCCTCGGCACCACTCAGCTCAATCAGGTGGGTATCAACAAGCGCGATGGCAGCAAAACTAAATAAATGTCAGACATCTCAGTTGTTTGTATTTGTGCAGGAATACATTGGTACTCATGATATGATAATTAAACGATTACACAGACTCTAAAACGTCTGTCAAAGACTTTATTACAGCAGAATGACTAAAACTTTGTCTTCAGTCAAACCAGTGTATGCAGGTCCCAAAGATAATAGGATGTAAAAAGCATAACATTTTATGTCAACTGAGTCAGTTTGTTGAAGGGATTTAAAAATGTATGATAACACGTATACCTAAGTACATATATGTAAAACTGTAACTTTAAGAAATTCTTATCTATAAATCCCAAGTTTAAGTTAGAAGTAAGTGACTAATGCTATACCCACTTCCTCATGGATACCTGTCTGATTGTGATAAATTACAACCCGCTTCTTGCAGGAGACCATGAACACAATTCTGGAGTCAGTCAACATTTTTAAGAGAGCTATCTGCACTATTACACTTCCTTGGATAAACCAAACCTCACCCAGCACGGTCACCCACGCTATGGTAACCTTCTGCAACTCCAACAGCACTGTGTTAGGAGTCTCGCTTCAAACACTGAACGAGGTATGTTCCAGCTTGTCCTTTCAAACCGTCTGGCCTTACGTGTGCGTGTGTGCACATCTAAACTTTTAGTTTCCACGACTGTGGGATAGAGAAAACTCTAATGATCTGTTCTTTCTGTTTTGTGTAATCCTCATGGAAACTGGTAGACCAATGGGTGCTTTAAGCAGTTTTGGATAGCAGCTCAGATGCTTTATTTTGCTCGCAGGTACTGACAGATCTGATGGTGAACGAACCAGATGCGCTAATGAAACTGGCAGGAGGGGCAGTGATGTTTTTTGACCAGCTGCAAAATGAGACGTTATTTTGGGAAAATCTTCTAGACCTTCCCAGGCTCTTCTCTGTTGATTCTATAGATGGCATGCTGAACAGCACAGAAACCCTGCTCACAAGCATACAGAGGTAACATGATTTTTTTCTGCTGAGAACATGCAAAGTATTGGTTTTATAGAAACCTTGGAGAAAGGTTTATGTTAGATCAGCATAACTAGTATCTGGTCTTGGCAATGGTATAAGCCTTTTAATAATATTTTTAGCCTGTTTTGTTTAAGCCTATAACGTCTTTATGAGCTTGAGAATCAATTTGTCTGCATATGCATTTGTTCATCTGTCATCTCTTTGGGGTATTTGCTCACAGTTTTGTATTTTCTTTGTGCTGTCTTTAGCTTTTTGCGTTTTGTCCAGAACGCTTTCCCTGAAACTACAGACATACTCTACCAAGTGCAGCCAGCGCTTGACGAAAGTGTTGGTGTGATCCAGTACTTCCAGAACTGGCCCGGACGAGGTAAGCATATGTTTTCGTTGGGCTCACTTTTTTATAAAGTGGCCACAAGGTCCTGTGGAAATGTTTTGAAACTTTGTAGTAATGTGTGATTTGCATCTCTTTAGATGTTTCGATAACCCTCGGAGACATTGTCAAGTTAAGGAATGACTCAGTTAGCGACGTCGTGAAACGAATTCTGCAGGAGGTTCACATACCACTGGACCAGGTGAGCAAAGCTCCGGTGGCTCGCTTTGCCATGAGATTCATCTATGGCCGTCAAAAAACCCGCAGCGTCACATTTACCACCAAGTGTGATTCAAGCAAGCAGATAAAACAGCACGAATAATGCAGATTTTATTATTCCTGAAACATTTGGAAATCTTTGTCTGACTGGGACCTGTTGTGCCATCTCGACACAAACAAATGAGGACTACAGTAATTGCCCTCTCTGTTCTAGGCTGTGGGGCTGATGTGGGACAAAGATATGGTGCGCTCTCGATTGTGTGGCAACAGCAACAACACGATGTGGCTTACAGCAGCGTGCAGCACAGGCACCGTGGACATGCTCCTGAGTTGGATTTGTCCTGACAAAGTGGCAGCAGAGGTAAGGCGATATTTTCAAGTGCTATAATCAGACAAAAAGGTGGTTTGGGGGATGATTATTGAGCATGTTGCTGTATTTGTTTTGTGTGGCCCCTTTTTTGTTTTGCTGTGTCATGATACTAAATATACACAGAAGTATGCAAGAAGCCTGTAGACAAACAGGCAAATGCAGTTCTAGCCCTTCCAGAGCAGAAATCTTGAGAGCATTTGATTACAATGTAGCCGTAAAAAGCAGCCATGGCATTATGAATGTTTGTCAGATGTTGACAAACTCTTCCTATAGTTTATGAAACCATTCGGTTCGCTAATAATCTTAAACTATTGTAAGAGCATATGTGGTTTGATAATTTCCACAAAGTCACTTTAGTCCTGTTGACATAAAAATACAGCATTAGTGTTTAACTGGTTCATTTAACACAGCTCTCAGTTTCCACACGTCAATGTTTCTAGCCAACATGGTCATCTATTCATTTGCCACTGAACAGGAAATAAAAACTCCTGTTCCTTTTCAACACGTCTAGTTTTCTTTAATAGCCCTTTGCGTAACACAAAGCCCACAGTTAACTAATACCTTCAGCCTCTCCGCTCCTATTTCCCTGCAATAAAGAACAGCTGGTATGAGGATCTTCTCTCTACAGCATCTCTCTTGACATAGATTACAGTTGGTGTACAGTTGGTGTTGACTTTAGCCTTCAAACTATGTTGCCAAACAACAGCAAAGACTAAACTTGCATTTCTTTAATCACTTTTGGCCTGATTGGTCTGACCTGCAAACAATGCAGTCATTTGTGCCTAATACATTTACTGGGCAGAACAGAACTGTAACAAATGGCCAATGTAGAACTGCAGCTATGATCTTTTCTAATCAGCTGAACTGCACTATGGTGTACATTTTAAGGATACCCTCAGGTCTTAGAAGAAGACATCAGACCATAAAGTCTCAGTTGTCAGTCGTGACATCATTGACTGACATGAAATTTCCTGACATGAAATGAAATGAGTTTTCCTCTACTTACCGCAGTTGCCTCTATAGGTTCCATTAGTCATTTATAAAAGAGTGATTCGGGATGAATTTTCTGGGTGTGGGTGTGAGTATGACGCGCTGCACACTCTCGCTCACCTGGATGATGCGCCTATTACAGCTATGTTGTAATATTTAGTTAATCACTTACCATTAGTGTTCTATATCAGGCTCAAGAACCTGGAACACTACATTTGTGGTTTAGACACCTTGCAACCAGCAGGTCACAATATTTTCAACATCAGTCTAATTTAGTTTATTAGTTTATTTTATAGGGACAATGTGCCAAAAAACAACAAAAAAAACCCCAAAACAATAGAAATCTTAATAAACGATGCTTTGCACCAGATTTAGATTAAGATAGCTTCCATCTGCAATACCCCGATTAAGTGAGGTAATAATACAGTTTAAAATCATACAGCAACATTCACTCAATGTCCAAACAGCGAATGTCCAGTTTACAGTCACTCCACAGAGTCATTTAAAATTACCACAGTAAAAAAAGTCTAAATACCATAATTACAGTTTTAATTTTCAGCGCTGACAACTGCTGGTTTTCTAATAAGATTTTTTTCCAGACATTACAGGATTAGTACTTTAGGCCAGAGGAAATAGATTATTTCTCAGTAACATTAATTAGATACCATTAATTGAAGCGATAGCCTTGCTCGTGGTGTTGCAGCGCTGACCACACCCAGATAGTCAGCCAGTGAAGTCACATTCTCACGTTAATCTGTGCATGTCCAGAATGCTAAGCATTAAAACCCTTTCCAATCCAAAAGTCCTCATCACTTTCAAATACCTAACTTTATTTTACTTGGAATCAACCTAAATATATTAACTTTTCAAGCATTTTTTTAATCCAACCCTTCATACCACTTATTTAATATGAGAATAAACAGCAGGTTGATGATAACTGAGTTCTGTTCACTTAAAATCTTTTTTTCCCACTGTGTTTATCTGATGCTCTCAGGATGTTAGAAAATAGGATAGAGGCTCATAAATTGCTATTATATTTTTATTTATTAAGTTTTTTGTTCTTTTCACCCTTTAGTTATCACACACGTATCGGATGATTCATTTGTATTTTTGTGGAACGGCACAGTTTAGAAACAGAACAGAATAGCAGAAGTGTAATGCAGGATGTCTTTACTTAATAAATGACATGTAGGATTTCCTCCTAATTCGGCCTTCCTTTTTCCTTGTTTCCCTTTTTGTGAAAAAATATCCACCCCAGGTTTTTCTGGCATGGACTAAGCATGTGGCAGCAGATGATGTGTCCTTTGTGAGAGAACTGGTGCAAAGACTGACGAGGAATTCCTCCTCAGGAAGACCTGACGTCTCCAGGTCAAGGCGCAGCAAGGATACAGAAGAACCACAAAGCAACGAGGCAGAGCTGTAAGTGCAGGGAGATTTCCTTTTTATCTGCTGCTATTGATCCCAGTATTTATTATTTGTTAACATCTCAAAAATGAAAAGTTCAGAGGTACAGAGCAAATGTAATTAAATCAGGTTGAATATTTGTATTGGTTGTAGTGTTTCAAATAGTGAAACATTATTCAATGATTTTTATTCTAAATTATGGATTTATTTTCCATTCTTTAGTTTTTCTTTTTAAACTTTTCATTGTTTGATCTCCTTTGCATCTACTATCTGTCTTGTTTTTAACACAAAACACTATGAATTGCCTCATTTTCTTTCCTTGAAAGTTTCACATAACTTTTTTGGTGAATCAGACTTTGCTGTTATATATCTGTGCAAAGGTTTTTAACATTTTCCTTTTGTAATGAGTCAGACTTTGTGCTTTGGCAGGTTTTTGGGAGTCGGACACGCACTGCTGGAGATCGCAAAAATCGATCCTGAGATGTACATGGTTGTTCAGAGAGCTCTCAAAACCGGCTTCCAGTCCATGAAAGCAACAAGGGTGACTTTGGTCACTGTAGAAAGTAAGACTTCAAACAAAATGTGTTTATAGCAAAGCAGGTGGTTTGGACATAATAACACTGGCAAGTTGTTTTCCACATGCTGTACTTGAACACTGACTGTTGTATGATGACACATGGAGATGCACTCATTAGGCTATATCTGGCTGATTTTAATCTCCAGTTTTCTTTAAGGCCTTGTTTTGACTAATTTCTTTTACTTCTAAAGACTGTAACACATTAAATAGCAAATGTGCAACAGTTTATATTATAGAGGTAAAAATTCTAAACTGAAAAGAATAAAAAGGATGTTAAAAATTATCCCCTGAGCCAGTGTCTGTCTCAACAAAAAATTAACGATGATGAGAATAAAGATTCTTGAATTATTCATCCGACTATATAACGCAAACTTTTATGGACTTTCATTAAACTTAAAAAAACCCAACATGCAGTCAAGTGAAAATTGACTGTCTCTGATGAGTACAAGATTAACTCGCCTTTTGTAACAATAATGTACTTTCCAACTGACTTATGTATGTCTGAATATTATGTATAGGTTCTATGTTGAGTAACAGAGCTAAATGATACACGGATACACCCTTTCACTAGGGACCAATAAAAGAAAGATAATTCTGATTCAAAAAGGGATTGCAGACATTGAATGTTAAACAAGAAGAAAAAAAAACGGAACTCAGGACTAAAAACATGTTTTCTAAAGAAATTTTATTCCACTGGGCAACTTAAAGGCGAAAATGCAAATTTGTATTTTTTGGCTGCCTTTATTTTTCAAGCATAAGACAACGTTTTTCCGATCGAGCAATCAACTGATTTGATGTTTGTCTGATTGTTATATATTTGTTGCTCATACTTACAGAGGTGATGAGCAATGTCCTGGAAGACATGGACAATTTCCAAATGACCTATAACACGTTGCTGACCAATCAGTCGGAGGCGATACCTTGGTTCAGCCGGGTGATGGACAGTGTGGTGGAACTCTTTGAAGAGGTACGGTAATATTAAGTCAGTTCATGTTTTACTGTTCATAAGCCGTGTTCAGCAGAAGCTCAGGCTGGATGACTAAAGTAGTCTCAAGCCATGTCCTTTTCTTCAGTAATTACTGGCTCACATTATAAACCTGGCCATGGTCTTTTCGTCTGCTTCCTCAGGCAGTGGAGCGTGAAGAATGCGAGGAGGTTGTTAAGCCCTTCGAGTGGCTGTTGTCCACCGAGACAGTAAAGGTGGAAGTGTGGAAATCTATGTTCTGCCAAGATATCCATGAACTGAAGAAGGTTTTGCTGGAGGACTGGAATCCTGTTGTACAAAATGTATAAGTCACTCCATGTTTTTAGGAACATATCAAATGATTCATATTATTATTATTTTTTTGTTTGATTAAATACATCAGATGTTGAAGCCAGCACGTTTGCAAAGCCTGTAGTTCTACAACCCCAAATCTAGTCCCAAATCTTACTTGATACTTTTATTTTTTCACCTGCAGGCAGAAGAAGTGTACTATGTCCTGACAGACAATTTGGACTTTAACCTGACACTTCCCATGATGCTCTCTGAGTGGAACAACTTGTACAATGTCAGCATGCAATTTGGAACGTCTTTGGAGAGACTGATGACCCGGCTGGGTCCAGACTACTGGATGAAATGGGTCTCTGGCACCTTCACATATGACATCATGGAAACTCTTCAACAAAGGTTATTTACAGTCTTGACAGCATACTTGAACATCTTCATCTTTTAGGAGCACAACAAACATATCAGCTCAAAAAGAAATAATAATAATAATGCTAATAATAATAATAATAATATCTCGCTCATTGAATGCTGGAGATAGGCACCAGCACCCCTCGTGACCCCATGAGGGATAAGCGTGCATAGATACTGGATGGAATGATGGATGGACAGATAATAATAATATTGATAATAATAATAATAATAATAATAATAATAATAATAATAATAATAATAATAATAATAATAATAATAATAATAATAATAATAATAATAGGCTTTACAATTACAATCCCTATAAACTGGATTTATTTTCCAACCAATGAACTCAAAATAAATAATAATACATTTTAAGTCAATCAAAATAGAACATTTGGTGCATCCTGCCCCCAAGGTGTTACACATAATACATGTACTTATGCTTTATAACAGCCGTCTTATTTTTAGCAGTCTGAACAAGCATTTGCTTTTGTTTTTCATGCAGTTTCATCATGTCGACGGAAAACTTGGCAGAGGAGCTTGAGGAGCTTGAGAAGAATGATTTGTGGCCCAGCATGAAGGATTACTTCCACATCATCTACTGGATTATGAGCTACCGACCTGATGTTGAAAAAGAGCCACCGAACTGTGAGTCCAGATACTTTTTATTTAATCTTTTTTTGTCTTATTTTCTGCTGTCAAGGAGCAAGATAAAAAACACTTTTAAAAATAAACAGGTGACTTGATTGTATGTCCTATGTGCAATAATACGTTGAGTCGGTAAAATACAGTGGGCAAAAGGTGCATACATAGCTTGAATGACAAAATCTTTTTTGTTCTTGAAAGCTGTCGTATTATCTTATCAGGCATGTGTGTGTCATTTGCTATCAAAAAAAAGCTACAGGTTGAGTGAAAATAACTTCAACTCTACATATGCCAGGGATGTGAATAATTTTGGACTCATCTGTATTTGCTGAGAGCCAAATAGATTTTCTTATTATATGATTTACAGATTTTTACCAGTAAAACAACAACAAAAACATCCAGATGTTGTTATAAAAGTGTTCTTGCTCTCCTTTCAGGCTGTGTGGATGCCCATTCCATGGCCCTTCATTGTGACACTGGTCTGGAGTGGCCAGCGTTTGTTAAAACAGTAACAGATGCCTTGATCTCACCAAACGAAGATGTCCTAGTGAAGTAAGTGACACAAGCTGTTGGTCTTCGTCATATGTATGTGTAAAAAATGATGCGATGTTAGCGATGCATGAACTTTGTCTCCGTGTCGACTTGTTTTATCTTCGCCGTCTTTTAGGTTTTGAACTGTGTTCTCAGGAAACACAGCTACTTAGAAGTCTTTTGTCAAGTGTCACGTCTAAATTAGTTCTCAGTCTTATCTGTTAAAAATATGAATGCCACAGAAAATAACAGACATTCAGACAGCCTCAGGACTATGTGGATAACCTGCTTTTTCTTGTTGGGATAAAATCAAACCAAATAACTGCAAAAAGGGAACTTAAAGTAAGTAAAATGTTCCTGAAATGTGTGTATTTGTCTTTGAGTTACGCATATAAATAAAATTATCTGCCAATGGAATGAGTATTTTGACCCCTAAAATGAGATAGTTAGATATATGCACTTGAAATAAGATGATGGATATGAGTTGTTCCTATTTCAAGTTTTATGGAATTTAGTTTGCTAGTTAATACACACATAAAACATGAGCCAGCTCACAAGATGAGATGGTGCACAGTACTGTTCTCATAAAATAGGAGAAGAGTTTAGCTTTATTTATAGGAATGTAAGGAAACCAAATTTTTTTGTTTTTCAAAAATAAAGGGAAACACACATTGCTGGTTTAAGAAATGCATAAGAAAAATACACCTTTATTATTTTTCTATTAAATTACCCACATTGCCAGTGTCTGGTCAGCAGATACAGGTCCTAGTTTTGGCTTTCCACCTCAAATTTTACTCTGAATTTTTGTTTTATCACTGTCATTGTTAAATAAACAGTGCTACTTTTAATTTTTCTTATTTTCTTTCACACTCTTCTAGTGCTCTGAGAGGAACAGTGATTCTGCTGGAGCATGTGTATGGGAAAATCTACAGGAACCTGACAGCCACATATTTAAAGCAAGAGATTGACGGAGGGGATGCACTCTCTGCCTACCTGATTAAGTTGATTATGAGCTTGGATGGCTTCGTCCAAACAGTCGCTGTTCTTCCTGACCGAAACATCTCTGACCCTGCCGTCATAGGTCCGCTCATCAGTGATTTGTTAGAATCTGCAGGTCTTAAGCCACTCCAGGCTCTGTTCTTCAGTGGTGGGCCGGTTAATGCCTCTACGGTGCTTGACGCAGTCTTACAGATAATCAGGATCAACCAGCAAATATTTACCTTTAGAGAGACAGACCCGGCAATGAAAGGACTGGAGCAGTTGATCATGGAGTTCCTCTCCTTGGAGAGTAACAAGACTCTTTCTTTCTCTGACATCCTGGGACACAGTCTGCTAACATATTCCTCTTTCATCAACCCTGAAGTTGTGGCCAATCTCCAAGAAGCGCTTAATAATTTCACAAACCAGACCTTTGATAAAGCAATCCTTGATGCCATGGAGCTTCTGAAAACACTAATTGATTCTCCAGATGGCGACCCAAGCGACATAATTCTTGGGTTCCTACACCAGATTCAAGAGTTTGCATCTTCTCTTGTCAGGATGCAACAAATTGAACTTCTGTCATCCAATGGCCAACTAACTGCAGCTCAAGTCAATGACTTTAAGGCAGCCTCCATGGACCTTCTTAACCTGCTTGACCCTGAGAATCCCCAGGGTCTCGCTCAGGTTGGACCACACGCTGCCCAGAGGCTTATCATCCAGAAGTTGGTTGCATTCCTGCCACGCGATGTCCAGACAAATGCTACTTACTTTCTGCAGGATTTTAAAGCACTGCAAGGTCTGGTCACCAAATGTCAAGAAGGCAAGAACTGCCTTCAAGGAATTTCAGAGATCTTTAATTTTCTGGATAATGTAACAGAGTTCATTCTAGGGGCCAGTGGAAATCTCACTATCACATTAAAGCCAACCAACCCCTGGAGCCAGGAGCAGGAGGAACTCATAACAATACTTTTCCCACTCATGTTGTCACCAAATGATGCAGCCCATGCAGAGACATTCAGACAGACCCTTTATTTCATGAAATTGGTCTCAGAAATGCAAAATGTCACAACTTCTACTGTCCAGGACGCTCTGAAGCAGTCAAACCTAACCACTTCTGATCTGCATGAAATTACTCAAGCTTCCAACATGAATGATCTGATGGCAAAGATGTTGGACATTTTTAGCGACATTGACGAAAAGTGTTCTGGACCAGAGAGTAACCTGACAATGACATCAGACTGTATTCTGGGATTGATAAATGGCGTTAGCGGCTTTCTGCAAAACATTCCAGCTCTTCGAAATGAAACTACCCTCCTCACTTATGTCTCAGTTATTGTCAATGAAACTCTCCAGGATCTTAACCAAGGGGACTTCAGCTCCAACCCTGACATGGCTATCGTCCAAATCTTGGAAGCCATCTTGGCCAATATCAAGATGTCACTTCAGTTTAACCCACAGAACAGTTCCGACATCATGGTTGAAATTACAATGGTGGAGAATCTCATACAGCTTGTCACTGACATGAAACCATTTAACAGCTTAAACACCACCTTGATGGAGGACCCACTTCATGCACAGAAAGCGTTTCTGGAGCTTGTGGATTGGTATTTGATGAGGCTGGAAATCATCACCAGCAACAGTTCAGTCTCAGTGTTCCTACAGGACTTTTTCCACATAACAAGGATGCAAGTGGCAGGCCAGCTGGCACAGGTTGAATTCTCCCTGTTTGTCAGTGAGAAGACAGAGTTCCTGGTGAACAACCTCCAGTACCCATTGGATGGTGCAGACATAAGTGAAATTGGACACACAACGATTGAGATCATTCGTCATCTGTTGGTCTACATAAACAATATCACGGAGCTTCAGGATGACGTTTCAGATTTGAAAGAGCTGCAGTCCATTCAGGTCCAAATCAAACTCTACCTTGACCTCATTGAGAAGTGGCTGAAACAGCCAGACGTCCCACTGCTCCTCACCAGCATGCTCCAATGGGGAAACTCTTCTATGATGTTGTCAACCCCTGTGAGAGACCTGAATTTCCTGCTGCAAACAATACCTCATTTGCTCAGCGAGGAACTGGGGGCATACCTCTTGTTGATAACCAACGTCACAGAGTCCCTCAGCAACGCCATAACAGCGGCAGAGCAACCAGGTGGCTTGCAGAGTGATCATTTTGTTGCTGCAATTTTAACTGCCCTCCACACGACCATGCAGATCCCCAACCCATATTGGTCTGCCCCTGCAGAACCGGTGCAGCAGAATCTTCTAGGAATTGCGCAAGGTTCCCTATCTCTTATTCTTAACCAAGACATGAGTTTTGCCTCGTCACAAAACATCTCCCTATTCATTTTGGAAAGAGTAGAGAACGTTGTCCAACAAACGATACTGAACAACTATGCAGAATACCTGCTGCCAATGGTCAAACTAGTCAAGACATACTTTGAGAGCATAG
The DNA here is from genome assembly GCA_037039145.1 of Fundulus diaphanus. Taxonomy (NCBI): domain Eukaryota; kingdom Metazoa; phylum Chordata; class Actinopteri; order Cyprinodontiformes; family Fundulidae; genus Fundulus; species Fundulus diaphanus. Next base: position 38,539,029 of record CM073132.1, read on the forward strand.
CTACAAGCAGCGGGCCAGATCAGTGGAATCAAATGTGAGTAATGGTGCTACTGCTGTTAATTCTGCAAAATTATTAGACTGCATGTTTTCACAGTAAAAAAACAATTATAAAGGAATATTTAAGTAAAAAAAAAAACTCTTTTAGACAATGTTATGACTTTTAAATTAAGTTTCAAGTTCTATTAGCATCTTTTTCTCTTTAAAGCTGTTATCTTACTGTCTGAGCCAGGTATGACCTTTCATGCCATTCATTCAATAAAGTCAATTGTGTGCAGGAGGAATATATTATTTTGTCTCTTTTAAAGAGCAAATCTTCCCTACAGCATCAGGTTAATACCTAATTCCAGATACATCGACATTTCATGCGGTCCTACTTCCATTTTGTACCTGTAAACAAATCAGTTTGTACCCTTGAACCTAAATCGTGGCACATCAGTTTATTTTTCATTGTAGATCAGTAATTTCCAGGGCCTATATAACTAAACACCTATACAATGTTTAGATGTCACGTACATTTTAACACAACTGCCTAATATTATCTGAAAACTGCATGACACTCTATTTACATTTATTTTGGTTCTGATCCCTGTTTGATCCAGCTTGCATATGTTATAAAATTGACAGATAGTGACCCCTGATCAAGCCAAAATATCTCTATGTGATTTCCAGCAGGTAGACCTTCATTAGGGTCACATAAACACCTCTCCTTACAATAGACTAGTAGCATATAGATTTTCTATATAGGTTGAATGGGTTTAAGCGGAGGCTACTGCAGGATACCAGCTGCAGTAAGTAGTGCAACTGTATGGCTAGATGAGAACAATAATTGCATTTAATCCTTATTTTTAATATATTGCTATAATTTCATCTGCTCATGGAACGACCAGTGGGAAAGTAGTAAAACTATCGATTAGGTTTATCATAATTACAAATAATGGCAGTTCTTATCGTGATAATTATTATTTTTCCCTGATCACAATATGATAATCGGCCATCCATAGTAGAAAGCATGATTTTGGACCAGAAATAGTCAGTTACAAAGGGACTAAAACTACACAGAACAAAATGGCGATTAAATTAAAATATTTATTCAGTACTCACTTTAAATAACAATGGTATTTTGTGATAAACATTTTTTTTTAGACTTAGACAGACTTTGTTGTCATTGAACTGCACATTCACAATGTACATTTGAGCAAAATTTCATTGCAACATTGAACAAACCATATAATAATGCAGATAGGACATGACAGAAAAATAAATTAATACAAATATTGTGATATTTGTCAGGAATGTAGCAGCAACCAAAAGGAACCTAGTTAGTCTTCAACAATCTTCTATACCTAATGCACTGAAATGATTACACTCCCGTAAAATAAATAAGCAAATAACATTAAAAACAATTACAACTGACCTTGACTTGTAAGGTACCACAATTAATAAACCCAAGCCCAAAAACCCAAATCTAACACATTGGTTCACAGTTCTCACTCTCTCATTCCTCTCAATATTGCTATTGCCCTGCTTTTTATGCTCAGACAGAAGTTTCTATCGCTCAAAAATGACCTTAATCTCTGTTTCTTTCATACTCCTGTATGCATCTGCAGAATATACATTATAGTTAGGAAGCAATATGTCAGATTATTTTTTTTCTTGTGGCAAAATAAACTTGCCAGTACAGACAAAACCACAATATAACCTTTTCAAGACAGACTCTCTAATGCAAACCTGTTGTCATTGTTTTGTTTTTAAGAATTTTGAATGAAATGAGGGCAATCCAGAGCTTCCTGCCTCCAGACAACACAACACAATACTCCCTCGCTCTCCTCATTAATATCACTGACTTCATCTTGAACCCAGGCCAAGGTAAGCCAGCTTCTCAGGGAAAAAATATGTTGAGTTCTGGCAAAATCTAATCATATGTCATGTTTTGTTACTCCAACTTAATGACAAGCCCTGATTTTGTCAGTTGTATACAGTAAAAGTAGGATATTTTGTGCATATTTAGTAATAAAAGTTTAAGTTATCAAAATGTCCCTTATCATTTCAGGCAACATGAGTCTCTGGGAAAGTTTCGAGGGGGCATCAGTGGAAACTCTACCAGAACTTACCCAGGTGCAGTTAAAGTACTCTGAAACATGCACTGTGAGAAGCTTTGCAACAATTACTAGAATAAAAGTGTGCCTAATTGGTAATATTTCTTTTTGTTTTTGTCTTTTTCAATAACAGTTGGTCAAGGTTGCAGGGATGTTTCTGCAACTTATAACGGAAGGCTCCCCTTCTACATCTTTGGACGATTTGAGTCTTGTTGTTCCTGTTTTCGAACAGGTGATGACTGGGAACGCAGATCAACACACATGGGAAAAGTAAGCGCAAGTATTTATTGCAGTGCAAACAGATTTTTAAACTATACTTTCTACACTGTTTATGCCAATAATAATTACATTTTTTTAAGTTTTCTTTTTAAAATATACTTCTCAATACAGTCAAGTGTGATTGCCTTAAACCAAATTTGATTTTCTTTTGTCCAAGACTTGAACAGATGCTGGAAACCCTGCTGTCAACTTTCGAAGGAGGAGAACTTTGGAACAACATCTCATCTGCCATGCCTCTATTTGAAAAACTCACTGAAACTCTGGTGAAGAACATGCAAGCCGAGAATGGTGAGAACACTGAGAGACAAAAAAAAGAGTCTCAAACACTGTTGACTCGTCCAGACAAAGCATACGCTTTTTAAATAGCTGAAAGGGATAAGACACAACAAAGTGCAAGTCATCAGAAATTTGAAGTGTACCAAGAGCAAGTAAATCTTGCCTCAGGGCCTTATTTTGCTGTTTTAAACATCTGCATTATTCACGAAACTAAATAAGCACTTCCCTTTCAGCAACTCCATCTAAATTTTCTTTAATTCTAGTGTGTTAAATTAAGGTTATTGCCGCTAGACATGCAGACAAACACATTATCACAATACCACTGCCAGAACAAAAGGAGTTCAATGATTGTGTGTTGTCTGAAAATTTAGACTCTAATTTCTATTGAATGTTCACTTAATAGACCAGACTTAATTATACCACTATACACTTAATTAAACCAGACCTTTCTAATCCTTTTTTTTGTTGTTGCAACTTTTAGTAGAAATTCTGTGTTGAAACTGAACTCAGTTCTCTCTAGAGATGTTCTCATGGGTTAGTTTAGCTTTAGGCTGGTCACTCCAGGGGTTGTTTCCACTGTTCTCATTCTTCCCTTGTTTGAAATCAAGTCAAGCCTGCAATTCTTAACACTCTTGTTAAAAAAAAGAGTGGTTCCATATTTTTCTGCATCCTTTTTTTAAAGTCGTTTCTGTAGCTAGCAGCTAAGCTCCAGGCCCCTACTGCATGACAACATCACCACATTTGAATTTAGGGGTTTTATTTATAAGGTGTTGCTTGGTCCAACTCTCATTAAAAGTGAAGATTTTTCTTTATTGACAGAGTTCTTAATAAAGAGGCTTTGTACATTTTTTGGAAGCAATTAAAAAGGGGAGAACTGACATAGCTGCTCTACTAAAAGTGCCTGAAGGTGCACTCCCTTAGAGACTTAGACTTAGACAACTTTATTTGTCATTTTGTATGTACAGAGTGCATACAGAATGAAATTTCATTGCATACAGCTTATAGGAGTATAGTGCGATTCCAGGTGGAATAAGGCAACATTACAGTATATCTCCTTCCATCTCCTTTGTAGAGATCACCAGGTGTTTGGGTTTCATGCCTTACAATGCTGCTTCATCACAGCATACTGTTAAGACAGGAAATTGCATTTAGGAGATCTTTCAGTGGTTTAAGACTTTTCATAGTGTTTCACTGTCTAGTCTGCATGTCTACAAATGAGTATCAGAAATGTTCCGATTAGAGTTTTCTGGCCTGTAGCCCTGATAGAAAATTCTGATTTTGCTCGCATTTAATTTCTATTTTATGCTTATCCTAAGGAATATAACACATTAAAGACAGAATATGTGGTGTAGGTGCTTTGAGAGAGGTAGTTGTTGTGAATCCGCCGGAAAATTATGGAGTTGCAGCATTATCTCAATTATGCATCAGCATTTCTAAGAGTCATCTGATCTTTGTTAAACTCAAAGCAAATGCGTTACAGTTTCATATCTGTACATTTCCAATTTAGCTTATTTGGATAATTTGCATTGGTCAGTTTCACTCTTTCTTTTTCTCAGTAATGTTGCTGAGCCTTCAGATGCCCCTGGCCACCCTGGTGGAAGGCATTTCCTGGGCCGTGAACACCAGCCATCTGAACACGTCTGAGCTCACAGCAGGAATGCAGCTTGCCATTGAAGGGACACTTCAAGCAGCCCAGCAGGTCAGTCAGCATTCCCCCCCCCCCCCTAACTCTGTGTATCCTTATGATTATTTGCCGGCTTTCCCGTTTGTTGTCATTTTCTGCATGTCTGTGTTTGGGGAGGAGAACAAAGCTATTGTCCCAGCCGCAGTGCTTTATTGAACTTAAAAAAGAGTTGTCTCTCATCTTTGTCTCACATCTTTTTTTTTTTATAGTTTCCAAACACCTCGTTAATGTAGCTAAACTATGTTGGTTCTTGAAGCTTCATTTGCCTGTTCCACCAGCCTGAACAGGCATTTGCACATTTATTTACCTCAACAAGCCTCATGATGTACAGTATTGTCACACCAGGACTGGAAAAAAATGTGGGTATGACAGGAGTGGCAAACAATCTGAATGAAATTCTCAGGGTATACAATAGGCACTGGTTACATGCAAGCTGGGGTTGATTTATAAATTATCCATGTGCTATATACAGTATATGTTATATAAAATCAACTCTCTGGGTAAAAATTTGGATTATGAAAGAGTTTCTGTTGCTTGCACTCATCTGTGTATTTTGTAGGAAACAAGGAAGTTATGCAAGAGTTTTTGCATTTCAAATTCTGTTTCAGGCACAAGGAGTCTTAAGTTTATATGATCAGATGTCATTGGCTTTAAACCACCTGGAAACCACATGTATTGAGTACCTAAATTGGAGGAAATTATGTATTATCTGTACTAGTGGGGAGACATGTTACTATCAGACAGAAACCTTTTAGCTCTAGAAATATAACTTCAGAAAACAAGCAAAAAAATAAGAACATTTGCTGCTTGTACATTAAAATTGTCCATTTAAACTCTAATACTGTTTAGAGTAGTCATCTGCCCTTTTTGATACTTTACAAAGACTCCCAAAGATGTGGGAAACAACAATAAAATGAAGAGTTTATTTTAGCACACAAAATAACTGAAAATGAATGATTTGAGGCTTTTCCATGACAGCAACAAAAAAGGAAGGCCTATTTGTTGAAAATAAAATAAAAAATGTTACCATATTTTTACTTTGGCTTCAAAAATGATTGGTGATTTCTGGGGGAAATAAAAAATAATGTTTTTTCTTCTCAGTAGAAAAAAGTAACATCGTAGAAAATCTTCCAGTAAATAATTCAGATAAGAAGTTGAGCCTGGGTCATCTGGTCATTTGCCAAATTATAACCATATTTAATATCTACATATTGTCATTTTATTCCTTTCTATCTCCATCTCCTCAGTCACATAGTTGCATTGGTCGCATCAGTTTTTGTTGCAGCTAGTTAAATGGACAAAACATTCTGAAATCCCACATGTAATATATTCTTAATTTCATTATATGTTATTATCTAAAAACCTTCTATCACACTCTCATTAAAATATAAGAAACTGCTACTAAAACCAAAGTAACTCTTAGCCGGAAGCTGACGTTTATTGAAGACTTATGACAACATTTTCTTACAGTAGACAGTTAGTGGATTATAAAAAAAGTTACTTTTAATTGTTGTGTAGTTGTCAAAGTGTGTAGAAAAGCCCCCTGGCTGGTACAAATGTACGCATAAATGGTATGAACTTTGCAGTGGACCATTTTCACCATTTTGTACCTGAAAAAGCTGGTTAAAGTTGCAGCAGTATAAAATCTACAGTGATCTTTGTCTCTTCTATTAATGATAAACAAATTATATTATGCTTTGCCGACCGGCCTCTCAGGCGTGAGGGTCCGTTTCAACTTTTTATGTCTTAGCATAAACCAGAAAACCAAATTATACTTTGCCATAATTAGAATTTTGATTTAACTTCCCTCATTTTCCCTCTGTTTAGCATTTACATATTTAACAGCGATAGCAATTCACATTTAGAGTTACTGTCTTGCTTATTATTTTCTCTGAGCTGGCACTTCTCATCTAATTATCATTTGACAAGACTTTAAAAAGAGGCACACTAATTGTTGTCTCTGTCGTGATAAGACCACTGTGCAGTGGAGCAAAATGCTTGTGTCTTAGCCTTCAAAACACGTCACTGCCCTCAAAGCCCAGACATTGCAAAAACCCCATACTTCCATGTATGCATTTTATACAGTGCTTATGTGAGTGTGCAACAGTAACAACACAAAAAGGAAAAAAAACAGATACTTGTGGGAGAATTATGTCCTTTCATTCTGTTCTCCGCAAACCAGAAAAGTAGAGCTATTAGGACGTTCTCCTCACCATCCCCTCCCTCCCACCTTTTGTGTTTCGGGCACAATGTTCTTGTTTCTTTCAACAGGTTATTACAATGCACACTGTATGAAACATGATAGGACATTTATTTATTCTTTTTTTTCTCTCTGTCTCTCTCTCTAGGCAAGTGGCCCGCTGAACTGCAGCGAGGCTCTGAGACCATGGGAGCCTATCCAACAGGCAGCAGGGGTAAACCTTTCCACGTTTACTGTGTGGTGCGACATCAGCCTGCGGCCTGTTTTGGAAGCCTATGCAGCAGCAAAGACTGAGCTGTCCCACCTGAACATAAGTGTGAGTAGGAGCATGGCGAATCAAAATGCAAACTGCAAACGTGTTCCAGAAATGTGCTTCCGACTTGGAAACAAAAAGAAGAAACAAAACAGTTTCAACACTTGGTGGCAGTGTTGTCACTCAGCACGCAGGCTGTCTCCCTTCTAACGCTCCTTTTCTCCTGCATGGTTTCTATACAGCACTTGGGCGTGGAACCAATAAGTGTGAGCTTCGCAGCTGGCAGGATTGTCAAAAAATTACGGTCTCTCTATCACGTCAGCATCAACCGCACAGATGCGATAGAGCAGTTCATCATGACTGTCTCCAGCCAGATCCCCCAGCTGACAGGCCTGCATTTGAGCTCTGAGGAACAGCATTCCTGGTACCAGCTACTCCAGGACATGCAGCTGCAAAGCAGGTCAGCTACAGTTGGATTGTGTTGTGCCTAACACAATATGCTCTTTACTCTTGTTGTAATTTAAATGCTCTCAAGGAAGGAAATCACTGAAAAATTCATTAGTGCGATTCAACACTAACGCCCATTAAGAGCTGTTTTGACAGTAAATCATACCAAATTAACCCATTAGTCTATTAAACAGAAGCATATTTTTTTTGCTAAGGCAACAACTTAATATGCCAAAAAGGGGAAAAATACATTATGAAAAAAAACCTTTGTTTTTTTCACGTAAGAAATTCTCATCAAATAGGGCTTTCTGTGATCATAACAACCATTTTGGGGTCAATTTGATTAGGGATCGAGGCTCTTTGCACCAGACGCCCATCTGAATCATTTAAAAACACGCATCAGCCAATACGGAGTCCCAGTGCAACACTTCATTGAAGTTAATAAAGTCATATTTATTAACTTCAGCTTGGCAGCTTGAAAATGCTGTAAAATGATGCACTACATTTAATCAGTATTACAATTCACTCCCTAGCTCTTTTTTTTTTCCTGATGCTGCAGTCTCTCCAGTTCTTCCCCATAATGTTGTTTTTTCTGCTGACAGCGTTAGATATTTTGTTCCAACCAGGGTTTCTATAGGTCAGCTTCAGTACGCTGTTCCAACATGGGTTAGTTCAGTTAAAATAGCTGACTTAATGTTCTGGCAACGTGTCACCTCTAAGGTGCATATGTTTGTAATTTGTTTTGACCGATTTTTCTGACTCGACGTGCAGCCACAGTGATTAATGGTTTCCTATACGCCACAGTGTGCTTTGGTGCTTGGCTCATGCTAGGGTGTCTCTGTTTTGATATGACTTGTTCACTCACATTGCTACAAAGTCGTCATGGTTCCAGTTCATTTTGCACTAATAAAGATGTTCTCCAGCTTCAAAAACTCAGTGCCTCACCCCCAGCAACAAAACAAAACAAAAAACAAGAGATGACCTTGGAGAAATTTGTTATGGGATAAATAAGGTGCTCTGTAATTATCTTTATTTATCTTAGAAAAATATTCTGAGAATTTGAGTTGTTCACATCATGGGTCCCCTCTAAAGCTAATCTACTCTCTGCTAAGCATATGTGTTGAAGGTTAGGCTTGGTTAGCTCATTTGTTCAGCCTCATCCATCTTCTAATAACATATGTACATAGTTTATTATCTTTATGTGGACATCTTTTCCTTACAACCACAAATTCTGATTCTTTTTCAGGTCATGTAGTCTTTTACTTTGTCTATCTAAAAAAAAAGAAAAGAAAAAAATCTTCTCCAATTGTTTGGAATGTTTGGAAAATGAATAACTGGTGGTAAAAGTTGCATTGTGTAGCTCGTTTTATGTCGCAGGTCACATGGCACAGACATGTCAAAATCCTTGTAACGGGTGAAAAGAGGTTAGGTTCTAAACAGGAAATTATCATTTCATTACCAAAATAATATATACAAACTTTAACAAAGATTCACAAGCTGTGCTGATGAAAACAGGCGGCGATTAAAAAAATAAATAAAAATGCCGGCGCCTGGGATGTGGCAGACATATTCACATAGATCAACAAAAGGAATCAGGAACTGAGTTTAGTTTAGTTTCACTCCAGCTTACCAAGGGTGCAAAGGAGAGAAAAACTCATGATTGCTGTATTTAAAACTGCCATGATCAGGACCCCGAGCTTCTACCTGGGATCAGATCAGCACATCCCTGACTTCAGCGCTTTCATTACTGTGCTGATGTGCTGTGCAGCAGCCACAGAAGAAAAACATTCACACTGAGTTCTGTTTACAGCACAGACCTATAGAGACAGCTTCACCTGCAGCTAACATGAACTCACCATGAACCTTGTACTTAATTTGCTGTGTCCACATTATCCACAAAGCACCAGTGAAACCTATTTGATTCATACATAATTACACAAGGAGCTGAAGTGGTCACATTTGCATTCAAATTGATTAATTTAACGCCGGTGTGCCTGAAAACAGGCAGGTCTGAATAGATAGCAGCTTAGCCATGATTCAGCCTTCTTCCTTTCCCAAAATTGATTTCTCGTTTTATGTCAGCACCATTAACGAGCCGGGGATGGGGATAAGGATCAGACTTTGAGTTTCTCGGGGAATCAAACAGGTCTAACTACATGAGTAAAATACCTTTGTTACTGACTATGAAGGGTTTCATTGGAAAACTTTTTTTTTCTCCCAAAACTGAAAAATGAAAGGTACTGGGGACCAAGAAATAAATGAAAACCTAATAGGTTCCAACGCATGAATGTTAGATATGATGTACGAGAAAAGGATTTTGTTCATACAAACATGCTGCAATCATACTTATAATTTTTTTTTAACATTCTCCCTTCCACAGTTTGATGGGCATAAAGCAGCTCTCAAATCAATTGCTTGATGTAGCTCCTTTCCTTCGGCCCTACACTGAAGCTGCATTCGAAGCTTTGAGCCACGTTCTGGACAATTACCACCTCACCGAAAGCAGCAGCTCATCCCAGGAGCTCATCGGAGAAGCAGCCACGATCTTCCTAACCTCCGCAGGCATTACTTTGAATGACATCTTTCCCGTGATGCCAGGAAATGCCTCTGGAGTTAATTTGGCCCTTCTCGCTGACACAACGGGGGAGATCATTAAACTGATTATTGAAACACAAGTTTTTGGACATTCGCCTGTGGTTTACCAGGCCATGGAGCACTTCCTGGCAATGAACAGCACTTACCTAATGGTGGAACGTGTGTATGAGATGGCTGTGGGGCTGGCCTCAATGGAAGCGTCTGGACTGGAACTGCTGAGTCAGACTCTTTACAAACTGTATGAAATCGTCAGGCTGCCATTATCTAGTCTGACCACAGTGAGCGTGCACGTGGATACGGAGGTGTACGAAGAGCTGGTGGGAAACCTGTTTGCTGCTTTTGACCAGTTGCTAGGCACCAGTGGCCTTATGTTCCCAATGCTCCAAAATCACATGTCCGATTCCCAAATGTACGGCGGCCACCACGGACTGAGGACCAGGCGAAGACGCGACCTGTCGGCCATGACGACAACAGACCCCGTAAACGACATCATTGACATGTTCAGCATCGACTACCCAACCATGTCCAAAGCCATCTCTGTTCCCCCGACCACAGCAGAGGTCACAGAGACAGCCCACGTGTTGTTTTCAAATCCGGACCTGAATGTTGTGATGAAAGGAGTCACGAACGACTTGCCGTGGAGCTTCAACGCTTCACGGGAAGCAACCATCGATGCCACCCTTGGGATGTTCTCCTTCTTCACGCACCCTCAAGTGTTTGAGACGTAAGTGTTCCTATTAAAAGTTAAGAAAGAAAATCCTCAAAGGAAAATTTGATTTATCTTATCTTTGTTTGCCTCATATGGTATTCTGTGTTACATGAACATCTCTGGTGCATTTTTCCTCAGACCATCATTGGATATCCTGACAAAAGCTGCTGAGATGCTTCCTGATGGTTTACCATTTGCCTCCGAGATAAAAACTATTAGCAAGGCGCTGGCAAGTGAATCTCCAGGTAAGTAAATTGCTTTTTGGAGTATCCCCTTTTACTCATTGTATTTTATAGGTTTGCATGTAAAATCAGTAAAAAAAACCCCAAAAAAACATAGGGATTGGCCCTTTTTGGTTCAATATTGTCTTTGTTTTTTTTTCTTTTTTCCGCTACATGTTAAGCAAAAAACGATGACTGCTGGTGATTGATGACTACTTTTTACGCTAGAAGAAATTCTTCCAGATTAAAACTTTTTTTTAGTAAACTTTTCATTTATTCGTTGAAGGCTGAAAGCACAACAATTTAATAAGTTATCAAAATTTTAATATTTCATTCTTATAATAATACGTTGAGTTAATGACAATATTTTTTAATAAAAAAATAATTTGACTAATGAATTAAATACATTAGAAACCCATTAGGATTAAATAAAAATTAGATATTATAGCTTGAAGGTCATATAAATAAATAGTTATTTTATCTTTAAGTATTTAATCCCTTCCATTAAATCACTGCCCATCAAAAGTCACTGGGCAGGACGGACATAGTCAAGGAGAAGGTTATTGGTCTCCAGTTGACCAAGTTAATTCATTAGATTTTAAGGTCTGTTTGATGCGCATTAGTGAGTTTAAATTGTCATGATAGACCGTAGTGCAGAGATAAAATATGTTTGATTGTAACATATAATGTAATTTTTTTCTTAGTTTTTTATATTTGATAATTTTACACATTAGAATAACTGGAAATTATGTGTTTATCTTATGTTTTGTTTTACAATTTTATAGAAATAATGACATACATAAATATTTATTTAACAAATATTTAATTCATTGAATTGGGGATCCTTTGACCCTTGATACTCATCTGGTAAATTGACAAAAGTCCAACTCAGTTTAATTCAGTTGATCTGAATGGTGGCAATTCAAAATAATATAATTTCAAGGCACTTTGCATGGCAAAGAGTTCAAGTAACATAGATTGAATTAAATTGAAGATATAGAAATATGTCATCAAACAACCCAAGTCATACCAATTCAGTCAGAAGGGCAGATTCACTACGGTCCAATTTGATCATAATTATAATACAAATACAGTCAAATTCTGATGGTCAAGTAGTGATTTTCAAGTGAAAAGTTATCTAAGAAAGCCCAGCCAACTGCACTGAGTCGTGACTTAACTCCTATACCTCCGTCTGAGCAAACATACACATTTAAATTTAGCTACATTTTCCTTCTCTTGCTGTTGCTACAGCTTGTGTTTGCATACCCACTGTGACAGTCTGAATGTATAAATACAGTCTGCCATGAAACAGTCACGCAGCTCGGAGCGGCGCCACCCTGTAATTTATAGTGGTTGCAAGACCAAGGGTAGACCATAAAGCATTTTGTTAGCGCTGTTGTAACTGTACATATGATTATAGTGCTTCAAATATTAATTCTGGAGATATGAGGAATAAGACTTCACACTGGCTTAGCTTCAACTCCCAAAGAGCCCAAGGCCATGTGGCCCATCTCCAACTGAAAGCCACTCAGCACCTTTTTAAATCTCATTAGCAAAGTAGAATTCAATCACTTATCCTGTCCGCCCTCGCCGAATGTCTCCCCTTGCACTTGCACAAATGTGCATCCATGACCTCTTTTTAATACGCCTGTGTGCTTGTGTGGAAATGTCTTTTTTTTCTGTGTGCATAGAATCCCTTTGTAAGCAGGTTGAGTTTTCTGCACTCACACCCCGTCAATAAGCACTGCACACTGTTGTGATCGCAAAGACCTGAAGGTATTGAGCAGCCTGAGATTAAAAATTACATTTTGTCTAATTTTGGACTAATTAAATATTCTGTCATCACATCTTGCAGCCTGAGGTGGTGCTTTTCTTAGGGCTTGTCAGATGTGTTTTTATGCATGACGACGTCTGGGACTACTGGCCCTTCTGGCCCCATCAGACCCGCGCAGTGCTTCACTTTAAGCACATCATTTGCTGCTCATTGCTCGACGACGATACCACCGTAATGGCGCGTGTCGTAATGAAGCCCAGTGGGATGTCATGTTATTCTGTCACCTCGCAGACCGAACTCTTTAAGATTCCAGACACTAATGGGCGTCTCTCTCAGCCTCCCTTTTTTCACCCCTGCATCTCTCTGCCTCTCCCACCTGTCACAGAGAACCTGAGAGCCATGCAGGAAGCCGTCCAAACCGTCACTGAGCTCCTTCAGATCAGCCCCACTGACCCACAGTTCACAAATCAACTGAGCCAACTGGGATCGGAGGTTTGAACATTAACTTGGCTGTCATTTTTAATCCGTATTGTTTGATAGTGACTAAAAATTGGAAGAAGACTGCCGCTAATTGTATTCTCAAGAACAGTCATCTTGAAATTCTTCATGAATCCTTTTCTGAATTGTGTATTATTATTATTATTTTTACTCACCTTGTGTCCCGTAGGTGTGCGTTTTGGAGAACGCAAATTCTGTGGCGCTGCTCTTGCAGTCACTTTCCATGAAGCCTGGGGATCTCTGTCACACAGTTTTGCCCAGCCTGCAGGTCTTAGCCGAGACTCTGCAGAGCAACACCACCTCTCTGTCAGAAATCGCCTTCCAGACCATAATTGGAGATCCCAGAAGCTACAACCTCCAGTCAGACTGGTACGAACAATTCTCTCATCTATCCACAAGATTTTTAAGGTTGCAAACTGACCAAAGACGGATGCTCTCATATTTACTCAAACGTTCAGTGTCATTGATGTAGTTTTTTTAAGATCAATTAGCGGATGTTATTTAATCAAAGGTTGACGGTGTGTTATCCCATAGAAATAAATGAAACAGCATGCATTTCTGTATGTTCAAGTAACTAAGTTCATCTAATATGTGCATGCACATAATTACAGGGCTACCGTATTGAGTGAAATGGTGGGCTTAAACATCAGCGGTATGGGCATGCTCAATTTTACATCCCCAGGTGAGTCTATCCGTCTGTACATCCATCTGTCATTCTGCAATTGCTACTGTTAATAATGAGTGTCAGTTATGTCTTTGTATTTGGGTTTAATTTAGTTTTTTTTTAATCTACGATATCTTAACCATCATTCAATTTTTTTTTTCTCCCAAAAGTCATCGAGTAGTAAATTATGGTAATCCATTACCAGCCAGTTTATCAGATACATCTCAATATGACCATGTTGGACCTCTTGTTGCCTTCAGAACTGCCTAAATTATTTGCTGAACAGATTCAACAACGTATTGGAAACATTCCTCAAAGAGTTTGCTCCATATGGACATGACAACATCAGACCGTTGTATATCCGTGATGTCAATTTCCTATTTCACTACATCCCAGAGGTGCTTGTTGCTCAGTAAACTCATTGACATGTCCGAGAAGCCAGTTTAAAGATCCGTTGAGCTCTGGGACATGGTGCATGAAGCTGCTAGAAGTAGCCATCAGAAACGGTTTGCATTGTTGTCATGAGGGACTGTGCTGTTTAAACTCTGCTCAGATGCTACCGAATGACCCACAATTTGCCAGTTAAACCATTACATCATAAACAACAACAATGCAGCATTCAAAGTCTCTTGAATCCTCTTCTGTTCCCGTTTCTGATGAGCTGTTTAAACTTAAGCGAGGTATCTTTACTATGGCTCAATAGTTACTGCCTTGTGATTGGCGGTTTGTGTTCATAAGCAGTTGACAGAGTCCACCAAATTAAGTGGCCAGTGTGTGCACCACGGGCAGCATACCTCACACTCCCTCAGAAAAGCGGGCTGCTGACGCCAACACTTTCTCTTCTTACTGCGAAATAGTGACACACTGATCTGGGTCTTCATAGGCTCTAAAAAGAAGTGCTAAATTTATATTTCTGGTTTTCCTAAGAATTTTTCGTGACACAAGAAACTTTTGTTACTTTCTAGAAATGTTACTTTTTTGCAATTGAACTTAATCTTGTGTAGCTGACTGATATACTGTTTGCTCTGACAGGAGTGGTGACATTTGGGGAGATGCTGAGGAATAAGGAAGCTTTCCTTCAGGCCGTCCAGGACCACATGAATGTAGATCCTGCAGCTCTTCTTGTCCTGATGGACACCCCTCTGCAGAACAGCACAGAGGTGAGCCAAGACCTGCACGTCCTCCCTTCAGAGCATCACGATAAATTTACTTTTACTGTTCCTGTTTGGTGCTTTTTATATGATTGCTTTGGCCACACAAATCAGTCAGTTATCCTTACGGAAAAATGAACAGTCCTGCGGTTCGGATCAATTCACTTTGTGGCTGCTCTTTGCTTATTGTCCCACATGAAAACTATAAGGCTTAGCGAGTTTGTTTGGACACTGCTAAATAACTAAAAAACAATATTAGTACTAGGTTTTATTTCTGGCAGCTTTTGGGATTCGAAAACCTCTTGTGTGTTTGAGCATTTCTCTGACTGCAAAAGGTTGTAATTTGACACGGTTCTTCATCGACACATTTCCATTTTTTTGTGACAAAAAAATGACTTGATGTATTCCAAATAAACTGAAGAGAATTCAACCCCACAAGGCTTCAGAATGGCACTAATCCAAAGAAATGTGAGGTATCTGGGATATTATCAGCTAAGCAATTTGCTCCTATTTACCCCCGCCGTATGTAGTGTATATACTACACCCTCATAATGATGTCTTTGGCTTTATGGCCTATTTCCATATGTCTCATAATGCCTTTTGGAACAGATGCTGTCTTGGCTGGTGAACCTGCATTACTGTCACCCCAACGAAGCAATGAACACGACAGATGCGGCCATTCTGGCGACCTTCTGCGCTCTGTCTGCTGAAGACTGGTACAAGTTCTCGCTGCTGACGGCTGAACATGTAAACACGGAGAAGCTCATTTACAGAGTAAGGCTCAAAGTCAACACGTGTCTTTCCTCGCCTCTCATCAGCACGACGCCTAACTCTGTAACAGTCACAGGCTGCCACAGAGGACTTCTTGTTTTAGAAACACGAATCAGAAAGTACAGGAAAATATCGCTATCAAGAGCTTTTTTCTCTTTTTTTTTACATGTTCTTTCATTTTATATTTTAATATTTCAGTTTATTATATAAACAGACTTTTCTCATAATACTGTGAAATACAAGTAAATTAAACACAAGTTAAATACTTACAATGCATTAATGTTTCTGAGTATATTCAGTGATAAATCCCTGAATATGTTAAAACTGTAAAAGAACGTCTGAATCTTGCTGTCCCGCCTGCAGGTGGTGTTGTCTGAGGAACTCCAGGGCGTGGTTGGAGCCATAGCTCAGGTGGCAACGATTGTAACGGAAATGACCAACAAGATTCTTCCTATAGTCAGGCAGTTGGAAAGCTACCTGCTCTCCATCAAAGACCTCAACCTGGACTCCAGCAGTGAATTTGCCGAAGTGCGTCTTCATTAAACTTGCAGACGTTTTCCTTTTGACGTGTTTGTGATAAAACATAGACGCCAGCTTAGCCGAAAGAAAAAAGAAGGTTTTATAGGAATTCCAGTTTAAATATATTTCTTGTTAACATATACTTCGCTGAAAATTTTTAGTTTTCTTTCTGGTTGTCTTTCAGTATTGATTGACTTTTTTTTTTCCTCCACCCAGATGACGAGAAGGACAAGAAGAAGCATCTCCACCAAAGCTACGTTCGTGACCCTGTCCCGTGCTCTGTGCAGTAACGGCATCATCGCTCTGTTTGGGATCTCCAAATTGCCTGAGCTGTCTGAATCCAGCCCCGCATTCCCTGACTACCAAAAGAGGAAGGAGATGATTGAGAGGTTCAAGATCCCGCGGGACGCCTGTATGTTGAAAGTTTTCGGGTTTAATATCATTGATACAACATTATTTCCTTTTTTTTCATCTAAAAAAATAGGACACTGTAACCTTGTTACAGTGTGATTACATTGCAGCACAGTTTTAGGATTGTATCACTCTCTTTGAAACCATGCATCTGTTTTTGATTGCTTTGCCGAAGCTAGTTGGAACAAAGCAGGAGGATTCAGATGTCGGCCCCTTTTCTTAACCTTTTAATACAAATCCTTGTACTTACAGACCCCTCAAATAATTTAGAATATTACTGAAAAGTTCAATGATGCTCAAGTCACTATGTTATACACTTTAAATTGATTAATCACACAGAGACAGATGTTTTCAAGCCTTTATTTATTTTATATATAATGTTTTCCACTTATAGGTAAAGACAACATGACATTTTGGATAAGAATAATACATCAGACCAATAAAAATTTCATTCATTGAGGAGGGCTTAATGAAACATATGCTTAATACCTGCTTAGAGGTTGTTATTTTCAAAAGGTACTTTTAATCAGACAAAAAAGCTTCAATGGAACACATATTCTAATTTAGTGGACGTGACTGTATAAGCTAATTGAGGTCACACGACTTGTCCATTATTGAGCTCATCTCAAACATTTGAAAGCTCAGAACTTTGCATTGTTAAAAAGAAAAAGGTGGTCCCTGTGGTAGCACATATGATCCATGTTTAGAGGCCTCAGTCCTCGACGCCTCCAACCCGGGTTCGAGTCCCAGCCCGTGGACCTTTGCCGCATTTCTTCCCCCTCTCTCTCAAACCCATTTCCTGACACCTTACTATCACATAAAGGCCACCAGTGCCACAAAAATATAACTACAATCAATTGTTATTAGAAAATAGTAAATCTCAAATCTTATGTGATTATTACACCCTTCAGGTTGGTATTATCCACTAGTTTACCAATATATAGTGACCCACATGTTAAGACTCTTGTTTTATTTACAAAAAAAAAAAAAGTCTATGAAAGCAAAATTAAATATTCAGTTCATTATCTGGACGAATTACAACCCTAACTACTGTGAGGGCTAATTAGCTGACCAGAGCAGCACAATGTGTTGAATCATTATTGTTATGGCAATCTCATTAGAGAATATTGCAATAGCAAAGAATTGTTTGGATGCATTATTTAGGAGGTTGATGTATTTATCCATTTATGTACTTCACCAGTTAAATGAAATTTAGATCTGAAAGGATATAGCGATCCTAAATCTCCTTAAATCTAGCGGGGATGTGATGAGGATGGGTATAAGACTGAGGATAATGGGAGTAAGCGCAACTGGTTTCTTCATCTCAGTATTCCACAGTAATTGAGTTTTCCCGTTTTCCTGTTGCCCTTCAGCTCCGTACCTATGACTTTTCCTTTTCCCCTCTGGGCAGCTCCATTCTGCATGAACATGTACCTGGACATGGTCAACACCACAGGAGGAGCCATCGCCTGGGCCTTCCTCAAACCAATGCTGATGGGCCAGATCCTCTTCACACCTGACACGCCCGCCACCCGCGCCATAATGGAGAAGGTCTACACAAATGACTTTATTCACAAATACACTATGCACCTACTTAGTGATACAAACAAGTTGAATGATTTATCATTTGGCTGTCAAGCCTGGTGTAGTCACTGGCTAACAATGCTGTGTTTGTAACAATTTCTACTTTTTTTTTTAATATTTGTTGGTTAAACTTTTAACAGGGGTTGACTTCCTAACCTTTAGGTATTTCTAGACTGTATGGGTCATAGGAGCTTCTTTGGCCTGCACAAGCTCAAAAAAAGGCATTCAAGGTTCCCCTACTGGAGACATTTGTATGCTTCACTCGTACCTGTGATTCTATTTTAAGCAGGCCTGATTTTGTTTTCGGCAGACTTCAACCGCACACTTACGTACACGCTCCAATACACACACTAGGTTGGGAAGTCGTGCTGATACACAACTATTTCACTCTTTCATGTCCTTCTCTTAACTTCTTTCAGGCCAATGGCACCTTGCACGAGTTTGCAAATCTGAAGCAATCCTCCGAGGAGTGGATCGAATCCTCAAATTACATCATAAACTCGGCCAAATTGCTCAGCTCCACCTTGCCAATGCTGCAGGTATGATATCTCAGAGGTGCTGTTTTTTTTTTTCTTTCGTTTTTTATATCTGATTATGCCAGCTTGCTCTCTGTAGTTTGAAAATCTGGAGATAAACCTTGCAGTGGTCTTCGATGAGTCTCTGCAGCTGAATCTTGATGATGTTCATAGTTTCCACCTCTCTCTCTCTCTCTCTCTCTCTCTCTCCACCTTTCTGCCAGAATTCCCTCAGCAACTCCTTTGTGAAGAATTTCATTGAGATGCAGACAGACATAAATGTCGACAGCATAAAGGAGACGCTCAGCAGCTTCTGTGAGTGTGCATTTGTGGGTCTTACTTTTGTAAGCTGCAGATACCAGCCTTAAACTTAGATTTTCCTCTGCCTTATTACTCGTATAAAATATCCACGATACTAGAAAATATGATTGCTCTAGGTTTTAGGTGCAAAACAGGGGATTTACAATTTCTGTGAAGTTTTTCCTCTGTCTCCCTTTCATATTAAAGTTTTTGAACTGATTGGGGTTATTGTCTTATCCTGTATAAGCCAGAGTAACGATTTAACGGAACAGAGCATGAAATGTTGGTGCACAAAGCAAAACCATTTTTATTAAACTTTTAAGCAGCAGTAAAAGCTGAAAAAAATCATTCTTTTGAAGGTTACATTTAGAGATCCTGTCTTTTTGTGAAAATGTTCCATTTCCAACCAGATAAACCGTAATGTGTATAGCCTCAGTCATTGTTGGGTGACATCTTCACTGGGTGAAGTAATAACCAATGTTATGGTGTGCATAATTAATAACTTTGGTAAAACGGACCAAAATAACAAAGTGAACCCTAACTGAAAAGCCAAGAATTTGTGAAATGGCATTCAGACAAGTGCATCACAGATAGACTATCTTGTTTTTGAGATATATGAACACACGTAACCCATTATGAATAAACAAATGGGACTTATGGCTTTTAGCCCAAAATAATCAGAAAGACTAAAACACCTATGCAAGAAAATACATTTGCATACAGGTATTTCTCTATTTGGCAATTATTAACAGTGTTGCACTTCTTTATTTTTACTGCTGTATAAAAGCTAACCGAAAAGCATTTATTTTTTCACATTAAAAAGACCATTCAGTCTTTTAGTCGGTGTCCACTTTTGTAAAACTCTGTTCTGCCAAATCTGATTTTACCAGGTCACCCTTACAAAAGATTTTCACAGCCTTCACGCTGGGAGAGGTCATTGTTGTTTATGGCACATACAGGAGATTCACTGTGAAAGCAGTATGTTGCAGTCACTTTTATAAAAAAACAAGAAGATGACGATGTTGACATCTTAAACTGTCTTTAGCATGCTATAACAGGGATTAGGGTAGATGAGTTGATGTTAGCTGAGATTTCCAAAACGTTGACACCATTTCCAAGTCCAGCATGCCCCTATTTTAATTTTTCAACATCTTCCCACCATCATAAAGAATTGCTGAAACTTTTCGTGTTCTTCTCATGGTAACAACTTCCACACCAAGGACTGTTATTCATAGAACAGGATGATGCGCGAGTTTGAGTATTTCTGCAGCCTTTTAAAGTGAGTGGTTTTTTTCTCCACAGCTAATATTACAGAAATGCTGCAGAAGAACAAGAACATACTTGATCAAATCACCACCTTGTCAGATCTGATGGTGAAGCTCTCCTCCTGCATCAAGTTTGACCGGTACCGCGGCTATGACTCCCCCGAGGAGCTCAACGCCGTGGCCCAGGAGCTCGCCAAAGACCGTGAGCTCTATGCAAGTGAGTGACTACAAGGCCATCCGCCTGCCATGCAAGTACTGGGTCACTTCTGGTTGGAACCGATGTGGATTTTGAGTAACAGTAAAAAAAAAAAAAATAAAAATAAAAAAGTCAAAGGGAATTGGAGAATTTCACAAGATGGAACCAACACAACAGAGAGCTACATCTTGGCCTTCGACCACAGAAGATGTTACTTTGTCACGCTGCATTAATTCACAGCTTTCTGCATGTGCATCTGTGTCAGTTTTGCTGTTTTTTTCTTCCAAAGGCTGTTAATAATGAGCTGAGATTAGGAGGCTTATCATAAATACGATGTAGCTTATGAAAGGCAGCAAACTGTTGAGCTGTGAATCAATACTGCGTGTTCTGTATGTTGTTAAGGTGTCATCTTTAAGACTGAGGATTCCTCAAAGAAGCGTGAAGCCGGATCCTCCCCCACCGCCTCCTCGTCCCAACTGCCTCCCAAGGTCAGCTACACCATCAGGATGCACATGGACAACGTCATGCGGACGGACAGGGTGCGATACCCCTACTTCGTGAGGGAAAGCCGCATCTCATCCAGCCAGACGATGCGCTACAACCGAGGGTTCGTCTACCTGCAGGAGAACATCGACCGGGCCATCATCGAAACCCAGACCGGCCAGAAAGTCAGCGAGCCGGCCGTGCAGCTGCAGCCCTTCCCCTATCCGTGCTATCTACGAGACGAGTGAGTTTTCTGCGTTCACGGATATGCAGAAATGGGTGCATACGCAGTCGATGCATAAATGCATGCAGGGCAGCATGAAAGGATACACGGTCTCTCTGAGGGGGAACAAGCATTGATGTGGAATAATGTATGCTATTCCATTATTCATTTGTCACTTGGGAATGACAGTAAGTAGTCATTCACAAGAACCTGTCACAGTGTAATTAGCTCGGCACTATGTGCATTGACATTTCACTGTAATTGTGCATTCATTTTTGAAGACCTACCATACACTGAACAGGCCATGCACTCAAACAAAAGTAGAAAAACGTCCGTACGACACACCGTTTTCTCTCTCTGTAAAACCTATCCAACATGGGTTTGACATTAACTTGTCCGTTGCCCTGCAACATGGTTTCCAATAAATAATTGCTGAACTTAATGCCTATGTGTGTGCTTGCCCTGGAGTGCAGCTTTTAACAGTGCTCATATCTCATCTGAGAAGCGCCAGCGGAGCTTCTCTCTCTGGCTGGCTGCCTCTTGACCAACTATGAGAGACCACAACCTTTCCTTCCCCCCCCCCCCCCCAATTTATAACCTAAACAGCAATAAATCTAAGAAAGTATCTGTAAAATATTCAAGCAAATGTCACACCCCATGCACTGCAATGAAACATTTCAGGTTGTTACTTTTGAGTGGTCACACGACAGGAAAACAGAATACAGACGGATCTGTTTTTGCAAACAACAGTAAGATGATAGCGATGATGCGGTTGTCAGCATTTCCAGGCTCTCCCCGCTGTGTCAAGCCAGCGATAGGCCCCGTCCGTCTGCTTGGATGTTTGGTTTGCAGAGAACCTGACTGACAGCTGACATCTTTGTGTTCCTCAGGTATCTGGAGGCCATTTCTTATATTTTCCCTCTCTTGCTGATTCTACCCTGGGTGTTGTTCGTGGCTGACTTTGTGAAAAAACTTGTGCACGAGAGAGAGCTGAGGCTGCACGAGGTAACTGCTTTTTCCCCTACATGAAAACTTATGGTGGTGCTTTTTGACTTGTGTATCATTGCTTTTGATTCATTGTAAAAAAAAGTAGCAAGACTGACAGGAAACACGTAATTCTGAAAAATGCTGTTCACTCCTGAGCCTAGCAAAAGGGTTCATGCCTGTTAAACTTTTTTCAGATTTGATCATGTTATAGCCACGATGTTTGGTGTATGTTGTCATTTTAATTGGAGGGAGGAACACAATGTAGGACACAGCTGTGAAGTACGTAGAAGGTTTTAGAAAATATTTGAAAAGGGGAAAAGCGTGGCGTTTACATGGTTAGTCGCTTTTTAGTTTGCATTTTTACTAAAACGTGAGACTGGGGTTCAGTGTCGCTGCCTGTATTTTACAGGCAGCGACACAATAGAATGATATGAGGATGGCCATATCAAATCTTAACAATCTTATCAATAATTATATATATATATATATATATATATATATATATATATATATATATATATATATATATATATATATATATATATATAAAATGTACAAGACCCCATCCTGTCTGACTAGTTATTTTGCAAAGACAAATGAGCAACAATTTCAGTTTCTAAGTACGTAAAGCTGGAAGATACTGAATGTATCCAAAAAGATTTGCAGGTTTAATTGCAGCGACAGGTGGCTGTACAATTGTTTTTGACTCAGAGGGTGTAATTACAAATCCACTCAACACTTTTCAGATTTCTTTTTTTTTTTTTACGTTAAACATTTTCCTTCCACATTCATGCACTATGTTGTGTTGGTCTCTCACATAACATCACAATAACATACACTGACGTTAGTGACTGCAACGTGACAAAATGTGTCAAAGTTCAGGGGACCCTTTTTGGGATTTTGACCTTCTCTTTTGTCACACTCTCCTTATCTATGTGCTCCATCACAATGTTTCCCTTCAAATTTCAGTACATGAAAATGATGGGCGTCAATCCTCTCAGCCACTTCTTTGCCTGGTTCGTGGAGTGCGCCGCCTTCCTGGTTCTGACCATCGTCATCCTCACGCTGGTGCTGAAGTGCGGACACATCCTGCCCAAAAGCGACGGCTTCCTCATCTTCCTCTACTTCTGTGACTTTGCGTTGAGCATCCTGTCCTTCTGCTACCTGATAAGCTCCTTCTTCGACAAGACCTACATCGCTGGACTGAGTGGAACCCTTATCTATATCCTCAGCTTCTTCCCTTTCATCGTAGTCATGTCTCTGGAGACTAATCTAAACTTTTCCCAGAAGAGCCTTCTGGTGAGCACTCAAGTGGTTTAATTAGTAGTAATTAGCATAAAACCTGTGTGTTTACTGTGTAATAATTAGGCCAAATAATGGTATTTGCTCAGGGATACTGCTCTTTAGACAGAAAGAATGGAAAGGCAAGCTATAACTATTTTTATTCCCTCCAAAAGTTAAAGCGGCATAATTATCATGACTCAAAAAAATAAACAAACGGCCAAGCCTTACAGGGAGCTTCTTAGGATAGCGCTCATCTTCATTTGTTTTCCAGTAAATTGAAAAGCAGCATGCAGTGAAGGACGAACTCATTTTCAAAACATGGGTGCACTCATTTGCATGATACAACCTTAATTTCTTTGAGCGTCTCAACAGTTTATTCTTACTTTACTCCCTGCTGTCTAATGCATATTAATTGGAGGTCAGACCTCCTAGCGACAAACATATAAAGACAATTTACCTTGGAAAAGCACCTTTGTAATACATTTTGAACGATCTTGATAAGTATGCCCCTTTCATATTACGTAGATGTTGTGATGAAGTCGTATTTTTCGCTGCTTCTGATCTCCTGTTAACAATTTCTCCAATTTTCTTTACAGAGCTTGTTTTCGCCGACCTGCTTCAGCTACGCCAGTCAATACATTTCCCGCTACGAGACCCAAGGAGAAGGTACGAGCATGTGAATATCTGCACATCATCAGGGTATTTCTGACAACTAAGCCAGCCGAATCAAGCATTCACTTTTCTTTGCTCCTAAAGGAATTCAGTGGAGCAACTCTTACAGCTCACCCATAGCTGGAGACACAGCATCATTCGGCTGGCTGTGCTGGCTCATGCTCATCGACTCCCTCCTCTACTTCCTGATCGGGGCCTACATCCGAATGGTTTTCCCAGGTGAACTCCCTAATCTTTTTTTTTGCCTGTGCTGCTTCTTTGTGATGCATTTCTTTATAGCTTTTCTGTACCTACACTATAAAAAAAACTGCTGGACCGAAACAGTTCCGGGTCAAATATGGACCGATACAGGCCTCGTTTTGATATTAGGTAGCAGTGTTATGGGTTCGATACAGCTTCCTGGAATGGGTTTTCAATCTCCCAAAATTGGTCCTAATGTCCTAATGTATCATAGGACTTTCATAATGATTTGAATTTAACAAAATTTATAAATATTTAACTTTGTCATTTATATTATATCATATATATTTATCATTTTTTGTTCACTTTAGTGAGTGTGAGTGCGTAACGTAGCAAGCTTAAGTGAACAAAGTGTTTCTCCTGTGTGAGCCTAATTCATTAACCCAACCCATTGATATTAACACTATTATACAGCATAATTTTTCTATACTACCATTTCCCATTTCATCTTCGGGAAGAGGCTCAGTGGAGTCTGACCGCTCCGTTGATGAGTGATGAGGCTCTTTTTAGTTCTCTTCTCTGACACAACAAGCTGGTCTCAATGTTTGAACCGATGTTTTGTTAAAACTTCCCAACTTCTGTCTCGATAGCAGAAATTTGGTATTTGTGTTAACTAATTACTCCAGATATGTTTTCGTGTGTCTGCACACATCTGCAGCTATCACCAAAGTTGTTTTCATGTTTTCAAATAGACCTACTTTTTTATTTATAACCCACCAGGAAAATATGGCATCCCAGCTTCATGGTATTTCCCCTTGAAACCATCCTTCTGGACTGGCCTGTGCAGTGACTTTAGGACAAACAACAATGCAGGCAAAGGGCTGCTCTTTTCCAACATCATGCAGAAAAACCTGCCCGTCTTTG
The DNA here is from genome assembly GCA_037039145.1 of Fundulus diaphanus. Classification (NCBI taxonomy): domain Eukaryota; kingdom Metazoa; phylum Chordata; class Actinopteri; order Cyprinodontiformes; family Fundulidae; genus Fundulus; species Fundulus diaphanus. The sequence goes on from CM073132.1 coordinate 38,564,190, forward strand.
GAGACGAAAAAGGAAAAGGTACACCTGGCAAGAATACATTTTCCTTCTTCTTACACCTCTGTTTTACTCATTTTTCTTGCCATTTTTTTTATTTGGATCCTAATCCCACTATATTTGATTCACGGTTTGTCTTGCTTTTTTATGTTCCTCTCAGGCAAAAGCAGCCTTTCCTACCAGGCTGGGGAGGATTTGTCTGAGATCCCAGTGGGAGTGGCACTCCACGGTCTCACCAAGATGTACGGTGACCAAGCAGCCATCCAAAACCTCAACGTCAACTTCCACGAGGGCCACGTCACCTCACTGCTGGGTCACAACGGAGCTGGCAAGACCACTACCATGTACGTAGGGATTTTTTATTGTTTTGTAAGCTGAATCTGTGTGCCCCAACCCATTATAACTAACGCAGGCACCTGTAGGATTGGATTTGTGTTTCCTTTTAATCTTTTCAGTGCTTCAATGCTGACAGATTGCTGTCCAAATCTGGCATGGGACACGGTAGAAATTAGTAGTCTTAGTCAACTTTATTTTCATTTTGCTAATGCTCTGGTTCAGGGGGACGTGTAATGACTTCAGCAGCATTACAAGATTAAATAACACAGAAAATACAAAGAATGTTTTTATTTTTGCCCTATTATAAACGTGGGAGCAATAAGTAACTATTAAAGAGACACATGAGAATGAAAAGCAACAAAAAGCGGAGTGAAAATGGTTTTCTTACCACTTTGTTTGCTTTTGTTTTGATCGTCAAACTGTGTCCTAACCTCGAAAACCTGCTTTGTGCGCAGGTCCCTGCTGACTGGCCTGTTTCCTCCGACGGCTGGCTCTATCGAGGTGTATGGCAAAGACATGCAGACCAACCTGGAGCATGTCCGCAGGGAGCTGGGGGTCTGCATGCAGTATGACGTCCTCTTCGACCACATGACTGCCAAGGAACACCTGCTGCTGTACGGTCAGATCAAGGCTCCACACTGGTCACCAAGAGAACTGCGAGAGCAAGTCCGCACGTGAGTGGCACGCCGATCGGAGTGGAGGGTCGATGCAAAATGTCCAAAATGATTCAAAGATAATGTAGCGGTTGAATTTAATCTTTTCATTTTTTATTCAACTGAATGTTAGAGTACGTCTTTTGCATAGATTCTTGCATGGTCAGGCAATCTAAAACCAGAACATGTGGAGGCTGTGAGAATCTTTGGGGAACTAGTAGCTCAATAAAATAACCGGTTTGCTAACAAATGAAAGTATTAAATGAATGTTCTGGAGGTTTTCATTTGAACAGCTTTTAAGGGCAGTAGCTACCATGATTCGTATAAATGCCAGGGCTTCTGCAAAATGATAGTTCTAACTAAAATCATTGAAATAAGCTGTCGCCGCAGCTTTCCATGAGACGTAAAGTGGATTTTTATTCCACAGATGAAAGGGCAAGCACTAGGAAGAAGTTGCAGGAATGTTTTTTATAAGAATGTGTAATATTTTATCTATTTAGTTTAGTCTATTTATAGTCTTGCATCTTCTTATATCAGTCTAGGTGGAGGGGGGGGGGGTCATTTTTTATTCTGTTTCATCTTAAGCTATGTTGCATCATCAGACTCTTTCTGGAGGGTTTCTATTTTGAAAGAGGAGCAGTATTACGCCTGCTACCTTAAGGCAGGAAAAAAAATCCTCCTGCGATGCAGCGATATCAGGGACCCTCTGATGGCTAATTAATGCAACTTAACGAGCCCACACCCAGTCTTAACACAGTCAATGTTGTTCACACGAGCACTAAGTTAAGCGTTTTCCATTGACTCTTCTTCTAGGATCCTGGAGGAGACAGACTTGTATGCTCATAGACACAAGCGAGTCGATGCCTTGTCCGGTGGTATGAGGCGCAAGCTCTCCATCTCCATCGCCTTCATCGGGGGCTCTCGCTTGGTGGTTCTAGATGAGCCCACAACAGGAGTGGATCCCTGCTCAAGGCGCACCATCTGGGACATTGTCATCCAGCATAAGAAGAGTGAGTCTAACATAGTATATACTGACCCACTAAGGAGAATATATCTTGGTATCACTAAATATTGCGACTATTATTACCATTTACCACTATTAACGCTTCAAGTAACGACCGCTTCAAATGTGACTGGAATTTTAATCTAATTCCTTACTCTTTTAATACTAATTTCCGGCCTTCAGAAGTCTTAAATAAGAGATTTTCTGCACCGTGTTGTAAAATATTTTTTTATTTTTTTTTAAAATAGGGGGTTGTGTATAAAACAAAATATAAATAGTATAACTTTAACCTGCGATAATGAAACAAATCCCAGAATTAATTCAAATTTCACCACTAAATTAGCTTTAACAGTGTCTTGAAGTTTAATAATCACACCGCAAAAAACGGATGTTCAACTGCACCGTTAAAATTCCCATTTTATTATCACGTTGATCCCCATGAAGAGTGTATGTGAAGTTTTGACCGGAGCTGTAGTAATAGGTAGGAAAATGTGCCTCAATGTGGGCTGTTTCAGATGTCATTGCAGTGAGAGTTTCTAGTCTATTTCAGAAACAAACACTCACAAACCTGCTTTTTTTGTTTTGTTTGTTTGCTCGGTTCGGATATTACCTGTTTCTTTTACCTTCGTGGTTTAATAATCCCTGAGTCGATGACGCAGCTTTTCATATACGTGTGTGTCCTTTCAGACCGGACCATTATTATGTCCACCCACCACCTGGACGAGGCTGAAGTGCTGAGCGACCGGATCGCCTTCATGGAGAGAGGAGGATTGAAATGCTGCGGCTCACCCTTCTACTTGAAAGACAAGCTGGGTCAAGGCTACAAACTCACCCTCACCAAGAAGGTAATCACCCTCAGAGGCAAGCAGGCATGTCGGTGCAAAGCCATGAAAACTGATATCATACCAGTGAAAACTCTATTACTGGTGTGTGTTTTTTCACAATATGAATTTTTGATCAGATCTTTTTATTTTTTTGTGTGTTTAGTCAAATATTTCATGATATTCCAGAGCCGTCACTTTTCCGCATGATGATATTTGCATCATGTAGAGCTGAGGGTCTAACCTTTATGCTGAGAGTGACTGCATGTCTGTCCTGCATTGTCACCGTTAGGGATAGATCTTGGCCTGCATAAAATATAACGTGTCACAATCTAAGATTACGGAGGAGCTCTGCCTCATGTGGAAATAAATCCTCGGTTTTACCTTCTGAAGGGTTTGACATATTGCCATAGTGTGATGTCTGTCGCATACGTTGCAAATCTGAGGGAAGCAGCAAAGCTATAAATGCTTTCTCAAACTTTGCTCTGCTGAGTTTTATATTAAACGGCATGTACACATTTGTGCACTTTTAGCTTGTTTTTTTTACAGAGTGACCTGCCTGCCAGAAGTTTTTTTCACCCTGCGTTGTGTCCAAAGACGTTTCAAAGGTGCCCATGAGCGGCAGTAACTTTTCTGGAGAACACTGAACATAAAAATGATGTCTTTTTAAATGACAAACTCTACTAACTGAGAAAATGGCCAACTTTAGCTACTTAAACCTTGTCTAAACTAAAAGCTCATACCCTGACCTATAAAACAGAAGACCGTAAGTTGTTTTTTTTGTGCACCGGTTCTGTTGTCACTGACCAGTTATAGCAGCTAGGGTTTGTCAGTACAGCAGTAACCAGCAGAGAGATGCGCCCCCATCTTAGTGCATTGAGTTACTTATGTCTAACGTTTTTCTCTCAGAAATATCCAAAAATACCAGCACCGATGATTTCTTTATTTCAGGCGAGTGGAATAAATAATTAAATACTCCCAAATGAACATGAATTAAATCAGGTTAACTGTAACAAACTCATAACTGGTTCTTTTTAATAGTTAACAAATTTATTGCTATCTCTATATCCAAAGAGCATAGTATATAGCACAAACTAAAGCTATTTTATATACTCATTATTTTGTTTATTTTAGTTATTTTAAATCTTTTTTTTCTGTTTGTTTACAGACTTCAACTTAAAAAAATAAAATTAATAAACTTTTCTTCAAATGCAAAATAAATAAAATAAAAAAAAGCTCTAAATCATCTGCTCCTTAATATACTGCTGCAGTGAGGTTGGGTAATGTTACCAGATGGGCAAAAGTGGCATTTTGAAAATTGTTCTGCTCTCTTTCTTGCAGATCCAACACCCAGAGGCTGAGCGCGTTGACAGCGCTGACTTGAAGGCCTTCATCCAAGCTCATCTTCCTGAAGCACGGCTTAAAGAAACCCAGAGGGGGGATGTGGTCTACTCTCTGCCCCCCTTCACTTCATCCAACGCCTCCTCATATCGCTCCCTCCTGAACGCGCTCGACGCCAACCTGGACGATCTTCAGCTTGGGGGCTATGGCGTGTCTGACACCACGCTCGAGGAGGTGAGTCTTTTGCGCAGCCACATATGAGCACAGCGAGGGAGACCATGATCGAATGAGACTCTTTTACTCGGATGTATGCAGGTGTTCCTCCAGCTGACTAACGGAGGTCCAGGGAGCGAGGACGGACCTCTGTCTATCTCCGAGACAGTTTCTGACAGCGCGTCTATCGACAGCTTCTCTTCAGACTCCAGTGAAAACAGCTGCAACATTGGTGACAAGATCAGTGAGTTGAATCTCCTTTTTCATTGATTGTTTCAACTGTTGCTTCTTTTCTCTCCCTGGGCTTGACCTGTAGTATTTTTGGCTCTACGTTTATCACCTACAGGGACTTTGAAACGTGTTTATATTAATTTATCCTGCTCACGTTTTGTCATGTTACAACCACAAATCTCACTCCGTTTGATTGCAATTTTATATGACAGACCAACATAAGTAGTGCATCATTGTGAATTGAAAGGAAGGTGATCCGTTTTTGAAGATTATTGAATACATAAAGCACTTTAAAGTGTGTATTTATACTCAACCTTCTGAGTTAAAACTTTGAAGAACCAGCTTTTGCTGCCGTTCAGTTTGTCAAGAAGTGCAAAATTGTGTCAATTATTTTTTGCATAATGGCTCAAGCTCATTCAGAGTTGATGGAGAGCATCTGTAAACAGTGATTTTCTGATTCTCTGTCGGCTTTACGTCTGAAATTTGCCATTCTTACACGTTCATTTGGTTTGATCCAAACCATGCCGCTCTATCAGGTTTTCTAACAGGATTGTCTCTGGCATCCCCATGGCAAGATGCTGCACTTTTCAGGGTCATGTGAATCTCTAGTTTCTTGCCATATATGGCATTTTTGCAGGTTGGCTGAAAGGTTAGTTTAGGTCTCAATGGATCAGAAAAGCTGCTAGCTTTTTGCTTTGTTTTAACAATGTTTTATTTTAGCCAGTCTTATAACACGGCTAACAGCTGAATAGTTCTATTCATACTGAGACAAAGTTATTCATATAGAGGTTCATTGACCAGTTGACTTCTGAAGGCAATTGGTTGCAGTTTATTTGGGGGTATCAGAGTAAAAGGGGGCTAAAAACAGATCCACCTCATGCTTTCACATATTCATTTGTGGAAAAAAAATTGCAAACCACTTCATAATTATGCACATTTTTATGTTGCCAGGTAGTAATAAAAATTCTGCAGTTGTTTTATACTAAGTGATTTTTATACATCTAAAAAAAAACTTAACTAATTTAAAGACCTTGCTGATTGCTAATGTGTTTCAGAGCTAAGCAGTTCCTCCCATCTGTCTGGCATGGGCCTGGCCTGGCAGCAGCTGACAGCCATGCTCATCAAGAGGTTCCACCACAGCAGAAGAGACTGGAAGGGCCTGATCGCCCAGCTCCTGCTTCCTGTTCTCTTCGTAATGATCGCTATGGCCCTGGGCTCCATCAAGAGCGACGTGAAGCACTATCCTGAGCTGGAGCTGAGCCCAGCTCTCTACAACATCGGACCGAGCTACTCTTTCTTCAGGTCAGATCCCTATGGCAGAGAAATTGCCGGCCACACCAGGAATGGAAATCAAAGACGTAAATCAGGCTAATCAGGGCCCCAGACGAACGGTAGCACTGGCGCAATCAGGCCTCTCAGCTGGAAACTAAAAGCATTTCATTTGATCACACGCTTTTTTTTTTTTTTTGGTCAGGGGAATTTAACGTCCTTATCAGCACAGTTTCAGTCAGGCTGTTATCAGGACTTCTCTGTTGTTGCATAGAGGAAATAACCTAAAAAAGAAGCAACACAACTCAGATGTCAGAGAAAACAGCCTCAGAGCGTTTGAAATAGAAAAAAAAGTAGATTATTCCACAATTGCTTGATTTAAAAAGTGCGTCGCCGGATCATTTGCATGTGACTCTTGTTGTAAAATCAATTTGGAGTGGTAGTTTGTTGAAGGGCAGATGGACTCTAAGTGCAAGGTGCCGGGGAAGAATGCAAAGGTTTGAGATCATCGAGATTCAGAGAGGGCTGTGAGGCTTGATCAAAGGCAGAGAGATGAAGAGTGTCGGTGGATTGTGAGATGGCTTCATTTTCAACGTGTTCTGTTGTTTGATCAAGAGGACATTAAGCGGGGGAGAAAACGCTGAAGTGTGAATCCATATCAAAGGTGGAGTGGACACTCCTCCCACACCTCTTTAGCTTGATATACAAATTAGACCAAAATGTGACATTTTATTATATTTAACAGGAATATTAAGGGAGAGGGCACAATGGCAGGATAGATGCAGTTTAGGGTCCAAAGTGTGTAGATTTTACATTATTCTTTTCCTGTTTTTGTTGTATCAACAGTGGTAATTCTCTCATTATTTATTTATGAGGGTGTGTTCCTGAGTTAAAAAGAAGGGGATGGCTAAAACAAAACCGCTCAAATCTAAAGTGGCAGGTCAATTGTCTCTGGTCTCCTTTCCCCTCATCCTTTCTTGGGCTTGTGTTGTTTGGTTTGAACCACTGATTGTGTCTGCATCTCATTTGCAAGATTAGATTATTGGTTTTATGCCACCTTTCTAAAAGAAATCTCAGCAAAACAACTCAGGCTGGCTTTTTTATTTGTTGCTAACTCAAAAAATTCTGGGTTCTCTTTTTTTTTGACTCCACAGTAACCAGAATCCACAAGCCAGCCATCTGGTGGACACCATGATGTCATTCCCTGGGATCGATAACGCCTGCCTCGACACGTCTGATAACCAGTACGTAATTACACTTCCAGCTGTTCCCATTTGCTAAAAAATACACTCATTTTGCTAACTGCCTCTTCGCTTCTCAGCGATTGCTATGCCTTCCCTGCCTCCTGGTTCTCTCTTTTATTTTATTTTGCTGGACAGCCTCTCTCCAGTCTTTTATTTTTCATTCTCTCTGGTCTCTCTCTCATGTCTCTCCTCTTCATTTCCCTGCTGATCAGCTCGAGGAACAAAGCTGAAAGCCTGCAGCAGGTCTCTGCGATGTGACAGCATCATCTGTATTCCATAAACACCTCGTGTTTATAGGGGAGATTTTCCCCTTGCAGGCCCTCGAATCAATGTTGGCACTCATGAAGCAGAACCCTGGGGAATTGTAAGCCCCCCCACCGCGCTGCCCCCGAAATAAATCATTAAAATAAAACATTAAAAAAAAGGACAGCAAAAGCATAAAACAGTCGACATGGTTGCTCACAGCTTTCCGTTGTATATTGCTAAATATAGTGTTTGCAGAAGTGAATCTAAAGAAATCACTTTAACTATCATTATTGACCGCTGTTGTGCACACGTTTTTGCATTCTGTTGTTTTATTTGCACATGGCGTCCCTTAAACCACTTGGTGGAAAGTAAACTGTGTAGGAGTTGAGCATTAGCCCACACAAACAAGTTTCACACAATATCACATAACACATATTAAACAGCTTGGAAGACTGTGACCAGAGAATATATTTAACTCCTAGTTTCACCAAAAAACACCTAAGCTCATGGCTACTTCATTACTCATTGCAGATTTTACCCTCCTCTCAGACTTAAGCTCATATTTTTTTTGTATGGCGCAGACAAACAAATATGATCGACTCTTTCTGATCTGATTTATTTTCTTGCTCTTTTTTTTTTTTTAAGATTGAAAATATCAGCATGATCACAAACACAGGTTGAGCTGCCCTGTCACACTGCAAACAAATTTTGTTTTCCTCTTAAAGGGTCTGCACAAGGAGCACAAACACCTGGAGCTCCAGTGGGAACGTCTCCAAACCATTTACTGTGTGTAAATGCACCAAACAGGAGCAGGTGAGACTGGGTCAGCCAGAACAGTATGTGTGCGAGTGAGTTTTTGTGTTCTCACTTGTCTCCTCCAGTGCCCACGTTTCCGATGGTTGTAAAAAGGGGGACAGTTGTGAAGCGTCTCTGTCTTCTGTGTGCCGTAGATTTGCGATAAGAACAACCTCCAGCCCCCCCACAAGAAGGTCCCCTCGTCTCAGATTGTCTATAATCTGAGTGGCCTCGATGTGGATAACTACCTGGTAGCTACAGCCAATGACTTCATCAGGAACAGGTGAATGATGGATTAGTTCACATTTGCTTGACGAAGGCGGTGTAACATTTTTTACTCATGGTTTATTAATGAGTTGCAAAACATCATTCATCAAATTAAAGTGTAATGCTAGCATGTCATTCCTTAGTTTATCATGTTGTTTTCCATTCCAGATTTTATTTTACCAAAATGGTATCCTCTTAACTGACTTTGAGCAAATATTGTATTATGCTGTTTTGTTTTAGTTGACATTTGATGAAGTTAAAAAAAGATATATTTAAAGTGCTTTTTTCCTGTTATACACCACATCATACTTTCTGGTGACTAGATATTCCACTTTGCTGCTGATGTTATGTTCTTTGAAGTTATCTGCAATAAACAATGTCTTATTGGAGTCTGTTCATAGAAAAGTGAAGAAATCCTCAGAGTGCTGAAAGGCTAACAACTCGTCAGATAGACCCACTTTTTTTTAGCTGTATATGGCATTTTATACCCCAACCCAAACTAAAATTGTTCAAAAATTAGGGACAGAAGGATATAGTAGGGGTTATTAAAGTTCTACCATAGGGGTGTCCAACTTCAGTTTTTGTTGGCCGGTGTCCTTCAGGCTGTAGTTGTGTCCTTGTTCCTACACAGCTGATTAAAATGGCTAAATGATTTCCTCAAGATGTCTTCAAGTTCTCCAGAGGCCCAGTAATGCATCAATCATTTGATTCAGGGGTGTTGACTTAGGGTGACTTCTAAAACATGTAGGACATGGCCCCTCGAAGCCCAACTTTGGACACCATAGGTCTGCACTTTTGCAAGATGTTCCTGATGTCTCAGTTTGGCACTAAGCAAGGCTATGTTGATTGAGGTTGCCAGCTGTGCTGATCAGCTGTAACTTGTCATTGTACCTTAGGTCTGCCAAAAGAATACCCTTTTGGATTGTGCGTCAACCCACCATTTGTGCAATGGCACCAAAGATGCTACATTTCTTAACTTTTCCAGGTCTTGTAGTTGTTTGTTTGGACTAAGGATATGATTATAAGGTGGATCAGCTAATCAGGTTGACACAGCTGACAGCCTCATCCACCACAATTTTGCATAAAAGGCTCTGTAGTGCAGAAAATGGTACCACACTTGACAACTGTGTCTTGTGGAAGTATAAGCATTTGATATCCAGTAAGAGAGCACTGTGTCTCATGGTGATGCAAATATTTCCATTAATTTTCAAAACTGGAGAACATAGAACAGAGGAACCTTGCATCTTACAGGCAGGTCTCTAAATCAATTATGCATTTTTTTCACTATTTTGTCATTAAAAAATTCCATTTTAATCTTGTTCTGTACAATCAACCAGGTATGCAGATCAAAGTTGGCCTCTATGGCTAAATGTGGTACATTTTACATAATGGACTGAAATCCTCATGTTGATTGATGTGCACTGTCTGTCTAAAAACACGATAAAACAATTATACATGGTATGTGCCACTGCTACAAAATGTAGGTAAATGATACGCAAAGGTTGTAACAATAAGAGTATAAAACAGTACATACTAATCTCATGCGACAGTATGCAGTTGCTCTGTTTGCGCTGATAAAGTTTCACTAGTCTTGATACGTCAAAAAATAAGTAAAGTGATTCAAACAGAATGGTAGTCCGATCTATTTTCTTATAAATTCAGCTAATACTTATTTAACCACTTGGGGGCACTCATACGCTACTATTGACCTTTCAGTCCAAGATCATTTAGGTATGAAAAATAAAAAACAACAGTGATGATGTAAAATCGAAGAGTAACTTTCTCAGCCCCAGTGCTGAGTACAAACATGCCACACATGCTTCATAGATGTGACAAAACTCAACGTTTCACAAAATGTACAACATGAAAGATAAAAAAACAGCGTGACAGCACTTTGAGACTTTTAAATTACACGTGCCTCTCAAAAAATAGTTCTACTAGATAGAAGAGTGAGCAGAAAAGCTGTAAAAAACCTGTTTGATAATGTGTGAAAGCTTTCTTTTCATTGTTGCTCAGCTTGACACAAACTAGCCACTTATATACTTTAGATGACTCTTGCATCTTACATACTTTGAGGTTTTATCTCAAAATGGGTTTTATCTCTGTGTTGGATATTTGCTGTGAGAACAAGAAACGCATCCCCTGAAAAACAGAGTGCATGTCACATTTTATTTCTCACCTGGAAGCAGGGCTGCTTGTTTTGATCGATGTGTCCACTCTGATTTTTCAGGTACGGTGGCTTTGCTTTTGGCATGCCGCTCCCGCCTGATTTGCAAATGGACCTCAAGGCTGTTCCGAAAAACCGCACACTGTCCAAGGTAACTTTCTTTTCCTACTTGTCCACACTGTATCTTCTTATCATTTTAACCGCTGCACTGATGAGTCTTTAAAAGCTGATTTATGACGTCCTAATTACACTCGACTGCAAGATTAAGCACTCTCAGATGGAGCTGGACTGTTAAATCATCACTGTTATCGTAAATATGGTTTACAGTGACAGATGTGCAGTCTTTTAGCGGGTAATGTTTTGAGAACATAATGTCTGAAGCTCTTCGGATCTTTTAGGTGTTTTTGTCTGCAGGTCATTACTATGCTCTGATTCTCTGTGATGTGGGCGATTGGTTTTAATGCTTGGCTTCATGATCGTAGGTCTGGTTCAACCCTGAGGGCCACCACACAATGCCAGCATACTTGAACAGCCTGAACAACTTCATCCTGCGCTCCAATATTCCAGCAGACAAAGATCCACAGAAATATGGTGAGCTGGTTTTAAAAAAAAAAAAATGTTTCAGGGACGTTTTCAGGTAATAACAGAAAGGATCATGTAATATGATTCATATTTGTCAAAGCTTAATCCGATTTTGTACTAGTTTTGAGAAGTTAAATATGCAGTTTTTTGCTGCGATCCCCTGATATTCCTGAAGGTGAACAATCTGTCCTTATTGCATAAAATAAAGATTATATTTAAGAAAAAAGAAAGACTTGAGAAAGCACAAATAAAACTATCAGCAATATCAGCATTACCAGGTGCAGCCTGCACATTTTGTGTTCTAAATAAAGACAGCTGCAAACTGCTTGTTTACTCATGGTTCATTTTTGCCAGATTAAAGCCAGGGGGTGCTGTGTGTCCTTACACTAACAGCGTGATGCATGGTGCATACTAATTAGTGTCACTCACTGGGGAACTAAGCTAAAGAGAGACAAGGCTGGCCCACGTTTTCTGTTTCGTTTCAGCCCTGAGAAGCACCCCAACCATCTGCCTTCAAGCAGGAGGACACAAACACGGACACACATATGCACATATGAATAATAAAATCTGTGCAAATAAACATAGTCGGAGCTGAACAGAAGAACAGACGCACGCATTTTAATCGGCCAGTAGCTGACAGAACTGCAGCAGCAGGATAACGCGTAACCATTTAAATGTTACCGTTAATAGGGGAGGCTGGCAAGGGTGTGGATCCAGGGAGATTACTTTTCAAGGTGACCAGTTTATCTGACTAAACCGATGCTCTCACCCTCAAAATGTACACCACAGTGCAAGCAGTGAGTTGGGAGCCTTTAGATGTCTGCATCAAACAGTTTTTTTCTTTTTTTTCATCCACCCTCTCGCAGGATTTCTGACCATATCCACCCACTATTGCAGATGTGCTATAACACTTTAGATCATCCTTCTCTACTGTCAAGACTGTAGATTTTAATCAGACCCACTGGTACTGCATCTTGTATTGGGAGACTTTCCGTAGAAACCCCTTGAGAAATATATACATTTTGTCTGCTGTTTCATAATGCAAAATTAAAGTCATGAGATGAAATGTAGCCCTGTCCACTACTAAAAATAATAAAACAGTAATTGCAAACTTGTATCGTGGAAAACATGCTCCATTTAGATGGCAAACGTTCCTAAAGATGGGGATATTTGGCAAAATGAGAACTGTGGATGTTGTCAGACAAATGAATGACCATCTTATTTAAAGAATGCTCTAACATTGCCTTACTTTTCATTAGATTACATGACATAGGCAATTTGTTCTCCTGCTGAGCCAGAGTGTCTCACATTTTCTTCTGATGTGCTGAAAAATTTGGTAGCATGTCACAACTTAGAGAGGCCATATATTCACACGGATGTCACAACAGTTAGGTAAATGCACCACAGATGTCAAAGCAATAACCCGATAACACAGCTTCAGCTCATGCTACATTATGTAAACACTCTAAACTGACAAAGATTTGCCCACCTCAGCATGCTAAATGCAGGGAGCTCTAACCTCTTCTTGAGGTGTAAGCTTAATTCTTCTTACACTCATTTAACCATTTGCGAGCACCTTTAGACTTTATATAAGAGGCTTAACTTAAAAACTAACCGGGGTTGGGGCAGCTTATCTCCACCTGTCCTTAGGCGAGAGGCGGGGTTGACCCTTGACAGGTCGGCAGCCCATCAAAGGGTAACATGGAGACACACAGGGCAAACAGCCATGAATTTTGAGATATGAATTTTGAATCAGTCAAAAAAAGCCCCACTTTTCCACTCTTGATGCTCTTAAGGAGTGCAGCGGATCCTCCACTCTGATCCGGGGCTAATGTGCTTCAGGGGGACACGTGCTCTTCCCGTCTCAGCAAATGTAAACAAAAACACGAGGAAGAGCAATTTGTGTCAGTGAGCATCTAGAATTCCATGGGAAAATGACAAAGTAAATTCAATTCTGTCTCTGTGTGCAACGGCAAATCAAATCATCTTGTTGTGTATTTTGCAATTGACTGTGTCCCAGACTAAGAGAATATCATTGCTCATTTGATTCTGTTCTGAAAAAAGCAGCTTGCATGCTGGTTGTGTTTTTTTCTTTTTTTTAGCACTGATAATAAAATACCCTGTTTCTTTCTGTTACAGCCATTTCAGTCTCCAGCCACCCTTACTTTGGCCGTAAGGATGATGAAGACACAGTGTAAGAACTAAGCTCAATGTTCTTCTGCTAAATTGACTGCCAGCGTACAAAAGCACAAACAGCTGCACTAATGGAAAAGACCTGTATTAGCCACTGAAGCATCAGTCAACAATTTTGCTGTAGATTTAGGACCTCCAGCTTTTGTAAATTTGAGATTTGCTGAGAGACCTGTGTGTCTTTAAGAATTAGAAGAAGACAAGCCTTCAAAATCTAGGCTGATGTCACGTTGTGTGCGAGTCTGTGACAGAGCAGTCAGTGTGAAGCAGAGTTTCACTATTGTTTGAATTCAACAGCTGGATTAAAGAGTACACATTTGAAACTGTCTTTAGAATCTTGTAATTGCAATTAGCAGCGTTAGCATCGCTTGAATTACTAAATGCACATTTTCTGTGTGTATTCCCTTGAGAATGTAGATTATTACCATAACTCTGAGAATTACAGCAGGCTGCAAGATTTTCAGTCCATGACAGAAGTTTAAACTAAACCAGGATAAATACTCCAATCAGGGGTATTTATAAATCTAGACAACAATCCTGTTGTCTAGATTTTGTTTTGCTCTTCTTGGCTCTCTTGGTCCCTGAATGAACTACAGATACCTCAATGTGTTGTAGGAAATACTGTAGTTTTCTTTTGAATAGCTTGCCACATCCATGTCCTTCCTCTCACTTCTCCTATACTGAAATAAGCTAACTTTTAGCCATCACTCAGTTGCAGCACCCACACCAAAGATGTTTTTGTTGTCTACATGGCGTAGTATTCTGTATGGTGCATTTACCGTCGTGCCCAAAAATTTTTTATTCTTGACTATCTATGAGCAAATCATGTCCATTTCTTGGTCCGTCTTTGGTTTTAACAGTCCAGAATTACTCCAGTTATTAGGAAGTAGTTGCTGATTGTTTGACTTGAGATAATTGTCGAAGCCATTCTATTTTTCAAAACTGGCCAAGAAGAATTCAGACTGGATTAAGATAGATGACAGCAGTATCTACCCATATTTGATTCTTCTCCCTGGCTTCCCAGTATTAGTTTATTAGTAAAACTAGATAATTCAGAAACCCAGAAGAGGTGATTGCATGCATGTAGGCAAACACGCTTGTTTCCAAATGACAAAGTAATAACTCTGAGAAGGAATTTGAGCAACCTCATTCCTTCACGAAGCCTTCTTCCTTTCGGTTACCCTATCCGAGCTGACTGCGGTCAATTCATTGTTACATGTCAGTAGCTTCACCTGTTGTCTGAGCCGCAGCCTGCTGACAGATTGCAGCGGCCACATTTGCTCATTCATTCACTCTAGGGTAATACTTGGCTTCCTCGCTTGATTTATTGATTTGGCCTGTACTGTGTTAAAGATATGGCAGATGTATTCCTTCAAATGTCTTGATTCTCGCCACGCTTTAGCGGTGCCCATGGGAGAAATTGTAAGGCTATCTTGGCTGCACTGATAACAAGCCTGCTCAGTAGCTGCCGCTCCTGGCTTTCTTCTGTAGTAAGTGCTGCCCCGAAAGCACTCACCACATGTCCCTCTCTGCTGTTCGCTCGCCCTCCCTCTCGGTCACTCTGCCAGGTCTATCCCCATCCGCCTCTCAGCCTTGTGCAAGATATTCAGTCTAATCTGTGGTGTTTTAGCGCCGCTAGAACAGAGTAGTGAATGTAATTCAGCAGTATTGAGTGGAGGTAAGACAGCATTGGAGAGATGAACAGCTGGTGACCGGGCATCAAATAATTTGACCATCAAAAATTGAACATAGCTTTAACTAGATTTCAAGGGTCGTATCGGGACATTTGTGAGCTCCACATGGAGCCGTCTAATTATTTTTACTTTTCGTGCCATCTTGTTATAAGTGAGGCGCATTCATCTCCTGTTCCAAAGTTGTTACTTATTAATGGGATTCCATTTATTGCTCGCCAATTCAATAGTTCAAATGAGCCAGATCTCAGCGGGGAATGTTAACGATCATTCGGTGCATATCTTAAACATGGGCCACCCTTTTCAGGCACTTTTCCCAAAAACAATCTGGCACATCAAAGCATATTGGTTCATTTGTCTTCGCTGGAGTTCACAAGCTACAAAGCAAACTGCAATATCTTCCTCACGAACAGAGCTGATTAATGATACTTCAAGAAGCATGGGCATAACTAACACTTAATCACATCACCTAAATTATCTTTTTTTTTCCCACTACAGCATCGAGGGAATGCTCCAGATACTGGTGGCCATGTGCGTACTGACAGGGTTTTCAATTACGACAGCCAGCTTTGCCATCTACGAAGTCAGCGAGCACCACAGCGGTTCCAAGAGGCTCCAGCACATTGCCGGCATCAGCGAGCCCTTCTACTGGGCTGTGAACTTCTTTTATGACATGGTAGCATCTTCTTATAATGAGCAGCAAAAACAAAATAATACTACAGTACATAGTTTAAATGTGACAAGATCAATGCATATAAACTCATGTTGGAGATTTTTTTAAGAGTAAATAATTGCTAACACGTCATGTGGTCCCACAGGTCATGTATTTGATCCCAGTGACCCTGACCGTCTGCGTGATCGCTGCCTTCCAGATTCCAGCGTTTACGGATCGACAAAACTTGGGTGCCATCGCCCTGCTTCTTGTGCTCTTTGGGTCTGTATTTTTGGAAAAAGTTTAGAAATAACTACGTATGTGTTAGAATACTTACTGTTATTTCAGGCTTGGAATTTATGCTGAAATATACAGTAGTATGTGATAAGACATTAGGCCCTCATTAGGTTGAAGCTTTTAAATATATCCTTTGGCTACACTAGCTGAAAAGAACGCGATTTTCTAGCGGATCAAGCTGTCGGGGTTTGGTTATGATGAAGTTATTTTAACTAACCTTCTACCTCTGAAAACAACAACAAACTTACTTGGGAGTATTGAAAACGGGCCAAGGAGTTGGTGGTGAGACACTGATTATCAGTTTTTGATTAACAAAATTTGTAGAAGCTTTTTTTCTTCTTCCACATGAAATCACATATTTGGGATTTTTTCATACTCCTAAGGAGTAAGATCACACCTCACCCAGTCTTCCCTTTCTGAAGGAAAGGCTCATCTCCTTGAGTATTTTGCTTTTAATTCAGGATTTTCCTGAATAACACAACATCATGTTCTTCAATCTTGCCTAATTGTAAGTAAAAGTTGAGCCGCTGCAGCCTGGTGTAAGCAATTTATGTTCAATTCGGTCAAATTTGTGTTTTAACTGGAGCTTTTAGCAGGAAGACCTGAAACATTACAAACTAAAATAAAATATTAGGTATAGGTTGCTGGAAGGGGCTGTGGCTATATAAGGAACGAGTCTAATGTATTATTCAAGTACCAATACCTGTTGTGCCTATTAACCTATTGTAGTGTAGATCATGACTTTTGCCTTGCAAAAGTATTCAGTGCCTTGAACTTTTGTCTCTTTTTGATCATAGACCTTAACAGAAATGACTGGGATTTTATGTGGTAGACCAACACAAAGTGGTGCATAATTAAATACATAATTGGGAGGTAGAAATTTTTTTTTCTTTGCATTCTTATGTATTGAGCCCCCCGAGTCAAAATAAAACACCCTTCTGTCCTATTTTTCAACTTTTGCCACTGTTCAAAATTGGACTTAACTATATTCAACTTCCCATCAGCTCTGGCCAACTTGCCTTTTCTGGCTGACGACAAACATTCCCACAGCTGGGAAATGCCACTACCCCGTTTCATGAGCGGAGTGCTGGTCCAGGGAGATGTGCGGTGTTAGTTTTCAATAATGAAGAACTTTGAGCTTTGGGATTTTAGAAGCCAAAATGGTGGAAAAGTACAACTTCTGTAAGGCAGTATAAAAGGCTTTTTAACCAAGTAATAATTTTATATTAAACTGAAAGGACTTGGAAAGATACTAAACTAAAACAGTAAGAATAAGAAAACATCTTATTATGTTATTGGGATTCACACCTAAGTTATCCTTGCAGGAGTTTTGTGAATTTATCCTCCATGACCTTAAACTACAAGGGTAAGATTTAAAGTCTATAAACCCTTTCCAGTCAGAAATGTGACTTGGAGGGTACCCATTGTTTTATAGTGTAAGGCCCAGGGCCTTCTGGCCAAGCGTCAGTGTGTAACAAGATGTAAGTAAGAGGCTTCTGGCTGGCTTGCTGCCTGTGAAATATTATCAATATGAACACTGAAATCTTGTTGGCAAACAGTGAAACTTTGGATCAATTAAGAAAATTCAATGTTTCCTAAGGATTTTCCTAAGCTGTGTGATCGTTCAACTGTTCCCTACATTTGCAACAGCCCTTCCTCATATATGCTCAGGGATTTCTAATCTCTAATGGATGTTACTTTGTTTGCAGCAAGGTTAAATTTACAGCCAGACCAGACAGAGGCTGCTGTTGTCACACATAAACAAAGCTTTGTTTTGTTTTTTTTCCCTCTTGAATTTTTCACAAAGACAGCTGGCATTAGCATTGCTTATGTGGTTCAAGCTAAAGATATTAGACAGGAAGAAAGAGGGTTAAGAGAGTAACAGAGCTTACTGCAGTAACGCCACGACTTGATGTGGAGTAGCTCCCATTTGGATTTCAACTTTTTTAAATCCCTCTGACAAAGAGATTTAGATATTCAAACCAAAATTGTGTCATGTTTTCTTTATCTTTACCACAAAACTCCATGACATCATTCACCAACTTTAGTCGAAATGTGGACCCCTGTGTTGGCCGTTGATCCCAGGCCTCATACTGAGTCCTATATCATCGTAGGCAGAGTCAGCACTCTGCTTCTCATTTATCAGACAGATGTCTCCCTCCCAAGCAATGAGTAATCGCACTGCTCCATCTGTCAGGCTGCACCCACCTGGTCTGGTCTGCAGCCTTCTTGCTTCTGTTCCTTGTCATGGCTTGGCACCCACAGTCTGCCTACCAAGCACCTTTTTTTTTTGGACATGGCACACAGACGCTTTGTCTCTGTCTGGCTGTGTGTCTCTCTCAATTCCTTCTCTCCTTTCTTTTATTTTTATTTTTTTCTCTCCTCTTTTTTTTTTTTTGTTCCTTGCTAACCTCTCACGCCCCACATCAGACGGAGTAGCAGAAAAAGGAAAGGAGATGTTCTTGCACCTGGGGAATAAAGAGAGTAGTGATTTATCCTTGTCTGGTTTGGCACAGTGACTGAATGTTTACCCTCCTCGATGTGTGGTATTTTCCACTTTTCTTTTTTCAATATTCTCCAATGCCGGCTTTCATCTAGCTCAGATCTACTTTTTTTTGTTTTTTTTAAAGAAGCTAATTGTAATGTAAAGGTATTTGTGTAGGGTTGTTTATGCTAAATGGTTTTAAAATATCCTTCGTTTGCCAAATTCTCAGGTTCGCCACATTCCCGTGGATGTATCTGTTAGCGGGGGTCTTCAAAGATGTGGAAAAGGCCTTCATCACCTATGTGTGCATCAACCTCTTCATCAGCATCAACACCATCTTGTCCACCTCCGTTCTGTACATTTTGGGACAAATATCAAACCACAACTTTGAGGTAGCTAGCATCCACCAAAAGTACATCCACCAAGAGCACAGCATTTATGTGTATATATGTGTATATATATATATATATATATATATATATATATATATATATATATATATATATGATCTTTAAACGTAGTTTTGTATCCTCATTTCTTTTATCTCCTCCTATTTATTCTCTCATCCCAATAGATCGTCGACGGGATTCTGCAAAAGCTGAGCAACGCGTTCCACATCTTTCCCCAGTATAACTTTGGGAACGGGATGATGCAGCTGGCCAGGACGAACATCGAGGTCCAGATTCTCAGTGGCTATGGAATCGACGCCTACAAGAATCCATTCTCCGCAGAGAGCTTGGGCTGGATGTTCATCTCCTCTTTCATTCAAGGCGTTTTCTTCCTCACTCTGCGCCTCCTTCTCAACAGTTCCCTCATACGCAAAGTCAGGTGAGAAAAACAAATGCAGGAGGTAGATTTTAGAGTGATGTGCCCTCAGAAATAACACTATGGCATTTTGCGCTCATCTTAAGCCTTGAAACTCAACACCAAATGCTCAGGTTGTTGTTTTAAGGTCTTCTTGGTGTTATTAGCTTGGATATGAAACAGATGGATGTAAAGTAACTTTAAGAGTGGAAAAACTGCAACATTTTGATTTAAAAAAAGGTAACTAAGAGCTAATATATTTAAAAATACCTCTCTCCTTGTAGAAATCTACTTTTCGTGAGACAGACTCTGCCTCCGGATGCGCTGGAAGAAGAGGATGAGGATGTGGCAACAGAGCATCTCCGGGTGGCCAGTGGAGCAGCCAGCTCAGACATGCTGCAGATCAACCAGCTCACTAAGGTCTATCGAAATTTCAGTAGGAAGGTGCCTGCTGTCAAGAAGCTGTCTGTGGGCATCCCTGCTGGAGAGGTGAGAACTCAGAAACAAAAACACATATTAATAATACAATGCAATCTAATCAAAGGCTGCGTGACAATGAAATGGTCATTGTTTGCTTAATTACCAATCTGTGCCGGCACAAACAAATCTCTGTAATTATCCAAACAAAGCACAGTCCGCATGTTATTTTATGAAGAGTTTAGCTCTCATGGACTTCACTGTAAACGATTTAAATCGACTTTAGTGTTTGAAATGTAATTAAAAATCCTATATTTTATAATCCTATACTAATAAACAAGTTTGGAAGCAGTTGGTTGCTTTTGTGAGGTTTTTCACCAACTGACATTAACTGCCAAATCATTTAAAAGTGATAATTTGATGTTCAGGACCAAACAACCTATCAGTTAAGGCAGGCGGTCAAATTCGGTTAATATTGCTAACTGGTAGATAGGTGTCTGTCTAAGAAACCCTATTCATTTGAGCAAGCATGTGGCGACAGTGGAAAGGAACAACTTCCTCGAACCTTGCTCACCTCCTATGTCTGCACTACATTGTAGTGGACTGAAGCACTGAAAACGTGCACGGACATCAACTTCATCTCACTGCTTTATCAAAAAGTATTCCTAAGTAGAGACTTTGCCTTTCAGTGCTTTGGCCTCCTGGGAGTGAACGGAGCAGGAAAGACCACCACCTTCAAGATGCTGACTGGAGATGTGAGCCCCACTATTGGCTCCGCACAGATCAGGGACAGGGAAGGGTAAGTTGTACAGTAATGTGGATAAATGTTTGGAGAGTCGTTTTTTGTTTTTCATTATTTCTTTGAGGTCTCAAATATATTTTAGATGCTTACATAACATTATCAAGTTATCAAGTATGTCTCAGAGAGAAAATAATCTTTCATGCACTTTAAAAGAATATTTCCGTTTTTCCATGTATTTTTTTTTTTCTCCCCCCCAGGCGCCTGGTAGACATCATGGAGTGCCGTGACAAGGGAATCAACATTGGCTACTGTCCCCAGGTGGATGCACTTGACGATCTGCTCACAGGAGAAGAACATTTGTACTTCTATGCTCGCATTCGTGGCATCTCAAAGAGGGAGATAGCTGGGGTAAGCAAGAGCTGTCTTTCAAAGCTTTGGCTAGTGACAACATCATATGCAAAATGACACAGGACTTGATACATATATTCCAAGGTGCACTCTCACTGCAAGACAAGAAGCTGTGGCTTCCATGCATACTTAATCAGAGCGTGTGATGTGTGTTGAAAGTCCACAGTCTGCGGCGAAATGGAAGAGCTTTTGTTGTCATCTTGGCTCGGCATCCAGACTGCAGCGTTGAAGACTGAAGTTTTTATCAATGCAGAAGCTTTTTTTTTTTTTTTTTTTGTATCGCTGCAAATTTGTGTTTTAAATGATATATTGATGGTGGTTGGATCTTATTAGATGTGTCACTTTATCCCCATTCTTCTCATTTATCTTTGAGAGAACTAATCAATCTTGCTTCTGTGGTAATTACTCAGTGTGCCTGTCTGTCACTGCTGCCAACGTGAGAGAAATTAGCAGCGGAACAAAAAGAAAATGGAGTTTAGAGGGAGCTTTGAAAACGTTTTGCATATAAAGCAAGTAATCTTTGTCTTTCTGACAACCTGTATGCTCCTTGCCTTTTTGTGCTAATCTTGTGTTTTCTTCTGATCAACTTCCGATATGGTGGGTGCATTGCTAGATCCTAATGGAGTGCACTCTCATGCATAAAATTAAGCAGTCATGGATCAAGAATCATGGATTAATTTTTTTATATTTTGGGTCCTTTTCTATTCTGATTGTTGTACAACAAAGCAAATTTAACAAACGTATATTTAGGGTAATTTTCTTGAATAATTCAGGCTTTCCTGTTCTCTTCTGTAGGCTCTGTATATATTTCCATGATTTTCACACTTCATGGACTAACATTGAACCATTTAGTTCGCCGCAAAAATAATGCACAACTACACCGACAGGCCTTGTGTAATCTACAGTGCATTTGTTTAACAGATTTACATTCAGCATAAAAATCAAAACAGGAAAAATTCCTGTGCCTATCTCAAGCAGTCAAGCAATTAGACCATGGTATCGATTTTTGTTTGAAATGTTTGTGTAAATATCTTGAAACTGTTGTATTTTTTACTAACGGTTAACATATAGTGACAATCGCGTACTGGCCCATGATGAAATGTCACCTAATGATGAAATATCACCTAAAATCTATTTTTTTTATAGGAGATGAAATATCTGCAGTGTAGAGTGAGCAGACAATGCAATCTTTGCGTTGTCTGATTAATGTAAAAAAGAAACAAGTCAATATTTTTTTGTTTCCATGGTATTTAGAGTGGATAGACTTTGTAACGGTGTGGCTTGCTTTCATGGACTTGCCAAAATGCAGATGAGAATCTGTTTCATTTAACTGAAGGGGCTATGAGTTCAGTGGAAATTAGCGTTGTCATCAAGTCAGGCTAAAAGAGAGATTCATTCAGTCATTTTTCATGAATCATGCTTTCCGAACCCATTGATGTTTTTATAGCCTACCTCCCTGACCACACGGAGCAATCACATCCCTCTGCGATCTCACTATGATTTCATTAGTTCAGAGAACAAAGCAACAAATCTCTGAAAGCTAACATTCATCCAGCTATGGTCGACTGAGGTGACATTCTGGGATGCTGTCACAGATCAAAGGCAAAAGAGGCCAAAAATCCCCCTTCGCACAAAACGCAAGTTATGTTTACGGCTTTTTTTGGACTTTTGGTAGTCTGCTGAAACATACTTTCGTTTCTTATAAGCACTGACAGCTGGCGCGGCAGTTGTCATGACAAATCTGGATTATACGAAGAAAGAAATCTGCCTCCCTTTCTCTTCCACCCCACTTCATTTTCCACAGAAACGAAGAAAAAAAAACAACGTTGATTGTCTCTGACACTCTCAGTCATGTTATCAACAGAACCAGAGACAACATCAGCAAGTATACTCAGACACACAAAGACACAGAGAGACAATGAAGCGCAGAAATACATGTCTGACACTAATCACCATCGCTGCCGTTGTCCTAAGCCCTTTGCCGTCTGATCAGAATAATGACAACAATGGTTGTAATAGCTGAAACGTCGATGTCAACCTAATTCACCGAGATGAAGTTATATATAGAATTTCTCCTATGATGTCTCCCACTGACAGTCCTCTTGCTGTGGATAATGAGACAAACCTTAATGGGGTCATTTCACATTGACATGGTTTTGTCGGCTTAATGAGCTGTTACATCAAAGGTGTTGGAGAGCGGCTTTTATGAGAGAACATGAAAACACAACATATTTTGATCTGAACCTGGCAGGAATGTAATGCACTGTGGGTGCTGGTCGTACAGATTTGGGGGCTGGATACTGAGTGGTTTTCTTAACTATTTAACTACCCGGATCAGTGAATCACGCAGAAAAACCAACCGCTGAGGCTGAAAACCTCTTACAAAGGAAAATCCAAGCAAATGCAATAGATGTATCTATTGCATTTGCTTGCTTCATCGATCTGCTTTCCCAACTCACCAGCTGATAGGAGGGGAAAAGCCATAGTTTAATTGGAAATGACCTCAAGCTTTTTCAGAGCAAACTGGTATTAGAGCTCACAGTACTGTGTGATTGATAACGAACAGTTATAGACATTTTCTAAGTGTCCGTGAACGTTAGGCATCAGTCTGCTTTGTTGCCAAAATCTACTGACATGCACCAAATGGATTATACTGCATCAGTTCTTGCTGCCTCAGGACTGCGGGCGGTTTTAGATAGAGTAAAGTCACCATGTAATGTCATCATTGTTGTGCAAACAATATTAAATATGCATGCGACTGGAGCTGATAGACACCTTCTGTAATTTACTGTGTTGCTGTAGTAGACAGAATAGGAGAAGGCAATTACTGTAAGACCATTAATATCAAGTTCCCAGCGAGGAGCAGGCCACTCTTTGCCCGTTGTCCTTGTAAATCCACGTTCCCCTGCTGTGTATATTCTCAAAGCAGAAGTGGCTTTTTGGACCTCCGCTGAGAGCATCTATTTGGTGGATTAAATGGATGGGAAATCAACTTCCTATTAGTTGGTTTAGATCTGCTTTGATTAACCATTAGGGTTTTACTTTGCCATGTTGGAAATAACATACAGGTTCAGTCAGAAGTTTACATACACCCCAATAATGCCGTGAATGTCATGTTAATGTCAGGATTTCTTGATGCATTTAAAATGTACATTTTTTCCAAGGTGGATTGATTATATTAATGACCTCTTCCAATCACCTAAATACAACTTTTCTTGTACAAAATCTTGAATTATTTTGGATTTTCTCTAATCCAGGCAGTGTCAAAATTATACATAAAGGCTTATATATTTACTCCTGTATAAGTGTCTCTCAACAAGTTGCAGCAAAACCACACACTTTTTGGAGTGATCATCAAGATTCTGGAGTAAATCTTGGCTGGATCTTTGTTCGTTCTTCTTATCATAAATACTAGAGCTCATTTAAATTGATTGGTTTCCTGGAATGAAGGCAGTTTTAAAGCATTTCCAATAAATTTTCAACAAACTGGGGTCAGAAGTTCAAGGAATCCTCTCAGACATATTTGTTTTAATTTGTGTTTGGTGTTCTCTTAAGGTTGGAACCCATAACTGTAATCAGGCTTTAACTATTTGGGGAAAAATTGCCCCCCTTTGATGAAAGGAAATGGGTCAGGATGTTCAGAAACAACCCAGAAAACAAAAATTATCAAGCCCGTTATAAATTGGAAATAGACATGGTGTGAGATGGTACTTCTCCAAAACTGACATTTTCAGGCATGACTACAATTTGAAGCAGCTCTTGTAACCACTTTGTAATCGAAGGAGACAAAGACCACAACCAAAACAATGTTTGGATGTGTTAGGGCTAGCATTTTAAAACTAATGATCAAGCATGCCACTTGTGGCAAAAAGGGAATTAGATAAAATCCACAATAAATTCAAACATGTGCACTCAGTTATTTAAAAAAAATCCTTGTAGCTTTCAGTTTGCTTATCATTAGCATCATTAAAAGCTCCAAATTCAAATTACATTCATGCCAATAAAAAGTGTGTGTAAACCTCTGACCAGAATTTACTGGTACATGAATTTGACCATTGTAATTTTCAGTCATTAAACCCTTTGAAAACCATTAAATGACCACAAAAACATCATATTCCAGTATCATATTTAAAAAATAAACATGTAGAGGACAAATCTGTAGCACTATCTATCCTGCTCATCCCCAGTCTAATCCCCAGCATGCTTCCTTTCTAGGTGGTGAACTACCTTCTGAAGAGGCTGGAGCTGAATTACCACAGAAACATCATTACTGACGGGTACAGCTGTGGAACCCGGAGAAAGCTCTCCACTGCTCTGGCTCTCATCGGACATCCGCAAATCCTGCTCCTGGTGAGGAGGACACACCTGTCTATACAGCTCCACCTGGCTAACTATTTCCCTCAGTGGTCACCAGAAAGCAAATATTAAGCCAGTTGTTCAGTTTTTTAATGGTCTTTGATGTACAGCAGAAACTGATCCCTAATTTGAATGGCTCTCATATGGGTAATTACTCTGCCTCTCCAATTTATGCAGCAGCGTCTTCCTTGTAGCTTTAGAT
This sequence comes from Fundulus diaphanus, assembly GCA_037039145.1. Taxonomy (NCBI): domain Eukaryota; kingdom Metazoa; phylum Chordata; class Actinopteri; order Cyprinodontiformes; family Fundulidae; genus Fundulus; species Fundulus diaphanus. Next base: position 38,589,596 of record CM073132.1, read on the forward strand.
TGGGTTTCTTCCTTATTTCTCTATTAAATCTTTCTTTCTGTCCCTCTATATCTTTCTATTATTTGTAACCATAAGTAAATCAACATTTTGTAAACTGCATCCATTCCTCCGCTTTCTGCTGTTCCAACGCTGCTTCCGTTAGCAGGCTGCTTGTCATTTCTTAATGGGACTATATGGTTCAGAGATGCACCAATCAAAACCATGTGGCCAATTATAGATCCCCGGTCTTTGTGAAGTTTTGACCAGCCAATGCAACATTAGCCAATTGCAGTTACTATGATATCAGAAGGTTTTTGAAATATGTTTTTCTTGCCTTCCTGATATGAATGGTAATTAATTGTCTACATTAAAAACCGAGTCAAAATCCCGATGTATGTATGGCAGAGGTCTGGCTGTAAAACAAGGTCTCACTAATATTTTAAAACGAAGACAAAATGAATGCAGACTTGACATTTTAAACTGTCTTTAATATCATATTCAAGCGATTAGCACGGTTAGCATGGACATCTTTGTTAGAACAGAAATGTCCAAGTGTAGTTCCATGAGAATTTTGATCCTTACCTTTCCTGTGAGATTTCAAAAAGGCCAATGCATCTAAATGCAGTGCATTCATAATAGACAGAAGCTGAAAGATTAAAAGAATAAAATGGAGCAATTTGCTATACTTGTTCAGCCTTACAGTTTTCTGTAGAAAGTTTTGCTCTCTCCAATCCTGAATGAGATACAGACATATCACTGTGTTGAAAAATACAGTTTCCTTTTAAATAGCTTTTTTTTTTTTACATCCCTTAGCTTTATTCACCCCACTGTTACTGAATTAATAGGCCCGTTTACACTACACTTTTTTAACCGAGCCGAGACCAGTCCGAGCTCGGTAACCGAGATAACTCTTGTGTGTAAACGGTCAGCAGACTGAACCAGACCGCGCTAAACATAACCGGACCGCGCTAACTGCAGACCAGCTCTTGAGTAGGTCTCGGCCTGGTTTTATTTCTGGCCCAGTTTTCTGATAAAGAGTGCATGAGCAGACCGCGTCATCCCCTCAGCTGACTGTCCGCGGGTTTTCCGGCAGTCTGGCTGCACGTCCCGATTCACACTCCATTCAGACAAATTTCAGACATTCATAATAATACTAGCTTCCTTACCGTGCCACACGGTTTCCAGAGATGATTCTGCTTAGCAGCGCAATGGACCTCAGCGTCTGTCGTTGTTTCCGGCGTCTGTAAATCCTTATTAGACGTTCGTTTGTCTCATCCACTTCCCAAAAAAGCCAACTTTCTCAAGTAAATTCACCAATGGTTGCCTTCTTCCCCTGACTCTCTGCAAACACCGAAATATCACAATATCAAGCATAACTTCCTGAATGTTACGGGCGCCGCGCTGTTTTCTGCTACCGCCTTCAATCCCAGAGAGCGGTAGTACCGCAGATCGCCACTAGGGGGCGAGGAGCAACCAAGGAACCGAGATAAGCTTTGTGTGTAAACGGGTCGGCTTGTCTTGGATAACTGATCCAAGCTCGGACTGGTCTCGGCATGGCTCGGTTTTTAGGTGTAGTGTAAACGGGGCTAATGTTTCACCTCACTGACGATTTCGACACCATAGAGTGCTGTTATCACAACCTGGTAGTGGTTAGGTGTGGTACATTCACTGATTGGAGAAAAGTGGATTTTTTTGTTGTTGTTTCCGTCCACGGTGAAGGCCAATCAAGGGGAAACTGGGTTGATTCTGGTCTCTAAGACTAATATCAAGGCCCTCCTCTACTTCACTGACTTATTTTGTCTTCACAGGATGAGCCCAGCTCTGGCATGGACCCACGCACCAAGCGTCATCTATGGAAGATAATCTCAGAAGAAGTGAAGGGCAAGTGTGCAGTGGTTCTCACCTCTCACAGGTAAGAAATAGATGGAGAATAATGCAACATCTTAAGTGATATTCTCATCACAGCTTGTTATCTAGGAGTAAAGATAAAAAGGCACCGATTGTAGTAACAAGTTGGATAGCATTGTAGCAGTAAATGCTTTCTGGGTTTCCCTCTTTTTTTGTGTTCTGCAGATGAAATATCCTGCAATGTTAACATTGCAGACTAATTATTCTAAGTTTGAATGGTCCTCGCATGACCTTTTATCTTTCTCCCCTTGTCTCCGGATCTCAGCATGGAGGAGTGTGAGGCGCTCTGCAGCCGTCTTGCCATCATGGTGAAAGGTCAGTTCCGATGCCTGGGCTCCCTGCAGCACATCAAGAACAGGTTAGTGACCTCTACTCATCCTTCAACCCACCCTCACTCTCTTCCCCACCCACACCTTTACCACCCTTCAGACGCATAATAACAGTACTTTGTTTATAAAATCTCCTTTGTGCAGGTTTGGCAGCGGGTTCACTGTGAAGATGTACTTGGCCGAGCCCTCGTGCGACGCCGAGGCAATCACTGCTTTCATGCAGCGCAGATTCCCCTCAACATATCTCAAGGTGAGCTTTATCAACTCTTCAAAGGAGTCAAAAGCACTTAGTGGAGTTAAGTTGAAAGACTATAGTATGCTGCAATAAATGTAGCGAGGCATTTAATTATATCCATCGTCAAGGAAAGCACCAGAAATATTGTGGTCACGAAATATAGTACAGTATGAATCTTTTAGGAAGCTCTCTCCCTTTCTTTCCCTTATTGACACACATTGAACAGAAACGCTTCATTTGAAATTTTAGCTCCTTTAAAGGTTTGATAAAATGTTGTAGTTGTTACTAAAGTGTTTAAATATGTTAACAGTTGTAGTTTAAAATGCAGTTTAATCTTATAGGATTGGGTCACTGATGCTATTTTTCTTTTCTAGATTATTTCAAAATATTATCAATTCATTGTCACAATTTCATGCAAACATGTTCCACCTAATGCTACAAAAAACAACTTAATGAGTTAATTTTAGTTCTTTAAAAACAACATTTTGTTTCCCGTTTCACCCAGAATTCCAAGAAGGCATTCGTTTTCTTTTAAATGATGTTGATAGCAAAGAGAAGATTGTTGTAGTAAACTGTACTCTAGAAAATAAATACAAAGTTCTGCATCTTTCTTCGGTCAGAGGTAACATTGGGAAGGTTTCTCGTGTTAACATAATAACCTCTGATAATCAATAAAACTTCCCATTTCTGTGTAAAAAAAATAGTAGAACTAAAAGCACCCATCATCCATAATTTGCTAGTAAATACACAGGCAGTGTTTTGGACTACATAAATTAAGCACCTTTACAATAACTTACCGACATAAACATGGACAGAAGTGTTAAAACATAGCAGAGCAATGTCTGGCAGCATCAGTGTAATTACATGGCATGGTCACTGTATGAAGCCGGCGGCAGTCCTTTTTGTTTCTTCTAGTAGTCTGACAACACATTCTGACATTCTTCTTTCACTGAAGTGTCGACAATCTGTTGCTTACATCCACACCAAGAAAACATGAAGCACCATAATTATGGATGTGGGTTTAGACTTTGTTCCTCCTGATTGTGTTTAAGACTTCACAAGCTCCTGACGGACATTTGTAGCTCCTCGGCCACTAAATACTTACTGATGGCTGGTGTTTTTCATTCTAAACGCATTCTATACATAGTGGTAAGTCCAGTATGTTGCTGCACCTTAAATTACATGCAGCCCTAAAGCACTCTTAACATTACTACATCGATTAGTAGACATTTAAACTCTTAAATAATGATTAAAAGATATGCATGCAGTGTTTAACTCTCTTGGCATCTTCACTCGGCATGAACCCAGGTTAGCAGAAGCGGATGAAAATCAAATCGGACAAAATCAGCGCTTCATGCAAATGCTACTTTATGACCCTTCAAATCCCTATCCTCATTTAAACAGAAGTCAATGATTATTTAATAAAAACGGAGATTGAATGAGGTGCGGCACCAAATGATCTTCTTGTGTGAGAATGGTACATATAATGAGTTTGAGGTCAAAATAACCACCAGACAGAAAAGCAAAGCAGTATACAAATCAACAAAAATAGCATTATCTTAGACCAGAAACATATTTTTGCTTTTTCAATTCAATTCAATTCAATTCAATTTTATTTATATAGCGCCAATTCATGAAACATGTCATCTCAAGGCACTTTACAAAGTCAAGTTCAATCATATTATACAGATTGGCTCAGATTATACAGATTGGTCAAAAATGTTCCTATATAAGGAAACCAGTTGATTGCATCAAAGTCCCGACAAGCAGCATTCACTCCTGGAGAAGCGTAGAGCCACAGGGAGAGTCGTCTGCATTGTCCATGGCTTTGCTGCAATCCCTCCCTTTTTACATGAGTTAGTCGAGCAGAAAATCTTTCTGTAATCTTTTCTCAGTTAAATTACTCACCTCTAACTGCTATTTCCTGTTTAAAAAAACCCCAGATTAGCCTACTTTGATACTCTGACTGCAAATAACTATGCAGCTCAAACATGACAATGGTTTAAAAGTTTATTTTTAAAAAGTGTTTGCATAAACCACTATAAAGTTTTTGAGACTGGAGCTGTTTTAAGATGTTTAAGAGCACTTTGGTCTTGGTCGCTCTCAAAGTAGCCATCAGTGAATTTGCTAGCTTGTTAGCTTTGGGCGCAAGCTAATGTAGATTTATTCTAAGTGAAGATGCCACGAGAGTTACCTACAGTAGATAACATACTAACTAGAATATGTATATTAACTGACATATGTATGTAGGCATTTTTCAACATGCTAGATATTTGTTCGGCTAAAAATGTGTGAATAAAAATACTTCAGGTTTATTCTTGATGCCCAGCTTGTGTATAGCTTGTTGTACATTGGCTATCAAAGAATGTCGATTTACTCCCCAAGCAAATGTCTGTATAGGTTTCACAACCACAGACCTTTTTTTTTTCTCCTATTTTTGCACCTCTAATGTTCAGCGTTTGTACCCTACTTTCGGTTTCACAGGGAGGTTTATGCTTTCACCAACTTTAAACATATGACGTCTGCTTTCCTTCTCCACACACAGGACCAGCACTCTGCCATGGTGGAATACCACATCCCAAACGCTCCTGGAGGGGTTGCTGACATCTTCAGCCAGCTCGAGTCCAACAAGCATGGTCTGCAGATCAAACACTTCTCTGTGAGCCAGACCACACTGGATGAGGTGAGGAAAAAGAGACAGGACATAAACCATGAGAGAGAGAGGGGGAGAGAGAGAGAGAGAAAGAAGAGAGAGGGGGAGTGAGAGTGAGAGAGAGAGAGAGAAGAGAGAGGGGGGGAGAGAGAGAGAGAGAGAGAGGGAGTGAGAGAGAGAGAGAGGGGAGAGAGAGAGAAGAGAGAGGGAGTGAGAGAGAGAGTACTGTGTGGCTTTGTAGGGTTGGGGAGAGGGTAGCAAGAGACAGAAAAAAGGGACATGAGATGAGAGAAAGAGCGAGACGGTGGTAAGGGAAGCAGGGACAGAAGAAAGCTGAGTGGGAGTGAAAGACAGAGCAGAGAAAGTTTAAAAGAGGCAGAGGAAAACTGACAGAGGGTATGCCTGAGGGAAAATAAATGGAATATGAGTTTGGGATAGAATCCATGAGCTTTATATGCAGCCAAAGCTGATATTCTTCAGCAACTGTAAACCCTTTGGGGCTCTGGGATTGGAAGACACCACAAATGGAAGAAAGGGAGGGGGTTGGGCCGAGAAGCTGACCAGACGATAAGCTAAATATTACAGTTTTCTTCAGAGGAAATTATTACTTTTTACTTTGCCTTCCATCTTACAATATTACTGATCCTCCACAGGTCTTCATCAATTTTGCCCTGGGAAATATTGGCATGGATACCATACCAATTCACAGTGAAGACAGCGTTGAAGACCTGAACTCCATTAAGGATGTAGAAGCATAAAGCTGACTGGTTGGAATGAAAAAAGTGCAACTACCCATTTTAAATATACATGTAGAGGGTATGTGTAAAATGAACCCAATAATTTTTTCTTAAAGAACTGATTAAGTCAGGGGTACATTACATTTTTAGTTTTACCAAAATAGAATATTTTCTAAAAACATTACTTTGCACAAACGAACAAATGAAGTTGATAAATTGAACTTGTGTTGTTTTACTGTTTTTTTTCCCTTTTGATTCACCAGATCTCAATATTTATGAAATGTTATTGTTTTCTTTCTGGTTGGGCTAGTTGAAATTATTTTCAAAAACATCAACATTCCTCAATATTATCTTCAACTGACCATAAAGCGGGCATGCTTTGATTGTATGTCCTAATTAATCTCACTCATATTCAGATTTTTTAAAGCGAGTACATCTAATTGTAAGTACTAGGTGAAACTGTAAAATATCTGTACTCAACACTTAATATGCAGTTTCTTCTTCTCCTTAACAGCCCTCTAAGGATGTCTATCATTATTGGAACGGCTGTGCTGCGTATTTAATAGTCTCTACAGCTTTTGGACAATCTAACTGTGTTCTTAAATGTATTGACTCTCTTTTTGTAATCAAAATAAATCTATTTTTCAACTGCCGCTGCAATAAATGTTATCTTTTCTTTTGCTTCTACATTGCGATGCATTAGTTTTGTCCATTAGGTTGACATATGTTTACCTCTGCATCTAATTACCATCCTGTTATTCTCTGTTGCTTGGGTGTAATATGCTTGATTCATACCCCTTGAACTAGTTCACATTTGTCAAGTTGCCATCACAAACTTTTATGTATTTTATCTGAATTGCATGTGATAACCAATACAAACTACCAAATAACTATGTATTAATAACTCTAATACATATTTTTACAAATAAATCTAAAAAAATAAATAAATATAAATCGGCTCCCCTTAACTGTGACACATTAAATAAAAAACAAAATTCCAGTGCAACAAACTGCTTTTAGAACTCAGGTATTAGTAAACATGGCTCACCTGTGTATAATTTCACCTTAAGGTTTTCTCAGGTGTTAGTTGAAGGCTTTATAAGTTTATTAGAGAACATTAGTTACCCAGACAAAATCATTAAGACGAAGGAACAAAGTTGTGGAGACTTTAAAACCATGGTTATGTTGCAAAAAAATAACACCCCAAGCTTTTCACTATTCAGTCCAACAGTGATCTACAAAATGTTCTGTCCAATAATGGAGAGAGTACAACAGCAAACCTACAAAGAGATGCCTGTCCACCTAAACTGTTGGCTGGGCAAGGAAGCTATTAATCACAGATGCAGCCAAGAAGTCCGTGGTAACTCTGAAAGAGTTGGAGAGATTCACAGATCAGGTGGGAGAACCTGATGACAGGACCAGGTGTTTCACTGCGCTCCACAAATCTGGCCTTGATGTAAAGCTGGCAAGAAGAAATCCATTCAAAGCCCCATTTGCTGTTTCCAACGAGGCAACGTTGGAGACACTTCCCACAAGTGAGCATAGTTGCTCTAGTCACATAGACCAAAACGTCACTTTTTATCCAACAAGTAAAATCCGTTGTTCTCCACAGTGCATCATAGTGAGAGCGGCATCATGTTATTGGAGTTGAGATTCACCTTCAAACAAAACAAACACAGATCTGGAGGTACAATGGAATTCTTCAGCTTGTAGAATAGCATGTGTTGGAATGGCCATATCAAAGTCAATTAGAAACCTGTGGCAAGATTTGAAAATTGAGATCAGAGAGGGTTGAGAGTGGGGAGTTTTCCTCCAATGAGCTTGAGCTACTTTGAAAGGAAAATTGAGTTTTAGGGAAGCTGTAAGTGCATAAACATGATTCCACTTTGTAGTGATTTAGGGAAGGGTGAAAGAAATGCGGGCCACACTTTTCAGACTTTAATTTCTAGAACAATTTGATAACTATATACTACCAAAGAAACTGCCCTAAAAAAGAGGTCAAGCGATGCAGCTACTTCTGCAAGGCACTGTAGTTGTAGGCTGTTCAATAAAGGTTCTTTCACCTGTCAAAGAAAACCATCCACAGTAAAACCATTAAGCGTTAATCCATTTTTGCTAAACAAAAGTTTTAAAGACAAAAACAAAAAGCACATTAACAACAAACAACTTAAAAACTGTGAAGAACAAAACAGGACGGAGGGAGTTTTCTGAAGAAAGGAAGATACTGAACGTGTGTATCTTCTTCATATGTATGCACAGAAATGTTTCCACTAGCCCTTGCAATATATTGCTCTCGGTCATAGCACTGATTGTTTACAAGCCCATGTCCCACATACTGTGAATATAAACAAAATGCACTGCTCTGGAAATATTCAGACCCAGTGTTTACCTGGAAAGCACCAGACATAAAATGAATAAAAGCTTAGACTCTCATTACAAGGACTGCTGTTGTAATGTGTCCAACATTAGGTTCATTTTCCATCCTTTTGCAAAAATCCGCTTAAGCCTTCCTGGGTAAAAGTGTGTCATCTGGATGGCAGCACATATTAGCCCAGTTCTGTTATTGTTCTGCATCACTTGTGTGTTCAGAAATAGAACGTTACCTAAGCCTCATACAGGTATGCATCCACATACCATTACGGATGACGGCTCATGAGCTGTGCCGTGGTGGGAAATTTTATTCCAATGACGTTTGTCCTGAAGAAAACTATATTCCTCCAAGTTTAGCCAAAATAAATCCCAATGTATTCAATGTCCTATTTTAAACTGTCAGATTTTTCTCTGCTTTGCCACAGTCTATCTAATTTGAGTGTGGGCTCTGAGATTGCACTGTTGCTTTCAGATCTCAAATCGTTTGGATTCAGAAAACAAAGTGTTCACCCACAGTTGTTTTATCCAGCTGAGCCCTTGAAATTATTTCCACAATAGAACTTTGTCCGACTTTATTGCCGTGCCGAAGGCTTGATGATGACAAATAATCCACAAGCCTTCAAGTCTTCTCCTGCAAACATCATGAAATGCAATCTTTATGCATTATTTAATTTTCAGACTTACTTGGAACTTGGAGATTTTTCTGAAAGAGAATATGCCTGAAAAGTTGTTCAGTTGTTGAGCATTTTGTTTCTTATTTTATTTTTTATTTATTTTTTACTCAGTCTGGTTTATTTGTAAACCATATTGACTGGATTATTTTAAGTGTACCGTCAGGTAGGCTGCACTGCGTACCAATACATGCACGGTTTGGCTAACTAGTAGGCTCGAGCTCATAATTCTTTCTTCCTGGTGATCCTTTCAGCAGAAGCTATAGCAGGTCTGCAGGAAACTTTTATTTTTGAACCTTTTTTGGATTGAAACTTGTAGTAGTATTTGTAGTATTTTATGCATTTATGTTGCCGTAATTGTGCAATATATATATTTAATGTGTATTTATTGTAGTTTATGGTGGCAGCTTCATCTAGCACATGCAATCCAAGAAAAAATTTCCCCATTTACATATATATATATATATATATATATATATATATATATATATATATATATATATAACTAAATTCCAGTCTACTCCAGAACAATTTCCCTTTGCTTTGTTGGTTTCAAAATTTCCTTAAATCCTTGCTGTATGATTTGATTAAGAATATGTGAAGAAAGAGAACAAAAGAAACAGGAAAAATACAAATGGATGTTTTTAAAATAACTTGGATCAGTGCCTTAGTTATGTGATACACCAGTGATGTGGGGGTGAGTATGTGAAATATATATATACTGTATATTTGGAAAGATGGATTTGATCTTGATTTGTTAAAAATAAATAAATACAACCCTAGCATGTTGTTCCATATGGTGAAAAACTAAGTCTAAAGCGAGTTTTGTTGGTTTTACCCAAAGGTCTGGCTACTAGCTTTAACCAAATTAGGATAGACCAAATCAGGACAGAACCGTAGTGCTCATCTAACTGCCCGGGAGTGCTCGCACGCACAGTGACGTAACTGCTACACCCCCTGAACCACTTCCGTAAATAATTGGCGGGAGATGCAAAGAACCAGGAAGTAATTCCGTTTGTTTTGCGGTTCGGTGTTGGAGGCAGGGTTAGAGCAAACAAGTTCGAAAACGAGTAAGATAAAGATTTCAAGTGAAAAATGGATGACAGTGCACCTCTGCAGGCAGGTGACTGGAAGAAGACTAAAGAGGCGGTCGCTAACTTCCGTCGACTGTTGCTTTGCTCCAAATGGTGAGTCGGTGTGAATCCGATCCGTTTACAGGTCTGACAAACTGCTCTAAGAAGCGACAAAAACGCATCATAAACAGTTGTTTCATATGGCGGATTACTTTCTCTGTTGGGTTGAATAAAAATAACAGGCTGATTAATCGTTTTAGATGCCAGTCATTGCCTTCAGATCACTGTTACCTTAAATAAACGACGGATGTAAACATATTTACTACGCCCACATGTTTTCTGCTACAGTAGAGGGGGCAGCTATGGCAATAACAGTCAGATGATTAAATCTTTATATCCTTATGTTAAGATTCAGGGCATTTAAAGTGGACTCACCCCTACTAAAATTCAATTTATGTGATGTAAAAAAACAAACTGAAACCCAGATTAATTATCTAAGAACTTGTTCCATCTTTAATTTGACCTATGATCATCACAACTTATTAGAAAAAGAACCTTAAAATACTTTGGGGTAAATTTAAATAAAAAAAATCATAATGTGTTTGCATAAGTGTGCACTCGCTTTCATAACACAATACCCACGGAGAAGCATGGTGGTGGCGGCATCATGCTTTGGGGCTGTGTTTGTTCATCTGTGGCGTTAGTCACGGCGTTGGAGCTAAACCTTCAGGCTTCTGACAGAAAGCTTTAAATGAAGAGGTTCTAAGTGCTTCTCAACAACGATCCGGATCATATTTCAAAGTCTTCACCGGGAAGCTAATAAAGGTTAGTCCGGGCCCAAATCAAGTTCCTTTAAGTATTAATGGAGTATCCGCTCTTACACGCCTACATTACTTGTTTTATTTCTTTCTCCCTAGAAGATTTTAACTTGTTTTTGTTTCCCCCCAATGTGTTATGACACCGTTAAAGGTAGTAAATGCTCTGAAATAATTTCTCTGGGTCTCGGGTTTTTACATCACAAAATACTGTCTTTCTGATGGGGCTGCGTAGAATTGTCACGTCCACTATATAGAAAAATAAATAAAGCTTTATGTTGGGCGAACTCTAATTCACAGTAGAGGGTAAACACTGCTGGAAGCTGATGTGTTTTAATAAACAATTCAGAGGCAGGATAAGCTTCAGAGGAGCAGCGCGAGATGTTAGAAATGCACCAGGTGTAATAAACAACACCACACGTGGTGCCTCCAAATCGTCTTGGTTTTTAGTGTTGCCTTTCGTGATTTCAGCGAAGGTTGTATAAAATCCGCTAATTTTCTGTGATTAAGGAATTTGGCTTTTTAATGCTCTCAAAAAATGCCAAGATCAAAAACCTAATTACCGCTGCAGTGCTTCTCGCATTGCAATTACTTGTGTGGCAGTACGTTAAGCCCGCGCGGACTAATAAATCCTCTGTCTGTTTCTCAGCTCAAATTTGATGGAGGAGCCAGTGTGTCTGGGGATGTGTGAGCATATGCTGTGCAGGTAATGTAAGCTCGCGGTGTTCCGCTGTGATATGCCTATTACGGGCAGGCGTGCGTCGTGGCAGGAATTTTTTTAAATTTTCCAGAACACAGGTGCGGCTGATAACAACTGCCCCGTTGGATTTAAGTGTGCGACTGTGAAGTCGTGCGTGCCGGCTTCCTTGCGGGGCATGCCTGAATGGTATTTAAAACAAACATGATGCCTTTCCTGCCATGGCGCACGAAAACGGCCACGGCGAGAGTCGTCTTCCCTCTCACTCAGACGTGAAAAATTATTTAATTTGCTCCGATGCATTTTTTCAGTGCAAAGCAGCATTTCGAGATGAAATGCTGCTTAGCACTGAAAGTACAAGGTTCACATTAAGGGAAAACATCTAATGTCTGTAGATCTGAAGGTTGGTATGAACTATTAACCTTTCCCTTTCTTCGTGGCTGAGTTTACCAAGAGCGTGAATCGATAGCTGAACTGTATTTCTTTGTACTGAAACGTTAGAAGGACTCCAGTCTAAGAAAGCCTTATTGCTCAGGTCTTGTGCTGGCCCTCGGGCTGGAGATGGCTGCGCGGTGTGTTGCAGCCCTGCGTGGGTGAAGGACATCCAAATCAACAGGCAGCTCAGCAGCGTCATACAGCTCTTCAGTGGCCTGGAGTCCCTGCTTAATCCCACAGAACGACTAGGTAAGCGCACGCACAGCCGCCTGTTGTTTTTCGTCTCTCCTAACATGTTTTTTGTGCATTGCAACCACAAACCTCACTTTGTTAATGGGATTTTGTCTAATAGACAAGTATGGGGTAGTGTGTGATTCAAGTGGAAGGGATGGGATTCATGTTTTCAACAAATAAAAAATAAAGTATGGCGTGCAGAGTACCTACTTTTGAGGTGAGCTGCACAATATATTGAATCATAGTCGTCTTTGCAATGACTATTTTTGCAATATCTCAGTAGAAAAAGACTGTTTGGGGGCAATATTTGGTTGGATGTCATATTTAAAGGGCCATGCACTCTCACTCAGCGTGCCAGTAATATATCCAGTATGTAAGATGGTCTCTACCTGCCCTTGATGCCTTTCATGTGTAATGCTTGAGATGCTAAGCCTCACAGTTTATAGTGTCTGTAATGGGAGGGAAAAAAGAAACAAGATAAAGTGGATTAAACTTAATCATTATCGCATTATTCAGAAATGATATCCAAATCTCTTGTTTTCCTGGTATTATGCAGCCCCGGTTCGCATCTTACATTTCACTGCAATTGCAGCTTCCAGTCTTTCGGGGGGTATGCCACTTAAATCTGTGCTCATTCTTTTTCCCAAATAGCTTGCAAAAATTTCCTCTGCGCTTTGACCAGGCACTTTTAACACATAAATATCCTCTGATGTAAACCGGTCCGTTGCAGCTCTGGCTGCACTTTGCCTCTTAACGGCTCTTCTTCTGGGTATGCTCAGTACTTCTCACTGTCCATCTTCCCATCAACTCTGGCCAGCTTCTCCGTTGCTGCTGAACAAACGAATCCCTGCAGCGCGATGCTGACGCCCCCTTTTCCTTCCACTTTAAAGCGCTGCGCTGCCTTGTGTCGGCGTAACGCAGAAATCCCCAATAAAAACCTGTGATGCTTGTGGTTGTCTTTTTATTTTCTTTATGAATGCTTTTGCAAGGCAGGGTAAATATGTAGTCAGATGTCTGCAAAAAGTCAGTGAATATTTTAAGTTTACTGAGATCTCTGTTACCATGTAAGAACTTGTTGGTGTTTTTCTTTTGTTTTGTTTTTTACTCTGAGTGCCTAGAGGAAAATTATTACAGAGGTAGAAAAAAAAAAAGCAATTCACTTAAAAAATTTGTAGCAACCACAGTACAAGGACAGGGTTATTGTTTTGTTAAATGTGTGTCGGCTCTGATTTAGAAAACAATCTTTTTGCAGACTCCTCTGTTGCTGAGGTCAGATCACAGGCTGAGGCCGCTGCCCTAAAAGAGAAGAAGAACTTCAGGATCTGGTTTAGTCCCCGCAGTCGAAAGGTGCGCTGCAAGGTGGAAAAGCCTGTAGGGGTCACTGGTCCCGACAAGAAGTCCTCCGGAGAACAGCCCGCAGCTCAGTCCAACGGCCCCACACCTCAGAGCCAGGACCTTTCCGTCTTTAATTTCACTTCGTCCTCCCAAGACTCTTCGCCTTCTCAAAGTGCAAATAATGTCAACAGGAAAGGAAAGAAGAGGTCAAAGAAAGGGGCCGCTGGCAGGCGGGTTCAAGGGCGCCCTAGAACCACACGTAAACAGACCGAAGAGAACATGAAAAAGAAGAGGCTGGTGGCCGTAAACCAGCAATGGGGAATTACAGACGACCAGAATCCCTCCTCTGGACCCGAGCCGCTTTGTGCCGACAGAGCAAGAAGCTCCGGTAAAAGGGTGTCTTTCTTAAGCCCTCCTGCCACCGCCGATGAGCCTCACACCGAAGCTTCGCGGGTTTGTGAACTCAGTTTGAGCAGTGACACAATAAAAGAGGGTTTCTCGGGAGGGGAGGTCGATGTGTCGAGTCAGCATGGTCGGAGCCCATCCAGCGAGGTGGTGTCAACAAACGGCCCTGATCCAGACGACGATTCCAACAAAGGCAAAGGCATGTCGCCCCAAGAGAATCGCCCCGAGAGAAAGAAAACGGAGAAGGCAAACTGCCCGTTGGAAACCACGCCAAAAAGACACACGGCTTCTCCGGGCCAAAGGAGAAAATCACCAGGTGCCCGGTCTTTGCCTTTCAGTAAGCCTTTAACTTTAGCAAGCGCCACGAGCGGAAGGATCGATAAAAAACCGAGAGCAGATGCACAGCGTAGCCCCTCTACTGCAGCGCTCGTGTCTCCGGAAAGGCGCGACAAAGCCTCGTGCAGTCCTCTGCTGCCTGCTGGGCGTTCAAGCCCCGGAAGCCCTGCAGTGATGAAGAGGAACCACAAGGGAGAGACCCTTCTTCATCTTGCTGCAATAAAGGTGATCACATTTATTACTAATCCCCCCCCCCTAAAGTTTGGCCCAAGGAACCACGATCCAAGATAACGCTGCACCTATTATCGCCTAAAGAGATGACACTGAGAAATGAAGTGAAGGTGCAGACGTGTCCTTTTTGTTTTATTTGTTCTTTGAAACAGTTAAATAAAAAGAAAAAAGAAAACCAATCCTTTCCAAATTAGTACTCAAGGCGATAGGACGAGCACGTTCTGCTTTTTTTTATTTTTTAATCCTTGTGAACATGGCTGTAATCCCTCCCAGCATCCCAGACACGGTAATCAATGGCTCTCTGAGGAGGCTGATTGATAAACTGTGGAGCTTTTGTTCTCAGGCATCAGCTGTTGATTTTTAAATTGGGGGGGACTTTACAGGTCTGTGAATCTCACCTCGGGGTTGTTTTTTTTTTTTTCTTTTACTTATCCTGCAGGGAGATGTGGATTCTGTCAAAGAACTTCTGGACCAGGGAGCCGACCCCAACCTGAAGGATCATGCTGGTTGGACGCCCCTGGTAGGTCTCTAGAAATCTATCCAGGTTTATAGCTCTGTAGAGATGGCGGTAGAGAGATATGCAAATAAACATGAAGGCCAGACACATTTTTGCCAGAGAAAACATGGACTGTAAGCGGGAATAGGGAATGACGTTCTTTTGACAGATGAGTCTGAAATTGAATCATTTGGAGAACAGAGTAGTGGACATGTTTAGCATAAAGCCCAAAACACAGGCTTCTAGGGAACAGGCCCTCATGTCAACTAGGAAACATCATGGCGGAGGACGCTTCGCTGCAGCAGGAACAGGAGACGGAGGTATTTCTCACCATAAAACCCATTTCTCTCTCAAAATTACCAGTCGAAAGTTTGGACTCGCCTTCTCATTAGTCTTATTTTCATTGCTACCTCTGAGAACTCCATTCAAGACAGTTGGAAAACCATTTCAGGTGATAGCTAAAACATGCAAGATGTCTGGAGTTATTTCAGATTTGTTTGATATATACTTCTATATACGTTTGAGTCATAGTTTTGATGTCTTCACTATGTGTCTGTGATGTTGAAAGTCATAAAAATAAGAAAAAGCCATTAAATGACAAAGCTGAGTCCAAACTTTTGACTGGTAGTGTAATTTCTCTACCAGCTCTCTCTTTCTCTCTCTACTCATATTTGTATATCTAAAATTTGTATTGTTGAAATTGATAAATGCTCACTTATCTGAATATATTTGATAAGTGAGCATATATATAATATATATAATTATATATATATAATATATATTATATTTGAAAAACACAGATTTCCAAAGGTATTTTTTTATTTCACGTGACTATTTGTGTAGGGAGAATTGATTGCTGGTTAAAGTGTGAAACATATAAACTGAACAGCCCAGAATGACCCAGTTTCAGGTCTACTTATGACACAATGTCAGTTTTTCTTTTCCTTTTTTTTCTTTCCTGTTCTCAATGTTTATAATAGGAAATGTTTAGCACAGAGGAAGTTTTTCTTCAGCACAAGATGTCACCTAATCCTCTACACTGTTCATGTTAAGGGACTGTTGAGCTCCAACCTGAAAAAAGAAGCCTGAGTACATGTTTATTAAGCAATTTTCTTTGGTAGAAACCTGTGAAACGTAGCTAAAAATGATTTTGCGGCGACTTTAGAAAGGCTGGTGCAGTACGAGTTTATAACATCAAATCAGAGATTTAAATCCTTAGACATTAACTGTTATTGCTGCCATTGTTTTAACCGTAAAAGTGAACCTAAAAATATTTTGCTCTGCGCTTTTAAGAGTTCTGCTTCAACAGGGAAAAAGTTGGAAGGGCTGTCATTCGTTCCCTCGGTTATCATGTTTTTGTTTTATTTGTTTTTTTTTTCCCTCCTTGAGAACAAGTGTCAGTGTTTGCCTCTGACTTTATTACATCCCTTAATGTCACTGCTGGCTCCGCTCAAACTTCTCTGATAGTTTGCAGGGGGTGTTTTTGAAATGCTTTGAGCTTGAAGTATTGTTTAACTGCTTGTATGTTTCTTGGAGGTTGTCTGAGCCGAAGGGCTGCGGGTCTCTAGAGCTCCCTGATATGTCTTTCCCACTTCTGTAGTTTCGGCACCCCTTTTCCTAACGCTTGTTCTATTAGTCTTCTAAGATAACGCAAGTGTCTGCTTTTCTGGGATTGTTCAGCCTTAAGCAAACAAAATGAAACGGATTCAAATGTGCACTCTACAAATCCATTTTAATTCCTGTGAGGAAAACAAACATTTGTTTAGTACAGATGGCCTGGGCTGAAAAAAAAAAAGCTGCAAATAGACCATCTTTACAGGAAACAGTTGGGTGGTTGGAAATGATGAAAGGCAAGTTTCATTTTCCAGATAAACTGTTGTAATACAATGCATTTCTTCTCAATAGTCAATCTGCTCGGTTTTCTCCTATTGTAAATTCTATTTTTAATATAAATAATTTAAATTTAAAGCTATACAGAGAACAATAAACAAAAATTTAATTAGAGCTGCACAGCAAAAACAATCCCGTTATATAATAGCAAAATCACAGTTGAGAATGACTGCTTGGATACAGTATGTGGTAGATTATAATATTTTAGCTGTCATGCATTGTTACTCAACATGCAGTTTATATATTTGTGAACTTGGATGGACTTTCCTTATTCTTTATGTTTTCTCCTCACATATAGATTTTCTAACATCATGAAGCTCAGTGAAGTAAATCTTTCAAACAGTCAAGATCTGAGTCCTGATATTCCAAATCATATTGCAATGTCATGGTTTTCCCAGTTTTCAATATGATTTTCATTGTCAGCTGCAAAATTGCATATTATGCGGCTTTTGTGCTGTTTTTCATGTGTATAAAAAAAAACTCAGCCTGGACTGAATCCTTTGTCAAATGAAACAGAAATATATTCTGTTTTGTTTCAGAAAAAGATTATTGTCATAATTCTAATTGCGTAACTAATAATTAAAAAAGTGAAAATAATTGGGTTTGTCTTGTATTTATCTTATTAGATCAAAACAAATCTAGTGTAGTATAGTGAATGGTAGAGTGTCAGGTTTATTCTACTGAAGCAAATAAACGTTCTCACAATGCACATGCAGTGTTTTGCATTTTTTTAACAGTAAAATGGAGAGAGAGAAAAAAACATCAAACCAATTTCAGTGCAGAATTTATGCTAATAGGGCCTTTTTGAAAATAACAGTGGGGGGGAAGTACAGGTTGCACAGAATGACTGTTTTGCCTTTTTTGCCTCTTGTTTCAGCACGAGGCGTGTAATCTGGGCCACCTGGCTGCCGTGGAGGTTTTGGTCTCAAGAGGAGCCCTGCTGAACACACCTGGCTATGAAAATGATTCTCCGCTCCATGATGCCGTGAGGAATGGACACGCGGCCATTGTTAAGCTGCTGCTGCGGCTAGGTGCCTCACAGAATGTCCTGTAAGCTGCTTCACGTCTTTTCTTGTTGAAGGTTGCCGTTTAATTAAGTGGGTTACATTGTCAGTCGTGTTGGGGGAGCGTAGGTGAATAACTAGGCTAATTACTTGAAAATACGTTTTGATTTTTTAAAAGCAGTAATTTCAACCAAGTTGTTACATTGCAGGTTCCTGACAGTTAGTTTCACACAGGTAAGTCCTTCAATGAGAATTTTTATTTTTTTTCTGTTGAAGCCACAACTGAATGTGCAAATTAGACTGGAGCAAACAAAATCACATGAAACCAAACAAAGCTTCCGACACAGTGTTATTATATATATTTTTTTATAGAATATTAAGTCTATATGTCTTGATTGGGCACAGGTTGGGTACCAGTATCAAGGTATACCGGGGGTTTCAAAAAGTTATTTTCCTTCATGGCATTTTATACGGCTTTAAATCATTTTTAAGCAGGGATTTTGAACAGATGCCGGAGAAAGTGTTGGAGTGGGCTGTATTTTCGTAAGCTTATTACACATAGACATAGTTATTTGAGTAACTCCACAACTAGCAGAACAGCAAAAATATGGATAATGCTATACAATAAAAAAAGAAGGTTTAGTCTATATTTTTGCTTGAGTCTGTGTATCAACATATCTCTAAATATGTCATGGTAACACATAATTTACCAGGGCTGGGTATCATCTAGGATAAGCCGATTCGATACGATTCTCGATACAATATGATTCTCGATATAGCTCAGCTTGATTTGATTTGACTCCAATATCTTTATATATATGTTCAATTTACTGAACAATGCATTCAATGTTCGAAGCATTTAAAGTATCACAGAAACCAAAAATGTGCCCAAATGCCCGATTTTAGGGACAAAGGAGCTTCTAAAATCCTGTCAGCCATTGCGCAAATTCATCTCACTTGCACTTCCTCGCTGTGAACAGTAATGGTGCGATGTAATACCGCTCCCTAGAGGTTGGGAGGTCGATATTGAAAGCCAGAATATCGATATTAAATCGTTTTTAAAAACATCAATATTAATCTTTGTATCGATTTTTATGCACAGTCCTATAATTTACAATATATCGGTGCAGTAGTACTGATTTCTGTTTTTAAATAGAATTATTTCAATCATGTTTTACCTTCCTGATTTAGATATTTTGTATAATACTATAACAAAGTGGTCGTTGTACTCAAGGTTATTATAGTCATGCTGCTCCATGCCCGGTTTCATCTATATAAATTAATTAATTTTTGATGTATGTTTTTGGGGCAAAATGAGTCGAACAGCAGGGACCGGAAAGCTTTGACACGGGAAAATCAAACATTTTACACAAATTCAAATGTATCTATCCCATATTCTGTTACATTACCTTTATAAGCATGTTGTTTCTGCTCCCCACATGGGCCTAAATGGTGAAATGCCTTTTCTCAGTCACTGTGTAAACAACTCTGACCCATGTGTGCTTAAGAACAGGGTGTGAGGAAATGTGCGTGGGTGGACAGATGCAAGCCTCATGCTTATTATCACTCTGCTGATGCTGTACTAACCCTTATTCTTATGGAAGCAGTGTAGATGGGCAGAACATTGTTGATAATGAGGTAGGGAACATTAGGTAATCAACGTGACGACTAGACTGGCGGATCGGGGTCGCTTTCCTTCTTTAGTAATTACCAATCATCTTTTTCTACATCGTTTGCTGCACTGTATTTTTGTTATTGCTTTGGTGGCTCCTTAATGCATGGTCACACATTTTGTTCCTCTCCTGTAACCTCCTACTTGACTGCGACGCAAAAGAGGCAGTGATGCAGACAGCCTTTCAGGTCACTGCCCGGCGAATGTAATCATCATCCAAACTTCTTCCTTGCCTAGCACATTCACAATGGCCACGCAAAGACATCTGCCGGTGCAAATCCTAATGGGATGACTGGCACAAAGCTGGAACTGGAAGCATTTTTTGCAGGTTTCTATCGTTGCTCGAGTGCGTGATAAGAAAGGTTTGACTCTTTTGTCTCTATTCTTCCATTGATATACTAAATCATTGCTGTGGGGTATTCAAAACGGGACTTTGAACTCTGTTGATGTAAATAAGCCTTTTTAAAATTCAGTCTGAAGGATGAATACAACATTTTCCATTGAATGATCTTCATCACAAATTTAAAGAGATTCTGTATTTATCAGATTAAAAAGATGAATTTGTAGCACCTAAATACTGACCCTAGATTATGGATTATAAGGAATAAAATTGGGAAAATAATAATTAATGTAACCCCCTAATTAGTTTAAAGGTATATAGCCACATTATATGCTTATAAAAAGACCAAAACTCGTTTGATCATGATAAAATAAAGTTATACATCAAGCCTCCATCCTGATAATGTTTTGATGGTTCTTTTTGTGGATAAAAATAGCTCCAGCACCAGGCGCGATGACCTGGGGTCCGTTCTTCGTAGGTTGCTTAAAACATCCAAGATCAAATGAGACATCCAAGATGATTTCATCCGGCTAATCATGATCCGGCTAATTGGGTTCTTCAAACACGCCTGTTGTTTACGATTAGTATGGCTGGATTGAGTTATCTGAGACAACTGCGCGTGCCTGCGTTTGTTTAAAAGGGGAAATGTATCGATAGTAGAAACATTGATCAGCAACGCTGCTATTGGCTGTTCAGCATGGCCAAAGAACGCCCACAGTTTTTCTCCCAAGCAGAACAAGAGCTTGGAAGGTTATGCTGAATTTGAGTCATTAATTAAAACACCTCAAAATCTGTTAAAGCCAGGAGAGAGGGCTGGCAAAAAGCAGCAGACAAATTAATGCGTAAATACTGTCCATGGTAGATGTTTCTATCACTTTCTACAGTACGAATTTTTGCATTTTAATAATCTCATATTTACTTTGTTCTTTTATGTCAGAGCCTCCACAGGACCCACTAGAACATGGGGACAAGTAAAAGTGAAATACAAGAATGTTCTACAAAATGGTAGCCTTTAATTATTATACTTTATTTTAAAAAGGCACTTGTTATGTCAAGAGATCCAAATTTCAGTGTCATTCCTTAGACACGGGAAGTAAAGGACATGTGCAAGCTGGGAATGTTAACAAAAAAAAATCTTTATCCATAAAAAATGAACATTTTCCTTTTCCAAGTCATGTTATTGAAGTATCAGATGTAATTGATAAGTAGGAAAAAGAGACACTGTCTGTTTGAATTGACATTTGGCTGAGTGATCAGCAGTAAATGCTGAATCCAAATACCAAATCCAAGCTGCCTTGAATCTTTAATTATTGTCAACTCAAGGCTTTTTACAGTACCCTCATGCCATGAAAACAGACTGCAAATAAACTGGACCTGTGTAGTTATGCAATTCAGGGTCATGCAACAAATAAGCAACATTGGTAACTGAATAGTTGGAGGTAATTGTAAAATACTTACTTGATATATTAAAACAAGAAGATATAGGATATTTGCTTTTACATTAATAACCATATCCATTAGATAATGGTATCATGTTAGACTTTTCACTCTTAACTTTTATTCATGAACATTTAAAGTAAAATGCATGTGTACAAGCAAGAACCTATGACGGACATTTAATTCCCTGCAGTAGTTTCTCACAACTGTAGCGATTCAGCGTATCAATCTAAAATGATGAGAAATGTAAAATTTCATCATCACGCCAAAGAAGAAACTAAGCATGGTGAATAAAATTATGCGCAGCTTGTGTTTTTTACTAGATGGCAAATGTCTTGTGCGTCTTTGTTCGACATCAGTCATTCACAGGATGTGTTTTAGTGAGTAATCCCGGGTGTAAACAGAAACTTTGCTTGTTTACAAGGAAAACCTCTGAGGCCACCTTCAAGACGATGCGGGTCTGACAACTTTCAGAGAGTGGGTGTCATTATGTTCCCAATCTTTGAAGTATACTCCATAAAGCATACTGTCTGCTGTAGTTTCATTTTCTTGCCAAGCCAAAGTGCGGAACGCAGAGTTTTGGCTCCTGTGTGCTGAACTCTAATTGTTTTCTGTCAAAGTCTGAAACATTGCTAATGGTGCGAGCAAAGGGAGACCGCTGGAAATGGGTAGATGCCTGCTTTTAAATTTGGACTAAATTCAAAATCATATGTGCAATTACATTTCTGTGGTCTTTTGTGTAAGGCTATGCACACAATCAATTATGGTTTGTACTGGTGGTGTTCTTTTTTTTTTTACCCAAGAAAATAAGTGTTTGTCCCTTAAAATTTGTTGCAGTTGATGCTAAATGTTGAAATCAGGAAAAAAATATTGTGTGTACATTAGTTTTAAATTTTCTACAGCTCTTATGTATTAACCTACAGCTGCTTTTTGTTCCTATTCTCTCTCACATTTTTTTTGTTTTTGTACAACACTTTGTTCAGCTGCTGGTTTTTAGGTGCTTTAGAAATAAAGCAGTGTGGCGCCACAGATATGTTGTGGAGGATGCAAACTGCTGATTTAACATGGCTCATCAATCTTTATAAACTAAAACTGTAATTTTTTTCCCTGCACCTAAAGTTCCCGCAAAACATTTGACACTGAGAAGAAAGATGGTTTATACCACCTTGTTTACATACAGTTTTCATTTCTCTTCTTGAGTTTTGGAACAAAAATAAAATTTTAGAGGTAGAATGTTAAAAACATTTCTATCTATTTCTATATCTATTCATATCATATTCATATCTATTTCTAAAAAATAATTAAAGCCAAATTACATGGAATGTCTAATCAAAAATAATTAATTTTTATTGTGTGAAATATCTATGTATACATCTTTGCAGGAGAACAGAAGTGAAAACTTTATGGTCTTTCTATCTAAAAATCCAAAGAAAAAAATATCCAAGTATTGCAACAATAAGGGTTAAAACAACCTGTCACCTTTTTAATAAAGGTACGGAAATGACAACAGAACACAAAGGAATGACACAGTTTTGCTTTCTGCATCCTTTTAAATTAAACCAATACTCAGAAAAACTTAAAACAAAGTGGATCAAAGCACATGCTGCTAATTAATGCGTTTATAGTCCCAATGCTACGTTTTGATGAATATAAAGGGTATTGGGGAGGTTTGCTAAAAGTTAAAGCTATCCTAATCTCTCCCTGAGGTCCTGTTATTGTTACAGTTCAGGCTCACTAGAACCACTCCTGTGGTCAAGCAGAGCCCTGTAGTTTTTATTACTTTACCTCTTGCATGACTTTTTTTTTTTTCCTTCTTCCCCTAAACATTTCTACATACCTTCCTCGCATGCGTACAGCAGCGTGTGTGTACATGCAGATGTTTAAGTGTCAGGGACGTTCTCTGTTTGTTTATATTTGTGTGTGTATTCGGCTGGGAGAATGAATCCAAATGAAATATTTTATGGACCAGTGGACCTATTAATTGTCCCCCAGGTGTTATCTTTGCTGACGCCTAATCTTTTAGAGACGACCTGCTGGGCTCGGTTCTACTATTTGTATCCTCTCTTCCTACCATCCTCTCTCTTCATCCCCTTTTTTTTTTCCTTTGCGCTTCCTCAAGGTGACCTTTCAGGCAGCTTCCTCAAACTCACACTTCATTTCAACATCCTCTTTGTAACCAGGAGAGGGTTGCATTTTTATCGTCTTTTGAGTGTCTGTTCATGGCGACGCTTTTGATTTTTGACTTTAAGCCTCCATTACACACACTGTATTGGAAAGGTTACTGTGTGCACCAGACTTAAAATATGTCCTGAATCCTCACAGCAATAGGGATCTTTTTCTTTAGATAAATTCCTCTAAATATCACGTTTTTTTTTTTTTTCTAAAGTCTTGCTTGGCCAGAGATCATAAATCTGGTAGCACTGTTACACGTCGGGACACTACTGATCCTATGTTGAGAAAAGGATCTTTGGCCTGAACATCCTAATGCGAGCGGTGTCAATAAGAACAACAACAAAAAAGTGTATGTTTAGCTTTAGCTTTTAGAAAAAGCTAAAGTTTTTTCCTTTAGCTTTTTTTTTCTCTAAAGTTTATATATTTCTACCTGATGTCTGGGATGCTTTGTGCGCGTGAAGCCGATGTCAAATTCCTTGGCCGTGCACACAATCTTGGCCGATAAATCTGCTTCTGATAATAGTTGCACTTTTATGTTTACATTTAAGAAATAGACAGAAAAGGAGCTGAAGATTAGAAAAACGAGTCCCTGGAAAAGGGTGAAATTTTAATGCGGTTGTGTAGGAAGTAGGAGCTCTGAAATGCAAATTTTTTCCTAATGCAAATCTCCACAAAAGAAATTTATTGCGGGTTAGTGTTATATCCAACACCAGAAGGTAAACTTTATGAGACATAAAACTGCAGTATGCAGCATCCTGTTGCACTGAACCGTATGAGTATTGCTTGTCCCTTTGCTTCGTTTTATTTGTGTTTTATCAATGTTTTTTTCATCCTCACCAGGCTGCATAATCGCAAACTCATTAATAGACAACCGAGTGAATTCTTTGAAACATTGACACGCTTTATCTGTGATTTTTATTATTTATTTTTTTCTCTTTTCAGTAATTTGCATGGAAAGCGGCCTACAGATTATGCTGTGAGCCAGGAGATGCTGGAGATTTTCCAGGAAGCTGCAGAAGGAACCCTCCATGCTAATTCTCATACATCTCATAGCCCCTCAGCCACTATCTCTGCGGTATGTCTTCATAAAACGGTGAATAATCCTTTTTTCCGTTTTGAGTTTGGCAACCCTTAAGCGCTGATATTCTTGCATTGAGTGCCTAGAGACTGTACAACCGCGTCCTCGTGTCTCGTTTTAGTCGAGTGAGAGCGTGAGAAGGGACCAGACTTTACTGCTGCTGGCCAGCAAACTGTCGCCACCAGAGCAGCGTCAGCTGGCCAGACTGGGAGTGCTACTGGGAGGGAGGATCGCTGGTGCCTTTTCTGGCCCAGGTAACGTTCCTTTGTCCTACACACTAACTCTTCTCAGGGCTCATGCATATCCAGCGTTTCAGGAGGAAACCTGAAACTTTAACTCTTTATTGCAGATTACTATTGTTGTAAAAACAACTTTTTACTGAAGATTGGCAGAAGTAAACTATAGACTGTGTAAAGGTTAAGAGCAGTGTCTTCAGAATTTTCGTGACAGATTTTTAACTCTTGGAAAGCCTTTTCCTGCTGTTATAATTTCTTTGTGAATATTTACAGCGTTCAAAATATCTCTGTTTATCTTAAATTTTATATATATATAAACAAACTTTCTTCTTGTTCTTGCCACCTCGAGAACAAGACCAAATTTCTTGTTTGTCACAGAGTATGTAACATGCTTTAGAAGCACACAAGAGTTCTCAGAAATGGACACTTTTGTCGCAGCATCCCATTTTGAAAGGATGAGGAATTTGTTGTCATGAGATGGTCTCAAGCTGTAGTTTCTAATATTTCAGGGGGGGAAAATGTCTACATTAGAGATGTGTTTTTTTTTTTTTTTTTCACAAATGGTATTTTTTTCCCCACGCAGAGCTGTGCTCCATACACTTTAATAAGAAACAGAGATCCATTTGTACTGTAAAAGCTGCAAGTCGGTACCTGAGCATTATCGCTCATGGAGGTTCAACAGTAGCAAACAGCTGCTTTTAGTGGCGCATACATCATTGTGATGCAGCAGCTCCTTTGCTGTTGCATAGTAATGGCTGGAAGAACACAAGAGAGCAAAAGTAATTGAAATCGTTCCTCATAAAATGTTTGGAGGTGCTGTCGGAGTGATGAATATACGCTAATGAAAAGCAGAAGAGCTTCTTGTTGTTTTCCCCTTTCTGGCTGCAGGGGTGACTGTTTGTACTTTCAGATATATATATATATATATTTTTTTTTTTTCTTTAACGTTTCAAGCTGAATCCTACAGTTTCATTCTCAATGCAAAATGTAAGAGGGTTTTACCCTTGGGATATAATTATGTTCGTTCTGCACTTGTCAACTGGGCTCACTTATTGAATGAAGAGGCAATAAGATTGTATTTAAATTTTAATTAACCTATAATTATGTGCTCCTGCCTTTTAATAGCAAAAGCTCCTGCTCTGTCTTTTGTTTCATTGTCAGGAGCAGTCTGACAGGCGTACAGTAGGTTTACCTGGTCACCCACTCCAAATGGGGAACCGTGGCAAATTAACGTTGTAAGAAATATACCTTGTATTGTGGCTAAGCCAGAAAGCCATTAATGATCTTATTTTGGATCGGTGTACTAGTCAGTACTAGATCTTTACTAAAACTTTAAATGTATAATATTAAAACCAATGAGGTAATGCGGTATATTCTATATGTGGAGTTTGCTTTGTGTAGATCCAATGATCGCTAATGTTATGCCTTCATATTACATTTCTAAATCTTCATAATCTAAAAAAGTGGCACGACTAGTTATGCAAGCCACCCGAACCATTTCTTTGTAAAATAGCATTATGCTGCAATTACAGCCTCAACTCTTCTTTACTGCTCCACTATCTCTGCACATGTAGAGACATTATTACTTGTCTATTACCTTCTTTGCAAAATAGTTTATGCTCACTCAGATTAGATGGATAGCGTCTGTGAGCGTCAGTTTCCCACAGGCTTAATTTGGTTTAGTTCAGAAATATTTTGCTGCAATCCCAAAGAACTACTTGGTCAAGGTTTTTTTTATATAACTCTGCTTGCCAATACTTAATTTTGGTAACTTTAATTGTCCTTCATACTTGCACTGTATTTAGGCTTTAGTGACCAACATGATAAACAGATGGTGAAAACATTTTGATGATGGAAAATTAAAGTAGTGATGAAAACGTGGTTTAATCTAAATGGTCATCGTGGTACTAAACAATCGTAGAACCATATGCAGTATTTAGCAGCCGTATTACAATGCCGTAGTTGCCTAATATCTAGTCCTTCACAAGGAAGTTCGAGGTGATTTTTAATGTAGGTGAAAGAGTGTAACCCCATAACTCCAAATGTATCATGTTTCATACAAATATTTTTCAGACCTCTATCTCTACAAGAAAATCAGTATTTTTTCTGAACATACAATTTACAACATACAAATTAATATATTTCGCACACCCTATATAAAAATGCAGAGTACATGAGGAAAAATATTTTTTTTGCTAATATATCAATTCCAGTACAAAGAAAATTTGAAAGCCTGACTTTTTATTTTTTTTTAAAGCAATCAAAAAAAGATTATTTTTAAAAAGATTTTAAGTTTCTTCACAATATCCTGTATCAGGCTTTAAAGTGTTAATATTGGGTTCTCAACTTGTTCCACATGGTTGCCGTTCCCCCTACATGGCTTGAAACTGCAAAAACAGGTTTCTTTTAAGCTTGTCTCCAGCAAGAGCTTTCTTCTCGCCACTCTTCCGTAATCACCAGATTTGTGCTCACCTAATATTTGTGCTGTCGACAGATTCTCCCACCTGTACGTGTCCTCCAGAGATACGCTGGCGCTCTTGGCTGCTTCTGCCCTCCCTGACAGATCTCTTAGTTTAGATGGACAGCCATTTCTTGCTGGGCTTGCAGTTGTGCTATACCCTTTTCATTTTGGGTAGATGGATTGACCAGTGCTCTATGGATTGGTCAAAGATTGGTACTTAGTTATTTTTAACAGCGCTTTGACGCGTCGTTTTACTGAAAAGTGCTATATAAATAAACTTGCCTTGACTTAACCTGAGCGTGCTTTAAAATTGGTTAAATTATGATTTTTTTTTTTGTTCACTAATGTTTTCTAACACATTTCTGAGACATTTTACAGAACAGCTAAATTTATACTTAAATTAAATTAAACTTGGGTTCACTCTTTTTGTTTTCTTACTAGAGGACTTTTGAAGGCAGCTGGTTTGATTGGGTTTTATTTTAGGGGTTCTCATTTTTGATTTTGGAAAAGTAAATTTCCTAAAAATTGTGAAAACCATGCCTCACTTTCCTACCTCTTTGTGTCGGTCTGTTACATACAATCTCAAAAAGAATATGTTGATTAGATGTAATATAAATGTTAAAGATGTAACTTTGTCTGTTACAAAGCTGTTCCTCTAATGGTCTCAGTTCTCCTTTTTCTTCTGTATACCTCAAGATTGAGCACCCAATCTGACACTTTCTGGTCAGCTGTTATTTTATGTTTGTAGCAAAGCTCCTTTATGTGTGTCTTTTCAGTTTGGTTTTGTACATATTTGTTTTCTTCCCCCAGTGAGCCATGTCGTTGTGCCAGAAGGACAAATGCCCACCACCTACTCCACCCTCCTGGGTCTTCTTGCCGGCTGCTGGGTTGTCAAATACAGCTGTAAGTAAGAAGTGAGCTGCTGAATGGAACAATTCTCTGTGGACACCTTTTTTTTTTTTTTTTTTTTTTGAATTTGATGTTAAAGCTGCTGCTGGAAGCTGACTAACTTCCCACCAAAGTCACGCCAAGACAGTGCCATTGCACTTTTTGAATCGCGTGGTGAGCAGTTACAGCTTCTTTCACACTTTTTGGCACCTGGACAACAATAAAAAAAAAAAGAATAAAAGATTTAATCAGAGCCAGACCATAACAATATTGATAAATTTTTTCCCTATCTTGCAAAACTCTATTTTGCCAGGAGAATAGCACTTTTTCTAAAACATTTCACAACTTTGGAGCACACAGAAAGAGGAATCTGACCATTTTTGTTTGTAAAATCGCATTTATGCTGCCCAGAGCAGCATAAATGCGATTTTACAGAAGAGTGCATTGGTTGTTTCCAATGCACTCTTCTGTTCCGCTCACAAAATATTTTTTTCTGTTATATTTAGACCTGGGGACGGTGGCTGTGGAGGAAAGCTAATTGTGAACCCATTCTCAGTTGATTTGACTATACAGCTCAGATCGTTATCTTGCTCAAAGTCCCACTAAATACCAACTTTTCTGTTTTTAGCGTCGAGGTCACCTGAGTTTTATTTAAAATGTCCTTATTAATTCAAATAATCCCCGGAGCCGTGCACTGTAACCAGTTTCTCAATGTTTTTGGAAGAGAAGCAGTGACACAGCATTGTAGATCCACCACCCCCATCATAAGGCACTTTTCCACATACTCTTTGTTTCATGCCAAACCCACTTGGAGGGTCTGTTGTTGAAAATTTCAATCCTAGTCCCATCTGACAAAAAGCACATGGTACCAGTTAGTCACTGTAGCATTTAAAAAAAAAATGTTTGTCTGTTGTGGTCAGAGAGGAGAAGTTTGCCTCCCAAACACCTGGTTGGTATGTAGATAATTATGTAGGGGTTAGTGTGAATGCATAGATGTATGATCTCCCTTAACAATAGCCTTTCTATGTTCTATGCTATGTTCTCCTATCTTTCCCGTCTTGAATAGCTGAGAGAAATGGGGTCTCTGTGTCATGCCATATTTGTACTCAAGGAAAACTTGAATGAATTTTGTATTAAAAGTATCATCACACTGATTGACAAGTAGGTATTTAAAAAAATCTTCAAGCTGGCTTTAATTTTATATGAATATTTAGGGTTGCAGATATTTACAGCACCAATGATTTTGTTAAACAATCATCTCTTAATGCATTTTTTTTTAAATTTTTCCTTGGATGAATTTAGAGAAATTTAAATGGTATATAGATGGAGTGAAATGTAACACTTATCTTGTGTCTAGAAACCACTCAAAATGCTTTACGCTAGAGTCACGTTCACTCTTTCAGACTCACAAATGTGCACACAGTCATATAGTGATATGCAGATTGGTAGGCAACCTGGGATTTAGTGCCTTGCTCAGGGGCATATCGGCGTGTGACAGGAGGAAGCTTGAATCTAGAATATAATTTATTGTCATTATTTCACACAATGAAAAACTCTCATTTGGTAGCCGATATACACTCACACACACACAATCCACAAAAGGTTGAAAGGTGATTTGCTACATTCTGTCTTAAAGGTTTATTCAAGTTTTAGGCGTGAGTGAATTGACTGCTCTGGGATAAAGATGTTTTCGTAGTCTGTGTGATTTGGTCGTTCAAGTCCCGAACCGTTTCCCAGATGTAAGTGGAGAGAAAAGAATGTGGAGTCTGTGGTGTGAATGTCTTTAAGTGCGAAATAATTTTAAAGTCTTTTGCAGTTCTTTAATTTGAATTTCAGAAATATTAGTAGTAATAGTAATATCATCTTTATTGTCATTGAAACATACATTGCAACGAAATTTGTTCTCTGCTTTTAACCCATCACCCTTGGGGAGCAGTGGGCTGCCATGTGCGGCGCCCGGGGAGCAATCAGGGGTTAAGGGTCTTGCTCAGGGACCCAGAGTGCCGGCGCTGGGGATCTTGTACTTGCATCCTTCTCTGAGTGCAAATGCGCTGCTCTAACCACTAGGCCAACACTCCCCAAATTCCAGCAATACAAATCAATAACTCTGTTTATCTTTGTGGGCTTCCTGCTGCACCGACTTGACTGATCAAACATTTGGATGTAAAATGTAGCTTCTTAAACAGAATACTGAATATCTACTAAGTGCGTTGTGCTGCACTTCTAATTGATTTGTTATACTATATAGTCTTTATTTCCCAGTGAATCACAGTAAGCAGTTTAATCCCTCACAGTTTGCAGTCTAATTTAAGTAACTCTGAAATTACTTGTGTGTGTGTTTTTTTTTTTTTTTTATATGTATATGGTAAATGGAGGTTAATTCTGCCGAGTGCCGAACCAATCCGGAGCCTGTGCTCAAACTTTGTACTCTCTGCAAACAGGTGAAAACAGACTCCCTCTGTGGAATAAGGACTCCTAAATGCAGAACCCGCACTGCTGTGGGAAACATTCAAAGAAAAATGTTGCAACAGGCAATTTTCAGATCAATAGTTTGTGCCTCCTGCGGTGTGTGCACTCACCTGCTTACATGTCTGACAGCCACATGAGGTGGGCGGATGACTGGGGGATAGAATCTGGGTAATGATTACCACACAAGTCTTCGACATCGCTAGCAATTAAACGATGGCCTAGTCACTTTGGCTCCTCTCGTTTTGGTAATTTGAAAATCGGTTTTGCTATTCTCAGCTAGTCCCCACCGCCAGCTCTGAACCGCGTTAACAAGAAGAAATTCTGAGGAAGTGGGCTTGCAGCACAGGAAAAAGAGACTAGCTGTCAAAGAGTTTTCTGGCACCTTGGCGTGCCCTTTGCTGCTGTATTTGTCAGCAGCATCACTTCACTGTCGGTGTGTGCGGGTGTGTTGAGCACAATGCCAGGAGTGCTGCCGCCTGCCAGTTCAACTCCAGATGTGTGTTTCTGTAACATTTTCTGCGTTTGGACCACATTCAGTCCTTTCCTTTTGTTTTGTTTTTCCTCCACGCTGGCTGAACACTTGACACATCTTCACTCCCTCATGACAGCCACAGTGGCGTCTTCTCTGTTTCTCTCCTGATGTGTGTGTGTGTGTGTGTGTGTGTGTGTGTGTGTGTGTGTGTGTGTGTGTGTGTGTGTGTGTGTGTGTGTGTGAGACTGCTCACTGTCACCTGGCTTTGTGTGCCATCGCTGTCATCTAGGCCAAGCCCTGGATTACCTCTTTTATCAGAATCATGTTTCATTGTGCTGCTTTAATTTTAGAAAAGCAGCTTTAACGTTTTATCATGTCTAAGAAGAGTGTTTTTTTTTATTTAAATTATTATTGCCATGGAGTCTTAAAATGAGACCATTTCTCACAAGTTAAAACCTGTCTGGTCTGTTATGCTTCAATATACAATATAAAAACTTGTATTTTGCTTATTTACTGGGTTCATTTCCTGAAAAGCTTGATTCGAGATAGGATTAACATAATTTAACATAAAGACGGCAGACATACGGTACATAGCAGAACACTTCACATGTTTTTATTTCAATTTGGATATTAGCATCAATGACTGGTCTTATTGTTGTGGTCATTTACAGGGAGACAATATGATGATCGAAAGATGAATTTACCAAATGAAAACCTATAATCTATCTTATATTTCTGCACTACAGTTTTTCCTTCGCTCTAATTATTTTATCTTCCCTAAGCGTCTGATTCAACACCACGTGGTAAGTCAGAGAGCTTCCACTGCTCTCGTTAATTACAGCAGCACCTTTACACGTGTGGAATACAGCACCGCAAATTTACGATGTGATGCATCAGATGTTGTGCAAAGAAGGTTTATTTTTGCTTCAGTCAGAAAACACGCTTATGCGTTGCAGCTTTGAAGCAGCAACCATTTGGACGCGTTTGAACGTTTAGGTATACAGGTATTGTCATTTAGATATATCCACTTACGATTACAGGCTTTGATCTCTAATCAAAGAGATTTGACGAAACACAAGATCAAAGATTTTGTGGTTAATTTCTGATCAGAGTTTGTTTAACCTGCTGATCCACATTTTAACCTATTCAGATTTCTCTTTCTGAACCACAGATGCTAAAATAATAAATTTTGAATATAGCTGTCTTAACAGAAACATCTTTATAGTGAAAATCTTTTTTTTTTTTTTTTTTTTTTTTTTTCTCTCTTTCTCTTTATAGTGAAAATCTAACAAAATCCACAAAGCCACATTGCTTTTTCTTTTTCTCTGCGTCACTGAAGTGCTGCACAACTCTCCATGAGAACAGGATTTCACGAATGTCTCGATACAAAACAAACACAAACATAATGAGTTTACTTTGAGTTTTCTTCTGCGTCTTTTATTAGCGCGGTCGGCACTTATTGCAGCAGTGACTGTCACATATTCACAGAGCAGGAGATAGACTCTTATCTGCACTGTTAATGTTCTTTCCAAATCCAGTTTCTGCTATGACTGAAAGAACTGGACACCTTCAAATTATGAAGTACACGTACAGCTTTCTGTTATCTAACGTTTATTTTCCTGTTGACGTGCGTTATGTAAAAAATGTGCCATTTTCATTTCTAAAAGGGTCTTGCATATTTTGAGTTTCCTCTGACATATTTTCATCACTTTACTGATGGAAATAGCTAAGTGCGTCTTCTTTCCTCGGGAGCAACTTCGACATCCAGCCGTGTTGTCAGCTCGGCCTATTAGATTCTAGATACTAGGCTTTCACTGATTAGGAGAAGGTCATATCTTTAGTTTGTGGCCAACTCATCACCGTTCATGGCCGGTCAAGCACAACGCTGCCTGATTTGTCACCAGCAGACTTCTCTTTGCGCGGCCAATGAGCATTTCCCCTTTTGACTTGTCATTAAGACACAGAGCACGGCGCGTTAGTTTCCCATTTCAGAGTTAAAACAGAGGTATAAAGATATTTAACTGCTACTTAAAATGAAGTTGTTAGTTTTATTTGTCATTGTTCTGAACGTTTTGTTGCTGCGGCTCCCATGTTGCCAGAGAAAGGGCATTCCTCTCAGTTCACAAGTTCCACCTTCCTCTCTCTAGCCTGCAGTGAGAGGCTGAACAAGGGTCCTGCTCCTGTGAAATATATGACCCTGCCAGAGGCATGGCTCCCAGGAATTGAACTCGGGTCTCCTCTCTCTGAGACTGTGTTCAGCATGCAGACAATTCAGATGTGTCTTTATATGAGGTCTTGAGTCTACTCTGCCATGTTTACAGGATGAGGTTGGAAATGTCGGTCATGTCTGTTTTAGTAACGCTACATGCTGTTTACATTTGTTAATTGAATTTTCTCTGCTGCTCAAAAGTTTACTTACACTCATAAAGAATAAACGTTGGATATTAATTTTGGGCTTAATTTCTTTCCGTTGTCGATATGAATTTACAACATTCAAGGAATTGAAGTGACACCAACTGTAAGATTGCTCCGTCCAGGCAGCCTGTACCCCATGCCGCTCTAACCTCCGACAGCGACTACGCAATGATGCCGATAGTGAAGCTCACAGCGTTAACATAGGTATTTTTGCCTTATCTACCAACATTAAGGGTGCATAGCTACGTTATTTGACATTTTTTAATTTTGCATCAGTAACTAACTAAAATGTTTCTGAAAGATTATCCGTGTACATTTCTAATAACAATGGAGGTATGACACTGCGCACGCGCAGCTGGGGATAAACCAGGATGCGGCTAACGGCTATTAGCATTTTCGAGCGAAGTGTGGAAACGCTAAAGAATAGGACAAAGATGCAGTGTAAAAAAACAGCATAAAAAATATGATTCCAAGAGATAAAGGACTGGAATTGTGCTGGGAATACAGTATGAATGTTTTTTCTGCCGATGGATCTGATGTGAGCGCAGACGTGAGTAAACGTACTTATTAATACTGTGGTAATAGTAATAGCAATGCTCTTCCTAGGCTCCACAGTCTTAAGTAAAAACATTATAAATAGATCAGTTGATTGATTCTTACCTAGATCCTGTATTTATGTGTGTTTTATGAATGGGGATTTTCTTGTTCTGTGATGTTCTGATATGATGCTCTTACGGTTGCTGTAGATTGGTTTATTTAGCTAATAATGGCTGGTCTTCGATCACGCCGAGCTGCCCTTTACCGCGAGGCATTCCAGAGGGTCAGGCTTGGTCCGGCATCATTTAATAGCGATTTAATTGTCGCCATCTGGCTTTCTGATGGTTCTGCGGTACTGCCTGTAGATGGCTCCACATCTGTTTATATTTGCTCATCGCACCCATTGCTGGGTTCTAGTTAGGCTCAAAAAGGACTATCAAAACACAATCTGGATGGACGCTTGGCGTATATAACCTTATTTTATCATGATCGAATGTTTTTTTTCATAAGCATGTAACGGGCCTATGTACATTTAAGGCAAAAAAAGACGGGAAGATTTTTTCAAACGGGTTGCAAATTGTGTCAATGCAGTTATTACAAGGTCTCATGGACAAATCGACGTTAAATCCCAAGTTTAAATACCCGACTTATCACCCAACTTAAAATATATATTAGTAACTTAAAATAGTTACTGCAGACTGAAATAGATGTTTTTATGCTGCCATCGATTTATCCATGGAAAGAATTTACAGTGAAATTCTGTATTAGGAGTGCAACGTTTACTCCACACTACCCAGTAAATGCTTTGTACAAAATCAGAGTCCTGTTAACTGATTGTCGCTGACAAGGATTTGGCTTCTGCAACCAGAAGTTCAACATGCATATATCCAAAACACAGCCGACCTAGCGTCAAGCATTACCCTTTAGTTGAACCATTAAGCATGCAATTTTTATGAACCAAAACAGAGTTGGCTTGATACAGATGAACACGCGGTTGTTCCCATCAATCACATTTGTGCTCAGCTGCTCATGGGGTCAGATGCATATCCATATTTTACATTTTTCTAGACTACTTTTAGGTTTTGGGAAGGGAATAAACATCTTCTAAATGTTTGGGATAACGCGTGTGAATTGTACTTTCCCCACTGACCATGTTTACCCATTTTTACCTTCGTTTTTTCCAACAAAATCCTTCTGACCGCAATGCATTCGCAATGTCAAACCCCCCGGCTGGGCCGGCAATGGTGTTGGAGGGAAAGTGTGTTCC
Organism: Fundulus diaphanus; assembly: GCA_037039145.1. Lineage (NCBI taxonomy): Eukaryota > Metazoa > Chordata > Actinopteri > Cyprinodontiformes > Fundulidae > Fundulus > Fundulus diaphanus. The sequence continues at coordinate 38,624,873 of CM073132.1, forward strand.
GCTGCCTCAGCTAAGGGGCGTTTCACTTTGGGACAAACTGCGATTGCTGGTCGGTCAGTAACTGACGAGCCTCCAAGATTGACTGAGAGGCGGCGTCACGCCAATAGCATGTACAAGTAAGCATTAAGTTGTCTATATGTTCTTGAATCCAAACAGGATTAAAAAGTTGCTTTAAAAAAGGATTGTTAAGGTGGGGTAACAAAAAGAGCCCCACTATTGTTTCTTAATAAGGTTAGTCTTTTTGAAATTATAATCAGCAAGCTAGACACTGGTTGGCGAGCTAGTTTAAATAAAACCTGGCAAATCATGTTGTAATTAAAAAAAATCTTTGTATTAGTACAAATTTCTACTTGAGGTTACTCAAGACGCTCTTAGAATTTCATACCTGCAAATACCTATTGAAGACTTGTGTGCATTTCAACCTATATGTATAATTATACATATAGGTTATATATTGGAGACAAAAAGGTTTTTGTCGCATAATACTGCCAAACCGAAAGGAACGGTTCAGATGCATAATTCAAAACCTAAAATCAGCGGCAATCAGCACTTTCACTAGTGTATGTAAACTTCTGACCACCACTCACTAAAGGTCTTGCATATTTATGTTATTCAGACTACATCTTAGAAATGAAATGATGAGCTGGTGGTATGAACATGCGTACTTAAGCTTGTCCTCACGGCCACTTTAGTTTCTTTTATTACCATCAGTAATTATGAGGTTCTGTATCTCGCTCCCCATAATTGCCCATACTGCAACCTTAGGGCATCTATTCAAGGTCATTTTATGTTTGAGGATTAAACTTCTTCTGACCTGATCCACGTGTCATAATGAGCTGCGGTTGGTTTAATGTTTAATCTTTGGGGAGCATTCATCTTGCCACTCACTCATTCAGTGACTCACAAAGGTTGGAGGTCAGAAGTTGAACTGAGCATAAATAAATATGCTAATAAGTCCTCGGCACTAAGCACCATCGTCCGCAGCGATTAACCTCGGTATCTCTGCTCCTTTCCCTTAGCCCAGTTCCCCCGCAGGTCTCTGGGAAACAAAGCTATAATTAAGTGGGCTGAAGAAATGTAATCACACTGCCACACCATTTGCTGCTTCCTACAGATATGCATGTATGAATGTATGTAATTTTGCTTCATTGTGGCACGGTTTTTCACTCTCTCAAATTTCCGCTAATTTGCTCATTTTACCGAACAGCTGGGAGAAACGTTGCAGAAAATAAGGCTGCTGTTGAATGACGGTGGAGGTGGTTGTGAGGTGAAACGTATATGTCGGGCAACTGTCTCCATGGATACAGTGCTGATTAAAATTGTTTCCATCGCTGAGTCGTAAACTATGAATTAATTTCGAGGAGTAAATTTGGATGGCTGGAGCATCTTTCTGTTTGGTTAAAGATGAATTAAAAACGGCATAAGTTATGTAAAAACAGATATGTTTAACGCTAAACGTTTTCCGGCGCAGTTATTCTCACCATTTTCAAACACTGGGGTTGAGTACCTTTGTATTGAAATGTTCATTGCAGTTATTTTTTTTTTTTTTTTGCTAATAGGTGCCACGATTTGTAAAGTTTGTTTTTAAAAATCGCACAACTTTTTAGTCCATAAAATATGTTAACATTCGGGGTAGAAACCATCATTCATTCATCATTCCCGGACGTTTGTAAAAATGATGCATGTTGGGGGTTTTTACGCAGCGATTCAGCACACATTTAGATTTGGATTTCAAATTAAGACTTTTGTTTTCCGTAATTACATCATTTCTGTCATATATTTGAGGACCTTCGATGTTTACACATGCTGTCTCCTCAAAAGGTATTGGAACCCATGGTAAAGATTTAAAAAATTGGAAAAATGCAACCTTTGTGAACTTTTCCTCAGTGAAGGAAATCAAAATTGACTTTAATGAACTCGCTCTTTAAAAAAAAAAAAAATTATCCCACACGGCACCGTTTTTTTTACAACCCTACTGTTAAAACCTTAAAAAAACACTTTTTCGATCTGTGTAGATTGTCTAGAGTCCTCGGCCCTCTCTTATACTCTCTTCTCTTCAGCTCAGCATGGAAGAAGGTTGACTTTGTGTCTGGTGTTAATCTTTCCAAATCTTTGCTTTATGATATTGTTGAATAATGGTAATAATATATGGTAATAATGTACCATATATATTTAATAGGTATTGGCATTTCAAATATTTCATTTTGACTTTATCCTCAACGAGGCTGTCAGGACCTTCAGCAGAGAAACATACCAACAGCATCGTACATCCTCCACTACTATACTTAACACTGGGCTTTATGTGCATTCCTATTAATGGTATATTTTGTTTTAGACCATTTGCTGTAGTAATGCTTAATCACAGTTTAATCTGTCTAAAGTTTATGGTTCACATTAAGGTTCGGCTAGAGTTTAGCAAACTCTGTATGTTTTGGTTTGAGGGCATTACAGAACAGGCTTTCCCTTTTTGCTTCCTAAACAATTGGTTTTCAGGTAAGTATCCAATAATGGTTTTTATTGTGATTTGCTGAAGTTCTCTAATATTGAGTTTAGAGATTGAGAATATGAGTGGAATCTGGATGGATGGATGGATGGGAGGACCCGAGCTCGACAGATGGAGAGCCACCCACCCTGCTCAGGAGTACGAGGGGTGGGTGAGAGAGCAGTTATTGTTTTTTTAATTATATCTTAGTAAAAGAGGAAGTCATAGATTACCCACAAATATATTCAACCTATAAGGAAAATTATCAAATAAGAAAAAAAAATCCAGTTACATTTATTTTATGGGAACTATTGGAGGCCTGGGGCATTTGTTTTAAAAACAATTATTTCTGCATATTTTTTATATTATTGGAAATAAATTTTAGGATGTTCAGGAGGTTTCTCTGAAATTCTGCTCTTAATTGGATAATTTACTTCTTGCGATACACTTGGAAGTGAATTTCTGAAAGCTTTTTTGATATCGGGCGCAAGCTCATGCCTGTTTCATAGCTGTTAATTTTTTATTAAAAAGGTCATTGCATTCATTTTTCTGTGTAATTGAGAAGTTTCAAATGCCCAAAATTCCCACCAACATGATAGCCTGATTACCAGAATACATAGATCCATGTGACAGGTCAAAAACCATTGACATTAACACAGAGAAGTGGTTAAATAATCTGTTTTTGACATATTATCCTTTTTCAAAACATTTTTATACCACTTTTCCAAACTAAAAGTATGTCACGGTTCCAACTGGAATCCCTAAAAAGACACACAAAGAAAAGGTTTGGAGATGTGTCTAATATTTAGCACGGTGGTTGCATCCCTAACTCCATAATTCTGGGAGCATCTCTCTGTCAACAACTGCAGCTTTGACAGTCCTTGAAATCCTCCAGCTTGTAACAGAACAGAGATCAGCTTTGTCATCCTCGCCAAACTCGTGGCACTCTTTCCAGTCAGCATAATCAGCTGCAAGCTTAATTTTGTTTGTTTTATCTGTTTGTCGGCAGGGGTGGAAGCGTGTCTGCAGGCGGGGAAGTGGCTGCCTGAAGCTGAGCACGAAGCGGGAGAGGGCGCTCAGCGCAGTCGCATCAACAGATGCAGCTTGGTAAGATTTAAACACAAATGCAGACAAGGAAGTCACCAAACGTATGTGAGGTTAGTTTTTAATCAAAGTGAATTTTGGTCAGAGACTATTTTCACCTGCTAATTAATAGATTACATTTAATTCAGTCTGGTTTAGTCTGAATCATTTTTTTGATTATTTCTTGATCTGACTTTGATAGATGAAAAAGAAAAGAGTGGAAACCACAGCTAAAACTGTGCCTAAACGACCCAGGAAAAGAAGAAGGAAAAAAAGACAAACACCTTGCAACTGGCCAAGTCAGAGTCATGACCTCGGTTCAAACAAGAATTCGTGGCAGCGCTTGGAAATTGCTGCTTTCTCACTAGATAGCAAACAGGTTGACAGAAAAACTGAACTTTCTGTCCTGAGGCTGCAGTGTATCGAAATTGAATTTTAGTGTGTAGTCCATTTATAGGGATCGATGTAGGACAAAAAGGTGCGATTCTGCACTGGAAACAATACAATTCGTACAAATTGTGAGTATTTCCGAATAAATTGCTTCATACAAGGAATTGTTCCACTTTGCTCTGTGAAGACAATTTAAGTGCAATAGACAAAAAAAGGTAAATGGAAATATTTTTCTAGTTAACATTATTTAATACATTAAATTAAAAACAAAAGACCCAACAACAACTGGACTGGCACAATTAAGCCTGGTATCGATCTGGGCCCTCTGAATGTTAAGTGTTGTTCAGCCTGACAGCCTGAGGTTAAGAACCACGTCTCTGTGGCAGCTGGTTTTAGCAAATAGTGCTCTGCAGCGTCAACCTGAACGTAAATGTCTAAAACAAACCCTTTTGTGTCCAGGATTAGTGGGTTCTGCGGAGATGTTGGCTTCCCTTTTCCTGACCCTGGAATGTTGGTCCCGATGAATCCCTCTGAAGGCCCAATTGTTTGTTGTTGTAGATGAGCCAAATGGCACAGTGAACATAGGACAGACTGACTGATGTAGAAGATGACCAGCAGCTCCTGTGGAAGGTTGCACCTCTTGAGTTGCTGCAGGAAAAGCGGTCCCTGCTGGTCCTTCCTTCTGAACAGTGGCCAGGTGTTGGGACCGGTTCAGGTCCAGAGCAAGGGTGGTTCCTAGGAACCGGTAGTGATCTACAGCAGACAGTGTTGTTGAGGATGAGGATGGGGAGGTAGTGTGAGGAGTGTTCTCTAGAAGTCCACTTTCATCTATACTGCCTCGAGCGGGTTAAGCTCCAGGTGGTTCTGATCACGTCAGATGACCAGCTGATCCAACACCTGTCTGTGTGCAGACTTGCTGGCAGACGGCAGGACGTTACCGGACATTTCTTTTGGCCCAGCAGCCTTCCTCAGGTTCGCAAGCCTAAATTCAGTCTGGAGGAAGTGAAGCAGGGTTCAGAACTTGCAGAGATACTATTTGGTTGCCCTGTAAATGAGCCCTCAGACTTCACAGCGGGGGTGTGTGTGAATTTTTGCCTCTGAAGTTAATGATGTTGTTTATTCCCTTCCAGATCTGGTGAGGGCTGTTGTCAGAAAGATGATCTTCTTTTTTTTTTCTTTTTGTATGATTCTTAGGCAGCTTCGATACCCTTTTTTTTCTACTGAAAGTGATTGCCAAATGGTCACAGAAAGCAAAACAAACACACAAAACAATAAATATGCGAAGCACCAAGGCTGCCATGCATGTCATCTATTTACAATAAACTTTGTAAATCTTTCTATTTGCTTTATAAATGACAGGACATTGTTTTCTTTTTGTTTTCTTTCTTATTTCCCACTCCTGCTGTGAGGAAGAATTGTTTACGTTTATATGTGATGTCAAATGGTAATAAAGAGACAGTCATGCACTTCAGAAAAGGTCATATTTGTCTAGGCTATAATCAAAGAACCTCATTACTTGAAAGTCCCAGATATTCTCCTTTATACGCCACAGTCCTTCAGTTGCTTTCAGCAGTTCTCTCCTGCCTTGATTCACTTTCATTTAAACTGCAATACTAAATAGTTTAGCGGTTCTTTTTTTTCACGTTTCCGAAAATCTCTTTTGTCATTAGCAAAGAATAGATTAAAAAAAAAAAAAAATCCAACCCTGGCATTTGTCTAGTGTATTTGATAATAACTTCTTAAAGATTTAATTATTTCTTAAACAGAAATAATCCGGAATAATTTATTCTGCTGGTAGAAACACGAGAATTTAGGTTCTCCGTTTTCTGCTTGTGCTGCAGGTTTTCAGAGCTACGCTTTTAATAGAATAATAATCACCCATCAGGAATTAGGAGCCGTACAAGCCCGACAAAACCCTAAATAACACATTAATTAGTTTTTTTTTCTTTCTCCAGCTTCCACCGCTCTTCGATGGCTGTTTCTTCTTCCTCCGCGGCTCCTTTAAGGCACCGACCAAAGACGAGCTGGCTAAGCTGCTGCGAGAAGGAGGCGGCCAGCTCCTGACCCGGCAGCCCAAGCCGGACAGCGACGTGACGCAGACTCTGAATGCGGCAGCCTACCATGCCGAGCCGGGCTCTGACCAGGCCTTATGCACCCAGTACATCATCTACGATCCGCAGGGATCCTACAAACCAGCGGTTGTCAGACGAGGGAAGGTGTGGTCGGCGCCCTCTACCTGGATCATCAACTGCATCGCGGCCTTCCGCCTCCTTCCTGTGCCTCAACATTAAATTAAGACCAGATTTTTTTTTTTATCTGCCCTGAATAACTTGCTAGATTTTACTCACTCTTTAAATGTTTATTTCTAGCATAAATTACTCATTGTTTAGCAAACTAAAAGCAATAATGTTTCATTTTATGATCTGATCCATGCTTGAAATCTTACAGGAATCCTAATGAAAGTTGTTCCTTTTAGGTATATAGTATTTAACCAATGGCTGCCTGCTGCGGTTCACAAGACTGCAATAGCCGTTGCACAACTGCAACGCAACTTTGTGTTTTCAGAATATAGCTCTAAATCATGTCTGTGGGGAACTGTGTAGCTTTCATCACCTGAAAAACATGATAAAATACATGCGCAGACATTTGCATAACTTTTGAAGTGTCTGTATGTTTGTTATACTGTGAGGGATTTTCACCGTATGTTTCTGTGTTAATTCAGAAGTATTTAGATCGTATCCAACTTTAGAATTTTTAACAAATTTGTCGTGAAATCACGGCTATGTCTTCCGAATACTCTAACCCGGCCTCGGTTGTACGTTCCTGCTACCGGATCGCGTTTGAGTTTCTCTTGTCGTTTCAGCTCAGGAAGCCATCCGTCACTTCTGTGGCAGGGTTCACGGTAGCCGCAGGGTAAATAAGGCAGTCCAGACACAACTCTCGTCATTAATGTCTTTCAGCTTTTTCTGTTTCCCTGCCCTGCTAAATATAGCTATCCCTCTAACATGGTCTGTTTCTGGTATTGAGTTTTTCTCACCCCGGAAACATCCACGAGGTTAAGCACCCAGGCTCATCCATAATGAGGTGGTGAAAAGCATCGTTTAAAAAAAAAAAAAAAAAAAGCTGTTTGATGTAAAGTTGCAGCTCTGTAATACTAGACTTTCTGGGATGAGATGAACCACCCTGCCGAGGAAGCGCGTGGCTCTGGGTTTAGTTCTGAAGTTAGATCGACTGAGATGAGATTGAACTGGATCATAATTTGCCGCCTCTTGACAACACTGTGGCTCAGCACCGGCGCCTGTCGATCTTCGGCTCGCTTTCAGCACCTTCAAAAAAAAATCTGTTTTGTTTGTTGCCGTGTCAAATCAATGTGTTGTGATTTTTTTTTTTTATAAACTGGGATTACTTTCTTTGATGCGGATGTGTGTAGGAGAAAGAGGCAATTATCTAATTGAAGATGTCTGGTTAGTATATAGCAGCAGACAATGGGTCCCCCAAAAACCTGACAGAAAGTCAATATTGTGTTTAGAAGAGGAAAAAGAAGCCCTTGCACTCAAAAAGACTTTCAGGTATGTGTGAGCTTTAAAATACCTTCTGCTCGCCATCTCCCAAGATACCATTTTCAACGGGATTAGTGAGGGACGCACTTAATTGCTATTGATTGCAATGTGCTGCATAAAATTGCTTCCCCCATTTTTTTTTTTTTTGCTCATGGTGGGAGGTGGAGGAAGGCAATTAGCAGGAAGGACGAGATAGAAGCGCGGACTTGCTTGTAATGAAATGGAATGGAAGAACGGACCAGTGAGTAATGCCCTTGAACTCTGAGAGCATTACAAAACCATTAAGCACTGGTATCTCCCTATTCTGCCTCATGCAACCATGAGCTAGCAGGACTGTGTGCTTTTTGTTTTTATTTATTTATTTGGAAATCCTCTGCCTTAGAAACGTATTACCTTTGGGTTTCGCTGCTTTCCGCTTCGGCGAAGCAGTCGTCGTGTTTAGCAGGGAAAGAATTCAGTGGGATTTGTCCAACAGCATCCTCCAAGTCGTGTTCTTTTTTGGGCCTGTTTTTAGATGTTTTCATGTCTTTCAAGGTGATCCGGGGCAAGACATTTTCTGAGCTATCCTCTCATTTAAAAAAACAGAAAAAAAACACCTGGTCTGACAAAAGAATAAAAAAAACATCACACATTCTTTGAATAACACTTCTTTTTAAGTCTATTTAACAAAATATGTTTTGTCTAAATGAATAATACATCTTTTTTTTGTTTGATGACTTTTTTTTTTTACTCCAGCTGAGATTGCAGAATATACATTTTACATTTGAAGATATATACATATAAACAACTGAAATGCCAAGGATTGCTTTGAAATGTGGACTCTGTTGGATTAAATTGAACTTGTGTGAGCACGTATTCAAATACAATCAAATATGCTCGCAAGTTAAAATCTTGCCGTCTTTGCAGCCGAGTCCACTTTCAACAGATCCTCAGTGCTCTCCCGCCTCCAAAAAAAAAAATACAATTGATTGTATAGTAACAGGGTTTTAATCTGTCTTCACTAAATCTGCGTTGATTTCCAGGCACACTTCATTTAACAGTTTTGTTGCAGAATGAAATAAGGGGATAAAACAATCATTGATAGTTTCCAGCTACAGTAAATCGGTGTCTCGTGGAAAAAAGCGAAAGGGTGAACCTGTACAAAATGCCTGCGGTGAGAACACTGACAGATGGGTAATCATTTCAAAAGATTTACAAATAGACCAAAAAAAAAAAAAAAAAGAACTAAAGTTTCTTGGCAGAAAGTTACCAATACACTGAGCAGCTGATCTGTACATCCATGTGTTTTTTCAGGTAAAAACAGTTTCTCAGGGATACACTGCCTGAATAGCAGATGTTATTTTTTTAAAGGTAGCCTCCTTTGTCAAACAAAAGCCTGAAACTGTATGTTAAAGCACGTCGTTTCACGAAGAAAGCCACTGGGGTGATCTTCTGTCTAATGAGTGAGTTTACTTGGAGAGCAACGAGCAATATGCAGCAGTGCAGTCCTGCTGCATGCCTGTATTCAACCTGCTGCAATGAAGCTGAAATTATAGCCCGGATTATATGGTCTGCTGTTTGATTTCCTCTCTGAGAGCAACCTGAATAACAACTCTGCTCCAGCGTTTGCAGCTACACTTGATCTGCAGTCGAAGCTGTTTAACTTTCTGTTGACAGCCACTTCACCTTCTGTCGTCCTACTTTCCAGAGCAGCTCCCCAAATCAAGGAAATGAGAAGCCATTGTTCATCCAATTTAGTTTGCTAAAAGCTGTGCACTTCAGAGGCGTTGGGTATGCATTTGCCAGAAGAAGCACAATGAGCTACAATGTCACATTTCAATAAGGATCAAGTAGCTCTACTGTGCGAATCATATCCGCCACGTTTGCGTCGTCTTTGTCTCTTTCTTTTTTTCTTTTATTTATTTCTTCTTCTTTTTTTTTTTACCTTTATCAAACCCGTCAGTGTATTTTAGATCCAGCCTCCTGAGTTTCAGCTGTGGATGAACTGCTCTTGTCCTTGTACTTGCGTTGAACCCACTGGCTGTTTCTGGAACGTTGGAGGATGAAACGATGAATAGTTTTGGGGGTAAAATCTAACGGTAAATCACCACGAGCAGGAGCGATCCAAGCCCGCACTTAAAGCGGTCCAGAGCTGTTCAGTCAAAGGCCACACTTTGTGAATCTTTATCAGGAACAGAAGCAATAAGGCATCTGTGGTGGCAGCTTTGCCTTTGTGTCCTGTCCATGCAGGCTGTGGTCCTGTCAGCTGGCGGACTCTTTCTCTCTCCTCAGTCTGTCTCTGCTTTGACTTGTAATCCCCCCCCCCCACCCCCTGTTTTTGATACATCTGTAAGCTGAATAATTAGATGACATTTAAAGTAATTATGATGAATGAATCCCCTTTAATAATTCTGAAATGTCTGGAGCACAGAGGCTGCAGCTGATAAACCTTTCATGTCAGATTTGCTTTATGAGCCTGCAGACCTGTAGCCAGATAGATGAGCTCTGTCTCTGCGCACAGAAAGATGCTAAATCACAGCAGCGAAAAGATGAAAAGCATGCAAACTCTGTTGTTGCTCTTAAAGGGACAGTGTGGATTTATTTTTAGTGAGGTGGTGTTCTGTGTTAGTATTATCTGAAGCTAGATAGATACCATATTGTTGTGAGGTTCTAGCAAAAGCAAAAATACCTTAAAACAATTTAAATATGTATTGTGATTGGGATACAATGCCTGAGCATATTAGCGGACATTAATACACTTTCAGAAGAGACTGTAGTTAAATTTGTTTGTTTTCCTTGCCAAACAATGTCTGAGTTGTTATGTTGACGTGATGTTGGTTGATACTGTTTTATTCCACCTAAGTAGCTGATTGTCAGTCCAGGAACATCAAATTTTTTGCTGCAGGTGCACAAAATGACAGCCCGTCGCATAATCCAAGTTTATGCTTTTGGTGGATTTGGGCGAACAGCAGACCTCACAGCGTTTTAGCCTCTTTTCCCAAGTTTGTCAAATTTAAACATCTTGATGAGTTGTTAAACTTTTAGTCATGCATGACAGACACCGGGTGATGTCATAGCCATGTATCCATCGACTGTGAAGATATCAGTGAAGGCTCTCTGTCAAGAACTCTACATCAGAGAGGACTTGATTACCTCAAGGGAAAAAGTATAAAGGGGCACAACAGCACATAATGACATGTTTGATGTGTTGAATGTTGTGGGTCGTTGGTGCTGTATTTTAAAGCCAGCTGGGTTGTAGCTGTTAAGTGGTTTCCATGAATCATAGCTGTGGGAGTGGGTGAAGTCATTGTATTAACCCTCCCAGGTCACTTGATGTATTTTTGTTTTATTTGAATTTTATGTGTGTGTATCTGGCATTTTTTACAAACTGCATAAATTTGGCAAGGTTGACAATTGGTGAGGTTGTGCATTTTGAAGGGAGTTTTGATAATTATTATTTTTAAGTCTTTAGTTCTTTTAAACTAAACACAAAAAAAACATCTGCCTACTGGATGTAATTGTGCCATTGGTTCCTATTAAAAAATATTAATTTATTACAGTACCATTTTAGTTTGATTTGTTCGTTTCCCATTCCCTTGTTTTGAAATCCTTTTTAAAACTCAAAATCTCCACCTAGTGTAAAAACAACAAAATTAAACTGTCTTCATTAAATAAAATGTAATCATTTTACACTATATATATATATATATATATATATATATATATATATATATATATATATATATATATATACACACTACCGTTCAAAAGTTTGTAGGAAAAGCATTGTACTTTTCAATGAAGATAACTTTAAACTAGTCTTAACTTTAAAGAAATACACTTTATACATTGCTAATGTGGTAAATGACTATTCTAGCTGCAAATGTCTGGTTTTTGGTGCAATATCTACATAGGTGTATAGAGGCCCATTTCCAGCAACTATCACTCCAGTATTCTAATGGTACAATGTGTTTGCTCATTGGCTCAGAAGGCTAATTGATGATTAGAAAACCCTTGTGCAATCATGTTCACACATCTGAAAACAGTTTAGCTCGTTACAGAAGCTACAAAACTGACCTTCCTTTGAGCAGATTGAGTTTCTGGACCATCACATTTGTGGTCAATTAAACGCTCAAAATGGCCAGAAAAAGAGAACTTTCATCTGAAACTCGACAGTCTATTCTTGTTCTTAGAAATGAAGGCTATTCCATGCGAGAAATTGCTAAGAAATTGAAGATTTCCTACAACGGTGTGTACTACTCCCTTCAGAGGACAGCACAAACAGGCTCTAACCAGAGTAGAAAAAGAAGTGGGAGGCCGCGTTGCACAACTGAGCAAGAAGATAAGTACATTAGAGTCTCTGGTTTGAGAAACAGACGCCTCACAGGTCCTCAACTGGCCTCTTTATTAAATAGTACCCGCAAAACACCAGTGTCAACATCTACAGTGAAGAGGCGGCTGCGGGATTATGGGCTTCATGGCAGAAAAAGCCATATCTGAGACTGGCCAATAAAAGAAAAAGATTAAGATGGGCAAAAGAACACAGACATTGGACAGAGGAAGACTGGAAAAAAGTGTTGTGGACAGATGAATCCAAGTTTGAGGTGTTTGGATCACAAAGAAGAACGCTTGTGAGCACAGAACAAATGAAAAGATGCTGGAAGAATGCCTGACGCCATCTGTTAAGCATGGTGGAGGTAATGTGATGGTCTGGGGTTGCTTTGGTGCTGGTAAGGTGGGAGATTTGTACAGGGTAAAAGGGATTCTGAATAAGGAAGGCTATCACTCCATTTTGCAACGCCATGCCATACCCAGTGGACAGCGCTTGATTGGAGCAAATTTCCTCCTACAACAGGACAATGACCCTAAACACACCTCCAAATTGTGCAAGAACTATTTAGAGCAGAAGCAGGCAGCTGGTATTCTATCGGTAATGGAGTGGCCAGCGCAGTCACCAGATCTGAACCCCATTGAGCTGTTGTGGGAGCAGCTTGACCGTATGGTACGCAAGAAGTGCCCATCCAACCAATCCAACTTGTGGGAGCTGCTTCTGGAAGCGTGGGGTGCAATTTCTCCAGATTACCTCAACAAATTAACAGCTAGAATGCCAAAGGTCTGCAATGCTGTAATTGCTGCAAATGGAGGATTCTTTGACGAAAGCAAAGTTTGATGTAAAAAAATCGTATTTAAAATACAAATCATTATTTCTAACCTTGTCAATGTCTTGACTCTATTTTCTATTCATTTCACAACGTATGGTGGTGAATAAGTGTGACTTTTCATGGAAAACACAAAATTGTTTGGGTGACCCCAAACTTTTGAACGGTAGTGTATATACAGTACATACATTGCAAAACTATGAATTATGCATCTAACACAAAATTGTGAAATAAGTCAAGACATCTTGTATATTTTTGCTTTTCCTGAATACCCACTTATCCCAAGAGTATTTCTAAATACTTTTGTCCTTCTCTCAATGAGCTACATGGGGTTAGTCACCTGAAATGGTCTTGAAGGAGTTCCCAGAGGTAGTGATAAAAATAAAGACAGATCATTGAATGAGAAGGCGAGTTCAAACTTTTGACTTGTAGTGTACATTCACTTTTAACAAAGAAATGTGTTTTATGGTGAGAAATGCCTCCAGCTCCTGTTCCTGCTGCAGTAAAGCTTCCTCCACCATGATGCTTCCTAGTTAGTACGAGGTTCTGATCGCAATCATTGTTGCTGCCAATTTAAGAAACTTCCAGGCTCTGGTAATTTCTCACATATTTCCATGATACGGATCTGGGCACATAAAGACGTACCTTTAAAGCTCGCAGTGTTCACCGATGTGATGTGGTTTGGCCGAGGAAACAAGGGCAGAACTAAAACCAGTTTCCTGCGTACTTGAGACTCAATCCAGGATTATATTCCATGGATGTGAATATTTTTAGTTGAACTTGTTTTAAATTGCTAAAAGATCAGCTTGAAGTGAACTTTCATTTAGCATGAAGGTGACGGCTAGTATGAGACAGGCCAAAACTAAAGCACATTTCTATAGTCTTAAAACTACTTCAACCTTATAGAAGCTTCTGTGAATGCTATTTTATAAAGCTTGAAAAACGTATAATCTTTGCATTAAGCACTCACTTACAGAGAAGGTGACTATTATGTACGCAAGAGATGGAGGTCGAAGATGGCGCACCACAAGTCATCTTCCTGCAAACTGAGACAGGAACAAGTATAGCATTTCTGGTCTGAATAAATAATTATGAAAGTAAAGCAATGTAAAAATCAAAACTACATCAGTTTAAGTGAACATATTTATGTTGAAATTTACAGTATTTTACTGTAACTACGCGGTAGTTACTCTCACCAGAAACCCTTTATATGTTGTTTTTTTCAGTATATTTTCATGTGCCGCACAATCTTTCCTGTGTTTCCTGTATAAATAATCATTGGCTTTTGTGAAAATAGCCACATAACGCACACAGAGCTTCACAAAATAATAGCATTTCCGAAATGCTTGGTGAGATTTTTGGAGTATGGAATTGTTTAAGAAGGTAGAAATTTGATCTCTTGTTAGCTTCAGCCTCTGGAAACAATAAATCTGGGGTTTTTCCTAAATTAAAACACTAAGAGAGTTACTTGTTTTAACAGAAACAAAAACTACCTCCTTAAGACTGAAGTTTGCCCAGTTTATTCCAATGTCCGCAGCTATGCAGCAGAGATCCAGACGGGAGGAGCTTCTAAAATTAGTTTTAATGCCTTTTAAGGTGATACACCTCTTTAGTCACAGGTCTTTAATCCTCTGTTCATTTCTGTCTCATTACAGAGGGCTAGAAGCTGCTATTAAGCAACTCATCCATCACTGCACAGGAATGGGGTTTAAAAGGTTAACGGAAACAGATTTTCTTGAAATGGTGGAGGAAAAAAAATGTAGGGATGCATGGAGTGAGCTTATGGAAATTCACCTTTGGATTAATGAGCAGTATTTATCATGTGAAACTTCTTGTTTATGGTGCCTGGTAGGCTGGCTACTTCTCTTAGACTGGATCACTTGACGACCGGTGCAGAAAAAAAAACAAAAAACTAGTTTGCTGTATGTTATAGTCATGACCAAACAGCTGCTCCACACTGGCAGAGACATTCTGGTGTATTCAAGAGAGACTGGAATAAAAATGTGTTAAATAATCAGTGTTTCTTTTTAGAGCGCTGTATCTAGCAAGCGTTATATGTGGGGTTTAAGTGCCTAAGTTAGTGCAGATCGACACACTGTGCTTTAGACAGTGGATGGATGGCACGGCTGTGTCCTCACACGGATGTTACGCTTGTGAATGCTCCCTAAAAGTACTCAGCCATGTGCAGAACCCCTCCAACCCCTCCTTTGTGTGCCGGTTCGCGCTGAATCTGCCCAGCAAGCAGGCTGCGCCAAGCACCCAGCTGGATGATTTATTACAGAATAGTACTGATTAAGGAAAATTAAAGCCGGCTGCTCTTGGCTCGCTAAGTGCTTTGATAACAAGTTCAAGCAGTTAGTTAGTTGGAGGATCCAGGCCTCAGAGAAAGCAAAAAAAAACAAACAATGAAACAAGTTGGTCGGGAAGGGCTGTTTTTCCCAGTGGTTGCTGCTCGTTCCAAAGAGTTGCAGTGGCTGCCATCTTGCTTCCTGCTCAGCTACACAGGGTAATACCAACCTTCTCAGTTTGTGCTGCTATTAAACAGAGACATGACACAAAACAATGGCATACAGGTTAAGAAAAGAAAAACAGTCTGGTAGGATTCATTGCAGTTTATAAAACATGACGCTGGTTGGGTAGAGGTGAGCAACAGCCACGTCGATTTTAAAAAGTCTTATGAAGACAAACGTTAATGTGCATTTTGTAAACAAGCTCTTAGGGGGGAACTTGGGGGAACTCAAGCTTATCTGCAGTGGTAATCCTAGTATGACCAGGAACGCACAAACAAAGCGCAGTAAAGTGTGCTTTCAGTTTTTTGTTTTGTTTTTTTTTATATTTTTTTTCCTGCTGTTAGAACTTTACAACACCAGCGTGGTCGTGAAGAACATGTAGTAACAACAAGCTGATGACATACATACAGAAACTTGACGAAAGCAGTTCAACATTGCCGGTGGTTAGGAAAAAAAGTTCAAGAAGCTTAGAAACTTTCTGAGAGAAAGCAACAGAGTCAAGTTTTTGCAAATATATAGGGCGAGTAAAACTGCGGGGCAGAAACAGCCGTGAGACAGTTTCCACCATCGTCTCACTGGCAAAAATCTTGTATCTGTGTGAAGCTTGTGAGAGGATCTCTTCAACTCTATGCTGTCTGTTTTCCATTTTACTTTTTGTTTCTTTTTTTCCCCCCCTTTTTTTTTAAAGGAATTGTGCTCATGCCCTGTCAATCATATAAAATGGCGCAGTAGGCAGAGCCTTGCCTGAGTTTATCCACCATCCACAGTGGAGTCTCTCTCTTTATGACGACGACTGGCCATTGAGGCACTCCCGCCGCAAGCACCCCGCCGGCTTCCACCAGTCTCCGTTGTGGCAGCGGCAGATGGTGCAGTCGTCCACCTTTACGTCAATTCCGGCTGGGATGATCGTCGTTCCGGCAAAGCAATTTGGACCTGCCGCATGAGACACAGGAAAGGAGGAGTGAGAACTACACGAAATGGATGCATCTCCCCCGAGAGCTTTCTCTTTGCAGAAGGGGTGGTGAAGTGATGCAGAGAACTAGGGGGAGTTGGGGTAGTCGGAGCAGACGCACAGATCTTTTCACAAGCATGCACCGATGGGCTTGTTTTTGCAACACTAAAGCGCTTTTGTTAGTCTCCCCTTCTCCCTCGACATGGAGCGCTTTGCATCCTAATGCGCCACGAGCAGAGGAGCCTGCCAGGCGCTGGCTTGGCAGTACTGAGAGGCTGGAGTGCACAAAGAGAGGCAGAGGAAGAGAGAGAAAGCTGCTTTGAGAGGGCAGAGGAAGGGTTGGTGTTAATCACTTCACTTCTGTATGAAAGGGCTGCAGAACTCCTTGTAGTTTTCTCCCCCCACCCCTCCAACAAACACAAGCACAGACTTCCAAGGCAATAAAGTACTCAGATTAATTTTGACATCTGATTTATCCTCAAAGCTCAGAAGGATTTACCTTTGTGGATTCCATCTTGTTGATAGGATTCCTTTTAAAATGTGCTTGTGTACCACTGGAACGCACGTCGTTCCCATTTATTTGGTAATCTGAGCTGCTGGAGAGGCGGCATACCTTGTGTAGATTACAATATGTTCCTTTAGGCTAAAACCACTGCTGCCTTCACGCTGTTACAGGTAAAACCAAGCAATATAATTTTTGTGTTCCTAAAGGAGATCTGATGGTATACATCTTTCCCCTCGAAACCCCTTGAGACAACGCAAGCAGAAGTTGAGCAGAATCCCCCTGGTTTCACTCATTTAAACAAAGCCATCAAAAGATCAATTGGTGTGACAATCACTTGAGATTGCTCTCAGTATTCAGCTCTGTACAGCCACCCTGACTGAAGGCTCTCCTACAACGTGCTATAAAAAACCCCAAAATGTGTCATAACTCTCGAAGACAGAGCTGCTTTCAGGGCCAGTAGTCATACACATTTTAGTGCCTCTATAAAACTGATTTAGTGTGAGATAATCTAATGTGAAAGGTGTGGTTCCTCTCTCTGTACTTGCTACATGTCTGGAAATCCGAGGGGAAAAACCATTTCAGGAAAAACAAAGAAACAAAGCGTTTGCACTCGCTAGCTACTTTATTAAGTACACCTTGTTAGTACCGTGTCGGATCCCCCTTTGCCTTCAGAAGGGGTTAAGATTTAAACAGGTGCCAGAAACATTCTTACAACATTCCTCTAAGATTGTACTCTGAGGAATGTATCTTTTTTTTTTTTTATTTAACATGTGGTGACAGTCATTGCCACGTTCATCAACCTCGTTCGAGATTTGCGCTTTGAGACACTGTGTATGATACGGCTGAAACTAGCCATCAGAAGATGAGTAAACTGTGGTCATAAAGGGAGGGACATGGTCAGCAACAATGTTTAAGAAGGCTGTTGCTTTTAAACAATGCTCTGTCAAGACTAAGGGGGCCATAGGGGGCCAAGAAAATATTCCCCACACCATTACGCCAACACTACCACTACACTGTTGATACAAGGCAGGATGGATCAGGCCTTTTATATTTTTCACTAAAATACCATCGCCATTTAAATGGTGCAGCCAAAAAATCAAGACCAGTTGAACCAGGCGACCCTTTTACTCCAATTTTGGTGAGCCTGTGTGAATTGCAGCCCCAGTTATTTTAGGCTTTGCTAGCAGAAAGGTACCTGGTGTTGTCTTTTACAAGTGTGTTTTGATATATGGTTTTCTACACATCTTTGCTGTAAGCAGTGGTTCTTTATGAAGGTAGAACTGTTTTAAAAACATCTAAGCTTGTATGTGAACACCTGTAAATGATGTGAGAAGTTGTACAGCAAGACTTTTTAACTTGTACAACTAAATAATTACTTGTACAAAACACACACATGCTAAATCAATTTGAAGTTGAGTGCAACATTTTAACCTACAGAGTTTTTCTTCATACAAACCATTCATTACATATTTAAAACAAGTCAATGAACAAAACTTCTCGAATCTGGTGCTGTGGTGCTGTGCGTGCTTTTCTCACAGGCGCACAACTCTCCCTTCACCCGTGACTTTTGAAACATTCCTTGCATTTTTTTAGGGTCTGTCCAAACTCAGAGGCTGCGTCCATCGTAGGCCGAATTTGAAGGCCGGCTATGTCGCAGTGATCTGGCCAACAAATGTGGCCTTCTTTTCCCCAGATTTGATGGATGTGTCTGGCGTATCCTTTGTGGCTAATTCTATCCCATGATTCATTGCGGTTTGAGGAGGATTGTTTGACCGGAAACAGCAACAGTGGAGAGGAATGAAAAGCTCAGAATACAGATAGATATATTATGCTTTCTGTGACATAAAATGTACTTTTAAACGTTTTTAGGCGAGGAGTTAGGTGTGGAAACCTGAAATCTGCTCGGTTTTGTTGACATATTGCTTAATTTTAAAAGTGCTCGGATGCGTTTGGACATTTCCGCCCCCGCACAGCCGGCTTGCCTCGGTGGCTTGCAGCTGATTGGCTGGGCGGTCGAGACTCACCGTGCCAAGACAGAGCACCTATCTCCCGGGAAGTTGCTTTCAAACTCCTGCTGGCTTTCTGCAATGAGTTCAAAGCTGGAGTAATTCAGTCAGATGATAAATAATGTTAATGTTTGGTTACTTTATTATGTTTCTCTACAAATGAAGTGATATAGGCTTTGTTCAGAAATTAGGTTTAGGGTCTCAGTTGTTAAACATATTACTAATAAACATGGTATTTGTGATTGATTTGGTGGTATATTTTTATATCTAGGAACATATAAAGCCGGTGAAGGCTAGACCGTCCACAGCCAATCTGTACCGGTCTTTGTTTTCCTATGAAGGTTGCAGCCCCTGAGTTTGGACAGACCCAGTGCCTGTTTCAACCCTTTTTGTATTAAAACCCCGCTGGCTGAAGGACAGGGTATTGTCAGGGCTATGGACTCAACCAATCACAGTAGGAGCTCCGGTTTGGCCTGGGTTTTACCGTTTGCTCTAATCTCTGCCGTTCTCAGGCACAATGAGCTGAGGTACATTTGTTTTAAGAGTACTTATAATCTTTTTTCTTATTACGTTTGATAAAGTAACAAACACCAACAGAACGTCACTCTTCTTAACATGAGCAGTTATTTGAGCAGTTGTTACCTTTCTGGAACCAGACTGCCCATTCTCCGCTGACCTCTGACATCAACAAGGCTTTTTGTTCCACACAACAGCCGATCACTGGATAATTTATAATTCACGGACCATTTCAAACCGATAGATTGTTGTGCATAAAACTCCCTGTAGATTAGCAGTTTATGACTCAGATTGGCTGTCTGGCTCCAGCAACAATGCCATATTCAAATCTCACATCCCCTTTTTTTACCTTCCAAAGTTTTCTTCACCATATATAGATGCCTAGATACATTGTGTGCTGGTCCACAATTGGCTGATTCGTTAATTGTGTTAAAAAGCTGCTGAAAAGGTGTGTCTAACAAAGTGGCCAGAAAGTTTAGGTGTTGCTGAGTATTGTTGAAACAATACAAACTGATTAACTTTTGACAAATAAACAAAACATCTGTTATGCATTCGGTTTCAATAAGGACAATTCAAAACGAACAAATATTCTTTGGATCCAGATCCAGATTTAAGAGAATGTGCACCCAGTGTCAGTTTTGGTGTCCTGCCAGCACAAGTTTAATTAAAATGAGGCATGGCGCAAGTCAACTTCAAGACTTTTAGAGCTTTTAAATGTTAAAACAGTATTTCTGAAACTGCACTTTTATTGGTGCTTTCCTTCCAAATGTATTTAGTGTTGATTTTTAAAAATATAAGGTTCTTGGTTACAGTTAGACGCTGATCATATTCTTGGTTTAATATGTAGGAAAAGCATTGAACTGTCTCAGCGTTCAACCAAGACTTTTGCAGGAATTTAGCAGGCCAACATTCTCCCTCAAACTGAAGTATATATATATATATATATATATATATATATATATATATATATATATATATATATATATATATATATATATATATCCCTGAAAGGATATCCCAAAATATCCAGTTGTCTTACAGGAATCCTCACCCTTTGCCTTATCATAGATCATTTTAATCTTATTTATTTATTTTTTGGGTTTTTGACCTGGTAAAGGTCTCTTTGATCTGAGCTTAGAGGAGATGTGCTTGCCAAGTCTTAACTCTCATTGATCTACCTCTAGACAGCTGGCACAGGTTACAGGACATACTCGGTTGAGGTTGATGTGGGATGAGTGTGACCAGTGCTGCTGCCAAGTGTTAACATTTTACAGCCAGAGAGGTTTGGGAACACAAGGACACAGTTTTTGTTTCCAGTTTTCCAATACGAAGGCTGTGCGATTATTAGTCTAAAGTGTTGATTAATTGTTGTCTGTTTTTGAGAGCAGAATAACTGCATATTTACCTAACCTGGTTGCAAAGTGAGACCGTTCTGTCTAATCCTATTACACAGGCAATGCGCAGTCCATTACCATCCTAATACTGATGATCAAAAGTTATATGAATGCCTGTTATATATTATCCAATAATAAGCTATAATTCTTAAAGAAGAAAGCCAAAAAACGTTAAGATATTAATATGTATTCGAAAGCTGTGACAATATAGTGGGACCAACAAGCATGGTTCTACTGATTACAGCATTCCAAACAGGGTAATCTTTCTCATCTATCATTATTACTATTCATATTCACTGACACTAACATTTCAACTCTTCTTTATTTTGAATTAAAGTTAGATAAACTGCCTTTTTTCTGCATATTGTGGTTACTACCCCACCCCCGGCCCTAACCAAATACAAACACACACTATTCTATTAATTGTTGTAAATTTGTTAAATCTACTGTGCGTTGTCTGGTTCTGTTTTAAAG
Source organism: Fundulus diaphanus (assembly GCA_037039145.1). Classification (NCBI taxonomy): domain Eukaryota; kingdom Metazoa; phylum Chordata; class Actinopteri; order Cyprinodontiformes; family Fundulidae; genus Fundulus; species Fundulus diaphanus. The sequence goes on from CM073132.1 coordinate 38,645,883, forward strand.
AGAAAAATGTTTTTTTCTGGTTATGGTTGCTGTTCATTTTTATTGTGTGTGCCTATGATGTTGTGGTTGTTCCTGTTGCTCTCTGCTACCCCGTCACACCTGATTTGTTCCAATTTGTTAATTGTTACACCTGCCCTGTATCTGTCCTCTACTCCCTCAGGGTATATAGTCCCTGGTTTTTACAAGTGACTTTACACTTCTTCCAGATTTGTATTTTGGACCAAATTTAGTTTGCATTTTTTTTTTTTTTTTGCAGATGGTTTTCTCTGCTCTCTGTTGTCTCTGGTGTGTAGCTTAAATTTGGGCACTCCTTGCCATTTTCTCACAACTCTAACACTAAAGCTTTTCTGCGGTCGCTGCAACCCACTACCCCGGAGCAATGGATGCCCTGCCAACATCCCAGTGCCAGTTTCAACCATTAAAACCAGAGTTTATTCACATAAGTACAATATGAAAAATGCAAGTGATGCCTGTGAGTCTGCCAAGTATTGTCACATTAACAAAAAATATCAATGGAAATTTTACTCACAAGGCTGCTGACTTGTGGTAACAATAAGTTGGAAAACAACCCATTATTTGACATTTTTGCTTTGGGGTGATTTCAGCATTATCTCCCAGCATTATACTGATGTCAGAGGTTTATATATATATATATATATAATTAAATCATTATGGCACTCTTTTCTCTGTAACTCTTTAAAGGAGCAAAGTCTCTCAAATGTATTAGACATGTGATCTCCCCAGGCTTCTAAAAATATTAAAAAAAGAAAACAATAAAAAGACAGTATATGAGCAACATTTAAAACTGACCTTTCTATGAAATAGTAATTTCTGCTGCAAAGTCAATTAAAGCTAAGCACACCTGATATTAGCTGGAACATCAACTAAAGTAGCTACAAGCGACTCAGGTTGTTGGTGCCAATAATAAAATGGTATGATTTCTAAACAATTGGATAATTTTCTTTTTTTTCTTTTCTTTTGTTTCTTGTGGATAACACAAAAAACTGGAACAAATTTACCCTAAGAAATATACCAGATAAATCTTTTGAAATTTCACATTTTCTTTAAATAAATAGGATGCAGTACTTACTTCAATTCCAGTGGTGTTATTTTACACCTCGGAGGATCATAAATAAGCATTGCTTGTTTGCTTATATACAAGTTTTTTTTTTTTTTTTAAAGTCACAATATAAAGGCCGCCAAACATTTTCTTTCACACTATTCCTGTGGTTTATGAGATACCAGAAAATGATGCAAAAGTGACCAGAGTTTTCTCTGGCTATTTGAAGACTAGAGTAGGGCTGCCTTTCACCCTTTCCCACTTGTGCACTGCTGGTCTGCTGGCTAAAAAGGGCTACAACAGTTTTCCTTCACTTGCAAGAAAGCCAAATAGGCTTGTTTAGGGTTAGGGTTAGTAGGGTTAGCCCAGTGTTATTTGTTTTCTATTATATAAAAGCAATTAGATCATGTGGTACATTTTTTTTCCATGTACGGTTACAGTACATTGTGAAACTGTGGAATTTTTGTTCAAGGTTATCATACTATAATAGTCAGATACCCGCCATTGCTAATTCACAAAGCCAGTAGTTACATTAGAACAAGCAAAACTGTAGCTGAAGAATACTTTTAAGATCGGTAGAAGCTAGAAAAACCGGTCTGAAAATAGATTTTTAAAAAGAATCCAAAGAAAATATACAAAATGATTGCTCAGAACCACAAAAAATAATAAAATAAAAGAACGTCTTGCTTCTCTCTAGCAAATAAATAAATAAATAAATAAGAGTGTTTGGCTGACCTCTTTTGTGCAGTAGTGTAATTATTCAGAAAAATGTATGCCTCACCCTGACAGGATGCTTGACTCAAGCATGTTAGGGCATCTTGTTTCTCACTCGTTTGTCCTCTGCCCAGAAGTGAGAGCTCAAACATCACCCCCTCTTTGTCCTGTCTTCACACAACCTAACCTTCCACTCATATAGAGATTTATCTGTATCCCAGAGCCTGACCAAACACCCTTGGGGCACCTGCAAACAGCAGGCCCTCCCTGAAATGCCAAGGGTGTCAACGTGTCCTGTCAGGCCGGATTAGGTCTCCTCAAGCAGCTTCTGCAGCCTTGTTACTGTAGGTGTTTTTGTGTGAGGAAAGACGTGTTGGACTATCACCAGATATATACGATGGACATAAAGAAAGACTTGGTGCAAAGGGAAATGTGGACTGCTGTAGGTCAGCTACCACAGAAACATTTGGTTTTCAAAAGCTCGTGTAATTTTAGACAATTTAGTTCCAGATTTATTGTGTTCATGAATTCAGGGTTGTGTTCAGGATATTCATTTGATAAAACCCAGAGTACTCTTTGCTTGTGATGATTACAACAGCTCAACTTTAGTCATAAAGGTCCATCTGTGCCTCAGGAACTGGAACTTGCAGAGGGAAGCCACCCACCTCACCTAGTAAATAGTCAATGAAACATTGGAATCCTATAATTCTAATTTAGGGATTGGCTGTATGTGACAAGGGCGCCTGGGCGCTCAGAGATAAAAAGCACTCCAAGGACCCATTAGTCCTTCCTACCATGCCTTTAATCAATCGGCTAATGTTTACTCTGCTTAGTGTGTCATTTATAATTAAAACTAGTACTGCTCATTAGTGTCTGGCGGGCTAAAGGTAATAATTTTAATACATAAAACATCAATTACATCCTCATCTTCTAAGGACACAAACCATCATATGGTGACACTGCAGATAAACTAGCTTTCAGTGGAAAACTAATCACTTTAAAGGAATCTAATATGTGGCGAATTCCAGAGGATGTCAAGATGAACGTTTACCATTTTTACAGATGGGGCAGCACTGCTCCGGCTCATAAACAGGGTTGACGCACTCTGGGACAGCGCAGTCAGACACCACACAGTGTACCTCGTTATTTGGTTCGCAGCGGCACCATTCACAGGGCGACGGCTGTGGGGAGAGAGGGCGAGAGAAGAAATCTGGGTCAGATGATTCACTTAGTTTCACCTTAGTGTGTTTGTGCACATATGAGTGTGTGTTACACCTATTAAAAAAAAGCATGTTGAACTCTAAAAGGCTAAACCTTAAAATGAGGAAAAGTACTCGGGCAACTTTTTTTTGTTCAAGTGAAGAAAAGGTTCTAAGGTTTTTCTGTGTCTGTCTTTGTGTTTCTCCTCTCTGGCACAATAGAAAAGGGACCGAAGCAATGTCCTGAAATGGCATTTTGCCATCTGGCACGCTGCAGTTGATAGTCAAGGGTCTGTGTTCAATAAGTGAATACTCAATAGAACAAATAACTATAGTTTTGAATCAAGAGTGCATCTGCAAAAGTATTCACCCCCTTATTGTTTTTTACATTTATCACAGTAGAATCTCTAAATTAGATGCATAGTGGTATCATGTGGCAGATAAATAATCAGTGTGTAATTATGACTGGGTTTCCCGTCCGTGTTAGAAGCCAAGCGTCGTTTGTTTATTTGAAATGTTTGATGTTTTCAGTGTGTGAGAGCAACATAGAACGTTCAGAAAAGTTCCCGTCTGGGAGAAAACCTCCATAGACTAATGCGCTAGCTGTTATTAGCTTGACGCACTCTACGGTACCCGGCAGCGCCCCTCCTTCGGGCTGCGTCACCCGATTTTCTGGGGGAAAACCCTGTATGAAGTTGAGGGGAAAAAAAGATACATGCAAATGTGAGATTTACATTTATTCAGCACTCATTAGTCAATACTTTGTTGAAAAAAAAAAACCTTTGCAGGACATTCCCCTACACACTTTTTGGTGTGTGCTTAGAGTTTTTTCATGGCATGATGGTGCCACCATTATGTTTCATTTCAGTGATGTTTTCATGGTGATGTGCATTGTTAGTTTTCAATCACACATTGAAAAAACATTAAGGTTCTGATCTCATCTGACCATGTAAACTAGTTTAACATGTTTGGTGTGTTTCCTACATGTCGTGTTTCAGTTTGCAAATAGGCAGTTCTTAAAACATTCCTTCCACAATGGCCGGCCTTTTATCAAAGCTACTAGAAAAAGTGCAGAAGCATTGTCCTGTTCATAGGTTATCCTACCTGAGCTGTGGCTTTGAGCTCCTCCAGAGTTAACATGGGCATGTCTTGATAGGTTTAGCAATTGAGAATTGAGATATTGTTTTATAATCTAAACTGGCTTTAAACTCTTTCACAACTATATCCATGACCTGTCTGGTGTGTTCCTTGGTCTTCATCTCGTGTGTACAAATCCGGACTTCAAAGCCCAGTGCATGTTTTAGGTGTGTCCTTGCACAGCTGATTTAATTAAAATGGCTGTATTACCTTTTTGAGCATGTCTTGTAGTTCTTCCGAGGGCCTTACAATGACACATTTATTTGATTCAGGTGCTTGAACCATGGAAGCATCTAAAAATCACATAACCCACCAGCCCTTGATGAGTAATTTGGACACCCACTGATCTTCATGATGCTGTTTGTTCACTAATGTTCTCTAACAAACCTCTGAGGCCCTCAGAGAGCAGCTGAATTGAAACTGAGTATTAATAATCCTTGGTGGGCTCGATTTACTGATTAGCTGACTTTTGAAAATAATTTGTTGCAATTTTTTTATTTTGGAGTATCACACTTTTGTTTCTTTTATACTTGAACAACTGCAAAAAAAATTCCTTCCACTTCACAAGAATCTTCTGCTGTTTGCTCGTCTGTTGCATAGAATCAGAATCAAACACATTGGATATCATTGTTACTAAATATGAACTTGTTTAAGGAGTAAAAATACCTGCGCAGTAGGCTACACACAGTGTATTCAAATGTCCTGTTTTAAAAAAGGGTTCTAAAAACCAAAGGTCATGATTGTTTCTACAGCTCCAATATTTTAGAGCCCTTCTATTTGAAACTACTAAAACCAAACAACTTAGTCTGTGTTGTTCATTGTTATTTTTTTATTATTGTGCTGCCTTCTGCTATAATCTGCCTCCAGAAATATTTTGGAAGCTTATCTTACTACGTCTGAAGCATGTATATCAGTGCTAGGCTGCTGTCTTGTCCTTGATTCTATCTTTATAAAGTCGCTTGACCAGAAAATTAACTGTAATGCAATTACATGGACTGGAAAACATGGACTGGAAAACTACAAACAAAAAAGGTCAGCTGCTCATTTTATTTTCTTTCTGCTCGTCTTGGTAAACAGCCTACCAAGGGAAGCAAAAACGTCATATTTGACAATGATGCCGTGTGTGTGTCTGGGTAATCAAATCAAACAATATGGCTCAGGAGACATTTAATTAATGTCATTTATTACATTTTAATAAATTATTCAAAACTGCATCAGCTTAGCTACTTTCAGAAAATCACTCCACAGTGATTCACTTTCTAATAAACTGCCTAGCTCTAAATAATGCAGACTGAACCTTTTTGCTTTAATAGGCCTGGATCAGATACGAGGTTTAACTGTATCTCTAAAGCCCTCCATGATCTCGAGTGATTGTTAGGGAGGAAAGAAAGACCTCAAAGGGAGTTGAAGGCACATACTGTACAGTGAGTTTTCACATTTTGTTGTCCCACTTAAAATGTTCACAAAATAACTTGAAAATTGTAAGATTAATTCTGCACAGGTTTGAGAGCTACATTAAGAGAAAGCATTCAACTGCATAATTGTTAATTCTGTATCATTTATTAAATATGTTAATGTTTTCATTATTATGCCTGTTCAGTGGCTGAATCTGCAGGATTTCAGGTTTCACCAGTCCACACTTATATTCTGTTCAGCTTGATGGCTCTGAATCAACTGAATTCCTTTCCAAGTACAGTAGAAATACTAAAAGCTACTACGTCCTGTTCACACTTTGTCACATTACTACCACAAGTTTCTTTCTATTTTAGTTGGGATTTTATATTATAGAACAACACAAACTAGGGCATAATTGTAAAACTATTATTTTCTTTTTTTACAAATGCAAATCTGAAAGTTTGGTATGTATTTTGCTAGATTTCCATTTACTCTAAATTATTTAAATAAAACACATTGAGTATTTTAATGTCAGTGTAAAAGGAGCTGTTCTATGAAGGCCTCTGGGGATTTGTCAGAGAACATTGGTGAATAAAACAGCATCACGAAGACCAAACAGCACAGCGGACCGGTCAAAGTTAAGATGTGAAGAAGTGTAAAGCAGAATTAAGTTATTAAACAACATCCTAAGCTTTGAAAACTTCACCTGAAACTATTGAAGCCATCATCCACAATAGGAAAAACTATGGCACAGCTAGAAAACTTCCATGACTTGGCTGGGCTAGGCAATTAGAGTATGATTTAAAGTTTCAGCCAAGAGGCCAAAAGTAACTGCAGAACCTCCAGAGAAACACAGCTCAGGTGGGGCAATCTGCTATTAGTTGTGAACGCTACATAACTATTTGTAGAAGAATGAAAAGAAAAATGCCACAGGTGAAATAAAGCCACATTAAGTCATATTTTCAGTCTGCCACATGGTTCTCTATTAAGATAAGACCAAAAATGAACTTTTTGTGTTGTATGAGTTTTTTGACTTTGACTCATACAACATAATGAATGAGCCCGAAAACTAACACTGCTCATCACCCTAAATGGGCCAAGCCCCATGCTTGTTTATAGTGGTGGCAGCATTATGATGTCAGGATGCGTTTGTTCAAAGGTATAGGGTAGCCGGTCAGATACAGTCAGAGCAACAATGGAATAATTTAGATCAAAGCAGCATGTGCGAGAATGACCCAGTCAAAGTCTAGACTTGGATTCAAGGGGAGAATCTGTGACAAAAAGGGGATTCTACAAAGTGTTCACACTGCAGATTTGAATGCAAATGCCATGTCTTTCAGAGAATTACTTGCACAAAGTGTACACGTCTTCCACTTCGCCATTAAGCATTACTTTATAACAGTCTATTACTTAAAATCCTAGTTAAATACAATGATAATTTTGATTGAAATTTGGCAAAATGTTAAAGCGATCAAGGGTAGGATACATTTGCAAGGAACTGTAAATGTACATGGCAGCACTACAGGGAGACAGTTACATCTTCTCAAAAAAAATAATGCTGATAACAGTAGAAATATGTACAATGAGTAAATTATGATTACATGTCAGATAATTTTACTTAAAGCTAAAAAGTTTAAAAGGCTCACAGTTTATGGGACTTGTCAGGCCACATTTAGAAGAAGAATGAATCAACTTCATTATTCAGTTCATTCTCTGGTCGGATTGGCCAAATACAATAAAGTGTTTTATAAATGGGCCTAAAATGTGTAGGTGGGCAGAATTATTGCAGAATTATAGGTTTCTTCTTCCTCTCATATGCTCTCATTATGCTAGGGAAAGCAGCTGCTAGCTTTGGCAACAAATTCTTTTGGCAAGAAAGTGACCATGTTGCAGCGCTGGATGCTGAGTTTTGGGATTGATGGGCTATTTATTTTGTTTATGTCATCAGCTATGTCAGATGCTGTAACTCCCTCAAAATTGCTAAATCTGCAAACTACTGCAACAACAGCTCCACAGCATATTGTCCAGGTTTATGTAAATAAGCGCAATTGCTATCGCAATATTAAATGATTAAAATATTAGACTTTATTAGCTCTTTATGTCACAGTCCTTTAGGAGTGACAAAAAGAAGGTTTCATGGAGTCTACATACAATACAACAATACTTTGACTTCAACCAACATTTAAAAAAATACATTATACATGTATAAGTGATGTAACCTAAGCTGTGGCTACTGTTCTAATCTGAAAAAAAGTGCATTTTTGTTTCTCGTCATTCTTGTTTTAAAATAGTCATGCTTTTAAAAAGTACTTTCAATTACACAGTTTCTAGGATTAAAAAAACTGTAAGTTCTAAAAAAACAAAGTAGGGCGATAACATGATCTAAAAAAAAGAGCAAATATGGGTGAACCAAACATTTCTGAATAATAATAATAATAATTGAACATGTTGGAGAAATTCACTTTTGCATCTTAACCCATCCCCTTGGGGAGCAGTGGGCTGCCAACTGTGTGGCGCCTGGGGAGCAATCTGGGGTTAAGGGTCTTGCTCAGGGACCCAGAGTGCCGGCACTGGGGATCAAACCGGGTAATTGCATCCTTTTCTGAGTGCAAGCGCACTGCTCTAACCACTAGGCCAACACTCCCCCAATCAATTAGACTTGTATTTGATTTGTGTCATTTTTGTTTTAAGCCTGAGCGTATCCTTTTGTTCCGAAATTAACTTTTCTTCTCTAGGTATTTGAATCTTTGTTTCTGTGAACTTCAGTTTTATATTTGTATTTTCCATTATTTACATTCTGCTAGCTACAGGATAATGAATTTAGTATTTAATCTTGTTTATGTGAAACATGCAGTTTAGCCCAAAATTACTCATACCTCAAAACTCTGTTTCAGTGCATCTTTCAAAGACGGAAAGACTATGGCACACCTGCCAACCAGTCAAGATTCGGCTGTCCACTGACAGTCATATTAAATCTATTAGAATATACGTTCTAATGAGGCTCGTTTGTCGACTCAAAGTCCTTTTTGAAAATAACAACCTTTAAGCAGGAATAAAAAAATAATCATTTTCATTAATCCCACATCTAGCATTAAAAATATTTTTTTATTGGTCTAATGTAAAATTGTAATCTTAAATGTTGTGTTTTGATTAGCGGTAAGTGAAAAATCTAATCAACCAGAGTAAAAGCCGGAAAGCACCAGTCCGCACATAATTAATCTGCCTATTGTGTTTCACTTTGTAAACTGAATTGCTGAAATAAATGAACTTTTTCAGAAATATTTGTATATATTGAACATAACCATAAACTGACAGACAAGTCAAGGAGAGCATAAATAAGAGAAGCATGCTGGATCTGCAGGACGTGAAGAGGTCCACAGCGAAGAAAGCCGCTGTTGAAACAAAACTGTTAGGCCTTGTTTGTGGGCGACTTTAAGCCGTGAAGGGGACATAGCAAACATGAAGAAGAAGGTGCTCTTGTCAGATAAGACCACATTTCTTACTTTCTGGCCTACATCCAAAATGTTGTGTGGGGAAGAAAATTAACACTCCACAACACCTTGAACAAAAACCCTCCCCACCATGAAGCACGGTGGTGACATTCCTTTGCTCTGGGGTTGCACTTTTTTTGTCAAGGACAGGGAATCTGGTCAGAATTAATGGGGGAGTGGATGAAACTAAATACAAACCAATCCTGGAAGAAAGCCAGTTTTTCTAAAAGGGTCGATGTCTGGGCCAAAGTTCTCCTTCCAGCAAAATAACATCCTTAGACTTCCAAGCTGGTAGAGACACATTCACTTCTGCCTTTAAGAGGAGTAAAAGGAAGTCCAAAGTTTTGAATCAAGAAGACTGAATACAAATGCTCACTACACTGGTTGTTTTTTAAATCTAAAAAAAAAGGAAAGCTTTGGATGAAACTATTACATGAATTGGATTTCTATTTTTGGTTTGAGCCAACATTAAGGACTGGACCCTCAGAAAGAACAGATGGTATAACTCAATGGCTAAATAAATACATCAAACTTATATAGCGCTTTTTTGGACACTCAAAGACGCTTTCCAACAACAAAAATACAGAAATAGGCTTACAAAGAAAATTAAATAAGTAAATAAATGAATAAAATGACTAACTGAAATTGTGAAATAGGATCTTTCCTACTAAGTCCTTTGTGCTTCTGCATAGCTCGCTCATCAGAACTTCATCTCTATCAGAGGGATATGTCCTCTGCAGTTAGATTACTGTTTCCAGTGTGTTGGATCCACACTCGCTGAACAAAACGGTACTCCTATGTCACTACAAGCCAATTTCATGGCTGGTGAGAGATTTTCTATTTTATAGAACTGTCAGTCATAGCCCTTTAGCCGATAGGCACTGAAAAACCTACTACCTGGTTAAAAAAATGTGAAAGACAGACATTTATACACCCGTGGTTACTGTTCAACCATACTGCGAAAATTGATGTCCAAAACCCACAATGTAAACATGATTTCTGGTCTTGAGCTCAACCCATTTCTAAAGAAGACAGCCATAAGCCCACTGAGGAATACATGACAGTTTTGGCTGTTATTTGGCCCTAAAGTAGTGGGATTTGAAAGGATTCCACAGACTAGTCTTATACACTGAAAACACTTGATATGAATAGACCACATTTCTGCAGCACTTCTTAGGTTCCACAAAAAAACTTTTAAAAGTATGTCTCGTCTATGTATGTTTTATTTTATTTGTTCATTGGATAGGAACATGTTTTAGATGTCATAAACTACTACTTTCATACTCCAAAAGCACTTAAACATGACTGTAAAATATTATACCTGATGGCATTTATGGACAATGTAGTGCTACAAATTACCTGAGTAAAAAAAGAAGAGTTTAGAAATTCTGATACATTTAAACCATATATTCATATCATATTTTACATATTTGAAAACAAAGATACATTTCAATCTCCAGGTGCTTGGGTTTTTGTTTTCTTTTATCTTTGTTTTCAGCTTTTCAAGACATTTATGTTCAAAAATGTCTGTCCATATTCAGTGCAATTATCTTATCATTTTAGCTAGAAAGGTGTTGCAATGCCAGCTTATTCCTTTCTGTTTAGTTTCTTAATTTATTCTTGCGTTCTGATTTTTGTACATTTAGATTTCATTCTCTTAGCTCTCTGTCTTTTCCTCTTATTTGGTAGTTTATTTGTGTCTCTGTTCAGCTTGATTCATGTTAATTAGTCTCTCTTTGTCAGCTTTCATTCTGCCACAGCTGCTCAACATTTCCTTTGATTGGCTCATCTGGTTCCTTTATCATCTTCCACACCTGCCTTAGTATTTAAGTTTTTGATTCTCACTGTTCAATGCTGCCTGTTTCATCACCTTTTTGTTTGACATGTGCTCCATAACCTGTTCCTCCTGTATAATTGGCTTTTCTTTCATTGTAAAAAAAAATAAAAATAAAAAAAAGCTTTTTTGCCACAGCCATTCTCTACTCTTAGGTCCTTCTCTACCACAAAAAAATAACTGCTAAGTACTTTGCTCGATGGCATTTTACCACATTAGCTGTGTTTCTATCAATGTTTTTATGCACATTTTGAAGTGTTGCATTAGATAAGGTTAATGGAAAAAGCTAATTTTGTAAACTTCAATTTTGCACAAAAAAAAGGCTCGCTTCAGGTGGTTTTTGGATTTTGCGAAAAAGAGTTAATGCACAAAACAAAAGACGGATGTTTCCATATACATATGCTTACTTCACTAGTTGTTTTTTTTCTAATCTAAAAATAGAAAGCTTTGGATGAAACTATTACTTGAATTGGATTTGTATTTTTGGTTTAAGTCACCATTAAGGACAGGACCCTCAGAAAGAACAGATGCTATAACTCAATGGGTAAATAAAATGATACATAAACTTACAAAGTTAAATAAGTAAATAAATGAATAAAATGACTAACTGAAATTGTGAAATAGGATCTTTCCTACTAAGTCCTTTGTGCTTCTGCATAGCTCGCTCATCAGAACTTCATCTCTATCAGAGGGATATGTCCTCTGCAGTTAGATTACTGTTTCCAGTGTGTTGGATCCACACTCGCTGAACAAAACGGTACTCCTATGTCACTACAAGCCAATTTCATGGCTGGTGAGAGATTTTCTATTTTATAGAACTGTCAGTCATAGCCCTTTAGCCGATAGGCACTGAAAAACCTACTACCTGGTTAAAAAAATGTGAAAGACAGACATTTATACACCCGTGGTTACTGTTCAACCATACTGCGAAAATTGATGTCCAAAACCCACAATGTAAACATGATTTCTGGTCTTGAGCTCAACCCATTTCTAAAGAAGACAGCCATAAGCCCACTGAGGAATACATGACAGTTTTGGCTGTTATTTGGCCCTAAAGTAGTGGGATTTGAAAGGATTCCACAGACTAGTCTTATACACTGAAAACACTTGATATGAATAGACCACATTTCTGCAGCACTTCTTAGGTTCCACAAAAAAACTTTTAAAAGTATGTCTCGTCTATGTATGTTTTATTTTATTTGTTCATTGGATAGGAACATGTTTTAGATGTCATAAACTACTACTTTCATACTCCAAAAGCACTTAAACATGACTGTAAAATATTATACCTGATGGCATTTATGGACAATGTAGTGCTACAAATTACCTGAGTAAAAAAAGAAGAGTTTAGAAATTCTGATACATTTAAACCATATATTCATATCATATTTTACATATTTGAAAACAAAGATACATTTCAATCTCCAGGTGCTTGGGTTTTTGTTTTCTTTTATCTTTGTTTTCAGCTTTTCAAGACATTTATGTTCAAAAATGTCTGTCCATATTCAGTGCAATTATCTTATCATTTTAGCTAGAAAGGTGTTGCAATGCCAGCTTATTCCTTTCTGTTTAGTTTCTTAATTTATTCTTGCGTTCTGATTTTTGTACATTTAGATTTCATTCTCTTAGCTCTCTGTCTTTTCCTCTTATTTGGTAGTTTATTTGTGTCTCTGTTCAGCTTGATTCATGTTAATTAGTCTCTCTTTGTCAGCTTTCATTCTGCCACAGCTGCTCAACATTTCCTTTGATTGGCTCATCTGGTTCCTTTATCATCTTCCACACCTGCCTTAGTATTTAAGTTTTTGATTCTCACTGTTCAATGCTGCCTGTTTCATCACCTTTTTGTTTGACATGTGCTCCATAACCTGTTCCTCCTGTATAATTGGCTTTTCTTTCATTGTAAAAAAAAATAAAAATAAAAAAAAGCTTTTTTGCCACAGCCATTCTCTACTCTTAGGTCCTTCTCTACCACAAAAAAATAACTGCTAAGTACTTTGCTCGATGGCATTTTACCACATTAGCTGTGTTTCTATCAATGTTTTTATGCACATTTTGAAGTGTTGCATTAGATAAGGTTAATGGAAAAAGCTAATTTTGTAAACTTCAATTTTGCACAAAAAAAAGGCTCGCTTCAGGTGGTTTTTGGATTTTGCGAAAAAGAGTTAATGCACAAAACAAAAGACGGATGTTTCCATATACATATGCTTACTTCACTAGTTGTTTTTTTTCTAATCTAAAAATAGAAAGCTTTGGATGAAACTATTACTTGAATTGGATTTGTATTTTTGGTTTAAGTCACCATTAAGGACAGGACCCTCAGAAAGAACAGATGCTATAACTCAATGGGTAAATAAAATGATACATAAACTTACAAAGTTAAATAAGTAAATAAATGAATAAAATGACTAACTGAAATTGTGAAATAGGATCTTTCCTACTAAGTCCTTTGTGCTTCTGCATAGCTCGCTCATCAGAACTTCATCTCTATCAGAGGGATATGTCCTCTGCAGTTAGATTACTGTTTCCAGTGTGTTGGATCCACACTCGCTGAACAAAACGGTACTCCTATGTCACTACAAGCCAATTTCATGGCTGGTAAGAGATTTTCTATTTTATAGAACTGTCAGTCATAGCCCTTTAGCCGATAGGCACTGAAAAACCTACTACCTGGTTAAATAAAATGAAGAAATTGTGAAAGACAGACATTTGTACACCTGTGGTTACTGTTCAACCATACTGTGAAAATTGATGTCCAAAATCCACAATGTAAACATGATTTATGGTCTTGAGTTCAACCCATTTCTAAAGAAGACAGCCATAAGCCCACTGAGGAATACATGACAGTTTTGGCTGTTATTTGGCCCTAAAGTAGTGGGATTTGAAAGGATTCCACAGACTAGTCTTATACACTGAAAACACTTGATATGAATTTCTGCAGCACTTCTTAGGTTCCACAAAAAAACTTTTAAATGTATGTCTCTTCAATGTATTTTTTATTTTGTTTATTGGATAGGAACAAGTGTACCAATTTTAGATGTCATATTCTACTACTTTCATACTCCAAAAACACTTAAACATCACTGTATAGTATTATACCTGATGCATTTATGGACAATGTAGTGCTACAAATTACCTGAGTAAATAAAAAAACCCCAGTTCTGATATGTTTAAACCATGTATGCATATCATATTTTACATATTTAAAAACAAAGATACATGTCAATCTACAGGTGTTTGGGTTTTTGTTTTCTTTTATCTTTGTTTTCAGCATGTCAAGACATGTTGAAAAATGTCTGTCCATATTCAGTGCAATTATCTGTTCATTTTAGCTAGAAAGGTGTTGCAATGCCAGCTCATTCCTTTCTGTTTAGTTTCTTAATTTATTCTTGTGTTCTGATCTTTGTACATTTAGATTTATTTCTCTTAGATCGCTGTCTTTTCCCCTTATTTGGTAGTTTATTTGTGAATCAGTTCAGCTTGATTCATGTTAATTAGTCTACATTTGTCAGCTTTCATTCTGTCACAGCTGCTCAACATTTCCTTTGATTGGCTCATCTGTTTCCTATGTCATCTTCCACACCTGCCTTAGTATTTAAGTTTTTGATTCTCACTGTTCAATGCTGCCTGATTCATCACCTTTTTGTTTGACATGTGCTCCATAACCTGTTCCTCCTGTATAATTTGCTTTTCTTTCATTGTAAAAAAAAAAAAAAAATCTTTTTTTTTTTTACCACAGCCATTCTCTACTCTTGGTCGTTCTCTACCACAAAAAATGACTGTAAAGTTTTTTACTCAATGGCATTTTATCACATTAGCTGTTTCTATCAACATTTTTATGCACATTTTGAAGTATTGCATTAGACAAGGTTAATGGAAAAAGCAACATTTGAAAAACTGCCTCGATTTCACAAAAAAAGAAACAAAGGCTTGCTTCAGGTGGCTTTTGGATTTTGCGAAAAAGAGTTAATGCACAAAACAAGAGACGGAAACATGCGGAAAACAAGAGATGGAAACATTTTATCACATGACTGATCAGCTGTTCCCAATGTAGGTGTCTTCCCGGATATTCTTGTAGATTTCTTTCTCAACATCTTTCAACTGTAAGTAACATCATCCATATCAGTTGACATGACAGAACAATTACAACTTGCTCGATAGCAAGACATTCCTGAAAACCCCTCTCCGTCTTTTTTTTTTAGATATGCGGTTGTTTGGAACCTCTACTTCCGTTTTATCACGGTCACGCGTAACGTCAACTCCTTGTTGAAATATTTTTGCCATTTTGAACCTTAAACATAAAAAAAACAACCCTCTTAAATATGCAGATGCATACAGACAAAAAAAACAATGAATTAAATAAATGAGTAAAGATAAATATACCGAAAAAGTAAATAAGTAAACCAATAAATAATTAAATAAACACAGGCCGATGATTTCAATAAATTTAGTACCATTATGCCTCAGGAAGTCCATCAGAGGTCTCCAATCATTTTCAAACCTCCCTGTTTTACCTGTTACAATAGGCTATAGGTTAGTTTTTCCAATAAAGCAGAGGATGACATTTCCTTTACCCACACGCTTGTTGATAGTGAGTCCATTTTCTCCACGTTAGAGCAATTATTATTTTTGCCTGCAAAAGTCCAAAGTCAATTATTACTGAGGGAGCAAGTTTTTATGGGTAAATACCCAGTAGCCAGAGTATTGGTTCACATGCCACCTGTACTCCAACAATGTCCGAAATGCTGTGTGTTACCATCTTCCAAGTTTTGAAGTTTGGGACAGGTCCATATACAGTGAAATAATGAACCTTTACATTAAGAGCATTTAAAACAAGTGTCTGGAGCATCAGGAGACAATCTATTCAACTTTTCAGGTGTAATACAGTAAGTCTTTATCAGCAATTTGTATTGCAGCAGTCTCAGTCTTGTATTATCTGGTTGTTTCTGTGCTTTTAGACATGCCCTTTCCCATTCATCCTGACTTATGTCTTGTTTTGTATCCGTTTTCCATGCCTCTTAAGGCTGGTTCACATGCTGGATTTTAAAATAGTCAGCCGATTTTCGAAGCCTGAGAGATACCACACGTAATGATAAAAATCATAAGTAGGTTGCTTGTACAGTGTGTGGTGTCCAGTCAGACGACAAGCACAACACACCACACACGAACAGATTTCACTCGGGATCATTCAGATGTCAGGAAGAATAATGCGGAGAGTTTGTGGACTGATTTCAAAAGAGAAAAAAACATAACAAAAAGAAAAAGCATTAGTTAAAGGAGAAGAGTCAGCACGAAACGGGGGGTAGGGTGGGGCTCTACGTTTGCTGCACTATATGGAGGTGAGTTGGATGTTTTTCTCTCTCAGGGTTTCCCTCACCTCGCTTTCTGATTGGCAACATGTCACATTCAACAGGTTGCATGCTCATTTGTCCTAGGTGGATAACACACAAGCGAATCCAACATGTTGAATATCCCTGATTTGAGGTCGGTGGTCCCAACGTTCTACAGAGCAGACCAGATCACTCTTGATACACCACGGGAGGAATATCTCTTAAGATTATCTTAAGAGACATGCCGATAGTCGGAGCCTCTTGGAAGGGGAAGAACGGGGCAACAATCGGGCTAAAAATCCTGCCGTGTGTACCAGCCTTAATCTATCATTGCTAGACTCATTATACTTGGTGACGAGCATCGTAAAACACAGAGATTATCTTATTTTGAAAAAAAAATTATTGCTGGATTTTCAAGGTATGTTAAACCTTGGTACACATTAAATGGTACACATGTAAATAATTGATTTTGGGATTAAATAAAGTTAGAGAACTGCCTTTTAGAACTATCAAACATTAGACACAGCTCTTCAAATGTCATAAGAATGCCGTCTGAATATAGATCTGCAGTCCTTTACTTGCCCGTATTCTGAAGCTTCCATGATATTCTGAATCATTACCAAAAATTGCCGAAAAATATGAAAATGATTGTGTATCATTAAAATGTTTATAGGCTTTACATTAGATGTCGACTGTATTCTTAAGGAATGGACCACACAGAGAGACAGCTGGTCAGAATGCTCTCTATGGTGCTTCTGTAGAAGGTCGTGAGGATGGGCGGGGGCAGGTGGGCTCTCCTCATCCTCCGCCAGAAGTATAGTTGTTTCTGTGCCCTCTTCACCAGTCACGTGGCGTTCACAGACCAGGTGAGGTTGTCCGTGATGTGCACCCCCAGGAACTTGGTGCTGCTGACCACCTCCACAGCTGAGCTGTTGATGAGCAGTGGAGCGTGGTGAGGCCGGTTCTTCCTGGAGTTGACCATGATCTCCTTCGTCTTCTCCACGTTCAGGATCAGGCTGTTTTCTCTGCACCAGCCCACCAGCTGCTCCACCTCCTCTCTGTAGTCCTGGTCATTATCGTCTCTGATCAGGCGCACCACCGTTGTGTCGTCAGCAAACTTCACGATGTGATTGGTGGTGAACCTGGGGACGCAGTCGTGTGTCATCAGGGTGAACAGCAGGGGGCTCAGGACGCAGCCCTGAGGGGAGCCCGTGCTGAGGGTGATGACATCAGAGGTGTTCTGTCTGACCCGGACTGACTGAGGTCTGTTGGTGAGGAAGTCCAGCAGCCGGTTGCGAAGAGATGTGCTGAAGCCCAGATTTTGTAGTTTTCCTACCAGGTGCTGTGGGATGATGGTGTTAAACGCTGAACTGAAGTCCAGGAACAGCATCCGCACGTGGGTGTTCTTCTCCTCCAGGTGTGGCAGGCTCAGGTGAAGAGCAGAGGAGATGGCGTCCTCAGTGGAGCGGTTCCGCCGGTAGGCAAACTGGAACGGGTCGAGTGTTGGGGGAAGACTGGAGACGATGTGTTGTTTCACCAGTCTTTCAAAGCACTTCATCATGATGGGAGTCAGTGCAACAGGCAGGTAGTCGTTGAAACAGGTGACTTGAGGTTTCTTCGGCACCAGAATGATGGAGGCCGACTTAAAGCATGCAGGCACTGTGGCTTGGTCCAGCGAGGTGTTAAAAATGTCTGTGAGGACACCAGCCAGCTGACCTGCACACTCCTTGAGCACCCGCCAAGGTATGTTGTCGGGACCTGGGGCCTTCCGCGGGTTGACTCTCCTCAAAGTCTTCCACACGTCTGCATTGTCAAGGCAGAGCACCTCCTCTTCCTGTTTGGGAACACCCTTCACTGCTGGAGTGTTGTTCAGAGCCTCAAACCTCCCAAAGAAGTTATTTAGTCCATTGAGGAAGTCAGCATCAACTTTGCCCACCGGGGGTGAGGGCGTGTTGTATTCAGTGATCGCCCGTATGCCTTTCCACATGCTCCTGGTGTTGCTGGCGTCATGGAAAAGCTCCTGGATTTTCTTAGTGTGGTTCCGCTTTGCTAACCTGATGGTGCGGTTCAAGTTGGCTCTCGATGTCCTCAGTGCCTCCTTGTCACCAGACTTGAAGGCTGAGTTCCGTGCTTTTAGCGCTTGACGGACCTCCTTAGTAATCCAGGGTCGTTGGTTGGCTCGGGTGATGATGGTCTTTGTGGTGCTGACGTCCTCAATGCATTTGTTGATGTAGGCTGACACAGTCATGGTGTACTCATCAATGTCGATCTTGTCCTCATAAGTTGCTGCAGCTTTGAACATGTTCCAGTCAGAGCACTCAAAACAGTCCTGGAGCGCCTCCATTGCTCCCTCAGTCCACACCCTCACCTGCCTCACTGTAGGTGTAGCTCTGATCAGCAGGGGCCTGTATGCAGGGAATAGCATCACAGAAAGGTGATCTGAAGAAACTTAATCTTAACTCCCTCTTTGCAGACAGTTCGAGTTGTAGATGGCCCATTTTGTTGTCTAGTGAGCGGACGTTGGAGAGCAGGATGGAAGGGAGCGGCGATCTGTAGTGGTTAGCCTTCAGCTTAGCTGCTAAACCCCCGCGACAGCCGCGTTTCTTCAGCCGGCTGCACCGCCTCGCTTGGCCCTCCTTCGGCGTGAGCTGCTCGGCGAGTCCGCGGCGCCATAGGCCTCTGGGACTCGTTCCCGGAGGCCTATGGCGCCGCGTAAACAATCGAGCGTAGGAGTGGTTACGAGTCCAAAAACACTACACTGTAACTCCAGCAGGCGCTGGTGGTCATGTACCAATCGGCTGGGTAGATGAGTAATTTCTAGCGAGTTTGGTGGCATTTTTTTATGAAAAATGTCCACCAGTGGTCGGAGCTGTACGCCTAGCCGCTGCCCTAGAGCGCAGCCGGAAGTATATAATACCACATCAGATTTGGAAATTGTAGCCCTCCTCTGTCATAGGGTAGATATAACAAATCTGAGACTTATTCTAGGTTTTGTATTGTTCAAATAAATTTTTTAAAGATGAAGTGAATCCTGTTGAAAAATTATTTGGGTAATGGTAAGGGGATTGATTGAAATAAATAAATACATTTTGGCACTAGAGTCATTTTATCATATTGAAACGTCCAATTAAAGAGGTGGACATAGTCATCCACCGATCCAAAGTGTCTTTCAGTATTTTTACAAGAGGCTTAAAATCTATATTCATAATTCTTTTTATATCAGGTGTAATTCTGACTCCTCAATACATGAACATTTTCTTTGCATTTACAAATGGCGAGTTTATGATTGGGGTTTCTATTTCTTCTTGATTTAAGTGTGAGATTGAGGATTTTGTGTAATTTATCTTATCACCTGAAATCTTTCCAAATACTTTGATCTGCTTAATACTAATACTGATACTTCTGAGAAAATTATGCTTTGCGTAGCTGGGTTGATGCACTCCAAATCAGTAGACAAAAACATGTCTAATTCGCATTTTCTGTTTTGCGACATTTTAATAGTTCAATCAAAATCCGCATGACAAATGGATGGAAACATGGCTTTTTTAGTGCTGCAGATTACCTGAGTAAATAAAAAGCAGTTTTGAGATTCTGATTTCATTTAGTGTATTTAATATTTATCGATGTACAATTTAATCTTTGTTTTCTTTAGACAACCAAAGTGCATTTCCTTGTGTGTTTCATCAATTAGACCAATTCATCAAAGTTCTCAAGCTGCAAAGCAACCCCAGAGCACACCTTACAAAAGGTTTCACTTCTGTCTTATCAGTCCAAAGAATCTTACTCCAAAAGTCTTCTAGTTCATCATGATGATTTTATGGAAAAATTTGATCTTTTTGGACAGCAATGCTTTTTACATTGCAAATTTCACGGATGCCCTTTTTGCCCCATCTTCTACCTATGGTCCAGCTATGAACACTGACCTTAACTGAGCAAAGTGAAGCATGTATTGCCATGGATGTTGTTCTTGGTATGTTTGTGATCTATTGGATGACTGATTGTTGCATATTTTTCCATTTGTGGATAATGGTTTCCCTGGAGACACAAAGCCTTTAAAATGGCTTTGTAACCCTTCTCAAACCAATAGATATCTGTGACTCTGTTTCTCATCTGCTCTTGGATTTCCTAAGATTGAACCATGATGTGTTGCTTTTGAGATGTTTTTACGTACTTCATTTTATCAGGCTCTATTTAAATGACATCTTGATCCAACATGTCTTGCAGTACTCATGCCTGGGGATGTTAGTGGAACTGAATAAAAATTGTTGATTAAAAAGCACGTTTCTTCTGATCCAAAAATAATATTAACATTTTGGAGTTGCCTAGCCAGAGTCTTACTGTAATCTGATAAAGAATCTGTGGAGGATGCTAAAGATTATGGTGGTGGCAAGGGGGCCTCCAAACCTCAAAAGCCTGAAGCTTATCATCAAAGATTAATTGTCAAAAAATACCAGTAGAAAGAGAAAGAGCTAAGATAATCCTTTCACCTCGTCTTTTGAGACATGCCCATTTATTTTCCTGTCAAAACAAACATCTTGTTTGAAGGAAAATAATTTAAAATTTAAATCTGCACAAGTTTTTTATTTCCTCCCACAACCTCATCAATGTGGCAAATATGAGTTAAGATGTTTCACCATAGACATAATATAAGAGTAGACCCCGCATTGACTGTCGCTGCGCAGGAATTACTGCCGCCATCTTGGGTCGGTCGACCTGCTACCCAATCCTGCTGATTCGAGCTGAACACACAAATGATGCCTCAGCACTGTGCGGCTTATTTTTGTTTAAATCAAGGGACTATCTACGTCAGGGCTCGAGAGATAACTTTTCACAAGTAAGATGAAAATATATTGTTTATATTTTTGATTAGAATGTGATGTTTCTAATATTAGGTAGAGAGATACAGGTCTACACGTCCAAGTCTTTGTGACTTAGTCTCTCCAAAATTCACACATAGCCGAAAGCGGTCGATGCGGGGTCTACTCTTATATTATGTCAATGTGTTTCACACTCACTCTGTTAAACTGGAAAAACATGCCCATTGTTAAAAGTTTTGAGATTAATTTGATCTAAAAATCTAAAATTACCAATCTTTGTCTCATTTTCTAGATTATATACTTCCTTCTGTCAGCCTGCCAGATGATTTCCTTCGATTTTTGCTGTTTTACCTTAAAAAGTTGTGAAGTTAGCTGCCTTGTATTAGTTTTCCATATCACTGGAAAGTCTGATCAAATTTCAGCCATTATTTTTTATCTGTAACACCTTTGCTCTGTTTCACTTCTGCATCCTTTGGTTGCCATTACAAATATCAAGTGCATAGTGCAAAATCTGTTGTGATGACTGAAATTGTGCTTCGAGTCGTACAGAGTAGAAGATATCTGCAGTTTGAGTGTGACTTATTAAAAATTTTCTATGGTTTGACCCAGGGTGTGATTTCGATTATAAAAGCAATTTTTTTAAGACCACCTGAAAGTTTGCTCAGAGAATGAGGTTTCTGCTTTAGTGACAGGAAAACTCATATCTAACCCTGAAAGCAGTGACTAACTAAATGTAACAAGTTGAAAATTATGTTTATTTTGATAAAGTTAAAATTATTTATTAATTCTAATATATCGAGTTGTTGGTGCTGTTAAAAAGTAAGCCTGTAACAGTCCACATATCTGTACTAAAAATATCCGGTCCAGGACAGTCGGTTTGGTATGCACATGTACTGAACAGCAATTTTTCATACCTAAACACATGCAGAATGTTTGTGCGCAGAACTAAGTGCACAACACATCTTCCTGTAGTGCAACTTTAAAAAGTGACACCGAAACAAAACAGAGAGGACTCCCAGCTATCACTATATCCTACTATTTGAGAGCATTTAGGTTTCTCATTCAACTGCAGTGGACAGAGAAAGGTGGACTGAACCAGAACTCTTTATCAGCATACACATCTTTCAACAGCTCGCTCTGCACTTAATTACACACCTGAAACAACATTAAGCTGGATGTAAGCATCACTGGGTCTAAAGAAAACTTAGCTGCCGTTGAAATGGCTGCGTGCAGCATGCAATCAGCACAAAGTCAGTACAGCCATTAAAATGCAAGTTAGAGGAATCCTCATTGATGAGAAGAGATTTTCCCAACAGCTGCACTTGCTGCATTCAGGTACAGCTGGTACACTAGGTTATATAAAAATAGAAATATCGCAACAGCACCAAAGTGACTTAAACATTCCTGTGAATACTGCTTTATTCATTTAAAGAAATCATTTGGAGAAAGAAGTCTCCAGTTTAGTTAAATTACTTTCCACTTCTTCACATTTTACAACATATTAAAATTTTATTATTTTCATAAATTAGAAAAAATATATATTTTTTTTTTATTGCTGACTGAAAAAAAGATTGTCTTGATTGAACTGTACAGAAACCGTTCCAAATAGTGACTTTAAAACTCAAACTGTTATTTTTGTGCACTGTTACACCCGTGGTAAAAAGCCTCTCCTGAAACACCAATAAAAATGTAGATTTCCAAATACATTTAGAAATATAGTTACCTGTTTTATAGAGCTACAAAGATAATGGTATTGGAAAAATGTCAAGATTGGTTTATTCATTTGTGAGTTTGAAAGAAAGTCTAAGGACATCAACCATGATTGCTATTAAATATTTAAACGGGGTTTCAACTAAAGCCCATTCTCTCAGATTTTTCTGCTGATCAGCATTCTATTGCACATTTACTGTAGGTTCTCAGCTACTGATAACACAAAACACCCTGATCTTATAGATCATCCCGGTTTTAAAGCAGACACGTTTTATTATCGTTTAGAAAATAGACTTTTTTTGACTTTTTTCATGCCAGGTGAGGCTCCAGTGCATCCCCAAGAAGCGGACCCAGTTTCATTTAGATTTTTTTCGGTGAACTCCACTTTTCTCTTTAATTCCTATTTTCTCCTTTTCATATTTTATGTTGAAAGTCTTACACCTGGGTTTTACCACAATACCCACCACTTGTTAATGGATTCTTTTGACCTCAGATCACTTTTAAAGGAGTAATAAGTAAGAAATTTACAGCAAAATTAATCAAAATAATTCTCACTTGTCAACCAGGATGGAAGTAACATTCCCTATAAAAAGTCGGTCCTCTCCATCAACAATGCTTGAGGCTCAATCTGAATACCCTTAATAATAGCTTATAGCTCCTGTTCCTAGCCACTGTTCCTTGAACTTTCACAGGGTCAACAGTAAGAGCTATTATGAAGAGGAAAGTAGCTTCAGACTGCTGTGCCAAATTCACACAGCCTTTAACTCCGACGTCATTACATGACGGAAACGCACAGGGTGAGGAGAGTCAAATCTTAGCGCCGGTAAGGGACGTCACGTTTCCTTTCAAATGTAGGGGTATGGTCCAGAACTACTTCGGTTCAGAGTGTTCCTTCCTGGTTCCTGAGCCAATCTCATGAGAGTTCCCAGATTTCCCAAAACTGAGCGCAACATTTGGTATTTTATCTTGGCAAAGGAGCAGCAACCTGCAAAAATGGAAGCCAGTAAGAGAAGTGGACAAGAAATAGAACAGAATACAACATCATATACCTATTCTGTGGGAGTAAAAAATCAGTTGGGTTTCACATCATTCAGAAATGGCTGTTCTCCATGAAGGCATTGTTTGTGTTGTTCCGATTTGCAACACTTGGTGTCTGTATTGCAATGGTAAGTTAATGAGTTCCAGTTTTACCCCCTGCCACCAGATGGCTGCAGATCTGATGTACCCTCCGGATGTGTGTCTGGGTGTTGCTAGTCATCAGTTGAGGAACAATGAACATATCACGGTGTACCTGTATCCTCCTGACTCGTTATGTTAATAAATAAGTTTAGTTAACTTACGAACCCAAGTTTCTTCATTAAGATTAGAAACATTACATGGTACCAGGAGTGGTCCAATAGATGTCATGGAAAGTGTGAAACCGCCTGAACCTCTGAATTGGACGGGAAATGTGGACTGTGAATGGCGAACGTTCAAGCAACGATTCAACTTGTACCTGCAAGCACTGGGACTGGACAGTCAGATGCGCGGAAAATAGCACTGCTTCTCACCGTCGCGGGACCTCAGGCTGTGGAGGTATTTAATACATTTTTGTTTGCTGAAAGGGATCACAAGGAACAGTTTGACAAAGTCGTGGAAAAGTTTGATGACCACTGTTCACCAAAGAAGAACGAGACCTTCGAACGGTATGTGTTTCGATCCCGCATGCAATCGCAAACTGAAAGTTTTGATGCTTTTGTGACGGACTTGAAATTGAAAGGAAGAACATGTAACTTCGGAGAACTGAAAGACTCAAAGATTTGTGACCAAATAGTGTTCGGAGCGCACGACAAAAAAGTGAGAGAGAGGTTACTGAGAGAGCCTGAATTAAAGTTGGCTGAGGCTATTAAAATTGGCAATGCGAGTGAACTGGCTAAGCTGCATACAAAAACATTCAGTGCACAGAAGGAACAGGAGAGTGCAACGGTGCTCGTAGCTGCAGTAAAGCAAATGCAGAAATCGAAACCGAATAAACAACAAAATGTCACGGGAACGTTTTCATGCAAAAGATGAGGCAATCAGCATGCACCAAAACAATGCCCTGCATTTGGAAAAACGTGTAGCAAATGTAAAGGGAAGAATCACTTTGCTAAGCAATGCTTTTCCAAAGGGAAACAGAGTGGCAGTGATCGAGTACACACAGTGGAGGAAACGGAGCTTGCTGATTCGTTCTTTGTCTGGATGGTAGCGCAAGCTGAAGATAGCATAGCAGCACAGCCAAAAGACATTGAACAGTGCACAAATGCAACCTGTGCTAAAAAAGACAAGTGGATTGTGCCACTGGAGATAAACGGTGCAGTCATTCCGCTGAAGTTAGACACAGGGGCAAAGGCAAATTTAATCAGTGAGTGTGACATCAGAGCAATGAAGGTGAAACCACGCATCCACCCCAGCTCAGTGAAGCTTAAAGCCTACTGTACAATGGACATAACATTGACATAAAAGGCGCATGCAAACTGAAAGTGCAAGTTAAAGGAAAAGAGCACCACCTGATGTTTGTAGTTGTTCCGGATGGACATGACTCATTATTAGGTGACACTGCATGTGAAAATTTAGGCTTAGTGAAGAGGGTTTACTGCATTAACAATGTTAATAGCCAGACCAGTGTTGAGTCAATAGTGAACCAGTACCCAGACATCTTCAAGGGGTTTGGAGTTTTACCATTCACCTATAAGATACAATTGAAGGATGATGCACAGCCAGTCGTCCATGCTCCCAGGCGCGTTCCAGCTCCCCTACGAGAAAAGCTGAAACAAGAACTGGATAGAATGATGTCACTGGGTGTGATAAAGAAAGTGGAAGAGCCCACAGAATGGGTCATTTCGATGGTGTGTGTCAGAAAATCGAATGGAGAATTACGTGTGTGCATGGATCCAAAAGATCTGAATAACAACATAAAAAGAGAACATTTCAAATACCTACCAGAGATAAGATAACAAGCGAGATGGCTGGTGCCAAATACTTCAGTAAATTGGACGCCTCTCAAGGCTTCTGGCAGTTAAAACTGCATGAGGACAACACAAAGTACTGCACTTTCAATACACTGTATGGGCGCTACTGCTTCCAGAGAATGCCTTTTGGCATATGCTCCGCTCCAGAAGTATTCCACAGAACGATGGAGCACATCATAGAGGGCATTGAAGGTGTACGTGTGTATGTCGATGATCTGATCTTATGGGGATCCACACTTGAGCAACACAATGAAAGGCTCATCAAAGTGCTTCAGAGAGTCCAAAAGTACCAGCTGAAGCTGAACAGATCCAAGTGTCAGTTCGGAGTGAAGGAAATCACCTTTCTGGGTGACAAGCTGTCACCAGCCGGTGTTGAACCAGACAAAAGCAAAATTAAAGCAAAACTGGAAATGCCAAGACCTGAAGACAAAAAAGGTATGCTGCGTGCATTAGGCATGATCAATTTCATTGGAAAATTCATTCCAAATGTATCCTCCAAGACTGTGCACTTATGAGAGCTACTGCGTGACAGGTGTGAGTTCGAGTGGACATCTGAACATAAGGCAGAATGGTCCCGTCTGAAAACAACTCTCACAACAGAGCCAGTGTTGACGTTTTTCGATCTATAAAAAAGGATAAAGATATCCACCGACTCATCAAAGGATGGCATTGGAACTGTTCTACTACAGGCATGTGGAGAAGACTGGAAGCCTGTCGCCTATGCGTTGAGAACGATAAGTGCTGAGTGTCGCTACGCTCAAATTGAAAAAGAGTGTTTGGGGCTGGTGTACGGGTTCCAGAAGTTCCATGGCTATGTGTATGGCCTGCCAAAGTTTATAGCAGAGACAGATCACAAACCGCTAATAGCCATCATCAAGAAAAACCTCAGTGAAATGTCACCACACATTCAAAGGCTCATGATGAAGCTACAACGCTATGATTTCGACCTGATTTACACACCTGGAAAGCACATAGTGGTAGCTGATGCTCTGTCTAGGGCAACCACACAGAGGGAGGAGCAGGCCGAGTGTTCCACGGAAAACGAAGTGAATCTTCATGTGAACCTGAGCACTGAGACACTGCCCATGTGCGACATGAAATCCAAGCTCATCGCTGATGAAACCAAGAAGGATGTCATCCTGCAGAGAGTCATCCAGCTGATAAAAGAAGATTGACCACGGGGTGAGTGTCAACAATACTACAACATTAGAGGAGAGCTGAGCTTTGTTAATGGACTGCTGCTGCGAAAGAACAGAGTAGTCACTCCTCAGTCTCTGAGACCAGGCATGCTGAAAATATTAAATGAAGGACATCTAGGCATGGAAAAGTGCAAGAGAAGGGCTAGAACTGCAATCTATTGGCCAAGCATAAATGCTGATATAGACAGAATGGTGTCAAGATGTGCCGCATGTCTAAAACATCAAGCAAAGCAGTCAAAAGAGCCCATGGTGATCACAGAAATACCTGACGAGCCCTGGCAAAAAGTTGGGACTGATTTGTTCTACTTGGATGGAAATAATTACCTGCTTGTAATCGACTACCTATCCAACTATCCATAGATTGCACTGCTCCCCAACATGTCAGCGGCCTGTGTGATTAAGCACATGACATCTATCTTTGCCAGGCATGGGATTCCTCAAGTTGTGTACAGTGACAATGGCCCATCCTATAGCTGCAAAGAGTTTCAGGCTTTTGTAAAAGAATATAACTTTCGTCATGTGACTTCTAGTCCCCTGTATGCTCAATCAAACGGAAAGGCAGAGAAAGGTGTGCACATAGTCAAGCAGCTGCTCAAGAAAGCACAAGAAAGTCATTCAGATCCATACTTAGCTCTGCTGAGTTATCGAGCTTCGCCTCTTGAGCATGGCCTGTCCCGTGCAGAAATTCTTATGGGACGCAGACTATGCACCACACTTCCATACACCTCTGAACAGAAACAAAAGGAAGTGAAACAAAAACAAAAACATCTACAAAAGAGACAAAAAGCAAATTATGACAAGTCAACAAAGAGCTTAGTACCTCTGGCTAGGCATGACACAGTAAGAATACATGATTCTCACACATTTGGAGCAAGAAAGCAACCGTTCTTGAGAAAGTGAGTCCAAGATCTTACAACGTCAAAACAGAAGATGGTCAAGTCCTCAGGAGAAATCGAAGGAGTCTACTCAAAACACAAGACACCTGGCAAGAACAGGCTGATGAAGATCCGCTGTGAGATCCAGGCTCCACTCCATCAGATGATCCACCGCAGGATGATCACCAGAGAGCTGTAGAGACTGACTTGCCAGTGTTGAGAAGGTCATCGCGCACTGTCAAAGCACCTGACAGGCTGAATCTATAAGGACTATGAGCTGTATCCTTTTCATTGAAATTTGAGTTAATGTTTATGTTGTTTATGAAGTAATGTTAAGTTGAAAAGAGGAAGAGAAAAAATTAGTTCATAGTCATATATGAGTGCTAAAAGAACATAATAATACACAGATACAAACTGCTTATAATAAGTATAAAGATTGCTAGATGAAATTGCTAGTTATGAGATTGCTGGTAAAATAGTTTATGTGCAATGTTTTCATCTCTAGAAAAAGAGGGATGTAATGGTAAGTTAATGAGTTGCAATTTTACCCCCTGCCACCAGATGGCTGCAGATATTATGTACCCTCCGGATGTGTGTCTGGGTGTTGCAAGTCATCAGTTGAGGAACAATGAACATATCACGGTGTACCTGTATCCTTCTGACTCGTTATGTTAATAAATAAGTTTAGCTAACTTACGAACCCAAGTTTCTTCATTAATATTAGAAACATTACAAGTATTACTTATTGCTCCTTTAAGTTCAAACTTATCTGGCTTGGGATCTGGGGCTGCTGCTCTGTCTGCTGGCTGTTGAAGCCCCCTAGTGCGAATTATCTAATATCCAACTCAAAACCAACTTCGTCGCAATCTCACACCAGCCAATTCCCAGCTGCCTCAAGACACTAATGGCAGAACAATTGGTTGCTTTCACGTAAATTCACCAATAACACATGAAAAGTTGGTAGATTTGTTTAGTCGCTTTTTTGAAGAAAAAAAAAAAGTTGCTCCAGGTTCTATGGCGGCACAAGATGGAGAGAGCTGTGTTTTTTTTGGTTTTTTTTTTTAAGACAGTTGCTTTTATACCCCACAGCGGCAGAGCTACCGATGTCACAGTCTCAGAATTACGTCACAGTCACTGAAAGCAATGTGAATTTGACATTCAATGCAAGACTACTGTTTAACCCTAGGAGGGTGACACACTGACAATTTTAGACACAAAAGCAGGATTTCAATATATATGCACTAATTCTTTTCAAAATAATGACCAGGATATGTAGACAGTACTATAAGACAACCATGTTAACAGTTGATTAGCAAAGAAAGTTGATTTGGGGGTGAGTTATGCTTTAAGCCCACATTTTTGTATTACATTTTTGGTTATTATTGATTTGATATGATACCCTAATTTTAATTTTAATTGTTTTTATTAGTTAGAAGGGGAAAATCCTCATATTTAATAGAAATAAAGACTTGAAAAAATTGGTCTATGTCTAATCAATCTATATGTTTCACATAGTGGTTTGAGCCACTGAAATAAATTAACTTTTCAAAAATGTTCTAATTTATTGAATATGACTGTTGAATTCTATGTTAAACGCCCAGGTTTTTGAAGAGGTAGTCCTTGTAGCTGCAGATACCTTGAAAATGACAACTCTCACAATCAATATACCTCCATCAAATGATTACGTATATTCCTTGACATACAATTATATGCAAGTTTAAAGCGGCAGTAGGTTAACCTGACAACAGCCAGATGCATATCGCTCCGCCTAGCTCCACTCACATACATCTGGGACATCGCCGATAGAGAGTGATTTCTCCAACCAATTTTATGGTCTGGCCAATCAGGACGCAGGGCTGGTGTTTCATAGATGTGACGTAGTGGAGACGCGACCATGACGTGAGACTGTTTTGATAGCAATGGCGGCTCATCGAGAAAGCAAGCGTTAACATTGATTCTGCTATTTCTTCCATGTTGTCCAATCTACCTAATATTGTTTAATTAAAAGAACATCAGAGAACGGCTCTGAAGGCTTTTGTTGGTGGAAACCATGTTTTTGCCCTTCTCCCGACCGGATTTGGCAAGTTTTGTTTTCCGGGGCGCGTCCGCTGCGGACGCGGACGCGCCCCGGAGCGGTTAGCGGTTAGCGCAAACCATATTAGGAGGCCTTTAGTCCTCAACGCGGTCGGCCCGGGATCGACTCCGACCCGCGGCGCTTTGCCGCCTGTCTTCCCCCCTCTTCCTGTTAGCTCACTGTCAATAAAACGCATGCCACTAGAGCCGCAAACACATAAAAAAAAAAAAGTTTTTTATTCCTGTGTCGCTCTCATCAGCGTCACGGGTTAGCTTCAGTGTGAGTGGTTGAAATAGCACGTCGATAAAGATGACAGACAAGTGGCTTATCCAATCATATGCAAGAAGTTTTGATAAGGCCCAGCCTTCAGTAAAGGCAATTCCTATGGCGGTGTCCCAGATGTATGTGAGTGGAGCTAGGCGGAGCGATATGCATCTGGCTGTTGTCAGGTTAGCAGTACGTAACTTTTATTAAAAAAAATGTTTGTCATATATTTGTTAAAACTGTCACTATGTCCTTTCAGTAGAATATGATAAAGGTAGTCTGAAAAAAAATAATACTTTGGCTCCTCCCAGTCGTCATGCTACATTTGAAGAATTCACATCTCCCAGTCAGAAACAACCAATCAGAGCCAGGAGGAATGTCTAAGCAGTGCTCACACCCCTCCACTGTCATTCAAGCTCAAGATTGCCGAAGGGCTGCAGCTGTGTGGGGAAATGGGGAAGAAACAGCTTGCTTTTGAGGGAACGTGCCGATTTCTTGAGTGGCACATGCTCAGAAAACAAAGACAGGCAAACAGAAGAGGAGTGTTGATGAAAATCAAGCCGAAAAGAAAGAATTAGACCCAGACCCAAATAAACCAAGGCTAAATATTGGAGCAGCACTGCAGGCTCCGCTGTGGGGGAAGAGGTGGGGAGGGAAGGCTGTAGCACAGCAGAGCGCGAGGTACCTGTAAGGTGTGCTTGTTAAAAATTTCAGACTAAGTCCACGGTTTTCTCAAAACTACCTACTGCTGCTTTAAGTATATAATATTTCAGCATTGTAGTTCTACGCGTGATACTTTAGCAGGTGCAATTTCATCTTACATCAGTCAATACATTAGATTTTTGGACATGTCAAAATTCTGCTTCATTAGCAATAACCTATAGATGCCAAACAGCATCTATCTTATTCCTGGTGATGTGCATGCACTCAACATCCACTTAAAGCATACAACATTGTTCCTGTTACCAATGGCTTAGAAAAATTGGCCATTTAGGTGGTTTTATGATTTGTAACAATTAATTGATGTATGACGTCTTATGTTTCCATACCTGACAACATTTTCAAACCACAGCAAAAACGTACCACTTTAAAACAGTTGATGTGCCGCATTTTAAAAACACGGTGAGATTGAAATCAGTGTCCAGGTTATTCCCGGTGGTGCTGCTGTTGGACTGATTATGCTACTTCTGGTGTGATAGATGCAGCTACAGAAAAATAGTTTTGGTACCTAATCACCTGTAGAGAGCTACATATTTGAAGTACAGATCAATGCATGGTTGATTATTTTTGCCTCCATCTTTTATTCATAGTAATGTCATTCAATGTTACGTGACCAAAAATTGCATGCCTCTGTGATTTGGAAATTGTGTGTTTTTTTTTTTTATTTTGCGATTACATTGCAAATGCAATGAATTGCACAACTCTACCTCTAACCCTTTATCATTGTAGGTTAGGATTCCAAACAAGTATTATTTGTCCCCAGGGCTGAATTACCAAATTAACATTTAATAATTATTTTTTAGTCTTTGAAAGCTCATTAACAGTAGTTCATCTACCATTCAAAAATCTGCTAAAGTTTGATTTAAATTATTTTGAATATTGTTCAAATGTTATGTTTACCCCAATAGAAACTCAAATGGGCATTTATGCTCCAGAAATTACAGAGTGAAGCGTTTTTTGTTGAATTTCTGAATCAATGGGCTCTTTTTGTTTTTGTGTTTAACGCCTGTTTCTCCCTGTCTGTATACTGTATAGTACACTAAATTGTGTTTATAGCTTACTTTCCCCTGGTCTGAGCTAGAAAATGTTTTAACAATATTGGGAAACCGTTTTCTAAATCCACATTTAAAGGATGTCAAAATATAAGTAAATATAAGTTTATTTTGTGCTGAAATGATCCAAAATCTTTTAATACGGCATTCATTTGGAGACACATTATCATGGTCATTATCATGAAGCTACAGCTAACATAATAAGTTTGTCATGACCCATTAACATCCCATAATCCACCAACATCACTGGCTGATAATCGAGCTCACACTTTCCGCAGCAGCAGCACTCTGTACCTCACATACTGGCTTCATTTCACTCTTATGACATAAAAACTGCTACTAAAACTCGAGTCTCAGACCTGGAGCCTCATGTGATAAAGATTTCGCAGTTTTCACAGTAGTCACTACTAAACGTTGATGGCAGGGAGAAATCATGAAATTTACAGTGCACAAAAAAAAATCAGATGTACGACTATATGCTGAGATGTGTCACCACGCACGTTACCTTCATACATCCCAATTTGTGTGGAATTGAATGCACTTTCACGTGTATCTTGGGTCACTCTGTTCCCACTCCTAAATACATGCAAATCAGTATAAATACCCAGAAGGTGTATACCACGTGTCCAAATAACCCCGGCAACAGCACTGTCAGGCAGACACTGAGACACCTTGAGGGATATTTGTAGTGAATTATTGCAAACCATCAATTTCTTGAGTGACATCAGCAACTCTTAAGTATCTGAACAACGTTACATGGATGAGGCCATCCCATACATCTGGGATTGCTTGAGGATGACTGTGAAATAACCGACCTGTCTTTCAATTGCCTCTAAAAATTTCTGGTTGCAAAGGCCGCAACGTAGTTTGAACAACAAAAGGCACCAGCGATTCACGGTTTCTCCTAGTTTCCTCTGTAAGTCTGTAGTTCAAAAATAATTGCCTTGGGTAATCTAAAGCAGCTAATAAGATACTCATCTTGTGCCAGCAGTTCAGCAGGATCTCTGAACACACGCTCCCTCACCATTCTTCCATCGGCGATGTCCTCCACCAATGCCAAAGCTGCCATTGTTCCACCATTACGCTCACCTTCATGCAGCTATCTATGGACATGTGTGATTGTCTCATAACACATGACTTGTTAGGAATTAATCTGCTTAATCTGCGTCCCTATTTTCATTTTTAGTGGGAATGAAAGTGCCCCATATATAATTTACATGCATTTTATGGTTCTCAGTGCACAGACCGATGGGCATTTACATCTACAAACAAGAACAGAGGAATATTTGCAGCTTACATCTGATTGAGGTTGTTTCCATTATTTTCTGCGGTGTCATGTTGCTGAGTTTGAGGCTAAATGAGATTATATTTCTTTGTACGTGTTTAACCCATGACAGCTCAAACTCAAACAATATTGGATTTTGTGCTTCTTGAGTTAAATAGAACTGAACTGAGTTATATCTCAGTGTATTCAGGTGAGGTGTAGTACTTTGAAATTTGTTATTGTCGACTGAAGATGTTTGTGTTGCTGTCACTCATTTTCATAGCAGATTAAAACTTTGCACTTATATCATGCAAAAACAACTTTCTTTAGCTTTTAACTATGTTATGATTCTATCCCTTCATCAAAACCGTGCCAAAAGTGGTATTCTACTTGATTTATACATGTCTGAGTAGCCCTTGTGAATTCTGCTTTCTGAACAGCAGCCACTTCTTGTCCTGGAAAACAAATGGTTCATTACTAGTTTGCGTAGAGCGGTTATTACCCGCCTCCTCCAGGAAACCACTACCTTGACTGCACCTCTCCTGCCCAGTAAACAACATGCCCAATGAGCAGTGATGTGAGGCAGAGTGTGATCATTCTGCTCAAAGTGGCTCTTTTAGCACCTAATCTGCCCAGCGACAGCAACTGCTCTTTTTTGACACTATGTTGCAGTGGCTCTTGGGTGACCCCACATGGGGAGGGGCAGTGTCGCAGTGAAAGCAAGCGTCTTTCTTCCGGGTTGGACAAATAGCACCATAAAACAACTAACACTTAAAACAAATTAATAATATGTAGTGCCAAAGGCAATATTTCACCATATATATATATGGCTGTAGTTAACTTTAGAAGGCTTAAACAAGCATGATATAGATCATATAAAAAGGGTAACTCACCCCAAATCAACTTTTTTTGGCAAAAAAATGTTAACATGGTTGTTTTATAGTACTGTATACATATCCTGGTCATCATTGTGAAAAAATAGTGCATATTTGTTAAAAACCTGCTTTTGTACCTAAATTCATCAGAATGGCGCCCTCCTAGGGTTAAACAGTGGTCTTGCATTGAATTTCCAATCAACATTGCTTTGAGTGGCAGTGACATAATTCTGAGACTGTGACATCAGTAGCTCTGCCGCTGTGGGGTATAAAAGCAGCTCTGTCTTAAAAAAAAACACAGCTCCCTCCATCTTGTGCCTCCATAGCAAGCACTGTTGCACTTTTCAAACACTCTAGCAACTTTGTTTTTCTTCACAAAAGCGACTAGAAACAAATCTACCAACTATTTATGCGTTATTGGCGAATTTACCTGAAAGCAACCAAATGTTCTGCCATTAGTGTCTTGAGGGAGCCAGGAAGGAGCTGGTGTGAGACCGCGGTGAAATTGGTTTTGGATTGGACATTGGATATTCTAAGACCAAAAAAAAGACACCGAAACAAAGCTTGGAAACATCTTCACAAACAACTCAGAGAGCGGCAGCCCCAGATAAGCCTCCCTGTGTCGGCCCGAACAGGAGGCAGACGCCGCTGAAGCCGCATAGTGCGAATGTCCACTGTCCAACCTAGAACTAACTTCACCATGGTTGCTGTGAATGTCCCTCTCTGCCTTCACTCATATTAAAATCTGTGTCCCGCCTGGATTACAAAGCAGGAAATAAATATGTTAACATAATATTCCATGTAAAGGTTTGTATTCACTTATTCTAATCTATGCTTGCTTTGCAGGAGACCATTTTGAACATTGGTCACAGAATTCATTAGATATTTCACGGGATCAACAAATAAGGTTGATAGAATAAAATTATATTCAAAATTCTATTATTTATTTGTAAAAGTGAAGCTGACAAAGCAAATAATTATGCTGGATGTAATCATGCTAATTATTCTATTTAAACATTGATATTTTCATGTTTGAATTCTTATTTGCTTTGAAGGATATTTATCTACACAGAAGAATGCTGATCAAGAAGAAAAGGGACTGAATTTCTACAACAATTCTCTAGTCATGTTGACCACTTAAAGCAATTTACACTACAGCCACATTCACCCAATCATCCCTTAGCATTAGCATTGACCAATCTCATACTATACCTAGCAGATATCTGTCTACACCAATGAAGATTCACTGACATATAGATGCCTAGGGCTGGAAGTGGCACTAACAACAGGGTGTTATGACATATTTTCTGAATAATATGTCTCAATATCCTCGCATGTTTGACAGAAGCACAGCAAATGCAGATCCATGTAGAATCATAGCATCAAAAAAGAGAGCAAACTGAAGCATCTGGAGAAAGATAAACTGAACCAAACTATTCAGATTCTGAAGACAAAGATCTAATGGCAGCTATGCTATGCCACCTCAAACTACCATACGTATAAGCTAAACAATTTTGTATTGGGTGAGTTAAGATTGTAAGGATTCCTTTTTTTACTAGCATGATCTGGTTTGGCTAAATTTTGAGAGATGTTTCCAACCATTAATCACTACCACTTTATCATGGTCTCTGAAATAACTCTTTCATGTAGGAAGATAGCTGCTCCGCATGACATGTGGGAGATCGGTCAATAAAACAAACGATAAAGGAGATGACTAGCAACAATATGCTAATGTGAGTGAAAGTGTTGCAAACTGTTTGATTCAATTCATATTCTTTGGCATATTTTATTATTGCTGACAAGGCCAGCTAAAATTAGCTACAATGTGCATAAATTAATTTCAAATGCTCAAATACCTCACTCAGAGCAACACTACGGGTGACATTGAATGAGTTAGTTGGACTGATTCGGACCATCAAGCACAAGCATTTTAGAAACTGGATACTAATAAAAGTATCACATTTGCTAATCTCCACTTACCATTAAAATGTAATTTGTGAAATTGTTTCTTATGTCTCTGAACAGATGGGCCATGACTACTGTTTTTTTTGTTTTTGTTTTTTCTATCTTAATTTACTCAGGGTAATCCAAAGGTATAACCATGTTTAATAAGGGAAAAACTGCTTAACTGCCATTGAAAGTCAGCATTGTCTTTCATGTCATAACTGGCCTGCAAAAATAAACGTCTTCACAGCAGTGACATTCCTTTTGTAGGTTAATCTGCCAAATTGGTGTGTCAAACAGCTCAGGTAGAAGCCTGCAGATGCTTCTCAGGAAACGGCACATGAAAGATGGAATTCGACATCAGCACTACTTTGTGTGCCTATAAAACATAGAAATCCCTGTCTGTAGTCTCTGGCGTCTGATGCTTTCACCAAGTCCTATTGTATGAGGTCTACCGTGAAGAGGATCAGTCATGCCTAAGCCCAGACTCACAAAGGAAAATGGAGCAGTTGCACTAAATTTAGACATGCTGCCAGATGTTTAGGTGAAAAAAAAAAGACTTCTGTTGTCTCCACTTTTATTAGCTGGGTATTAGAGTGAATTGGCTGTCATGCTTTCCATTCCTGCACTTAGACAAATGGGAACAGGGCAGTGAGGCAATAAAAGGTCTAATAACTTTCGGTGGGGGCAAATGTTAATGGCAATGGTCAAACGTTTAAGCTGTATAGCAAGGTCACAGGAAGCTCATCCATGCAGTTAATAGAAGGGACAGTTTGACAGTCAAACAACTTGCTTTGATTGTGTGTCTTAAAAAATGTTTTTCAGGGTCTATGGGTGCATAGGAGGTAGAATGACTTAGAAACATGACGCAACTCCCCTTCCCCCAAAAAACAAAAACAAAAAAACAAAAAAAAAACAAAAAACAAACACTCAATACTGACTAAAAGGGCAATAATTTCAAACAAATCAAACATTCTTTGTGGCAAGATTGTTTGCACTTATTGGCACAATTGTTGCCTCTGGCAGATTGGAGAAGAAAATCAATTTCAACAATCATTTCTACAGCCTTTATGGATGTACTCTCACAAATGTTTCTGAGAAACAAGAGTTACTAACAACTGCCATGTGTTATGAGTGGGCACATCAGTATGTGGGTGTATGGCTTCTGTTTTTAATGTCTTTGTCTAACTGCGTATATGTTACATTTTAGGAACTATAAGGACATTAATGTCTTTGTTGTCCTTAGAATCGCTATGAAATGGAAAATCTTCAAAAGTATTGTTTTTTTTACATATCTATTGATCACAGACTCAGAAGGTAAAAACAAAACAAAACAAAGAAAAAAAGCTTTTGGAAGCTTAAGTTTAGCAGTGTTGTTGAAGTTTGAACAAAAGTCCGAAAGACATTAAATATCAAGACACGCTGTGTCTTAGTTTTCTCTCTACCAATTAGGTAAAATAAAGGCTTTCAACAGATAGTGCATCCAATATAAAGTATTCAGGCAAGAAATTCAGACCAATCAGTAATTCCATTCAGTAGGTGAAAGTTGTTTATTCTATTCATTGATTACACACAGACTAATATATTTCAAGTGTTTATTTCTTTTAATTTTGATGATATAACTGACAACTAATGAAAACCCCAAATTCAGTATCTCAGAAAATTAGAATATTACTTAAGACCAATACAAAAAAAAGGATTTCCAGAAATGCTGGCCAACTGAAAAGTATGAACATGAAAAGTATGAGCATGCACAGCACTTAATACTTAGTTGGGTTTCTTTTTCCCTGGATTACTGCAGCAATGTGGCGTGGCATGGAGTCCATCAGTCTGTGGCACTGCTCAGGTGTTATGAGAGCCCAGGTTGCTCTGACAGTGGCCTTCAGCTCTTCTCCATTGTTAGGTCGCACCTTCCTCTTCACAATGCCATCACTGATTTCCACTGGACCTCAAGCAACATAGATTCTGTACCTCTCCTCTCTTCCTCCAGACTCTGGGATTTTAATTTCCAAAGGAAATGCAACATTTACTTTGACCAGAGAACATAACTTTGCACTCCTCAGCAACAGTAAAGTAATTTTTGTCTTTAGCCCAGACGAGACGGTTCTGACGCTGTCTCTTGTTCCAGAATGGCTTGGCTAGCCATGTCTTGCATATGTCTGTGAGTGGTGAATCTTGAAGCACTGACTCCAGCTGCAGTCCACTCTTTGGGAATCTCCCCCACATTTTTAAATGGGTTTTGTTTCACAATCCTCTCCAGGGTGCAGTCATCCCTATTCCTTATACCCTTTGTTCTACCATGTATTTTCCTTTGCTTTGTCTCTCTATTAATGTGCTTGGACACATAGATCTGTGAACAGCCAGCCTCTTTAGAAATGTCCTTTTGTGTCTTGCCTTCCTTGAGCAAGGTGTCAGTGGTCATGTTTTGGACAAATGTCAAGTCAGCAGTCTTCCCCATGATTGTGTTGCCTACAGAACTAGACTGAGAGACCATCTAAATGCCTTTGCAGGTGTGTTGAGGTAATTATGTGATTAGAGTTTGGTACCAGGTGTCTTCAATACTGGACCTTTTCACAATATTCAAATTTTCTGAGATACTGAATTTGGGGTTTTCATTAGTTGTTTGTTCTTACCATCAAAATTAAAAGTTTTCTTTTGTTTTACTTTTGCACTGACCATGTGTATTTGCAAATCCTCTCAACCCTATAGCTAAGCTTTTTTTTGTTGGCACTTATTCAGCAGTGATCTGGTAACATCAATGTAAACCTAAAAATATACTGAAGAAAGTGGTTCACATCAAAGAAAGAAATATCTGACCATGAAATAAAAATGCATCCCAATATCCTAAGAACTCAAACTCTTTTTCAACAAAGCCAGTGTGAACAGAAACCAGAAATTGCTTCCAAATGTGTAAGTGGGTAAGTTCACATATTGATTCCCAACCTATCCTTAACTTGAAGCAATCTTGGGAACTTTCGAGAAGAGTCTGGAGTAAGATGGTGTTGCAGTGGGATTTTTACTGAAAAAAGTAGCTTGAACAACTTTAAACAAAAATAGCATAACATGTCACACAAAAGAAAAATAAATAAACGGCACCATAGCTGTCACACTGTATTTAGGTAGGCTGAAAGATTCACACAAACAACATGTGGCGCATCTATCTATCTATCTATCTATCTATCTATCTATCTATCTATCTATCTATCTATCTATCTATCTATCTATCTATCTATCTATCTATCTATCTATCTATCTATCTATTAAACTACCCATGTTTTGATCATGCAACAGCATACTTGAGCAAGCAAATTTTTACGTTACTGAATTGTTGTTTTAGATAAACCTTTACATTAACATTCATGTGATTGATACTTCAGCTACGGTAAGTACTAAAATCCCTGAAAAATATACAGAAACACCACAAACAACTACATATGAAAGCAGATGGACGTTGGTGCAACTAAAAGGTTACTTTTGTATCTTGGCAGCTTAAATGATTGACAAATGATTTGCTGTTTAATGTCTGAACCTTGAAAACATTAAAAGAGAATGACTAAGTGAGATAATTGTGAATATGGAACTCTGAGCAATCTGCCACACATAATCGCAAAACTGGTGGTTATACTACATCAGATGTTTGCAGTTGTAAATCATAGACGTTGGTACTCTAAAAGCACTATACTGACAAAAAAATAATAATTAAAAAAAAAAAAAAAAATATATATATATATATATATATATATATATATATATATATATATATATATATATTCTCACTGTGTCTAAAATTACAATAAACAGCAGCAATGTGGGAAAATGGGGCTGATTTGAGAGACATTGAAGACATTTTAAACATAAATGTTTGAGAAGCGGCATAGTTATTATTTTGGTTTCTTGTAGTTATAAATTGTTTTGTAAATATACTTATTTTGAAAGTATACATATTTACAAAAAAATTACAATGTGAACACAAAAATATGAAATTAGAAGGTTTTGTCTTCATTTAATTAAAGGGCAATTTCTCTGTTTTTTATGATCAAGACTGTGTTTCTAAAATTGATAGACCAATCAAACATGAAGTGAATAATACTACACTAAACAGAGATTCCCTACAATACAGATTGAGACTCATTGGGCCTTTATTCTGTTCTATAGTTTGTTTATTCCATGGTGCAGAAGAAAAGGCTCGCCCACAGCAGCATTTGGACCAGAACCATACTGGACCTTAGACCCCTAGCCTGTTTGCTGTTGCCATGACCCGGTAAACTGAGAATTTGCACAGGCACCCCTAGTGACAATCTTACAAAACAGGGATGTGAAAATAATATGCCAACAGAACATACTCCCACTCCATTATTTTTGTATTAAGACGCTATTCATGAGGCCAAGAACAGAAAACATAAATCTGCCCTAAGCTTTTCAGAAGCTCTATTGTTACCCTTTTAAACCCCTCTGTGTCTTTTTTCCTTTTCTGTAGTCTTAAACTGAATAACGTCTACAAAACACAGCCCAGTCACTATAAAGAAGTGCTAATAGGACCAAACAAAGGTTAACCTTTCGCCTTCCCTAAACAGGAGGGTGAAAGGTACCCTTCACAGATATTAATGCTCTTTCCTTTAACACTGTGGGGTTCCAACACTTTCATCTTCTCACTGAAGAGACCCACCCTTCTCAAAGTGGATAAAGATGCTGCAATTTATGGTAGGATACCATTAAAAAGGGTGACATGAACGCTCTTTATTTTCCTCCTGCCAACTGAACTGTAAACAATAAAAAACCCTTTTTAATCCCTAAAGCATTGAAGCATCTCTTCATCCTGGGGGCCCTTGGTCAAGGTTAACATGGAGGTGAGCTGCACTATTGATGGACCTGATCTAACTCGAAAATGAGGGGCTTATGCTCTTAGAAAATCTGTAGCCTTGCATGTCAATGCAGGGCTGAGCTTGCACGCTAGCACACCAATCAGTACAGATTAAGCACGTCAATTTTAAAGGGGTTGATACCACAGAGCTTTTACTAAAGATAACGTTATGCATGTGATCCATTACTTATTTCACCCAAAAGATATTACTCTTTTTCTGAATTAATATTTAAAACATTTATCATTCAACTGAAATAGTGCAGTGAAAAGGGCAATCCCAGACTGTCCTAAAACTGAATGTTCTGTTACCAGCGGTATAAAGTAACAAAATTTTAAATAAAAAAATAATTAGCAACTGAACTCACTGGAAGTGATAATGTTTTGTGTTCGTCATTCAAAACATTTTATTTCCTATTAATTGCTTCGTACTTGGGTGATGGCCCACATTTTTTTATTTATTTTATTTTATCTTTTTTTTAATAGTGTCATGTCTGGCAATTTGGCAACAATAATTGTTGTCTTAATGCCAAAAAGAGAGACAGATTTTACTTTCACAAGCCGAGCCGTACCGCTTTCCCATCAGTGATCCGATTGATTTGATTTAGACAAGCAAGTGTGATGGCCCAAATTTAAGAAAAAACTAGTTGTCAGCAATGAAAGCGCAAGCGTAATTGTTGTTTATATATCTGTCATAGAAATCTAGGAGAAGAAAACAGCATTGTCTAATGAAAACAAAAACACGTAAACAACTAGAGAATGCACTCTGGCCTACTTTAGTCTTAAAAAATTAAAGCTGCATGTCCACGGATAAACTGTCAGAACGTTGTAAATAATGATTCTTTCCTACTGACCTATTTAGCTGAATTTTACATGTACGCATTTGCCTGCTTCAGTTTGTTACAGTGCCGTAAGAAGCAAAGAAAACTTCCCACATGAAAAATGTTTGAGTCTCTTCCACAGGGTTTCTAGCTTTGGCCTGATATCAGTATAAATCTGAAATGAAGTCACTAGAGGTTGTGAAATGTTCTGCTCATGATTTGTGTGACAGATTGAGCAAAGTTGATCAACAGAGATAAATTTCTGTCATGGCCTATTTAGCTTAGAGATTTTATGTTTATCTATTCTACTTTCCATGATTGTGAATGTCATTCTTATTCTTTGCCGTTTTCGTACTCTGTACAAGTGTGTGCATTTCTCATTTGGTTTTATTTCTGTTAATTTTACATCAGGTCTCTGGTACAACCAAGATTTAGTCAAATCTTGGTTGTAGTGTGGTAACTTTGAATGCCTCGGTTTTAGCTAATTCAAAAAAGTATATTTTATCTTTAAAATGCAACTTCCATTCATACAACTTCAAGTTTGGTCAATAATAATTCACATCGACTTATGTTGGTATGATAATTTTTACTTGGTGTCACCACAATGAAACATTTATTTTGAAATTACTGGAATTTGGATTAAGTGCTATGCAATCAGCTGTCAGATAGTCTGTCAGTCAATCTCTTCACTTTGGGCCTTCTGGTTATACCGAAGTATCTTCAACTTAACGCATGGAGATGTACCTAAAATTGATTTACACAAAATTACTTTTTTGTATTTCAGTTGTCCTTGTTCTTTTCATTGAAAGATAAATTTAATCTTGAAAAAAAAAACATTTATCAACAATTATTCTATGGGTACTTTTAAAGAAGAAATTACCTTTGCCACAGGACTGATCTTGTGTAAAGATAATATCTTAGTAAATATTAATGTCTATCTGCACAAGGGATTTCTTAGGAACTCTGTATGGTTGGAGGGGAAAGGGGTACAAGACTCAGGTATTTAGTAGTTGTTGGGGCCCAGCCATGGATGGAGAAAAAGGACTGAGCTACACACAGAGAACATGAGACTGGTAAAAACTCAGAATCCCTGAATGCACAGCATTAATCTATTTCCATCACAGCTCCCAGGAAGGAGGAGTTTCCCAGCTGGAACCCCAGTGACGTAGAGCTACATACAGCTACTTGGACCTCAACAGGAAACGCACATGAACATCTTGATCGCCAACTGAGTAAAAGACTGCACCTTCAAAGAAGCCCTGGATCCAAAACAAGTATCGTCTGCTGTCTGAGTAACCTGGGATCATACACAGGCCACAAATAAGACTAGCTGCTTGAAGCAGGCAGTCTGAGTTCCTGCAGAAACAAATCTGAAAGAATTATAGATTCCCAAGAAGAGACGCTGAATGCAATCCCGTCAGCAAAAACAATTTTTTCCACTGTCTGCAGAAGACAGGACTGAAACTGCAGCTCCTCAGGCCTGCTTTGTGCACCCAGTCTGTGCAGATGATTGTACCAGGGCAGGGGTCTACAACCTTTACCAAAAAAAGAGGCATGTTTGACCTCAGCATAGCTAAATAAAACTTGTTTAGAGCCAGAAATGTCATGTGACATTTTGTACAAAGATAACTTATCATTTTGATAAATACCTACAAAAGGATTTTTTTGTCATTTCTTTAGAGAACCATCATTTTATTTCCATTTTTATGTTTTAAAATAAATAAAAGCAAAAGCTTTGCAAAAAGAAGATGACCACGCTCTCTTCTGTAAGGTGTTGACATTTGTGGGAAATTATATAAAAATAAAAAGCATATAGTTTCTAACCTAAAGACAAAATATTTAAAAATTGAAAACTACACAAATATTACAGGCAGGGGAGATCAGGGATGGTTGTAACATTTTGGACATTTCTTTCTTTAACTCCGACTTCTTTTAATCCAGTGAGTTCAAACTGTGACACAAACTAGACAAAAGTGCGGGCTATTAAATGTGCCAGCAAACATATCAGCAACTCAAACAGAAAATCCATGGATTAGTCCCAAACACAAGGAATAAAATATTTCTAATTAACCCCACAGTCTGGGTCCGTTGTAACACACATTGGGGTGAATTGTAACATCAGAAAATAAGGACTGACAATGACTTAAACCACTGAATGTCATGTTCTGGCCTGGCTGACTGCTAGATTATTCCATTCCTCCTGCTACCTGCAATCAGGGTGATCTGCTGCACCCATTCCCCTGCTTCATATACTGCTGTTGCTACCTGCAATCAGGGTGATCTGCTGCACCCATTCCCCTGCTTCATATACTGCTGTTCTTCAGTTGGTGCCAGATTATTGAAAGCCTTGCGTGAGTAAATGCCCAGTGTTCTTTTCCTCCCTTGCCAAGTTCTCGACCAGGTTATGGTTTCCTGAATTTCCCTGCCTCACCTTGTCCTCGTCGGACAGCTCATCGGCTTCAGTTTTCTGGACAACAATCTGGGCTATTT
Source organism: Fundulus diaphanus (assembly GCA_037039145.1). Lineage (NCBI taxonomy): Eukaryota > Metazoa > Chordata > Actinopteri > Cyprinodontiformes > Fundulidae > Fundulus > Fundulus diaphanus. The sequence goes on from CM073132.1 coordinate 38,689,993, forward strand.
TCACGATCACAATCCTTGCCAAGCCCCAATAGATCTGTTTGCAATTCTTCTATCTTTTTGTGCATGACCCAAGCTAGCCTCACAGACTTGATTCCTGTCTCAGCCTTCTCTGCCTGTCACCTCCTGCGGTGAACTGTCAGCGCTTACCTCACCTAACTTCTGCAGAGGTTTTGCCTACCTTTTGATAACTCTTAATAAACAACACAGTGTCTGACTCAAATAGCGGGTTCACTGTTGATCTGGACATAACACTGAAAGCTTTTAGTTTGAAAAAGCAAAATTATCTGATGTATACACCCTGAATGTAGTGCAGTTGTTTATGTCACTATGCACCAAAAACACTGCATAAGGTATATATCACACAGAGAGAGAGAGAGAGAGTGAGAGAGAGAGAGAGAGAGAGAGAGAGAGAGAGAGAGAGAGAGAGAGAGAGAGAGAGAGAGAGAGAGAGAGAGAGAGAGAGAGAGAGAGAGAGAGAGAGAGAGAGAGAGAGAGAGATTCTCTTGTCAATCAGTGAACACCTTCTTTCCAGAATTGTATCCTACATGAGGGAGTTTATTTGTTTCTTCACTTTCTTGCTTTTCAGAATCTGTAGAGGGTGACATGATATTCGTTATGCCATGCAATTTTTGCCACAAATCTGACTGACTTTCCCTGTACTGCACATTTGTTCATGCTTTCTCCTATATATTTAGAGGCACACCCCTGTCAGTTGTTTTCTTTCAATTCCTAGGTATGCTAAAATAAACTATATTTTATTCATAACTGTACCAAATCTATCTTGGGGTAAGTTGTAACACTCACTAAAATGTTACAACCTACACCAATCATGTTTGTTACAACTGACCCATAGTGCTGATGAACTACTTTATCTTTAAATTAATAACTAAAACATAGGGATACTAATTCATATGAAAGATAAGTAAAGACCCACAGATTTAACATAACTTAAATTTAACAAGTTCAACTTTAAAAACTGGAAAACTGCTAGAACCTGGACTTGTTATTATATCTTTTTTTTTTAAATTGGTTGGTTCTTTATCGTTTTCTGCCATAGTTGTCAAGAGCTATCGCAAAAGATCCAAAGAGCCACTTGGGGAGTTGCAGATTGCTAACACCTACCCTAGACACTAAACCGAGAGCAGTCGCCACATCATCCCTGTTCATAGCACCGCCACACAACTCACTGACCATCGGCCATCCTCCACTGTTAAACCTTATTCTGATTGATCTGTGTTTTCACTTCATCTCGTCACATTAAACTGCATAAAGTATCCCCGCGTAGTCTTTAAAAGTGAGCCAACTTGTGCTTCCATTGTTAGCTGAAATGCTACAGCTGAAAGAGACATCATCACGCCTGCCGCTGTCTGCCAAATTTTGAGTCTTTAAGCCGCCATTTGAGTCGTTCATCACTTTCCAATGGCTAGTTGACATAACTTTGAGAATCAATTGTCCAAAAGGTTCTTTGTCTGTGATTCAGCACATTTATAATGAAACATTATTTCATTAAAATAATATTTAATTTTCCATTCTGCTTTGTATTTTGACCTGGTTGTTTGAACACATACCAACTGTTGTTCTTAATTAGTTAGAAAGCCAATTTGTCCTTGTTCTAAATTCTACAATTTCCTTTTACGTTTACTTCATTGTTTAATTGGGTGTTGCTAGTTTCGTTACAAAGATTGTTGTATAAAGTATTTCAACTGGAAGTTGGAATTATATTGTTAAGAAATTCTTGTATTTGCTGTTTGAGAATGACAGTGTGTGAATTCACTCCTTCATTTGTTCTATGATACCGCATCTCACTACATAGGTATTCATAAAGCAATAACTGACATAGACTGAAAACTTTTTGTCAGTTTTTTTTCTTGATAATCAGGTGGTGCCCCAAATTAGTCATTTCAATTAAAGTTATTAACCTTTTTAATAATTACTTATGTCACCTATTCATAGTTATTCATACCCAAACCAAACCTTTTACTGAACAACATACTTGTCAGAAAAAGAGTGTACAGATATAGGATAAGTCAAAACCATTGTTTCACTACGCAACACAGAGTCTAAGCAGCTAACATACTCTCAAACCTTGCCTAGTGATACTAATCAAAAGTTCACCACCCAGGGAGCAGTAAACAACGGTGGTGTGTCCAGTGAGGGTGCAATGAAAAGCCACTGCCCACCAAAAAGTACCACCATGCTGTTCGGTTTTTCATCATAAACATCAGTAAAAACACAAACAGCTGTTGAATACAACAGGATAAAAACAATTCTCATTTTAAAAGAGAACTGTTCTGGTATAACACACTTGTATACATAAAATATTGCAGAGCATTAGCCATCGTGGTGGCAGCGCCATGGTTTAAGACCCCCCCCCCCCCACCCTTTTTATATAGTAAATTGTTAACATATTTCCACCAGTTCCACTAGAAAGCTTGTCATGGTCGAGACAAACACAATAAATGCACTTTGTTCCACTAAAGAAAGGCAATAAGAAGATTGTTTGGGGAAGGTCAAGATAAAACAGAAATTGGAAGGTTCTGAAGAGAGCAATTTGTTGTAGCTAAGCATCCCACTTTCAGTCGGTGTTGAGTAAGAGAATACAATTTCTCCAGGCTGAAATGAAAAAAGGTAATGAAAAGTTTCTTATTTATTTGCAGTTACCTCTGTTAGTAGAAGATTAAACAGGCAATATGAGTAAAGATCCACAAACTATTTTCATTCACAAAAGTGATAAAAGACATAATTCTCCTCAATGAATTATCAAGTAATAAAAGACGTACTGGATTGTTGTCTCTTTCCCCTTTTTCTTCCTTTTTTTCTTTAACATGATTGTATATAGAGTTTTAAAAATACATTACATATTCACAAATTTACAGTGCTGGGACTTGCACATCCCCTACATTACATAAACAGGAGAACACATTGCCCAAATACCACTCACTCTTGGATTTTCTTCAATAATATATCCAAGCTAAAAGCACTCACTTAGCTCTAGGGTTTCATCCAGAGGATTACAAGAACTGCTTCCCCAAATTACTCTCTGAGCTCTTGAGACACAGACAAAGGGTATATATTGTTTGAGTTGACAGGCAGCAACTTGCCGATCAAAGGCATTTTTCTAAACTGACTTACAGTATAATAACTTTATACCAGAATCAATTATATGAGGAATTTATGTTTACTTATATCTATCCATTAAAATGGTAATTCAAAGAATAATGTTGCACGGGTCGTAGTTATGTAAATTCAGAGCAATATGTGTGGAAAATTAACAGGACACTTATAGAGTTAACACAGTTGAGGAAAACAGTCATTATTATTCAGTTAAATTAAGCGATTTAAGCTCAGAATATAAGAATGATGTTATATAAAAAGGTTTTGCCACCATTTGCTTGCTGTAATTGGCTGAGTGAACAGGAATAGATGGACTGATCTTATCTGTGAGCACTGATTTGTTGGCACAGACATGAATAAAATCCACGATTAGCTATGGAGCTTGTTGTTTGGGCCATGTTGTGTCATGTCTTATTTCAATCACACCCAGCCTCGATCCAATTGCGGGGAGCGTAAACTAAGAGGTCCCCTCTTGGGCAGCAACAGTTTAAACACAGACTGTAGTTGTCATACCCCTGGTGTCATTTATAATCAGACGGTGCTGTCATGCTCCATAACAACTGCAGAGACACTGCTGTGATGGGTAGAGACTTGCTGGAAAAGCGATGACTCAGTGTCCACACAACAGCGCATTAAAATACTGTTTTAGCATCTGTCAGTGTGGCAATGATGGCTCAGTGTTTGGTTGATGAGGGGGGGCGGTGATATCACACTGGGTGGCAGCCATGTTGGTGCCCTTAGCCAAAGAAAGCAGTTTGATCATACATTAACAGCATATACAGGCTAATCAAAACATCAAGTATTCCTAATCCAATCCATAACAAATGCAACTAATTCACAAGGCTAATCTTCTCTGATGCCGAATTCATTAGTTTAGATATTACCGTGGGTGGCTGAGGTGAACAAGTTGTAAAACGAAACCAAAAAAAGTAATTAAAACACTGAAGAATCAAAACACAGTATGGATATTCTCTTTTACTGACACATGGGGCTTAAACAATGGTGGCTGTTATTATAACATCAATGTGACAAGCGATAACTGTGTTAGATATCGCAGCATATCAGTTTATTAGGAACATGCCAGGTTAGCTAGGGCTGTGCATTTTTCTCTTTTCTATTCTGAGAAATAGATAAAGTCTGAGACCAGGACAATCATTACAGATACTTCCTTTGAAGTTTAGCCCTTTGAATGAGTCACCCTAACTGTTTAATCTGTATAAATCTGTGATCTAAAACACTGCGGCACATATCAGAAAGCACTTTGACTCCATGTCCTCAAAATACTAGGATTATGCCTTTGGGTGTTTGGAGACAGAATCACCATTTACTTTTAATAAGACACATTAAACATATAATAACATATATTACTATATATAACAAGTACCACTGGTTACATTGTAACAGCATGAGCAAATTATTTTGGTAATAAATCCCCACACATCTTGATTAGAATTTGACAGAAGATGTTGGGTCAACTGTTATTCTGCATTAATCATGCGTGGTGTCCAGCGGGGAATGATAAAGGTGAGAAGTTCATGTCGGTTGTATTATGAATGAATATTTCAACTTTGGATAGGCTGAACAAGTTTGTTTGTTTGAACAAGCATGCACAAAATGATAAAGAACCAAGCAATGCCTTCAAAAAAATGCTGATTTAAAAACAAATCATTCAAATTAGGTCACCAGGACACAAATATATGCGTCCAACACAATTTTCTACAAGTTCTACAGAAGAAAATGTATTTGTTCCCTTTTTGCAAGTTTATTTTTTTATAAACTTGCAAGTAGAAATGTATATAGCAGATAAAATTGACAATATATAATTTTTCAAAGGGTCACATTACCTTTGCAGCTCTAAACAAACGTCATATAGCTGGATGAGTGTAAATATTGCTCTTTGGATTGGTAAAGTGGAAAGATCCCTACCCTACATTATTGCATGATCTGCAAGCTTTGTCGCAGAACATCTACACCCTTCAACGGAAGCTGTATTATCTGATGGCCTTGTCTTCTTGCAGCAGGATAGTGTGTTCATTCACAACAGCAAAAGTTGGAGGAGCTTGTTAAGAAATATGAGGTGTTGAATTGGTCTCCCAATTGCCAAGACCTTAATCCCATTGAGGATCTGTAGGATGTTCTGGACCAACAAAACCAATCCAGGGAGGCTGCATTTGGCAGTTTACAAGACTTAAAACATCTGGTGCTAATATCGTGGTGTCATACCAGCAAACAGAGGATCAGCACCGAGTTCAGGCCTCAAAAGTCAGAGTCGTTGGTCGTAATGTTATGCTGGATCCGACCTACATAAGTGTCTTACATAATTTTATTCAAATCTACCCAAACAAAGTGTGTCAAAATTGTTACACCCATTGTATTAAGATTCCAACATTTTATCATATCCATGTATGTGAGCAAAGACTGACTAAAAAAAATGTCTTACCTTGAATTCTTCCAGTATTTTATACGTTTTCCCTCGGTACTCGCAAAAGTTTTTAACCTCCTTGCACTCGGGGCAGCATCCATTGTGCTCGACTTTCGTGCACTTGGGGTGCAGTTTGGGGCACTCGGGCTGGTCGCACACGGGCCCGTCCTCCGTGCACACGCACGGGCAGTTTGAATGTCCTGGATAGAAGCGCTCCCCCAGCTTGTACACGAAGCCGCTGTCGTCCACGCAGCCCTTTCCCCGGTAGTCGTCAAAGACCATGTTATCCGCGGCGGTCCGCTCCGCCTCGTCGGCGGGGTAATCCTCGGGGTTGGCCACCGTGGCCGGAGACGCGGCGCTCAGGGCCAGGAGGAGAAAGAGGGGGAGGAGGAGGACGGAGGCGGCCGAGAGGAGAGGGCCCATCCTTCCCCGCGGCGTTAACATCCACATTCAACACGAATGCGTGGATGTCATCTCTTTTAAGCTCCGGGTAATCTCTCCGGGTCCGACCAGGTCTTTATGATCGCTATCGTCGTTATCACTGCCGTCATCTTGTATCCGAAAGAGATGTTCTGCAGTGGAATAACAAATAAATAAATAAAAATATAACACATGCATAGATAAAAATCATGGCATGGGTGGTGATTTCACTGCTGCTGTTTTGCGCATTCTCGCCACCCCATCTCCCACCAAGATGTACTTCTTTTCCCTCCAACAACAAGTTTTATTAAAGGGAATATTTTAAACAATGAAAAGAGGATTCGCTCTGGGTTTCTGGCAGCGTACACTGCTCAACAGGTTTTTTTTAAATAAATATATATAGACGGCAGCAGCAGCAGCAGCTGTAGGTCCGAGAGCAACCACAGAACAACGGAGGAAAAGGCTATGAGACTCATTACTGAAGTGGGTGGAGTGTTTTATTTCCCAAATCGTGCAAAGGCCGACCAATTTAAGGTTACGATTGAAAACTTTATAAAGGACCAAAAACAACAGGTTGCTTCAGTTGTTGTCAAACGTAAAGATAATTTCCTCGCTCTGTGTTCAATAGTTACCCAAATAAGCATTGTTAAACGCCATAAACAGTCTCAAATTCAAAAAAAATCCACCACCCTTTTTAAAAGAGAGGGGACGAAACAGCTGGGTATACGCTGACAACTATCCCTGTGTATTTAGAGCTGCGTGTTTTGCCATGTCAGATGAATTTCGGGGACAACAGTGGCGCACCTTAAGCAATTAGGCAAACTCACCGTGACAAAAAAAATAATAATAGTGATTTTAAAAATGCTTGATATCCGCGTAGTGTCAACCAAGGAAAATCCAAAGCACGGATGGCTGGAAAAGATCTCTGATAGTCGCCTTGCTTATTGGAAACTTCGTTCTTATCCACGCAGTAGATTCGCAAGGCTTCCGAAACACTATTATCCTCCTTCTTCCTCGTGGATTATGTGTTTAAAAGCAACCAGCGATCAGCCTTCAATGCCTCGCTCTTTCCAATGCAAGGACGGAGACATCCACAAAAAAGTAGGTCTGTTTCATCATTATCCACATCCGACTCACCTTTCTGAGACAATATCGCAGTTCACGTCCAACAGCATGCGGCACAGGCACACGGAGCTAAAACAGACTGCTAGAAATCCTCCGTTATAGCGTTCCTGGAGAATCCAGAGTCAAATCAGTGTATCCAAAAAATGCAGGTTAGACAGTGGCTCTCGGTCTTGTTTCACGTATATGATCGTACATCCAGCGGTTGCATTGTAAAAAAAAAAAAATCCACTATGACAAAGAGGAAAGACCACGTTAAAAAACGAAAACACTTCTGAATTAAGGTGGTCATTAGAGGATTTTGCAATTGAGGTTTGGATTAAACGCCAGAAAGAGGAGACTGAGGAGGGAGCGACTTGCAGAACCTTGGAGAGCAACCGTCTCCTGCGTCCTGCTCTGAGCAGAACAGAGCGCCCCCCAGCTCCGCTCCGTCCACCTCTTGTGTCACCCACGGTTACAACCCTCACATGCCACAACCAGATCACAAATATCACCACATTACAGGGGCTCGTCTTGCCAAAGACAAGGGCTAAAAGGAAGTCAGATAATAATAAAAGGTCGGATCTCAGCCGGTACATTAAAACAGGTAGGCTACAGTTTATGAATGCAGGTGACTTCCCAACTGCTTCTGTGAGCTGGTGCTTTTCGGTGCATGCTTGTCTCATTACGAGGCACTGGATTTGCATATGCCTTTGTACACGCACTTGTGCGCATCTCTGTTCCTGTCTTTACACATGACCTGCGGCGTATTCCCCTGAGTCACCCATAATTTGCAGCACATTTTCACGGCGACCTATTTGTATTCTGGCATGCATCACACAGGGGGGGAGTTGGACTTCTGTGCCCCTACGGAAAAATAAAAAAATAAATAAAATAAAATACAGTAAGATTTTGCAGCAATTCTGCCTTTGTTTTACAGAAACTAGCCCATAGGGGCCACTGCCTAACTACATTCAGTCCGAGGACTGAGAGAAAACCCAGAGGAGCATCACTTAATTAAATATTCCTATGAGAAACCATACATATTTAACTACTCAAACCTTGTGGCTCAGAATGCTTCATGTCTCCTGGAAGGGGGAACCCACACAACAAAAAATATTCTGACCCCATACAGCGCCTGACAAAAGTATTCACACCCTTCTAACCTTTTAAATTTGTTACATTCACAAACTTGCAGTATTTTATTGGGATTCTTTGAGATAGATCAACACAAATTTGTAAATAAAATCTTTTGATACCACTTAGTACAACTGAGTACACCAAACTGCTTAAAGATAAATAGAATCTGCTTGTGTGTAACTTTATTGTTAGTTCAAAAACAGCAGCTATATACAAGAGCATTGACCTGAGCCACAAAGCCTCTGGAGAAGTTTGAAAGATCACTAGCTTCAGTGGGAAAATCTGTTGACTGAATAACTATTAGTCATGAACTCCTAAAATCAGACCTTTATAAAAGGCCAACAAGAAAAAAGCCACGAGAAGTTCAGTTCAAGCCTTGCCTCCAGCCATGTAAGAGAATCAACAAACATGGCCCCGAAGGTGCTTTGACCAAAAATAAACTTTCTGTCATGCAAAACCCAATGTCAGACAGACTGCTATCACCAAACATCACTATGATCACATGCTGAAACATAGTGGTGAAAGCATGCCCTGAGTATGCTTTTTTCAATAGGAAGAGATAATCTGGGAAGAGTTATTGGAAAGGATGATGAGTGACATACAGGAAAATCCTGGAAGAAAACCAGATAATACCCATTACACATTTAAGAACAGGACAGAAGTCCACCTTTTTGCAGGGCACCCACCTCACACATACAACTAGAGCAGCAATGGAATGGTGCGGCCCAAAGCCCATTCATATGTTCAAATGACCCAATCAAAGTTCAGACCAACATTTGGTCAGAATCTGTCTTAAAAACTGATGTTCACAAAAAATGAAATAAAGTATAATAAAATATAGCATGACTGAACATGACCTACATTATTTTGCAAAGAATACTAAGCAAAAAATCAGTCTGTGGATGTGGAAAGCTAGTAGAGGTGTACAGTAAAAGACTTGTAACTGTAATGCCAGTAAAATATGTTTTTATCTTATTTTTTTTAACAAAGTATCAACATATATGGGGTCAATCCAAATGCACATTGCACTTTTCAGATCTCCATTTGTGTGTACTACTTTGTGTTGTTCTATCAAATTAAATTTTGATAAAGTACTTTGTGGCTTGTGTTTATGACATGACAAGATCAATAGTTATGAATGGTTTTGCAAGGCATCCTGTTTAATAAAGATAAACACATGAATTTGTACAGGTCAACTGATAAAAACAATGTTAATAAAGACGTATTTGCTGAAACTTTCCAAAAGTGAAACTTAAGCATGAAGGACAAAATAGACTACAAAAACTACCTCAATTAAATCTGTAGTCGGTTGAATCACTTCACTAAAACTCATGAAAGCACATATTCTACACCAAGTCGAAAATACAGGTTTTAATGAAGTACACCAAACAAACTACATTGACGTTTTAACAGTACGCACTTCAACAGCAATGAAAACACTAGGTTCATTTCCATAACTCATTCAGTCTTAAACTCCTCATACTAGTTATATAGATTTAAATATATAACATATACATGCAAATATCAACATATTCTTATTTGATGATATATATTGAGTTAAATTATGAAACACCTGTCTAAAATGTTTTGATCTCCTACTTTTCTTTGTTGTTTGGTTAGATTATGGTGGAAACAATACAGATAATGGCAACATATATCATATTTTTTACACAAGCTATGCAAACCGGAGGAATTACCCTATGCTTCTCTAATCAAGTCAAGGTTTTAGCAAATCTTTTGTACTCATAGTCCCTTTTACAGTTTGATAGGAGGAAAGCTTAATTCTAGCTTGGATACAGACATGACAGGAAAGGTTGTGTTCAAAATCAGTTTGGTGCCTTAAATACACAGTATTGTCAGCGCTTGTAAATAACCTTCTTCCCATTTGTATACATTCTATGAGTCGGAGCAGCAGAAAGCAAGTCTAACTCCTGTTAACATTGCATGAGTAAATGCTCTATTAGTCTTAGGCTTGGCAATACTCAACCACCAAATAAAACTTTATAAAGAGTGACGAGATAGCCAACTCCTGTCAGTGCAGCTCCACAAAAAATTTCTTGTGATAGAGGAGCAAAAGGCTTGAAAATGATTCATAATGTATACTGTCTATGATGGCGATGATTAGATCGAGCAACAGCCTCTGAGTGCTGCACTCAGTCACTCAGGCTGTGAGACGTTGCGGGTAGAGCCATTGACAGGGATTATGCGAGGTTAGTTATCTCTAAAATGTTGGCAGGTCTTTGAAATGCAGATAACAGCAAAGCTGCAATCACAAAAAAAACTGTGGCAGGTGGGGACTTGTCAAACTCAATGTAACATGGGCAAAGTGGATAAGAACTGTGACAGCTGAACCATTTAACAAGCATACATGAGGGCAAATTGAGGGGTCACAATTAACTTTTCCCTCATACCAAATGCAGGGATGGGGAATGAAATTGAGAATGTGGTGTTTGGTTCTATCTTTTGACCATTTTTCATCAGTTTACATTTGAATTAGTGAAATGTGCATGTGGATATTGTGCCCCCTACTAAAGTCTACTTAGTCTCCCCCTCCGAGACGTCTTCTCGGCTAAACTTGTGGCCTCATGTGGAGTGATTCTGGAAACAACATGGGTATGTTGTGGTGAAAACTAGAGCTGGGCCAAAATGTGAAACTCTCAATTTGCAGGTATAGCCAATTTCCAACCCTTATCTATGATCATGAGATATGGATCCTAACCAAAACAGCAAGAAGTACCTGCAAACACGGCACTCAAATGACATTTGGCTGACTTTTTCACAGTGAAGCGAGGAACTCTGTCATGCAAGGGGTCTCTAAAGAACAGAGCTCCATCACATAATGGGAGCTTGGAGTAGAACATCTCCTCTGGATCGAAACAAGTCAGCCGTGGTGGAATGGGCAATCCATCCCTTTTGGGGTTTTTCCAGACATGTGGACTGTTCAGTCCTCTCAGCCTGAGAACACCATAGGATACCCCAAAATGAGTAAGAGAGTATTGCAGGGGGAGAGGAAAGTTATGATTTCCTCCTGGACATGTAAGCCTCCCATAATCTGCTTCCCCGGATGAGTGGAAGAGGATGGATGGATGGATAAACTCCTTCCTTACTAAATTATACCATGTGTGGTAACAGATGTGTTCTGCACCGAAGTATGAAAGTGCAAACAACACCAAATAATTCCATTATGTTCTTTAAAAAAATGTCTAACACATCCACTGTTATCCATGATATAACTACATACTATTCAGTCTGCACTAAACCACATCCTTTACCACACAGAACAATCCTCCTTCCCTTCTCCATTCTCTATACAGAGACATCTTGTGTGTTGACCTGGTTCCAAAGAAAAAGGAACACTTATGGCTTGTGAAGCCTGTCATCCTCCTCCCTCTCCTCTCACCACCCTTTTGCAATAGAGCCACTACAAGTGTATATATATCATTTATTAAATCTGACATTGCACTTGGGTAAATGTAGGATCCTAATGTGTGATGTGTTGTCTGAGACAGCCGGCCAGCCACTTCAGCACGCCATGCTCCATTAGGCTTTCACTCTGGCTCACGCAGAACATGGAGTAGCTAATACAAAGCATCAGCAGAACCGAGAAATGTACTAAGGCAGCCACTGCTACCAGTATACAACCTGTGTCTTACCGCCGGCTGAGGAAGCAAAAGTTTTGCTGGTGTGACATGGCTTTCCTGTGAGATTTTCTTGAGCGCTATAACAGAGTTGTTTACATCTTGGGCATTTTTTTTATGCGAAGCGAACATATGCCAGCCAATAAGAATAGATTCCAATTCAATCAGCTAATGGAAAGGCAGCTCTTTACTCTCCCCGCAGCCCCCCATTGCCACCTCCTGCCTGCCACCAGCTCAGTTCTCCCAAAGCAACACATTCAGTACACTCTGAGTATGTACCGAACAGTATAATGGTTTAGCCATTAGGGCTACATTTAAAGCCCGCCAGCAGGTCCTAGGCATTATATTTGGATGTGGCCATTCATGCTAACATATTAAGCTGAATACATGGGAGGGGAGAGCTGAGCGAGGAAGTGTGAGAGAGGAAAACACACAAGTAGGAACTAACAGCAGGGGAGCAAACCTAAAATGAATTAAAGCTGTTGTGCCCGGGAATAATCTACATTTCCTCGCTTGCAGGGGAATAAGAGCTATGCTTAAGGATATCGGGGACTTGTTACAATGTCTTAGTTGGAATGTTTCCGTTAAATAGTGATGCATTTGACATGTACAAATTCAGAAAAGGTCTTTGTAAAACTAACACTATGTGTACAGCTGGACTGTTCAAAAAGTAATCCATGGATGGAGCTTTGACAATGCCCAACTGAATAAATGGAATAACAATCTAAATCTATGCCTTTCTGTATTTTTGATCCGTGCATTAGCTCAAAAGTGGAGCTTTATTTGTAAATCAGCGTGGTCATCTTGTTATTATTCCCAGGTTGTCATGTTTCTTCCTGTTAAAAGGGAATTTTCCTTTCCACATGCACGCTCAGTATGAGGAATTGCTGCAAAGTCAACGACACATATCAAATGACTAGGGATTCAAGTTATTGAATTATGAGGTAATCTAAAGTTCATTGAGCTTCTCAATTGACTAATGATTAATTGATATGAGGCCATTTTCTTAATAACCTTTTGTATCAAGAGGCTCTTTCCATACCATTTTTTTTACAATATACTGTAGATATATAAAAAAGTCCCTCATCATTATATTTTAACAATATTTTTGTGCCACCCGTGTTAAGCACTGACTGAATAAACAAAAAATTGTTTTCTTACATGTTATTAACTTAGACATAGTTTTAAAATATAACAAAACAGGAACACATTAGTTTACTGAATAGAAAAAATATAATAAAATAAATTATTGAAACACTTAGAAACACTTATAATACTCACCAAAGCTCTCACCATCAAATCATGTTTTTTGGCATCATGTCTTTTTCTATCATTTTACAAATGTCTTCGGAGGAACTCCCTCTGCTCTTCTGTTGTCACATCCTTTCCTTCCAATCAGTAAGTTTTGGTTGATAAGTTGACACTGCTCTGCCATGCAGCATGGCTAAATGGGCAATATTAGGCGTAAAGGTAAAGTGGACAATTTCTTCTGAAAATATAGGTAAGAAAAACCCAAATGCCTTTTTGAATAACTGCTCGCATACGCAAGACCATCTTAACTGCTCTTCCGCTCCTCATGGGGATCTCCCAAACACAATAAGGTGATCCCCCCGGAGCCCGAAGCCGGAAAAAGACAACTCACTATGCCTTTAAGGAGCTTGTTGAATGTTTATATTTAAAAACAGAGGTGCATAAAGTGCATTTAGATCTTTTTGGTCATTAAACAGTGTAAAATAATTCCACACCAGACCCAGTCTGGACCACTTCCCGTTCCTGTCCTGGCATGCCTCTGACATGATTATTTCTATCAACTACTGTGGTTTGGCTGCACTTAAATATGAACAGTGGCGCCCTCTTCTGGATGGCAGCCATGCAACAACAACGAAAGAAGCGAATATCGGTTAATCCAATGAAACATTGATCGGATGAAACATCAATCTAATATGCCATTATTCAACAATTAATTTTAAGTCGATTGTTTGCATCCCTATAAGTGACTGTCACTACAAGCTCAACAAGAAGGAGTGAAGGCGGCAAGTCAGTGACTCGATGCAATCTGCTGGGTTTCCTTAGATAGAACACTTTTTAATCAATTTTAATAATAAACTGAACTTGACTGCATTGTTTGAAAACTAGGATCAATTTGGAATTCATGTCTATGTTATTTAGAAAATGTCTGCATGATTCAAACGGTCAGCTTTTTTGTTTTGTTTTGTAAAGTGCCTTGAGACGTGTTGTGAATCAGTCCTATTTAAATAAATTGAAACTGAATAAAAATATTACCGCACATAGCTTGATTCTAAGTGAACATTCCCCACCTTTCACATACGTAAAGGTTATTCATATGCATAAAATAGTATTATTAAATAACCAGTAATGAAATATAAATGATAAACAGCAGCTGAATTATGTTTTACCCTGAGTTCTTCAGGAAAGCTGGAAATGTTTAACTGAATTCAAGATACCAGTAACTGGAATACTATGTGCTGTGTGAATAGTATGCATACAGCTTTCAGAGTGCATTTCATCCCTCCTCTCACCACATCCCCTTTACCCCTGTAGTCCTATAAAACACATCCTACATTACACACCACACTGATTCAGACACTAAAATAGTCCTGCTATGGCAAGGGCGAAGAGATTCATTGGCTTTTTGGGATGAGAGAACCCGGTGATAATGGTGGATTGGGGAGGAAATGCATGTGCGGGTTTCGGTTTGCTGGTGGATTGTGGGTCTCCCTGTGATGCTTATTATCCCAGCTGTGTGTAACAGTGCCCCTGTGGGTGCTGGCATTTTCCACCGAGTTAGAAGAAGAGCTCTTTTCTCTTCCCAGAGGGGACCTGTATAGGCTCTCTGATTCTCTTTCTCCTAAGGCTGCTTTAGCAGCTTCAGGAAGGCTCTCAGCATGGAGACTCTGCCGCTGTGGTTGGTTGCCTTTTAATGACTCTGCTGGTTTAGACATGCAAATAGCACTGAAGTGGAGAAAGGGCCTGAAGGGACACTGCGGCATGTGAATGAAATGCAATATCCCAAGTTTTAAGGCTTTAATATGGGACTGATTCTAGAGGATGAATGGATAAATGGAATATCTTAATTGAATGCCAACAAAAGTAGTGCTCATCATGAATGATATCATTACGTAGTTATTCCATCGTCCTACAAGAGGTAGACATCACCTTCATGTAATGCAGATTCTTCATGCTTTTAAAGGGCTAGTTCAGAAGTTTTGAAGTGATTTTTTTGTCATAATCAGTTAATATTTTTCTTGTTGTGGGTAACTCTATTGGTATCTTGATTTAGTTTACATTCAGATTAATCATACCTAAGAAAATAATTGTTTATTTATTGATTTTTATTTAGGCAGGTAATCTCATTGAGACTGGTTACAACAAGTCAAGTGAGAACTTTAACACCAACACAAGACATCCGTTACATCTATTGCTAATTTTTTAGAGAATGAGTACTTTTATGTCACACTGTATCTCTATTAGTCAAACTACAGTATGATTCATCGTATCAAACACGTTTAAAGAGTAATATTACCATAAAAACAAATATTATTCCATAACACTAAAACAACTGCATAATCTACAATGGTGTAAAAATTCTTAACATTTTTTACACAATTGTATAGATAGTATTGTAAACTCTAGCTATGTGTTTAAGGTTTTTCAATGTTTCCAGCTGCTCTCATGACTATTCCAGCAGCCTTGGGCACAAAAGCTAAGAGCTGCGACACCAAAGATTTTAGTTCTGCACTTTGGAAGAACTAACAGCTGTTTGCAAGTGGTATTTAGGGTCCAAATTCAGTCACACGCTGTAAGCATTTTAAACGTGTGTTGTACTGGTAGAAAATAGCACACTGGAATGCCAGTAAAACCATTGCCCAAATAGGAAAAGATAAAAAAAAAAAATCTTGTCAGTGTACCTATGCAGATGGCAGACAATCATTTGTTCAAAAATAAACAGTATCAAACAGTATCAGAAGAAAAATAGTTAATTTTCTTCCACAGAGAGGAGCAAAATAAATAGAAAGAAATATGTGTATAAGTAACATAAAGTAGAGAATTTTGAAACATGGTGCAACAAATGTTTGGAAGGTTTTGTTTGAAAATCAACGTGTGCCAACATGATATTTTTAGTATGCCCCTTTTAATAAGGCTTGCGGCAACACACTGGCTAAACATCTGGAGAGTTGCACAGATTGAAGAACCTGAGCTTTTGCAGGAAGTCAAGCAACATTTTTACAGAAAATGTATAACTCTTTTTATAAATATATTTTTAAAGTGATTTAAATTTCATTTATTCTAGAAATTTGTTTTCCAAAATTTTAATATATGCCAGATGTCTGCAGATACTGAATTTTGATTAATACTGACAATGCTAAAATGAAACAGTATGTAGATAGCATTATAGACTTTAGCAAAAGAGCTGTGCACACCTTTGTCCGTTATATTCTCACTAGGTGCCAGATAATTGGGTGTAGATTTGGCTCTCTTATTTACCAAACAATGTCAACACTTTCACTTTAGTAACCTTATGAATTCACTCAAAGAAGATTCTAAGCATGGCTGCTGCAAAATTATAAGTGTTCCTTCTTGCTTGTATTAACTGCTTTGTGCATGTATCAAATAATTGTGCTTTGTGTCAGTTTTATATTTATAACGGGTTGAGACCAGCTTCCCCCGTTTCTGTTCTTTTCTATTGCGGCACGAGTGGAGGTGTTGTGCAACTTGTCTTCCTCAGTTATTCTGATTGCAAGTTCATTCAAATAGTGTCGTCATTAGGGTAATTTAGTCACATTGGATCATCTACATTTACCATAGACTAGGAATGCAAACCACTAAATGATGAGTGTTGGATAAACACTATTTTCACAAAAGAAGTCTAAAAAGTAAGTATTAATTTTAAGTATTAATTGTAATCTTCCAATTAACACCTGATGCAATTCAAATTCCATAATATGTGGATATGCATAAGATGATTTAAAATCAATCCCCCGGAATATGCTTTAGATGCAAGAAGTGAGTAAAAAGCCATTTAATGTCAGACACTTCAATACTAGGCTACATTGCACTAAATGAAATGTATCTCTTTAACATCCTTTTACATGATTACATGATGCTTTCCTCTACGCTTTCTGTTCATCCTTTTTTTGTGGTCAGCTTTTTTTTGAGAGCCCTCTTCTGTTTTCCTCCTTGTTTGTCCTGTACCTTCCCCTGTGATTTATTGTGATGCTTTTGCATGTTTTTCATACCCCTCCCTGTCCCTGTTCACCTTTTTTGCTTCTTCTACTGGTTCTTGCTCCTCTCTTGTCTGTTTTTTTTTCTTTTGCCCCTTGCTTGCCTGTTCTCTTCTCAGTTTCTCTCTGCTGAATGATTTTCCTTCAGTTTCCTTTGCCCATCTTGGTTGCAGTTTTTCTAGTTGCTCTGCTTTTTGGGCTCACAAAAAGGAACAATATGTTACAATTGGGACTACTATGCATTGAATGCATTACTTCTAAACATTGTCTTTTTAAAAACTATGGATGTTGTTTCAACCTCCCTTCTTAAAATAACTCAGATAGTGGCGATGTTGCACTGATTTTCGTTGTGCACTTTTCTATGGCTAAAAGGGCAGATAAATTGTTGGGAAACGAGTTTATATTTATGCACTACATATCAAAGAAAAACTTAAAATGAAGCTTACATGATCCCCATTTAACTCTGTAATTCATGTAATCTGAAGTTACAATACAGTATACTACCAGTAATGTTACACTAAAAATAACTTATTTGCAAGTTTGGCACTACCTTTTGTCTTTTCGACATTTTTAAAACTGAACAAACAAACTGTCACAATCTGTTGGACTATTAGTTTAGTTTAATAGTTTTGGTCTGTATAACATGTTTTTCTGTGTTTTTCCTCTGTGTATTTCTAGTTATTCTTGGGTAGTTTTGTGTGATCCCTGCTTTTATCAAGTACTTTCCTTTCTTTCCGGTACTCACCTATATAGCAGTCGGTGATCATACACCATTGTTCAATCACTACATCATCAGATCCTCTGTTGTTACCACCAGTCCATGCCTGATGTAGCCCTCATCTTCTGTTTTCCTTCATCGTCTCTGCCTTCTGTTTTACCAAACAACACCATCAAATAAGACAGACATCCCCATGTGGGTGCTCCTCAGAACTTTTTCCTCTGCACCACTTTTATTTAAACATCGCTCCCCCCACAATTGAATTTACAGAGTATTACAACATCTTATGGTTTAACGGTTCATTTTGCAGCAGTATTAATGGCATTCACATGTAGCTGACATTTTCAAATACACAACTAAAACAGAGACAAAAAAAGAAATGCTCCATGCCAGAAAACATCAAATGTCTCTTAAAATATTTAGGAGAAGGTAACAATACGAAACCCCTCCCACTGTTTAAATTTAATGTTGAATACATGTTATTTCAATGTGTGGTATAATTTTTCATTGCTGGTTTAAAGAAAAAAAATTACCCAGAGGAAAGAATTACTGTACACGATCCTTCTCAGACCTCCTGCTTTCTGGTGCTCATCTACCGATTCTCAAGGGATCTCACCACAGGGGACTTTCTTTGTCTTTCCCTCTCATTTTCATCATCTACTTCATCATCAGCTTTCTTTCTTCCATCTGATATTGCTGACTCCAAGAGATGTCGTAGTGGGAGTAGTAACCCACTAAGGGGCTGGCACCAGTGATGCAGATGGCAGAATGTTGCTTGGTGCACTTTACCAATGAGACCAGGTGTTTCACTGCTAGAAACATGCATTTATAAAAGAATTGTGGGATGAGAGATGCAAAACTATTTAACTGCTAAGCGTGTCAAAGGTGCAGCAGATCTAACATCTGGTGTGCTTTTGATATTCATGCCCTTCTAGATTTAGTAGAGTATTTTTTAAACATAAACATCCAGAAAGGCCTTAACTCGCTGACTAATTGGTTGGTAAGTAGAGCAATGATAACAACCCAAAGAGGTGAAAAATACAATCTCCCTGAATGTCAAACTCTACCTTCAGAACCAAAAGAAAATTATTCTTTGTAAATGGTAGAAGTTTGGATGATCATATGATGCTTAATACAGATGTTTTCCATTGAACATTTGTCAAACAAGTTTTCCTTTTTATCCACAAATAGTCTCTTATTTTATTTGGCATTTCAGTTGTTATAATTACATTTGTGATTTTTAGCAGATAATGAATACAGTTTAAAAGAAAATCATCAATTGAGGTTAATCTAAAGAAAAGGCATCTCCTGTTGAAATATTTTTCAGACATGTCCTTCACCCTAATGGGAAAAATGTGGCAAAAGAAAATTTTGACATTGATATGTCAGCAAGCCATAAGAAAGATTCCAAAACAATCTCACGTAGTTCTTCTGGTTGAAGGAGTTGATGAAAGTAGAAGATAACTAGTTTGTTTAAAAAGCATCTTTCACTGAGACAAAGTCACAAAGGCTGTACAACAGAAGTCACACTGATGTTATACATGGTATGAAGTAGTCTATACACATTGACATAAATGCCCTAGATCTGCTTGGGAGACCATGTCTTGTATTTTATAAGTTTATAAGTAAGTAAACAAAAGAAACACGATCAAGAAATAGATATGATGTGTGAGTCAAATGTAACTCCTAGATTTTTCATATTGGATTTTTGTTACTGGGCAAAAAGAAGCAATTGTCTGATAGATTTTACAAAGCTGGTCAGTAGAACTATTATCAAAGTCTTATTTTAATTTAAAACCAGAAAATGGCTGGAGAGCCAGTCAGTGATCTGTCACTCAAAAACATTGAATGAAGGTAGGCAGCATATCCAGCTGGTGCAGTTTAAAATATACAGGACTGTCTCAGAAAATTAGAATATTGTGATAAAGTTTTCTGTAATGCAATTAAAAAACATGAAATGTCATACATTCTGGATTCATTATAAATCAACTGAAATATCGCAAGCCTTTTATTGTTTTAATATTGCTGATTATGGCGTACAGCTGAAGAAAACTCAAAAATCCTATCTCAAAATATTAGAATATTTCCTCAGACCAAGTAAAAAAAAAAATTATAACAGCAAAACAAAATCAAACATTTAAAAATGTCCATTAATGCACTCAGTACTTGGTTGGGAATCCTTTTGCACAGATTACTGCATCAATGCGGCGTGGAGGCAATCAGCCTGTGGCATTGCTGAGGTGTTATGGATGCCCAGGATGCTTCAATAGCGGCCTTTAGCTCATTTGCATTGTTGGGTCTGGTGTCTTTCAGCTTCTTCTTCACAATACCCCACAAATTCTCGATGGGGTTCAGGTCAGGGGAATTGGCAGGCCAATCAAGGACAGTAATGCCATGGTCAGTACACCAGTTACTGGTGGTTTTGGCACTGTGGGCAGGTGCCAGATCTTGGTTGTGCAGCGTTTCCTGCCACATTTCCCCCTTCCAACACACTTTTTGTGAATGTGCTTTGAAACTGCACTCTGTGAACAGCCTGCTCTTTGAGAAATTTCTTTTTGTGTCTTACCCTCCTGATGGAGGGTGTCAATGATGGTCTTCTGGACAGCAGTCAGATCAGCAGTCTTCCCCATACTTGTGATTTAGTTTACTGAACCAAGCTGAGTGTTTTTCAAGGCTCACGAAACCCTTGCAGGTGTTTCGAGTTAATTAGACGATTCAAGTGATTAGTTGAATAGCCTACTAGTATACTTTTTCACGATATTCTAATTTTCTGAGACAGTCCTGTACATACAATTGGATGTCATCTGCATAGATGTGATGGGAGATACTGTATCAGAAGAACGAATAATTATAGCTAATGGAGGAATATATAAAGAAAATAAGAATGAGCCCAGAATTGGTCCTTGTAGAACTCCAAAGGTTAGAGAAGCACAGTCTGAGGAGAACTTGCCCTTCTTGATGCAGAATGTCCAATCAGATAGACAAGAAGATAACCAATCCCATGCAGAGCAAGGACTATTTGACAAAGTTGCATGGCTGACGGTATCAAAGGCAGCGATGAGATCAAGCAGAACCAACACAAATTTTTTTCCTGCATAAGCAGTCATTAGGAGATCACTGTAAAGTTTTACTAAAGCAATTATTTGTGAACAATTATTTTTATTTTTCAACATAACTTCTAGAGAACTACGGCTCAGTGGGAAGTATTCTGCTAAAGTTTTTACTGTCAGATCAAAGATGCAGGTCTTAATTGAATGAGTTTATATTACGGGATTCACCTCAGTATCCACCGCAAAAGTATATTGTGACATGTGTGGCCATAAAAAGGACAGTTTCTTGATAAAAAACTAAAATACAGTCTGTGTTCTGATATTACCAATACTTCCATTTTTTCCCCTTTTTTTAATCATTTAATAACAGTCAATGTTACTGAAAAATAGGAGAATATGAAAGTATACCATGATTTATGAAGAAATTATACTGATGCAGTATTTGATGCAAGTTGAATGTATGAGCTCGTTTAAAAATAAGAAACCATGTTAAAGGTATAATGATATTGGTATATTTTACTATTTACATCGTTTATAAACCTTTTGAATGTTCAGGGTTTGATTACTTAGACAGTATTTGATATGGGTGTACTTGGAAAATATCAAGTGGAAAAAACCCCAATATAAAATTTTATCTCGCCCTAATAGTTGGGCGAGATAAATTTGGAATGTGATCATGAAGAGCAAACCATAATAATTTAATTATAGTCATGATTATTTGTCTAGTAGTGTCATAAAAACTGCCAACATCTTTAGTTTGAATTTTTTAGAGCTAAGTGAACACTTTCCCCTGAGGGCAAACTACTTTTTATCATAGCATTTAATGTGCTTTCTTACAAATTTAGCATTTCTAAGAGCTCTTTCTCTTTACCAGTGATTTCTAATGGAGTCAAGCTATCACAGCTTTGTCCGTTAAAAATATTTATTGTTATTGGCGGATCAAGTCTTTAAAACTATTGTTATGATTCAATATTCACATTGGTAAGGTATCTTCTGAAAAATAATGGTGTCTGACCAAAACAGTCAGTTAATATAAAATATGGACTAGAACAAAATGGTTCAACGTGTCCTTGACTGATCCTCATAATGAGAGCACAGTTGTTTTGTTTTTTTCTTCTTTTTATGTTGCAAGGTCACAAAGTAACACAATTGCCTTTAATTTTTGGGTAGACATCTGCCCTCATTTGCACCAATATTATCTCCTAAATTAATTCTTAATTCCTATTTTTTAATTGCAATGGTCTTGTGTTTGTTCTGAATAAATGAATGTAGAATCATTAAAAAGCTGCTAACACAAGGTCTGCTTGTGAACAGGGTCAGTCGAATGTTTTGAAGTCAGTTGAAAGGAGTATTATATTATAGTATGCATTAATCAAGAGGCAGGCTGCTTAACAACTGTCACTGTTATTGCACTAAAGAAGAAAAAAACTCAGTGCCCTTTCTTCATAAGAGTAATGAAAATAAATCAATCACACATAATTAAAAGAAATATACTAATTGTTCTCTTTAGAAATGCTTTTGAGGTGTCATAATTGTAAGTGATTTCATACTGTGACAAAATATTGGAACAAAACTATCAAAAATGTAATGGTTACTAAATTAAATGTAGAAAATTAGCATTTAGTTTTTGTGCAAAGACCAAATGTCCAAACATTTGCAACACCAATGTGGTAGCACATCAAGACATTGAATTAAACTGAATTAACACCAGAATTTAGTTTTAAATTCAGACATTTTCAACATACTGACGTCCAACCTATCAGATTATATTTAATCAAAAATCTCTGGTAGAAATGTTTTTCACTTTTTCAAATGGTATTCGTTTCCATATTCTGTTTTGTTTCAGGTAAGTAATTAAAAAATGTATTAGCTTCTAGCACACGTGTGATTATTTTCATTCCCAACCATGGTTTGATTAGTTTACATACCCTGAATGTTTTATATCGTTTTTTTCATACTAAAGGTGATGTGAAACAGGGTGAAGACAATGAACAATACTCGGTCAGATGGAGTTAAGTCTCAGTTTTCTGGTTTGACACTTTTTCAATCACTGTCTACTCCCTCTTACTTAATTCATATGTTTCTAATTAAGATGCTAATTCAACATTTTCATATTTTCTACATATGTTTGCAGTTTTAAAATAAAAAAGCATTAAACATTCTGTTATCTGCTTGACCTTTAACCCTGCAACAAGATCTGGGATACGTTAAAGTTGACGGATGAATTGATGGATGGATGTTATCGAAAGTAGTATCTAGAACATACCATCAAATAGTATTGTATTTAATAGCTGTAGCATTTCATGATAAAGTATTGTATATCATAGCTTAGCATAGAAGTAGCTTAGTAGTAGTAGTACCTTTACATAGTAGTAGTTAATATACTTCTGTCTGATATGAAATTGAATAATTTTAAATATGACACCTTTATTTTTATTTTGTATTTTTCAGTTTTAACCTCATGACTGGATCAGCGACTTCCTCACCAACAGGCCCCAGGAGGTGAGGATAGGGAAATGCACATCTGCCCCATTGATCCTCAAAACTGGACGACAGGGCTGTGTCCTCAGCCCTGCCCTTTTCACCCTCTTCACCCTCTTCACCCATGACTGTTCTGTTATCCACTCCACAAACACAGTGGTGAAGTTTGCGGACAACACCACTGTTGTGGGTCTCATTTCCAATAATAATGAGGCCCATTACAGAGAGGAGGTCCGCAATCTGACACAGTGGTGCTCCAGGAACAACCTCATCTGGAACTCCAGCAAGACCAAGGAGGTAATAATGGACTACAGGAGGTCCAGGAAGACTGAACAAACTCGACTCTGCATACAGAGGGTGGTAGTGGAGCATGTGGACAGCATTATACATCTGTTCTGACCTCTCCTGGTCTGTAAACACATTCTACCTAGTGAAGAAGGCCCAATAACAGCTCTTCATCCTCAGAAAAATGAAACGGACTGTACTTTCCACCAAGCTACTAAAACCTTTTACATTGCTACCAGCGAGACCAAGACCCTTTGCTGGTATGTACCCCCTTAAACCATAATAATGCAATGTGATTGGCCGACCCTCGACCTACAGCAGTTTACATCTCAATAAACTGTTTTTTTAACACTATCTGATCTTGGCAAGGTCTGGCTGAGTTCTGGATACCCTGTTTCCAGTCGTTACAGGCCGTGACCAATTGAAGTCTGTTGTACTCAACTAGTCATGTACCTACCATGACCAGGCTAGTCCTGATGGGCAGTCCCAACAAGCAAATTGAGTCAATGATGTCATTTGATGAAAATTGTTTTTGATTTTACACCTTGTAAAAGTATCCTTGAAAAGGGGATTACCTAAACTGTTCACTGAAGGCATTCTATCAGCAAACCCAGATTGGGAAAAAAGTTGTTTGTTATTATTTGATTATTAATTTGTGGGTCATGCTCTGATAAGGCAACCAGTTGCAGCTAAATAGACCATGCACAATACCATTAAAAACAAAAACTAGAAGACAAAGAGCCCATAAAGAATGAAAACAATAGAAAAAATAGAACATAATCCAATGCGGAATGACTTTTCTTACTTTCCAAACATTCCCACTGTTAAAAATATTATCTCTATAAAGACAAATCCTGCATGACCTATCGTGAACTTCTGTTCTGGTAAAGTGGAATTCATTGTCATATTTATTGCTGTCTAATAAAAGTTTATGGCCATGCTCAAAATCTAGAGAATTATTCTACACCAAATGAATTGAGAAGCATTCTCTGCAGTGCATCGAGGGAACTCCATTAGCTTCAGAGGTTCAGTCTATATTTGTGAAGGGAAGACAGGATGGTGAAAGTGACTTAGCTTGTTAGAGCAGCTGCCTGCACCCCTGATGCATTTACATGCATAATACATCTCTGGCCCATCTTTCATTCTCTTGTCTAAATAGGAAGCTTGGCCTCGCGACACACAGAGCAGCATGGGGACAGGCTGAGCTGGCAGGCCTTGGCAGTGGACACCTTGGATCCATCTAATATATGCCTGCACTCGGATCCTGTCAACTTTGACTAGCCTCCCAGATAGGGGATGAAATATATCAAGAGGCTGACGTTAAAGAATTTAAACATGCAGTGCATTAAATAAAAAGTATACAACATTAAACATTATTGTGCAATGATTAAAAATGGTCTGTGTCAAAGGAGGACTAGCCTTATAAAAATGCTGATTATTTCCATAAGTGTGACAGTTTAACTGTCAGCTGCAACAATAACCATGTTTATTATTATGATACAAGACAAAACAGAACAAGTATTGAAATAAGATTTGAAACTGACAGTGAAATGAAAGATAGTGGACCAGGAGCCAAGATGTTCACTTATGAAATAACTCAGCCTAAGCATAGAGCTATTAAGGAAGCACTGCCCTTAATTAGATGAAGACGTAAAGTCTTTAGATGAGTCGATAAGAAGCAGGCAACTAATGCGATCTCCAGCAGATTGAAAAGCATTTAAGGCAAAGTACCGTTGACTGCTCAAATGGGATTGCAGCCACTGCTTCGTCCCATCAGCATTTAGCTGTTCTAACCCCAGCACTTCAGCTGACACAAGAAAAAATTACTGACCCAAGGAAAAAAAAAGATTATCGATGGGCAAAGATGGCCTTTTAGTAAGTGGGTTTATTCTGTGATCAGGACCACAGAGAAGAACAGCAAATAGCTCTGTTCATCTTGTGTTAAAGCTATGATCTGCAGGGAACTGGGCCCACCTTCAAAAACCTCTAAACTACGTAGCAGCAGCTTTTATCACATAACAGACCTAAACCTCATCTTAACAGCAAGAGGTGGCATAAGACTCTGAAAAAAAAGAGGTGTCCAAAATTCCAGTTGGAGGCTCTTGAAATCATTTTGTGTGGCCCCCAATTGAAGTTCAAGAGTGACACAAGTTTGGCCATCAAATGGACCTGATGCAGATTAGTCAAGAGACTTTATTGTCATTATGAAACCATAATTGAATTTTTGGTGAGAGACTGCCTCAGAATATACATACACATACACATACATACGCAGACCTAAAAGAAAACCACTTACAGAAAAGCGAAAACTGAGCATTCTTGGAGAAGAACTTCAAAAATGTAAAAACACTCCATGCTCCACTCCTCTCAGCCACCATCCAGTCATTTTAGTCACCTCCCAGTCACCACTCAGCCCCTTAATCAGCTCCACCTGCTGCTGCATTCAATTAGTCTCTACTCTGCTCACCTGTCACTCTGCCTATATATACCTTCTTCGTCCTACCACTTCCTGACAGACAGCAGCAAGTACAACCCTTAAAAAGATAGTGTATTCAAAGATAAGCTTTAAGAGTAATTACAGGAGCATTTGAAATAACTTCTATTGTAGCATTGGAAGTTGTAACTGGAGAAATGCCATTAGAAATCAGGAGAACACAATTGTTGTTAAATTACAGGGTCATGGTCAAGCTCAACCAACAAAAGAAACTTTGCAGCCATGCTGGGAAAGGGAGAGGAGAGAAACAGGAAGTTCTGGGTGGATAGTGCAACAAAAAGAACTTAAATCAAATTAACTGTAGTCCAACTGTACATTACCAGTAATCCCTCCTTGGATTCTTCCTGAAACTACAGTAGATTTTACAAGGTTGAAAAATAAAATGTAATCTTTATCATAAACTGATACAGGCATACACCAATATTTATTATGGTTATATTCAAATATATTCGGATGCATCCAAACGTTTAGGTGATAGGCTTGGTATTGCGTTTTATGTTCCAGAATTCAATGTCAAAGCAAATAAAAGAATAAATTATGACTTGTGTATATACTGGAGAAATGCTGCCAATATTGCTAGCTTTGCAATGGATAGAGGAAGTGAGACCATTTAGAGCAATTATCTGTTCAGATTCAAATTCATCACTAATCAGTATACAAAATAATTTTTCCGAAAGTATATTAGACATCTGGATTGAAATACAGCAAGTATTGTATCAAATTCAAATGATGGGTATTATTGTTACATTTGTGTGGGTACCAGCACATGTAGGAATGGATGGAAATGAAATTGCAGATAAGACTGCTAAGGAGGCATCAAAAAATAGAACCATTTATATGATGATTAACTTAAGTAAGAAATAAATTAAAAGTATCATTAAACAAAGACTGAAGGAAAGGTAACCAAAGCAATGGAAAGAAGAGAGGAAAGGAAGAAAGTTTTATAGGATTCAACGGAAAGAAAGAAGGAACTTGGTTAGAAACCTTACTAAGGAGAAAGTTTGACCTGGTGGACATTCTGCAGAAGAATTCAGTGTTATCAATATTTATTGAAATATTTAACAATAACAGGAATTAGGAGGATTTATATTTTACATAAATATTTTGAAATACATAATGCCATTCTGACCAACACTTCTCACAAGTTGGTGGCGTCAATGCACACCGAAAAGAGGTTTGTCTATTGCCAATAAACATAAAAAGAACAACTCCCTGACAGATCGTCTCATCTTGTTTCACCATCTGCATGTTTTGTTTCCCCCAGCAACTTCTCTCCATTTTGCCTGTGTTATCCTTGGGACCAGATCCTTGCCCTGCCCTCGCTAGTCTGATTGAATTTGACTTTGGAAAGTGCCTTGAGATGACATGTATCATGAATTGGTGCTATGTACATAAAATGTTATTGAATTGAATTGAATAGTCTGCTTACTAGTGCTTGTGTGCACTGCCTGGAGAAAGGTTTCTCTTGGATATTTTGAGAAATGCCCTGCTATCGCTGGGAACATATCGATGGCTTCAAGTCTAATTCTGCTTACAGGTTCTGGTCAAGTCTGATTCTGCCTGCAGCTTTTTATCAAGTCTGGTTCTGCATGCAACTCGGGGTCAGTCTGGTTTTACATGGATCTCTGGGTCAGTCTGGTTTTACATGGATCTCTGGGTCAGTCTGGTTCTGCCTGCTACAGCACCTGCATTACAGACACTGGTCAACCTCTGCCTGCATCTCCTGGTCAGTTTCTGATTTTGTCTGCACACTTGGTCCGGTTCTGCCTGCAATCCCACCACCATCATCTGTTCTCCTGCCTGCCTACCTCGTCACCTTCTCTCTTTTAAAAATAAACTTTTTAAAAAGCAAACTCTTTGTCTGGCTATAATATCATTATACCTTTTGATGAGAACTGGGCTGGTGGTTTATTTGATTTTCAGTGATTTTAGAAGACTGCCTTCAGCACTTTAAATGGTAAATTTACCAATTCTACCCCCAGTTTTGCCTGTCATAACATCCAATTTGACTCAGATAATAAACACATCCCTTCTGTCAGGTGTATTATCCCAGCCCTTAAAAACAGCAATTATTAATAATTTGGACAACCTACTACTGCAGAGCTACAGGCCCATCTCAAACCTTACCTTCATCATTAAGATTATTGAAAAAGCTGTGTTTTAACAATTAAATACCTACTTAAAAATGATCAACCGCTTTGACGTTCTCCAGTCAGGTTTCCGTGCTCACGCTTGTCAAAGTGTTTAATGACATCCTTATAAATGCATATTGTGGAAGAACCACAGTGCTGGTATTATTGGACCTTAGTGCAGCATTCAATACTGCTGATCACTCCATTCTGTTAGAGTGCCTGGAAAATTGGGTCAGCCTTTCTGGTGCAGCACTCAACTGGTTTAAATTCTATTTAATGGGCAAGGTCTTTTTTGTGTCAATAGCTAACTTTACATCGGAGATTTAAAAAAAAGTTAAAAAAACAAAACAACTGGACTTTTAGTCAAGAGCAAATCCACACTTCTCCAGACATTTTGAATTGAGAAAGCTTTCTGGATAGCAAGCGAAACGTCTTCAAACTTCAGAAAAAAAGTCCAGTTGTTTTGTTTTTTAACTTTTTTTGGAATGACCATGACCTGGATCACTGAGAATCTTCACCAGCATTTTAGATCAGAGACCACAAAAATCACATGTGGGGTTCCGCAAGGGTCCATTGTGGGTCCCCTCCTATTCAATATCTACATGCTCCCTCTGACTCAGATTATTAAAAAAACATCAGATACCATAACTATGCAGACGACACACAGCTCTACATCACCATGTTATTAGGTGACTATGAACCCATTCAAGTGCTGAGTAGATGCTTAGAAGAAATTAATGCATGGATGTGCCAAAGTTGTGTAGTGATGGACTCAGACCTGAACCTCCAAAAACATCTAAAGACAATTGCAAAGACAGCCTTCTATCTTCTGAACAACCTTTCCAGGATTTAAGGACTAATGTCTCAGCAAGATCTGGAAAAAACTAATCCATGCCTTTATGTTTAGTCGAATTGATTACTGCAACTGTGTCTTCACAGGTCTGTCAAAAAAGTGGATCAGACAGCTGCAGCTGATCTAGAACGCTGCTGCCCTTTTCCTCACTAAGACTAAGAAAGTAGAGCACATCACCCCAGTCCTAAAGTCCTTACTTTGGCTCTCTGTATCTCAGAGAATAGACTTCTGTATGTAAATCACTGAATGGCTTAGCACCTAAATACATCACAAACGTGTTATCAGTGTATCAACCCTCCAGACCACTAAGGTCTTCTGGCTAAAGTCTACTCTGCATACACAAAACCAGAAGCAACCGTGGAGAAGCAGCATTTAGTTTGTATGCTACACTCATCTGGAAAAACACTCCCAGAGGTCTGTAAAAGTGCTGAAACCCTGAGTTCCTTTAAATCAAGGTTAAAAACCTATTTGTTTAGTTGCCTTTAAATGTTAAAGTTAAAGTTCGAGTCCTAATAGAGTCCTAATGAGTCCTCTTATACTGTATCTGACCTGCTGCTACTATTCCAATGCAATGTGCTTGCCTCTGTAATATTTTTTCCTCTGTCTCTATAATGCTTTTATTTCCTCTGTTTTTTTGTTTTGTTTATGTACAGCAATTTGAATTGCCTTGTCACTGAAAAGTGTTTTATAAATAAACTTGCCTTGCCTAAATGGCCTGTGCTTGTATAGCACTTTAACAAGTCCAGAGGACTTGTAACACTACAGTCAGACATTCACCCGCTTACAGTGGTGAGCTACATTTTGTAGCCACAGCTAACCTGGGGGGATGCACCCTCCCATGATGATGGAAGGTCACCGGACCCTCTGGCAACAAGCAAAGCAGGTGGAGTGTCTTGTCCTACACAAGAGGTGAGACGGTCGAAGCAGGGGGTCAGATCAGGGGGTCGAACCGGCAACCCTCTGGTTACAGGACTAATTACCTAGGTGGGTGGGATCTGTGGCAATACTTCTAGCCCTTTTTTATAAATAAACTAAGCCCAGATCTGGTAAACGGCTCCCCACAATCCCCTGTGAAGTCCTCCTCTCCTGTGCCACGCAGCCCCCATACCACACAGCTGAAAGCATCCTGTGTCCCATGCTGAGATACAAGATGCTTTCAGCTGTGCCCCTATAACGTGGGTTGTTGCTGTTGATGTATACCTTGTGCTTTGCCTTCAGGATGCCCTTTTTAGCTCACTCCTAGCCCTGCTGTAGGTCTGTCTGTCTCCTGATCTGTATATTGCATCTTCAACAGGGTCCATACTGTGCTGTCTACCCATGGATTCTGGTTAGGACCCAAATCGTCCTTGTGGTTAGGACAGCATCAGTGCAAAAGTGAATATAGGACAGTACAGATGATGTCTGTTCCTCCATATGTGCAATACCCTGTGCAATAATACTGTTAAATAATCCTGTTTAATAAGCGACTTCAGCTGTATAGATATCTCACTATCTCACTGTTGCTCCCACCTGGTACCACTTAATGTAAAACGTTATTCCATTTGTATATAAGTCACCTGAGCATACATAAGTCACCCTAAATATCTGCTTTATTTCCCCTGTACTTTTTATTTTATTTTATTTTTTTATTTATGATACACTGTACATATGTGGACACACTGTATATACCTTATACCCTATGCACCTTTCCTCCTTTTGGCACCTTTCTTTTTGTTTATTAAGCCGATGTGTGACAAGTAAATTTCTCCACTGTGAGATCAATAAAGCCCTATCTTTTCTTATATCAGTGTCCTCTTTGAACAGTTCCCAGTCTGTGTTTTCAAAGCAGTCCTGTGAACCTGAGCAGGCCTCTTCAGTCCAAACTTGAATGGTTCTGAAACCTATTTGGGCAATTTACAGTCTTGTTGTATTTTTTATGTTGAGATTTTTACTGGCAAATTTCTATATCAAATGAAAAATGGTGGATACAACACAAAGTAAGGTTACTTTTAATAGCCTTATACTAATATCAAGATGAGAAGGGGCAAAAACATCCAGCAACTTTTTATTCAAAAACAGGCTTGGACACAACATTTAATTTAGGGTGCACCAAGGCCCTTGTGTACTTTTAACTTCATGATTTTGGTATAGATAGTTTGGATATCACTGGCTGAAAGGATTCATGCAGCACACCAAATGCTACCTTGCTAAACATTTGAACATTTAGAGATTTTACACATTAAAACAGAAAAATTTAACATACTTTCTTTTATGCAATAAACCAACAAAAAGCAATGCTAAGTTGTGAGGTGGAGAGAAATGGATATATATATATTGTTTTCAAAATGTTTTACAAATAACAACTTGTGTGTATGGTGTGGTGTGCATTTGTATTCAGCCCCACTATATCAATACTTTCTTTTTTTGATGTTTGTTCCTTGGTCTGCATAATTTGTCTTTTTTATACTTTCTAATAAAACTCTAAAGCTTTCACAGTAGTGCAGTATTTATACTGAATATAAATTACACAAATTTGGAATTAATTTACTAAGTGACTTCCAAAGAAAATTGGTTGTGCTTGACTATTTAAGGGTATATTAAAGGTGGGAGATGTCTGTCTGTCCACTCACAATCCGCTTTATTAGATTACCTGTTCAATTGCTCATAATATAAAAAGAGACCTGACAAACCACATAACAGGAATTTGATGCTTTTGGGTGACTTGATGTGGTAAAGATTAATTTCTAAAGATCAAACCAAGCATCAAAATGGGGATGGAGGATTTAAATAGTATTGACTTTGACGTTCTGTAGATGTTGTTGGATTGGCTGACATTAATTTTTCAGAAACTGCTGATCTGCTGGGATTTTCCCATAACCTCAGGTTTACAGAAAATGATAAGACACAGATACATTATCAAGTCTGCAGCATTTGTGTAGGAGAGAAATTGCTTGCTAATGTCAGAGGTTAGATGAGAATGGGGAGGCTACTATGTCGGAACGCACAACAAGTTGATGCCCGAAGCAGATGGGTAACAGCAGAAAGAGACCAAACTAGGTGCTACTCCTGTGAGCTAACAGTGGGAAACCTGGGGCAACTATTATAATAGGCTTGCGATATACGTAATAAATGATGGGGAAAAAGGTGCCTGGTCTGCACAGTGTCGATCGCAGTTGAGATATTCAGATAGCAGAGTCAGAATTTAGTAAAAGCAAAATAAAAGGATGAATCCATCCTGCCTTAGATCATGTTTCTGTTAGTTGTGGTGTTATTATGTGGAGGATATTTTCTTGGAGAACTCTGAGCCCCTTGGCAAAAATTCAGCATCTAAACAGGCACTGTGCACCAGGAGATACACACTCTTTAACATCCTGTAGGGGGTATGCTGGGAGGTTTTCACTAGTCAAGTTAGCATTTATCAAAAGTCTTGTCTGGTATTAGCATCTAGATCACATGATTTGGTTCAGGCTATCTTTCATCGTTTCGTCAGCCTGATCAGAAAACATCACGGCCGCCAGTGATGGAGAACCTGCTTCCTTGGGGGTAAGTAATCATATATTAGTCATACTTATTTTCAATAAAACAACAATATAAATTCCTAAAATTAATTAGGACATTTGTCTAAACATTCTGATAAAGAAAAAAATATCCAACTATGTTTGTGGTGTTACTTAGCAGCTATTGAAATGTATGTATCCCCTGAGATACATTGCCAGATTAGGGATAGAAATTTGGTCAATGTGCATTATTGAAAATTTTATTTCAAAATGGAAGGCATGTTAATAATTACTGCAGTACCAGATATTATCATGCACAGCTGTGCCCATTACAACAGTATAACTGTATTCTACTTAAAAATGTATTTATTTTCAAGCAGGGCATCTCAGCTAGGTCCTTTTTATGGGAAAAGAAAGCAAAGCACAGGAATGAGAGTGATAGAGGAGATCCCTGCAAGTTCTTCGTACTCTGAGTCAAACAGTGATGAAGATCAGGAAGTAATGTTCAGCCAGCATGAGATAGAGGCAGTGAGTGAAGGCAGTTCTGATGTGGAGGATGAAAGTTCTGATGAGGAGCATAACGAGATGGATCGCAGTTCCATGTCCAAACAAGCCAAGGGATTCAGGTGACAGTAGTTTTATTTAGGGACACTTATATGTGCAATCCATACAAATGTATGTATGTAGTAGTTGATGTAAGGTGAAAAAACACAAACCCTCTGTATGGTTGTGATATTTACTGAAATAACAACAACCAACAACCCCGAGACCCATGGTTGATGTCCGCCATGATCAAGTGGATCACTTTCCAGCTTTCACAGACAAGGGAAGGTGCAGGCTTTGCCCAGTAGGACAGACAACAATCTACTGCACAAAATGTGGTGTTCGTCTGTGCATCGTCACCGGGAACAATCCACGGAACTGCTTCCAATCGTTCCATAAAAAATGAAATATAGAAAGGAAATGAGGGGAATTGTTCATAGAGTTCCCACCATTATGGAAAACCTGGCCCCATAAAACTTTCTCCAGTGTTCAGTTGTGTATGCAAAATGAAATTGCTGTGTTGTTTTGTTTTTATGTAATCTTTAGTGCACAAAAAGTTAAATATGTTACGTTTTTGTGTCACTTTGTTATGAGATTACTAAAATTGGAGTATTGGTAAAAATGAATAAAATCAACTTTAAAAGTGCTATGTGTAATGTAAATGACCAAGGAATACAACAATGTATAATTTATCTTCATCAAATTGAACAGTAATATGTTTATCATTGGGGTTCTGTTTATACCTTAATTGGGCAACGTATCCTGGGAGATACAACTCATAAAATCCAAAATATTGAATATATATAAATTTTGAATGTGGAAATATTTCACTTAGGGCCTAAAGAGATGAGTTATAGAATTTAATTATTTTTTGCAACTTATTTTCCACTCCTGCCTGTTTAAGGGTTAAAACATCGCAGCCAAAATGTGTATCATTGCCAAACATGTTCAGCCCTTTATCAATGTTTAAAATTCCTAATGGCTACTTCAAGCGGATGTCACAAAGCTCTTAGGGTATAGCAAAACTGGTCTCTTGAATAAATCAGTGAGTTTGATGTACTCCATTGGGCTTCATATCAAATCTCAATCCAATTGATGATTGTTGTGATTTGGTAGAATCTGAGATTTGCATCATATATATCAACAAACCCGCAGCATTGGATGAGGCTATCATGTCAATAAATACCAAGATCCCTGAGGAATGTTTTTGGTACCTTTTAGACTTAATACCTTGAGGAACTGAGGCAGATTTGGAGGCAAACATGGGTTTAAACCAGAACTAAGAAGATGTACCTAATAAAGTGTCCGATTGTTGTATCTATATGCTTCTTGTTCTCTATTCTTTCTATGAATTTTATGAATGCACATGATAAATTAGCAACAATACACAACATCTAAAGAAAGAATTAAACACAATTTTAGGCAGTACAAAAATGTATGTGTCATGTTCTGGCCACTGTGCAGACTGATTTGTAATCTGTCATGTGCCCTCAGATAAACAGTAATAATCGTTACTAGAATTCTTCACATCATGATTTTTTGCATCAGTCACTAATAAAAAAAAAACATGGTATATCGTCACAGAGATTATTCTTTTTTTCTTTTATTACATTAGAGAAAACGAGAGTTAGTTTACATTTTTCCAGCGATGATCATCAGAATGAAGGTTAAGGCATATCCAACTCAAGATGAAAAGCAACATAAAAACAGGACAGTTCGGCTAAAACAGCTGACAAGCATGCAAATACATGTTAATTTTGTGATGTGTAAATCTAAGAAACTGTGCATCGGATAGAATAAGAAACTTGTTTATTGTCCCACAATGGGGAAATTGTGGCAGAAACACAGAATTACACATTAAGTCAGTGATGAAAAAACAGACAAACAGCTAGTATAATGAAAAGTTAGTTCTGAAACAACAAAGAATGAACTTATTATAAAGGCTAAAATAAAAGTAAAAAATACAACCACAGTAAGTATTGCACAGTTATTGATAATATAACAATATGCCATACCCAGGTGCAAAAGAAAATTCTAGTTAAACACAGGAAAGACATCAGCTGATTTATACAACCATTTGAGAAATAAATGCAATATGTATGATGGTACAGCAACATCTCAAAGTAGCTAAGGCGTGTGTAAGTGTACCTTAGCATCTGAAACAGTAATGAAAGTGATAGACATCATTAGTTGTTATCGATGCATGTCAATAAAAGTGTTATTGCAGTTAAAAAAAAAAACTATGTCATGAAATGTGGAGTGGAAGAATAGAAAGCAGTAATGAAGGACCAAATTCTAATATTTAGGTATGCAACCCACAGTGATGTTTGGAATTGTGATGAGCTCGAATATTGCATGGGAACATTTCCAGCAAACATGCCTACATAAATGAGTAATCAGATTGTTTACCCCTGATTTAGTGCTTTTAATGACACATTTACCAACAACCCTCTTTCTCCTGTTTTCTTTTTTTTTTTGCTTTGGTTATATTTTATATTTGGATATTAAACATAGTTCATCAATCACCAAGTATTTCTGTCCCTGTCACAATTATGATGTCAATACTTCTTTTTTCCTGTGTTGCTAAAGCCTTTTAGCATAACTTTAATTTATATTCCTACTCCAGAAGGCAAAAGGTGACCGCAGTTTCACACTTGCCTGTTACTTTTTTTCCCATATAGAGGCATTTATTATT
Source organism: Fundulus diaphanus (assembly GCA_037039145.1). Taxonomy (NCBI): domain Eukaryota; kingdom Metazoa; phylum Chordata; class Actinopteri; order Cyprinodontiformes; family Fundulidae; genus Fundulus; species Fundulus diaphanus. The sequence continues at coordinate 38,725,798 of CM073132.1, forward strand.
AATGCATCCCTGTAATCCTTCTGTGCAGATTCCTAGACATGCATATTCTAGTGAAAAGAGCGATAGTGCTCTAATATTATTAAGGCCTGTATTCCTGTCAAATAAATTAAACTGAGTGGATAAAGATGCCATTACTAATCGGTCAAAATCTAATCTATTGATATGAGTGATGAAGACCATGCAACCATACTGTATGAGAACGAGCAGCATTTGATGCAGCAACTTATCACCAACAATGTTGGGTAATATTTCCTCCTCCAAGATCAGGGATGGTACATTCTTCCATGCTACACCGGTTTCTCTGCCAAAGCTCAATAATAAGCCTGTCAGCTTGATTTAAAAAGCCTATGGCAGCACTATGAAAGACAACATCAGAATCCCAATAATTCATAAATCTCAAGCAATAAATGATAAATCAATAGAGGCGTGAGCCTAAACTGTTTTCTGTTTCCTTTCTGCCTGTATCATAGCTCAAAGGAACGACACAATTTCCATTGTGGTGGTATTGCCACATATTTCACTATGTACTTATTGGTAGCGCAATGAGACCTACAGTATTCTGTGGGTAGCAGAGAAAATGTTGAATCTCTGCATGCAATTGGAGAAGTATTAATTTATATACTAATTGAATCACTATGAACTAAATTATAAAGTGTGGCATTCACAAGAATCAATCCCGGTGTATTGGTGCTGATGATCTTTGTATATTATATTGTGCAAAAGATAAGTGAATGACTCAACATTGTTCTTGTTAAACTAGTTTAAATGTTTCTGCTGACAATAATTTTACACCAGATGTCAATGACCACCCAAGTAATCCACACATAAAAAAACACACTGAGACATTAATCAAGCCAGGTATAATAAAAGGGGAGTAACACAAAATAAGTATCAAGCACAAGAACTGGCTGATGTGCAAGAAGGAATATAAGCCAGGAAACCAGGTGAAATGTGTCGGGATTCAGAAATCAATCCAGATCCTGTCAGTGCAAATTCATGTCAGACCATTTAGTCTTAAAAATAGCCTATAAAACGTTTTCTCATTACTAAAGTAATACACAAAAAAAGTACGTCATGGCAGGTAAGAACAAAAAGCTTTCTCAAAACCTTTGAAACTCTGTTGCTGTATTTCTAAACTACTGACTGTTACAGTGAGACCCTTCAGATGATAAGCATGTATAGAAGAGGCTGCTCAGAACCATCATAACAGTTTGTAAAGAAGACTGGGTCAAAATCCCACCAGGGCTATGTATATGACTACTTTCTCCATAAAGGAGATGTCTTAAAATTGTCCTTAACAAAAAAGGTTTTGCTACTAAGTATTGAATACAATTTAGTAAGCATGTTCCATTTTAACAGACATACTTAATTTATGGATGAATTTCTTTTAATTGGCAGTTTGTTAATGAGATCTGTAGCAAATGTACATATATATTTAAATATTTACTGAGAATGTTGACTTGTAAAAACTGAGTACTCCCCTTGCTATTTTCTGCAAAAATATGTTTTTAAAAAATGATCAGAACTTTGTTTCTTTGTGTCTGACTGATGTGCTGGTTGACCGGGCAGCCCATTTATTCCAGCTAAACTGAAAAACACCGGCACCATTCTGATATACTTCATCTGTGTACTAACGTGTCTCAGGGCGGTAAATTTCTCTGCTGAATTTTTTTAATTTCTGACAAGTTGTTGGGGAGTTAAAGACACGGGCGGTTGGTGATGTGTGTTAGCATCTATGTGATTTTAAATGTTACATTTCATCGCCTGGTAATTGCTGGAAAAGAGAAGCCATATCACAGTCTTTCTTTTGTTTATTTCATGCTTCAGTTGATTTTTTAATTCCAGAGGTGCGGTGAGCGCACTTATCAAACACATACACGTCATTACTCATTCTGATGAGCAACTCGGGTTCTAGAGGGAGAGAGAACGAGATGAAAGGAAAAGAAGCAAATAACTTTCTTAGCCTACATTGAAATTATTCACAGTGATTTCCTCTTTTTAGTGGGTTTTGTTAAGGATGCACTTTGGTGAACAGGACACAGGATTTTACATTTGCAAATAATGATGACACACATTTTATTTCCACTTTTAGCAAAACATGTTCCTCCTCACAGCCTATAGATTCTGACAAACTCATGTTTTACTAGGGTGCTTCAGTGTTATTTCATTCAACTCCTTGGATGCTCCCAATTCCAGAACTGCTTTGGAAGCTTTAAATGGAGCAGAGGTATTTCCCTCAGGTAGTCTGTTTCGTTAGCTCAACTGAACTCCGGTGCCGACCAAACTCTACTTGGCCTGAAAACGTGACTTCTGGTTCAATTGGAAATACACCCTTGATGTGCTTCCCTTACAAAGGGAAAGCAAATGAACATAGTGAAGTAAAAAAAAGATATTCATATTTAATGAGTTACAATATTGTTGAACATTTAAGTAACTTGATTCACTCAGTGAAAGACATGTAGATTATTGACGCACAGAGTGATGTTTTCAACCATTTATTTATGTTAATCATGAAGACTTTCTGTCTACAGATAATGAAGACATAACATTTAAGAATAGAATAATATGCCAAAACAATACAAAAACCTATTTTTAACATGGAGATGCTGGATTGACGAAAAATATATTTAATCCCTGTTTAAAGGTTGGTATTCTCAAAAGGTGCTCTTAATCTGACAAACCAACTTGGTTGGAAGACTACTGAATGTGACAGTGTATGAACTGAAACACTTTAGGACTAAACAAAAATTATGTTATGAAACTATGAAGCACTGCTTTATTGCATAGTGAACTTCCATTATCTCACTGATATTCTGTGGATTTTCAAAACATATAGAAAACTCTCCCACTTCATTGTGGGTAAAAGGTAATGGGTCTTTGATGCACCCCAGACGACCTCTCTTACCCGGCACAGACCATCCATGGTTTGGCTGGATTTCAATGCTATGGTGTAGACTTGCTCTAGTGTGAAGAGAGCCTTACTCCCTTTATTCATGGTGCAAAGTTTCCCGTGGAGCCTTGCCCTTTCCTCTGTTGTATCTTACCAGCATTACTTATTTGTGCTTTATTTGTAGTTCCTCTTGAGTTTTCTGATTCTGAAGTAAAAATAAACAAGTCTTCTTTTCCTTTGCTTCACTGTACTTGCCTGTCTGCCTAGCTGCTCATTACCAGTCGTGTCATTTTACACATTTTGTGACATAGATCTCAAGGAAGGCACATGTGTACGCCCAGGCAGGGATGGGCAGTATTTCTAATACAAGTATTTGAAATACGTATTTCAAATGCAAAATACTATTTTGTAATTTGTATTTTATTGAGATCATGAAAATGCCTTCGTATTTTGTATCAAAACACTTCAGTGTTGTGTATTTTTGTATTTCCAAAATAATGTAAACTACTTTCTGTGAGACACAGTTTGTGATGACAGCTAACTATCTATAAAGCATGAAATAGTGTCTGTGGCACCTTCTCAGTCAAGTCCCTGTGATACCACTCTCGGCCACTAGGGAATTTTGGCACTATTTCACACTTGCTATGGGCACATTGCACGATCAACACAAAACACACGGTGCTGCATATTAGATTGAGTCAGGTATCTTCTACTTGGTGCTTTGTCCAGACCAGTCAAGGAGGTTGTTTCAAAGCAAGATGAGCAACCAAATTTACCTAGTTTATTTCAGTAACTCATTTATTCGCAACCATGAATCACTCTTTTTATCGCATGTGCATATTCAAGGTAACGTTCAGTGTAACGTTCAGTGTTCGTAAGGCTAGGCTATTTAACTTTTGAATGTTAGCTGCTAACTAACTCTCTGTGTTAGTTTCACTGTTGTTGATTTCACCAGTGAACATTCAAAGAATCACGTTTTTAAAGTTATTGTTATGTTACACGGTTTCCTTTTTCATGTAATTAGCCTATAGCCTACACAGGACTGTTGTATCTCATTGTCAATATGTGTGCTAATGCAGCATCACAGGTGACCTTCTCCGCCATTTGTAGTAGGCTAGTTTTGGCTCATACTAGTGTTGGCCGTTTTAATTTACTTTTTCTTAGAAATGTACCTAAATAATGTTCTACTGTTGACTGTATGTAGCCTACACAATATCAGTGTTGGGAGTAATGCAGTAAAAAAGTAATTTAATTAGGCTACGGTAATGCATTGCTTTTTGCAGTAATGCAGTAATGTAGGGCATTACCAATACAATTTCAGTAATATTTTACTCGGCACAATTCTCAGTAACTGAAGTTACTTTGCTTTTTAATCCAAAATTGAGAAATGCTTAATTGGCACTAGAGAAGGTTATCCAAGAATTAAAAAAAAGTCATCTATGCTGGTCCTGGAATTTGATTGCCATGTTTAGATGACTGTAGAAAGGGAATTTGAGTTATCTCTGCCATTCATGCAACAGATCTAACATGCTTAGGCTATACTTCTCATTTAAAGCAGTGAGAATAACTAAAATGTTGCTTTTACAGACAAAGATCTTAGCCATTATTCTCAAACTATTTGCATTAAGTCTACACAACTCTAAGTGGAAGAAAAGGCAACCAGCAATGATGAGAACCTTTTAAAGTCAACGTACAATTTCACTATGGCTATATTTTACTAGAATAAGTTGTGAGTGACCTTTGGGGCCTACATTGTCCCATGAGCCATAACTGCAACCATTATATTGTTCTTTTGTTAGCCTTAAGCCTAGCTCAGTCATTATGCCATACCACATCACCTCCTGCCGTGTAATGAGCTGCATTGAACACATGAAGAAATCCATATTTCCTGTTATTTTGGTCAAAGTAATGTAAACGTAGTGTAATGCCTTACAATTCAAAGACAGTAATATTGTAATGTAGCAAATTATGGTTGAATCTGGGCAAGTAGAGGGCAGAACATGAGAACTAGAGCACTTCTTTTGATCCACAGTTTAGACAAGGTAAGGTTACACAGCACAAGGCTTACAAGTTGAGTTCACAAGCTTAGATCGCAACACTTGAGTTTGCGATTTTCCTTTGTTTTTTTATGTTTTACAGTATTAATGTGACAACCAGATTTTTGATTTTTTACTTTTTTTGGTATTTACATTGATCAAGGTTGTGCACTGTGGTAGTTATGGTGTTAAATCACTTAAAATGTTAAAATGCTTACCAGTTTAAATGTCCAAATAAATCACCCATTTGGATTGTTTGTCTTTGCGTTATTGTCACTGATTCATAGTGGGCAATCTATTCCACCAATAGAGTAAATAAGTATACTTAAGACAGGGCTTCTTGAGTTACTGAACATTTCTCAGGGCAGAGGTTTATATTGGGGAGTCTTACATGAGGGGTCAGCATATCTGTTGACTGATTGTGGAAGGAGTCTCTTGCTTTCAGATGTTTTTCCAGATAGTGTACAAGTGAAGGGATAAAGGCTCTTAGAATGAAGTATTTTGTAGTATTTTGAAAATACAAAAATACAGTATTTTATTTTGATACATTTTTGGCTGCTGTATTTTGTAGTTTATTTTGATACATTTTTAAGGTGGGTATTTGGTATTTTATTCGGAAATACATTTTGATGTATTTGTGCCCATCCCTGTGTACGCCACAGTTTGATTTTTAGAGTTACATTCTTTTCAGCAGTCTATTGTGTTGACATTAAAACAAAAACCATCTAGCCTAGGACTCAACATCTTTCGTGTTTAGTTTAGTTTGCCCAATCACATATCATTGGATCACCTCACAACAGGTTTTAAAATAATGGAGGAAAATATAGTGAACTTGTGCTTTGCATGCATACCAATTTATTTAATGCTCCTATTTCTTATTTACAAGGAAAAACACTGCTAACCAAATTTTTTTATTTGTTTTTTACTTTACTGAACAAAAGCAACAGAAACAAGTGGAGATCTCAGTACACTTATACCTCAGTTACTGAAATAAATTCTAGTGTGGACAACCCGTAATCAGTTTCTTAACATACACTCATTATTTCATAAATTGTGGTACTCAACATGACCATTTGTCTACATTGACCAGGCATCAGTTAGCAAAAGGTTTATTATTTTTATGTTAAATGACAAACAAAATGACAACCACTCTTCTAATTGTAGCAAATTGCTAAATCTCAACTTGGTGGCAGGCTTCCCCTGTCACAGGAGTTGAAATAAACAAATTTTTGTTGTTCGTTCTACCCATTGCCAAGACAATAATGTAAGCTTTGATTGTTTGTATGGGCTGAAATAATGAGACGTCTTCATATACTTGAAGTGTCTTACTATCTGTGAATAAATTACAATCTGTGGTTGATTGGATTTTCCTCAAGAGACAGAACAGGAAATGAAAGTCATTGCATCACTAGGGGCTACAGCAGTGGAGAAAATTATATGTTCCTATTAATGGCTTTATGCAATTTATGCAGGCTTTTTTAGAAGGGTTCTCGGATACATGCAGTAAACAAGGCAGTGGCAGGCTACGCTAATCCTGCATCATTCAGCTGGGAGTTTCTATTTGAAAGGGTCAATGATTGACTCTGACTCTTTCACAGGAAATGAATAGATGACAATCACAGCCCTGCAATTCTGTCAGCAGGACTGCCGAGTGATAGATGGTGCACAATCCCTCCATTTTTTCCAGTTCTAATTACGTTAACAGATAAATCACTACAACATATGTTTGCTGTAATGTAAAATATAGGGATATTATAAAATAAGCTTCACAGCTAAGTTTTGTTCAGTCATTGAAGCTATTCTTTAAATTTGAAAAGTGAAAAAAATGACAACGCCGGTGTAGTAACGGTGTAAAATGCAAAGCAAACTGAAACTCAGATTAAAACTAAACCTAAAGTAACAAATACTAATGATTGTGGTTTATTATCAGTTATATTGTGTGCTTTGCATAGGTTTCTAGTTCCTGTTTCCATTTAGCAATGTTATCTTATTGTGGTTTATTGAGAATATCTTTGGCTTTATCCAGTCACCCCTCTGTTCTATATTATCTCACATGCAATCAATGTCAAAATCACCTTTCCACCTATACTATAAATACAGATCTTCTTTTCTTAAATCTAATCATTATTGTCTACATTACCTCTTTGTATTTATCACGTTTTCTTTTCAGATTCGACTGTGTGCATCTGTTTTTATCAGACAAATATGTTGAGTATTCTTTGTGTTCTTGTTTGCAACACCTACAACTGGATCTCATTCTGATGAGTCATCACAGCAAAAGTAACAAAACACTGAAAGCAATAACAAAACGAGAACCTCTTTGGCTGAAATCCGCCTTCATTTTAGCTATTTATCCACTGTCCCCGAATGTGTTACACTTTAAGCTATGTAAAGACTCCCCTTCTCAGTTATTCACAGCTGTGTGGGGATCACAACCTTATACTGTGTGCTGCTTTAGCATCTATAAATCATTTGATTGCATGTTTTACAATTACACATTTTAATAATTTGAACAATAACTCTAGATAAAACAATAGTTTTGTGGGTGGATCATACTTATGCATACTTAACAAATGCATACTTTTAAATGTTACTCATCAATAACTAGTTTTTTTCCTTACACAGTTTTGTTTTTCAGCTTTTAATCATTTATTTAAATTTAAGGTGTAAAGGGATAACAGGTTGCAAGTTGAAACTAGCAAACACAAATCTGCTTATTAGCTGTACCTTTGTGAGCTGTTTGTGTGCTCTTCTTGTCTTTGTTTGAGTTCTCTTTGGGAGATACGGCTTCCTCTCAAGATCCAAAATGCATGCATGTCAGAGTAATAGGTGATTAGGTCAATTACTGATTGCAGAACTGACTGTAGCAAAAGTGTGAGTGTGTCTATCGCTCTCCATCAGCCCTGAGATGCACTAATGGAAGGTGGGACAGACTCCATTACCAGTCAAGGCTGTGGATAAAGTATTTCTCCTGACAAGCTGTTGGTTTTGCCTTTTTACTTTGAGCTGTGTTAGCGATAATGTGGTAGGATTCTATATTAATAATGAAAGGAATATATATATATATATATATATATATATATATATATATATATATATATATATATATATATATATATATATATATATATGACACTACCAATGTTAATATGTTTTGAAGAAAAATGGACACACTGAATGGCACAATTTGAAATACTACACTTTTATTCTGAAAACTAATAATGAACTGAAATGTTTCGTACTCTAAAGGAACAAATGATTATAACAGATTTTGTTTAGCTTTTCCAGTGTGTCACAATAGCTTTTTTTTACTTAATTACACCAGAACAAGGTGTACTGTCTACTTCTTTGCATCTCATTTTCAACAACCATGTCTTAAGGGAATTTGTGCCTGGATATTACAGCTTTTAGTATTGATTGTGTTTTCATCAGAATACACTAAATTTGCAGGTCTATTAGGAATCCAGATACAACTTCTTTAAGGAAGCAGACCCAAAGGCAACAAATCTGCCTGTGTGGTAGCATCATCAGATTGTGTACTTTCAAGTCACGAAGAGCTGTCGGAAGAACTAATGGCTGTTCTCAGTCTGACAGTAGGCATTTGGTGCCATAATAGGGAAACATTGAGTAAACAACTTTATACCCCACCCTGCATCCTGGTGCAGAAGTAGCATTTTCTTAAATTTTCACAAAACCCATTAATTCCACCTTGTTGAGGCTGGAATAATCATTGAGGGATGCATTTTTCCGCATCCCTATAAGGCTGCGTGCATATTTCCTAAGAGTCAGTAAAAAAGAAAAAAAAATCACCACAGCATGACATATTTCCGATTTGATATTTTGTTGGTTGTGGGTATGCTTTTCTTCAGCAGCCATAGTTGACAGGGAGATGGATGGAGCATGATGCAAGGCTATCCTGGTTAAAACCCTGTTAATGATTGCAAAAAGACCTGAGACTTAGCTGGAGGTTAAACATACAACCAGAGCCATGGAATGATTAGGTCAAATCATATTAGTGAGTTAGCATTGCCCAATCAAAATTCAGACTTAAATCCAATCCATAATCTGTGGAAGAATCTTCAAATTGCTGTTAGAATATGCTACCTATCCAATCTCACCCAAAAAAATTGTCTTTACATATATAATGATTTAGAAACCTAACTCCATCTGACTCTCGCCAGATGGATTTTGTTCCGCAGAGGTCCAAACGGTTCCACACATCCATCTGAAATCACTGTCATTGGGAGGGATTTCAATACCACATAAAATGGACGAGCCAATCAGGATCACCGGGCAGGATTTTCGTAGATGTGACATATCAGAGAAACAAGAAATGACGGCTTGCAGTGAGGAAGAAAGCGGGAACACTGATGCTGCTGTTTCATCAGCGTTGTCCAATCTACTGAATATTAATTATTTAAAAGAAGACCAGAAAACTGCTTTGGGGGCTTTTGTTAGTGGAAACAATGGTTTCGCCCTTCTCCCGACCAGGTTTAGCAAGAGCTTGTAGCATGTCAGTAAAGATGACTGTGTTGTGGTTTATCCAATTATATGCAAGGATTTTTGATAAGGCCCCTCCTTCTGAAATACATCTCCAATGGGGCAATCCCAGATGAATGTGTGGAGGTCTGTTGAACAAAAGAAAACCATCCCATGCGGAGCTGTAAATTGGCACAAAATGTGATCCTACTCAGAGGGACTAAATACAAGTGTCAACTGGTTATCTGAATTTTTATAATAATAATTGAACTTTCTTGATCTCACAATGGAGAAATTCACTTCTGCATTTTAACCCATCCCCTTGGGGAGCAGTGGGCTGCCACTGTGCGGCGCCTGGGGAGCAATCAGGGGTTAAGGGCCTTGCTCAGGGAAGCGGAGTGCAGGCTGTGGGGATCGAACTGGGTACTTGCAACCTTCTCAGAGCGCAAGCATGCTGCTCTAACCATTAGGCCACCACTCCCCTAAGCGAACATATAAATGTTGTATTAATTTCCTTACACCACAATCCTGCACTATTTTGTTTTGGTTGATCACAGTAATCCCCCACCCCAAAAAATATCTTGAAGTTTGTGCTTGTAACATGATAATAAAAAAGACTGTGGGGAACATCATGATTATGAAGTAAGCCAAGCAAAGCAAGCCAAGGTTTTACAGATGAATAATTGATCCTTATTACAACCCCAAGGAAACAAGAAGAAGCTGTAAATAAATACAAAGCTGCCAAGCCCTGTAGACATCACCGGTCTACTATTTACAGTGTTTCTTTTTTTTAGCTAAATTTGCATCATCACCTTTTCAATTGAATGCTTTCAAATATATTAACATCCTTGTGCTCCAGTGCCATCAAGCCTGATTTGAGTCATGTAGAGACGAAAGCTCAGTCACATAAAATCGCCTTGTTTATCTTGTGTCAAAGTCACTTTATCTTATCATGCAACATCTCCGCGGTAAGTGAGGAGCTGACTTCATACAGGCCTTATTACAAATCCCATCACTGTGTGTCTGGAGCTGCTCCACCCTGCTGTGATTCAGCTTAAGACCTTTGCATTGCAATATTTTGTATTCTAAACCCATCAAGTGAATACTACAGTTGCAGGTTGAAATAAAATTATACATCTTGTTTTCAAAACGAATAACTCTGAATGATAATTTAATGAATTCTACTAGATTTATGAATTTTTATTATATGAATGCTGATGCCTTACTTAAGGAAATTTGGATAATCCAGATAGATCACTTAAGGGCAAATACTATAACATAACTTTTGAGCTTCTTAGAGGATTTATGTAACACTAACGTTTAAATTTAGATGATCTACATTGATGGATAATAAACGGATTATCAAATTACCTCCTTCTTCCATCCTGGTAACTCCGAGCTCAGGCATCTTTTAAGGAAAGTGAATTTAATTGTAAACACAGCCTTACCTTATTATAACCATGTATGTAGAATCCAAAACATACCTTTGTCCATCAGTCATACAAGCAGAAAGCAGCGTCACAATTACCAGTCAGCTTGCTTCAACTTTGTACATTCAGATCTACGATATTTTGCCTTAAGAATGTGTTCCTGGCCACTCAGGTTAAAGCTGCGAGGAGGTTCACTAAATTATCTTTTTGACTTGCAACAACCTTGCCTTCTCCCTTCTCTACATCCTTCATTATCATCTTCTGATGAAAAGAGTAATGAGTGGAGCAAAGGATGAAATTGCTGCCATCCATGTCCCGAATAAAAATTCTAATGATGCTATGTGACTTCAGTGCTGGGGAAATTTCACAGCTTTACACAAATGAAATGCAGATAATGTAATCTAAATCCAACACTTAGGGCAGAAAATACTGGAATTTCACCTAATTACTGCAAGATGCAAAATCTAAATATGAAATTCAATGTTCCATATAAAAGATTATTTGAAATTTAACAGCAAAGCATATCTAAAAGTAGGGCAGTTATCATAAAACAAAACTGCTCTTAATGATTGATAAGCAATAACTGCATTATATAAGATTATTCAATAGGCAAAAAAGCATGTCCTGAAATTATTAATCTGTCTACTGTGTATTTAAAAAACAAACAGCCGGTTTCTTTGAGTTGTGACTGTATTGTGTTATAGTTTTGCAATCCGCATGCGATATTCCTCAATAGTAATAAAAACAGACATATCCTCCAAGGAGAAAGAACATCAGTTGTTTTATGTGCCCAAGTAAAAAAACTTTACTTTTGCATTGGAAAGCCATTAATGGAATTTGATTATTTATTTCAGTGACCAAAATGGCAAAAAAAATACTGCAGCATTCTCACTATTTCTGTTTGAATGTACATTGAGCGCATTTATTAAGTCAAGGTAGCTAAATCCCGGTTCATGCCAGATTACAGGACTGACAACAATTTAATGTTGTGCTGGGTCAAACATTATGTAAATAATACAAACAATCTGCAACTGAAAACCTTATTGGTTCACTGGCATTTTTGCTCATTCCTTTTATCACAGTACACACTCTTGTTGTTATGATTGCAAGTGGTTAAAACAATGTCATTCGGATGAATTACAAAGGCTATAAGATGGATGCGTGTGGAAGTGGACACAAAAGGAGGAAAGGCTATGGAGGCAGGCAGATAGAGATTGTGGCCAACACTGTACCTTTAATGCTGTAGGACTCTACCAGTTTATTTTCAGCAGGCTTTTAAGGAGTTTGATATATATATATATATATATATATATATATATATGTATGTATATATATATATATATATGTATGTATATATATATATATATGTATGTATATATATATATATATATATATATATATATATATATATATATATATATGTATGTATAAGGTTCTAATCAAACTATTCAATTCCTTTTTTTCATTGGCTGTTTACTTGTCATGCCATGAGATATATTTTCAAAGTTATAGATTCAGCTCAGGCTTTGATGATACTTCACATGAAGTTCAGTAAACTTTTCCTGTTTGTTGCTCCTTGCTGTGCACATTTCAGCCCTCTGCAAGTCTATTTTTCCCTACTATAAAAGTCCTTAGCTAAAAGAAACCAATGATTTAGGCATTGGCACTAAAATACAGTGGGACAATTTCCTTAGATCTAAAAAACCAAAAGACATTACAGCCATTTGTGTCCTGACAGAAACAGCAACACAAGGATTTAAATGATTGCTGAGGTTAAAGGGCATCGATATGATGCAGATCGTCACACATATTTATGCTGAATGTTAATTATTCTGTTTAATACCAGACAAGGTAAAAGGAAAACCTAAAGCCCTCCCTCACTTTTGTACCTTATTTGAATTATCATTAACATTTAAAGACAAATAAGACTAAATACATTTTAAGATATGAACCTAGAGGAAAAATTTTTTTTTCTTTGAAATTTTGCAATTAAAAATGATTCATTTACTTACTAATCTTTCTTGGGTTTTATGAAAAAATTTCAATGAGAGTGTGCAGATCAGATTAATGCTAGTCACAGTAATATTTAGGGATGTCCTAAGAGAATTTGTTTCCCGTATCCATTTGAGTCATTTAACATTAAGCATATACTGATACCAAGCCCCAGCTTTGTATTGGTAGGAGGGTACAGTATTGAAATGAGTAAAATCAGTGCCTGCCATGATGCCTTGAACTTCCTTGCTGTGTTTGAATTCCTGTGTTTTCTCCTTTTGTTGTGGTTAGCCACATCATTGGAATCATTGAATCACGCTTAGTCAGACTGCTCCCCTGAGGCCAATTTGCAATGGGAGACCTTAGTAGGAGCTACGTCTCCAGACAACACAGCCCTCAGGATCACAGGAGTACACAAACCCTCGAACACGTAAAGGCATATCAAAGGTGCCGATTCACTCTTTATCGAATAGTCACCTTTGACATGCCTCTTCAGTGTCACATGGTGGACCGGGACAACACAACTGGAGTGGCAGATTGGCGAGACTGCCTTGCCCCAATTTTTGATAAACAGGACTGGAGAGTGTGTTCCATTTATTGAAGGACCCCACAGCTGAGCCTCCCTGGGAAAACTTACTCTGGGGTGTTGGAGAGGAGGCCTCAACTGATAATCATACAGCGGATCCGGGAGGAGCAAAGTGGTTTCATCCTGGCTGTAAAGCAGTGGATCAGGTCTTTACCCTTGCAGAATAGCTTAAGAAGTCATGGGACTAAGCAGCTCCTGTCTACGTGTGTTTTGTGAATCTGTACAAGATTTACAACTACGCCCAGCAATGAATGTGGATCGGGGTGCTGCAGGAGTCTGGGGTATTTAGGTGGCATTTAAGGACTATTAGATACTTGAATGTCCAAAGTGCAAACTGTGTCCACATTCTCAGAACAAAGTTGAGCCTTTCCCTGGAAACCGGGAATGTCTGGTCACCCTGCGTTGGCGTCCGCCAGGGCTGCCACTTGTCACAAATTATACACTTTGTGGAATTATTGGTCAGGATCTCAAGACGTAGTCATGGAGAGGAGGGTGTCTGGTTTGGGACTTTTCGGATCTCATTCTCACTTTTTGTAGATAACCTCTAGCATGTACTGGAATGGTTTGCTGCTGAATGGGAAGCAGCAGGGATGAGAGTCAGCTACTCTAAGTCTGAGGCCGCGATTCTTGACTGGAAGAAGGTGGAATGCACCCTGTAGGTTGGGGGTCTGTCTCCGCCCCAAGCAGCTAATGAGTAAGAGAATGGGATCCTGGATACATGTGGGTGAAATGATGTTCTCTCAGAGGGTGGCTAGAATAAGCTTTAGAGATGGGGTGAGGAGCGCCGCTATCTGGGATGGGTGCTGTTTCAATACTGTTGTGGGGTTTAAAGCCAGATCCTAAGCAAGACCACTTTCTTGTAAATAATGTCGTTTGCTAGGTAAGATTGTATCTATATTAAAAGCCACTTTCTCATACATTGTATGCAAAGTATTGGAGTTTACACTTTGGTCTAGTACTGTTCTATAGATCAACACAACCCAAGCACAAACTATTTAATGCCTTTTAATTTTTATCCTACAGATAGGAGTATTGACAAAAATGCACACATATTTGTGTATATACGTTTCTTCCACATTCATGCCTAAAGGACAGAACAAATTCAATTGCTTTTCATGCTTTAACCTGTTCACCAGGTCAAAAATTGTAAGAGCAGCATGCAAATGACAAAGCAAGTTCACAAGGGGTCACTGACCCAGTATTTTAGGAGGACTCAGAATTTCAAAGTCACTCACCCTTCATATCCTCAGCTGAGTTAGTGATACATTTCTCCATATGCCAGGCAATATGTTATCCCTAGCTTCTGTGACTGACTGTTACACTTTAACGACACATAGATTTTTTTCTATGACTTAATCTTAGAATCACTTCTCTAGTGGAAAGGGGAAGTCTTTTGTCATCAGAACACTCCAAATGCTTGAAATGTGGGATTTCAACATCTTGGATAAATTGACATATACACAGATTATGAGATGAGCTTCATGCTTAGGCGTCTTCAAGTTCATTTTTATTTAGAGACAGCTCAAGCAAACTTCTGAAAACCTTTCTTTGGAATAATTACATAATTATTGTTATTTTATGTGCTAATTATATTTTAAATCTCAATAGATTATTTCTAAATAGACAACTAACCAAGTCTAATTATTGACGCTCAAAACAACAACAAGCAGCATTAACCTCTTGCCCAGCTATGAAAATGCTGAATGACAAGGTTGCTCATCTCTGGCAACTCTCAGTCTAAAAAAGGTTTTTATTTTTTTACTTGAGCCCTTGCCTTAGCATCAAATTTCCTTAGGATTTCAAATTTCATGCAAACGCAATAAAAGTTTGATACTACAGTGTCAGAGCTGCACCGAGATTAATGACAGCCTGGCAGTGCAGAGGCTGTTGAATTAATGTCTCCCTTCCTCTGGGGGGAGAGATGATAGGTCTGGTTATGCAGACACGGACATTGCCGAAAATGTGACACTGACACATCTGCATAGCCGTTAATACCTAAAGCCCGCTTTGGATTTATGTTTGCATCATGTATTACTGTTAGCAGAGCACTTAAGAGCAAAAAGGTCTGCCATTATTGTGTGGATTAATTAGTAACATTATTGTTAAATAACAGGCAAACTGCTCTAAGATGGCCCTCTTCATTAAGTTCCATTTTGTGACTTGAATTTTAAGTAGTTTCATTTTTAACACAAGTGTACATATTGTGCATTGCAATTCCATTAATTCCAACTGCCGTTTTACATAGTCTTTCTGAACAATGCAGGTTTAAGGAAAAAAAATGCATATTACTTACTAGTCCACAAAGCATGTGGCATGTGTTAAATAGTCCTTTCACTGGTTTTGCAGCTCATTCAGATTTTACTGCACTGTAGATCCATTGTCCAGTTATCAGTAACTCTGTTTCAGCAATCTTAAGAACTCTTTTCTTTTTGTTATAAACAAGACTTCTGTGGCAAATAGGCTCCCACATGCTCAGCATATTGCGCCGTATTAAGGTTTTAGCACTGTGCAGAGCCAACATCCTATATTACATGGGTGGTGAAACGTTTATCATATCAGTCCAAATAAAACCCAGACAGTCTGTGACCTTTCGGTTTTTGTCAGGGAATCATTCTTAATGGTTGTCATATAATAGAGATTTGCTTCTTAGTACGGGCATGTCAGAGAAAAAAAAGTCAGTGTCTCCGAAAATTACAATAATACGTAAATAACTAAAAAAAAGAAATGTTTCAACAGAAATGTCAGACACTTGAAAAGTATGTTCATTTAAATGCACTTAATACTCGGTTGGGCCTTCATTTACATTATTTACAGCACAAATGCAGCCAGTAACACTGGTGAGGTGTATTGGAAGCCCAGGTTGCTTTAATGGAGGCCTTCGGAGCATTATCCATTGTTGAGCCAAGTGTCTCATCTTCCTCTTGACAATTTCCCATTGATTTGCTATGGGGTTTAGGTCAGGCTATTTTGCAGGCCAATCAAGCACGCAAACACCATTTGTCCCTGAACCAGCTTTTGGTACCTTTGGCATTGTGGGTAGGTGCAAAGTTCCACGTAAAAAATAAATCAGCAAGCTGCTGCACAGAATCAGACATGGAGCGCTCTAAATGTTCCTGGTAGATGGCTGTGTTGAAAGTGGACTTCAGAAAATACTAGCAGATGACATGGCACCCCATATCATCACTGAGTGTAGAAACTTTACACTGGAGCAATGTGAATCCTGAATCTACACTTTTCCTCCCGACTTTGGGACCTTGATTTACAAATGAAGTACAAACTTTACTTTGAACTGAACTTTGGACCACTGAATAACAATTAAGTTATTCTGATGTTGTCTCCTGATCAGGAATGGCTAGAAACGAAGAATACAACATTTGTTCCTTTGTTGTTGCGTAGGGGCTATTAATGCGCCCACTTGAGCCTCAACAGTTTAGATTTTCCTTGACAATCTTCTCAAGGCTACGGTTATTCCTGTTGCTGGTGTACTTTTTCCTACCACACTTTTTTCTTCCAATCCGCTCTCTATGAATATGCCTGGATACAGCACTTTGTTAACAATTAACTGATTTTGTGATGACCTTTCGTGACTTACCATTCTTGCGAAGGGTGTCAATGACTGTTGTCCAGACATCTGTCAAGTCAGCAGTCTTCCCCATGATTGCATAACCTACTGATCTGGATGAAAAGACAATTTAGAGGCTCAGGAAACTTTTGCAACTGTTTTGAGTTAGTAAGTTAATTATGGTGTGACACCTTGACCTTTTAATATTCAGGCCCTAATTTTTGGGGGTTTGTCATATGTGAGCTAAAATCATCAAAATTACAAGGAACAATGAAATAAAAACTTTGAGTGACAACAATATTGAACTTTTTCTTCATATTTTAATCTTTGACATAACTTTTGAGCTTGAGCAATAATTTTGTTACACTAAACATTTTTTTTAAGACCAAGACCCAGCTGAATCAAGCAGATCACCAACAAAAATATGACACAGAATTGATGGAACATTTATTTTGCAACTTTTAGATGCATCCTATCTCCAACACGCCTGAATGAAATTAACAGCTTGTCACTAGGTTTCTGTGGAGCTAAGGGACGTGCTGATGATGGAATTCAGGATATGATTAAGCTTTGTTGGAGAAGGGATACATCCAAAGCTTGCAGGATTGTGCTCTTGAGTAATGGAGTTTTGATGGTTTACATCTTTTTGATCTAAATTGAAACACCTTTAGATATATTTAAGGCAGTACCTCAAACATGCCCCTTCCTTGTGTGACATAATGAAAAAAAAAATCTAAATCAGCTAAGGTATCAAGAGGAGATATGTAGACCTTAATAAGTTGGGTTGGTCCTTGGATACAATTCCCAGATGCATAATAGTTTGTTTACACCGAACGCGATCCTAGCGGAATTTTCGCCTGATTCAGGTGCTGCTGCTTGTTTGACATTTTGCCAGCAATGCATGTGTCCAACGGGGACAACGCTCCACTCGCTTCACCGCATCATCAAATAGGAGGCGCTTCTATCCGCTTGTCAAGATCGAAAACTGTTATCCTGCTTTGGGGAAGGATCACCGGTACAACAGAGGTAAGGCAGGAAGCACTCTGGAGTTAAGGTAGGACAACAGGAGAGCAGAGCAAGAGACCGGGAAGAGAGAGCAGGGCAGAGGTGCCGTCTGGCAAAGAACAGCTCTGGAGCTACAAGAGGAGGACGAATGATGAATGATTTAACAGTCCTTTTAAGGGTTAAATTAAAACGGCTTTTTTGTAAAGTCCCCCACAAACCTCTAAAGAGCATTCCTTACTTCATCCTATGTCAACATAAATTTTTCTCTTCTATTTTGTTTGAAAAACACTGCACTCCTTCACCGTATGTCACAACAACATCCAGTCCCTGATTGGTAGATGCAACTCAAATTGACAGAAAATTGACAGATTTTTTAACTCCATCGAAAGTCACCGCGGGTTTCGCTTCGCTCTCACGTCACCCTAACCATGCGGTTTGCATTGCTAGAAACGCTTTCTTCGCATTGCTTTGCATCGTTTTGCTCCTGCGTAAGCCTCTACATAAAAGTCCAGTACTAACATAATCTGAAAGTTCAAAGAATAAGGAGAAAAAAGAATAAGGAGACATTACTTCAAAATAAACCAAATAAACAAGAAAAATTACAGTTTGCAAATGCACACAGATACAGAGACTGTAGGGTTTTAATATATATTAGTGTGGTTTGAGGAAACAAAAATTTCACGATTTTCCCATAATGAACATTGAATTTTGAGGAAAAGGATGGAAGCTTGTAGGCCTGAAAACACCATGTGAGCTATGAAGTACAAGAGTGAGCAGCATCATACTGTTGTGGATGGGATCCGGATATTGTTATGATGTAGCTCTTTTAGCAACTAATACTACTGGTTCCTTGTGTCCAGTTGTATTAGATATTGTCCAATAAAACATTAGATATTATCCAATAAAACATTTCTCAAACTATAATTCTGTACTTGAAAAGATTGAGACCAATTACAGCTGAACTAAACAATACATGTTCTTAATATTTCATACAATAAAGTGCCAAATAAATTAAGTCACAGATGTGGGAATGTGGGTGAAAGAGGAAATGTTATGACAATGCAACCACTTCTCTGTCCATTTTCTCAGCTGGGCCTTCTCCTCTTTTTTTTGCTCTTTTTCATTAACCTTTCCTATCTCATCTCTCTGTACGCTGTCTTTCATGCCGAACATGACAGGCAAACATGCAAATTTTATGAACTTGTTTTTCTGTGTAACATAATCAAAAAGCAGTATTTATTGTGGTTTGTTTCGCAGAGCTGTGATCCTAAACAAGAATGACAAGTCACTTGAGGTAAAAATTATGGATTTTTAATGTTGGAAATTTTGAAAAAAGTGCTTCGACTCTCCAAGCTGCAGAAGGTCTGAACATCTTCCTCAGCCAGAGGTGCAGCATCAGCCCCTCGTCCTGCAGCTGCACCAATCAGAATCAGAATCAGAAATACTTTAATAATCCCAGAGGAAAATTATTTTCGTTACACGCTCCAGAATCAGAATCAGACATACTTTAATGATCCCAGAGGGAGTCTTCTGCTGAAGGAGCTCCTCTGCTGGGCCAGTGTGTCGTGGAGAGGGTGTGAGACATTGTCTAAGATGGACTGGAGCCTGGACAACATCCTCCTCTCTGCCACGGTCGTCAGAGTGTCCAGCTCCTCCCCCACAACATCACCGGCCCTCCTGATCAGTTTGTTCAGTCTGTTGTTGTCAGCAACCCTCAGCCCGCTGCCCCAGCATGAGACAGCAAAGAAGATCGTACTGGCCACAACAGACTCATAAAACATCCTCAGCATCCTCCGACAGATGTTAAAAGACCTCAGCCTCCTCAGGAAAAAGAGTCGGCTTTGGCCCTTTTTGTAGACCGCCTCGGTGTTTCTAGTCCAAGTGACCTCCACCTCAATGAAGATCAACACCAACAAAGGTGTAGGTCCAGATACGGTGTCCGGTTGGACGCTAAAATCATGTGCTGACCAACTTGCAGTTTTTTTTTTAACTCTGCAGCTCTCTGTGGTCCCTGCTGCCTGAAATCCTCCATCATTGTACCTGTCTCCCCCTACCCAAAAAAAAAAAAAAAATCAACCTGACTCATTGATTACCGTTCTGTTGCTCTGCCTGGTGGCTGCTTCGCGGGCCTGGGCCCCCGTGGCTCTGTCAGGACCCCACAGAGGGGAGCCCTTAGGCCTCGGGTCTCTGGGCCCATGGCTGGATCCGCTCCGGTGCAGCTGGCTGCTGGCGGAGCCTAAGGGCTTGTCTCCGTGCTTCCTGGGGGCTTCGGTGTTGTGGCTGTTGCGGGGTTTTCTGGGGCTCCTCTCTTCTCTTCCCTGGGATAGAGGAGACAGCTTTCCCTGTGTTGGCCCGTCTTGGGCACCTTTGCTCTAGGGGTCCCTTCGGGTATCTGGGGTTCTGGTTCCCCTGGCGTCTGCCTCGGTTCTCTGGGGGCAAGTCTTTGGCTCCTCACAACCACTATTGAGCATTTTTCTTATGGATAAACCTTACATACACAAGCACACTCTCACAAACACCTGCAGGTGCTTGGAGATCAGGTACTTACAGATTCACTTATATGCAGAAAACCCCTGTTATTTTCTTTAGCTGTCATTTATACATTTCGTATTAAATAATATTGTATATTTTTCAATGACGGTATCAAGATATTGTTTTTTTGTACCTGTCGGTTGGTTTTGCTGTTCTTTTTATATCTCTCTTTGCAGGTGTAGAAGCAGACTCAGAGGGTGTTATAGTGTTCCATCCCTTTCCTCTCCTCTTTCACCTTTTCTCCCTTTTAGCATTTTGTCTCACCTGTTTCTCTTATTTTTTTCCTCTTCTATCTTCCCGTTTCAGTGTCCATTTAACATGAAATAGTCCCCCAGCATAAAATCTAATAAAGTTTCTTGCATATATAAATCAAGCACAGCACTATGGCGAAAGCAGTAAGGCTCTACTTGTGAAAGTAAAATCTGTTTGGCTCTTTTTGGCATTAAGACAACCATTCTTAATGCTACATTGCCAGACAGGTCAAAAAATAAATAAAAAAAATTAATTTGATTAGTTACATTTTTTTTTTAAATAACAAATTCTCTTTTATTTCATGTTTTAAAGATTGCAGTCTCAATGTCTGCTACAGAAGTAATCTTAAAGTTTGATAAAGAAATTTTGGTCACTCATTATACCATCTCATTTCATTTTACCCCGAAACTGATTACAGCAGTGATTGACTAATTTTGACTAATATCCGGAGTTCCTCCGGTCGCTCGGAATGTGTCGCTCGGAGTTCGAGCGACACATTTCAAGTTTTTGTTTGTACAAATAAAAATCTGAAAAGTGTCTAATGCATTTCCATTCAACCTTGTTTAGCCTGATTCTACTAAATGAAATGCAGGGCAGCCAAATGCCTTCAGAAGCTACCTAATTAGTAAATAGGGTCCAGCTTTGTGTCGTTTAACATACATAGAAATACAGCTGTCCTGTTAGAACCTCTGAGGTGTATCAGACAGTGAGTGAACAAACGCCAAATGACAGCATACATACTTGCTCCCTGGTTGCACATTTGAAGAATTATTCATAGAGCTACATTTTTCTACATCTCTGTAGACCTTTACCAACAGTTATTTCACAATCACATGGGCATTAATGTTTGTTATGAGGGCTAAATGTCCTGAACCCTGTCATAATATCCCTCTCTGTATAACTGATGGAATCCTCTTGCAGACATAATTCATCATGAAGTAATGTTTCTGTCCCCACCTCTAAAAAAAGCTCTAAAAACTCCTGCTAAAAATGTGTTTGACCCTTTGTTGCCAACAGATGCATAAGTACTGTACAATCTTCTAATGTGCATACCATCATGTTATTTTTCACATATATATATTTTTGTGCTACTGTAACATGTATTCCTGTTTAACATAATCAGAAAATGTCATAATATTCCTCAATGTCTCTCCTTTTGTCTTAAATCGCTAAGCACAGTCACAGGTTGTCTCATTTATGCCTTTGAAAATAGATGATGCTGGTGGAAGACCCAATTTCAGACAAGGTTATATAGAGAAAAGGAATTTTCACTTAAAATAAAACCAAGGACACTACAAAGACTGGAGTTGCAACAGCATGAATCAAAGCCTAAAGGCTGGGCAAGATAAAAAAAAAAAAAAGAAAAAGAACTTGACATCTGGCAAGCACAAAACAACTGCAGACCAGGACCTGACAGCAAGATGAGTAATACCAGAACATTTTCTGAGGGAATCAATGATGGGTACCACAAAGGCAAGGTAATTAAAGGGTTCCAATGTAGTCTGGAGAATTATAAATCTTAATTTAAGTCATTTCTAGATCTTCATAAGTATGGGAAAATGACAGTAAATGTAAACATATTTGTTCTTCTAATCTAGACCTTACTTCTTCTCTCATAATAGTCTTTGTTTTAGACAAATTCTGTATTTGAAGCCTGACCTCTGCAGTCAACTCTTAAAGCTTTGTATTTGCAGTATAGTTATATAACTTGGAAAAAAAAATGAACTGAGCGATGTAGAGTGTTTGAAAATATACAATGTTGACATGTAACAAACTAATATTTGTCATACTGAGAGAACAGGAAAATGCTGGATGGGGCTAGAAGTAGAAAATTATGTTAGATGAGAGCTGAAACATCATAATTAAAATATTTCCTAGCATTTAAAATAGCATAATTGTTTTTCCTATTTTCTAGTGCTTTTATCGTTCCGTTTTACGTTTCCACTCAAAAGGAAAAATATTGCTTTGAATAATAACTTAAATACATTTAGACAAAAAAATACTACATAATTTGTTCTAAAGAGAGGCGCAGCAGTTATCTCTCTCTGCTCAAAGCAAAGAAGGTTTTCATTTAATACTTGTGAAAGAAAATTGGGCTAATTGGTAATATTAACATGAACTTCGCACTTCGTGTGTTGCCCAGGGTGCAACGATTGTTTCACCCCATGCCAGCTTTCCCAGCACCCTGCATCACAGATTGATGGACAGTTCTGTGAGACTTCAATATTTTTCTTGTATAAGTTTCAAACATTATTATGACTGGCATCCAAAGAAGCTGTGATAACTCATGCTCATCTGCACACACAATACATATCAATTAAAATTCAAAGCAAGAAGAAAATTTATCCTGTCAGCAGTAGCTTCCTTCGTTGTGTTCTGTAACTTAATTTCTAATCCAAGGATACAGTGTATTATTTGAGCAATGGATATTTTTCATGATGCACAAGTGACTTTGTGAAAAGTGCATCTCCTAAATAACTCATAATAATGAAATGCAAAACTGTAACTGCACATTTGTGCTACGCTATCCGGAAAGAAAAACATGCGCACAGTAGACATGTTGAGTTCAAAGATTCATATTGGATGAAACCAGTAAATCTCTGGTGAAGCTCAGCTAAATAAAAAAGTCTAATAAAAGTTACATCTGGGTTTCTGACATTAATATCTTGTTATTTGTGTCATCTTTACCACTCCTATCTCTGCATTTAGACTATGTTGCTTTTAACTAATGTACCTTTTGCTTTTGCCATTATACTCCAGCTTTAAGTGCAGAGCATTAGTGACATCAACTATACTAAAAAGCACGCTTTTATGTGTTTGAATAAGAATGAATTGGATTTGCTCCTGCAAAACATTTGGAGGCTTACAGGTGCTGCTCAATGTTTGCCTGTTTTAATTAAGAATAATACAACTATCCAAACTGACAAATGCTCTTCACAGCTCTTTTTTAAGAAAATGCTTTAGAAAATGTAGTGTTTTTTTTAATGTATAAGTTCTTGAAACCCATGAATATCTTTCAGTTCTACTCTCTCATTCCAAGAGCTGATGTGTTTTCCTTGTCTAATGGCTGTCATACCCTGCTGTCCCCAACACCTCAATTTCTGCAGTAACAGGAGGGCGTACTCTGACCATTACCCCTTTTTATGTGTGTGTCTGTTCTCAAACGTGGGGGTTTTGTAAATGCTGTCATTCCTCTTTGGCAGGGGGTTTATCTTACAGACACAAGCTGTCTCTACAGTCTTTAATGGTCACATCACTGGTCTCCGCTGCTCAGTGATGGCCAGCTGTGTTTATTTGGTGAAATTGCTTGGATATTGACATTTTTATGTCAAGATTTTCCTGAAAAAGCGTTTATTTTGTCTCTTGAAAGTCTGTCATGCATATTATGAATGTATGCAAAAGGTATTTCTATATATTAGTTAACACATACTGTATCTTTCTGCAGCAGAAAAAAAACATTTATTTTGGGAAAAAAAATTCTTGTGAAAAAAATTGTGATCACTGGCTGTCAAAAACAATGGCAGAACAATTATATATGGCAAAAACCCTTCACAAATAACTTGTCAACCCTGGTGCAGCATTTCTATTTTCCCCAAACAACTTACAATAATGCTATGCAGACCATGGAGCCTTCCATATACATATTTCCAATACAATTTTCTAGACATGCTGTCTCTCAGGTAAGACAAAACAATATATTCCTTTTTTCTTTTGATAAAATCTCTAGTTTAGCATGAGCAAATAAAGTATGCTTATTTTATTGGTTTAGTTGAAGTGCCCTGGGAAGGACATTGAATATTCAACACCTCAGTTTGTATTAATCACATAATAAATGTCTTCTAGACAAGAACTATTTTCTTTGACTATGAATATGCTCATTTTTAAATGCAAAGCACATAAAAGAACCTGATCTGGGCATCATTCAGATGGAGTCAAATACAGTTCAGCAGCACAGGATACCCTCGCTGCACAGTGTAATCGCTTTAGGCTTGATTCACAGAAAACACACTCAACAAACTCATCATATTGATCTTAATCACCCGTGTTTTTCGAAGAATATCAAAATATAGCAAGTGGGTAAGCTGACTATTAGCCCCGAATTAACAGAAAAGTTTTGTACAGGCTTCAACCAGCATGATCATCTTGCACCAAATTATCCCAGATTTAAAATCAAAACACCACTCCCTGCTCAGATACCTGGATAGCTTGTTAGAGGAATTCAGAATCAGGGAGAGCTAAAGGGTGGGGAGAAAGTGCTGCTGCTCAAGTCAGATATGGATATGTTTCAGTGGATTAAATGTCTTTTGCCATTCTTGTTAAATAGGAAAGTATGTATTGTGGTATATTTGCATTTGTCTGGTGTGTTTTATTTCTTTTTCAGATGGAACTCACAAAACAATTATTGACTAGCTATGTCAGTCCTGCTTTTCTGCTCTTGCCATTGGCTTGAGGCAGGTTGTAGCTAGACATTAAGTCATACATGGGCACAAGATCAGAATATAAATGTATTGCATAACCATATTTGCAATCTCATTAAAGGAAAAAAACTAAACAAAACAAACAACAAAAAACATCACGAAACCACTTCAAATCTATGGTCTTGTGCTGAGGGAGCCAGCATTTGAAGAAAACTCTAATTATGGGGTGTTGGACCAGAGATGCATCTTGTCATGTACTATGACTATAAAACCCCCCACAACAAACATCTATTAATTCTCAAATAAAACAATATATGCCAAGCATTCATCCTGATAGTGTTTGCTAAGTCCTTTTTCAGACAGAATCGAATTTTGCACTGGGCGTGATCAGCGGTACTGCATCGGCCGGCAGTACCGCAGAACTTCCAGAAAGCAAGGTGTTGGCAATTGACGAGCTACTGTAAGAGCCAGTTGATCATCGTGCAATACCTCGCAGTAAAATGACAGCTCAGCATGTTTGAAGACCAACCAGATCTACAGTGGCTCCAAGTTCAAGTGAATCCTCCCTAGAGCCGCTGGGAGTTGCTGACCTGAGTCGGCTCCCTTGCTTCACATTGTTTACACATTGTGCGCAATGTACTTCCGTTCACGTGGCAATGCTATGGTAAATACACACAAAAGCTCTTTGCTTACTAACAAATAGAGCAAAAACAAAATGCTAAACAAAGAAATGAAGCCTAGGCGGAAATTCAACTGAAGAAACTGAATTACTTACCTTCATCCAATCAGAGGCTCATCTGCCTCCGACGCAAGCCAATCAGCTTTGAACCGCACCTCAACGAAGCCCAATCAGCATCCAGAGTACCATCTTAAAAGGTCTTCAAATCCACGACTCAGCCTGCTACCCAGCCAAAGCGCAAGCAGTGCACAGCAACTCCAACATGCCCAAATCAACACTGTCAGATTTGATTTTTAACACTCTTGAAGTGTCTATATGGGTCCACACCAACAAGTGTTAATTTGACTCTTTTTGGAGAGTTGGTACCGTAACTCTTATTTAGTGTTAAATATTAAATCTTTCTGGAGTTGATAATTTAACACTTAATTACACCAATTAGGTATATTAACACTCTCACGCAATGTTTCCCTCATTACATAGGAGTTATTCTCTAATTAATACTAAATGCTGAACATTTTACTTTTCTGAGCATATACAAATTTCTTGGGAAAAATAAATAAATAAAGAAGCAATGTTTGTTTTTTCTGCAAATATTTATTTCAAAAGTGCACCACAATTGGAAAATCTTCTTCAAAACATGCAACAATGTGGAACAATATACATGTAAAAGACCTTACAGATTTTGTCTCTCTCATCTTATAATTATAAATACAGCGTTATTTAATGTAAAATACACCAAAGGTGACTGTATTTATGTCATCATACATGTTTATATCTCATGGCATTTGATTTTTACAAACTAGTGTTGCATAAAGAAAAAAACAAAAATCATTAGTTACAATAAGTGTTAAGGGGGCATACCTTGACAAATCTTACAAGATGATTGGCTGCCTGCGCGGAGCTAACCTTTGCTGTTTTTTTGTGGCCTCTATGGGGGGCAGGAGATGCATCAACAGCAGAAGAGCTGCAATGTTGCCATCCCAGCCTTAAAGACAAAAAAGCACATTTGAGACAAATCGGTTAAATTAATTTAAAAATAATTCTGAAAATTCAGTTAAACAGATATTTTTTCTAAAGCTTATTCAAAAACCAAATATGCATAAATCACTTAAGATATATTTGCTTGCAGTTTACTGTACTGCAAGAGAAAAAAATCTAATATTATTATTTAATATACTAAAACACTGCCCAAATTTACCAAAGACAAATGGAAGTAAGTAAATTAAGTAAGTTAGTAAATTTCTCCACTGTGAGATCAATAAAGCCCTATCTTATCTTATCTTATGGAAGTTCCAGATCAACAGAAGCTTGTAACTCGTCAACAAAGGGACTTGATGAAAGATTTTGCTTTCTGTAATGACTTTTTGCTTGAAATATGAAGGCCACTTCGTGAGAAATCTTCCAGAAACTTCATCCCCAAACATCATCGAGAAATCCTGATCAATCTTTTAAAAAGAAAAAACACACCAATGCTTACTAACATGTTATTTGCACTATTTATACATTAGTGCCTAAATGCATCATAAAATATCCAGAAATAAACTTACCAACCCAGGTGTATCAAGGAATCCAGTGAAGACATCCAAGACTGATGATGTTGCATCTGGGTCATGAACCAGCTTCTGTCGATATTCAAAGGTGGCTCTCATCTTCTCTTTAACCACAGCCTTATCAGTTGAGAGTCTAATAACAGACAGAGCTTCTCTGCAGTCCTCACCGAAGAGCTGTTCACCAACTAGCAAAGATTTTCTTTGGGTTGTCGGACTGTCCTGGAAATTTGGCCTGGGACCCTCACGTGCACCATCGTAGGTGTTGCGTTGGACAGTCTTGAGTCTCCAAGCAAGATACCCACTGTTGGCCTCAGGGTCATAGTAATGTCCCTGCACATGAAAGCACATCAGGCACACATACAAACATCCACAATCAAAATTACACAAAGGGACACTTATTTGTCAAAACTGTGAAAACATGGCAAAATTACATATTTGTGGAGTTTCAGAGATAATACATACATAACCATTTTTTGAGTACGGATCCTGAAGATATGAAAAAGTGTTGCAATCCCCAGGGCATAGTTAGTCCGAACACTTATGGGTGGGATCCTCCTTTTGAAAACAAAAAGAAGTATCACTACTCTGCTCAGTGAACACGGCTTTTTTTGATCATCAAAAGAGTTATACCCATGAGATTCTATCATATCTGTGACCAGAATGTTGACCATTTGCCGACCAGTTGCATCTGAGAGTGTTTTAGTTTTGTCATATTCGTTGAAGATTTCTTCAACCTTTGGGTTTGACCTCAGGACTGTATCTACTGTAAAACAAAAAGACATACTCTGATTAACCTCAAGCAGCTGACCCAAAAGTGTCAGTCATTACAAAATCCATGTGCATAAATTACAATTAGACTAATGCACAACAAAATAAATTGTATTTAGTATGCGTTCAACA
This sequence comes from Fundulus diaphanus, assembly GCA_037039145.1. NCBI lineage: Eukaryota > Metazoa > Chordata > Actinopteri > Cyprinodontiformes > Fundulidae > Fundulus > Fundulus diaphanus. The sequence goes on from CM073132.1 coordinate 38,754,109, forward strand.
GTATTTTTTTTAAGTCAAAGAAAGAAACTTGGGTAGAATTTTTTTTTTACATTCCACCAAAATTCAGATATGAATTCAACATCATTAAGGAATTTACTCCAGATTATTATGAATCAGTTTTACCTGTTGCTAGGTGCTTTCGGTATCCAACCCTGAAAGCTCAAACCCCAGACCTTACAAGTTCATCAAAAATGTCTGAGTCAACTTCAGTGTCTGAGGTGTCAGTGAGGATGAGGACACCTTCTGTGAAGAGCTGAGGCTCACAGCAGAATACAGCCCTTACTGAAAGAAAGAAAACCGAAATTAAATTCAACTAAAACCACCAGTTAAAGCCTTACTATAAATAAGTCACATTGGAAATTATTTTACACCACTTTAAATTTCTCATGAATACAAACCATCTTGGATGGTACTAATTTCTCCATGCAGCGAACTTCATAAAGTTATAATTAACAAAGGTTTGTCTTCTAAGAATGAAATAATTCCAGTAAGTGTTAGTAAGTAATAGATCTTGCTTCTGTTATTCGACTTAATTGCAAAACTTATTTTATAGATTAATTGGTTCTGATTTCTTTGTATGTGTGGATTACTTGGATTGTTACTGACATCCATTGTGAATTTCATTACAGTGGTTATGGTATGCGGTCTGCAAACCTGTGTTGTACAAAAGTACAGGTATTGGCATTTTTCAATTGTTTAATAAGGCAGAGTAAATCAGAAATATTTTAGACTGTGCACTTGGTGGTCTTTATACATAAATCTTTAGTCACAAAAAAATCCAGCTTTTCTATGGTATTAGTCAGCCTCTGAGAAGCATTGTGCTGGAGGGGATGTTGCCAGGGATGAACTATGTGCCAAGCCTCCACCATGTAGAAACATGGTTGCCATTCTGTAAGAAAAAGAGCAAAATCCAAATAAATGACGAAAGAAATGTCAACAAAGCAGCCCCCTTTATCAGATCATGCGTAATTTAAATTGCAATGACATTTCCTCATCCTCCTTTAAGATCCACAGAGGCACAAGTCGTCTGATTCAGCTGTTTGTTCTCCTCTTTTTGAGGCAGGGTCCAAGATGCCTGGGGAACATCAAAGAAACGTTTGAATTAAAGGCTGATGATCAGAACTACTGAGGACTGTACACAAATCTCAGCAGACAGCAGGAAAATCACACAGAACTGTCCCTTTGGAGGACAAAATTGAAGAAAAAACCCTACAGAAACACATTGAAAAGAGAGAGTGATTAGGATGTCGCTGAAAACAAAAATAAGGCAAGCATATGTAGAAGTTACTTTGCCTACATTTTTCTTTCTTGGTGTGTAGCAAGGAATTTTAATTATTTACATTTTTAAAAGTTCATATTGTCTGTAAAGGTATACATTCGTCCCAAGACTGTATTTACTTGTGGCTGAGCCTGCCCATAAATGATGGCCCTGTGAATAAAACAACAGTGGTGGAAAGTGATGGATACGGGTCGAAGTGCTGAGGAGGCAAGTTTACAGATGAAACCCTCCCAAAGCCTCCATGAGTTCTGCCACCTGAGGTTCTTTAGTGACTGAAATCCAGCAAGTCTAGCATTTTATGTGAAACCTTTCCAGTGTAATACATTACTCAGTCTACCTTGGTTTGTGTGTGAAAACATGCAGCCTCGGGGAAGGGGTCTGCAGAGATGTGATCACAAAAGCTGCAAACCAGTTGTCAGTTTTATTATTCACCATTTTCTTTTATTAAAGTGAATATGCAAGCCTCAGACTGAATGTGAACATCAAATATAGATTAGTAAAAAATCAACTCTGATCTGCCAAATTACTTATCACAGATAGACCGCAATTTTGCCAAATTAGAACCCAAATGGTTTTCATATACATACATGCACACACATGCATTAATTGTTTTATAATATTAATAATAATATTAACAATACAATCTTTGTTAGTCAAGAAAAACAGATACCTGCATGCAGAGCAGACAGGAAATTATTGAGGAGCCTACAGCACAGAATGAATTCCAAGTCAAGATTAGAAACAACTAGGAAGCTTACAGGTAAAAGCTGGAGTGCAGGCTCCAGCAGAATAATGTAAGAGATGTGCTATCAGCCACGAGTAAGATCACAGGCTTTAAGCAGAAGGATCCGATGAATGAAAGTATTGACAGAGCCAATAAAGCGGTCACATTTTAAGATAAGTTAGGTTTAGCATGCTCTTCTCCTTCCTCTAGTGAAACATAACCCCCCAAAACTCCCCCTTCCATATGGTCTTTTGGTCCTGTCCCAGTTTAACTTGCTCCTCTTTCACCTTGGTCATGGATCCTGGTGTGGACCCATCATTAGGGGATGTTTGTGTCCCCAGCCTCTCCCCGTCTTTCCTTTGAATTCTATTCTATTTTATTTATATAGTACCAATTCACAACTCATGTCATTTTTACTTTACAAAGTCAAATTCAATCAAATCATATGGACAGATTGGTCAAAAATGTCCTAAGGAAACCCAGCAGATTGCATTGAGTTTTGACAAGCATCATTCACTCCTCATGAAAGAGCGTTGAGCCACAGGGGACAGTCGTCTGCATTGTCGATGGCTTTGTAGCACTCTCTCATTCTGAGCATGCTTAAAGCAACAGTGGAGAGGAAAATTACCCTTTAACAGGAAGGAAAACCTCCAGCAGTGTGAATAGTCATCTGCCTCGATCGACTGGGGGTTAGAGAAGACATAGTAGAGACACAAAAAGCACAGAAGCACGCATTGATCCAGGTTCCACAGGAGAGGAGCCTGATAACTAAAGGATCTGCCTCCCATTCTACTTTTAGAGACTCTGGGAACCACCAGTAGACCTGCAGTCTGAGAGTGAAGTGCTCTGTTATGAACATATGGGGTAATCAGAGCTCTGATATATGATGGAGCTTGATCCTGCTTTAATGGCTTTATATGTGAGAAGGAGATTTTTAAATTCTATTCTTGATTTAACCGGAAACCAATGAACGGAAGCTAAAATTAGAGAAATATGATCTCTATTCATAATTTTCATCAGAAATCTTGCTGCAGTAATTTGGATCATCTGAAGGCTTTGGACTGCATTTTGTGGACTTCCTGATAGTAAGGAATAGTCCAGCCTTGAAGTAAAAAATGGATAGTTTTTCAGCATCACTCCCGGACAGAATATTTCTAGTTTTGGCAATATTAAAGGTTAAAAAAGAAAACCCTAGAACCCTGTTTCAGTCGCTATGACTGTAAGGTGAACAGGCAGCTAGCAAGATTAAATTGGAACAATGCTGAAGGATGAGGTCAGATGAGGTCATCCCCAAACTCCAGAAGACTTGTGCAGACCAGTTATGTGGAATTTAAAACTCATCTTCGACCTTAGCCTTGCCATCGAGGTTCCAGAGCCATGGAAATTATCCTTCCTTGTTCCAGTACTGAACAAATCTCATCTATCAGTTCTTAATAACCTGTTGCCTGGTTGGCACACATCGTGAAAGTTCTGGAGAGACTTCTGTTGGCCCACCTGAGTAACCAACCAAACACCACCCAGGATGCACTGACATTTGCTTATCACCATGGAGTTGGAGTTGAAGACAAGATTATAAACCTGTCTCAATGAATCCACTGTCATCTGGATAAAGCAGGGAGCACTGCGAAGATCAAGCTCTTTGATTTCTGGAATTCATTTAACACAAACCAGCCTGATTTACAAGAAACTTCAGTGGACACAGCTTGGTGTCTGTCAGCAAGATGTTGCATATTTGCTAAAAGTCTTTTGTTTTGGTGCAACGTCATCTGTAATTATCTATTGGGGTAGAGGCATCAGAGGCAGACACTTAAAAAGCTGAACAAGATGGCCCTGTTCTGAGGACTGTTCTGGAGCCTGCAAAGCTGCAATGAAAAATGCTGCATAACAAATGGAACACACAATGGAAAGTCTTGTGCATTGTCTTTAATACTGACAAAAAGTGTCTTCAGTTAGAGCCGTCCTCAGATCTGCTGTAATACAAACTTCTGCAGGAAATCCTTCCTGCACCCAGCTATATCAACCTATAAAGACCCTAAAAAATTAGATGAGAGCTACTATAACATCTGATCCCTTTGATATTGATATGGTAATATATAATGTATATGTATTTATATATTTGAGGACTCCAAATTCTAATACTGGTTTTGTGTGTTTTTAACTCACCCATTGCTGTTTAAGTAAATTACCCACCTTTTTTTGTAAATCAAATTTACAGCTCAGTATTTATCCTTGGTTTATGGTGCCAGTTCATATTTATGCAACTTTTGTACAACAGGGCTATAAACTATAAAGGTTTGGATGGAAAACTATTTTAATTTAGTTTATTTATATAGCACTAACTCTAGTTTATAACAACTGTTACACTTTTATGGTTGTATATATATGATTACAATTATTTTCATTTCCCTAAAGTACAATTAAGCTTATGTGCAAAAGAATTAATAAAAAATCACAACAGTTCAAAGATGTTTTAGAAATCAAACCAGTTCCAGTGCAATTTCTGAACCATAAACCCACTGATGTAAACTGCTGAGTAGAGTTAAAACAAATAATTAATCATGCCGTAGGTCGTCATTATCTTAAACCTCTTCGTAATGTTAAACCAGTTGCCTAACAGTGCTTGGGAAATAAATTTCACTCATTCTTGTTTTCTGCAATTCCTTGAAGCGTGACTGCACTGACTGGTGCTGGATGCCTCTGTCATCGCACCAAAGTGCTGTCATCTGAAGACGCTACTCTCAACTCACCCCTCTCAAAGATTAGAATATAATCGCATTCTTGCTTTTGAGCACCTGTCAGCTTGTGACATTTTCAGAATCTGACAAAGCATTGAATCATCACAGTCAGTTTTGCACAACTTGTGAGAATGTCTTTAAATGTCCAATGTGTTAACATTTTTCATTCTAGCAACATAATGAGCCTGTTATGGAGGAAAAGCTGCATGGCTATATGTTGATGACCATGCTAACCAAATAAGACATACAGTGTTGTGCTTCAACACATTATCTGGTCAGCAGTTTGATGGTTCCTCCAGTTAGTCTTCTTCCCGTGGATAACAGGGTAGACGTTATAAAGGGGTAATTACACAAGGAGCACTTTTTTAAATTTTATTTCATCTTTATTCTGTACAGATAAATCTCATTGAGACACCAGGTCTAATTTTTTAGTGACCTGTTTTAAATAGACTACAATAACTTAAATTAAAACAGGCTATGACCAGTACAATTCACACATCAAAATAACAGATAACTACTTTTGAAAATAGAATAAGAGACAGAGGCAATACAACATTAAACAGGAATAGACATCCACAAATGCTTTCATGATTGTCCTTAAATATTTTTAAAGGGGAAATATGTTTTCAGATTAGGAAAATGGATGGATGGATGGATGTTTTCAAATCCTTCCTTTTCACATTCTAATCCTTGGTTTTTGTTCTATATAAAGTGGAACTGCAATGCTTTGGTCTTAATTCTTTGTCAGTGAAGATCAAGAGACCCCTCTTGTAACCCATTATCAACATCGTCTGAGACAGCATCTTTTTCATGCTGGCCCTTCACACCCCGCCCCTACCATCTCACGCGCCATTCACTCCACCCCCTTCGCCATTTTTTGTAGTTTAATGGCTGAGATACTATTATCTAGCGCAAGAGTACATTTTTATTCCCAAATTTATAAAATAAAATGTCAGTGACATTTCCATTCAGCCTTACATGTTCGAGCCAGACTCTGACCCAGAGCAAGAGAAAACAATGCTGCTTATAGCATAATGCTATTAGAAGATAAGATAGGCTTTATTGATCTCACATTGGAGAAATTCACAAATAGACACTACAGTTGTGTTTTCGAGAAACCATAAGTGAGCAGATAGTAAGCGCTATGATATCTAAAATAAAGTCTGCTGAAATTTCAGAGTTATTAGCAGCTTACTGCTTTGCTTTGTCTTTTTTTTCCATTATCAGAAGGGACTGAGCCCTCGATCAGATGAAGTCTCTGGAAAAATCCTTCTTCATTATTGGCAAAAATTACTGAAGTATTGATCCTTGAAGTGCTTCTTGCAAAAGAGGAGGACTTTCTTCACTGATGCAGGTACATTCCCGCGAAAAATTTTAGCCAGGCTCTTCAACAAGGTTCCGATAATTGTGGCCGGTGGAGTGACTTGTGTGGGTTAATATACCCAACGTTCAAACATTTAGACTGGTCCACTGACAACTTCTGCATCCTTGAGTCTGGAGTGCAAAATCTAAATTATAGCTAAACATGGCAGGAAAAATGGTGGGACACCTATTACCTTATTTAGACAGTGAAGAAAATGTAACAGTAAACAGAAAAGTCTGAATGGCTTGAAAAATAAGACCCAAAAAGAATATAAATCTATCTAAACAACACTTTGGACTAAGGTGTTGACTAAATTAAACTTAAGTCTAAATTCAACTTTTAGTACTTCCAGAGGCCCCAAACACACAACAAAAGGTATTTAAGGGCTGAAAAAACAGATTTGTTATGTTATGTCCCCTTTAAATCGTTTATTCAATTAAGCAACAGAGCTTTAGGTCCTTCTGTGGTTTTTCCAATTGAAAGTAGGAAAAATTTCCAAAGACCAAACACAACGAAGGACCACTGACTGTGCTAAAATCCTGTGAGTGGAGCATGTTCTCTTGCAAGTAAGAAACTGATATGTTTATATTTTTGACCCACTCCATGGAAAGCCTTTGCATCCAAATGGACATACCAGCATTCCTGAAAGCTAACATTCTCCCTTCCAGACGGAAGGTGGTGGGTACTGGAAAACATTCATCCTCATGCTGCAGTACATCTGCTGAATTAAAACTTAAAGAAGTATTGGAAGCAATATAAAATGGAGCTTAAGCAGAAGTTCAATTGAAGAAACTCGTCACCTACCTCCATCTAATCAGAGGCCGGTCCGCCTCTGACATGAGCCAATCAGCTTCGAACCAAACCTCCACAAAGCCCAATCAGGATCCCGCGTTCATCTTAAAAGCAACTTCAAATCCACGTCTCAGCCTGCTAAACAGCAAGCGCAACAGCATCATATGATGTCGGATTTCGATTCAGATGCCGATTCAACCCACCTCCAGCCCCTTCTCCACCTTCTAGCCGAGTTCATCTAGCTCATGATGTTCCTCCATCCTCAACACATCAGAGTTCTCCCATCTTCAGCATTTCCTTCACCTCATTACTGGTCCGGCAGAAGACCACCATGTTGGGCCCGGTTCTGCCAGAGGTTTCTTCCCAAAGGGGAGTTTTTCCTCTCCACAGTCGCTTCAAGCTTGCTCATCATGGACAGTTCATGCAAACCTGTGTTTATCAAGTTGGACGTCTATCTTAAACAGATCATATGGACTGAACAAACTTCTTCTATCTCCACTCCACCACCAGTTTCAGACCTGGGGGGAACATCCCTGTTCTCATACATCTACTCATGCATATTAAAGTATAATTCAGCATTAATGTTCCTGCCGAGGTCTGAGCGCCAAAGTCTTAAATTACTGTGTCAATAAATCCTTCTAATTTCACATTCTTTCTGTGTGAGTTTTTCAGATTGAACTGACATCACTTAAGCAGCTGTCACAATATGGAGACTAAACACAATTTGTGGACAGACTTTGTTAACCAGGGAGTTGCACTGATTCTTTGACAGGTTACTATGCAGCTTGGGTATCAAGATATGTAACAGACTTTCTAACATCCAAGATAGATACTACTTTATATCTCATTCTTTTACAAGAGGGTACATGAAAATATGCTTTTAGCACTTTTAGCACTTTTAGCAGATGACTTTGTAAATCTCACATAAAAATGTATGGATGGACAATGGAATCTCTGTAGGTGGAAAACCTGAAAACTGAAGCAGAAGAAGAGTAAACAAATGTGTTAACACAGTTACATTTCTCTAAATCTGTTATCGCCTGAGAAGGAAAGTCTCCAATTCACAAAAATACATTTTGCCATCTCTGGATACTTCATAACATAAAAAAACAAGTCAAGTGTGTTCATCTGTTCGAATCAAGAGAAAATTGTCATTGACCATGTTATACATTTTTAAACAATGTCTGTTGTTGTGACAAAAAAACCCAAAAACAAACATAGAAGCCCCCCCTTAAATTTTTTTTAAAAAATACAATAAAATGAAATAGGGTAATCTCTGAATGTTCACAATGGGTTTCAACTTTTCAATCAGCTTTGGATGACTTGACTGGCCTGCTAGCTTGAATTAATATTTGTGCGTATACTTATTTCCATCTGTACAGTCCTTTTGCTCCTTTTATTTGTTGTGCAAATGCTCTGCATAGCTTAAAGGCTCCCCAAAGAGCCCTCAGATATATTTAAGGGATCTTATGTATCAACAACTTAAAAAATCTTGACATGAAGCAGCTTATACTTTATAAAGTGCCTTTCATCTCCTCTGATATGAGAAGTCATAAAAATAAGTTGTTTATATCCAGCGTCCAAAAGAGAAAAAAAAAGTCAATATACAGTCAAACTAAGTTCATAAACTAAAGTATACTCAATTGTTGAAAGCTGACTCAGCTTTGCAAAATCCATCCTTAAACATTTGCTTGTCACTTGCTGGTTATTATACCAAATCATTTGTATATTGCTGACATTGTGCTCAGTATTTACATTGAGATAACAGTGCTAATTAATATTTTCGTTCATTTCTGTTAACAGGTCAATAAATGACTAAATGTTTAAATAAAAAACCAATGGGTTCAGTTAATTTACGTGGCTCCAATTCACATTAGACGTTATACAAGAAAAACAGGTTACAATTGATGTACAATTATATGGAATCCAATTTGGTTTAAACTGAATTCAAATCAATCCATTCCAATATTATCCAACCATATGGTCACACTCAAATCCAGTTCAGTCTTAATCCTAATACAATACAGTTTAATCTAAATGTAGGTTGATTGTATAATAATGTTGGGAAGAATTTATTTTTCTAAGGAGGGTTAGTAAAATGGATTGAGTTGTTGACTTTGCAACAATCCCTTATCCTGCACAGGCATTGCCTTTTGACAATGAGAAGTATCCAGGAGAAGCTCACAGTGAGGCAGGACAGAAAGCTGAAACGAAAACAACAACAACAAAAAAATACACAGACATGATACAACAGTACTTTTAAGGGCAAGAAAAAAACTTGCAGCTTGCACATATGAGGACAGAGAGTTAATGACATCAATATGTCCCTGTTAATATCTTACGCAATGAGATAAGAGCACTGAGGTTGAAAAAGTGTGAAATTAAATCATTTGGGGCTGGAGTCATTAACAGGAATATCATAGTAAAATAAAATGTCCAGGTATTTTAAACTTACAAAGGGGTCATTTTCTCAGCCTGCTATTTGCTGACCAGCCTGAACTGTACCATCTTTTTCTTGCAAAACTGTTCTTTCCTTTTAAAATTCTGTACATTTTCCTGTGTGCACAATGGAGACTACTGTGCAGAAAATCTCACTTGATCTGCATTTTATTGTGATGTATGTGTATCTTTATGTGCGGTAATTTAGAGCAAAGCTGGTTTATATTGTAAAACTATTCACAGTCTATTAAATTTTTCGGTTTTGACATGTTTCAATATAAAAATTTTAATGTAATTTAATATTTCAAGTAACATACAAATGAGAAGTAGTGCATAATTATTAAGTTAACTGCTGTATGATTGTATGAACTGCTGTATCAAAATTCTGTACAAATAATAACCTTAAAAGTGTGTCATACATTTGTATTCAGCCTCCCTATACTTTGTGCAACCTTTCCACATAATTTCAGCATCAAGTATTTTGGCATTTCTGTCCACCATCTTTGTACATGTAGAGACTGAAACCTTTGACCCATCCTTGCAAAATCACTCATGTTTAGGCATAGTAGATGTAGGGTTTTTCTCAGCATTCTACTGAATCTCAGTTGTGGAATATTTAAACAGGTTATTTAATCATAATCCTATTGCATTTTCATTTAATTCAGTTATTGAATTCCATTGACTTTTATTGTTATAGCACCAATTCCCAACACGTGTCATCTCAAGGCATTTTACATAGTAAATTCAGTCAAATCATACACCCATATTGGTTAAAAACTTTGCTATCTAAGGAAACCCAGCAGATTTGAATTGGGTCCAAAGATGACGACGCCTATCTAGTTTGAATTTAAAAACAGAACATTTAATGTCATCCAGGTTTTGATATCATGAAGACATGCCTGTAGTCTAAGAAATTGAACGGATTCATCAGAATTTATGGATAAATATAGCTGAGTGTCATCAGCATAACAGTAGAAATGAATTCCATTCCATTTACCAATTGGGATCATTTTTACATTAAGGAGAATTGGCCCAAGCACTCAACCCTGTGTGACCTCACAAGTAACCCTGGAGTTTGAAGTTGATTTATCATGTACATGAACAAACTGAAATCTGTCACAATTTATTGTTGTGAGACATACTGAACAAAAGAGGACTGAGCTGAGTTACACAGATAAGAGTGTGGTTGTTCTCTATTCATTAGAACGTTTAAACAATTCTGTTTGGGGTGTTGTGCCTTTCTGAGTTTTACTGTTGTGATTTTGATCTGTTGGCCTACCAGGGGTTCTGGGATTCCACTTGTGACCTACCCAGGACCCTTTCTTGGAATTCATGGCATGGACTTTACAACAAATAGATCCACATTATCTGAGATCCAACTGCTGGGTAGAATAGTACATTTTTTGTGCTTAGATTCTAAACTAAGCCTTGTGACTGTCCTTGGGTGAGGAAGGATACATTGTGACCATTTGGTGATACATATGTGTTATTATGCCATATAATAAATTTTAATTTCTGCAGTTTCCATACACGTTGGTGTGTAGTACATTTTAGGCAGCCAATTAGAAATCGATAGCTTGGTCTCAGACCAAAAGTTAAGGAAGCCAATTAGGGACAGGTATTCTGATTTGGAACAAGGAATTAAATTATCTGGTCAAGGACCAGGTTTTTTAATAAGTGCAAGTTGGTTGTAGGTTTGGACAAACTGGCAAGACTTGAATATGAATATTAAAAACAGGCCTGTGTGTGTTTTATTTGTCTAAATGTCTCGTTGTATGTGATGTTGGTGTGTGAAATCTCTGTTCGTCTGTGTGGAGTAATTCAGTTTAAATTATAGGAAAAAGAGAGACAATTTAATAACATAGAAGTTTGACGTTTCACATTAAATGTCCGTCCCAAATTAAATTGATACACGGAGAGATTAACAAGGCTTGAATGAAAATATTTCATCTTTGTTAGAAAACTGACAATAAACTGTACATAAAAGCTCGTTGGGTTTACCGTACTACAAAATTAGGCCGAGATCGGATCCTATCACTTGTTTTTAGCCCTAAAGTAATATAGAAATTACTAAGATTATGATATTGCTTGTAACAATAATGATTCATCAAAAACCAGTCAATTTGAAAGAAGGTTTTAGATATACATGGTCTTTGATTTTAATAGATGTAAAAAAACTTCTTTGGCTTTGATCAAAACTGTATGGAACTAAATATGAATTGCTTTTCTAAGAAATCAAAACACAAACACATGGAGATTGTGACAAAATTACTCAATTGTTGCTGTGTTTGTGAACATTTTTCAAGTGTATTGCAGCATCTGATATGTTTTCTTCCACTACTGCTATGGATTAACTCTATTCATGTCGATAGAGAAAAGAAGCATCAAGAGAAGCATCACCACGGAATGATGCTGCCACCACTACGTTTCACAATGGGAATGTCATTCTTACTTCACTGTTATGTTGTACTTTGTGTTTGTTATTTGTGATATACCATCATATTTTGTGGTTGTAACAAAATTTGAAAATGTTCTGTGGATAAAGGTACTTTATTAACTGTACTGTATCTCTAAACCTTGCTGGCTTTTTGGTTTGAAAAAAATTGTTCCTTGGTGGCTTAAACAAAGAAGTACTATCCTCATAAAACAGTAAAGACTGAACTGTGAATGATTGACATGTCCGACAAATAGATGGAAAGGGAACACAATTACAGTCAAAACCACATGAAGCCTCAAAATTATTGCACTGCAGCATTTTTAAAATAACAGGAATGCAAGACTTGTATGTCTCCCTGACGGTGAGTTTAAGGAGAATTGCATAGTTCTGTAAATGCACCTAAAGCTGCACTGAGCATTTCACTGGATAAGTAGGTGTTCACATGTGGTCAATAAAGGATGGTTCTCATTCTCTGGACTCATATAGAGTTGCATTGATAGCTTAGCTATTGCTGAAAGTTAAAGCAATCAGCGACTCCCTTGTTTCAGCCTAACATGCAAAACAGTTTTCTGATTAATAATACAGTTCATGGAAAACATTTGCCTTTATATAAAGCTCTGTGGTCATTTATAATTCATAGCATAATGGTAATCAGGCTTTGTGCACTGAGCTCCGAGAGAAAAAAAAAAACTAAACTCTATAATACCAAGGTCGAAGCTGTGATACTTAGAGGGAGAAATGATTGATTGCCGCATTAAACTAACATAGCCATAGTCATACATAATATCAAGTGACATAAAACTGCAGTTATAGTCAATAATTTGTTTTTCAGACCTTAATTGCGTGAAGGCTGTAAGACCTTCACTCTACCAAGATCCTCCCCCTATTTTACTGCAGTTTCAACCATTCCCCTTTTCAGTTATTCTGCTACCCTGGGACATGAAGGCTATAACTTTTTATATTAATAACTTGTATGCTTTTAAAAATGTCTCAATCCAAAAATCCCATTAATATGAATGGGAAAGAGATTCAAATGCTTCTACAACTTTGTGATTGTTAAGACCTAAATGCTTCCACATACTTGCACCGAGAAACACCAATAAAATTTTTAATGGATGGGGTGTTCTCTAATGTATTCAGCTTTTCAATATCTTATCTAGTTTTCATAAAATTGGTGTAGCAAAATTGTAGTTTTTGGGGTCAGATGCAGCTTTTTTAAGCCTAAACTTGTTACACGAGACCCACTCGAGCTGTGCTTCTTTTTATATACATCCTTAATGTTTGAAAACAAATTACTTCTAAACCATTCATAGTACATTTATAATTTATACATCAAAGCATAAAATTCATGTTAACTGTTAACTTGGGCATCTGTAGTTACTTTAAGAACTATGGTTCTTAAAGCACTGAAGGTGCTTATTTTCTAGTACACTACTTCCTTATTCTGGGTTACTGTTTTTCTGTTCAGGAAACACACTTTTAGGCAATTATCAGATATTTTTGTCAGTTGTGAATTTCATAAGCATGTAAAATGTATCATGTAAAAACGGTCTATTATGGCTGCCACAGTATTTTGTCCTTGTAGGGTAGCCGTTACTTCCTACAAGAGAGATTTGTCAGGAGTCAAGGTATTTTAGATGCCTTTTCCCATTCATCTAATGCTAACCCCAGAGAATATATGTCAGTTAAGTAACAGTAAAATCATGAAAACTGTTAATAATGATTAAAAAAAAAACAGTTATTTTTAAGAAACTTATTTTTTTCTGGTAATGCTACATTAGCTTGTACAGGTCTTTTACAATTTTAAATTAGCTTTTATTCTAATTGCTGGTAAACTACTTGGGAATGCACTTAAGCTTTAGGGCATTTTATTGCTAACCCTCTTGATTTAGAATGTAGTTGTGTCAAGACAAAACACTGACACATTTAAATTGTTAATCTACAAAGAGGAGTCAAGCGTTGGTGTTTAAGTTGTTAACTTCTGTAGCTCTGTTTTTTAATTGCGATTTCTGAAGCACTTCACTAAACATCTTAAATCTTCCTGCAGTTCCCCTGTGAAGCCATACATCGAGACCCCAGTGAGAGCTGAATACTGTAGTAGGGTTTCAGTTAATGATTATTTTAGTAATCAAATGTTGTATTGATTATTCTGATGATGAATTGAGTAGTCAGATAAAGAAAACTGGCACATTCTGCAGGTATTTAACTACTTAAGCTTATTGTTATCAGTAGTATAAAAATATGAAAAAAGAGAATCAACATTTTATTGCTTGAATTGCAATAACATAACATGTCTTTAGTGTAGCCATGGGCATATTTAAAAAGGATGCATCTGCAAAAACATTTTTTTTTTCTATTTGTAAAAAAAACAACAACACATGTCTGAATTCTTGTAATATGTTACTAGTGATGATGTCCACATGCTGCGAAACTGTCCTGTATGCATACACATTCAAACATATGCAATACCTTAAATATTTCTTTCACACAAAGACAGGATAAAGATCCTTGTAAGAACTCAGTGAACAATCCTACACATTGGTATAGGTATAAATCATGCTGCTGTCCTTAAAGCAGCATTGCATAAGTTTTTACCTAAGTATTATCTTAATTTGAGATATATTAATTTATTTTTCAGGTCAATATACACCACTTGGTACATATTGATGCTCCATGCTCAACCTCTCCCTTTTCCAATTGGAGTATAATTTAAAGGGGTGAAAGTGGCCTTGTTTTTGCAAGTAATTCATTGATTCTCAATCTGCTGGTCCAAAGTGGTCTGCTATCAGATTCGAAAACACAGACGAAGACAGATTAGTTTTACAACAGTGCAGTGTTGTCAGTGGCCTTCAGGGGCGCTAAACCTGGAAGGTACAGGTCTAGCGCCCCTAGCTCAAAGTTAAACGGTGGTGCTTTAAATGAGTGGCAAATTGATATTATGTGCTTAATAGCTGAATAAAAACACACGAAACACTTAACTGCTTTTTGTTTGTTTTTTGTCATTTCTGATTTCTGATTTTTTTTTGAAGACTTTTTCAAATTATGCACAACTAGATGGGCCAACTTAATGCAGGAGTTATTTTTTTAGGTTTCAAACAAAAGAACTCCATTTGACTCTATGGTGCTGAAGATTACATAGCAGGGAAAATAAACTGTAATCATAGACCAGATTTTCAACAACTAAATAGTATATGAATACATTAGCCCATCATATAAATTGCAAGCATAAAGGCTTTCATATTACAATAGCAAACAGAAACTGGTGCCTGCTTTTATTTTCTGCAGGTTAGATGAATGTGCACAGCTCCCCGGCAAAAGATCAGGAAGCTGAAACACATTCTAAAGGCTACTGAAAGAGACATTGCAACTAAGTAGTCCTGCCTGTTTAAGGAAGGATAGCATTTATGTATATATATGCTGAAGCTTTGTCTCTTGATTCAGGAAGTGACACTTTAAATGCACTTCACCATTTATGTAACATTTATCTGTATTTATAATGGTAGCATTCAGCCTGGATTTTTTCATTAAAATTTTTTCATACTCTAATATTGTCAAAGAAAACTTTGACAATATTAGATATAATATTACGAGATTGATTTTCTTTTTTAGCACACCCTTATAGTTAAAATTATTACCCATTATTAGAGCTGTAATAATCTAAAACTACAAAACTTTAACATATTGCTCACATCTGATACAAGAATCATCCTATATAATTTCCTTGTGTTTAACAATGGTTGTTTTCCTTCACATGAAGAGGATGATGCAACTGTAGGAACTGCAAAAAATAAAATTGAGGACTGGTAGAAGCATTAAATCAATTTGCTGCCTATTCTTGTTCATTTACAAATAAGTTGAAGTCTACCATTGACAGACCAGCATGGGGTTTCTGAGTATTAAATAGTAAAAGGTTATACAGGGATCATTTTGAAATCCTTCCTTTTCACATTTAAATCATTCTGTCGTAGTCTATATAAAGTGGAACTCAATTTCCTTTATTTTTGCTGTGGTAATTTAGTGGCTGGACCTATTGTGACTTGGATCATATCTCTGGCTGCCCTTCCATTGGTCACTAATATGTATGACAGGATGCTGTTTGTCATTAATAGAATATTAGAATAACATCACTTCTGATATGTTCTTTTTCAGATCCTATTTTTTGCTCTACCGCTATAGTTTATGGCTTTTCTGAACATAAGCTCTCTTAATTTTGTTACTGGGATTCATTTTTACTTTGTTGTGAATGATAGTCTGTACCCAAAATATGCTCATAATCTGGTGTCTATGTACATTATCCATTCGATGTGTCTTCCCTTCCCACCTTCCAGCTTGTACAGTCAAAATGTGAACCATGTTATTTTCCTTTGGAGCAGCTGACAGCTTTAGTTTCCTTTATAACTCTACCATTTAAAAAGCATTGAGGTTTCATCATTTCTAACAATTCTACAAAGTACTTTTCTCACTTTAACCTCAAGTTTACTTACTGGAAAGTCAGTTCACTTGTTTAACTACAACTAACACTTCAGCTACTGCTCTTGCATATTAATTTGATGCATTTTTGATTTCAGGATATTTTAGTAAATGTTTCTTTCTTTTTTTCAAATCTTTCAGCTAATTTCCAAAAATACTTACAATCCAGTTACTTTTTGCAGATCAGTTGGCATATTTGTTCACAGTTTTCAGATGACACTTTTGGCATATCAGTTGAACTAGTCGTATTGCTTTTTTTAAAATGTCCGCAAATGTTGTAATTTTTATAGGATAAATTTTTTTTAGTATGTATCCATGATTATCTTTTTTATGATAATTGCAGCTTTTAAAGCGAGTTTCAGCAGGTGGTTTATTTAATTTAGCAGCTCCACTGAAAGCTTTGGGACAGTTTGCAACTCAAAAAATAGTTACTTAGCAGATCATTGACATTTAATCTTCTTTTCCACTTTCAAAATGACAGTTTTGCTACTTTAGCAGTTTAGCTTAAGTCTGGTTGTACATTTCTGCCTTTTATATGATTCATTACTTTTGAGCAACTGATTTTCCATTGATTGCAGCTTCATAAATTTTCAACATGCATATACCCCCTTCAGGAGATTAGCTGGTAGTTCTGCCTGTGTTTATTTAAAGATTTTTGTTTTACTTTTGCACAACTATTTTTGTGTGGAATTCAACTTTATTAGCATTTTCAGTTGAAAGTATTGCTTCTTCAGCAGATAAGAGGATGGTTCTGCTTGTTTTAATGTTTCTGGTAATGAATTAATTAATTGATATAGAAGTTATCTTATATCATCTCCAGCAGTGTTCAAATAAAAACTTTAAGCTTGCAACCTTCACTCTGGATTTTTGAAGGAAATTGAAATTCTTCTAGATGTATACTGTATTATTGATGGTAGTGGGTTTTTATTTGTAGCAAATATGGTATTTATTTTCACATAAACATCGGTACAGTATATCACCATATGCAATAGAAAGGGGAGTCAATTTGTTTAAATCTGTTGATTTGTTTTGAAGTGGTTAACATAGACAAATGTGCAGAATCAGTAACCCATCAAAACAATGTATCATAGTATTCCCTCTGTCCTCCCAGCAGGAACACTGATCGAGCAAGTCGAATCTGGATTTCTGATTCATCTCTTTTTTGCGTCAATTCAAATGAGTTTACCATTTCTCCAGTTTAATATGTACCAAGAAATGTATTTTCACTACTGTTTCATTTGTTATAGGTCGTCAATAAACAGATGAGTGCAGTTTTGAATGACATGTGAAGGTCTGTTAGTGGGCAGATTCCACCTGCAGTTCTCTGGCAGCTATTCTCAGCTCATGCATACAGTTGGCACCACTCCTGTGATTCTGATCAACAGTGGTTGTTTTGCTTGGCGCAGCCGGGACGGAAATGAGGATGTGTGCATCCTTAATTCCGAGCAGATGGAATCTTAATGGATGCGCCGTGGACTGTATGAGGTCACATTGAAAGACTCAATTGGAGAGTTTGGTTTATTCAATTAGCTGACTCCTCAGAGTTGTACAAAGGGCCAGGTGGGACTCTTGTAATTCTGAGTCAATCTACTTAGTAAACAGTGCAGCATGTTGACACGGTGAGAAGACTGACATCATGTTATCATAAATTAGAAGCTACACAACTGTATTAATGAACTGGTTATTAATGTTTATTATGTAAAGGAATTGCGATGCATAGCATCATAAGAAACATGATGCTTGTCTGATGTTTTTGCATTGGCTCTGATAATTAAACTTTTTATGTTTTATTATGATATTGCGATTTATTAGAAAACACTGTACAGAAAATAGTGATCAAACACATTGTTTTCCTCAGTAAATATATATTCTCTTGGCTGTATAGTGAACAAATTTACCCCAAATGTCCACAATAACCCAAGTATTCCACAAATAAATCAATCCAAATTGATCTATTAAGTTTGATTAACTTGAATGACAAAGTGAATAAATATTGAAAACAAGAAAAGGAGATACACAAATGCATGGGACGCCAATAAACCAGTGAAAATCTGTAATTATGCAAAATGTAATCTTGTTATTTATCAATGAAAACTTACTCAGCTGGTTTATATCAGTCCAACTGATGGATTTTAAAATGGTTTCTCATCACACATGTGGTCCCACAAGAGGATGTCATGATGAGTAAAAGCAAAAAGCTGTCTTAAGACCTTCACAGCATTTCTGTTACAAAACACTCTGATGGCAGTATTAGAAAAGTATAGCTAACAAATATCCTCTGAATGGTCCAGTAAGTACAATGTAAGCAATAAACTGAAAATGGGAAAAAAAAAAAAAAATTACTTCAGCATAAATCAGCCGTGTAAATTTACTTCTTACAAGGAGAATAAACAGGATGATCAGAAAAGTGGGCCATCAAGTCTCCGATAGGTGCGGAGCCCATCCCCCCACGTCCTGCCCTCCTCCGCTGCGTTCGCAGGCGCCTTGGCCCTCTGGCGCGTTGGTGGGCTTCGGGTTTGGGGCGGGCTCCCGGGCGTGCGCCGGCCCACTCCCGGCAGCTTCTTCACGGGGCCTGGCCCTCCGGGGGGCGGCCGGGGCCCCCGTCGCGGGGGCGGGGCGCCCCTGGAGCCTCCGGCCCCCAGGGCCCATGGCCGGGGCCACTTCAGCGGGGCCCACAGGCTCGTCCCCGCGGCTCTTGGGGGCGTCGGCATTGCGGTGGCTGGGGGATTTCCTCGGGGTCGTCTCTACTCTTTCCTAGGGGGGGGGGGGGGGGTTGCAGATATCCTGTGTCGGCCCCTCCTGGGCGACCTGCTTTAGGGGCCCCTTTGGGAGTCCGGGATTATGGGTCCCCTGACTCCTGCCTCTGTGCTCGGGGAAGGTGGGTCTTTGGTTCTCCACAATCACTATCAAGCTATTTCTGGATAATCTTCACCTAAACTAGTGCACTTTCACATCTCCCACTGGTGCTGGGTCCCTGGTATTAAATGTTCACTTATATACAGTAATCTTATAATTTATTAATTTTTTTATGTTCTTTCACTTTCTTTTTTCAAGTATCACATTACACATGTCGGCTTACATAATAATATATATGATTTAGCAATGGCATCTAGGTGTTATTCGATTGTATCTGTTGCTTTATGTCTGTTGGTTGTGCTGTTCTTTTTGCATCTCTCTTTCCAGGTGACGGAGCAGACGGAGAAGGTTTTATCATTCTCTCCCTTTTATCTCTTCTTTCTTTCACCTCTACTCTTTTTCTTTTCTTTCTCTTTCACTTCTTGTTCTTCCTTTACTCTCCCATTGTAATGTCCATATAATTTGAAATTCTCCTTGCAGGAATCACAATAAAGCTATTTACAAGCGTAAATCAAGTAGAGCACTATGGCGAAAGCTGTTCGCTCCACTTGTAAAAGCAAAATCTGTCGAGCTCTATCTGGCATTGAGACATCAATTCCTATTGCCACATTGCTAGACAGGACACTGGGAAAAAAAAAAAAAGTGGGCCATTCACAGAAAGCTTTTATAAAGACCTCAAATTAGCAGAAAGTTGTTTCAAAGAAGACAGTAAGTAGGGTACTTAAATGCTCTAAACGCTCTATGCTCACAGTGTAAAACTCCACTTTTGAAGAAAAAGCACATTGAAGCTTGTTAGAAATTTGCTTTTAGACCAATCATTGAAAAACTGACAGATTAGAGTCCAGTCACATATGAGACCAAAAGGAAACTTTTTGGATGTGACTGTAAACACCGTGATTGCATGAGAAACGGTACTGTACATCAGCCATCACTCCAAATCTGTATGGAAAATGGCAGATCAGAGCGCATAGAGGAGAGAACAATTATTTATATCATAATACTATGATACCAAAGTAGCACATTAATTTAAGTGTTTATTCCCCTTTCCATTAACTTACTCATGACCTTAATTTATGGACCTATTTGTATTGACTTGTTTGTATGTATGAACTTTCTAAACATGTGACAATGGGACAGAAATAGACAATTTACTGAGGATATACTCTACCCTCTTGGCTAGTTCTTTATGTAATTGTGATATTAATTATATAATGTGATGAATTCCTATTATAGATGGACTTCTTATCAAATATTTCACCAAAAATTGTAAAACTGGTGTGGCAGGACTTTATAGTGATTAAAGTTTCAGGAAGCTTAATTAGACTGAGAAGTTCAAAAAGAAGAACAGATCATAAAATATGCAGACAATTTCTGAAAGATTGTTTAATATTACCCAACATTAAAGATGTTGAAATCAGGCCAGCTGACAGTCTTGTCTAATCAGAGATGGGTTCCCATCCATGACATGCTATAACTAGTAGAAAAATAATTTATATTTACCTTTCAATGACATTGTCGATACTGTATTCTATTGTCTTCTTTATCTTTCATTTTCTCCCCCTATCATATCCTTTAGTATTCTTTTTAGAGCGATTTCAACAGTAATTATTGATAACTTTAATCAAAATCAGAATGACATGTATGGTAAAATCATGTGGAAAACTAATTTTATTTTTACATTTTTGCTTCCTATACTAATGTACATCATGAAATATTTGCTAATTGCTACGTTGACAGGTTAACCTGCACAGAAACTAAGCTGCACACCGCCTTCCAAATCAATCATTCTTGGTACAGGAAAGTCAGTCATATTGATTTTGACTTATACGGTGGTGAGACAAAATAAATTCATTATGGCTTCAACACATACCCATGAAGTAAAAACATTTCTTAAATAATTACAAATAATTGAACCAAAATTAATGATTTAATCATATCTATTTCTTGGATAAAGGTAGATTGATTAATCTGATCCAAACATATAAAATGTTCTCATGTATGAATAACAATTTAGGCACTTTTGAGCTCCAAATGTCAAGGAGTTGGATGTCCGAATCCACCCTCAAACCATTTTGATTGGATAGTCCTTTTCCTTCCCTCCAAATGTGAAGTCAGTTTTAAGTTGGATAGTCAACATGCATTATCTCAGTGGTTCCTTTCAGGCAGGTTTAGCTTTTCATGCCGTTTGCTGTCACAGAAACACAGTTAACAAGGGGTGTCAAACTCACTTCTATATTTGGCCACTTTGGCATCATGAAGTCATTAAAAGGGTCGGTTGCACCTGTATACTGTTGATGACACTTTTGATTTCATAATTTCATTCCAGTTCACATAAACATGTAAAAGGATTTCACAGTAACATACAATTAGGACCCTTAGGCCCATTTGAACAGTGTATCTGCAAAAAAGTTGACATTGAGGTGAGTTGAATTTTAAACTCATCATTCTGCATCACTTTTTCTCTTTTTTGACATTGCTGGGTTGTTTTTATGTGTTGTGGAAAAGCTGACATGTAGTGGCAGGGTGCTGTTACTGCACAGCTACAAAAAATCAACATTCGCTACAGGAGGCACAGTTTTAGTCACCTTATACACTTTAAAAGGACACACGCCTCTACTTTATGACATGATATGCCTTTTTTGGCTCTTGAGGGCTGGATAAATTGCATTGACGGGCCGGATTCGGCCCGCGGGCCTTGAGTCTGACACTTGCAGTACTCTGTACTCGGTCCTGAATGCATTTGCGCACTTAGGGACCATCAACAAATTCAAGTTGACTGAAACATGTAAACAAAAAGTCCCCCAAAAAACAATAGCTTCCAGGGGTTCCAGACACTTAGAATCAATGCTTAATTGTGTTACTCTACTGGACAAATTAACATAAATTTCTATTAATGTGGTCTTTTTTCTTTTATATTAATATTCCATCCATCCATCCATCTATTCTCTTGCTTATGCAGGCAGGATCATTAGGGTGGCTGTCTTATCATTGGGTGAGAGGCAGGATACACTGGACAGGTCACTAGTTATATTAATATTTTTATGGAAAAATAATTGTTCATATATTTCTGACAAATTTCAATGTGGCTAAATAAAATGAAATAGAGGTTTCCTTTAATGTGTTCCTTTGTGGTGCTGATCAATTATCTACATAACCGTGTCGTCCCTTTGCACACCCTGGAAACATTTTGTAACACCTTTGCCAAACAATGGGTTAAAGTAATGTTCTATATATTGTTCTGATAGACTGCTGCTGAAAAGTGCTTTAACAAAAGACTTTTAATCATGAGAAGGTCACTCATAGGCTCATAATCACGTTCATATTTTTAAAGTGCCGATCGGAAGACCAGGGATTACCACGAAAAATAAATGGGAACAGAGTGTAATAAAACGTTTTTTAAAGAATAGTTACATTCAGTAATTATTAACATATGTTTTTAAATGTGATTTGAGCCATTGTGTTATTATTTATGGTGTTATGAAATAGTTTTTGCCCTTTTACAGATTTATTCCATTTTTTTTTCTACAATGCAATGTATCAGAACCTTTAACAGATAATTTATGTTAAACTAACCTAAAATATTATTTTAACACAGAAACAGTTTTTCATTTATTGTATATTTTGATGGGGGATCACACCAACTTGACCCTGAGTAAAATAAAGACTGAATTTCGGCTTACTACTGAGCCCCATTGGAGAGTTTCCCTACATGAATGGCCACATAAAAATGAAATTGCTACTACAAGACTGACTTTTTTAGGCATTAAGAAGTGAACTGGGAAGTGCCGTGGCTGATGTAAGTGCTCACACAGATTTCAATGATTTGGGTTCCTTGTGGCACCTGCACTGTATCTGCACCAGACCCCCATCGTATTTGGTATTTGGTGTAAACCCGGCATGCTTCAGGTCATTGTGCTGGTATATAATCACAATGAGTTGGTGTTTAAGGTGAAAAACTGATTGTTGGACAGTCCCCTTCACAATTTTCTTGGGGAGAGCAGAATTAATGGTTACATTCAATACAGCAAGTTGTCTAAATACTAAAGCTTCAAAGAAGAAACAGATTATCACACATCCATGCCACCACCATGTTTTACTATTGTACTGTCCTTCAGTTACAATAGTGTGTTAATTTAACACTATATTTGAGATATCAGACACATTTCAAAATGAAAGGTATGGAAACATGTAGGTTTATTTGGGGTTTAGAGTTGACGATGTGACAAAATCATCTGGAGCCAACCCAGAGACTTTACATGGATATTTATTCCAGAAAAATTAAATACACCTGAGTGGTTCCTCTTTACTGCTCTATTCAATAATATTTACAGACGTCATAGAAATGTCATAGAAATCTTTGTCTAGTATGGTAAAAACAATTCAGCATTGATTTGAAGTCATTTCATCACATTACCTAGAAACTATTGATAATTTTCCATAAAAACAATATATATATATATATATATATATATATATATATATATATATATATATATATATATATATATATATATATATATATATATATATATATATATAAAAATAGGCTTAATACTGGGAGCGAAGGTTTGATTTTGGTGTAAAGACAGAGTATTGGTGATAAGTTAGCACCAGAACCAGTATGTTGGAGAAAGCCCCTGGGATGATTGCGCATTTTGATTAATTTCTAAAGACGGAAGTAAAATGACTGTATACCCTCGGCTTTTACAGCTCAGTACCATGTGTTGCTTTCAGAGCTCATAAATATCAAAGTGCATTTCACTACTGCTCATTTCGTCTGACCTGGATCCAAGCTCCATAGTAAAACAGCACTGTCTTACCTCTCAAAACATTCCTTATGTAGAAATCTAATTAGAGCAAACATCCACCATCTTTAAATTTATGCACCAACCACACAGCAAACCCCTGAATAGTAAATGCAAAGAGATATCTGGGCAGCTAATGGGAAGAAGGTTAGAGAGAGCTGAGGTCAGCACCTTTAGCTGAGATCCACTCTTCCCTCTGCTCTAAAATGTTCCCTGAAAGCTCAACCGTTGCCTTTAGGGATTCCCACTGTGTGCTTAAAAAAAGGGTCTTTTAAGGGTTTACCCTCATGGCAGAGTGACAAGAGAGGATGTAGGATGTTTTTATACCAAAAGGGAAAATTGTGTAGTGACCCTTGGTTTTGAACTTTGGCAGACTTTTTAAATTAGTCCTCCAATGTGACAAGTGCAATCACTGACGTCAATAACATTTTGAAACCATAATGACAATCCTGCAAAAAAACATGTTCATTTTAGCTCAGCTGAAAACGTGAAATTGCCTTGACTTATTTTTAGTGCTGGAAATAAGTGATAGAGGTCAAAGTGCATGACCTTAATTTTCAGCACACTCTCCCAAAAATGAATTCAGTATTCCTAAAAAAAAAAAAAAAGAGCATTATAAGACATTAAATTACATTTAAAAAAGGCTTTTTCAAAAAAAAAAGTGCGAATAGTTTATTTTTTTAATTTTTACTTGACAATTTCTCTCATTTTGTTGACATCATCAATATCTGTCTAATATAAAGAAGACGATACAAATTAAGTGCATACTTAAAACATAAAGATAGAAAAAATAAATAAGATAAAAGGAGAACAACTTTGAGTGGCATTGAGATCAAAAGACATTATGACTGCAAATAAATAAATACTTAAATAAATAAATAAAAACAGCCATTTATGCCCAGGGAATGTATTTGCAACACAGAAATATCTCAGTCTTACCCACATAATGGATTTGTCAAGCAAATTGCAAACGCATGTTTCAACCAGCTACAATAAATTATATGCCTTACATCTATAATTGTGTTTTTCAAAATTTGAAACTCTTGTAAACTTACTGCCACTATCTTGAGACTTAGGTGGTGGTAATAATTGTTTTACTATCCTTCTTGTACGCTTCACATTTGTAGTTTCATAAATAAATATGCGAGCACACAAACAAGAACGTATACAACCCTAACAAGCAATACAATATGCCTGTATGGAAAACTATCATATTCTAATTTTGTCTCTACGTGTTAGTAATAAAAATGTTACCAAATTAAATCTTGTTTTCCCTGCCAAGGTGATGAAAAACATGCAAAACAACATTATTGTATACTTAAACCATGAAAGCTGCGATGATTCGTACAATCTGAATTGATTACATGATCATAAAGATCACAGATTGTAGGTTTGTGAAGGACCCAAGAGCAGAAAGAATGATGAACACAGGATTTTATGAATGAAATCAAAAGCAAGTCACAATAGGTACGAGGAGTACAAACAGAGAAAAGTGCAGGGAAACAAACCATGAAGAAAAACAATGAAAAAAACAATGATGAGCAGTGAACACCAGGGAGCCTATTAGTGTGTTCAATTTGCCTCAGAACTCGAAAGTTGCGGATTATGTCACCTCTACCTTTTTGCGTTTTGAGTTTATTAGATCTGGATTTGATGCTTCTGAAGCGTTTACCTAATGGGAGAGGAGCAAAACAAAAGTGCATTGCCCGGGTGGGTGGGATCAGTGGAGATGCGTCTGGCCCTTCTCTGGACTCGTGCTGCATAAAGTCCAAATCCTGTAGACGGCATCCCACAATCCCTTCACGAATGAATGAATGAAGTCAGGTAACTTCCTTTTGCACCGACTTTCAGACTCGTAATACCGACTTTAGGGGCCGTTCCAGTTGAAATTTCTGACTCTCAGGTTGAGAATTGGACAAATGGAATGCAGCATATATACGGAAGGAAGTGTGAAACAAAAGAGAAAGCTGAAACAAGAGAGAGCTATCAGGTGGAGAGGATGAACGCCTGATATGAATGCAGATACAGAAGGTGAGGGGGAGAGAGAAACACAAAGAAACACTGGGAAGAATCTAATATAAAATGTACATAAAACACATGAATGAACTAAGAACCTAATCCACAAACAAGTTAACTAAAATGGCCGCAACTAGAGTACATAAAAAGGAAAAAAAACAGAGACAAAAAGCAACTCAAAACTGAAACACCTGAGGATTGTGACAAATTCATGCAAAAAAGTTTCAAATCTTAAATGATCACCATCATAAAATAGATAAATTAATAAAAAGAATCTTGAGATTACTGGTGAAGCCATAGACGAGGCATGCCTTTGACTCTGATTGGCACATTTAAACTGGTCTTATCCCCAAAACATCACTAAGACAATCTTGTAAGAATATTCAAGAAGATTGGAAAAATTGTTATTGCATTAGGTGACGATAGACTGACAGACATAAACAGGGATTCAACATATTATTTTACAAATCATCTAACTAAACTCAGAGGAATCTCTGAATGCCAGCGTGGACACTCTGTGACCACCAATATAATTTGGTGTTTAGGCTTTTCCACTTAATTTGTTATGTCAGAGGGAGCGTCACATCTTCCTACGGCCTCATGAGAATGTCAGATCAGCTAATATCCCAGGGAATACAGACATTTTCTCTTCACCTGTGTCAATTTTTTTTTAATTCCTTATAATTAAAAGTTTAAATTGTTCTTGCATTTGAATAAACAAAGATACATATTTCACGATTAATTAAGTAGAGAAGAGTCAACACTTTGATGGCCCTATAATAAGTTGTCTTCCCCTTTCTATTAAGGGATATTTTATTTTATAGTTCATAGTGCCTCACATACATATTTCAGTGCATATTTTATCATGGCCTCTTTATGGTGGGACAGGCTTTTGTTTACATGTTTTATAAGCTCTTCTTTGACATGCAGCTAGTTTGCAAAGTTTATTATACATTGGGATGCAATTAATACACAGCAAGTTGTGTTTGAGACTAAAATCACCTATATCTAACCCTGTGATGAGTACGTAGCTTACCAATATTTATGAAGACATGGAAGAAAGACATATTACGAGAGTTCAAAGGGTATATGAACACATTATGAGGAGCAGACAAATCATTGTGTCATCTTTTCATGAAGCAAGGTTTACTTAATTCAAAACATCCGAGGGTTGCATAGATGTACCTTCTCACCTTGCCATTAAAACGTTTTGCACGTATTTATTTAATTTTATCAGACATAACACCATTTCCACATCTGAAAGAGCCTTACAGATGTCAAAATATTTCCTTTAAAAAAACTCTAAAACAAAGAAATTGCTACTTTGTCAAACCAAAGCAAATGCTTTCAACACCTAATGGTCAGTTAGGATCTAGAGGCTTCCTTAATGAATGGTATCATTCACAGCATTTTCAACCAGATCAAATAAAACTGAAATGTTAAGAGATGTTCAAAATAAAACAGCATGAAACAGGAACTGGCTGCAGTACAATTTGGTGTGATCAACGTGCCAATTTGTCAAAGTCAGAGCGGACTGAATTATTGACCTTACAAATAAGCCACCTCTCGGCTTCAACACGTCAGAGTAAGGAATACATTGATATCTGACTCTTTCCTGAGATTTCATCCAGTTCTGAACATGCTGCCATCATGTATAAATCAGCTGATTAAGCATTATTGATAAACAGATTTTACATAAAACTCCTTAATGAGTGAAACTTAAATCTGACGCTCCCATTACCTCTGACATAATTCTTACCAAAATAATTAAAGAAAGAAATCTCGAGGACTGCTTGCTTTTAACAGTTCTCTTAATAAGTCAAGCATGTAAAGCAAAAAAGAGAAGAAGAGAGAACATTTTATCCACTAATGAAAGGACATAAAAAAGAAAGAGGGAGGTCAATAGATTGTTTGGCTCCTCTCTCCATTCTGTTTGTCTGACTCCTATCCCTATATCATTTGATCACATCGTTCAGTAAAAACTGAACATGTTTAACTTGTTCAAAGAGTCAAAAAAGCTAATTATATTCCTTTCAACTCAGCTTTTAATCTTTGCAATTTTGTTTCACCATACAAATTACTATATTGCGAATCAATGACGATTTGCATGAAAGATAAATCAGCAACCAGTTCCAGTTATGCATTTATAGTCTTTATAACATTTAGCTAGACCTGTCCAGGGTGTACCCCGCCTCTCGCCCAGTGAACGCTGGAGATAGGCACCAGCAACCCCCGCGACCCCATGAGGGATTAAGCGGGTCAGAAAATGGATGGAAGGATGGATAACATTTAGTTATGGCTCCTACACAAAGTTTAAAGAAAAAAAAAACAGAATCCAATACAAAACTATTAACATTTGCATACATGTTGATTTTTATATTGTCTTGTAAAAAATTACCATATGATTAGATTGGGATGTTATTTCATTATTTTTATATTATTTACCTCCCTTTTAAACCCAGATGGTTCATATTGTCAAATGATAAACAGTAAAACAAAATACAGCGAAAACAAAAAGTAAGTGGTAACCTACAAAAACTTTTAAACGTCACATTTTATTGAGATACAGTATATCATTAATGGGGATGTATAAATGTATTGCAGTGCTCGCAGGGGCTTGAAGAATACCTTGTCAGTTTGTTTATGAATGCATTCTAAATGACCACCTGGAGTTTTTCAATTTTAGCCTAACTGCAATGACGACATAGATAAGCAGCATGAGAAAAACAAGTAAAATAGGCTCTAAATCAGAATCAGAATCAGAATGTGCATGTCTAATTGTGCATAAAAAACAACACTATTTACAATAATAAAAAACAAATGGGATGTAAACACTAACTGACCTTGAGTTTTTAGGAGCAGTGATATGATTGGCTGATCTGATTTAATCATGTCAGAAGCAGAGTAAAGCTTGTTTTACCTGCAGCTGGAAATCTCAACATTAGAAAATCAGAAAGTGTGCCCCTGTAAGCATTTTAAAAGGCCCTTTTTTTGGAAATAGCTTACTGTAGAAGTTGGAAGATGTCTTCCTTTTGCCAAGGAGCCTTTTGTCTGCAAAATTTCATCATCTGGAGCCCTACTGAGTTAAAAATGATGGACCCTGGTTTCCTTTGCATGCAGCGTTAATGTCTCTCTAAACGCAGCCTTAGAAGTGTAAGACAAGACCGAAGTGGAGCTCTCTCGAGGCCGATGGAGGATTAATTACGTAATTATCTTCAAGCGTAAGGCAATCTCAAGGCATAATTACAAAGCTCTTTTCATTTTTACTGCCTTTGTGTCCAGTCATTTATAGGTTTCTTGTTTTCTACAAGATAGGATGAATGACAGTATGGTTTGAAATTCAATAACATTTAATTTATTGAAAATTACTAAGTGAGGCTTTGTTGAGCCCAGGGGACTATAATAATCACATGATTTTGAAGGTCTTCTTATTCAAGAATGATCTTCCAATATAACATACTCAATTTCAACAAGCCTGATTTTAAGCATAACCTGGGTATAGCTCTGAGTTAGTATACAAGCCAGCATTGAAAGCCTTTCAATCACATTCAGGCTTCCTTTTGTAAAGGCAGTGGGGCCGACGTACACAAACAAATCATGCAACTTTAGTGAGCTGGGAAAATCCAGGTAGCTGCTCATTAACTCATCTTTTCTTTCATCCCACCCGCTCTGGGGCTTGTTTCTCTTGTAGGCCTGTGCCCCTGGCAATCTTTGCATGCTGTGCAGATGCTTCTTTGGAGTGATCTGTCTTAACACCTACAAGGATTGAATGTTTGACAAGAAGCAATGCAATGCTAAAAATGGAAACCTACCTAAGGAAATTATATCTCAAACATTTATTCTTTCAAAATGTAATCAAGTTCCATTGAAAAAAATATATATTTTGCTGATTTGGTTTAGAAAACCAGAGGCTTACTGAGCAAGTTAAAGAATGAAAATGATCCGACATTTTCTGATAGAAATGGCAAGGTATTGGGCCACTATTTAGTAACATAAAATATATAACAGGTCAAAGTTTGGAAAGGAAGTCACCTTGATTAAAAAAAAAGCTAAAGAGATCTTTGTCTGGGGGCAAATATTCCTTGAAGAACAAACCACTTAGTAATGCCATGTACAACATTTATCCACTAAAGTGACCTCTCTGACACAGTTGTCATTTGTCCTTCTCTAATTAGGACAGTGATGGACATTCTCATTCTGAGTGCTGTTTCACTTGTCTCTGCTGTGGCAAGGTCACTGTCAGTCACCCACTGAATATGAAAGCATTTATGACACAAAAGACACAGTTAGTACCACATCACAGGAAACGTACTCCCTTCTCCCATTTAATATCTGATTGACAGAGAAAATGTGAAATATTAATGAGATAGAACTGATAAAGTTCTTCGAAACTGAGTTAGGGGTAAAGGAGTCACCACGTTCTTGTCAATTCGGTGGCCCGAGTTTCAATATATCTTTTTTTTTATACTTGCCACTGTAGTTCTCACCCATGGTTGCAAATTACATGGTGTGCTGGATTTGGACATGCTGGAAAAAGGATCTTAAGGTTTAGAAATATTTCAGCATTTTTCCAAATTTGGATATAGATTTTATATTCAATGATTATAAAAGAACACACCGAACTCAAAGAACCTTCCAAGATGAAAAAAAATTGGAATAATTGTAGGAGTTAAGGAGATAAAATATTTTTTGGTCCACATTTAAATAAGAAAAATGCAATTCATGCATACAATACCTTACAACACCTTCTGTTGTATGTTAAGTCAAGGTAATTTAAATATTATGTGTTTCTGATATTTTGAAATCTGTTTTGTTTCTATCTTGGATTCTTGCAAGATAATTTTCTCAGAAATGAAACAAACAAGTGGCAGAGATACAGAAAGGGCCTTTAAAAGGTATCCATGACCTATTAACGTTTTCCCATTTTATCTTGTTACATTGAAAGGATTCGATGTTAGGATCATATGTGATATAGGTCAACATGACATAATGGATATCTGTGATGGTAGAGTAAAATGATTGTTTTAACAATTTATTAAAAATGAAAACCCAGAAAATGAAGCCAGTAAATGTGTCACAAGTTCTGAAAAAAATTGTTATTTATATTATTTGAACATCTCACAGAGCAACATTCAATCCATCATCTGAATGGATTATGGCAAAAAGGTAAGACATGTTTATTTACCTAAATTGACAGGCATTTTAAGGAAAACATTGATTAAAGAAGCATCAAAGAGATCCATTGTAATTTTAAACGAACTGATGAGGTCCACACCTCAGGTGGAAAAATGTGCCGTGACAGCAACTATTGGTCACGCACTCTAGAAATCTGGTCTTTATGGAACAGTAGCAAGAAGTAAGGCATATTTTAAGGAAAGCCATCAGTATTGCATGCTGTTGCAATGCCTTTCTTTAGCAGGGATGGAACAAACTTATCGGAATTGATGGTAAGATTAATAGGGCTAAACATAATCCTAGAAGAAAACCTTTTGGAGGTAGTCTGGATCTGTGTGGTGGTGGTGGTGGTGGTGTTGTGGTAGTTCTCTCTTTTCTCCTGCAAGGTGGGACAGACTACTTGCAGCCACAGGTGTTTCTAATCACAGCAAAGAAGGAGAGCTTGAAAGGACACAGGAGTCAGCAGGAAGGCGTCACAGCATTTGCTCACCTGAGCAGTACCTGTAGGCTCCATCTGAATACCCTTACTGAGTAAGGATTGTTTAGCCAAGGCGGAAGTGTGTCAGCGGTCGCATGATAAGTGCTGTCCGAATAGTGCAGTCAGTAAGGAAGGAGGTAGGAAAAGGAGCCTGTAAGCTTCCTCTTGTGGCTAGGTTTGCCCAGCAACCTTGTGAAGTCCTTATCAGCACTAAGAAGCTTTGAGTTATCATACAATCCTTTGCGTGACATGACTACAACTACAATGGAGTAGTTTAGATGAATGCATATTTATGTGTTAGAATGGCAGTCAGTTCCAAACATAAATGTGAATTCTGTCTGGAACTGACTGTGTAGTGTAGTAAAACTAAAAGAAATGCTGTTCACAAAACATATATACAGTATAGCAAGATAAAGATAAAGATTAACCTTAACCGATTGAAACAAATAGACCAACTCTGCTGATCAAAATAAACCAAAGACAGCTTTGCCCAACATTCATTGAAAAAAATGTTTGAGAGTCAACCAACCACCTTAGGAAAACTTTTTTACCTGCTCAAAAGATTATGTAATTATAAAGAGTGGAGCGACATAATCATGAAGCCTACTTATCACAGTCTTATAGATGCAGAAACAATTCCCAAATCAGCAAAGCGAGACTCATGCAGAACAATGCCATGGGAGAGTTGGGAGAGGGGGTGTCAGAAAAAATTATACATTTGCTGAGCTTAATTTTCATTTGAAAAATAATCACATTTGTGCAGTTTATGGTTGGAATTTAGTTCTGTTGAGCGGAATACAAAACTCCCATAAAAAGCTAGCGTGAGCATTTTGTTAGTTACACTGAGCTGTTTTTATTTATTTATTATTTTTTTTACTTAAGTTTCAGTTCACCTCACATGCACATTAATTTTACTCTTTAATATGCAGGGAAAATATCACTCCACCTTGTTAAATGAAGTTAGTCACCTTGTCATATAATCAAAGAATTTGATGCTAATTACTAATAAAGAAAAAAACTCCCAAGGGGCATAATTTAGCCACACATCCACTGAGTATGTTCTAAAGTTTATTTTGGCAATATCACACTGGAGAATTTTGCTGCTGCTGTTATTTCAAATCAGAAGCTTCAGAGGTACGAAATTAAATGTCAGAAGACTCACATTCAAACTCAAGCCATTTTATTGATAAGGACAGTTCTTTCTTTAGAATTACCCAATAAATTAAAGCGGCTTTGAATAATCCCCGACACAGCTGTTCCCTGGAGGTTCTTTATTATCCCTTAAAAGTCATCACTCTCCCCAACAACCTCCAGTTCACTCTGCCCTCTGGTGCACAGTGATACATTCATCAGACTGGAATAGACATATTTGTCAGCTGAAAATAAAAGCTCCTGAAAAATTGTCTGCTCACTTTGGCAGACATGCAAAGGTAAACAGTTATGCCGTAGGTAGAGGCAGATATTGAGTGTTTTATATGATATCTGCAGATCAATTAAAAAAATATTTTTTTGAAAATGTGTTAACATTTTTGGTTGCTACTAAGGTTTTGGGCTTTTAAACTAGTTGCACTTGAAATGAGAGTTTAGGTTTAACTTCCTGCAAAGTTGTTATCTGCATTTTAATGAGTAATCAGTATTATTTTAGGGGTTTGTGAAAGAAAATAGATGCATGTAATTTAATGGTGAGACTAATGCCCAAAAAAAGAGAAGACAATATTATTGTACAATCACTTTTTTAAAGGTATGTTTACAAGATAGCTTGAAAATACACACAAATTAGCTGTATTAAATATTATCATTCCAAAGACTAGAAATAGCTAACCTCTATCAAAAGATAATAAATAGACAAATGATTAGTTGAATAATTAATTAGATATTAATTAGATAACATTTTCAGCTGAATTTTACACTATCTGAGATAGTGCAGTCATAATGTTAAACTACTCTTCATAAATATAGTGCTGGTAGAAAAACAGACTGTCACAGTCACACAATTAAACAAAGGATGAATAATTCAACATGCAGTCAAAAAGCTTGACAACTGTAAAATTCACATCCAAATGAGGTGTAGGCATGCACATAGGTGTGGAATTTGTGACATATCCTCAGGATTGTGTGCAGGACTGTGTTTGCATTTCCTCCTCTGGTTATAGGGTGACTGGCAGGTGTGTCCCCTCAGCTGGAGCTTATTTGGGCCAATTAGGAGGAGCATAAAGAGGAGTGGATTCCCTAAAGCAGATGCCAGATAGTTTTCGCTCCCAGAGCAGTGATCAGACCTTAGTATTGTCTGTGTGTGATTAGCGGTCATGTTCCTTCACCTCCTTAATTTGTGGAGAATAGCTTCTTCCTCAAAGGGGGAAAGAAGCTATTCTCCAGTCAATAGTTCTCCCTCTGGTTTGTAGCCTTCTGCCTACTCGATCTCTGTAGCCCTCTCATGAACTTACCTGTGGAATTTCTTCAGAAAATCCCTTTATCGCTCCTCTGGTTACTCTTCCCTGGAATAGCTTCATAATCTCCTCCAAATACCAGCCTTCACTCACCCACTTGCCCACCCTCCAACAATCTACTTCACCATCTTCCTTGTCGCTCTGCTAGAGAAGGAAAACAAATATCAGAAACCGCTCCACATACCACGACCTGTCAGCCTCAATCCCTGTGGACACACTCAACTCTTTTCCTGGATTCTGGACATCATAGACAAAATTGAGCATTCCTTTCATCTCAGTCCTCCTCACAGTATATCAAGTCCTGGTTCCTGTAATAACAATTTACCTCTCCTCCTCAGTTTTCCCCCAGGACCCACTACCAAGAAGAAACATTCACTTTTCCTGTATCAATAAATCTACAGTTGTCTGTATGTGTTGCATGTAAAAGGGTCTCAGTAACAAATGCCATGAAAATTTGAGACTGAGCTCACTTTCATCCCTTTGCAATTCTTCAGTTTACCCCCTAATTTTGGCAAACGTTGCTATTTTTACAGCTATAGCACAATCATAATAATGTTATTGTGTGCTACTGAAACACTTCTGGATGGATGCAAATTGCATTTCATTGCTTGTACTTGTTACATGTGCAATGACAATAAAGTTTAATTCTATTATTTTCTATTTCTGGGCCTTAACTATCCTTTAACAGTAAAGGGGTCTCATCTGTATAAAAAACTGTGTGGGATCTAAACTAAAAGAGTAGGCATGCCAAAAAGCCAAAAATGCAGTGTCATCACTGTATTTACATGTTTACAGCAGTCAGTGACATTGCCTCACACCTTCTTACAATTCACCTCTTAATTTGTGGTACACATCACCCTGGGGACAGGAATGCAGTGGCAGAAAACTCAGGTGACATGTTGTGCGGACTTTGATTCAGGATTTAAGGTGGCTTATAAACCTTTGTATTTATTTATTTGAAAGGTCCTTATGTATAGTTATGGCTCTCCAGCGTAAGCATAAATACTATAACACCGTAATTTTGAATGCTTATGATAAAGTCAATCTATGATTAAAGTTTGATATGGAGTGAAATTTAAAGTCTTAGAGGAACCATCATGCAGTGTGGCTTCATTTCTCCACCTCACTGTCTGTGTCGCCAGTTTCCCTTGTCTCTAAAACAAGCGTACATAAGGGTCAGAGTTTGTGTGAGGGACCCCACATTCTCCCATCCAGTTATTTTTTACAGCTGGAAAGTGTGGTGCACCAGTTTCAGGCCCCGTTCGGTGCGTACACAGCTTTTATAGATGAGACCTCTGGTGAGGTAAACCTACAATGTGGCAGATGTGGATCTTTTCATATCTTCCAAGGTTCTTCAAGGTGCTTCTCTGAATAACACTCTCATTGCCTAAACTTTTGGCCATGTCTTTATAGTTTGTTTTGTCTTCCCATTGGCTTTTTCGGGGGGTATCAGAGTAATGGGGACTAAATAACAATGAACACAACATTTTTCAGACTTTTAGCCTTGATATTTTCCCTTAGTTTCATAATTCTTTACTATTTTGTGTTGTTCTATCACAAAAAAAAATCTGTTCATTTTGATTGAATGATGATAAACTGAAAAGGTTTAAGGGGTTTGTAAACTGAATTGTCATTATGTTGAGGCTTTATGCAATCGAAAAGCTATCGTTGCAAATC
The DNA here is from genome assembly GCA_037039145.1 of Fundulus diaphanus. Lineage (NCBI taxonomy): Eukaryota > Metazoa > Chordata > Actinopteri > Cyprinodontiformes > Fundulidae > Fundulus > Fundulus diaphanus. The sequence continues at coordinate 38,789,802 of CM073132.1, forward strand.
ATGCAACTGTTAGTGATAACTGTCATACACTTTAGTAATGGACAAAATTCTGCATGAGTGGACCTGAAAGGCATCATACTGAGAATGGTAAAATATTGTATACCTCACCGAAACACTCATTTCTATTCAAATGGTAACACTTTCGAAGCCAGTGATGTATCAGTATCACTGTGAGCGTGTATTGTGTTTTGGAGACAAGATATAAGAGCAACCTTGAGCTAAAGTGGCTGCAAATGAATCATCTACAACTCATTTGTGTGGACCCATGAATCATCCTCAACCAAGACCCTCATTTCCTGAGCCACTTCTACGCTGAGCTGAACTGGGTTGTTTGTTTGACACAGGTTAAATCTATTTTACTTGAATTTTTGGTATCTGCAGATGAAAAGAAAACGTTATGTGCGTAAATGCTTTTGTAAAAGACAAAGTAGATAAAAGAAAACAATTAGAAAAAAATGTGAAATTTGGATAAAAGTTTCAATGCATCAAGCCAACTTGAATAACAACTCTTTAGAATCCCAAAGCTGGTGACACACTATGCAACTTTCACAGACTATGTAGATTTAAAAAACACGGGGGAGTACACACTAACAGCTAATTTTGGACAATTTTTGCTTCATGACTAAATGACTGAGGATCACACACTTAGCAACTGCACTTGTTTAAGAATCACAGATTACAGAATTAGTGAAACCAGTTGAATGCGTTGAACTTGAGAGGGCGACAGTAAGGGGGAAAGCAAACGCAACAGCGGGTGTTGGTAATAGAAGATATTTTCAGACTTTTGGAAGACTATGTTTCAGTTTTACTCCCGTATAATATGAAAGCGATGCAAATTAAAATACCTTAAGTTTAACCCACTCTTGAATTTTTAATTGTAAATATGATTTGGATTTTGTTGACTTTGTCTTATCTTATACTCTATTTTAGAATTTGGAACATTTATGTGGGGTATTGAATGACTTATGCTGGCTTTTTTCAACTTTTTTCAGTATTGTTTCATTTGTATAGCGCCAATTAAATACGCATGTCATTTCAAGGCCCTTTACATGGTCAATCAAATCATACAGGCAGATTGGTAAAAAGGTTTTCCATCTAAGGAAACCCAGCAGATTGCATCGAGTCATTGAAATTCAGCATTCACTCCTTTAATCTAATAAATAGTTTTTTATTTATATCTTAACATGGAATATAATGTTTGGATTGTGTAAAAAAAAAAATCAGCATTGTGATATATTACTTGAATCTGATTGGAAAATATTTTCTTAATAACCGTCAATTCTTCAAATTAAGCCCAAACTAAATGTCTTTATTTTATAAATGACTGACACGTCTTAATTTCAGAGCATTACTGTCATGTTTATCACATTTATCATATCACCATTTATTTGAAATGGTGGTTTATATTCATAACAATTAATTTTAACAATACATTTTATTTGTAGGGGAGTAGTTTAATATAAAAACAGACAAAATGTTAAAATACACAGTAAAAATAAGTACAAAATAGAATTTAAACAAGACATCACAGTGTGTAGGCTACTTTAAACAGATGAGTTTTGAGTTTGAATTTGAAATGCGGTAATGAGTCTGTGTTATAGAGATCAGGTGGGAGTGAATTCCAGAGCTGGGAAGAAGAGTGTCTCCATGCTCTGCTCCCTATAGAAGCAAGACGGCGATGAATAGAAGAAGAGGATCTGAGGGTGTGGCCAGGTGCAGCCATGTGGAGGAGGTCCGAAAGATATGGAGGGGCGAGGTTGTGGACAACTTTGAAGGTAAGGAGGAGTATTTTGTAGTTGAAGCTGTTGTAGAACAGGTGGGATATGATGGATTAAGTGTGATGATATGGGCGGCTGAGTTTTGAACTATTTGTAATTTATGAAGGGCTCTCCATTATTTATTCTATTGTTGAATTAAAAATTTGTGTGTCTGATTTCTGTTTTAGTTTTTTGCTTCTATATTGCTGTGGTTCTAGTTACTTAGTCAAGAGTGTGCATTACCCATTGTTTTTTATGATCATCCTGTTGTAAAGCAATAAATAAAGTAAAAAATAAAATTTACTTACAGCTGAGGTCAGGCATTAGCCTCTCATTTTCATTGGCTGTCTGTGACATGTGTTTGCAGTATACACAACCTGACTGAACCACGTTTAACTCAAAAAATAAAAAACTTTTTGTCCGACTTAGACTAAATTCAAATTTGTTCTCCTCAAACACTTTTCACGCCCTCTCAGACTAACAGATTTACTAATGAGAACTAATGAGGACTTATGAATACTTTTCCTAACTGGGAATCTGAGGTAAAACCGTGCAAATCCAGCTTTAGACATTGGAAAAATGTTAGATGACAAAGAGAAAACGCCAAAGGACACGTTCAGATTAAAATAAAGTTGATGGTGATTACGTCTTCATTAGGTGACAGGCAGCACTTTTACTGGAAAGTGCATTTAAATTACTCCAAGACCTCAGAGACAGCAACACTTTTAGAAATTGCTGCAAATGAGAAAAAATTGCAAAGATGACAACCATGAGGTTTCCTACCACTGTTTCAACTGTATGTGGTTCACTAGCCACGTTATCAAGCATGTTCAATCACAATGATTACATTTCTGATTCAATTCAATCTTATTCAATTCTGAATCAACCATAGCAGCAACTTAAAGTATTTATCTACACACGTGATATATATATATATATATATATATATATATATATATATATATATATATATATATATATATATATATATATATATATATATATATAACTTGTACAAGTTCAAACTGATCATCAGAATGGCAGGCAAGGGAATTTAAAGGACTTTAAAAGTGGCATGATTTTTGGTGCCAGAAGGCCTGGTCTGTGTAGCCAAGAGGGTTTTAGAAGCAATTTCCACCTGAAAGTACATACCTGTTATACATCAAATATAGCACCACAGCTATATAATCCAAAAACCTTTGGTATCTGTGTGAAGGTAAGGCATAAACGACTATTTTTTCTGGTGGAACTACTATTGCAAACTATGTCTGATTTGTAGGTGATCGCCTAATTTTCTTTCAGAAATAAAATTGCAAAACATCTTGAAAACCGTTTTGAAAATATAGGAGAAGGCCAATACTTTTTAAATCCACATCTTGACTATAAGTGCAGAATCATCTGAAGCATAATAGTTCCACAAAATTTTGTGAGCATTGTGCCAGGTGGAGATGTGATTTTGGCAAAAAATTTGGCCATATCTGCCAAAACAGTGCTAAATGTGTTTTTCATCTCATAAAAGTTAATATCATTAAATAAAAAAAATACTTTCATTGTAGGACTCCATCTGCATATTGTATAGCCTTTAGTAAAGACACATACCCTGTTTATCATCAAAATGTGCCATTGTGCATAAAACAAAATATTTAAAGTAAAGAGGAAATTAGCCTAACCCTAACCCTAACCTTTTTGTCTCCAACAGGTATTTTATTTAAAAAAAACAGCCTTATCAATCAAAAACTAAATAACCAAATGTGCAAAACAGAATTATCAATAAAACAACTATGTTGTACCTTACGTTTTGTGGGCCTTAAGGCGAGCTGTAGCTGATAGGTAGATGGCTAACAGTCATCTTCTTCTGCTGCACCATTGTCACAGGGGAAACACAGATACATCTTGAACATTAAATTGGACTGTGTTTATCTAAATGGGAGACAAAAACTAAAGTTGAATCTCACCAATAAACATGTTACCAGATGAACTGTAAAGCATGTCACCATTTATTTATGACATACACACATTTATAAATGTTACAACGGGTCTTATTGTGAAGTGTAAAAAATATTACCATTTATTATCAATAAACATTTGTTTCTTATATAGGAACATTTTTGACCAATCTGTATAATCTGACCCAATCTGTATAATATGATTGAACTTAACTTTGTAAAGTGCCTTGAGATGACATGTTTCATGAATTGGCGCTATATAAATAAAATTGAATTGAATTGAGTTACAGTAGGATTGAGCCTTACTATATAACATACATGGCACAGCAATATTTGATCAACATTTATTTATTTATTTTGATGGACATTTAAATGGCATCTTGTGTATTTAAATGACTGTAAAACGGAAAGTATATGTGAAAAAATGGCAATTTGTTATACAAACATTAAAGCTTCGTCCTAAGAGTAATTTAGGGGGGAACGTGACAGTTTTTGACCTACTTTTAAAGCTGGATAAAAATAGGCACTGTTCTGCTCATTCTGGTACCGGTATGGAAGGGCTAAACAGATGAAACTACAATCATGTTGAAATTTTCCCACCAAACCGTCTCTTTAGTCTCACATTCAAAGAGAGAAACCACCAGGAGTAATTGAGAAAGATGGCAGTAAGATCACGTGGGACTTCCAGATCCAGATTTATGAACAGGCAATGTCATGGTTGTTGTACTGAACATAAGAATTTATAGCATGCGGAATACAGGGAGAGGCAAACAATACAAGCAGTATAAATGTTACAACAGAGAACAAGGCAGTAACAGACCATCAGGCAGTGCCACAGAAGAAATCTGCAGAGGATGAAGATAAGCCAGGAACTTAAATAGAGGGTGAAGGAGGTGAGAGATATGAGTGTAATTGACATGAACAGGTGGACTGGATGAGCCTAATAGATTGAGTGTGAATGATCTGGGAAGAAGAGATACCAGGCTATACAGTGGCGCAGTTGGTAGCATTGTTGCCTTGGGTTCAAACCCCATTCAGAAATCAGAAATGTTCTCCCTGGGCATGCATGCATACATGGGATCTCTCTGGGTACTTTGGCTTCTTCTCACAGTCCAACATCATGACTGATTGGTTAATTGGTCTCTTTAAATTAGTTGTATACCCTCTGTGTTGACCTGTGACAGACAGGCAACCTGTCCACGGTGTATCCGGCCTCTCGCCCAATGACTGCTGGAGTACCCTTGTTAATAACTGACATTAGGGTAATATGGAAGTCATAAATAATAGCAAAAGAACAGTGATATTTGAATTATAAGTTTTAGGATGACACATTTGTAGATTTACTGTACCTCTATATTAGGGATGAGATGGATTTATTGTATGTCCAAGGATGCCACAGCCACATCTGAGTCCCCTGGTTTGTCTGCAGAAGCAATTTGTCTTCTGCTAAAACAGCCACAGTATAGAAGGATCAATAGGGGCTATCAAACACGTTCAATCAGACCTTTGTGCTGCTCAAGGCAACCATTAGTCAGCATTACTTTTGTCTGAACATGTTATTCTTCTCTAGTCATTAAGTATGGATCTGTTACTTGTATAGCCTTAAATGTTGTTGTTTTTTTTAACTCCTGCAGTGCTTTGTTGAGACGAAAACAGTAAGCAGACTGCAAGAACAGTACCAATTATCAGGAGTTTAATAGGGCATTGGATAGAAACTTAACAAACATGAAGAAGAAACAAATATGTAGGATAAAAAGCTGTTTTCTTTTCAGGTGCCAGCATAGAAAAAGTATTTTTTCATTAGGACAATATCGAAGAGATACATAATATATTTGTGATTACAGGATAATCCCTTTGTCACGAGTGAATAAAGATTAAGGCATATGTTCTGCGAAATTTCTTTTGAACCAAGCAAGTTACAGACAATGTTGTTTTCCAATGTGAATATCATTGAAGTGTAAAGAAATGTGAATAATTAGCCTTAAGTCTATAAAGAAAAGGTTTGAAAGCAAAGGAAATGCAGAAGGAAGCGACTTCAAGTTTCTTTCCACCATGTCTTTCTTACAAAATTGGTATGTTTTCAAAGATGTTGCTAACATCTTGTCTTGTTTCATTTGTTTTGAACCCCAAAATAGTAGCTATATCATTATCTCCTTATCATAGAGCAGTGTAACATAATTTCTTGTAATGTTTCCCAGTACCTGTTCCCTTTGTTCAAAGAGGTAATGACACAAGCAAAGTTTGACCTATATGAAAAAATGTCCTATGTTTTGTGTTTTAAGATTTGTTCAGTCCATACACAGGTGTTCTCTCTGAATTAAAGTTTCATGACCACGAAGAAGGGTCTGACCCACAGACTCCACTCCCTACCTGCCTTTGTGACCAATCAGTCTCACCCACTTGTTCCACCTCACCTTACTACATCCATTCACTGTAATTTTGTCACACCATATATACTGTATAAAACATATGCACTGTATGGTGATTGCCCTCTTCAGGAAGTTGTATGTTCTTTAGTATGTGCAATGGGCTGATTGGAGAGGAGGTCTTGTACAACAAAATCTGGGGTTTCATTGAATTCCCCAATGCGGAGAAGCAATCTGGTGATCTGAGGTAAACTCAACTCTAGATTCAGAATGCATCTACACTTTGCCGTTTTCTTGAGTTCATTCAGGAATTTTATGACTTTTGATCATCACACTGGTGAAACTGAAGTTTCCTATAATTCATTTTTTGAATTAACCATTGATTTCCACATTGACTACCTGATCAGTCAGTAACTTAGGGGGAACAGATGGACCAACCCACTACAGGTGAAAACCCTCAAAAATAATCCCTACAACTCTGATTTTCAACAATGACTGACATAAGCTCTGTGAAATGTCCAGTTGTGAACAAAACATTGATTCATTGTTAGTCTTGAAGTGTGACATTGCGATCAACCCCTTTTCATCTCCCACAAACATCACAGCTTTAGACAGCAAACCTCTCCCACAAATCAACCGCCAGACTATTTCACTTGAATTAGTGAAATTGTCTGCTGACAATAAAATTGTCTGCCAATGATAAAGTTGACCCACCTGATTTCATCCATGTTCCAGAAAAATATAAGGACCCGAAACAAGTATTCAGTAAGAATAAAGGCCTTTCCTTGCCAACCCACAGATGATGTGACTGTGCTATAAATCTTCTCCATGGATTCTCCCTTCCCACAAGCCAACTTTCAAACATGTAAAGACCAGAAAGTTAATCAATGAAAACATACATCATTAAATCCTTAGCTGCCGACATCATTCATCTTTGTCCCTGGGTGCTGGATTCTTTATTCTGTCGAACATAGATGGATCTCTTCGGCTCTGTATCAATAATTTAAAATTAAACCAGATCACAGTTGAGAACAAATACCCACTCCCTATCATTTCATCCATCTTTTAAACCCCATCATGGTGCAACCATCTTAATGAAATTTGACATCCACAATTCTTATCATCTTGTCTATATACACCAAGGAGATGAGAGGAATTGCTTTGAATATCTGGTCATGCCATTTGGTCTGGCATCTTTGAAGTTTTGATTAACGAAGTCCTTTGTAATGTCTAGACCTCTTCATTTTGTCTACTTAGACAACAGCCTTATCTTCTCTAAAACACTCAAAGATTACAAAAAATATGTCCACCTTAATCTGCAAGATCTTCTAGAAAACTGTGTTGGACCATCTCATTGGAAAAGGCTGACAGAATACACTTCCCAGCATTGCAGCTAACATCAAAAACCAAGGTTATATAAGAAAGAGCACCGCTGACCAACTTCCTTTCTCTGCTTCTGGTTCCAGCCAGAAGAAAGCAGAGAACTTCAACTGATGAGAGCTGAATTCCATACTTGTGGGCAAGCATTCATTCTCACTTGCCTTCAGCCTTCAGAGGAACCTAGGAAACTTGCAAGATTTCACTTTTTGTGCATCTAGCATATCTCACTGCCCCGTTTTAGTTTTGAAGAAGGAGCTCTAAAGAAAGCTCTGAAATCTCCCTGATTGTGCACCCAGTACTTTTCCTTCCCAGCTGAAGGACATGGATCAGCAGCCTTCCATCCAGCAATTGTTATGATTTTGGCCTGGCTGTCATGTCCCTCATTCTCCTCCTGTTCCTTGTTATCATAACGATCTGCTGCACCTGTTATCTGTTAATCTGATTTAGTTCACCTGGAGTTCTCTCTTTATATACTTATTTTCCGCAGTCAGCCAGCACCAGACTAATGAGTAGATGTCCAGTGTTTATTTCCTGTCTACTTGTTTTGACCTGTTTCCTGCTTTCTCTGATTTCCCTGCTTTGTCTTGCCTTTGTTTGGTATTCTCGTTGGTTCCTGATCCTGGACATCTACCTGGGCAATTTACCTTGACCACGACTCTTGACAAGCCCTTTAAATTTGCCAGCAGGACTGCAGTGTCTTTGTTTACAGACCAGAGTTAATTAAAAAGTGAAACTGGATGATGATGCAGCTAGTTATGGGATATACAAAAATTAAACTAAAAAAAGGAAAAGCATTGTTGTGAATAAATAAAGATTAATAACATCTAGTAATTTGCTGAAGAGATGACAACCTGGATTAATTTCAAACATTTTTTTTATTCATTTAGCTATTCATTTTTGCTTTTTGATAATTTCCTGATTTGCTACAAATAAGCTGAAAATAAATTTGCAGTCAGTCTACAGGAGCTAAGAGACACAGTTAGCTGATTTGCTTCACCACAAAATTGAGTTTGTAAAAAGAAGGGAAATTAAGTTATACAAACAAATGAGTTGAAGAAAGGAAAGCACAGTGTGGAGTTCCTAATACACAATCACAAGGTGGAGAACAAAACCACTGAGATGTGTAATTAACCCGACATTTCCAATCTAAATAAAACATGGAGTGCAAGAATATGTTGTCATTTGAAAAAAAAATGCTGTTGGGGACATCGAGTTGGAGTGGACCATATTCAGGACTTCCACCGTCGATGCGGCTTCCAGGAGATGTGGCCTGAAGATAATCAGTTCTTTTTTCAGTATGAGGAATTGCTGCAAAGTCAACAAAACAATGCAGGTGAATGTCCATTGTTGCCATGCACTCTTTCTGTTGTAAGTCAAATAATCAAAGTCTCAATCTGCTGGGTTTCCTTAGACAGAAAACATTTTAACCAATCTGTCTGTATGATTTAATTGAATTGACTTTGTAAAGTGTCTTGAGAGGAGGTGTTGTTGATTGGTGCTATCCAAATAAAATTGAATTGAATTTAATAGAATTGTCACTGTGGGAACCAGAAGACTCGCTGGTGTACACCAATGGTAATGAAAGCTGTGAGAATGAAGGAGGCATTTATGGCTTGCTTGTCCTTGAGGTCTCCCAAAGCAGCTGACATGTCCTGGTTGTCAGAAGGACTGCGGTGTCATTGGTTATGGGAACAAAAACTTGGGCTTAAGAGGAATTTGGAGAGGCTATGGAGAAAGAATTTTGGTTGGCCTCGAGCAAGTAGTGGAAAACCATTCCATGTCTCCAAATGGGTAAACAAGGAACATCCCCAGCTGTGTATTTTTTGCGAGAGTCCACCTGATGATGGACTAAAGATATCATAATGCACATACCCAAAATCATGGAGGGGACAGAGAAACATGTGGACAAAGCTATTCTGGTAAGTTTAGACCAAAATTACACTTTTTGACCAAATGCAAAATGGTTAATGTGACAAAAATCTAACATTGCACCCTGAACACAAAATAACGGCAAAATGCACTGAAGATAATAAATTGATACAAACAATGTTGTTTGTGTATGTGGTTACAGTGTGATAAATAGATTAATTCCAGGTATGATATGAATGCAGTGTCGTATTGTCCTAAATCCTGCAATGGCAGTAAATTTCACATTTTTAATTGATTTTAACTGCTACACTGTAAAGATAATGCAATTTACTGTATAGAAAAATGACGTGGCAGATCCTATGTGATTCCTAAATTTATATATATATATTTTTTTTCTATTTTTCCAAAATATTGTAGAATGCTTGTAGAAACATACTTGCCTTTTTTTATTGATTTAAGAACACTGCACCATGTACACTGAATACATATAACATTTCCGGTTATTATACATGGTGTATGTAAAAAGAATCATGTAAATTAGTTAAACATGAACTACTGGTAATAGGTGAATAACTTTGATCATAGTTCAGCAAAACTCAACTACCTCCTTATTTGGGTCTACACACACTTCTCACATGTACAGCCCACACAGTAAGACTACCCGTCTTATAAATCTTCACTCATTAATCATTTAGAGGAAGCAATTTGTGGAGCACCTGTCCCAAGCAGAAGGCCATTAGAGTTTTCGATAGAAGGAGCACAGTGAATCTAATGGCTTTTCAGTGGCTCTTATTGGAAGACATATTGGATTCTCTGCTATGTACTGTTTCTTGCTCTATGACAGCATTACAGCAAACAAATATTTCACTTTTAAATTGTGTACTATTCAAAGAAAATTGTTTTTTTTATCAGAATTACATGACCCAATATTTGATGTTCAGTTGTTTAATTGGCAAGTTCTTGGAGACTGCAGATCACATTTTCAGCATGTTGTTAATTACGCCATGTCCCGTTTGCCTTTGAGTTCCTGTTTACTCGCAGAGGGTGTTTGAACACTATTTCCACAAAATACTACCAAGTCTTTCACACACTGCCAATTGTTTCAGATTCAATGTAATGCGTATCAAACTTTTAAAATGAGGGTGTTTGTTTTCTTTACGGAACAAAGGAAAGATATTACTTGAAACAAAATTCCAGAACATTTTGTTGCCAGCACATGGTTAACCTGTGTTGAAAGACAGTTACAAAGTTCGCCTTCTATCACCTGAGAATAATTCCAGGATTAGAGTACTGATGTCCCAACAAGATCTAGAGAAACTCATCCATGCGTTTATCTTTAGCCGCATTGATTACTGTGTCTTCACAGTTCTACCCAAAACATCAATCAGACAACTGCAGCTGATCCAGAATGCTGCTGCTCTCGTTCTAACTAAAATCAGGAAGAAAGAAAACATCACCCCAGTTCTAAAGTCCTTACACCGGTTCCCTGTAGCTCAAAAATAGACTTTAAAATACTTCTGTTAGTTTATAAATCGTTGAATGGCTTAGCACCAAAATACATGAAAGACTTGTTGTTGCTGTATCAACCTTCCAGACCACTCAGATCTTCTGGTTCTGGTCTACTCTACATACCCAGAACCAGAACGAAACATGGAGAAGCATTTAGCTTCTACGCTCCACAAATCTGGAACAAACTGCAAAACAGCCAAAATACTGAGTTCCTTTAAATCAAGACTGAAAACCCACCTGTTAAGAATTGCTTTTGACCCATATTAACAGGAACATTGACCAAGATATTTGAGGTGTATTGATGGTTTTAATGAGATACAATTTAATGTTTCTTACTTGTTTCACAACCAGTGACTGTTTTGATGTGTTTTTTTTTGTTTTTGTGTTTTTTTTTTTTTTTTTTTTTGTTTTGTTTTTGCCTTCATGATGTAAAGAATTTTGAACCACCTTGTTGCTGAAATGTGCTATACAAATACATTTGACTTGACTTGAATTCCTGATTTGGCTGTCCCACTATTCCAAAATGTCATTATGTTATAGAGCATTTTGTCAATAGCCCACAACAATTTGTTTGCTATTTTCTACAAAAGGGATGGTGATTTTTTTTTTGCTCCAGTTCTCATTACCAATTCTTATTTTATTTTTACAGGATTCTGTTTCTGGTGAAGTTGGCTGTCATTCTACCCATGCTGCAAAGCCAAGTGGAATCCCTATGGGACTGCTGTGTCCTTACGCCTGTATACGATGTACACTATCAGTCCGACCAAGGACAAGAACTATCAATATTAGTCTGTCATCTTATCTGATAGAGATGGGCACAGTGCTGAATCACCAAGCTCAGAATCAGCTCTACTTTTAATAATGCACTTCACATCACTGTCTTCGATGAATATAAATGGCCTTAACATTATCCAGTGTCTCAAAACTTTATTTGACACTACAGTAGAGAAAAATGGTTTTGGTATGGAGAAAAATCAAGAAATACATGCCCTAAAAGTAATTTTAGATTTAGGGCCAGATGTCAATTGCTTCAACATCTTTTACATCAGATTTTGTCAAACATGAGGTTACTGTTTGGACATTTTTTTATAAATATACTATACTGTTTATATACTTGGCACAAAAAGTAGGGAAGTTTATGTTTAGTTGATTGTTTTTTTTTCTTCTTCCTTGTAACAATATTTATTGGCAATAAATTGTGAAGCCTGTGCATTTCCTCTAAATGGTGTGACATTTGTAAGGAAAATGCATTTGTGGGTTGAGCAGCAGAGTTGAGTGTGTGGGTTAATAACATAAAACACCTGCCAAATCCTTTTTTGTCAATGTCAAACTGCCTATCCTGCTAATGACTGTCTGTTGTCGTCCATCGGATTGGATTATTTAAGATTAAAGAAATGAGACACATTGGCCATTTAACAATTTATTCAACAAACAAACAGGGGCCTCGGTGGTAACTGAACCAAACACAATCTCAACAACCTACTACCTTTTCCTAATGCTTGTCACGAGCTTGGTCACACACTGTTCAGACAAAGCACTTTGAACTGCCTTGCTGCTGAAATGTGCTATACAAATAAATTTGAGTTGACTTGACATACAATTCATCAAGCAGCACTTGTCGCAAGCCATTCAACATAGTTTTGAGAACATGATATAACATAATCTGTCTTCTTCAGTCAAAAGTTAACAATACATTAATGCAAGTAATGCTAAAAATCCTATACCAATTGTAAAGAAGCGTAGGAAAAATGGTCAAGCCATATTACAAGCCTTTCAGTGTGACCAAAAAATGGCTTCACTCAAAGTGTTTACTATCCATGCCTCCAACATTTCCATAGTCAAAAACCAATACTAGTTACTTAGGAGAATTAGACTGTTAGACCATTGAGAAGACAATATGCAAAGGGTTACAAAAATCAAAAACATCTTTAAAATAACTACATCCTATAAAACCAATGAACTTGAATAAGGGCAGGAAGGCTTATTCAACAAAGACAAATTAAACTAAATATAACATATTAAGTTCTTCATCAATGTCAAAGGGTTACACTCTATTAAGAGTCTTTTTCTAGCAGGTCTGACTGGACAGGAAGAGGCATGTTACCCATTTAAGGTTCCTACTTTGTTCCCCAAAATGTTCAGTGATGCTGCAGAGCCATGATTAAGCTTTACCTGTTGCTGTTCAATCACATAATCCATGTTTTGCACATCTAATGAAGTCTAATGTTCAGATATTCGAGCCTTAAAAGCAGTTTGTCCTACAGGAACCAAACCATGGCAGTTAAGTAAATAAACCACATGTGTGTTGAAGGATTTTATTACGTATTTAATTGGGTATTAATGAAGTAAGGCCCTTTGGCATAGCTGAATATGACATTTTCCTTCATGTGTTGTTACCAAAGGCCTGTCTGCAAAACTCTCATTTAATGGTTTAATGGGTGAGACGGGCTTAATTGACATTTTGGATCTTTTGCATGTTGTCTTTTCTATGGGTTAAACCAATGAGGTCCAAAGTCAGTCTTTAAGAGGTGGTTTCCAGCACATTTCAGTTAACTGGGTTTAACACACCTGAATCAGACAGGATAATTTAGTACTTTGAATCAGGAGGATAGGAAAAGTGATGTAGCTGAAAATCTGCAAGATTTAACAATATATAGTGGCCAGCAAAAGTATTCACCCCCTTGGCATTTTTCATGTCTTCTTGTCTCACAATCTGGAATTAAAATGGTTTGCTCCATTTCATTTACAGAACAGTCTTATAACATTGAAGATCTTTTTTTATTGTAAAACAAACAAGAAATGGGACAAAATAACATAAACATTCAGCATACATAACTGCTCACCCCCCTGAAGTCAGTACTTTGTAGAGCCACTTTTAGTAGCAATTACAGCTGCAAAGCACTTTGGATAAGTCTCTATGAGATTGCCACATCTTGCCACTAGGATTTTCTTCAAAACTTCAAGGCAAAACTGCTCCAGCTCCCTCATGTTGGATGGTTTTAACTCATGAAAATCTATTTTCAAGGGGATTCATTTTCAAATTGGATTAAGGTTAGGACTTTGACTAAGCCATTGCAAGACATTTAGATGTTTCCCCCTGAACCTCTCTTGTGTTGTTTTAGCCGTATGCTTCAGGTCATTGACCTGCTGGAAGTCAAACCTCCATCCCAGTCTCAAATCACAGGGAGACTGGTACAGGTTTTGGTCAAGAGTATCCCTACATTTAGCACCATCTATCATTCCTTCAACTCAGACCACTTTCCCAGTCCCTGCTGCTGAAAAACATCCCCACAGCACGATACTGCCACCGCCATATTTTAATGTGGGGATGGTGTTCTTGGGAAGGATGGTATATGTTAGGCATGGCAAGATTCACCGATGCGTGTCGGAACATCGGAACGACCTGTTGGATACGGTTGCATCGATTTGCAAACGTCTGCATCGGTAAAAACCGCACATAAACTCGAGATGCATCGTATCAAAACTACCTGCATCGATACAAACCGATTATTATCTTCTATTATTATAACTTTTTAGAAACGTGTCTTTGAGTTTTAGTTGCGTTTCTTTCCATCCCTGTTGCCTACTGCGTGCATGCTAGTCTCTCTGCCACTCAAGTCTCGCCCCAAGCCTCGCGCGAGTAGGAGGGTCTAAACTTGCTTTCGAAGAGGACAGAGGCGGCAAGCTAGAAACCACGTTAGCATGGAGGAAAACGAAACAGAGATAATACATTCGGTTACGCGCTTTAGGTCAACGGTATGGAAAGACTTTGGCTTCTACAAACGAGATGGAGAGTTGGACAAGACAATGGCCATATGTAAACACTGCAGAACAGAGGTACGATATACAGGCAGCACAACAAATATGTCGCAACATCTGAAGCGGCACCACAGTACAGTAGTCCAATCCCCGGAGACGTAAGCTAGCAGTGCTACTGCAACAACTTCACGTGAGCCACGAATACCTCATTTTTTTCAAGCGCCACTTGCAAGCAATTCTGCCCGGGCGAATTCTATCACGGACGCCTTATCTTTCTTCCTCTGCAAAGGCATCCAACCGTACAACATTACAGCAAACGAGGGATTCAAATACCTGCTTGAAGTGTTGGAGCCAGGCAGGAGACAGTGCTGCACTGTATGAAGGAGAGGCAGATGAGGGAGGCAGCGACGGAAGCCCCAGCAGGGAACGGAGAGGTGTGTGTTGACTGTGTATGAGTAATTGACTGTTCATTAACAGAGACAAAAAATACTTATTTATTGGTCCATGGGCATGGAGATAATCTTTTAAATACAGCACAACAGATGTTGACTCGTATGTTATCATTGTTAAACAGTGTGTAGTCTTGTGTTGTGTTGACTGCTCATATTGTTCAATATACTAATAGTCTTGTACATGTCTTCCTTAGATGATGATGCCTCGCCCTCTCCTAAAAAGAAGACTGCCATGGACCAGCTGTTTGGAGAGTTCATCACCACAAGAACGCCATTGAAGACCATGAGGGAGAAAGCTAAGGATGAAATTTTAAAATACAGAGAGAGAGATTCCTTAGAACTAGGCGGTGATGTGTTGCAGTGGTGGAAAGGGCAGGTGGACCTGCCACTGTAGGAGAGGATTTAACCTTAAAAAAACAGACAGACGAGACCAGACACCACAGCTTCTCTTCAGTGACCAGCAGGGGGATTCGTTTATTCTGGACTTACAATCATCTTCATTTCACAGAAGTCCCAACAATCCCAACGATATGGGGTAACTTTCAGCCTTTATAGGGATACAGTATGACGTAAATAGGAACATGATATCTTACTGTGTACAGGCGTTGCTCTGGACCAAAAGCCCTCCCTCCCTAGTTGGAGGGGTGTGTGTGTGAAATGGTGTGTGTGTGCTCTTCCATTTCTAGGAAGTCCTATAAACAGATCTTTGGGAAAACATTCTAGAACTAATCATTCTTTGGGCAGTGATTGCAGTTATTAAGACAAACAGGGTTCCACCTTGACAATATTAAAAGACGAAATCCCCCATACATCCCCCCTTGGCTCACTTACGTGAGCCATATCAAGGGGAAAATCACACTGGGAACTATAAGAAAAGTGGAATAATGTAATTGTGGGGTAATAGAGGAATATAAAAGGGTAAAAATACTTGCTTTGATTATCAAACAGAAAAAAAGAACAAAGAAAAATTGGTAATGTATGATCGTAAATGTAGAATAAAATAAAAACATGCACTGAACTGTATACGAATGTAGAAAAATGTCCATTGTTTTTCCATATGCCAGTTATTTCTGACCATATGCAACCGAAAAATCCCTGTCGCTGGCATTTATGTGTTTATTCAGGGTAAAAACTGTTGCATGGACCCCTCCCCCATGGGCGTCCGCCAGCCGACCACCTGACCGACCAGCATGGCTCAGAAACCCAGCCATGGTACTCACAATGTCGTCAAAAGACATAAACATCTTAAAAATAACAGGAAAGAAGACAAACATATTAAGCAAAATAAAAAAAAATAAAAAAGGATGTATGGGGGATTTTAAGAGAAAAACAAAGATACAGCAAACAAACTCAGTTCCATACATGCATTTTAGTCAAACAGAGCTTTCATATAGTCTCGCAAATAGACGTCTCATGCACACCCATCTCAAACTCTCTCCTGATCGCTCATTTCTGAATCCTTTCTCTCATCTCCCTTCTTTGGGAAACTAGTGGCTTTCCTGATGGTCCAGATGTCCAATTCTCTTATTTTATATGTGTGCGCGCACAGTGAATTTTGGCTTATAATTCTAACGGACCCATAATACAAGGATAAAAACAAGAGTAAAAAAAACTTCAAAATCTGCATGCATTTCAAAACCAGGCCTACTATTTCAAATTTAATCGGAGGTTTTTCTCACTCCAAAGCCTAAACCGGAGATCTCAGCTTTACAAACCAACTGCAGTTCACTAATGGCCCGATCTTTCCAATACTCGCACGTACAAACGGGTGCGAGCTAGAGAGAACGGCCACACTTACTCAGAGGCTTCACCTCTAAAGACTCCGACCAGCCCATGTTTCTAAAATCACCCTCTCACGGTGATTTTTTGATTCTAAAAAGTTATATATATTAGAAAAACTTCAGCAAAGACCCGTACTGGTCCGATTCATTTCTTATACGCCGTCGCTTCTAACGTCATATTTGACGGGACATCCGATAAAAGTGGCTGGGAGTACACAAATCACTTCCTTAAGATTGTCGGTTTATCAATTGTGTTGGACTCTACGCTTCCTCATCTTTTGTATTTTATGACAATCCATTTCCCGCGGAAAATTACAACTGGTGGTCACAAAAAGAAGCAGCAATGCCTCACTTGTCTCGCCTTTAAAATCAATACACTTTTTCCAAAGCAGAACCTCTGTGTGGCATATCTTATGTTAAAAAAGGAAAAATAAAGAGAGAGAGTTATGCTTAACTTACCTCCTCTTTTCTGTTTCTCAATGGGCCCCGGTTTGCTACTGGAGGTATGCTGCTGTGGAAAGCCTTTTTTCCTCTCCCTTGTCCACATCCTGCCAACAACGCCAATTATGTAGGAGAGGATTTAACCTTAAAAAAACAGACAGACGAGACCAGACACCACAGCTTCTCTTCAGTGACCAGCAGGGGGATTCGTTTATTCTGGACTTACAATCATCTTCATTTCACAGAAGTCCCAACAATCCCAACGATATGGGGTAACTTTCAGCCTTTATAGGGATACAGTATGACGTAAATAGGAACATGATATCTTACTGTGTACAGGCGTTGCTCTGGACCAAAAGCCCTCCCTCCCTAGTTGGAGGGGTGTGTGTGTGAAATGGTGTGTGTGTGCTCTTCCATTTCTAGGAAGTCCTATAAACAGATCTTTGGGAAAACATTCTAGAACTAATCATTCTTTGGGCAGTGATTGCAGTTATTAAGACAAACAGGGTTCCACCTTGACAATATTAAAAGACGAAATCCCCCATACCACTTCTTTCAGCTTTAGCTAAGGATTACTTGTCCATTCCAGCAACTAGTGTGAGCTCTGAGCGTGTCTTTAGCAGTGCAGGGAATATTGTCACTGCCCAACGTAGTCTCCTGCACCCTGACCATGTTGATCAATTGATCTTTCTTAAAAAGAATTTGAAAAAGATCCATCTGGGTTAAATGTTGGGATTCACTTGTCTTAATTTCCATATGGGGAACTGTTACTCCCTTGTTATGATCATTTGTTCAGAATGATTAATCATTTTACAGAGGCACAGAGGTAATGAGTATACCCCTTTTGAAACGTAACATTTTGAACTATATTTCAATAAGTAGACATGTTATTTTCAAAATGTGCACTGAGTAAATGGAAAATGACATTTCAGTTAGATTATTAACCTTAGTTTGCTCTTCAGATATTGTATGCACATTTTGGACATACCATTTTTACCTATGCACATTTTGGAAATTACTTGTGTGCCTATTAGAATATTGTTCAAAATGTTGCTTTTCAAATGGGGTGTCAATGGTTTGCATTGTATATTTGGGGGGAAATGCGATGTGTCCCTGTGTTAAGTTTTTCTTTTAGTTTTTATAATAGATGGAATATCCTGGCCTGCACCTTTTGTATAAGGGCATTTTATTTGTTTTACCTCATGTATAAACTTCAAGCACTTTTTTAAAGGCTTAACTGGAAAATGTGCCTTTGTGCCTTTGCTTTAATTGTTGGACAACATGCACTACAGAGAAATCTTATTTTTGTTTGAAGTTTCAGAGAGACAATCACTCTCTAAGTTGCACTTCCTTTGTTTCAAAATAAAAGGCACAGTTAGCTTGCGTGCCATAACTTGAACTATGTAGTCCATGGTGTACTTTTCTTCTGCATTGCATCGCATCGTATTGTATCGTATCGTATCGCAGCATTTTAAATTTCGATCGTTCTGTATCGCACCGGATCGCAGGAGGTTGGAGAATCGTATCGAATCTTATCACTAGAAATTCCATGAATCGTGAATGTATCGAATCGTTGGCTGTGTACCGAGATGTGTATCGTATCGCCTTGGTGGTGAAGATTCCCATCCCTAGTATATGTTGGGTTGGCGTTTATTACATTTTAGTTACATTTTAAATTTTTACATTTTTATTACATTTAAGTTACATTTTACATTTTTAGTTACATTTTAGTCTCCTTCCTTCCTCCACACATCTGGGGAGTTCCTCACATTCCTGATGGAAAACTCAAATGATGCATTCTTATTTCTATCACTAGGAAATTATTTTCTTTTTTTTTTCAAGCCACTCTTCCATAAAGCCCATCTCTATGGAATGTATGACCTATATTGTGATCCTACGACAGATACTAAAGTCTCTGCTGTGGAATTCTGCCACTCCTTCGGGGTTACCTTTGGACTCTGTGCTGCCCCTCTGATTAATACCCATCTGACCAAAGCAACTTCCTTCATATATTGGGGAAGTCTTCCACATGTCTTTTGGCAAACTCAAAACATGCCTTCTTTGTAGGTTTACTAAGTTATAATTACTTTTATTTGAAGATGATAGATTTGATGGCACTCCAGAGGAACATCAAAGATTTAGATTTTTTTCATAACCCCACCCTGACTTGCACATCTTAACAACTTTGCCCCTAACCTTTTTAGAGAACTCTTTAATCTTCATGGTGTGATGCCTCTTGCTTAGTGGTGTTTCAGCATCTAAGGTCTTTCATAAAAGCTGTGTTTACACTAATGGATCACGTGACACGTAGATTGCATAGAGGTGAACTGCATTTCACTAAATACGTGACCTTTGAAGCTAACAGGTTGCATCAGAAGTTTTTAAGGGCGTCATAGCAAAGTGGGTGGATATGTATGGACATGTAAATTTTAGGTGTTTTAATAATTTCATTTTTATACATATACATTTATCTAATTTCACTTTGCTAACTTAGACTAAGTTGTGCAGATCCATTACAAGAAAGAAAATTAAAAACATTCTAATTACAGGTTGGAATGTAACAAAATAGGTCAAAAGCTAAAGGGGTCAATACTTTTTCAAGACACAGAAATGCTTTTATTTCAGAGTGTTGTTCATTCTTTACTTCTTTGATTGAGGGATGTCAGGAGTGTAAGCTCACGCCGGTGAGTCCCTCTTATTTGATCTGACTAATAGGGTTGCGGTGTGACTTAATCAGTTTTTCAAAGATTGTTGTACTCCTGTGACTGTATACCTGCCTTAATGTGGTGTTCCCATTTCTAATTTGAACAGGACAATGGTTATGCTGAAACATTACTTTGAGCTCTTGACTTATTCTGTGTTTTCTGCTTAAAATGTTTGGACAAGAACCTGTATGAAAAGACTAGCTTAGTGGTTCACAAACAACTGTATCACTGTTAGAAAAGGTGTTTCAAAAGGCTGAAAAAATTATTTTAGAATATCTTACTTTTTTCTCTGTTGAGTTTCCATTGATAATATTTTGATACAAAATGCCAATTTATCTTCATTTGTAAGACAAGAACAGCAAAAAACACAAGCATAGATAGTCAAACTTCCCATAGCCATGGGAAAATTGTATTCTTATCATGAACAGAATTTCTATAATTAATTGCTTTGAGGAAAACAATTTGTGTTCAAATCATTTTTTTCAAAGTTCTCCTGTTGTTCATGGAATTATTCAGTAAAAAAAAAAAAAGGAACTCCTAAGACTGCTTAAGTATAATGTAATGAACCCAAAGCTGGACCCAAGGTTCACCACAACAGGTCAGTGACGCTCTTACAAAGTTAATTAATGAACAGGAGAGGCAGGCGTCGGCTCTCAGGGTTCGCGGCTCACGCTCACTGGCAGGAACCTCCTTATAATAAGGAGAGCTGGGCAGTTCGGACACGCTTCTATGAAAGCTGGATCAGTCCGCAGGCAAGCGAGACTGGAGCCGTTGAGCGGCTGGGAGGCAGTCAGTCCGAACGGGGCTTTCCAAGAGATGTTAGTCGAAGGCCAATCCAGGCCCGGTAACGGGGAGTCCAGCAATCCAAACGAAGCACAGGAGGGGGAAAATCCGAACGGGAGGTCCAGGTCCAAATCCAAATCCAGTACACAAGAAGACAGTCCAAGGGTAGGGATTCCAGGAGACAGGAGACCAAGCAGACAGACACAGGCTGGGAACAGGCAGGCTCAAAAAACAGGCAACAGGTCGGAGTCGGATATCAAACAAGCAAAACTGGCTTAGTCAATAATGCTGGAAGGTTCTCACCTTGAGGCTCGAGACGATTTGGCACTGGAGACTGAAACTGATGGGGCTTATATGCAGCTGGAGACATGTGTTATGCCAGAAGATGGTTGAATATGCTTATTATTATTATTAATTATAATTTGGCATTATAATTTAAATAATAAATCATTCAACTCAAAATTCCGCTACAACAAAATATAGTTCAAATGGTGGTGATGTTAGCTATAAGCTTGTAAGTATTTATACCATTAATGCATTAGTTAATTTGCTGTTATGAACTCATTTATGCTGGGATAAATGATCTGGTCGGACTTGTGACCGACGAGGTTTATCCGGCAGGCTATGAGAACCCCAATGTAACTGCAATTAGAGTTTAAATCCTTATTCGTCTATCACCATCCAATGATATTGTCTCTGTATTAATGTCAGATGTTAACTCCAAAGGAGGTTAGCTCTGATTTCTGAATAACCATACAAACTATGAATTGGATTGAACACAAAACAATGTCTATTCCGCAGTGGTGTTTTATTGAACCAAAAGCAATTCCCTGTTACAGTAATTCTCTGATTCAACGACTTTGGAAATCTTACTCACTACTAACTAACACGCAAAATATATATGGAGATAAAAGAATAAACAAAACAAACAAAACGAAAGGAAAGAAAAACAAATGGATTAAAATGAGCGGTTGCAACTCTTAGTTCAGCTCACGGTTGTTTAAACCACATTCAGAACATCGGCATTTGACATAGCATTGACAGACAGAGCAGCTGTGGGAGTCCTACCGGACGCTTTGATGCCTTACAAAGCTATCAGCTAAGCTACCTACAGTGCAGTCATCCGACACCCTCCCAAGATGGCCGCTACGATGACGTATGGTCTATCAATTTACGTGAAGCGTGAGGGGAGGTTCTGATGACGTAACCACGCTTACGCTGATGGGGTAATGCCTCGCTTCGAGAGGGCGTGGTTTACGCTCTGGTTCAAAGAGAAACCGCGAACTAAGATTCAAACAAAGCGATCAAATTCTCTGATAAGGAGAAGCAAAAGAAAAGGGGGGAAAAGCATGGAGGAAGATGAAAAGAACTGAAACAGTGACCCACGGCGGGGTTAGAGATAAACCACAATCAACACAGCAAAATCAAATGTAAAATGCATGCACATACAAAGAAAATATTCAGCAAAATAATTCCAACTTCGTCGTGGAATAAAAGCATTAACCTAAGCCTACAAATTTCTACGTCTGCCCAGGCACTTCTAAACACCCTGTTGGTGAGACAGAAATAAAAGGGGAGAACCCCGTTACTTTGAGGTGGTCCGGAGTGAAAGTCCCGGCTTCGGTCCGGAGCGCTCCGGATCACGCGACGTCCTGAACGCGTCTTGACGACCGCAGGGTCCGCAGGCTGCAGCGGGGACCAGACTGAGAGAGTTCCTTCGTCTTTCTCTCTCTCTCTGGGCTCCTAGACGCTTGTTGGGCCAAACAACGCGTCGTCCTCTCTCGATCACTGGGAGATAAGGCGGCTTCCAGTATTTGATCAGAGGGAATTAAAGGTACCTTTTTGAGTCGACCTCCTGTCTGTACAGGGAATAGTTTTGCTTCGAAAAAATCTCGGTCCAGCGAGAAACTCGAGCACGTGGCGTGGGATTTTCCCAACGGAGTTAAACAGCTGTGTGTCTTCTCGGTTGGCAGGGCGCCAGGGAAGAAGATCGATTGCTAGGTGCAACCGAGTTTTATCAACTTTACCCTAGCAACGTTATCGGTTGCTAGGGCGCCGGCCATTTTGGGCCGCGTTGCATGATGGGAGTTGGTGGCCATTTTGACCACCATGCATCATGGGAAATGCAGTCTGTCACGTCCTGACATGGCACAACATACCCCTCTTTAGCTTTGAAGAGTGGGATGCTGGTCACAGTCTTTAAAGCTACAACCAAGTCCATTCTGGCGTGACGAAGATCCGTTGTGCATGAGTGGAACAACCTAATAGTCTTTCTAGTAGTCCTTCGGGATTCATGCAGTTCAGTTCATCATCCAAGAGGAAGGGAAAAAAACAAAGCATTTATTGTGCCTGGGTCAGTGACCTAGCCTGGGCAGACTAAGCTATAGCTAGTAATTTCTATTGGCTAATAAGGCAACAATAAGGTAATAAAAAAAGAAAAAAAGAAAATGCAAACTTCACAATCACCATTGTCGATACATTCATTGGTCATAAGGTTTGAACTTTGAACCAAAGAAAGGAGAGAGGGAAAAGGGAAAGGAGAGAGACAGCGGTTCGTAGTCTAATCAGCTTGTGGCCTTTGAGGAGCTGATGTTACGAACCTGGGGGCGACGAAGGTGAGGGTGTCAATCCTGGTTTGCAACTGTTTGATCTGCTTGTATGCTGCATATGCCATCGCCGTAGTGATGGCCCATCCAAATACAAGGAGAACCACAATAATGGTCATAATGTGAGTGTCGGTCGACTCTGTAGCTCTGGGGAAGCGAAGCAGAGGGACCGAGCTCAACTCTGATGGAGTGAGACTGAATTTAATCAGCTGGGTGCCTGCAAGTAAAAGCTGTCTTTCAATGCCGACATCAATGCTGAAATTGTATCCCTTAAAGACATCTATTATTTCAATCTCTGAGTCATATTTGTCAACGTCAAGGTGATGCAGAACCATGTTTCCAATGTGGACTACAGCACCTTGAGGTGGGGAACAGAAAATGGTTTGGTTGGGCAGTTTTAGTCTAGTAACGGTGTCGTGCTGCTCGTAAGATAACAGGGCTTCTGCCTCTGGGGTGCTAACGAGCCAGCGGTTACCTGCCCGCTCAATTTTGGTTTCCACACCTGCATCTTTAAGGGTCATTCTAGCCTGACAGTTTTGTTCAGGGGATTCATTCCTTAGACCACACAGGTAATTGGTAACGTCTCTGATAAATGGGTTGCTTGGGCATACCCAGTGGATGTCCTTGGTTTTGGTACACAAATCCAAATTAGGGACTAAATAAAGTTTGGGGTCAACATCATGATAGGCTAGCATCGAGGGGGTTTGTAGGTGTACGTGGGTCTCACCTTGCCAAAAACCGACATTCAATACTGATTTAAGCCTATACACGTTAGCTCTTTCAATGATGGGAAGGTTTAGCATAAATCCTATCTCCAAGTTGTCAGGATTTACAAATATTGGAATTGCACTACCTAGGCTGTAAGCCAGGTGTGTTTGTGGTGGTTGCAGTGTTTAACTAGAGGCAGATTTGAGAACCTTTTCAACCAAATCTACTGGTACCAAGTACGGAGGAATCCGTCCTTCAGCAAGGCTATTTACGGATGAGCTAACCTCTCGAGTGAGGTCCTGCATTAAATCTCTAACAACCTGAGTATACATCATGTCATTCTTTACCACTTCTGTGAGCGTTTCCAAAGAAATGCATGGTGTTATTGCTGAGTGTGAATTTATAGACGTGAAGTTATGTATGGACATTTGTTTTATTAGTGCACGTGTAAAATGTCCTGATTGAACATGCACTTGTCCTATTTAATGCTATGCATTGTTCTCTTCGGCGGGGGCGGAGTTAGGCTCCGTTCCCTGTGAGGAGAGTTTGGTGGACGGTTTAATTTGGTTCGCATGAACCCATTTGTACTCCGGACTTTGCACGCTGGCCTCTAGGTTCTTTTGAGCCCACGTGAAAGTCGTTTGGAGATGGTCTTTAAAATCAGTGACGCATTGGTGCGCCGTGTAGACGGTTGTCACACTGACGTCTTCGGGCTGGTAGATGAGATTCAGGGGAAGTGTCATTTGTCTCCCTGTCATCATCTGGAAAAGTGTCACCCCTGTGGAGCATGGTGAGGTAGAGAGGATTAGCATTAGGACAAAGGGAAGCTTTATGTCCCAGTCCCTGCCATGGCTGCTGGCATGTTCCTTTAACATACTGACCACGGTGCGGTTCATTCGCTCCACCTGTCCCAATGACTGTGGGTGTGAGGGGATGTGGAATTTAACTTCCACGCCCAACATGTCGAAAAGCGCGGTCATGATGTTTGACGTAAAATGCGTTTCTCTGTCCGAGTCGATGGGCAGGGGAAGGCCCCACCGGCTGGAAACGTGATTTAACAGCAGGGCTGCTGTGGTGACGGCGGTGTCGTTCGGTGCCGGCAAACATTTGACCCATTCTGTGAAGCTGCCTGTTATTGTCAAAAGATATTTGTTATCTCTTGACGATTTGGGGACTGGACCGATCCAGTCAGTCTGCAGATGTGACCACAGAAATGTAACCCCCCTTCGCTGAAGCAGGGCTCGGTCTAGCGGTTGTGTGAGTTGTAACTGGCAGCAGGTTAAGCAGCCTTGTACATACTCCTGGGTGTCCTGGGCCGTTGAAGGCCGGGACGCCACCTGTAGGAGAGTTTTCAGATTAGCTTTGCAGCTTCTGTGTCCTCCTACTGGTGAGTCATGGACGTGTGTCAATGTGATCCCAAGTTCGTTTGAATCTTTGGGCTGAATGGGCTGAAACTCATGGAGCAGCTCTTTAAGTGCTGTTCTCTCTGTTTCAGTGGTCAGTGCATCAGCTTGTTCCAGCTGTTGCATAATTTCTGTTTTGAAACCAGGGCAGGGCTCAGTGGATGAGTCCTGGTTCTCTGGTTGATTTGGTGCCGGTTCTGTTGGGTTGGTTTCTATCGCATACCCCAACAGGTTTCCTTCAGCGTCAAGCGTAGCACCACAAATGGATCCAGCAGGCCGAGCTTCATGTCGCCTGGTTTGGATCATGTTGGAAGGAAAAATAAACACTGTGTCTGGAGAGTCCTGTCTGCCGGTCAAGGATAAAGGCAGGTCTCTAATGACGGGAATGCTCAGCTCAAAGTCGTGGAAAGAGCTTTCGATGAGCACCCCAAGGGGTTTCTTCGCCACCACTTGGATCGGCATGTGGGTTGGATTCTCCACTAAAAGGTAAGCTGAGCGGTTGATCAGCTCAAGCAGGGGTGTGCCCCGGATGACCAGGTTGGATTCCTGGAAATAAGAAAGGGGTTGGAAGAAAACCTGTGTGTTCTGTATTTGTTGTCCTTTCAGGATGGCTAATCTAATAGGTACACCTGCAGTCTGTGGTGGTATTAGCATGTTTGTTTCGCTAGCCACCTGGCAAGCCTGTGGGATTGTTTGCCCTGATCGCATGACTTCAGGGGTGCCCAGGAAGGAACTTGGGGTCACGTGAGCCTGAGCCCACAGGACCTGGTTGCAAGTGTCCAGCTGTGCACCTAGCCGTACCAGGAAATCAGCACCAACAAACACTGGAGGATGTAAATTCTCCACAATGCTGAAAGGATGAGAGAGCTGCCTTGTGCCAATCTGTGCATAAAGTATGCACACCCCCGTTGCTTTCAGAAGCCGGCGAGGCCAGTCTGCTGAGAGCAAATAGTGGCTGTGTTTTGTCTCAGCCAGATGGGGCTTTTCACGGCACAGAGAGCTGTACAGATCTCTGCTGATCGCAGATTTCTCTGACCAAAGAGCCAGCAGCACGTCTGGCATGAATGTGCTTTCCAGGTGCACACCTTCGGCCACTCTGGGGTTATAGGGTTCAACTCCAGAGTGTTTAAGTGAGCAAAGGAAAGATGTGTGGCTGCAGAGAGAAGTTATCTGATCGCTGAGAAGCGGTGGTGTGTCAGAGGATTTGGAAATCGGCCCTGTTGAAGGCAGAAATGGTGCCAAGAGTTCTTTGGGCTCTTCTGAGCAGGTCACCTGGTTGATAGGGACGGACGGTCCACTTCCAGAAGTAAGAGGCTTGGGAGTCCCCACTTGGGCCCAAAGATGACCATGATGGCAATCAATGAGTGGAGCTAACCTGTTCAACAGATCCTGACCCACAAGAAAAGGTTCTGTGTCCAAAGTACAGATGTAGATGGGGTGAACAAGGGTCATGTCACGGAAAGTGATGTCTAACCATGCCCGTTTGGTGATGCATGACTGATCCTGAGTGTAGCTGGTGATGCCCACGTTACAGGTCTCCACCTGGAACGGTTTCCCAAGAGACACCATAGCTCTGGTCACCTCATCAAACAAATCTGAGCACATTAAACTGATCTCGGAACCTGTGTCTAAAAGAGCATTTGCTGTGACACATCCTCCTATAACTGTCGAGCAGTATAAGCGATGCGTGTTTTCACGATGGTTTAGTTCACCTAAAAACCTTAGAAAAGGGGTTTTCTGATCACCTGCTGATGGGATCTTAGAAGGTTGTTGGTGAATTTTTGGTTGGTTCCCCCACTTAATCAGATAAACTCTGTTAGAAGGGGGAGCCTGGTCCACGCCTAGTCATGCTGACGTGGGTTTTGGGCCTGGTTTCCCAGGAGGGTCGGCAGGATTGGATGGTGGCGAGGACGGCTGCGGCGCGATCTGACGCACTGTGTCGGCTAGCAACCTGCGAAAAGTCTCCTTCATCTCCTTTCTCATTGACTCTTCCATGCGCAGGTTCCAGCCCTTTTTGTCATGTGTGCCTTTCTGCTTTTCCAACCTGTCAGTTTGCTTACCGTGTCAGGCTGGATCCGGCCTGTGCCATTTTTGAAACCTCTCACCTTCCATGCTGTCATGCTGACCTCTCCTATCATGTGAAGCTTTCTTCTGCTGCGGTTCAAAACCGTGTTGCTTCTTGAACCCAAATCTAGTTTTAGGTTTAGAGGGAGGCATCTCATGTCCCTCCAGACCTAACCTCTTTTCTGGTTCGATCTGAATCTGTAGGACCTTTTTATCACTGTCGGCTCCTTTGTTGGGCCGGACACGTGTTTCCCATGCCACCTGCGCGTATTTCCTGATTTCCTGCATGGTAAGTCTCTTGGTTCTACAATGCATGGTAACCTCATAACGCACACTTTCATGAAGATTATGGAGGAACAAAGATTTGAAAGTGTGGTCTTCCTCCAAGCCGGGAGCATTTCGTCCCTGAAAGTAAGCAGCCCGTAAACGGCGGTAATACTCCTTGGGCGCTTCAGTTCTCTTTTGCTTAATTGCAAAAGCTCCAAGAGTCGCAGAAGCTGGGTCTGTGAACACAGAATATTCTTCTCTTAAAGCCTGACAAAGAGCTGAGTAACGGTCACGTGTAGCTGGAGGGAGGCTTTCTATGAAAACATGGACACTTCTGGACGTGGTTTTCCAGATAAGCTTCAATTTTTCTCGAGCCGAGGGGCTATATAAGTCTAGCAGACAGCGCTCTACCTCTCTGAGATAGTCATCAATGGTGGATTCTGTATTGCTAGGATCAAAACGCTCTATGTCTCGGGCCAGGGACTCAAGCTGACGCATCCGCAGTCCCTGTTCAGGGATCGGGGCCGGTCCATCTGAGTCCTCTCCTGACGACTCCTGCCTGCGGTAACCACGATAGCAGGGGGGCTCTGGTTCTGACCACCTACCTGACATCGGCGGCCGTTCGTGGGACGCCGGGGGACCCTCCCTGTCATGAACTCTTGTCCGTGGACGCAGTTCAGAGGAGTGGGGTTTACCTGTGTCCCAGGAACGGTGCTCCCGTCGCCCTGGTGGGGGGAAAGGATCATAGCAGACAGTGTCAGGGGTCAGGTGGGAAGCAGGTGTTTTCCCATGATTTGCATCATGTGCATCAGTCCTGATTGCCACCGTAAGTTGTTTAGGCATTTCTTTCCGTATCACACTGCTATATCTGTCCTGACCTTCGCTTACCCCTTGCTCAGAAGGTGTCTGAGGGCCCAGTTCATCCCATGTCCTCCAGGTGTGATCCCCATGTTTTCCCTCAGATCCTTCTGGCTGCAAGTTAATGAGATCCTCCTCTCGCTCCTCTGTGAGATGACAGCTGCCCTGAACACTTCTCTGTTCTAGCTCCCTAACTCTTTCCTCAGCTGCGATCCGCATCTCAACCTCTCTGTTACGCAGATCGGTCTCTAGCGTTAACCTTCGGTGGTATAACGCAGATAATTCACCAAAAACATCTGCTACCAATCTATCCTTTGGCTTGCTTTGAACCTCCTCCACCAATTCCTGAATTTTCCTCTCACAGTCCTCTATGTTAAACTGATTTAAGCGGTCTTGGTCCTCCGGTGTCATTTTAAGCAGTGAGCTAATGACACCCTGAGCCTCCATTCCAATGGAGGATTGTGGACCTTCAGCTCCTTTGACTGAAGAACCTTTACTATCCATTCTTTGTCAGCTATGGATAGCAGCACAACAACTGTAGCTCAGCACTACACAACAACAACAATCAAATAACAACACTGTAGTTTAGCTCAGCGCTAAACAACAGACAACAAACAACGCTGTATTCTAGCTTAGCACTAAGCAACAACGCATACACTTTAGTTTAGCTCAGCGCTAAACAACAACTGCTAACAACAACTGTTAAGTGGCTTCACTAACTGTCAACAGCGACTCGCACTACGACTGACACTTTACTGCAGGAAGTGTGGTCAAATACGTGCGTTTAATTAGGCTGCGCAGGGGAAAATCAACCCTGCGACTTACAACTCCTATGTTTAGGAACGGTTAATATGCTTGTTTAACTTTGAGAATATTAACTGTGAGTGACATGGACCACTAACCTTTCGGCCAGTAATTAAGTGATAAAGCTGTGGTTTTGTTTGTGATGCAAGTTATTTAAGAACAGGTGCTCTACACATGTGTGGAAAATAGCTAAGTGTTTGGAACTTCAGAGGTGGCAAAGAATGACAGTTAAAAACCGTTAAATTGCAACCTTAGTTTCAAAATCACAGCTCAATTTTGACCACTTATGATGAGCAGAAGGGGGAAAAGAAAGAAAAATAATTTAACAAAAATTAAAAGTTTAAAAATATTAAAAAAAAATTCAAAAGGAAAAAAAAAATTATAATAAGTTGACAAAATTATTAAAAGGAGTAACCATAAAGAAAGTTTTAAGAAACTGACATTCAAATATCCATTCAGGGAAGCCGAGTGCTTTCACCTGAATTTTAACCGTGACTGCAACTACCTATCCTGGCCACCAGATGGAGGCAGGGTGCCCTTCACTTTTGGGAAGACTGAGCTGTAATTACACACAATGTCCAGTCGATGGGGAATCGTTTCCCTCATCAAAACAATTATGATGCAATTACACACAACGTCCACCAGATGGAAGCAAGGTCTCTCTTTTCAAAGCAGAACACGACACAGGATATGACTGATCAGTAGCAGACGCTGGAGGCGCTGTACGTTCTAGTCAGTTCAGTCTAACTAACTCCAGGTTTAGAAATCAATATTCAAACCTCAGGTTAACAACCTCAAACCACCACAAACACGTACATATTTAGTAGGAGTATTTCCTTAATCAATTATGACTGGATAGCCCTTTTGGCAAGGTGAGCAGTCAAAATGCTGGAATGTAGATTGTGTTCATTAAATTCATAAGTTGCTGGTTATTCAGTTTAGTCTAAAGGAACGCCAAATAAGTAGACTAGCCCACCCGGGCACGCCAGTAAATGTTATGCCAGAAGATGGTTGAATATGCTTATTATTATTATTAATTATAATTTGGCATTATAATTTAAATAATAAATCATTCAACTCAAAATTCCGCTACAACAAAATATAGTTCAAATGGTGGTGATGTTAGCTATAAGCTTGTAAGTATTTATACCATTAATGCATTAGTTAATTTGCTGTTATGAACTCATTTATGCTGGGATAAATGATCTGGTCGGACTTGTGACCGACGAGGTTTATCCGGCAGGCTATGAGAACCCCAATGTAACTGCAATTAGAGTTTAAATCCTTATTCGTCTATCACCATCCAATGATATTGTCTCTGTATTAATGTCAGATGTTAACTCCAAAGGAGGTTAGCTCTGATTTCTGAATAACCATACAAACTATGAATTGGATTGAACACAAAACAATGTCTATTCCGCAGTGGTGTTTTATTGAACCAAAAGCAATTCCCTGTTACAGTAATTCTCTTATTCAACGACTTTGGAAATCTTACTCACTACTAACTAACACGCAAAATATATATGGAGATAAAAGAATAAACAAAACAAACAAAACGAAAGGAAAGAAAAACAAATGGATTAAAATGAGCGGTTGCAACTCTTAGTTCAGCTCACGGTTGTTTAAACCACATTCAGAACATCGGCATTTGACATAGCATTGACAGACAGAGCAGCTGTGGGAGTCCTACCGGACGCTTTGATGCCTTACAAAGCTATCAGCTAAGCTACCTACAGTGCAGTCATCCGACACCCTCCCAAGATGGCCGCTACGATGACGTATGGTCTATCAATTTACGTGAAGCGTGAGGGGAGGTTCTGATGACGTAACCACGCTTACGCTGATGGGGTAATGCCTCGCTTCGAGAGGGCGTGGTTTACGCTCTGGTTCAAAGAGAAACCGCGAACTAAGATTCAAACAAAGCGATCAAATTCTCTGATAAGGAGAAGCAAAAGAAAAGGGGGGAAAAGCATGGAGGAAGATGAAAAGAACTGAAACAGTGACCCACGGCGGGGTTAGAGATAAACCACAATCAACACAGCAAAATCAAATGTAAAATGCATGCACATACAAAGAAAATATTCAGCAAAATAATTCCAACTTCGTCGTGGAATAAAAGCATTAACCTAAGCCTACAAATTTCTACGTCTGCCCAGGCACTTCTAAACACCCTGTTGGTGAGACAGAAATAAAAGGGGAGAACCCCGTTACTTTGAGGTGGTCCGGAGTGAAAGTCCCGGCTTCGGTCCGGAGCGCTCCGGATCACGCGACGTCCTGAACGCGTCTTGACGACCGCAGGGTCCGCAGGCTGCAGCGGGGACCAGACTGAGAGAGTTCCTTCGTCTTTCTCTCTCTCTCTGGGCTCCTAGACGCTTGTTGGGCCAAACAACGCGTCGTCCTCTCTCGATCACTGGGAGATAAGGCGGCTTCCAGTATTTGATCAGAGGGAATTAAAGGTACCTTTTTGAGTCGACCTCCTGTCTGTACAGGGAATAGTTTTGCTTCGAAAAAATCTCGGTCCAGCGAGAAACTCGAGCACGTGGCGTGGGATTTTCCCAACGGAGTTAAACAGCTGTGTGTCTTCTCGGTTGGCAGGGCGCCAGGGAAGAAGATCGATTGCTAGGTGCAACCGAGTTTTATCAACTTTACCCTAGCAACGTTATCGGTTGCTAGGGCGCCGGCCATTTTGGGCCGCGTTGCATGATGGGAGTTGGTGGCCATTTTGACCACCATGCATCATGGGAAATGCAGTCTGTCACGTCCTGACATGGCACAACACATGTGGAGCCAGTAAAGGTTAATTGCAGAGGGGTGGAGACTGAACAGGTAAGCTGATGAAATGGATCAGCTCCAGTGCCAGGATCATAACATATAAGTCCAAGATATATATTTTAAATGACATTCATATTTATGTCTTAGTAGTTTTTGATAAACCCCCGGTAAACAATGAAATGCATTATAAAAACATTTTAGTTTGGATTGCGAGTGAAGTCAAAAATGTAAAAGGCATAGTTTCACCCGCTGCATGGTTTACAGGAATTTGTCAAATCTTTCTGCTGACTGCATCATTTTTTACTACTACAGTTATGGTACCTGAACCTACTATTGACTTAATCACATACAGGGCTAGCCTTAAAGGAGAAGTCCGGTCAAAATCAGAAATCAAACTGCTGAAAGTACTTTAAATATAAAACTACTACATACTGTGCAATAAATTATCCGTTTTTTTAATTAAGAATAATTTTCATTTGATCATGTTTATGTGGAGGAACCCATCTTGTTTAAGAATAGTACTGTCACCTCCCATTTTGTGACGTCACTCGGCGGACCCGCTGTTGAGCAAGTCCCAACGCTCTGTTGTTTGTCACGACGCACTATTTTCCAAGATGGCGACGACTGGTGCTCTGTACGAAGCAGAGAGTGATGAAGTACTTAGTGACAGTGATGGGAGTTCCGTGGAGCTATCATCATCTGATAGCGATATGGATTTTTTAGAAGAGTTTCTTGACAGAAACCGGACTTATATCCAGTGCAAACTCAGTCAGGCCCCCGAAGATATATATATACACGTGTGTGTGTGTGTGTGTGTGTGTGCGCGTGCGCTCGCTCCGCTGCAGCACGGCTTTCAGGCGCTGCAGCGGAGGAGAGATCGCGCTGAAGTGACTTGAGTTATATTTAACCTCTAGTAAATAGGGCAGGTGGTCATTATTGTATAAATATTAAAATATAAAAGCATTCCAGCACATGCTGGGGCGGAGGGATACCACATCACATGTGGTATCCCTCCGCCCCTCTGGTCGATAACCATCCCCGCAAATTCTAAATTAAAAATTAAATTTTTCCTCGCTCTCATATCATGTTCAAAACATTCTTCTTCAAAATGGTTGCTGCATATGACGTGTTTTCTCTCTGGCCAGAAGTTAGATGGCAAATTATTGATTAAAGATAAGTTCATTAAATAACCACAAACATATTAGTTTTAGTTATAGCTAATGGTCCCCTGATTTTTCCTTGTTGACCGGACTTCTCCTTTAAAAATAAGAACAGTACTATGACATAATCTGAATAGGTGTAAAACTGTAAAATTAATTATCCCACAAGTGTTCATATCAGGGGATGATAATAATGGCAATAAATAAAAGTGAACAGATGTACGACCCTAAGAAAAGACCGCCTGTCAAAGTAATAGACTTATTGGAGTTGCCAGACACCGAAAATAGATCTCAGAATTGTATCTGGCCTGGGTCTTTAAAGTTGGTGTCGCATCACTAATTTTGTAAAATGTATTTACTGTTTTAATACCTCATTAATCTGTTTTATAGAATTACACACAAAAGTTAACCAACACATATTTTTATTGCTGTTGTTTTCCTGACTTTGATGTAGAGATGCATTGTTCAAACTGGAAACCATAAATCAAAAAAAGGCAAGGTTTAGAATGGGATGAGTCTGCTACTGTATGCTCCTTTAAGTGACTCTTCATTACTGGATGAGTCAAGAGCTGACTAAGATTAATTGCAGGCATTATAGACCAGGAAGCTCAATGTTCTATTGCTGACCAACATGCTGCCCTTAACACAGGTCATTCATTATCCTTCATGAGATGTTCAGATCATTACCTCTAATTACGATAAACAACTGGTAATTGTACTTGTGCATGGTTATTGCTACAAAAAGCATATTGTTTTAGATAAAGAAAAACATAGCTTGATCATTGCAGAAACATAAACACGGAAACACATTACATATATATATATATATATATATATATATATATATATATATATATATATATATATATATATATGAATGTATGACTGCAGTGGAACAGTCAGGAACAGATGGATCTTAATCATCACTGCCACTTCATGAGGGATTGTAAATCTTTTCACAACACTCTTACATTTTATGACTTCCATTATACTACAGGTATGCTTTAGTTCACTCCGTGTCATTTCCCTGTGACATCACCATATATACCAGTGCTTTCCAACTCTGCTCCTTGAGGGACCTTGTAGTGGATGTTGTAGTTGTCACAACTCTAAAACAGTCACTCATCAATAGCTTGTCATCTTGTTCAGCAGAAGGTTGTTAATCACCTATCAAATAAAATATGGTGCATTGAAGAAGAGAAACAATGTAAGATATATGTAGGCCAGCGAGCTCTGAATACCAGGGCTGAGAAACACTGCTCATACATTTCTTAACCTCCAACCTCCTTATTGTCCCCATGTGGGTGGTTTTTCTTCCCATATCAGAGTTCTGTTGGCTACTATATAGAATATTTGCTCATTATTTTGGATATTGCTGTTACTGTATCTATGGCTACAACTTTTCATGTTGTTTGGCAAACCCAACAATGTCCAGCTGGTCACAGTCCCAAGCTTTCACTGAAATTAAGTCAATACCATCAATCATATCAAAAAATATTTTTAATTCATCATTCCCTTATATTTTTTTAGATGTAATAATATGTTGTGCTCTTTTCAAAATGATACACAACTTTTAAAATTACTTTTTTGCACTGGCTGCAAGACATAATATTTTAAAGTTGTTTAGCAGTTTATGAAGTATTTAAAAATATGTGTAGAAAAGAAATAGAACAGTAAATAAATAAAATAGTCATACAGACATATGATTCCTAAGTTAAATGAACAGGCATATTGATAATGAGGTAAATGGTGAAAAGAAATGACAAAAAATATATTATTCACTCTCCCACCACTCCTCAGTTACCCAGCTGCTTTGCATTCCCCTGATTAGTCTTACCTGTCACTTGATCACCATCATCTTTCCATGCGCTTCGCCTGTGCTTTTGTATCTACTGTTTTGTTGTTCCATTCAGTAGCTCTCCGGGTTAGTCTTGTTCTAATTCCTCATTTTATAAGTTCTCATTCAACAGAGTTTTGATTCCACTCTGCCTGCCTCACTGCATGCAGGTCCCGACCACTACAAATATCATGGCAAAAGAAAACTCAGATACTGATCCAGATTGATTAAGCTGCAACACAGAAGGATTTAAGGTAAGTAACATGTGAATTATATGAGTTTAGAATGAGAACAGCTTGATTACCACTTCAAATGTTGGTAATCAAGCAATGGATAGAAGCTGATCTGAATCCAATCCTAAATTGGCCCAAGCCCATTTTAAATATAATAAAACATCCTTGTTCCTTCAAAGTAAAACATATTTCAAAACTTAAACACGCCAAACACAATCCATAAAACTCAGATGCTGGATAATTATACCAATGTCTCCACTTGTAAATAAACGATGGTTCCTTAGAGTTAGCCAGTCTCAGGATGAATTCATGATGAGTGTGGTAAGATATTTTTTTTCCCAAGCCTATAGCTAGAAGTTTATCCATCATGACATTACTGCTGTTATAGTAGTGCTTGCCCTTTTGCACAAGAACCACACATAAGTGAAGTCAGCTTGTGGTGGCTGCCTGACAATTTAGATGAGAAGATGGATGACAGGAAAAATACGTAGATACAAAATGGCTTCAAAAAAGAAAATTGCCTCAAAGTCTGAAGATCTTTGAAAAAAGGGAACTGGAGACCTAATACAAAGTTTCTAGCTGTGTGAAGGTATCTGTTCACTCTTTCAAATGCACTGTTGTGCAATTTTACCTGTTTGATTATGAAGGTTCTTAACAATTATAATTGGCAATTGTAATTTGTAATATGTCATTCAAAATCAAAGGATAGCTACTGTAAAAATTGTTTCAAATGGCTGTGATCAAGGGCTATCAGCCTTTAATGACTAGCACTTGCAATTGACTTATTAATTAACAATTATTAACTTTATTTAACCTGAAAGAGGGGTGTCTAACGAGTTGTAAAACTGAGTTAGGCTTTCCCAGTAAATGTTAATAACCTTAATTACAGTTGAAATTGGAGTTATTAATATTACTCATTAAGCACAAGCAACTTGAAATGTCTCAGTATATTCAGTGGACTGTACCATTACCTTACCAACAAACAAAATTCAGCACAGTCAACTGCTTTGTGAAAATGCATATTGGTAAATATAATCCACACGTGCAATATAAACTCAGTGTGTATATATATATATATATATATATATATATATATATATATATATATATTAGGGCTGGGCAAGTTAACGCGTTAATTTCGCGTTAATTCATTAGACTATTAACGGCGATATTTATTTTATCGCGCATTAACGCATGTTGCTCACATGCTTTTATTTTGTTAAGGTCTGTTGCACATGCGGAAAAAAACAAAGCTGACATGCGGAAAAAACAAAGCTGACATGGGGAAGGCAGTGTTTACCGCAGGAATTTGCTTAGGCGAGGCGGTGAGTTGGCGGCCGGTGTTATGCCGAAAAGTTCATCCCTGCCAAGATATGCATCCCCTGTCGCGGAAGCGCGCCTCGTTCTGTACAGCTGAATATCGACGAAGAAAACGGATTAAAATGTGACCAACGGAGTTACTTGTTCTTATATTAGTGAATATACCTCTTGTGTGTAACGTTTGAATATACCTCTTGTGTGAAAAAAAACTGTGTTTATTTGGCAGATTCGTTTACAAAAGTACGGGTGTAATGAACACCATTGAATCCAAAGTTTTTATCTGAGGTACGGCTGATTTATTTGTTGTGGTCTCTTGTCATTCACATACAACAATAAACCGTGAGAACTGACGTGAGTTTTGAAACTGCAAAGCTTTGTCTTAAACGGAAGATCAAACGTGCATCTACAGTAAACAGCACAGCGTTCATAGACCAGTGTGATGCATTCGCAACTGTCAGAAAGCTATGGTGCATTCAGGGGCATGGGACATTTCAAACTTACAAGGAAAGAGGCATAAAACGGAAAAGAACTTAACTTATACAATAATGTATAAGTCCAGAAAATAGAGTGACCTTTCTAACAATACTGAATGCTCTATACTTGTATTTATGATATTTTTTTTGATTATGCACATCTGCTAGCTTTTTATTCTGAAAATTCTATAATATTACAGCAGCAAATTATCAAAGTTGTTCAAAAGCCTGTTTAAAAGTTCCAAATGGGGCTGCAGATCATACAGCAACAATTGCCCTGTCATTGTTTTAAAGGGCAGAATATGCATTTGCTGACCCTTATCCTTTAACTACAGATGGATATACAGGAATAAAGTCATACAAGTGCCAACCCCTCATAGATAGCAGGAAGTGCGGTTTTTGGCAAGGGGCTGCCGAAAAGAATCCCCCTGGTTTTTAATCTAAAAATTGTCCCACACACATGAAATTCATACTGGTAGCTCAGAACAAACAAGTAAACATGTAGGAAATGTTAATTTAGCTACAAGTGTATATTTAAGTAAAATAGCAGGGGGTGCGTTTTTTGGCAAATGGCTGCCGAAAAATGCACCCCCTATGTTTTTAATCTAAAAATTGTCCCAGAATCATGAAATTCATACTGGTAGCTCCAATCACATGTGTAAACATGTAGGAAATGTTAATTCAGCTACAAGTGTATATTTAAGTAAAATAGCAGGGGGTGCGTTTTTTTCGGCAGCCATTTGCCAAAAAAAATTTCCCCATAAGGAGAATTTCCTGTCAGTGGCAATAAGCTTTAATTTATTATTATTGCTATTTTGTTTTACATGTTTAAGTTGAGCTTTACACTAAATATGTGTTACTGATAAGTGCTACAAATGTTATAACACTTTTGTTCATATGGCAGCAGAACATTAAAATAAAAGTGCTCTTTACACTACTTTTGAATTCATTCTTGGAGTTTGCGCATACAATGCGATTAATCAGGCAAATTATGTAATTAATCGCGATTAAAGATTTTAATCGTTGCCCAGCATATATATATATATATATATATATATATATATATATATATATATATATATATATATATATATATATATATATATATATATATATATATATATATATATATATATATATATATTAGGTAAATATTCAAATCAAATTTATCTTTGAACCTCACACCTCTGGACTCACAACTCAGCCATTCCATCAAAAATCTTGGAGCAACCTTTGACAACATCTTAAAATTCAATAAACACATTGATTTTGTAGTAAAGGCAACCTTTTTTTTTTCAGCTTCGCCTATTAGCTAAAGTTAAATCTTTTCTTACTCGTGATCTTGAAAAAACCACAGTCACGCGTTTCTCAGCTCACGTTTGGATTATTGCAACGTCTTGTATAGTGGACTTAACCAAGCTTCTATACATTTACAACTTGTGCTTGGATCCAGCTACTTGCATACAATCAGTTTTTATCTTGAGCTACCACTTTATACATTTCTTATTGATTAATACTGTATATACTTCAGTGATGGTATCAAGGTGTTGCAGTATTGTATATGAATTTCTATTGGCTGTGCTGTTCTTTTTACATCTCTCTTTGCAGGTAATGAAGCAGACTGATGAAGTTTTGTCAATCTTTCTTCTGTCTTCTTTTTCTTTCACCTTTTGTCCCTTCTTTTTTCCCTTCTCATTTCTCTCTCCTCTTCTACTTTCACAATGTAGTGTCCACATAACATGAATTATTCCCTACATAATAAAACTATTTACATATATAAATCAAGCAGAGCACTATGGCGAAAGTGATAATGCTCCACTTGTGAGAACAAAGGAAAAAAAAAATACAACTTGTGCAGAATGCCTCTGCTCAGTTTCTCACCAACACCCGCAAGTATGACCACATCACTCCTGTTCTTTATTCTCTCCATTGGCTCCCGGTTCGGTTCAGAATTCAGTTCAAAGTCCTGTTGTTTTATTTCAGTTCAATCCATTGCCTTGCTCCCTCTTACCTGAGCGACATTCTGACTGTCCTCCAGCCCAGTAGAGCGTTACGCTCTTCTGAGCACCATCTGCTGGTGGTCCTACGGTCGAGGCGTAAACAGTGGGGTGACCGTGCCTTTGAACTGGCAAGGCCCAAACTCTGGAATGCTCTTCTCCTGGAGTTATGCTTCATCACAACCCTGCCCCTATTCAAGACCAGGCTAAAGACGTATTTGTTTAGTTTTGCCTTTTACACATGAGAGTTATGACTCCTCTCAAAATTTGAACTGAATTACAGGTATATGCACAGCTGGTTTATTTATTTTTTATTACTATTTCTATTAGTGTTTTAATATTCTACAGCACTTTGTTCAATCTGTGGTTGTTGTGAAGTGATTTAGAAATAAAATGTGATTGATTGATTGATTGACAGATTGCTCGAAATATGACAGAAAATCTGTGGAGGGAAAAAAAAAATCAAGCTCCTCTGTGTCCTCCCAGTTGTCCTACTGCCATTTACAGTAACATTCAGAAACGCCCAATCAGAGCTCAGAGGTAAGTCTTAAGTGTCAGTCACACTCATGTACATGCTGCTCACATCCCTTTCAGAAAGCCACATTTCTGCTTGACAAGTGTGTATCTGGTTGATTTGTTTCATTTTTTTTAGCAACTACACAACTAAGATAGCAATGGTTACAGTTTCACTGGTGATAGCTCACATCTCATTTTACTCTGTAGCTTGTTGCTAAGGCTAATGGTTAGTCCTGCTTACAAGCCTCTGTGTTCTGTTCACAAAAGGCTTCGCTGTGGGCGTGTCATGTCTGATGTGTTTGTTGATGGAGAAAAGTAAAGAATAAACACACTTAAATTCAACTAACTACTAACTGAACTAACACAGGCAGGAAAACAAAGAACAGAAAAAGGGATAAATTACTTGATCCAAAATGAACAACATCCTAGCTGTTGAAGAGAAACACAAAAAAGGACAGAATATATTGACTTATAAACAATACTAAAGAGGTGAAAACACAAACTGATAGAATGATCCCCTTCAGCTTAAAAAATAATCAAAGACCTGAGGATCGTGACAGGGGAGGGGGCCCTGGAGGGAGGGCTGTAGTGCAGCAGAGAACAAGGGGGTGGGACCTGTAAGGTGTGCTTGTGCAAATTTTCAGGCTAAGTCCACAATTTTCTCAGAGCTCCCTATTGCAACTTTAAAATAGTCCTCCTCATATAAAGTTGATTATAAACCTCCATAATAATCAGAATTCTGATTGTTTATGTTCCTAACAGAGCATTTTGCTCTCAGACTGCATGTTTACTGGTGGGTCTTAGTTTCTAAAAATAAAAAGCAGATTTTTCATTTTTGAGCTCCTCTCCTGTGGAATCAACTCCCAGTTTTAGTCTGTGAGGCAGACACTCTGCTTGCTTTTGAGTCTAGGCTTAAAACCTTCCTTTTTTATTATTAAGCCTATATAGTGAGAGTGGCTTAGGGTAGCTGTTATAAAGTTAGACTGCAGGAGGACATAATGACCACTTTCCCTCACTCTGCTACATTCTACCACTCTACTATGCTCCAGTTTTGCATCATTGCTGTCATTTCAACTTTTAAGTTTATGTTCTCTGTTGTTGTTTTTTTTTTTGTTTTTCTTTTCTCTTCATAGAAGCTATATCTGACCTGGTGTTCTATTTAGCTGTGACACCATCCTAGAAGGGGGGCATCGATATAGCTATAGGTGCCAAGAACTTGATGGTATCTTCCAATTAATGATACACATGGCTGTTTAACCCTGTTTCTCTCCCAGACATAGCTATTGGCTGAGCTTTTACTGCAACTAACTGAATGTGCTCTCTTTCATCCTCTCAGAGCTTATCCTCTCAGCTGTGTTTATCTCCTAGATGGAGGCTCTAAAGGTGTTAAACTGTTAAAAACAATCAAGTATGTAATGTTTACTAAAAAGATCCTTTTAACCTAACAAACATTTTTTTATGTTTTAACTGGAAATGACATGTTGACATAAAGTGGACAACTGCCTTGGTTCATCTTTTTAGTGTTGGATGACATGTGGTGTGAATTGGCGCTCAATTGAATCGTATGTGTGGCAAGTCTTTAAGATTATTCACAGATAATCTACATCCAGTCTGGCTAAATTTGAGATATTTTGCAAATTACTGGCATAATCTCTGGTCTCTAGATATGTAAAGATAATAGAGACATACTCTCAATAACTGACAGTTGTAATTGTGTTCATAAAAAGTATGAAGTCAGAGGTCCACCACAAATTTTCACCTTTACCAATTATCATCTTTATTCAATTTCACAATCAGGCACTCATTTCGTTAGTCTAAATACAGTCAAACGTTATGGTAAAATACAAGTGGTATGAATACTTTAGCAATGCACTGTACATTCAAAATTATCTCAAAATTAAAGAATCTCAAACTTAAACGCTTTAAAGACTAAACTCACCATCATATATCATTTTTACAGTTTGTCTCAGGAATGAGATCATTTCTATTGTCATGCAGTATTTCTTTTCTCTCACAGTTGTTATTTCTCTCAGATCCCATATCAGTTGTGCAGCAATGTAAAACCATTTCAAGTTCCAGCTGGCAAATTGATCCATCTGAGAAATTGTTAATCAGACCTATGTCCACAGCTGCAGGCACCACTGGGAAATCACACCATTGTCCTCGCCAATGACATGAATGACTGCTCCCGAAGCCGCAGAGAGAACTTTAATCAGATGAAATGACAGAGAAGAAATGAAGGTGGCTGTGGAGCAAACTACAGTAATACAGCTTAAGAAAATTTATGACGTTGCTAATATTGTATACTCTACCCTGTGATTATAGTAAAGATTGCAACCAGTTGAGTGCAAATGAATCTTAATGACTGAAGGTAGGTCTTTGGGGAGGCATGTGAAAAGTGTGCTTGCTTGTTTGAGTTCAATAACTGATAAGCAAAAAAAGGGTATGACAAAGAAATACTATATGCTTTGAAATGTACTTGTAAAGTGTCGTCAATCATGTGGAATAAATCATTTTGGAAAGGAAATGCCAAAGCAGAGGTCAGGCTATATGTAAAGGGTCCTGTTTCAGGAAGAAAGGCCGATCTACCCTGAGTAGAAACCAGCTACTCTGAGATGTATAATATGATTGAACTTGATTTTGTAAAGTGCCTTGAGATGACATGTTTCATGATTTGGCGCTATATAAATAAAATTGAATTGAATTGAATTGAATAGTTGTACTTCACGATACTCAGAACAATGCAAACTTGCTAACTGCAACAGGAATTACAGATGGCCACAAGCTGTGAAAGAAGCCAAAACGGCTCCACAGAAGGCATAGTTTAGACTGAGCTCTGAACAGCTCATATGCACCGATATGGGCTTTGTCATTTTTTTGCGTGAGGAATGGCATGTGTGCGGTCAGGGAAATGCACGTGTCTCACGGTTATTGCGAGAGAGTTGCGAGCCCTGTTGATGTGATTCCCACTCACTTAAAATGTGTCATGGTTTCTACTAATTTGACCCACATGCAGAACACATGCAGGAGACAGGAAAAAAGTTTAAGACGTTTATTTGATAGATTGAGTAATCAATGTGGAATCCAGAACCGGGAACACAGAACGGGTCTTCAAATGCACACAGGAGAGGACAGGTGGGGTTAATGAATGTGTTGATGGATCGTGGAATATTGGAGGTTAGCTTACTTGAGAGGTGATGGTAACCGCAAGGGAAGAATGAGTGGGGCCTGGGAGTCTGGCCCAGCTGGAGAGAGGTGAAACCGATCCGAGTGAGGTTTATATGATGAACACGATTGAGGGTGAGCAGGGTTCAATCACAGATAAGTCCAAGGAAACAGGAGGCCACACGCTGGCAGCCAAGAGCTTCAGCCCCAGGAAACAATTTGAATTGGTGTGACATAACTCTGCAACCGAGAACCAAACTGGAGCAGAATCCAGTACTCAGGAGTAACCTAGGAAGTAGGAACACACAAAGATTCTTCTAAGAGTCAGGAACAACGGGGAAGCTAGAGTCATACTACATTGGTTAACACTCAGGTGAAGAAGTGCTGGCAGCAGGCTCATAAAATACTCGTCTCCTGATGAGGCTTGATGGGTAACACCTCCCGCTTCACCCAGACACCATGCTTGCTGACACCACCTAGACTTACCATCTACAGTTGTAAGTAGATCCTCTTGTGGTTTGATGTTTTGGGTGCTTCTAAACCAATGCTTCAGTTGCTCTTCATTATCCTCTAATTATATTACTTGCTTCCAATGTCATTCTCCAGACTTCCCATAGTATTTAATTTCACTGTTGGCCATTGATCCCTGCTGGATCCTCTTGTTACCATGCCCATTAATTCCTGTTTTACTTCCTGCTTCTTCGTTGCTCCTATTTTCTGCCCTTGCCCCCTGTCCTTTTCTCCTTGAGGTATTTTTATAAGTTTTTACATTTTGTTTTTGTAATTAAATCTTCATCACACTCATCAAATGACACGGTATGTTTTTTGGTTTAGCAAACATATTGACGCCTATTGTAATATTGTTTCCAATTTGACGCCATTTCCAAAGCGTGAGCTGATATGGCCTCTGTAGTGTTGATAATTGACCAGCTAATGAGTATCTAATGTTATCTAACTAGCTAAGCTAGTTAGCTGTTGATTAGCTAAGCCTACTAGCTGCCACTCAACAGACGGATGCACAAATGCAGTGGTGGGTACAGCTAACCAAACAGTTAGCTTCACAAACTCATATTCCTATGTTAGTAGCCACAGCTATAGAGGTGAAGCTGCCATACATCGGCACCACCAGGCCCTCTGACCACCGTCAGCAGGCAATTCGAGTGAAGTGTCTTGCCCAAGGACACAACCAGTGAGACAGTCAGAGCAGGGGATCGAACCGGAAGCGATGATAAATACGGAAATTTAAAAAAGCTAACACTAGCCGCTACCCAATAACCGCCGCTGCCCGATAACCAACTGCTGTGACTTTATTTCTGCTTTTTTTTTTTACACATATTTCTGCACTGTTACAAAATACACTGTTTGTAATGGTTATTTCATAGAATGTAAAAAAGTAAATGCTTTTGCAATGCACTGTAATTCACATTGGCCGTATCTAATAATAAAATTTAGGAGCCAAAGTATGTTAGGTCTTTGATAGCGATGTTGTGCATTGTTTGTCAAACTTTAAATAGATCGGCAAGGATGAGAGCAATAGAACACCGCAAGT
Organism: Fundulus diaphanus; assembly: GCA_037039145.1. NCBI lineage: Eukaryota > Metazoa > Chordata > Actinopteri > Cyprinodontiformes > Fundulidae > Fundulus > Fundulus diaphanus. The sequence goes on from CM073132.1 coordinate 38,834,282, forward strand.
GAAACTCTTCAGACTTCACTATTTTCATCTCTATTGTTGAGTCGCAACACTGAGTTTCTGTTGTCAAACTGACCACCAGCAACACATTAAAAATGTGTAAATCCTCTGATGGGTAATCAAATGCACTCATCACAATGTCTCACCACAGAGCCAACCACTGGAGTGAATAGCTTGGCCCTGGTAATACTCCTATGGGACAAGTAGAAGAGATAATAGACACTAAGAAAAATCTCTTAGGCTTAAGTCTTAGAAAATTATGTCGTTATATGTGTTCATGTATCCCACAGAGTCAGACGCGATCAAAAGCAGCTTACAGGTATTGTTGCTCTCTCAGCTGTTAAAGGTTGTATAAAGGGAAAGAAGGCAAGGCTGATGTCACCCCACATGCCTGCTTTGCTGAGTAAGCCTCAAGTATACCAAGGTATTTTATGTTGACATTTAAGCAAAGAGCAGAGTTTGAATATCAAATGTCTCAACACTGCTTTCTGGCATTAAAACAATTATTTGCAAAGGTTCCCTATCTGATGGCAAAATTTTGTTTGATTCTGATTTGCCTAAATGAGCTACACATTCAGAATTAAATTGTTTGGCCTTTTGACAGTGCAGACACAACTCTATTTACCATCGTTTGCATCTGTTTTTGTAAGTAGTCTTTTGGAAGAGTCCCTAGTTACTACACTTTTTTATTTTAGTCCAACAGAGCCCACCTTTCTTCATTATTAGTCTTTTAAAAAAATAGTTCTCCAGGCTTTCTTAATTTATGCTGATGCATTACTGTGTTTAATTGGGTTATTTCCAACCGTTTTCTATATCTTCTTAATTCTCTCAGGGTTTCACTAGTGTTTATCTTCAGCTGCCAATTTGAGAGAAACTATGTCCAGTTTCATCGTAGACAGATTGGTATGTTATCACTGGGTAACAGAGATACCCGCCGGATAGGAAGACATGCATCCCAAAACACAATAACATCTAAGAGCAATTTAGAATAGCTAATTTCTTGACAGAAATGTCAAGAAAAAAGTACCATAAGAAGCTTATAAAAATTGTCTCGCAAGCTATATTGAAGATTGCCAAACAGGCTTAAATTGGAGGCAACAGGACTTTCGATCAGTTCTTTCTCCGATTTAAGCCTATTTGCTGTTGCAATGACCTGGATAACTGAGAATTTGCACAGGTACTATATGGAAGATAAAATAAAATGGGGTTGGGGGCTCTGGATTGCTAATGTTAGAAAGTTTGTCATGAAGACAGCAAAGATTAGACATCCACTAACAGATGGTTCCTTTCAGTTGCTCAATCTTGAAATTATGATGCAGCAAGCGTAGCAAATTGAATTACTTAAAGTTGAATGAATCTACTTGGAATGTCAGTGCTCTCAGCCAAAGACTTCACACAGATTTGACATCAAGTGATGCACGTTATGTTTTTATGGCACTTAATCTATTGTGTTCTGTAAAACAATTTATTTACACAGTGAAGTGAGTCACTGTGTATAATTTTTATGTTTGACAGATAAATGAGGATATATTTCTGGTCAAAATAAAAGATGCTAAAATGAAATAAAAAGGATGCTAATCATTACAGTTCAACTGAAATCTCTGTGGTGCTGAAGAGCGACCCGATTTAAATACCATAGAACTTGCTTTGTACGTGTGTCCTTTGATTTTACTGACAAAAAAGAAAATACAGATGGATATATATTTTTCTGCAGTCAATACAGGTTAACTTGAAAGATTAATAGATTTTAAACCTGACTTTATAGATAAATGTGATCAATTTGCCCATTTTTTTGCTTTTAAAACAATTTAGGATTGCCTGTGTATTTTATTCCACTATAACTACATATCAAATTCAAATTCTGTGCAACTCAAAATTTTATTTCATAATGCGGTAAAATCTTTTTTTTCCCTATTTTTTAGTTTTTTAGCCTAGGTTTTAGCTTTACCTTTAACAATTGAAATTTCAGAGGAGCCATTTCAGTATATTTATATGGCACCTGTTTACAACACCTTTTCTCCATGCACTTTACAAAAAAGTTAATTTAATTCAATCACAGACAGATTCATACATATTTCTGTGATATATACATCCTAAATTTATTCTAGCTTTCTTTTCAAACAATGAAGTCGAGTTGAGTTTATTAAAAATTGAACTTGCCTGCAAAAACAAAAACAAGAACACACCTCCAGCAGAACCAGGCTCCGTGTGAGTGGCCATCTGCCACAACCAACAGGAAAAAGAAATAAAATAAAATAAGCATTTCCATTATTTTAGCTAAAGAGAAAATTAAATAAAGGAGTGGTTCTGTTTTTTTTTTTTTGTTTTACAGGGCACACCATAAATTAAACTCTTGAATTAAAAATCAATAAACCAATTCAAGGCATTGTGGGTATACCCTTCAATGATTGCTAGCCACCTATCATCTTTAACTGCTACTTCTAACAGAGGGTCCAGGTGACTTGCATCCTAATGTCTCCAGACAGTTTCTGCAAGGTAGGATACATTGTGTATAGGTTGCTAGTCCATAGAAAAACTAAGGCTAAAGACTTCACACTTAAATACATCCAGTTTGGAAGCACAGTTTAAGCATGCTTGAAGGATCTCCTGGAGAAAACCCATTAAAAAAAAAAAAAATGAGAGAAAAATAAGGATTTGTACAGAGTCAATAAATATAAATGGCTACCCTTGCTCAGAAAAGTTATTTCCACATTGATCTAGATCATTTCAAGCCAGCTTCTTGATATTATTATAGATCATTAGATTACTAGATAATTATGGTTCTGTATTGGACTTCAGGTTACTTAATAGGATGCAAGAATATATATTTTTAACTATTGCAATAATTCCTTAATTTGGTAGAATTAGACATTGTAGTAGCAGCAGTATAGCTGGAATCTGTAAATTTAACCTAACACAAAATAATCCAAATAAACAACTCTTTAGACAGGTTTATTAGAGGCCATTATCCTGCTGATATTTTGGCTGATTTATTTTCTATTTTTTCCATAACACTATGGAGGGTAATAAAATGTTTGAAGTGTGCTTACAGGTGGGCCTGAATTTAACTGAAAATGTTGTGAATAAATTAATTAATCAAAAGCTTACAATCATTATTGATTAGGGTGTTTGTTCCTAATTATTTTAACCCATGATGGTATTTGTTGATGTAAACTTCTTATTTCAAACAAAAGAGAGAAAAAGAAGCATTTAGCAAATGGTAATAATTTGGTTATACAAACTGGCCTTCAACAGGAAACATTCAGTCTCAGCTAATGTAACTCAGGGACACAGTAAGAAAAACAATACCAGTGCATGCCTTCCTTTACTTTCAATGTAAACTTTTGGTGTTAAGCGTAACTATAGTGCGCAACAAACCCAACAACAGTTGAAAAGGAATTTATGTAAAAATGATTTTATCCACCCTTTAAAGAACAAAAAAGCCTTTACCTTAGCCTTGTTTTGCTCTAGAAGAAAGTTGCTTTTGTTTTGGTCCAGCATATCAAGTGCATTGAAGCCCTCAACACCAAGTAAACAGTGGCTAGACAGCTGGGCAGTTAGCTGGTCATTGCCAATGGATTTGATGCAGAGTATTATTTGCTGACATGGAGTGTATATTTTGCAGTGACAGTAATTGGAAGTGGAAGCCTGCTGACAGAGGAGAAACAGTCATGGCTCAAGGGCACATGAATGGCAAACCCCAAAATATCAACTGGTATAAGCACCAAAAAGAGATGTTACTTTGTGGAAGGTATAGACAGGGTTAGACTGACTACTTAGGGGAAGTTTTAAATAAGGTGAGATCATTTTTTTCTTTCTCTATAAAGTTAGCTGTCCTCTTAGAGCCATTTTTCATTGCGAATATATGAATGTTTATTTTTATTGTTGGATGATGATGTAAGAGTTTCGCTCCATTCCTCTTTTGAAAGTTTGTCAGTTTGAAACTGTCCCAGAGGCAAGCAACCTGTTTTTTTTTAACAACATGGTAAACCAAGCCCTGAAGGCCTGTGTACTGGACTAGGTTTTTCACATCTTGTGCCCACGACCCTGTTTTAAAAACAGCACAACCCGCCACCGAGCTGCATTTAAAACTTCATTTTGATCCATTACTCTTCCTGTTTATTCAGACCGGCATTTATACAGATTGAAAAATGACGACATCTCTAATAAAGCTTGAAATTTTTTTATTTTACATAAAGTTAAGATGAACTCTGACTCTTCTAGTTCAAAGGTCAGTATTGGTAGCCCTTCATATGACACAACGCCAATGAAGTAGGTCTCAGTTTCAAAAGGTTGGTGACCCCTGCCTTAAATAGTAAACTTTTTAACCAGTCTATCTGGATGATTTGATTGAATTTGACTTTGTAAAGTGCCTTGAGATTATCTGTGTTGAATTGGCGCTACATAACTTAAATGTAATTGAATTGTTAAAAGTGATATTAATGTTTGTCCACCATTATTTTCCAGAACTACTTCAAATTTCTTGAGCATGAAGTTCTCTAGAGCTTCATGGGTTGCCACTGGAAACCTCTTCTACTCCTCCATGATGACATCACAGAGCTGGTGGATGTTAGAGACCTTGTGCACCACCACCTTCCATTTGAAGATGGCCCACAGATGCTTAAAATGTTTTAGGTTTGAAGACATGCTTGGCCAGTCTAATCCCGTTACCTTCAGTTTTTTTTTTTTTGTTGTTTTTTTTTTTAGCAAGGCAGCAGTTGTCTTGGATATGTGTTTGGGGTTATTATCATGTTGGAATATAATGTTTACAAAGATCTGTGGGGTGTACTCACTTTTGGGAGATACTACAGACACATTTATATACCATATTTACTTAGTTTACTCTAAAACTCCACAATATTGTGTGCATATAGGATGAGGAAGGTCTTTTTTTCATGTAAAAATCCAGAATTATTTTAGTAGAATTTTTCACTGAAGCAATCCAGCATCCAGCTCTATTTACAGTAAATTACAGATGATTCATCTGATTTACTACTCTGCACAGCATCTTCAGTGTATCTATCTATCTCTCTCTCTCTATCTCTCTCTCTCTCTCTCTCTCTCTCTCTCTCTCATCTCTCTCTCTCTCTCTCTCTCTCTCTCTCTCTCTCTCTCTCTCTCTCTCATCTCTCTCTCTCTCTCCTCTCTCTCTCTCTCTCTCTCTCTCATCTCTCTCTCTCTCTCTCTCTCTCTCTCTCTCTCTCTCTCTCTCTCTCTCTTGGGTAGCTTCTGAGCTGCAGCATCTCAAACATAATGTACTTTGAATGTATTAATTTAATGCACCCATCTCCTTGCTGCTGCAAGCCAGTGTTTATCAATTTGAAATACCTCCATAAATGTAACTGTGTCACAACTGTGTTTCAAATATTTTACTCCCCAAGCTGAGTGAAAAATACAAGAACTAAGATATAGCACTGTCTAGTTGTTTGGAAATATATAAATGGTTCAGTATTGAAATAGTTTCACCAAGCATCAATCTACAGTTGTTTTAATTTGTTTTTCCCTTGAAGGGAACAGTTAACAGAATCCCTTGCTCCTGCTGCATGCAGAGTTGTCTAACATTCATTAGGTCTACAATGCAAGGTTTTTGCCAACTGCCAACATCATAATGACATAACTATTCATTGTGACTTTTCTGGTATTTTTTTATGTAGCTCCTCTATGTGTATGAGAAGCTTTGTTACTTTTGCTATATATATATATATATATATATATATATATACACTATCCATCCATTTTCTTACTCGCTTCACCCTCATTGGGTCGCGAGGGGTTCTGGTGCCTATCTCCAGGAGTTCAATGGGCGAGAGGCAGGGTACACCCTGGACAGGTCGCCAGTCTGTCGCAGGCATATACTACTACTGTTGGAAATTTACATTCAACTCAAACAAAATCTTACTTTTCATGGAATGCCATTTGTATCTCAATGAAGCAGGTGAAAACAGTTATTTGGAGAAATGAGAAATCACAGTGTTAGTGTATTTTGACTGGCATTCTGACCTGCTGTGTTTGTTAAGTGCCGGATTCTTTGCGATTATAATCAGTCACCTCTGCCTCCTGCTGTCACGATGTTAGATTTATGGAAATGAGGCCATCATAATCCTGATCAGGTTGTGTCGGCTTACTGTGTGAATGGAGGTCTGTGACCCTATAGTAATTGCCTCTTGCAATCTTCTATGTCTTGCTTGACAAATCCAAGAATCCCTGTTATTTTTTAGTAGTGACCTTAACCAGGTCTCAAAGCGTTTGTGTTGGTCTCCTCAGAGCATGAATGGAATTCAAATGGTAATTTACTAGAATTTCTCCTGAAGTTCTGGAAAAAAAAAAAGTTTGACAAATACATACTGGAAAAGACATTGTCTCTGTTTAGGGGGATATTTATTTTAAAACTAAAAAACTAGGCATCAGTTACTATTTTCTTTGAGAGAGTATGAATATTGTTGGAGTGGACACAACACTGTCTTCATGTAGTCTTAAAGGCATACTATGCAACATTTTTCAGTTAATTAATGTGTTCCATACCGTTTTGGATGATTAAATGAGTCATTTCAGGTTGAACAAAGGTTTTCTTGGCCGCCCTGGTGGTCTGTGGGGGAAATATCGCACTTGCAATTGCAGGAGCCCTCGGCCCGCACCCACAGACTCAGAATCTCGTGCAAGATCGCGAGAGTCTGTCTTGCTTTACTTTACGGCGAGAACTGCTTCACGCCCCCAGTGAAATGCATGCTCGTTGCTAGCGCAGTGGCGATATCTGTGCAGTTATCATGGCGGAACCAGCGACAAAACAGCGAAAGCCCATGTCGGAGCAGGCAAGAAATAGGAAAAGGGCTCTGGACAGAAAGAGGAGTCGTACACGGGTGAACATCGGGCAAGCTTTTTCCGAATGGCGAGAGCTAAAAGAAAGAGAAGGCTGCAAGGCTCACGCGGACCTCGCGTTTCTGCTGATGCGATTGTAAGTAACATTTTAGGGTTTCTCTCACGCTACCGCCTCCCAACATTCAAAAGAAAAAAAAAAAACTAATTCCATATGCGCGCAAAGGTTGTCTCCCCCCGCTCCGCCGGTCGCTCAAAGCTTGTCTCCCCCTCCCCCCCTCCACTTCGCCGGACATCGGCGTAAAGCTTGTCTCTCCCCCCACCCACCCACCCCCCCCCCACCCCCCCACCCCGCTCCGCCGGTCGTCCGGTAAGCAAATTCCTAGGGGAAACACTGCAAAAAAAAAAAAAAAAAACTAACTCCATATGCGCGCAAAGGTTGTCTCCCCCCCCGCTCCGCCGGTCGCGCAAAGCTTGTCTCCCCCCGCTCCGCCGGTCCGCTAAGCAAATTCCTAGGGGAAACACTGCATTGGAATGGTTTCTCTCTCTCTGTGTGCATGTTCATACTTTCACTGTGTTAGTCATTGTTTGTACTGCCGTTTTTTTCGACTTTTGTATTCGTTGCGTTCGCCTGTCTGCTAAGCTCAAAACAACCGCGCCTGGCTTGACGGAGAAACCAGTACAACAGCTGAGCATATTTACGACAGTGCACTTTTACTTTCGCCCTCTGGGGGGAGCCTCGCTGGAAAATCAACCCCGGTTGCATAGTATACCTTTAAAAATGCTTCATACTACCAAAGGGGATATAATCTCCCGATAGGATTCAATTACACAGTACCATTTTAAGAAACAGTAAGAGTAGCTATCTACCGGAATGTTGTAAGATGCAACCTTAACATCACAAGTCTAGACTTTTATGTTAAATATGAGTGTTGAGTCTTAAGCAACAGTTACACTATCATGCTATGGATTTTGGTGTATCAAAAAAAAACATTTCAAATGGGTCTGATTTAAAGATCTGAGATGCATTTTTGAGAAATATCAAGTACTGTCTTGTCTGTGAAGTAGATGTTTCACTTATTGTGTGCTCCTATTTTTCATAGTGTGTATATGATGGGGTGAGGGGTGTAAAATTCAAAGTTTCTACTGCATCAAGACAAGGTACTTTACTTTTGCCATTATACCACTGTCTTTATTTACTTATTGTACTTAATGGTGACATCTGTTAGTGACAGTTCAATGCTCTGTAAAATGTCTGAGTACCCCAGACTAGTTAAACAAATGAACTGGAACTATGTTGATCTGGTGTTAGCTGAACCCACTTTAGGCATTCACCATGTCCAGGTGCGTGTGTCTTCAAATATGCAGCTGCATGGTGCAGTAAGAAACGATAAATGGGTAGTAAGAAATTATATTATTGGGAAATTGCTGCAACATTTATGTAGCACTTGCAAAAATCACAAAGCATGTGTGGTGTGCATGTCATCGCAAACTTGTTCTGCTCATGCCATAGAATATTTAAGACTTTTCAAAAAAAACCTACAGCATCTTGGCTTAGCTGGTGATCATACTGCACACACTACAGTATAAACTGCCTTGGGAAGGTGATGCCGGAATGTTGTTTATCTAAATCTACAAACGGTCCCACTGAAACATAAGGCAGAAGTGTGGTGGGGACAGATTGCATTACATTATGCAGCAATAACTTTTCATATCACTCTAAATCCTAATCTTAAAATGGTTTTCTAATTTTAGATTCGTTTTTGAAAAGCTTAAAATTGTCATTTATTGCAGAAATACAATTAAAAGAAAGTCAAAATGGCTCATGATTACTCACCAGTTTAAAGCCAAATTGATAAAAAGTTGTTACTCCTCTGAACCCTATTTTCCTTAAATGAGCTATAAGTAAGATATTTAGTTTAAAATCAACCTAAATCATTCTCATTTATCACCTGGGATGGAAGTAACATTTCCTATAAACAATTAGTCCACTACATCAACAATGTCTGAGTCACGTTTTTCTCCTTTCAAATCTAGAGGTAGGTCCGGAACTACTTCGGTACAGAGTGTAGCCCGTGTTTACTTCCTGGTTCCTCAGCCAATCTTATGAGATTTCCCAGGGTTCCCAACACTAAGCACAGTATTCAGTATTTTATCTCGGCAAAAGTGCAGCAGCCTGCAAACATGGAAGCCGGTAAGAGAAGCAGACCAGAATACAATGGAACAGAATACAAAATCATATACCTATACTGTGTAAGTAGAACTTCACAACAGCAACACACCGTTTAAAAGCAATATATTAGATAGTTGTGATTGGCAAGCTGTTTTACCGAGTTGAGCCACCAGGTGTCAGTATTACTCCTTTAAACATAGCTTCTTTAAACATATAGTGATTTTTTTTTTTATCTTTATCCTAAACAAATCTGTTCACATTAATATTTGCAAAAAAGGATATCCTTTGCCAGTGAGGTTACTCATTTCTAATTACACCAGCTAAAATTATTGCCAAACCAAATTCCTTTACAACCAACTTTCATTAGAAAATGCTGTTCAAAAAACACTGTTTGGCTATAGAGGTTTTCTGGTTCTTCTCTTACATATTTTTGATCAAATCATTCTATCATTATTAACCATAAATATTCAGTTGTTTCACTCAATGCTCATTTATCAGATATTTCTAATCAGCTATGCAGTTGTAGACCGTATTGCATAGCAAAGGAACTGGATGTTATGGCACTAAAAGTTAGTGGATCTCCTATATTCAGTCTACCACTAAACCATTCTGAAAAGAACTGATCTTTCAGCAAAGACGAGCACAAAACCAGCTTGTCCCACATATCATGGTTTAGACATCAAGCCCTACTGCTGTCAGGGTGCAGTTTTGCATGCTGCACCCTGAGCATTTCCTTGCTGCTCCTTCTCCAGTGCAGCCCTGATTAGACTGTGATCAGTCACACCTATCAGGCTGCAATCAACCACAAACTCGCTCCACCTGCTCACCCTGCTATAAAAGCCTACCTCAGTTTGTTCTTCATCGCCGGATCGTCTTCAGTCCTCACTTACACCACGCCTGTCAAGTCCAGTACTCTCTTTTGCTGTGCTGCTGGATCTCTGCCCCATGTCCTGGAAACTCTCTCGTCTGCACCTCTGGTTCTACAGCAGCCCAGCGCCTCCAGGAACTCTTCCAGTTGCCCTGTGGATTTACTGCAGCCTCTGCGTCCAAGGAACTCTCTCGTTGCAGCACCCCCAGGTTCTTCAGCAGCCCTGGCACCCCCAAGAACTCTTCTTGAGATCCGGCTTGGATTCTTATCCGACGTTCTCCTGTGTCCTCCCGTCAGCCTGCTCCTGCGCTCATCAACTCTAGTCTGGTAACTGACTCTGGTTTTCACCATCCACAACTCATTCCTTGCAATAAACTCTCAAAACAAGCTCTGTGTGCGTGTGCTCCGTCTGGGTTCATGAAGGCAAATCATGACAACTGCAAAAACTATAATTGAATTACATAATTTTTTTTCAAGGATATGATTGCCATTTTTCAGCAGATTAAGAGCAACAGCTCATCTGGTCATGCTTCACTTTGGAGGCATTTAAGAGATTGATTTATGTTAATATTCCATAATGAACATTGTTAAAATAATGTCTCCAGTAAAATGTGTCTGGTGATTGCCGGAACATATTTAGACCGTCCTTTAGATCTGTGGAAGAAAACAGAGTTTCCTGAGAACACTCGGATATACACCTGAAGAACATTTAAACAGCACAATGTCCACAAATGACTGTGTGGCAGCAGTGCTAACTACAGTGCCAGAGAACAGCTCCCCCCAAGAAATTTCACCTCCACCAACCACTGTGCAATATAGTAATACAGTGGTAAAATAACAACCCTAATGACTCCTCGTTACAGAGGGGTGGACCAGTTTCGGTTCAATCTGCTGGCTTAATGACTTTAACGACCGCCCATTACTAAGGGGTGGACCTGTTTCTGTTGAATTTGCATGTTATCTAAGCCATTTCTAGGCTTTTGTTTGGCAGGAGTATAAAGCTTGGCACTCCACATTACTCCAGACGTTTTGAATTGAGAAAGCTTCGTGGAGAGGAAGCGAAACGTCTTCAACTATGGAAAATAAGTCCAGTTGCTTTGTTTTTTACCTTTTTTTTGGATTGACCATGACCTGGATGACTGAGAATCTTCACCAGCACAGTGGTAAAATATACTCATTTGAATTTTATGTTGCATACCTTTTGTATATCTTGATTTTCTATTCTACTGTGTAATTATTCTACTTTATTGTGGTTTTACATTTTACCCAAACATTTCCACACAGTTGGGCTGCACAGTGGCGCAGTCGGTAGCACTGTTGCCTTGCAGCAAGAAGGTCCTGGGTTTGAGTCCAACCCTGGGTCTTTCTGCATGTTTTCCCTGTGCATGCGTGGGTTCTCTCCGGGTACTCCGGCTTAATCCCACAGTCCAAAAACATGACTGTAAGGTTAATTGGCTTCTCTAAATTGTCCTTAGGTGTGTGCGCGTGAATGGTTGTTTGTCCTGCGACAGACTGGCGACCTGTCCAGGGTGTACCCCGCCTCTCGCCCAGTGAACGCTGGAGATAGGCACCAGCAACCCCCGCGACCCCATCAGGGATTAAGCGGGTCAGAAAATGGATGGATGGATTTCCACACAGTAAACAAGCAGTTTTTAATCGCATTATACACTTGTACAATGACAATAAATGTAGTACTTTCTATTCCATTCAAAAATAAGAGCGTGTTGCAACTTTTATCAGTTACAAGCTATATATAAATTTTCTTTTTATAAGTAAAATTGGCAAAGGCAGCCATAGGTTTAGATGTAGATGCTGAGGTCCTTAAAACTCTATCATTGTTTAGTGTGCTGTTTGAGACATACAGACCCATTCACAAAATTAGAATGCTATTGAAAAGTTAATTTATTTCAGTAATTCAATTCACTCAGTGAAACAAGTTATTTAGAATAATTACACGCCAACTGATGTTTTAAAGCCCTTATTTATTTTTATTATTTTCTGCTTACAACTAGTGAAAACACAACATTCAAAATTACAATATTACATCAGACAAATAAAAAAAAAATCATACAGAAATTTGTATTCAGTAAAAATAATGTTTAATACTTAAAGGTAATATTCAAAGGGTAGTGTTAATCTAACCAACGAGCCTCGTCAGAACACATTCTAATATACTGAATATGACTGTACTTAAACCATCTATTTCTGTCCCTCTTTTATAAATTTTGTTTCTGTGACCTGTGAGCTCCAGTGGTGAGAGCTATTAAGAAATGTGCTCCTTGCCAGAACCGCTTTTGTGACCTCGGGTCGTTTTTTGGATTTCCTGCTGTCGCTTGCTTCCTAATGCGATTGGGTCCTCATTTAAACTTCACAAATTATGACATGCATCCACTGACTTACTATACATTTTGTTGAAATTAACTTGCTAAATTTTTTATCGTCTATACAAAGAAGAGTTGATGTGCAGATTAGCAAACCGAACATTTCTTTGCATGAAATGTAAAAAGCCTGTACTTATAAGTAAACCTTTTGAGATATATATATATATATAATGTTCTTCCTAATTTTACAATGATGCTGTATGAGCTGCTAAGGTCAAAACAACCCCCATACATACTACCATTTAAATAAATATAAATAGAATAAGCTCATCATGTTTTGCCCTCTTAGATACATGGCTGTGTTGTATTAGGCCATCAGTACAAAAGTATCTCAAGTGTATCTAAATAACATGTGAGGTGGGGGGGAGTCACTCAACTGTGACTCAATTACAAGAACATGACAAAGGAGCCATATGATCGCTTTTGCCTGGAATCCACATAGCAATCATATTTGCTACTTTTAAATTGAATTAGCGGACAGGGATCGGAGCAGGTAAAAGGCAGACTCAAGGGGGCTCTTTCCTCGTCAAGACTAATTGTGTCTCTGAGTGACTCAAAGGCCTGAATAGAGAAAGCACTACGGTAATCAGATGCCTGCGTGCTTGTTCATCAGCCCAGAACCTTTCTGCACCATTGGCTCCACTGTCTGTGCCTATGACAACCGAGGGGAACTGCAGAGGACTGATTGCAGCATCAACCCTATAGCAAAGAAAATAGAGATATTTTAGGCTGCACTGGTCAACAAAACCCAAACCATCCAACTGAAGCAATAGGTGATATCTGATGTCGAGACGATAGGAAATATAAACCAATATACAGAAGTGATTATTTTTCTCACTCCATTCAAACCATCTGTCATATTTTCACATGTAATAAAGCACAGTTTCTCATTTTATGTCAAAGCAAAGTGGCACATGTGTCTGTATATTCGTGCTTTAGATATGCTTTGTTATGATTCAAACTGTCCTTTTTTACTTTGTTGTTTCTGCTTCATTGATTTGTACACAGCAGCTGAGGAGCCCAAAATGAACCCTTTCACATGGATACATACTGTACAATTCATGTAAACCCACTGAACCAGAACACAACCAAACTAGTGCAGGGCTGAGACAGATCAACTCAGTTGGAATCTTTGACTTGTTCCAGGCAGTTATTTATTTTACTGGAAGAAAAATCAGTTATTTCATATGCAGATGTTTCAAGGATCAGGACCATCAGTAGCAAACACGTCCTCTTTAAATGTTTAAATCACATTTAAATCTAAGGGATTTGTTTCAGAAAGATGCAATACTGCCGGTGCTGGTCCTGGAGAAAGGATGCGTGAACTAAGCCAAAATTTATTGCATTTTCACAATATTCAGGAATAGGATTCTTTTGTGACCTTCCTCTTCAATATTTCTGCAAATCCACCTCAGCCTATTTTATATAATTTTTTTTCAATTTTGTATTTGCAAATTTAATGTTACCTTTCCTTTTGGTGTCAAGGAAAAAACATTTTTATTTCATAAATTATGCTATATTGAGTGGAAAAAACAAAATACCAAACATATTTTGAGTTTTGAGAACTGCAAAGGGCTAAAAAGCATAAACTGTGACTGGTATTTGAGTTATGAGAGAAATCAAAGTACACATATAAAATTATTATTCTCTGTTTTTGTTGCTTTTATTCAATATGGTCTAAAGATTTTGAAAAGTAGGAGTAGCAAAAAAATAACAAGTACGAATGGGTACAGTACACAGTTTGGGACAAAAGCAGAGTTTCCTAACTTGGCAGGAACATTTTCCCCGCAAGGGAGCTCTAAAAACTTTTTTTAAAGTAGGGATACTGTCTACAGTATCCCTACTTTAAAACAAAACAAACAATAAGCCCAGTACAGCCCGAACAAGCCAAGATAAAGGTAACCAGAAAGATGACACAGAAAGAGGCTATGTCAGAACTACAGGAGGGTTCATCCCAGATCTCAGCAAGACAAAGAGAGGACCCTCCTTTTAACTCCCAAAAAGGACCAAAAACCTCCATGGCCACGAACACCGATCCAGACTGCCCCCTCCTCCCCCTCTTCTCCACAAAGCCCAGATGTTCCTTTTCTGGAATTTTCTCACAACACGAACAAAGTATTTAAGATTGGCCTACAGTTGACATCCTCTCCACATAGCCATTCTGACAACCGCAGCTCTGTGACTAAACCAGCATCTTCCAAAGGCCTCAGAGCCCCCTCAACGTATCACGCAACATTCCTGTGCTCAGGACCTTCAGGTAACTTCTCTGTGATACACACCGGGCCCTTGCAGCACGTTTATCAGACATGACAGTTTCCAGCATCAGCTGGGGCCTTTTGCCAGAGATTATGGAATATCTGTGATGATACGTGGCAGAAATAAGAAAAACAGAAGGATAACAAAACAGGAACAAAAACTTAAGTCATAAACTGTCAGATGCAACCTGTCACAGAGACATCAACTACTAAGTCATATAAACTGGGTTTACTAAACATTAGATCTCTGTCACGAAAATCTCTTTTAATTAATGACTTCATTATTGACAATAATCTTGATGTTATGTTTTTAACAGAAACATGGTTACATGAATTTAATGAAGCAGCTATTCTGATGGAGTCAACTCCTCCAAACTACAAGAGCAGACAGCAAAGGAAAGGTGGAGGAGTGGCAACATTGTTTAATGATTCACTAAAGTGTAAAAAGGTGTTTTTGGGAAAATTCCACTTTTTTGAACATTTAGCTCTCCTGGTAAAGAGCCCGGTACAAACTAGGTTCCTGAATGTTTACAGGCCTCCTAAGTCCACATCAAACTTTTTTAATGATTTTTGTGACCTCCTGTCTGTGATATGCGTTGACTATGACTGTTTAATTATTGTGGGAGACTTTAACTTTCACGTTGACAACCCTGAAGACAGAAGTGCAAAAGAACTGTGTGACACACTTAGAAACTTTGGTTTAACTCAACATGTTAAACAACCAACGCACAAACAGGGACATATTTTAGACTTGATCATCACTAAATGTCTAAAGATTTCTAAATGTAACTGATGTTGCCCTATCTGATCATTTTTCTGTTACCTTTGAAAGCATAATTTCCAGTGACTCATTTAGCCAAAGGGACATCGTAAGAAAACGCACCTTTAAGGACAATGCCACTGAAACTTTTATTCAAGCTTACTCTGCTACTTCAACCTTGGGCTGCAACTCAGTAGATGAGCTAGTAGATAACTTTCATTCTAAAGTCTCAGACATCATTGACTGCATTGCTCCAATTAAAGTGAAAGTTTTTTCCGGGAAGAAAAAATCTCCTTGGAGAAATGCTCCAGCAGTCAGAGGAAAAAAAAGGGAGTGTCGAAAAGCTGAACGCAGGTGGAGAAAGACCAGACTCCAGGTTCACTATGACATCTATAAAGAGAGACTTTACAGATATAACTTACAATTGAAAAATGCAAGGGAATTTTGATGATCTAAAAATCTGAGATCATCAACAAAAACATTAATAATGCTCGTGTCTTATTTGCCACAGTCGACAGGTTAACAACTCCTCCTGTGTCCGTGGCTTCCGAACTCCACTCCACCGAGGCCTGCAATGAATTTGCTAACTTCCTTACTGAGAAAATCTTAAAAATTAGAGGATCAGTTTGTACATCCATACCAACTCCAGAACCAAAGCTGTATTCAGCTGGAACTTATCCTGACAAAATGTCCCAATTCAGCCAAATAAACTATAAAAGCTTAGAGGAGATCATTCAGCAGCTAAGTTCCTCCTCCTGCTGCCTTGATGTTCTACCCACAGTTTTCTTTAAGAAAGTTTTGCCTGTCATAGCGTCTGATTTGACTTAGATAATAAACACGTCCCTTCTGTCAGGTGTTTTCCCCCGTCCCTAAAAACAGCAATTATCAAACCACTGCTGAAAAAGAACAATTTAGACAAACTACTACTCCAGAACTACAGGCCCATCTCAAACCTCCCCTTTATCAGTAAGATTATTGAAAAAGCTGTATTTCAACAATTAAACACCTTAACAACGACCAGCCGCTTTGACGTTTTCCAGTCAGGTTTCTGTGCTCACTACAGTACAGAGACCGCCCTTATCAAGGTGTTTAATGACATCCATATAAATACAGACTGTGGAAGAACCACAGTGCTGGTACTATTGGACCTCAGTGCAGCATTCGATACTGTCGATCACTGCATCCTGTTAGAGCGCTTGGAAAACTGGGTCGGCCTTTCTGGTACAGCTCTCAACTGGTTTAAATCCTACTTAAAGGACAGGGACTTTTTTGTATCAGTAGGTAACTTTATATCCCAGACGACAAAAATTACATGTGGGGTTCCCCAAGGGTCCATCCTGGGTCCCCTCCTCTTCAATATCTACATGCTCCCTCTAGCTCAGATCATAAAAAACAACATCAGCTACCATAACTATGCAGACGACACACAGCTCTACATCACCATGTCACCAGGTGACTATGAACCAGTTCAGGCACTGAGTAAATGCCTAGAAGAAATCAATGCATGGATGTGCCAAAATTTTCTTCAATTGAATAAAAACAAAACAGAAGTAATAATCTTTGGACCAATAGAGGAGAGATCAAAAGTTAGCACACAGCTTCAGCTGCTTCAGCTAAAAACCACTGATCAGGCCCGAAATCTGGGAGTAGTGATGGACTCAGACCTGAATCTCCAAAAGCATCTAAAGACAATTACAAGGTCGGCCTTCTATCACCTGAAGAACATTTCCAGGATTAAAGGACTAATGTCTCAGCAGGATCTGGAAAAATTAATCCATGCGTTTATATTTAGTAGAATTGATTACTGCAACGGTGTTTTCACAGGTCTGCCTAAAAAGTCGATCAGACAGCTGCAGCTGATCCAGAACGCTGCTGCCCGCGTCCTCACTAAGACTAAGAAAGTAGAGCACATCACCCCAGTTCTAAAGTCCTTACACTGGCTCCCTGTATCTCAGAGAATAGATTTAAAATTATTCTGTTAGTTTATAAATCCCTGAATGGCTTAGCACCTAAATACATCACAGACTTGTTATCAGTGTATGAACCATCCAGACCACTAAGGTCGTCTGGCTCCAGCCTGCTCTGCATACCTAGAACCAGAACTAAACATGGAGAAGCAGCATTTAGGTCCTATGCTCCACTTATCTGGAACAAACTTCCAGAAAACTGTAAAAGTGCTGAAAGCCTGAGTTCCTTTAAATCAAGATTAAAAACACATTTGTTTAGGATTGCCTTCAACTGTTCTAATTGAACTGTATTACTGAAACATCAATAGTTTACTTTGTAGTCCAACTGTTTTTACTTGTTTGCTTTTAATTTCTTTTTTCCCATGTTCTATTTTGTTTCTGCATTTTATTCCTGCTTGCTTTTATTCTGTTTTATTTTCCTATATTTTAATCATGTAAAGCACTTTGCATTGTCTCTGTACTGAAATGTACTATACAAATAAATTTGCCTTGCCTTGCCTTACAGCCATTCTTTCACCTGCTTTGTTTTCACTAAATGAACCAGGGCCACATCAGATTACCAGTGTAGAAAAGTTACTTTTGAAGCTGTCCCAAACCTTTAGGGAGGGATAGCACCAGCCTGGACTTTTGCATCAGATGTCTGTATTATGACATCAAAGATTGTTTGTGACTGCAGAACATCCGGCTGAAATCGCACTTATCTGACACACATGTGAGTGAATATGAAAGTATGTGAAGGCAAAAAATTCATATACAATTTATTACAGTTATAACTTACCACAGGCTATGGATGACTTATAGTAGCTGTAGTATACTTCCTCCTTGTTTTATTAGGCTGAATTCTCTGCACAATGGACACTCCTGCAGGCAGTACTGAGGAGGAGTGACCTCAGCATCAGCACATGTAATTTACTTGAATGGCTTAGTACCATTTGGGAATGAAAATGCACACTGCAAAAATGGATCTAAAAATAAGTAAAAAGTTCTTAAATTTTTTGTTTTTGTCCTAGATTTGAGCAGGTAAATAATATCATCTGCCAATGGAATGACTATTTTGACCCCTAAAATAAGATAATTAGACATCCTGCACTTGAAATAAGACGATGGAGATCAGTTCTTCCTATTGCAAGTGCAAAAGTCTTAATCCATTGGCAGATCATCTTATTTACCTGCTGAAATCAAGGACAGATACACTCATTTTAAGAAAATGTTACTTATTTCTAGTTCCGTTTTTGCAGTGCACACAGGAAATAGCCAGGGTCATATAAAATATTCCAGAAAAAATATGTTTTAAAGGCAAAATGCTCAGGGTAGTATAGACAAGCTATTCTGTGTATGTTGTACAGCACTTCTTAGGTATATTCTAAAATGTAACCTTCTGCTCTGATAAAAGATGTTTAGCAAAATCATTTGCAGATGAAACTTTTTCTGACCATATTTTTTCCTCTTTGAGCAAATGTCAATCCTTTGTCATTTTGTCTTTCTCATCTAACTGCAGCTGAAGTTTTTTTATTTAAATTTTTTTTATTGGCTCTACATCAAGGTTTGGTGGAATAATGAGTCTTTATCTTCTGTTTGAATGTGTGACCAATATTGACTCTGTCTTAAAATGACATGAGAAGCGTATAGGCTCCAGCAAGGAATATAGTACAGCAGTGCAGAGCACAGACCAAAAAATAAACCTTAGAGTTCAATTAAAGTGTATGAGCCTGACATATGGATGTCAAGTCAAAGTGAATTGAATTGCCCAGTGTCTCCCAAATCAGAAGAGACTTGGCTGTCTGATGAATGATGACATTTATTTGATTTGGGAGATATTACAGTAGGTACTGTCAAGAGATATAAATGAATATAGTGCTACAATCATATTTTACCAGAAGAGCAATACTTTTTTTCTGGAAGTGCACCAAATATGACAAAGATATAATAGACAGTCAGTCTCTCACAAAATACACATTGGTCAAGTAAAGGCTATAATGAAGTTCAACTGCCATAAAAATAAACTGGGTCATTTTTGTTGTTTGTTTGATCTGGATCATAACAGGCTTATTGGGACTTTATTTACCATCACTATGAGAACCTTCAAACTTTAGCACATACAAATCTTGTAAATATCAATCTACATCCCTGAAATCATATGTTCTCATCTTGCTGCAATAATTTGCCTTTGCCTGGCAGTGCATTCTTTTGATATCCAACGGAAAGTTTGTGAGTTCATGTGTTTGTTCACATTTTGAGGCACTGACCTGTGAAATTTACAGGGCTATGTTATAATTTTTCATAAACTGTGAAACGACACCATTTGTTACTCACTGTAATGTGTGGCACAGTGGAACAACCTTGATTATTTGAATAAATTTTACTCCAATCACAGCATTCCAAAACGGTAGCTGTAAAAGCTCTGCACCGTCTTCATTTCCACCTATAACTTGTTAGTCACTAATGTAGTCATTAGCCTACAATAATCCACCAACTATCCTGCAGAGAAAGCTCAAGCCTGAAACAATAATGTAAAAAAAACTGTCAGTGGTCTTTGTAAGGCTGTCTAATCATTGCAGAATTTTACTATAGCAATTTTAGACTTTAACCCCATCAAGAACATAGTATATTGCAGTGGCTTTGACATTCTGGGTTGTAATAGTTTCAAATAATCCATCTTTCATTTCTCTTCTCTGATGGTTTTGAAAGAGCGAAGAAATGTGACTGCTGCATCAGTCAGACTGTAAACTCCCAAATCCCTTTAGATGAAAGTGTGACACTGGTCAGTGGGATTATTCCTCCTTACTGACAGATTGTATATAATTTCCAAGGCATTAATAAATTATTGCAATAGGGAAAATTCATGCTGACTTTAAATAGAATCAATAAGGTGCATACATCCTACACATGTGTGAAAATCTTAAAAATACATTGATTTTATCGAGTTGTTGATCCCAAGATGCTTCTCTTTGCAACAGTTTGCCAACAGTGAGCCTTGGAGATTCTTCTTTAATCTTCTTCATCATCATTCCGATGGCAAGATCAGCCTGGGTTATTCTTTGCCTTTGTTTGTCACAGTTAAAGTTGTTTTAAACTTTTTATTATTTATTCGATCTGTGTCTCTTCATAGGTGCACTCATAATTGCTAATTCAAAGTTCTTACAGACTGTGATCAACTTAAAGTAAATTGAACAAAAGGCTTCAGTTAAGTTTATTTTGTATAAATTTTTAGGATTTTAGACTTAAACTTAGACAACTTTATTTGTCATTTTGTATGTACAGAGTGCATACAGAACGAAATTTCGTTGCATACAGCTTGTAAATTACAGTATAAAGTGCAGCAGTGATTAAAAAGTAAACAATTGAAATGTAAGCAATGCAGGAGAAAGAAACAGTGTGCGATCACAGTGTACAGGAGAATATTTAAACCATTTGTATGTGTAGAAATTATGGTGCAAAAAGGCATATGTGAAAAAATGCATTTAGAAACTAAAAGTTCGGCAGCATTTGTAATGCTAGATAGATATGCAGTGATGCAAATGTGCAAATGTGGTGCAGAGTCCAGTTTATAGTTCAGCAGTTCAACAGTCTGATGGCAACAGGGAAAAAGCTTTTGCAGAACCTGGTGGACCTGCAGCGGATACTGCGGAACCTCTTCCCAGAGGGCAGCAGGGAGAACAGTCCATGGTGGAGGTGTGAGGGGTCTCCTATGATGTTATGGGCTCGGGACACGCAGCGCTGGGACAAAATGTCCTTAATGGAGGGGAGAGGAGCCCCGATGATCCCTTCTGCTGTCCTCACCACTCTCCTCACGTTCTTCCAGTCGGAGGCACTGCAGCCTCCACACCACACAGAGAGACAGCTGGTCAGAATGCTCTCTATGGTGCTTCTGTAGAAGGTCGTGAGGATGAGTGAGGATTTTACACCAATTGTGTAAAATATTTTAAAAAGCTGATTTATTTTAATGAATGTACTCAAATCAAAATCATATGTCTAAGATTTTCCATGCTAAATTGTGCTGCTAGTACAAAAGATTGATTTTTTTTTTCACAGCTTTTCTCACGTACCCTAGGGTGTTGCAATTCTTGGATAGTTACTCGGTTTTGTCTGTCAATCTGGCTTCCTAATAAATTAGAATACTAAGGAAAGCCAACACACTTGTGTTCAAAGTCCAAAATCATTAACCAGATGAATCACTGTTTTAGTAAGAAATTAAATTTCAACTTGGCTCAATAATTTATATGTAGGTGTAGTAGAGATGCACCGATCCAGTCTGTTCCAATCTGATACGATACCCATATCTGGGCTGAGATTTTCGTCCGATACCAATCCAATACTACTATTGAATGAATGAATCGTACACCTTGCCATGTGAGTGCAGGCATCAGGCTTGACATAAACATTGTTAAAAAAAGGTCTGCATGCTCTTTAGCATGGTGCTTTAGGGGGTGCTTATTTAAGTTTGCGGTGTTGAATTTACCAACTTTATCACCACCCCTCACAATTTTTTCGTTGCAGATATTGCATTTTGCAGTCAGACTGTCAAGTCTGAAATGTTTCCAAATAGCAGACTTGGCTCGGTCAGGTGCTTGCTACATGATGCTCTGTGTTTGCTCATCACTAGCTGCTGAGCGTCCTCTGCATGATGACATAACTGGCGTTGCAAATATAGAATTGAAGTGATTAGATCGCTGATACTGTATTCCTATGTATGATATTAATAAAAAAATTAAATGACGGGCTTGGAATGCTGGATTGGTGTCATTCATCTGATATCCGATCCAGCTAATTAATCAATATTGGACCTGATGCCCAATCCAGGTATCAGATCGGTGCATCTTTAAAGTGTAGTACAATATTGGAAAACAGAACAGCCATGCTTATTAAAAGGCTTGTGTTAAAAATAATAATAGTGTTGGGGTTCAGTCATTAATATCAGTCATTATATGAAAGGATAGGTTGCCCTTTTTCAGGGACTATGCCAGGAAATGTTGTACATGCTGGTTATAATGTATTCCTCTCTGAAAATCTGAGTAAAATGATTCCAGTCATTCCAGACGTTCAGAAGAACATCCTACGATTGAAAACAGTTGATTAAAATTGCATTGTGCATGTTTAGAAATGAAATATTTATTTTCTTTCCCATACATGCCCTTAACATTTGCCCTATGTGTAAAATGAGTTATCCTCTATTTACTCCAGTTGCCTCTGTAGGCTCCATTAGTCAGTTCATGAGAGAGGGATTCTGGCAAATCCTGTGCACGTCAGTGTGACGCGCTGCGCGTTCTCATTCATCTGGCTACTTTATTGAGTCACCGCCCTAATCGATGTCAGTGAGAGAACACGGGCTAACTTCAATATGTACAGCTTTCTTTCCTCAGAAGTCATTATGGCTCTAAACAAAATACCTGTGCAGTCGCAGCAGCAGATGCTTTTTCCTGCACAACACTGGTGTCATTTCAACCTGGCCCCAGAGGGGGCAGACGTCTGCAAAAATCCTGGAACTTAAACTATCTTCCATTAGAGAAAAAATTGTAGAAAAGTGCAGAAAATTAATAACTGCTCAACTAAAATTATCCCAAATACTGTAAAATGGCAACCAAAACCAGAAAGACGCAAAGGGAAGTGGAAAATAACTATCCCAAAAGATTCAAAAATAGCTAAAAGACTTAGCTAACGATCAGCTCAAATGTAATCAAGGATGGTTGATCTATAGATATCTTTGAGGACTGTAACAGTTAGAAGAAATTTATGTGAAGCAAATTCAAAAAAGGCAGAATGAAGAAGAGTTTACTGGGTGGCAATAGAATTTCAGTACAAATTGTGTGACATTTTATGGACTTATGAAAGCAAGATTGTTGGTTTTGAGTCTAGGAGGCCGCAAACAGTTGAAGCATGGTCCTTCAGGCATTATGCTACTGGGATGTTTCTCATATTTTGATGTTAGGGAGCGGTCATCCCTATCTCCAGACCTAATTTAACAGAAAACTTGTGGATTGACATAAAAAGATGCTGTTTCTGAGTCAAAACAAAGAAATGCAGAGGAATTATGCAACATTGTGCTGTTCTACTGTGCATCAATAATTAAGGTTGGTTGATTCTACGCAACACAGTGAGAGCTGAATTTTAAACTTGTTTTTAGTTTATACACCAAATTTTTTAGTTTGTAAAGAAAAAACACAGTTTTTCTAACAACCTAATATTCATTTTCTCACTTCCTGTTGATAAAAAAATATATAAATTTTATACACATTTTGAATTGAAATAGAAAAATCTGAGTTGGCAATGCATTGACCTGTGTTTTAAGAATTTTGAACTTAAAAAACAAAAAAAAAAGCTGTTTTTTGAACAATATTGTATGTACCAAGACAAACTATATCTACTGACTAAACCTTTATAAGGAAATTGCAGTAAGTATATTCTTTCTCAACATTGGCATGAATTTCATTTCACCCATCATGGTGCACACTTTCAAACTCATAATACTGATCACAGGTGATAATAAAAACAGGGGAAACACATTTTGTTCTCCACAGCACTCACTAAGGAAGTAAAAATTAAGTTTATTGCTTCCAATAGACTTCTGTAACCCCTTTGAAACAGTTTCAAATACAGGCTGTAGATTGCATCAAATTATGCTGCTAAAGACTACTGTTACAACCCCTGCAGAACCCTTGTGGTTAGGTTGGGCATTTACCTTTCATATACACCACTGATGACATGGTCGGCTTTTTTATAAACCTTGACTACTTGCCTCTACTGTCCTTCACAGGTACACTGCCACCTTTTGCTTTGTAAATTATTTTGATCCTTTCACATACATCTTCCACTTATGCACACCGTACACTACACATTTTACAGACTTTATACTCCATATTACAAATTTCGATTATAACCTTAGTTTGTGTATATATTTCAGAACTCATACATGGTGTGTCTTTCTTTCTCTTGAAGCCTTTGAGCCAGGTTATAACATGAAACATCAAACAGTTCCATCACATTTGCAAAAAAAAAAAAAAAAAATAGATGTATATACTTTATTTTTGTAATAACAGATGGAGGATTATACAAAATGTAATGAGATTGTATTTTTTAATTAATTTAACTGCCTTAGAGGGGGTAGGACAAAAGACAGAGTAAGTGATTGACAGCATAAAACCTTGTTTATCGTGAGGCTGCAGATGTGACTGTAGCTACACTGGAGGGCAGCCATTATTTTATGCTGGACAGGTAGCACGCTCCATTTCCTAACCTGTCAGAATGGACAAGCTAAACACCGGGCTGTTTGACATTGGGATTTTGCATTCATTCTCACTGACAACTGCAATCGAAAGAAGAACTAATGTGATGCCATTCCCCACTAGCATCTCATGTGCAGTGCTTACAGTTATTTTCAGAGGAAAATCAGTGCCGTCTGTGATAATTTTTCTCTCTTCAAGGAATTAAGTGCAAAAAGTGTCACATTTGACAACACCGCTCCAAGCAAAAGTTGTCCTCCCCTCTCATAGTTGGGAAAGAGAGTTTCCATTGAAGTTTGATTCTTTCACAGGGAGGATTAATCTTTATATGTTATTAAAAAAAATAAACATTACATCACGCAAAGATTTAGGACTGTGATAAATGTTATTAAACAACTAATGTTATAACTATTAGTTAAAATTAGACATGTCTGAAGCAAGAAAACCTCCCTTTTTCCTCTAAAGTAACAAAGGTCAATATTTTCAAACACATACACTTTTAGTTTCATCAACCCACAGGATATATCTCTAACAATAGCGTACCGCGAGCGAGCTATTTTTAGAAACGTAACGTCACGATGACGTCACATCACGTGGTACGCGGTAGGACAAGCTTGCATAGTCCGCCGCTGTTTCGCTGTAAAAGAGACGTGCGTTAGCCTTGGTTTTACTCGTTTAAACGACTGCTTTTTCCAAAATCTAAGACCATGGTTATTAAACATTGTTGCTATGGAACGTGCAACAGCGACTCGAGGTACGCTGATCGGCCGCATATGAAGGATGTTTTCTTCATTACTTTCCCGAAATTCAAGAGTGCCAAGGAGAAATCTGTGCGCTGGTACACTGGTGCGGTCGGCCTACATATGTAGCAAGCATTTTGTCGGAGGAAAGGGCACAACCGAAGAACATCCTGACCCAATTCCAGCGACATCAAGTAGTGAACAGGTAAGATTATTTTGGTGGCCGACATGTTAATAATGAAGCGCCTGCTACCATGATAGCATATAGGCTATCATGGTAAAAAAACCAAAGCTTACTGTTCGATCAACTCGGCCCGTTTTTCGGTCTTTTTAAGCCCTCGACACTCAAGCCATCGTTTGAGCTGAAGGTTGGTGTGTTCTTCGACTGTGCGACCAGTAAACCGTGCGCCTGGGACATCGTCTTGGGAAAGTTTAATGGCTGCAAAGTCGGTCATATCGCTGGTTCTGTTGCTGGTTGCTACGTGCGTTCTCTATCGGTTTGTCCTACCTAAGCGGCAAAAGGGACGTTGCTCTTGAGACGGTGACGTCACGTGCGCGGTACGCTATTAAGGTCTTTGTCCCTAAGTGGATTTGAGTGGCCAATACTAGCTGTGTTTCCATCCAATTGTTATGTGAAATTTGAGCAAACTTTTAAAACATCGCAAAAAAGAAAATGCGCATCAGACGTGTTTCCATTTACTGGTTTTTAGCAAATTAACCAGGAGACGCACAGCATAATGTTATCATACGTTGATGTTGGTTGTAAAAAACAGGAAGTAGATGTTGCTAACTTGCATGGACCACAGATCAGTAATGGAGTGAGGCTTTAATAAAGGTGCAGAGTTCTTTTGTTTTTGTTTTTTACGGAAGAGACTTAGAAATGCTGGCATCTCTTCTTCGGTCCAGAGGTACCTGTTGTTGCTTGCAGACCTGTTTTTCAGTGTTATTGGAATATCCAAGAAGACGCCGGCAACAGAAGCAGCTGATCAGTCATGTGAGGTAAAGGTTCGCTACATCAGAACTGATACAACACATGTGTTTCCATCTCCTCTTTAGCGCATTTACTGTTTTTTGACAAAGTCAAAAACCACCTCAAGCGAGCATAAAAACTTTTTTTGCGAAATTTTGTGTGTTAATTCAAATTTTGCCTGTTCCATCAACCTCTTCTAATGCGATACTTCAATATGCGCATTAAAAACGTTGAGGGAAACGCAACTACTGGCTTTTTCTGTTGCTTTTGGAGAAAGTGGCCTTTAAGTCAATGTCATTTTGGCTCGTTTCACTGTGGATAATGACAGTCTCTTACCGACTTCAGCCATCATCTTAACAAAATCTTTTACTTTTGTCCTGGTGTTGGTACACACATTTTTGTATCTCCCTCTTGAACTTTATGATGGCTGTCCATAATGTTTATACCTGTAAGTAGTTGTTTGAAGAAGGTAAAGGAGCAATAAGCAATAATGGATTATTTTAGATGGAAAGAACAAAAAATAGTAATGTGAAGAACTTAAGGTATCTTTTTAGATGGAATTTGATATCAGACACCATCTCTCTATGAAATCACCTCTCTGTGTTGTTCTCCAGTCTCTTGTTAACAAAGCCGGGCAAGCCGAGCATGGATGTCCATCTGAATAGCTTCCATTCAGGGCTTAGACCCTCCCTGCTCATAAAATGCCACTGCCAGTGTAGGAGCAAAATGGCAGAGAGCATGCCCAGCAGCTCAAAATGTTTTCTTACTAACAGCACAGTATGACTTACTTACTTCTTCACTAGAGATGTTGCTCCGAAAGGCGATGCTGTTTTGCTGTGTATTTATCCTTTGCAAATATGTGCATACCAGGCAATGGGTGAGAAGGGAAGGGAAGTGGCTGGGCTGGGTTGCATCTGGAGTGGAGGTAGAGAGGCGTGGCTATCACACATCTTGCTTTGGTCTACAGAAGGTGCTCAACAACCCACCTAGTGGTGAAAGTTTTGTTTATTGCTCATTTAATGCGTCACCTTTACACATCTGAAATGTGTACCCAGAGTTCTCTACCTGAAATTTTAACTGATTTCTTTATAATTCCCCATGATAAAATACAAGAACAGTGTGTTAGAGGTGATATTTGAAAAATATGTCCACCGGTTTGCCACTTAATGCCATTTAATTAAATTAATAAACAAAAAACATTACCAAGAAATGTCACCATCATCTGGGTTTTCCCAACATAGCAATGTTAGTGCATGCAAACTTCTGACTGAAGTAACTACACTACCAGTCAAAAGTTTGGACTCATCTTTGCCATTAAATTGTCATATCCACTGAGCTGTGTACAGATCTAGGCTGTGTGGCTCTATGCTCTCTTTCTCTCTGCAGGGTGTGATTTGGCATGTGGGGCTCTACAGGTGTTGTGAATCTATTCCTCATCAGTGGAGCTTTATAAGGAGCTGGAGCAAGGGGGAAGGCATTAGATTGTTAACTTTCCCTGGGTGGTAAACCTGACCATAGTTCTAAGTAAAACTGTCCTTGTTGTTGTTCTTACCTGCTCTGTTACATCCTTCCTTAGATGTCCAGTGACATCCCAGAATTCTCTGTTTCCTGTTTCAGAGCTCCTAGCAACATGACACAAATGGCCTTTCCTTATTTCTATGAATTTCTACATGGCAGATACATAGTGAAGAAATAAGAACTGAGACTTAAAAGTGTATAGAATCATGTATCAAATAAAATATTGTGAAATAACTCAAAACATCTTGTATATCTGTGCACCCCCTCCTAACTGTGGTTTCAACTTCATGTATGTAATTAAAAATGTGATAATAATTCAGATGAAAGGACAAATGTTTTTGATCTACCAGAACACAAAAAACTAGAGATAGAATTTGTGAATTTTATATATTATAAAGCATGTAAATAAAAGCAGTAAATTTAGTTTGAAAGTTTAGCTAAAAACTTTTTACTATCGGAAAAAATTAACCTAGTTAACGTCTATGGTCCCAACACAAATGAGCCTGGGTTCTTCCAGAATTTATTCCTCTCGCTTTCATCGTTGCAAGGGCGTTTGGTGATCGCAGGAGATTTTAACTGTACTCTTACTCCAGAAATAGATAGATCCACAGGGGCAGATCTGACACATAACACCTGTAGAACAACTATACAGATGTTTATGAAAACTCTTAGACTGGTAGACATCATTAGGGAACTTCAACAACAAACCAGAGCCTATTCATGTTACTCAGCAACATTTCAGACTTACTCGCGAATAGATTATTTTTTAATTTCATCAGAATTAATACCCAAATTTCGAAACTGTGCGTATGGGAACATAGTGATTTCAGACCATGCTCCATGCTATTTAACCTACTGTGATAAGAATCTTACCAGGGATCCCCCTAGGTGGCGCTTTCAGCATAAATGGTTGCAGGATAAAGATTTTGTTAAATATACAGGTAAAAGCCAGTAAATTAGAATATTTTGAAAAACTTTACTAAATTACTGAAATACTGGTTTATTTCAGTAATTGCATTCAAAAGGTGTAACTTGTACATTATATTTATTCATTGCACACAGACTGATGCATTCAAATGTTTATTTCATTTAATTTTGATGATTTGAAGTGGCAACAAATGAAAATCCAAAATTCCGTGTGTCACAAAATTAGAATATTGTGTAAGGGTTAAATTTTGAAGACACGTGGTGCCACAAACTAATCAGCTGATTAACTCAAAACACCTGCAAGCGGGCTTTAAATGGTCTCTCAGTCCAGTTCTGAAGCCTACACAAACATGGGGAAGACTTCAGATTTGACAGCTGTCCAAAAGGCGACCATCGACACATTGCACAAGGAGGGAAAGACACAAAAGGTTATTGCTGAAGAGGCTGGCTGTTCTCAGAGCTCTGTGTCCAAACACAGTAATAGAGAGGTAAAGGGAAGGAAAACTGTGGTCAGAAAAAGTGTACAAGCGATAGGGATCACCGCGCCCTAGTCAAGATTGTGGAAAAAAAACCCATTCAAAAATGTGGGGGAGATTCACAAGGAGTGGACAGCTGCTGGAGTCAGTGCTTCAAGATCCACCACCAAGAGACGCTTGAAAGACATGGGTTTCAACTGCCGCATACCTCGTGTCAAGCCACCGTTGACCAAGAAACAGCGCGAAAAGCGCCTCACCTGGGCTAAGGAAAAAAAGAGCTGGACTGCTGCTGAGTGGTCCAAAGTCATGTTTTCTGACGAAAGCAAATTTTGCATTTCCTTTGGAAATTGAGGTCCCAGAGTCTGGAGGAAGACAGGAGAGGCACAGGATCCACGTAGCCTGAAGTCTAGTGTAAAGTTTCCACCATAAGTGATGGTTTGGGGTGCCATGTCATCTGCTGGTGTCGGTCCACTCTGTTTCCTGAGATCCAGGGTCAACGCAGCCGTCTACCAGCAAGTTTTAGAGCACTTCATGCTTCCTGCTGCTGACCTGCTCTATGGAGATGGAGATTTCAGGTTCCAACAGGACTTGGCGCCTGCACACAGTGCAAAATCTACCCATGCCTGGTTTACGGACCATGGTATTTCTGTTCTAAATTGGCCAGCCAACTCCCCTGACCTTAGCCCCATAGAAAATCTGTGGGGTATTGTGAAAAGGAAGATGCAGAATGCCAGACCCAACAATGCAGAAGAGTTGAAGGCCACTATCAGAGCAACCTGGGCTCTCATAACACCTGAGCAGTGCCAGAAACTCATCGACTCCATGCCACGCCGCATTAATGCAGTAATTGAGGCAAAAGGAGCTCCAACCAAGTATTGAGTATTGTACATGCTCATATTTTTCATTTTCATACTTTTCAGTTGGCCAACATTTCTAAAAAATCCCTTTTTTGTATTAGCCTTAAGTAATATTCTAATTTTGTGACACACGGAATTTTGGATTTTCATTTGTTGCCACTTCAAATCATCAAAATTAAATGAAATAAACATTTGAATGCATCAGTCTGTGTGCAATGAATAAATATAATGTACAAGTTACACCTTTTGAATGCAATTACTGAAATAAATCAAGTTTTTCAAAATATTCTAATTTACTGGCTTTTACCTGTATAGGAATACAAATCGATGAGTACTTTCAGTTAAACACCAACCAACCAACAGCATGCATCAGATGGGAGGCCTTTAAAGCGTTTATTAGAGGTCATATTATTAGCTTCACAGGCAATAAGTCCAAGGAAGCCAAGACTGAAAGGCAGCACCTAGAAAATAAAATAAAAAACATTCAGGAGAGAGTCTTTCAAACAAATGATACTGAGTTGAAAAAACAGCTGTTGATTCTTAGAGCAGAATATGACAAAATGTCTAGTCTCAGAGCTGCATCCAGTCTCTTAAGATTGAAAAAAATGTTTTACGAACAGGGGGACAAGGCTAGAAAACTTCTAGCTTGGCAGATTAAACATCTTGAAACAACAACTTCGATTACGTCAATTGAAACACAGGATAAAACCCTAATAGATCCAAGGGATATTAATAATGCTTTTAGAGACTATTACCAGAAATTATATGACTCTAAAGAAAAGCTAGACCAAGAGGAACTAGACAAGTTTTTGGGCAAACTACATATCCCCGTCATTGCAGAGGAGTGCAGAGTGGACTTAAATATAGAAATAAATAAAGAGGAACTAGCACAGGCCATTAATGGAATGAAATCTGATAAACAACCAGGACCCGATGGTATCCCCATCGACTTTTACAAAAAATTCATGGACAAATTGCTCTCTCCTCTTTTAGACATGTTCATGGAGTCATTTAAAAATGGTGCATTGCCTCCATTTTTAAATCAGGCTCTAATTATTCAGCTGCCAAAACCGGGTAAACCTCCTAATAAATGTGAAAATCTGAGACCCATCAGTCTACTTAACTCTGATCTCAAAATCATCTGTAAACTATTGGCATTAAGACTGCAAAGAATCTTACCAGATATTACAAATAAAGATCAAAATGGGTTTGTAGCAATATTAGAAGGGTCCTGAATATTATTTGGTCCAAAAAGAACGCTAATGACACAGCCCTTCTCTCAGTAGACGCGGAGAAAGCTTTTGATAGAATCGAATGGCCCTATCTTTTTAACATACTAGAAAGGTTGAATTGCGGGAGTAATTTTATTAAATGGGTTAAAATGTTATATAGTAACCCAAC
This sequence comes from Fundulus diaphanus, assembly GCA_037039145.1. Classification (NCBI taxonomy): domain Eukaryota; kingdom Metazoa; phylum Chordata; class Actinopteri; order Cyprinodontiformes; family Fundulidae; genus Fundulus; species Fundulus diaphanus. The sequence goes on from CM073132.1 coordinate 38,865,602, forward strand.
TGCAGAAACAGTATCAAACAAAATATTTTCAAGGGCGATTCAAATTAAGAAGGGTTGTCGCCAGGGATGCCCTCTCCCTTACTATTCACACTAGCGATCAAGCCTTTGGCATCAGTTATTTGTCTTCATCCACAAATCACTGGGATCACAGTGGGTCCCACAGAACACAAAATCTCTTTATTCGCTGCCGATATTATTTTATTTCTAACAGATCTGAAAAATTCAATTCTGGCGGTGATGAAAGTGATCCAGGAATTTGGGAGAATCTCAGGCTACAGAGTAAATAATACAAAATCATCTATTCTGGTATTAAATCCAGGCGAAAGGATTAATCCCATTAGTGAGATTAAGCAATTTAAAGTAGTGGAACATTTTATATATTTGGGTGTTCAGATTTTCCCAGAGCTGCAACAGGTGGTCAAATCCAATTACGAACTTCTAATGAAAACAATAGCTGCCTCAATTGACAACTGGACATCTCTACCCATATCTTTGTTGGGAAGAATAAATGTTCTGAAAATGAATATACTTCCAAAGCTATTATACCTCTTTCAAAGTATTCCCCTGCCGCCTCCTCCTGAACTATTCAACTGGCTGAAGAAAAGCATCTTAGGGTTTATATGGAATAACGGAAGATCCAGACTTCGCCTCTCGCTACTTTATTTACCATTTGATAGAGGGGGGTTAAAGTGCCCCAACTATAAATTATACTATTGGGCCAGTCAATTAAGGACTATTATGTTCTATTTTACAGATAAAGATAATCCTCATTGGGTAGAAATGGAGTCATCCTGAAGAACATGATACAAATTTGGCAGGATGTTAGAAAATACCTCAGGGAGACAAACAATATATCCCAATTTAGCCCAATATGGGGTAATCAGCTGTTTACTCCAGGCAGAGCAGATGGAACTTTTAAAATATGGGCACTACAAGGTTTAAAAAGTATTGGTGACCTTTACTCATCAAATTCTGATGTATTTTTGTCATTTGGAGAGCTACAAACCAAATTCATACTAGAAAAAAAGCATTACTTCAAATTTTTTCAAATAAGAAGCTTTGTTAAAGCAAATCACAACAGTCTTAATAAGCCCCCTCTTACGATACTTGAAAAGTTAATGACTCGGAATAAATCAAAGAAGGGCATAATTTCAGACTTTTATAAAGAGCTAATCTCTAACTCACCAGAGAACTCAAATAATAAGCTTATAAACTGGAATTTGGATTTATCAGCAAATACCAGTGAACAGGATTGGAAAAAGGCCTGCACTAAGGCTCAAACAATGTCCATAAACAGCCGCCTTAGAATTCTACAATTTAAATGGCTAATGCGTATATATGTTACGCCTGTGCAATTAAATAAATACAATAATAACACCCGAGATCTTTGTGTGAAATGTAAATCTAAAGGGACCCTAATACATTGCATGTGGGAATGCAAACATATCAAAGCATTTTGGACAGAGGTAAAAAATATAATTGAAAAAATTCTTAAAACAAGTTTCACTGGATCCTAAATTGTTCCTGTTAGCTCTATACCCTGGGAATCATGACTTTAGTAAATCAAAGCGTACTTTTATAGATATAAGCTTGTTGGCTGCAAAAAAAATGTATAGCTTTGGCTTGGAAAAATGTCAGTAGACTTAGTAATGGTTAAACAGATGCTGTCTAACTTGCCATTAGAAAGAATAACATATATTAGGAAATCCAAACGGTATCTTTTTGAGAGGATTTGGGGACCTTTTATTAATTTTGCTAAGAACTTAGACCTGACTGCAGATTTGATTGAGTTCTGATTTATTGGAACCTGCGGTGTACCATGTTGTATAGATGTGTATATCCATATCCGACGAATTTGTAATTTGTTCGAATTCCCCCGTTCTTGAGAAGCTATATGTGTTATAATTTTTTTTCTTGTTTTTTTATTTCTCCGTCTTGAGTAAAATAATAACTGTCATGCAATAATTACAAAGTAAACTTGTTTTGATAATTACATGTTTGTATTTTCAAAATGAAAAATCTCAATAAAATGTATATTGGTAAAAAAACTGCTGCTATTGATGCTTGATGGTTGCAAGTACCCACACTGTGCTGCGGCTGTCTAACAGTGATCCTTTATCATTCTTCTTGCTATATAAATATTAACAAATATCCATTGTACTGAATGTGGTGTTCTATTAAATTACCAGTTTTGAAGAGGGGACAAAATAAACACATCTTTGTGGCATCCAATAGTTATGTGTCCAAAGAATAGGCCTCGTAGATTACTGAAGACATGTTTGAAGGCACACTGTGTAAGAAAAAGTAAATATTACTTATAAAAGTGTCTCAGTCACATTTATTTTATAGAAACCATTTGGAGACATCAGTGTTTTATTGATTTAGTTAAAAAAAACAACTTTTGTTCTGAAGTTTAACTTTTATGCTGGTCTTTATCAGAAGTACTAGTTATGTACTGTATGTGGGACGCTGTCTAATCTAGATCGAGAAGTTAGATATCAGCTTTGCATAGAACGTTTCAGAAAAATAAAAACAGTTCAATTAGACCTATAATAGCAGTTTTCTTTCTGTACATTCACTTTAAGGTTTTGTTGATCAACAGAATATTTTAACATGTGAAGAATCAGCTTTTGGGCTTCCCTGTAAGTGAGTTTACTTTTTTAAAGAACAATGCAATCACAAAACAATGATACCCCTGCCTGATTCCAGGCAAAAAACAAAACAAGGGAACCAGCGGTGAACCACTGGTAAGCCCATGTTTCTTTTTTAAATTCAAATTCCTCCTGGTCTAAAAATACATCATGCTTTTACTGCACGTTCTGAATGAAGTGTTATTGTACTTTTTATGACACAATGTAATCGGTAGGAAACTTGCTTTTCTCTGTGTGAGAAGATGGATATGTAGTATGAGAGTGTGTGAAAAGTGTGAATTGCCTGAGTCTCACCCTCAGTGCTCGAGATGAGAGCCCTGCAGTTTCTCCACTCTGCAGAGAGGATTGACTCTTTTAATATTTACAAAACAAAACTAGAAATCTCTGTCATCTGCTTACTTGGGTAGGCAACTCATTTTGGAAGGGCTCCCCCTTGTAAGACTGGAAATACAAAGTTATGCACAACAAAATTACAGTAAAAAAAGTTTCTGATTGTATTGAGTAAGTATGTTTTCTCTGGGTAATGTGGTTTGTTCTGATGTTCAAAAATCTGTCTGCTTGGTTACTCTGTAACCCCAAATATTCTCAATTGATTTGGTGTGTGCTGCGTTGTTGTTTTTGCTTGTCTCTTTATTTCTGTTGGTCCTGTAATGGAGAAGCTTGCATGATAAGTCCTGAGATGGAGTGTAACTTTCCTCCAAACATGCAACAGGATAAACACTAAGGTACTACAGAGGCATATGATTTCCACGAGACAATATACCCTTAAAAATTTAAATCAATTTAAATGAGAGCTTATGGGTTTTGTCACTTTAACTCTATGCCATTTGCTTGCTGGCCGGATTGTAACCTTGAAATGGATGTTGTGTTACAACACGGTGTAACGCATGAAGGTCATGGCTGCCGTGGACATATTTGAGCACAGAAATGCTAATTAAAAGATGTATTTATTAATGACATTAATGACATTTGGAAATATTTTGTTACGCTGAGGATGATTGTACCCCCATCCCACTATTGTGTTTCTGCATACTGCTTCCATCGAGTATGCAGCGTTATGAACGTGTCTCACCATTGTTTAACTACATTTCTGTACTTTAGCATACTTATTTTGTCTCCTGCTAAACCAGTATTGCTGTCAGTAGGAATTATGGCCAGATAACACTTGCAGTGGTATGATGCTTAATTTCCAGATAATGGGTGAGGGAGCTGATTTTCCTGCTGCACTGATGCCGATTATCAAATATGTTATCAGTTGAACAGAAATAACTGGGCATCTGTCGCTATGGTATCTGTGTAGAACAGTTGTCTGATTAAAAAAAGATGTGCCTAATAATCCAGGAAGGCATTTTAGTAACTGAGCTTTGACAATCTACTGATGTGATGAGTCCAACTTCCTCTCGCCCCTTCTCTGCTCATCAGTTTTATGAAAGCAATGGATCATTTTCCAGAGTGTGAGAAAGTAGTGGTTTATTTTTCAATTGGAGTTCAATAACTATTTCTTAGACTTTAAGGTGCATTCTAATCGAACACCAATGCGGCAGGCCAAACGACATATTGTCATATCTCTAGCAACGCTAGGCAAGGTCATAGAGGCAATTCTTGTGACGAGTTTGGCAATTAAAGCAAAGTCAGAGCAGCACGACAGCTGCGATTGATGCAAAGAAACAGTTTTTAGAGTTGAAAAAGCTGAACTTTTGTGCCTTGTTGTGCCACTACGACCAATCAGGGACTGGGTGTGTCTGTGACGTGGGGTGAAGGACTGTAGCAGAGATGAAGTAATTTTCATTCAGCATGGAAGCTGATTGTGGCAGTCTGCGATAGGCCTGAGTTGTACGACTCAACCAATTCGTACTACTGAGACAAATCCAAAATGGACCAAGCCTGGAGAAAAGTGAGTGAGGAGGCTGGAGTGGCAGTTACTGTAAGTGAAAGCATCACTAGAACAGCCAGCGATAATGTCAAGTGAGCAACAGCAAGCAAAAGTGATAAGATTGTGGAACAATTCGCGTTCGATGTGAGCCTACCCTTAAGAGTACAATTTTTAAAGAGAATATAAGAAATAATTGTTAACGACTTTGACTTAAAGTCTAACTGTATTTGAGACAGTTTTTAATGCACTTTAGACATACAAATCTGCATTTATCACAATTCATCTCAGCTTTATGAGTAGGGTGCTGTAGACCAGAATGCATAGATGACAACAAAAAATATATTTTACAAAATCTGATTATTTTAGTTTGTGATTCTGTAGGCGGCGCTGTCTGCGCTGCCTGTTCTCTTCTTTTTTTCCCTCACAGGTGACTGTAGTTGACAGGCTCGCTTCCCCGAGCACTGAAGACAGATTCCTGAATCCCCGCTGCTCAGATTTTGCTCTGACATTCCCCTCGAGCCCCCCTGGTATTACCAAGCTGGACAATAGTTTCCCTTCCCTGGATTCACCCTGGTTCCTTCGGCTACTCTCTGTTCCCTGCTACCTGCTGTGGTGCTGCTCGGGCTCCCCGCCTCTGTTCCACCTGCCAGCTCACCTGTCACTCTGTCACCTAGTTCCTCCAAGAGTAAGAGTTCTACTGAATTCGTTCTTCCACTCCACTCCCCCCGGATAGGTTACCCATACCTGGTGGTAAGCATAGCTACACACAGCTTATTTCCCACACTTGCCCTCATTAATCTGTTCCTTTCTTCTCCCGCAGTGTTTTGATCCCGCCGTCTCGATCACTGTTAGCTGCTCTCTCAGAGAGCACAATATTTGTGTACCTTTGAGCCTTAAATAAACATCTTTAACCAGCTGTCTCTCTGTGTGGTGTGGAGGCTGCAGTGCCTCCGACTGGAAGAACGTGAGGAGAGTGGTGAGGACAGCAGAAGGGATCATCGGGGCTCCTCTTCCCTCCATAAAAGACATTTCATCGCAGCGCTGTGTGTCTCGAGCCCGTAACATCATCAGGGACCCCTCACACCCCCACCATAGACTATTCTCCCTGCTGCCCTCTGGAAAGAGGTTCCGCAGCATCCGCTGCAGGTCCACTAGGTTCTGCAAAAGCTTTTTCCCTGCTGCCATCAGACTGTTGAACTGCTGAACTGCTGAAGTATAAAAACGTACTGTGTACCACACTCGACTCGCTGATTTGCACATTTGCACACTTGCACATTGTATTGTATCCTGCAAAATTGCTGCTGCACCTTACCGGGAAACGTACTGCAAAACTGTGTACAATGCAACTGTCTACTTTTAAATCACTGCTGCACCTTACTGCATATTTGTTTACATTTGTTTTACACTGTTTACATTTCAACTGCCTACTGTTCACTGCTGCACTTTATCCGGAAGTCAATTGAAACTTATCCTGTAAGTGACTGCGATTTATCACTGCACTTTATCCTGTACTGTAATTCACCGCAAGGTATCCTGTAGAGTTACTGCAATCTTTCTGAGCTGTGTGAAAACGAAATTTCGTTCTGTATGCACTCTGTGTATACAAAATGACAATAAAGAAAGTCTAAAGTCTAAAGTCTAACTGCTTGTTGTCTCCCGACTGTGTTCTGCATGTGGGCCAAACACCTAAAAACATGACAGTGATAAGTCATATTTGTGATATTCCAGTTTTAACTTGATTGCACAATGGTAGTATTTGAGCTATTCCAGTCTCTATTTGTAAAAAAAAAAAACCTAACGAGGCCAAATCTGTTTTTAATTGCAAAGTGTGGTGCTCCTCCTTTAACAAAATACTGTATACTGTGTGTCAGGTATGTTTTGTATTGGGCAGCAGGGAGAAGAGAGCATTGCAACTGGCAGTCTCCTCCTTTTCAAAGGTTGAAATTGTTTCACGGACAATGAGCCACCTGCTTTATGACCAAGAGCCAGGAGAGGAGATAAAACAACTGCTGTTATTTGGCTTGGAGTCAGCTTGTAGTTCAGAAGTGTATGTGGAATAATCTTCTTTCCAGTCTCTGGGGAACTCTCATGCTGAAAGAGATGGTTTGCAGAGGAGTGTTGATGAGGCAGTAGCTAGACTATGTTGAAGAACTGGAGTCTTGTGTGTGTGTGTTATACTTGCAGCTAAGCGATAACATGTTTTGCTCATTTTACTAGTAAAGTGAGGACCTTTGTCAGTCCTCACTTTTATTCTGGGCTAGAGGTTAGGCTTAGCATGATGGTGTCAATTCAGTTTAGGTTAGGGTTAGGGCATAGAAAGGCTTGAAAATGAATGGAAGACAAGCCACGGTCCTCACCATGTACATTAAACAAGGATGTGTGTGTGTGTGTGTGTGTGCTTTCGTTTATCTATCCTGGTGGGGACATTGGCATGAATACACACCAACACCATGGGGACCAAAACCATGGTCCCCACGGTGCGAACCACTCCAGTGAATAGAAAATGACTTTCTAATATGGCTGGTGAAGTTTCCTGAGAAGTCCCCAGCAGGCTGTTTTTTGTGACTTTGTGTTTGCTCTATAGCAACCCCAGAGGTCAACCCTGGTATAGCAGTGTGTACACAAAGTCCCCAGCAGGCTCATTTTCTGAAATTGTGTGTGTGCTCTAGAGCGCTACCAAAGGCAAAACCTGGTATTACAGTGTGTGAACTAAGTCCCCACCAGTACTGTTTTTTTCATACAGGCCCCACCAGCACTTTTTATGCGACTGAATGCCATTTTTGTCATTAGAATGTGTTTATTATCCTCATACACTTTTTGTTACCTGATTATTACATTTTGGGTCTCATATCTCATGAGAATTTAATAGAGTTCACATTGTTTTTTTATTTGTTGAATTTTGTATGCTCAATACAGTTCTCTTTTCTTTGTGCAGAGTTTGTGAGGTATTGGGTGGTGGGTTTAGCCCCTAAAAGTTTAACATTTGTGCATTTAGATAATTATAGATCTTGTGGTTATCTTAATTTAATCATTTTGTGCTGTTTTTCAGTTGTGAAACGCAGTTGTGAAACAGTGAACGCACCACCAGTCAGCGCTGACTTGTTCAGTGAACTTACGCTCACTTGCGTACTGTACACAGAGAGAACTGCCACTCAGGGCAAAGGACTTGATTCAAGTTTTGTAACTGTAGCCTACTGCTAAAATTAGTGCTGTGTCAACTTGCCAACATCCATGTAACGTGTTCAGTGAGTGTACAGAGCTGAGGACTCCCGTGCAATACATGTATACCACTCAAAGTAGCACTGTGTCTCCCGCCAGTGACCATATACTATGGTCCATGAATGCACCGTCCTTCAGTACTCACGGTGAGCTTGTTAAAGAGTGAATGTGAACCTCAATCAGGGCTGAATCATGAAATGAATGACGAAACATTTTGCTGTTTACCAGTTCAGGGAGTTAGAGAATTATGCACTATGCAGTCAGGGCTCCTGCTAAGCACTGAATGAGCCGGTGAATGCAGTTTTTGAATGAATCTTTTTAATGAACGGATTCTAGTGATTCAGTACAGTCAAAAGAACTGTTGAATGGGATAAACACTTCTTTTGACTGTACTAGTAAGCACTAGTGAAGTGGTTCAAAAGAAATTACTCAGTTGTGGCAGAAACATAACTATGACCTGTTCAACTGTGTTAAAAGTAAACATATATGCGAGTACTCTCATGTATAAATGTAGGTTGCCAGACTCTGCAAAAAGCATAATTTTTTGCAACACACTTAAATACATCAGCTACATCCACATACTAAGCTACTCAAATTATGTTTCACTGTACTGTAACCAAGTATCAATTTGTCCCTCTTTCAATAACAAGAAACAAAGATGAAATCAGATTCAAATGTAATCAGCAGGAATTTATTCTGGGTCTGGCAGTAATGGCCTACCTAAGGCCAATAAAATAAAAGATTTTATGGACTGGAACATACCTTCCCTTTAAATCAGTGTCTGTTTGTTTAACTCAAAATATGTTATTTCATTGTAGTGACACAAGCACTAAAAAAATAAAAATAAAATAATAAAATAGACTTATTCCAGCAACACAAATAGATGCCAACAATATAAATGAAATATAACAACTCAAAATCTTGTGTAATGTCTGTTTTCAATCAGTCTCTTTTCAGTGTTTATCAAAAGTAAATCAATCCTTTTGATGAACAGTCAATCCTCATCACAAATTGTGGTTTTAATCTAAGGGTATGAGTTAGATTGTGAGTTGACAGTGTATGAGCATATCTGCAATTCAGTTGTTAAAAGTTTTCATTCTGTATGATAAAAACTAACATATTTTTTTAGCTTTTTTCTGATATTGTACATTAGGCTTCTTTATGTAGTGTTGTCGGTTGTGCATTCTTTTAATGGGGTTTTCATGAGCCCTTTTTGGTTTTTAAGGAGGTTTTTTTTGAATAATCAGAGCCGCAATTTGGTATTTCTTAGTCCAGGAGAATTAAATAAAGTGCCAGCAAAGGAAACAAAATTTGCATACCCCCCAAAAAATACTATAGAGCTCGATAGAAAGAAAATGTTTTCCTGTCCTGGGACACAGCGGTCTCTGCCTGGCTCTGGTCCACCCACACTAGCAGGAAAACAGTGTAAGAAGTGGTGACTTGATGTGAAAGATGGCTAGTAGAGACTGGCTACAGCTTGGCCATGTCTTCTCCCCTCTCAGCATTATCCTAGTGCTAACCCATGAACTTTCCTGCTCTGAGGTCGCTGCTCTGCAGACGTAAAGCAGAGCTTACTGTTGTGACTCTTAAAGAGTGTGGCTATTGACACTGAATAACAGACTTGCTAGATAACCACTGGGTTCCAGTACCAGCACAGCAGCCAGAGATCCCTGTAGTGGAAAACGGCTAGCATTTATCTTTTATCAGTATGTCATTGTCAGTGTTAGCGGCTAACAGCTAGCAGCTAACAGCTAACATCAGCACTTTTCTGTTAACAAATTAAGCATCCTTACACAGTCAGAGAACGTAGGCCCCTCTGTCATGCTCACACAGTATTATCAAAGCTAATTTAGCTGTCTCCAAACTCTTTTCACTGTCTTCCTGAGTTCTAAGCTTATCAATTGCTGTTGTTTCTTATTATCACAGTGTTGACGGAGAGCACGGTTCATTGCAGTTGATTTGCAGATACATTTTCAATAATTATTTAATTATTTCCACAGTGCTATAAGGTTTGGGTTAGGTTATGATTAGGTTATCAGCTGTAATGGAACAACCCACTAGTGTTCTGCACAAATACTACTGCATAGGGAACAATAAGTGGACTTTTCCTGTTTAATTTTAAAATGGGCCATCTCTATACTTGCTGTAGCTGTAGCTTACACATGTGCATAACTGAAGCCATTTTGTATGTGTTAGAGCAGCAATGCAGCAGCACGACAGAGACAAAATGTGAGGTCTTAAATTTGTTAAAACTTTTAATCTAAGGGTATGAGTTAGATTGTGAGTTGACAGTGTATGAGCATATCTGCAATTCAGTTGTTAAAAGTCTTCATTCTGTATGATAAAAACTGTAACATATTTTTTTAGCTTTTGTAATAGGTAAGTCAAATGCTGATATTGTACATTAGGTTTCTTTATGTAGTGTTGTCTGTTGTGCATTCTTTTAATGGGGTTTTCATGAGCCCTTTTTGGTTTTTAAGGAGTTTTTTTTGAATAGTCAGAGCCTCCAAGAGCCTGTGCCCCTCATAGTGCTCTTTTTAAAGCGCTGCATTTGAACCCAACCCTAACAAACATTCTTCAGGCCTTCCTCCAAACATATGCCCGAGGTTGTCAGCAGTATTGTCTGAGGGTTACTCATTTTTGTCACTATTACCACTAAAAACAAACAAACAAATTAACAAAAAGCTTCACATTATATACTGGGCCTCCAAAGTGCTCTCTGAAACTAGGCCAGGAATGGCTTGTGTCCATGAAATGGGAAAATACTTTTAATTATAGGTTACTATTAATTTAGTCAACAACTTGAGGATACTAGGTATTTGATATATTCAATCTACTGAATATATCAAATATCTAGTACAGCCAAAGTAGTAATTACACTGCATCTAGATTATTTAGGTCAATAAAAAGTAAAGGTTTAGAAAGTACAGTATTTCCCTCTGAAATGTAGTGGATTGTAAGTTTAAAGTTGCATAAAATAGAAATACTAGTAAAGTGGGCTAAAGTACTTAGTGTCCACCACTAGTATAGTTAAACTTTGGTTAAGGAGAGAGACTTTAATGTTAATATTTTCTAGTTTGCAGTTTAGTGTTAAATATAAAACATTAGTTATTTGCAGCACTAGTCTGTAAAGCTCCCCTGTGAGCTGAGAAGTGGAGAAATATTGTGTGGTCCTCTGCCGAGCCTCAGTTAATGGCCCATCAGCTTCAAAGGGGCCGCCCTCTGCAGAGCAACGCCCTGCCAGCTGCAGCTCTGCAGATGCACGGTGCGCCCCTCCCCCCCTCCCGCTCCCGCCCCCTCCCTCCCGCTCTCCCCTCCACACGGCGCGACGGGACCGCAGCAGCAGCAGAGAGTTACAGGAGTTTCAAGAAGCGGGAGCTGTCTGACTCGACACCAGCAGCTGGTAAGTTTTAAATTCTCTTATTTTTGATTTAATCTGGCATGATTTTTAAACGATAGGTTACGATTAACAGTGATATTACTCGATAAGTTATGATAAACAGTGATATTTCTCTTAACAGAGTAGTTAGCATAAGCCAGTTAGCGTTAGCTAACCCTGCTAACACACTGGTGTTGCAGGCTGGTGTTGCTGTCGGCTAATACGGTAAACTCAGGGTTTCCCGCAGCGCTATCTTGGCGAGGCGGCCGCCTCGCCAACATTCCCAAAAAAAAAAAAAAAAGTGACGTTAACACGCGGTTTGTTGTTGTTGCTTTCGCGCATGCGTGAATGGCAGGGAAAAAACACATGGATACCCCCCGCTCCGCGAGTCGGTCCGCGGACAACGTGTCGTCGTCTCTCTCTCCCCCCCCCCCCGCTCCGCGATTCGGTCCGCGGGCAACGTGTCGTCCAACAACCCCCCCCCCGCTCCGCGAGTCGGTCCCCCCCCCCCGCCCGCTCCGCGAGTCGGTCCACGGGCAACGTGTCGTCCAACAACCCCCCGCCTCGCATAACCAAATTCCTGCGGGAAACACTGGGTAAACTACAGGTATTTTATCGGACTGTACCTCTTAAATATAGCCTCCTTTCCTAAGGCCTCTGTTTACAAGCAACAACCTAATTTCCAATGTAATTATTCATGTAATTATTTTTTTGGGACTTGCTCCAGTTTGCACCATTTATTCAGGGCTGTAACGTTACAGTGCGACAGTTTTGACTGCATATGCTATTAAAAATTATTCTATGCAAACTAAAATGGGAGTTTTGCAGCGAGCTCTGTCTCTCTCCTCTGCTCTGTCTGTGGAAGGTGAGGCTGAGCTCCACACATACAACAGGCCGACAGGATGAAACAGACTTTAGGTTTCACGTTATCAAGTCGAGTAGAGCTCCTTGCTGTCATTGGCAACAAAATCTGTCATTGAGATGAAGTTTTTCAAACAATACAGAGCTTATTATACTGATAATGAACTGTTATGAACAGACTCAAAGCAGACATTTACTGTATGTAGCAATTGAGTCTAATTAGCTAAATATATTAAAATAAGTTTTTTTATGAGGCTGACTGCAGCCTGCACCTCCTCTAAAAGCAGCAGTGAGTCTGAGCAGCAGCAAGAGAGGATGCATTTTACCACAGAGCTGTTAACCAGTTTAAAGACCTGTAGCTTTTTTAAACAGTAGTTTGTGTTTGTTATGCTTACTCATGTAAAATTTTAGCAGTGGCATTATCAGCTGCAGCACTGTGCCACTTTTGAAAGCATATAGAGTAAACACTAAAAGATCACACAGGACAAATTATTCTTCAAAAGTCTTGTGCTGTTCCCAAGTGTTGATTCTGTTATGTTATATGTTATATATAAGTTTCTCCTTGTCTCATCTCCTTGCCTCCTTTCCTCTTCCACTCTTTCATCTAGATAGGAGCTTTGAACCACCAAAAGTCTCAGCAGCTCAAGGTGGATTTACCCCCAGAGGAGACGACCACTACCACCATTAACATAAACCAGCTGATAGACATGGACCTGCTCATTTCGAAGAATAAGAAGCGTGAGGTGAGATGGAGGCCTGCAAATATTCCAATACCTACAAGTCATATTTTAAATAGCAATTTAATACTCTTTAAACAGTAATATAACAAAAACATAAATGCTATTATCCAACAAATGTAGGCTATTATATTTATTAAAAATATTCAGCAGAATGAACTCGTCACAAACTTTACGACCTTAGTTAGCATACAACAATAAAATATAACAAATAGCCTTGTTTTATTCAAGGTTTAAAAGAATGAATCTGAAGATTTTTTTGAAATGCTCCTATTATGCAGTAGTTCCCTCTGTCCTTGCACCGCCACTGCAGCTTTAATGTGAGCGGATGGATCTTCTGTTTAAGCTAATTACATCTCAGAAAACTACAATTTCTTTGCACAAACAACTTCAGATGGCTATTCAAAGTTACACTGATGGGTTTGTTTACTTCAAAGAAGCAGACATGCTTATTAAAAGTAGCAATCACGTTTCAGTCACATGGCTGACCACTGTATTCAAAGTCATCTTCCATATCATATAAATATTCAGCCATTATTGAGAAAATACTTACCAGTATGCTACAAAAACATTGTGCCTCTGAGTTCATATTACATGGTTGAATTAAGGTACAGGAGCGCTTCAGACTAACTGTAAATGTACTGAGCTTCAGATTAACTCTAAATGCACTGAGCTTCAGACTAGCTGTAAATACACTGAGTTTCAGACTAACTGTAAATGCACTAATCTTCAGACTAACTGTTAATACACTGAGTTTCAGACTAACTGTAAATGCACTGATCTTCAGACTAACTGTAAATGCACTGGTCTTCAGATTAACTGTAAATGCACTGAGCTTCAGACTAACTGATAATACACTGAGCTTCAGACTAATTGTAAATGCACTGAGCTTTAGACTAACTGTAAATGCACTCTTCTTCAGATTAACTGTAAATGCACTGAGCTTCAGACTAACTGTAAATGCACTGAGCTTCAGACTAACTTGTTTGATGTAAACAAACCCATCAGTGTAAGTCTGAATAACCATCTGAAGTTTTCTGTGAAAAAAATTGCAGTTTTTTGAGATGTAAATAGCCTAAACAGCCATGAAATGAAGAGGCACTTCATTCTAAAAATAATATACGGTAGCCATGTAGTAAACAGCTTTCAGCTGCAGGTCAGTGCGTCTTTCTTGGACCAGGTAGCTTAATCACAGTGCTGTTTCATCGCACTTTCCTGCTGTGTCAAATGTGTGGTCAGATTGATAGATCGTTTGGTAAAACCTTTAGTCCTACCTGCCATCTCACAAATACTGCAGAACGTTTTGTCTATTCCGTCTACACTTTCATGACTTAACCATTTTAATTTCTCCTGCCATTCTGGTTTAAAACATTGTGTTTGGATAGGCTGCTGTCCCATTCTCTGTTTATTGAGGAGCAGAAGAGCTTGACGTTTTTATGTGGTGTTACTGGCCTCAACGGCCGTTGATATTTTCATTGGCCTGTCAATTACATTTGATGGCCAAAATATTATGGCTGACCTAAAGTCTGAGCATGAGACATTTTTCAGGCATGTCAGGACTGACTGGTATTTTGCATGTGCTGACCTCATTTGCAGGGCCAAACCCTCCCTGAAAAGTCAAAAGATCAGGAGGATGGAGAGGAGACAGATGAGCCAGAGGAGGTAAGTGCAGGGGATGTTGCACATAAAGAGTGATGCCACAGATGCAAGCAGGTTAGAATTAGCAGGTTAAAAGCAGGTTACTCAAATTGGGGGAGAGAGAAAGAGAGAGAAAACATATATGGTTGTGAACACTAATCAGGGCTGTACGCTTACTTTTTTAGGTTGTACTGCTGGAGCTAGCACGTTAAAAAATGTAGTAGCGCACCCGGTTGGATAGTTAAACATGTTTTATTAGTGAAATTCATTTGATATTGATCAGAAATTATGTGAATGCTTATGTTCATGTGATATTTCAGATTTTCTTTTTTAATTCATTTGCAAAAAAAATCTAAAATTCTGGGTTTGGGTTGTCCTCGCGAGGTACTGAGTGGTGATTCCTGAGGAAACTTTTTTTTTTTTTACTTTGACACAAAGCTTCAACATGAGAAATACTAAAAAATTGAGGGTCTGAATACTTTCATGACCCACTGTATATATTAGACTTTTTGGTTGTTACACAGCTGGTTCTCCGTTTCTTACCTATTATACTTTATTTTCTTTGTAACAGTGAAAGCTCAATTTTTATTAATAGTTGTTATTGTATTTATAAGCTGTAGATCTATTTTAACACAAAATAAAAATGGATTATTCTGTAATTGGAAATTGTATTTGAGACTATGTTTTTGGTAACTCTTTCAGGAAATGGACCAGTGCCCTTCAGACCCAGATGTTCCTCCACTGAAGAGAACTGAGAGTGTCTTTGTAAGTTTGCAGACAAACCAGTGTGTATTTTGAAATCAGTTGTGATGACAAAATTACGAACTATATTATTGTTGATGGGAAAGGCGTAATTGGAAAATTTAAGTGGGAAGTATTTAAACTTACTAATTGAGTCCCATCTGACTTTGACTTTTCTAGCTTACAAAGAAAATGCTTGGGATCTCTGAATATAAATCAATGACAAGCAGTGAAAAAAGTGAGGATGAGTATGTGCCTAGTTCTACACCAGAATCAGAAGTATCTGAGAAAGAACTCAAACTGCTCAAGTCTCCAACAAACTACAGTTCATCAAACTCGGATGTTCGACGCTTGAACAAAGGTCGTGTGAAGCCTGTGAAATGCAGACAGAGCACATCTTCCTCTTTCCAATCCATGGCAGATTGTGAGTTATCCGAATCCTCCAGTGACACGGATGTAAAAGTCTTGAGGCTAAAAAAGAAAAAAAATGGTGGTCGAGTCTACGATAAGAGGCAGTACTGTCTGTACTGTTTTAAACCATATGCCAAAATTGCACGGCACTTGGAAAAGAAACACAGCAACTTGGAGGAGGTAGCACGAGCATTCAGTTATCCAGGTTTGGATTTTGGTTTGTTCTGATAAAGATCCTTTTCTTTTATGTGCTGTTTTGGCGAATTTCAGCGGCCGTGATAAACGATGCCAGGCAGTCGGGCTTTGACGAGTTGTTTCCGTGTTTACATCTGAACCGCGATTATAAAACCTGATTCCAGCCCATTTCGTTTAATCTCCTAAAATGTTTTATTATTATATAGCCGAATTGAAACAGAAGCTTGCGCTGTATTTCATGTTAAAATCATCACTTTGTGAATCCACATGTGAACTTGTCGTTGTGTCTCCATTGCACTCTCTGTAGCTTAGCCGAAGCTAAGTCAACGAACTACGTCATCGTACCACGTGACCCAGATGTGGATTTTCCGCCTAGCGGTTGCCAAGGGGCACTTTTGAGTTAAAAAAAAATATCTTTACCAGCGCAATCCCGATCTTAATGCCCCATTTTCTGGAAATAAGTTTTTCCGAGTTGGTCGATTTTAGAATCAAGAAGTACTTTAAGTAAATTTTGTCCAGCTATTTGGAGGGGCGGCGCCTCAGCACCCCGCATTAACCGGTCGCCACCGGTCAGATGTTTGCAACAAACTCAACTGAATGGTTTCTCTCCTTTAGGATCTCGCCACAGACCGTCGTTCTAATGAACTCTCCTCCAGATTAAAAATAAACTAAAATAAGGCATTATTTTATCACAGTGCTTACAGACAGGAAAAACTGTTGACAATTTACGATTTACGATAATTGACAATTTATTTTTCTTATAGAATTTGCAATAATAGGCTTATAAGGATTGAACAACTCATGCTGCCTTTTTTATGTTCACTTACTGTTTGCATCAAAATTAGGGATAAGAATTGAGAACCAGTTCCAGTTGAAAACTGGCTCAATCCATCAACAGTGGCAGTGCAGCCTCTGGACTGTCTATAGTGCACACACACACACATCTATAGTAATCACCCCTACGAACCTTTATTTCATCTTATTTTATTTTTCATAGATTCATCAAGAAAGAAGAGGAAGATGTGGAGCAAAGCAGAAGTCCACGCTGTGGAACAAAAGCTAATGCACAACATTAAGACTGGCAAGGTTCCTGGGAAAGCACAGTGTCTTGAATGTATCCATGCATTCCCAGATGCACTGAAAGGTAGGACCTGGGATGCTGTGAAATACTATGTGAAAAACCGCATAGACACCTGGAAGCGGCGGTCTACGAGGTAACTGCCAGCTCTTGTTTTGTGTTTGAAAGAGCAACTGTTAATGCAGCTCTCACCATTTGATCTGTTGATTAGCTGAACCTCAGAGGTCAGCTTTTGAAGTTCTGCTGTTAGAGTGCAGTGATCTGCTCAGATTGCACTTTATTTTATGCAATTTATTTCATACATAACAGAACTTTTTTGTACTGTTATGCTTCTTCAATTCATGGATTAGCAAATGTTTTATAAAGTTTGTTTAACCCTCACATATTGCTCATATTCTGAGTCATAATTACTCTACACCAGGGCTTCTCAATTCCAGTCCTCGCACCCCCCTGCCCTGCATGTTTTAGATGTGTCCCTCCTTCACCACACCTGATTTAAATGATCAGCTCGGCATCAAGCTCTGCAGAGGCCTGATAACGAGACACTCATTTGAATCAGGTGTGGTGGAGGAGGGACACATCTAAAACATGCAGGGCAGGGGGGTGGGAGGACTGGAATTGAATTCATTCAAATATTGAAAATATTTTACATTAATGGGTTCCAATTGTAGCAGTTACTGATCTTTACATTAATTATTAACATTTCTGTATATCAGTAATGTTGCCTGCTGTTAAAAATAAATGACAGACTTTTCATTCAACATTTGTGTAGCTTGTTTGTATCACTCAGCCTATGGTGTTTTTACACTGGGTAGTTTAATTGTGTGTACTGTTAGTAGCTACTACAGTTTTGCAAAATTGAACAAAGTAAGCAAAGACTGTTTTTGTAACCTCATGTTCCTTTCCCACAGTAAATAACATCATACTTTGCTAACAGCTCAATTATGGCAAGAAAATTTCCATTGTCTGGCTCATCTAGTGTATTTGCGCTGCCTCTGAATGGCATATTCCTGAAGGCTAAGAAGAGTGTTACATCCAGCAGCCGCTTCAGTAGTGCTTTGTTTTTTTTATTTTTGTCTCCATCAATTTTTGTTGTAGGCTGTCAATTCCAGAAGTATGTAGGAGAGAATGTTGTAGGTTGTAGGTTCTCTCACTCACTTACTCACTCACTCACTCTGGGCCCGGGACAACAGACCGTTTTGTCCCCCCCTATGGGCGGCACCTGGTACCAACCCACTTCTTAAGTCCCCATTGTGTTAGTAAATTTCATATGCAATAAGTGAAAAATTTAAAATGTGAAATCTTAACATTTTAAGCGATATATGAAAATCTAAAATCAAAAAAAAATTTTGGGACTTGGAACTATGTCTGTATCTCATTTAGAAAGGGTGGTCCCCACCGGACACCTTTTTGTCCACTGTCCCCACCGGGGCACATAAACGTGTGTGTGTGTGTGTGTGTGTGTGTGTGTGTGTGTGTGTGTGTGTGTGTGTGTGTGTGTGTGTGTGTGTGTGTGTGTGTGTGTGTGTGTGTGTGCGCGCGCACCCGCGCGCGCAAATACGGCAGAGGAAGGATAAACCCTGCATGGTTCATATCAAATCAGTGTGAAGGATTCCTGTGTTTGGTGGTGTTTAAATTTGTATTTCGGCTTGACTAAACAAACACTGCTCCATGATATGTCAGTATCATGCTTTGACACGTTCTGTGATTCAGAGCAGAACCACAAAAAGAGTCGATAAGCACAACTTGTATCAGTGATATACACAGTGGAGCAAAACTACTATCAATACAGTGTTCCACTTTCTGTTGTATGGATTTTATTGGTATAATAAACATTTTAATGTGAAAGATAAAAAGCCTTTTTAATGAAGAATCCTGCAACTCTTGTTGTGCCATGTACAGTGCCTCACAAAAAGTTCAAGCTTATTTTATTTACATATTGGCATACTATAACTACTAATTTAGTATACTTTATTGGGATTTATGTTATAAACTAAAACACAGTTTTACATATTTCTAAAGGAGAATGAAAATGATGTAGGGTTGTCAAAATCTGTTGCAAATTAAATTCTCTGTATGGCGAGGACTGTGACACTAATCCACAAAAGTAGGAACTAAAATGAGACCCATAAGAAAAAAATCAAAACAGGCAAAAACAGAAACCCCAAAATTCAAACAACTAAGAATAACAAGCATAAGGGAACTAACTAAACCCAGCACAATACTGGGAAACATAACAGCAAAGAAATAGTCAAAATAAATACACAAAAGAAAACCAAAATACAAACACCTGAGCCTGCAGCAGGGGTCAATCCCTCCCATGTCGTCTTTGGGATACGTGTCAGTGTTAAACTGTGAAATTGCCTTGGCACATAGACATCCGCATGTACATGCTGCCCCAAGATAACTTTCCATTTGTTTATGTATGCTATATGTGTGAAGTCCTTGGTATCCGTGACTTATCTTTTGTTTCCCAGCAGCTCCAGCATCTGTAATCACATAATCTTTAACACTGGGAAGCTGGTCTTAGTTGATGGGGAGATAGAGCAAAATACAGGGTGATCCTGGAAGAAAACATGAAACTGAAACAGAGAATTCTCCAGAAGGACACCAACCTTAAACATACAGCTCCAGCCACAATGTAACTGTTTATATCAAAACATATTAATATGTAGAATAGACCAAACAACATCCAAACCTATATCCAACTGAGAATTTATGATCACAGAACTTCTTTATCCTGTCTGATGGAACTAGATGCATTTTGTGTATAAAAAAGTTATAACCATATAAAACCATAGATCTATTTTCTTCCACTTCACAATTATGTGCCCCAATTACTGTGTTGGTCTCTCACATAAAAAACAAACAAATTAATACATTGAAGATTGTTACTGCAAATTGAGAATAGTTCAGAGGGTATAAAACTGTGATACATTTTCAGCATACTTGATTCTATATACTTACATAGCAAAATTATATATATTTTTTATTATACCCCTGTTCTGTGAATCTATTGCATCTATTTGATATTTACTATTAAACCACAGTTCTATTTTAAGACACAGACATAAGTAAAAACAACACACACACACACACACACACACACACACACACACACACGCATGTCTTTAATACATTGTGCGGACTCCATCCCCACAGTGCTTTGTGTGGGCCACCTCTTCCACTGCAGATAGAACAGTGCAAAATACATTGCCATCACTAGAGGCCAATATAGATTCAGAATGTGACTTTAGATATCCAAAAGCTCAAAATAAAATTAAATCTTTTTCTTGTGGACTTGTGTGGACCCGTTATTGTTGCCGGGTAGATTTGGGTGTGTTTTTTCTCACCGACCGCCAAGCTTTATTTCACCAAAAAAGCCATTCTTAGCTCCTAATAATTATTCTTTTTCCTTAACCCAAGCTATCATATCTTCTCACATATACTGTCCTTTATAGATACAGTAGTGCCAATTTAGCTACATTATACAGGCTTTGTGAACCAAGATCACCATTTTAAATACTAAAGAACACAGTGTGGAGACAAAATCCAAACTACTTTATTTGTTTGTGGAAAAAAAAATTATTTTTTGCTGCTGTTCAATCACTAGGCATAGGAACAATACCACATATGCGCTGCTGACAACTTCTTTTATAGTTTTAACCAAACAATGTAAGATTAATCATGCCTAATGTAGAATGGGTTTTTTTTTCGCTTTTGAGCAGTAATAGTATTGTAAACTTGTTTTATGTCTTTCCAAGTATGGCTCTTCAGTGCAGGCTCCACTTTAAGTGCCTCGAGACATGGTTCTTTACCAGGAACTCTCTGTAAGGTTACATATAGAGGCTGAACAAGCTGGTGAGGAAGGCCACTTCTGTCCTGGGCTGTGCTCTGGACTCTGTGGAGGAAGTAGCTGAGAGGAGGGTGTTGTCCAAGTTCACATCCATCATTGACAACACCTTCCACCCCCTTCACCAGACTGTAGAGGAGCTGAGCAGCTCCTTTAGTGCAAGACTTAGACATCCTGTCTGTAAAAAGGAGCGTTACCGCAGGTCATTCATTCCTGCTGCTATCAGATTTTACAATGCTGCACTGTAACTGTGACCACAACTGTAATAATTAATGAGCAATAACTAATGTGCAATAATCTATTTAATATACTGTACTACAACCCGTGCAATAATCCTGATGTAGAGACTTCTGCTGCTATCAACACCTGAACATAACTCAGCACACATGTATGTATGTATGTACAAATGTATACAATGTATATGCACATATATACGCCCAAGTACGTATGTATTTAGGCGCATAGATATATGTATATATTTAAGTATATAGATATGTTTATATATATATAGACCACTAAGAATGTAAATGAGACATCATATGCCCATTCCTATTTCCTTTTTTTGTATTTTTTTTTTTTTGGTATTCTTTTTGATCCACTGTATACATGAAGACTCATTGTATATAACTGAATGCACCTTCCCTACTCTGCACCTTCTTGTATGAGCCGATGTGACGAGTGAATTTCTCCATTGTGAGATCAATAAAGACTATCTTATCTTATCTTATATTGGCCAAGCTGTCGCCATACAGCTGCCTTTTCAGCCTTACTCCAAAGCCGTCGATGAGTTGTAGGTTGAAAAGCTGGTCTATTCACACCCTGATCTTTGCCTGCAGCACAAATAAAGAATATACTTCAAACCATTTCAGGATTTTTGCATTGTAGGTAATATTTACATTACATCAATGAATTAGCAAAGGTTTGTCATCTAAATTCTTAACCATTATACCAAACCTATGATTTTATCAATTTAAACATTTTGGTAGCAATAGATTCATTTGCAGCCAAAATTACCATTTTACCATACATTGCTGTGAAAAAGTGTTTGCACTCTACCTGATCTCTTATTTGTTTGCATGTTTGTCATACATTAAATAACATTATTAGTTAAATTCCATTTGAGTTGACCTAACATGGTAAGTCAATCTGACCAATCAACAAATTCCTCCCACAAAAGTCAAACTGGCCAGTGATGACTCCTCCCACACAACAAGAACCTTCCACTTAGGCATTCCAGAGACCCTGCTTCTCTAAAAAAGGTTCATATGCCTGTGTAATTATAAGCTTTATCGGAAAGCAGCAATCTGCCGAGCTGAGTGGAGCCATGTGCTGCTGGAACCATGAATGGAAAAGGGGTAGTGGATTATTCTAAACTTGGGCTTCTGGGGGCATAATGGCCAGTTCTCTCTCTGCTGTCTTTAAACTCCAAACAACATTTTTAGTGCATAGAGAGGCAAACACTGTTCCCTTGAGCATCATTATATTTTTATAAATGGTAAATGGACTGAATTTATATAGCACTTTTCCAGTCATGCTGACCACCCAAAGCACTGTACACTATAGTCTCATTCACCCAGTCGCTCTCACTAACGCGCACACATTTATACACCGAGTCGCAGCTCGGTAGGCAATTGGGGTTGCCCAGTGGCACATTGACATGTGGCAAGGGGAAGCTGGAATCGAACCCACAACCTTTTGATTGCCAGACAACTACTCAACCCATCAAGCCACAGTCGCCCATGTCAATCTGCTTGTGATAAATCAGATTCATACAATTTCTATTATAAGTTTTTGTAATATATAAAGACTGAAAAGGTTTTAAGTTTATTAGGTGAGGAATACATCTGTTTCTGTAGGGTATTAGGTTCTTAAATCAAGTTTTTAAATCAAACATACAGGACAGTAAACTACATAGTGACTAACTTGTCTTATCATTCTGCTTGGGGTGAGCTGATGGCTCGCCAGTTGTGGACTTTTTTCTCTAAGCTGTTAAAAAAAAAGAAAATTTCAGTGAATAAAAATACAACACATGCATATGATTAATACATTTGTATAATGTGTGATTTCATCTGATACCATCAACATCTTGAGATGACTCAAGAGCCCTCTTTGGTCGCTTCTCTGCAGGATTCTTAAAAGAGAAGAAAAACAGCTTAAAGTACAAAGTCTAAAATAAGCTCAAGTAAACAGAACATGATTAAATAGTGAGGGTGTAGCAAAGTCTCATTAGAACCAGATCTCAGAGTGTTAACTACTACAGTCAGTATGTCCCCACCCACATTAAGATGATGAAATAAAGACCACTGAAACCTGGACTGAATAATTAACTAATTACTGTCACTGTGTTCCGTGCTCTCTAACTCTGCTCCACAGGTGGCTGCAGTTGACGGGTGGGCGTGGCCCGCACCTGCGGCTCGTTTAGGAACCCTCTGCTCTGGCTTAAAAGGAGTGCACTGACAGCTGGAAGACGCCAGAGTGTTACCCCGTCGTGGTATGCCTAGGCCACAGATCTGTCTCCTGAGCTTCGTACCTGTGAGTTTTGAAAACCCTGTTCTTGGATTAATCTTGTCTCCTGTCCTCTCCAGTTCGTCGTGTTTTGGATCTACTCACCAGTGTTGGTTCCGTGCTCTGAGGACCAGTTTCCTGAATCCCAGCCTGCTCAGATTTTGCTCTGGCATCTCCACTCTTGCTCCCTTGGTGGTACCAAGCCGGACGAGAGATCCCCCTTCCTGGATTCACCTGGTTCGTCTGGACACACTCCAGTTCTTCCAGCTGCTCCTCCAGCCTGCTGTCGCAGTGGTGCTGCTCGTGCTCACCTTAAAACCATGACAATTACATTTTGGAAGCTTATAACCTGTGAAACCATCAGCTCTTTTGGAAAAGGAAGATATGTGATTCTTAGTTTTCTCTTTTATTGTTTAAATCTTAGTTCTCATTTAATGACTCGAACATTGTACATCTCAGCTTGTCAGCTGGAGGTATCATTACACCCTAACCAAGTATTGTAAAAGTACACTAGTCATAAGGGTAGATAGGAATATTCATGGTCTATGTTTGTAGATTATATTACAATCTATGGTGAGAGCAGGGAACAGGTGTAGGTAACTCTAGAGAGATGGTGGTTTGCCCTGGAAAGGAGATGTATGCAGGTTAGCTGTATCGAGACAGAATACATGTGTATGAATGAAAGGGACCAAAGTGATGCTACATGGAACAGACATAAAGAAGGTGGAGATAGAGTAGGTGGAGACAGTGGAGTACTTAGCATCAACAGAGTAAAAAAGAGGAAACATGTCCAAGCCAGTCGGAACGCGTGGGGAAAAGTGTCAGGTGAGTTGAGTGAAAAGAGTACCAGAGAGAATGAAAGGTAATGGGCCTTTCAGATAGGAAGCGATTTGCGCTGCGCTGGCCGCGGGGTTCAGCGCATTTGCGCTGCGCCGGCTGGGTTGCCGGGTCTAGTCATTTGTTTGTTGTTCCAGCTTTTGGTCAGCAGCAAATATGTATCTGACCCGTGCTAAGAAGCAAGCGCTAGCACTAGCCCTGCTAGTTCGAAGAAAAAGAGCAGCAAGGAAGAAGAGGCTGTGGGTGCACGAAACCCTCAGGTCCAGAGAGCAGCTTGGGGAGTTCCGGCTTGTGAAAGAGCTCCCGTTTTCACAGCGAACGGTTCCAGGTCTACTTTCGGCTCAGTATGGAGCAGTTTGAGAGTTTGCTGGGGAGAGTCGGACCAAGGATCTCAAGGATCCCTACAAATTACCGGGAGCCAATTTCTTCTAGGGAGCGTCTGGCAATTTGTCTGAGGTAGGTGATTTACATTAAAATAATATGTAATAAAATAAATCTAGGCTACTTTTCATTTTATAGCCTGTTTTGCTGGAGTCCCGCTAGTCATGTCTTTCTCCCGCCCACACATCAGGGTTTTTTTCAGCCTGCACTCTGTAAATGGAATTTAACTTGTATTAATTACTATTAGCTCATTGATTTCTTTATAGGCTGTTTATAAAATATCCTTGGACTGATTAGGCTACATGGAAACTGTATTTGAAATTAGCTTTATTGGAGGTGGTTGAAAGTTGTGTAGTTTAATTTTTATTGAGTATTATGATGTTATTCATTTCAGATACCTTGCAACTGGGGACTCCTACATCACCATCGCTTCTAGCTACAGAATGGGCATCTCCACTGTGGCAGACATTGTGCCAGATGTGTCCAAGGCCATTTGGGACAGCCTGGTGGATGAATTTCTGCCTGTGCCAAAGGTTGCTGATTGGCATGAGATTGCTCTGGGCTTCCCCAACTGTGTGGGAGCAATAGATGGGGAAACATGTGGTAATCCAGGCACCACATAATTCAGGTTCCCAGTATTTCAACTACAAGGGAACATACTCTGTTGTACTTCTGGCAGTTGTGGATGCAAGGTATCTTTTTAGGGTGGTGGATGTTGGAGCTTTTGGCTGGAACAGTGATGGAGGGACCCTTGCTGCTTCCACCTTTGGAGAAGCCCTGCGAGAAGAGAAGCTGCATCTCCCAGAAGATGCTCCCCTTCCAGGTGCCAATCACCTGGGGCCCATGCCTCATGTCTTTGTGAGAGATGAGGCTTTCCCCCTTAGGTAACTTATATTAATTATACATTATGCTCTACAGTATATATAGAGTGGAATAATTTGCCTCTGAACAGAAATAATCTCTGGTTTTCAATTCACATGCAGCATCACATTTGTATAAAATTGCCTTTTAATTGTCTGATTACTTGTTCTGTAGCATTATGTTAAATATTAAAGTTTTTCATTATTGGTTATTGAATTGTAGCTTGTATCTCTGGTTAAATGTGTTTTTTTCTTATTTTATCACAAGGAGGAATGTGCTGAGGCCATATCCTGGAAGAAACCTCTCCCAACCAAAGAGGATCTTCAACTACCGCCTATCAAGAGCGAGACGAGTAGTTGAGAATGCCTTTGGGATTCTTGCTGCACAGTGGAGACCGGGTGATTGGAGTGAGCCCTGAAAATGTGGATGCTGTTGTGAAAGCTACAGTGGCCCTTCACAACTTCCAGAGGTGGAACTCCACAGCTGAAAATCCTGTCCCACTGGAAGAACGTAACATCCCTGCACTTCAACAAGCAAGGAGAGCGGGCGCCAACAACGCCACCCAAGAGGCTGTAGCTGTCCGGGAGGCATTCAACAGTTACTTCTCCTCCGCCGTTGGTGAAGTGCCCTGGCAATACAACGTAGCCTGATGTGCCCACCTCTCACCTGTCAACCCTCTGCTACTCTTCCTCATCATAAAACAAAGGCTCTTTTAAGAGCCACTCACTTATTCTTTAAAGGGCTGATTTCCATAAAAATATTTATTCCAGCATTCTTTGTGTGTTTACACATACCTGGCCAATAAAACCGTGATTCTATCTTTCTGCTAGATGTGTACTTTACAAATAACCATAAATAGTAAATTAAATGTGATATGTACGTTTCCTGACTTAAAACTTTAACAGACATAGTGCAGTGATTGACTTTCTTTTAGTTTACATTACCTGTTATAGTCATTATTTTCATTATCTTCATACAATTCTCCTAATTGAAATATATATAGGTAAGAACTAATCTGACGTCCTTAAGAACATATTCATTACATTCATTACCATATTAATATTACTTTATTTGCAATGTCTTGGAACACAAATGCAGAGCTTATACACTAAGCAAGAATTCATCATAACATGAATCAAAACTCAAACAATGAATTAAGTAAACTACTTAAGTATTAGAACAAGGACTGAATGACTTTGTTTTTCTTAGGAAAACTCAGCCCTGTGAAAAGCGGTCATGATTTCTATTTTAATTTCACTCCTCTTTTCACATGAAAGGTTTCTGAGACGTGGTGCTAGACTTAAAAGAAAGAGCTCCTCCTCATCTGCAGACTGGTTAAGCACATTCATCACCTGACTCTCAAACTCATCCTTCTGTTCCTGCCTTTTTTTGGTTTTGCTTGATCCCTGTGGAGCCAGGGGTGCCCATTGGATGTAAGACGCTGCAGGGGCATGGGAGGCTGCTGAAGTTGCAGGGGCATGAGATGCGGCTGAAGCTGCCGGGGCATGGTAGGCTACAGCTGAAGCTGCAGGGGCATAGGAAGCTGAGGTAGATGGGTGCTCCTGGGACACATCAATAGCTACTGGGTCAGGCAGGGTCTCAGAAGATTCATCAGTGGCCAGAGATGCAGGGGTAGACGGGGAGCTGTGAGATACTTCGGTCAGGTAAAGGGTAAAGGTTTCAGGTGGTGGTGACTGAGCAGCCAGGAGTGCTGAAGTAACGTGGGGAGCAGAGGACCTCTCTTCTAGAGATGGGGACATATTGGAGGAAGTGGCCCTCTCTCTGACATGAGGCTCCAGGAAGCTCATAATGGAGAAATACTTCCATGTGGTCTTGTGTTCTGCCCCTGCACCACTCTTCTCTCTCATGGTCTTTCTTTCCTTAATATATCTGTCCCTGAGATTTTTCCATCGCCTTTTACACTCATCCTCTAAATAATAGGAGAAAATGTGTTAATCATAGTACATGAAAGCTATAATTTAGTCCTACTTCAATTAAGAAAATAGATGTAGAGCTATTGAGGGAGAACACATAACACTAAGATTTACATATTGCCTACCTACCTACCAACAAGCTACCTGACTTAAAACACACCTGACACGCCTACTTGGTTGGAAATGTGTTTCCATGCTACTGCTTTCCTCCTGATGTCCCTGTACAGTCGCAAACTTGTGTCATATAGTTCGGGGAATTCAGACACACACAGTATAAGCTTTTCCTCCATTTTGCTTCCTGGTCTTTCCAGCCGATGGCCCGGTTTCTATTGGCCACGCGTGCATTCGTCACGGCGCGCTGCGGCCTGCGCCTGCGCGCGAGCTCGCGAAGCGGTGCGCTGTGCTGTGCTTGCACTTTGCTCGACGCAGCGATAAACCGCCCTGGCGCGGCGCAAGCCATTGAAAAGAATGGGTTTCACAGCGCAGCAGTGCGGTCGTCGCAGCCTGTCTGAAAGGCCCATAAGGTTTACAAGACGGTGAGGAAACCAGCACAGGGTTTTCGCGAGTCAATAAAAATCATTAAAAGTCATTAAATAATTTTTTTGAAAATTAAGGCCTTAATTAATTTGCATTATAATTCATTAAATGTGATTATCTGTGGCATTTAAAATGGCTTATTTTTTTCTGAAAAAAAATGTTCATAAAAACAGTTTCGTCAGATATATCAGATTCGGGACATGGCTGCAGCCTGTCGACGGTAAAGATGACAAAGGATTTTGCCATGTTTGTAAAAAAAAATTAAGCTTTGCACAATGTCAATGCTTTACAATCTCACATGAAGTCGGACAGGTAGTGGTGTAGTCCAGGGTATGTGCGGGTATACGGCGTATACCCACTTATTTTTCAGTCAGCATTGCGTATACCAACTTCTGGAGCGATATTTGTGCCTTCTGTTTGAGCGCGCAGTGAAACTTGTTTGCCGCACGCTCAAATCTGATAAACTCTTCTCAACCTACAATCCTCGCGCTCGGTTCCGTGTCTGCTCGCCTTCCATGCTCAACACCAGCTGTGCGCTCGCTCGGCTGTTCCTCCGCTCGCTCGCCTTTCTGTGCGCTCGTGAATACAAAAACTGCCCACCTCACCAGCCAATCACAGACAGGTTTCTTTCCATCCAATGTATGGCTTGCAAATACTGCATTCAGATGGTTTAAATCAAAATGCTGCAGCTTTTGGCAGAAATGACTAAACATAACGGTGGGATTGAAGAAAAAACAACAACCAATAAACAGTTTAATATTATGGTCTAAAATATTTAGTCTAAAATAATTCCTTGAGTTACTAAGTGAGGTGTGAAAAAATGTTTTTGTCTTTTCTTTCCAACTTCTGGGAGGTGATGCAAAAGTTTCTTGTGATCATAATCATCATCGTCATCATTATTTAAATAGCACATAACACGAGGTAAAACAAAATAACATCTAATAAAATGACTTTGGTAAAGACTCAACAATTTAAAACAACAATAATAATAATAATAATAATAATAACTAGAACTGCAAGCAGTTATCAACGGGTTCCAAGCCCACCCAAGCCCCGCCCCTTTGAGCATGCTCCTGGACTTCAGTTCAGCGTTCAACACCATCATCCCACAGCACCTGGTGGAAAAACTTGAACATCTGGGCTTCAGCACACCCCTTCGCAACTGGCTGCTAGACTTCCTCACCAACAGAACTCAGTCAGTCTGGGTCGGACAGAACACCTCTGATGTCATCACCCTCAGCACGGGCTCCCCTCTGGGCTGCGTCCTGAGCCCCCTGCTGTTCACCCCGATGACACATGACTGCGTCCCAAGGTTCACCACCAATCACATCGTGAAGTTTGCAGACGACACGACGGTGGTGGGCCTCATCAGAGACGACAACGACCGGGACTACAGAGATGAGGTGGAGTAGCTGGTGGGCCGGTGAAGAGACAACAGCCAGTTCCTGAACGTGGAGAAAACAAAGGAGATCATCGTGGACTTCAGGAAGAACCAGCGTTGCCACGCTCCACTGCTCATCAACAGCTCAACTGTGGAGGTGCTCAGCCGCACCAAATTCCTCGGTGTGCACATCACAGACAACCTCACCTGGTCTGTGAACACCACGTCACTGGTGAAGAGGGCACAGAAGCACTTGTACTTCCTGCGGAGGATGAGGAGAGCCCACCTGTCCCCGCCCATCCTCACGATCTTCTACAGCAACAACATCAGCTACCATAACTATGCAGACGACACACATCTCTACATCACCATGTCACCAGGTGACTATGAACCAGTTCAGGCACTGAGTAAATGCCTAGAAGAAATCAATACGTGGATGTGCTAAAATTTTCTTCAGTTGAATAAAAACAAAACAGAAGTAATAATCTTTGGACCAATAGAGGAGAGATCATAAGTTAGCACACAGCTTCAGTCACTTCAGCTAAAAACCACTAATCAGGCCCGAAATCTGGGAGTAGTAATGGACTCAGACCTGAACCTCCAAAAGCATCTAAAGACAGTTACAAGGTCGGCTTTCTATCACCTGAAGAACATTTCTAGGATTAAAGGACTAATGTCTCAGCAGGATCTGGAAAAACTAATCCATGCATTTATTTTTAGTCGAATAGATTACTGCAACAGTGTTTTTACAGGTCTGCCTAAAAAGGGGATCAGACAGCTGCAGCTGATCCAGAACGCTGCTGCCCGCGTCCTCACTAAAGCCGGGCGTACACTGTACGAGTTTTTCAGTCGTAGTACTTATATACATCTCAAACTGTGCGACGGAACAGCGGGGTTTAAAAAGTTCACCGCTCACGATCTGTGCGGCGCGACGCCCGGACGCGACCGGACTGCTCACAGTGTACGTCGTGCCCCCTCTGGGACCGATCGCTGTGGTGGCAGAGGCAGGCGAGCGAGGGTGGGGGCCAGGGACCCAGAGCAGGGGTTTGAGCCCAGCTCTGGCGAGGCCCGCAGGAGGCACCGGGCGTCGGGGGAATGGAGGGGAGAGAGGAGGGACGAGACGCACCGGCGGCCGTGCGGCACGGCAGGTCGCCTGGCCCGCACCCCGCCGTGAGCGGAGGAGTGCCGAAACAGGCGGCCAGCGCGGACCGCGGAGGAGTGCCGAAACAGGCGGCCAGCGCGGACCGCGGAGGAGTGCCGAAACAGGCGGCCAGCGCGGACCGCGGAGGAGTGCCGAAACAGGCGGCCAGCGCGGACCGCGGAGGAGTGCCGAAACAGGCGGCCAGCGCGTTGCCGCCCTTCCCAACGCCCCCGCGAGCGGGCCGGGCGGAGGTCACTTCAGGGACGCCCGCTTCCCTCCCTCCGCTGGCGGGGACGGAGAGGAAGGGAGGGCGTCCCCTCGTAGCTCTGCTTGAACAGCAGGATGCGCTCACGAAAACCTCACGACAGCCGACTGAATTTCAAACATGTTTGATTTTCACCGATCGTCCGATTCCTGATCGGGAGGTAGTCGTGAGAAGCCATTCCCCCCTCCTCCCCCCCTCTACGATCAAGATGAAATTCGGCCCGATTCAAAAAATGCCCGCACGACTGAAGAATCGGCCCGAAAAGGGGATAAACTCGTACAGTGTACGCCCGGCTTAAGACTAAGAAAGTAGAGCACATCACCCCAGTTCTAAAATCCTTACACTGGCTCCCTGTACCTCAGAGAATAGACTTTAAAATACTTCTGTTAGTCTATAAATGCCTAAATGGCTTAGGACCTAAATACATCACAGACTTGTTATCAGTGTATCAACCATCCAGACCTCTCAGGTCTTCTGGCTCCAGCCTACTCTGCATACCTAGAACCAGAACTAAACAAGGAGAAGCAGCATTTAGTTCCTATGCTCCACTTATCTGGAACAAACTTCCAGAAAATTGTAAAGGTGCGGAAAGCCTGAGTTCCTTTAAATCAATATTAAAAACACATTTGTTTAAGATTGCCTTCAACTGTTCTAGTTTTTTGTTCTTTTTTTATATCTACATTTTATTCCTACTTGCTTTTATTCTGTTTTATTTTATTTTGCTATATTTTAATCATGTAAAGCACTTTGCATTGTCTTTGTACTGAATTGTGCTATATAAATAAATTTGCCTTGCCTTGCCTTACAGAAGCACCATAGAGAGCATTCTGACCAGCTGTCTCTCTGTGTGGTGTGGAGGCTGCAGCGCCTCTGACCGGAGGAACGTGAGGAGAGTGGTGAGGACAGCAGAAGGGATCATCGGGGCAACTCTTCCCTCCATTAAGGACATTTAATCCCAGCGCTGCATGTCCCGAGCCCATAACATCATCAGAGATGCCTCACACCCCCACCATGGACTGTTCTCCCTGCTGCCCTCGTCAGCCTCCAGTCCCCCCGACGGTCCTTCACAACTCATGAATCCCTTTTCAGATGTAAATGCCCCATTAGCGCTGTCGTTGGAGAACCATTCCACCCCGTTCAGTTTTGGTTTCAGCTCAAGCCTTTCTGTTGAGTGTTTTACCTGAGAGCAGGGGGGGAAAAAATCATATTTGTAATTAAATATAACTAAGTCTACGTCATCAGTGTCGCCAACACCGGAATGATTTTCAGACAGTGGAGCCACCCGCGCAGCAATCAGCTGATAACTGATCTGTACAATGAAAATAGCTGCATGGGCTTGAACGCTGTAGAGAGGGAACGCAAGAATATTTATACAATAATGATCATCTGCCCTATTTACTAGCGGGCAAATATAACTCAAGTCACTTCAGCGCAATTTGTCCTCCGCTGCAGCGCGCTCGCGATTTCCAGCACAAAGACGCAGCGCAGAGACTGCACTGTCCAGCAGGGTTGCATAACAGAACATGGCTGGAAAATGAGTGTGTATGAGCTGATGGCTTTCGTTGCAGTTCTGTTTATGAAGGCAGACCAGGGGAGTGTCTGAAATCCCCGGAATGATTTCAGACAGCAGAGCCACCCGAGCAGCGATCAGCTGATAACTGATCTGTAAAATGAAAATAGCTGCATGGGCTTGAACGCTGTAGAGAGGGAACGCAAGAATATTTATACAATAATGATCATCTGCCCTATTTACTAGTGGGCAAATATAACTCAAGTTACTTCAGCGCAATCTGTCCTCCGCACTCGCGATTTCCAGCACAAAGCCGATCTTGCGCTGGAAATAGGTTTCCAGCTCAAAACCGGTTTGGCGGGTGGGGGTGTAAATGTTGTGGGTGTGGGTGTGTGAAGTCTAGCTCTCAGAATAAATAGCCCCAACAGATCGACTCAGAGTTGTTGAGATTTCAAGCTAGATCAACATGGCTTGGCGTACCGAACGGAGACTGAGCGCTTTGGAGCTTTTGGCTATGTTACAAGACATGCCAAGTGATTCTGATGGCGAAAAAGTTGACTTCACACTTGAAGAGGAAGACTCTACAGATGCAGAATCTTCATCTGATGAGGATGTGACCGCTCCTCCTGCAACAAATAATCCTCCTTCTCCAAGAAAAAGCAGGAAAGTTCGTGTTGTTATTGAGGAGGACAGCACAGACGAGGAGGCTACATCAGATGAGGATGACAACTCTCCTGGTAGCAAGAAACGCAAGGTTTCCGGTATGGACACAACACTAGAACACACAGAGACAGCAAAAGATGGCAGTGTGTGGGTCCAGCGAAAAGTTGAGGACTTCACCTCTCAGCAAAGCACGCAGATTCATTACAAATGCTGCCGAACTTGTAGTTTATAAACACATTTTTGCACAAATGCCTTTTGCACCATAATTTCTTCACATACAAATGGCTTTAAATATTCTCCTGTACACCGTGATTGCACACTGTTCTCTTCTCCTGCATTGTTTACATTTCAATTGTTTACATTAAAACCACAAATGGTTTTACATATATTCCCCTGTATACCGTGACGCACACTGTTCCCTTCTCCTGCATTGTTTACATTTCAATTGTTTACTTTTTTATCACTGATGCAATTTATACTGTCATTTACAAGCTGTATGCAAAGAAATTTCGTTCTGTATGCACTCTGTACATGCCAAATGACAAATAAAGATGTCTAAGTCTAAGTCTAAGATGAAATTCAGCGGGACTGGAGGGCCAACTGAGTTTGCAAGACGGAAAACGCTTCCAAAG
Source organism: Fundulus diaphanus (assembly GCA_037039145.1). Taxonomy (NCBI): domain Eukaryota; kingdom Metazoa; phylum Chordata; class Actinopteri; order Cyprinodontiformes; family Fundulidae; genus Fundulus; species Fundulus diaphanus. The sequence goes on from CM073132.1 coordinate 38,898,885, forward strand.
CTTCCTCTGTTTGGTGGATATTGGTATGCTGATGACCATCAGAGACTGCACAGTCCAGCAGGGTCGCAGAACAGAACATGGCTGGAAAATTAGTGTGTATGGGCTGATGGCTTTCATTGCAATTCTGTTTATAAAGGCAGCCCAGGGGAGTGTTGGCGCCATGCGGAATTTGTGGTCCAAAGACTTTGGGAATTCACACATCAAAGCCACAATGCCTCTAAACCGGTTTCAAGATATAATGAAATATCTGCGCTTCGACAACAAAGACACTTGTTTGGAACATGTGAAAACGGACAAATTTGCTGCAATTTCAAACATCTGGCAACAGTTTGTACAGAACTGTGTGTTGTCCTACAGTCAAGGGCAACATATTACTGTTGATGAGCAGTTATTTCGATCAAAGGTTTGTTGTCCCTTTCTGCAATACATTGCATCCAAGCCTGATAAATTTGGAATTAAGTTTTGGATTGCAGTGGATCTGGACACAAAATACATGTGTAATGCTATCCCCTATTTGGGAAAAGATCCCTCCCGCCCCACAGGAGAAAGGCTGTCTGAGAACGTTGTTGTGAAACTGATGGAGCCATTTATGGACCAGGGCAGGACTGTAACTATGGACAATTTCTTCACGTCTCTGTCTCTGGCCAACAGGCTCCTTCAGCGGAACACAACTCTGCTTGGCACCATGAGCAGAATTCGGCGGGAGCTACCAGCAACAGCAAAAGAAAGTTCAGGACGCCAGCTGTAATCTACACAGCTGTTCACATCTGGAAGTGCCTTACAGACAGTGTATGCAACAAAAAAGAAGAAATCTGTTTGTCTGCTGAGCACCATGCTTCAGAAAGTGGAGATTGGGGAGACTCAAAAACAGAAACCAAACACTGTTATTGACTATAACCACTTGAAATGCAGTGTGGACATTATGGACCAGAAATTACGGACTTACTCAGTGCGTGCAGGAACACAGAGATGGCCCGTGGCTGTCATTTACAACCTACTTGACATGGCTGCAACAAACGCGCATGTTTTGTACAAGGAATGCAAAGGGTCTAAAGAGAGTCGTCGAAAGTTCATTCTGCGACTTGCAGATGAACTTCGTTACAGGTTTATGCAGGAAAATACAAGATACAAGAAGAAAAGATGAGACAGCATCGTGAGATGAAGAGACGTTTTCATGGTAAAACAACACAGTGCCAGGTGCGCAATCTCTGCAACAGGAACCACAGCACTGAGCGTTGTGTGCACTGCAAAAAGTATACCTGTCGCAAATGCAGGAAGAACTCACCTTGGGTTTGTGGAAACTGCTAAATGGGACAATTGCAGCTTCATATGTAGTGCTTTTCCTTGGGTGAAATAAATGTTACTCCAATACTGAAGTCATACTGTTTCTCATTTTCTAAGCTGAAATGTTGAATGACATGAAAAGGCGAGACAAGACAAAATACAATTATTCTCTAAGTTCTTTCTTTCAAATAATGAGCTTTGCAATATAAATGAGTCTGTTGGAGAATGGAAAATATAAATAGGCTCTGCCTTGGCTTGTTGGAAAAGCATGGTTATGACCTGTTCTCAGCTCAGGAACTAGGACCCGTCACAGGTTATTTGCATTACAATAGGGACAGTTAGCAAGGTAGAGTGAATACACAAACTTGAAGAGGGGAGGGGGGCTTGCAAGAAAACTGAAATTCTCCGGGACTACTAGTGTTAAAAAATACACAACTCAACGTTAGGGGTGGGCGATATGAAGAAAATCTAATATCACGATATCTTTGGGCTATATCACAATACACGATATATATCATATGTTCAAATAACCTTGAAAAACAAATGTTTTTAGCTACATAGTGCCTAAAGTTGCATTGGTATATCTCAAATTAACATGTCAAAAAAAAATTTTGAAAAATTTATTGCAAAATAAAAATGATTTTTTTTTTAAACACAGCTTTTCACAAATTACAATATTGTCACATTAGAGCTCTTTTGTGGTCAACACTGGACCTTAAAAAACAGAACAACCAAGCGGCCAAAAGGAACACCAAGGAAAAATCTGACACAAAATAAACCTGAAATAAAAGGTGCTCTTTTGTGCTTAAGACATAAAAATTTGTATAATTAAAAATGTGACAATCCCAAAAACAAAAGCTTGTATTGTGACTATAAAATCAACTGACCAGTCGCAGCTACATATTTCCGTTGCTCTTTAGGTGCTGGGAAATTTTAAACAAACGTTTTTTTTCTGTCATATGGGATTTAGCAAAAGAAGATGCCCATTTCAACAGTTTTATGGCTGGTTTAACTAAAGATTCCTTCGGTGTGTGTGTGTGGGGGGGGGGGGGGGGGTGTCGACACACGGAGTTTACAAGACTCTTCTTTTTGCACTGGATGACTTTTTAGGTGGAACAAATTTGTGCTACTGCTACCTTTTGTGGCAATGCTGTTACGGCATGTTTTGCAAATTACCGCATTTTGTTCGACCTCCTTCTTGTGAAATCCAAACCACTGCCATATTATTGACCCAGTGCTGTTTCTCTTCAGACTTGTTTTCTTGTTTACCTGAAACCCCCGCTGTCTAGTCAACACAAGTAAGCGCACAGGTTTGTTGTGTGTGCGCACGCCAGGGGTCCGTTCTTCGTACGTCGCTAACTCAGTTAGCAGGATTTCATTGTTGACGATTTGGCATGATCTTGGATCGTTTGGTTCCTCGAAAGACATCCTGCACTTGTTGTCATAGCAACATGTGCGCCAGCTTAAGCCTGCTCGAGAGCAGGCTTATTTCATGTAAACAAGATTAGATCACGGCTGTATAAGCGGAGGAGATAGGGAAGTCTGCCGTAGCAATGTCCATTTTTACGACTGCAACCTGTTGCGGAAGGTGCAAGAAAAATTTGCAGAGCCTTTCGAATTAATCGCGTATTGCGCAATAGACCGGATCCTTGAGCGTAGCGCGACAGTAGAGAGATTTTCTTGGTGGCTGTTATAAACAGACAAACACATCATTTAACAGTGGCTTTTAAAGAGGAAAAAGTGGTGTTGGAGCCATAAATCTAAAATATTTAATTTATTTGTATGATGGTTTCAAGGACCGCGGAACCGGCGCTTGACTCTTCACCCCCCCCCCGCGAAAAGCGTGTCTCTCCCCCGCCGCAACCAACCCCCCTGCTCGGCCGCGTTTGTCTCCCCTCCCCCCCCCCCGCTCGGCCGCGTTTGTCTCTCTCCCCATCCCCCCCCCCCCGCTCGGCCGCGTTTATCAATCTCCATCCCCCCCCCGCTAGCGTCTCCATGCGCCCGACCAATTTGAAATGCGTTCCGCGGTCCATGGATGGTTTGCTTTTTATTTTTATCCTATTCAGTAACATTTGTTCGGGCCATTTTATTGTGAACTTTAGTTTACTTTGAAAGGCTTGCTTCCTTTCGTGCCGTATATTGTATTAGAAAAAACTATGGATGGATTATCTAGCCACGGAGCAATACCTTAGACAAGTTTTACCGTGTAAACTGTGGATGACTTGGAAAAGGAAAATGTTCATTTTTTATGGATAAAGATTTTTTTTTGTTAAAATTCCCAGTTTGCACATGTCCTTTACTTCCCGTGTCTAAGGAATGACACTGAAATTTGGATCTCTTGACATAACAAGTGGCTTTTTAAAATAAAGTATAATAATTAAAGGCTACCATTTTGTAGAATATTCTTGTATTTCACTTTTACTTGTCCCCATGTTCTAGTGGGTCCTGTGGAGGCTCTGACATAAAAGAACAAAGTAAATATGAGATTATTAAAATGCAAAAATTCATACTGTAGAAAGTGATAGAAACATCTACCATGGACAGTATTTACGCATTAATTTGTCCGCTGCTTTTTGCCAGCCCTCTCTCCTGGCTTTAACAGATTTTGAGGTGTTTTAATTAATGACTCAAATTCGGCATAACCTTCCAAGCTCTTGTTCTGCTTGGGAGAAAAACTGTGGGCGTTCTTTGGCCATGCTGAACAGCCAATAGCAGCGTTGCTGATCATTGTTTCTACTATCGATAGATTTCCCCTTTTAAACAAACGCATGAACGCGAGTTATCTCAGATAACTCAATCCAGTGATACTAATCGTAAACAACAGGTGTGTTCGAAGAACCCAATTAGCCGGATCATGATTAGCCGGATGAAATCATCTTGGATGTCTCATTTGATCTCGGATGTTTTAAGCAACGTACGAAGAACGGACCCCAGAACTCTTTCTGGTTTGGAGGAGGAGCGAGTGATGCGTTCATAGCATGTGGGAAAAACTAAACTCACAGTGAATTAAATACAGCGGCTAAATCTTGCCATGAAAATTTACACTCGATGGTCGCGATAAAGTAATTTTAACCATCGCACTGAGGAAAACTTGCGATACATCGAGTATATTCAGAATCAGAAACAGATATACTTTAATAATCCCAGAGGGAAATTGCTGTTTCAGTGCCATCACCATTACATAAACATCACAAACATTTCAGGGGGGAGACGGTTCACTGAGGCCGTGCTGCCAAGGACAATACTATCCACAAGACGCTGCCCTTATCTGTTGAAGGAAGATTACAATAACATGGGGGAAGGGGAGGGAGAAAAAAAAGACAGATGCTTGACAATTTATGCTCTCACAAATAAAGAGTCAAACAACCGACAAAAAAAAACCTCATTGCACGAAAAGCACAAATAACACAGGACACATATATGCAGAAGGTAAACATTTGAGACCAGTCGTGTGTAGGTAAGTTCATCAGTTTTATGAGCATCAGTAATGTGTGACTTTTTGGGTGAAAGTGTTTATATCTCCGTGAACACTCTCCAGAGGCCATTGTCCTTGATGTTATCAGCCGGCCAACAGTTCAGAAAAAGCATCCAAAGGTGTCCGCGGGGAAGGGGGGTAGCCGGGAGCTTTTCTCAGCAATCTCCACCATAACAATCCAGGAGTAGAGATAGGGAGGGAATAATCCAAATATGTTATTTGTTATGAGGGCAAGCTGCACTGCCTTTCCTGTCAGCTTTAATTCTTTTGCTGGCTCCAAATGGTAAATCCAATTTTCCGAATTGTTGGGCTTTTCCGTGCTTCACTTCCAGATTTTATCCCATCACCCCCTTGAGTTCAACCACCAAGCCAGTCTGCGTTCCAGCACAGCCAGCTTTCGGCTCTGCTCCTCCACCTTCCAGGTTTGTCCGTTCATAGCCTTAGTGAGCGCGTCATTTGCAGCTGGCAGCCTGATCAAGGCCAAATGGCTACCGACATCCGCTGTATTTGCTGATACTTCAAAAATCCATAAAAACCAATAAGTAGAGATCCAAGTATCCTTAATCCAAATGTAAAAGTTTCAAACGTCCAGGAATGACAAAGTCGAAAGACACACCGTTTTCCATCCAAGAATTTAGGGTGTATCCCACAAAATGAGTCAAATCAGGACCGGACGGGTCCCCCTTTCGTTGCCTACCCGCCGAAAAAAATGTATCAATAGTATTGAGAGACCAGCTTACCAGATCCATGTTTTTCAGAGTTCAGTTTGTTTTCAAGAAAGTGCTCAGAAAGACAAGACATAGCAGCAGAAGCAGGAGAGGGGTGGGGGGGGTGAAAAGCTGCAGAGGAGAGAAAGACACGACCGACCTCGAAGAGAGACGGAACAGAAAATATAATAATAATTCGCTTTTACTAATTCGATATATCACCCACCCCTAATCGTTAATGCATTTTGCACAAATGCCTTTTGCACTATATATAAATATATATATATATATGTGGTGTGTGTGTGTGTGCAGCCCCTGTTTATGACAGCATCATGCCCTGCCAACACACCCATGACGGGCCCATGCGGTTTGGGTGTGGGCTGGTGAGTGGGCCCCAGCTGGGCAGCCCAGTTGGGGCCCAGCTAGTTTTGTCAGTGGGTTCCATGGTGGCCCCTTGTGGGCAAGCCCACATGGGCTGAGGGTGGGTTTCACATGGGCAACCCAGTTTTCACCCACATTGGGACCCTCGGCTGATTATGGGTCCTTATGTCCTACACTGTATAGCCTTTATTATTACAGGCTATTTAATTTTGGAGGGGGTCATTTTGTGTTATTATTGTAATATGTATTATTTTTTGTGAATGCTGCTTGTGAAGACTTTGATGCAGTCAACTGCGAGTTGCCTCTATGCACTATATAAATAAAAATGCCATGTCATTGTTCAAGGTTTTTTATTATTTCAAAAGCATAATATGTATTTTACAGATGCATAATACACACAATATGATACAGATTATGAATGTTTTATACAAGACAAAAAAATGGAACAGAAAAAAAAAATGGTCCCATAAATTTTCTTCGGCTGCGCGAGAAGTGGATCTAGTGGAAGAAGGAGGGAGAAGGACAGACCTGTCTGGCCTGTCTATTGCCTCCCCTGTCCCTTGATCCAATCAGCCATTTTGACACTGCCCTCTCCACATCCTTCCTGGTTATCTGGCTGGTTAGGCTGTTCTTCTTTAAAGCTCCTGCAAGAAACATATGTTACGGTCACTTCACATGTGCCAACAACACTCTCAGCAAGGATTGTAAAGTCAACCATGTTGAAGTGATATTCACCAAAAACTGATCACTTTAATATCCCAATTACATTAAATTAAGCTTATAGCATGACTGAAATGGCATTTCAGTAATAACCATAGCCAATAAATGAGTGTAAATTTATCTTGACAAAAGTTATTATATTACAGTTATTAATTATCCATTATGCACTTACCAAATATAACTTCAAACAGCTTTAAAGACCGGAATTCCCGCTTGCCATTCCGGCCCACAAAATTATACAGCCTTGACAGGTCATGGTCCATGATGAAGACCATCATCCGTCTTGTGGCCTCATCCACAGTGCTCCCTCCAATGTCTGCCACTGCTGTGATCTAAGGGAGAACAGAGTCAGTACAAAGTTAGATTATTTTTTTTATTTATTTTTTGCACCTACTGGCTCGCTTTTATTGACAGTAGACTGACAGGAAAGGGGTGGAGAAAGCGGAGAGACATGTGGCAAGGACCGGTGGTAAACTTGACAAAAAGAAAAACTCGGGATCTAGATTATTTTCATTGATTAATCTACTGGTATGGATTACTGTATAATTGTTGATTATTTCAACAATTAATAGATTGATTGCTATAATCATGAAATGTTAAAACACTTTGAAATATGTTGGTGCTTCTCAAATCGCTTGTTCTGTCCACAAAAAGAGATACTCAGTTTATGGCCATGAATGAACCGAAATGCAGAAGACCGAAATATTCTTATTTAGGAAGCTGAAATAATAGAATTAGGAATTTTTTGCTTTACCAAAGCTATAACAGCCAATTAACTGAATTATTGATTACTGTTCAACTTGACGATTTGTTGCAGCTTAAATCAGATTTACTGCCACCCCCCAAAAAACTGAATGAAATTTCACTAGCCTAGACTTTACATACATACATACATACATACCAGGTCAGACATGAAGCTTGGGTCAGACAGTTTCTCCTCCATTTCTTCGACTTCTCTAACTGTCTTTAGGGGGAAACCATCTGGGATAAAAGACAGGGTGTTGCCACCGTTGCCACGCTGCGCTTGTAGCATCCTTCTAGTGGCTCGATTGTCTTCTTTAAGTTCCTCAAGAAGTTCGAGGATGCGTAAAAGGATGTCCCTCGTTGGCAGGGATTCAGGTGGTGACATGGCTGACCTAAGGAAGAATAAAAGCAAAAAAGTGTCATTGTAGACCAGTTGGATAGAGGCAAAGGAGATGTCAGCACAGACACCTGAATCAGACAATTAAACAGGCCAAATGAAAAGTACACATTCTAATCAGTTTCTCTCGCTCGCATCACTGTCAGGATGGGATGTGAGGATGGATGGAGGCAAAGGGGGTGTCGGGGCAGACCTGATGGGGGCTGGAGGTGTAGACTATAGGGTGGATGGAGGCAGAGGAGTTGTAGGTCTGTGGGTGGATGACAGCGATGGAGACGTCGGGACGGACCTGAGGGAGGATGGAGGCCGAGGAGGTGTCAGCACAGAGCTGAGAGAGGATGGAGGCAGACGAGGTGTAGGTCTGTGGGTGGATGACAGCGATGGAGACGTCGGGACGGACCTGAGGGAGGATGGAGGCCAAGGAGGTGCCAGCACAGAGCTGAGGGAGGATGGAGGCAGACGAGGTGTAGGTCTGTGGGTGGATGACAGCGATGGAGGCGTCGGGGCGGACCTGAGGGAGGATGGAGGTGTCAGCACAGAGCTGAGAGAAGATGGAGGCAGACGAGGTGTCAGTACATACCCGAGGGTGGATGGAGGTAGTGGAGGTGTAGGGCTGTCATCCTCTTCCTCGCTGGACAACACCACTTTCCTAGACCTGTAAAATATAACACCACAATCAGTTATATGCACAGTTGTGCATATAGACAGTGTTTCCATAGACTGTCAGTGTGTGTGGTGCTGGGAGACGACACTAACATGCATGCATAATCCAAACAGCCTTACCTCTTTCTGCGCTTTCCCCTTCCCATGTTCTCCGCAGAATCAGACTCTGTCGGGACATCCGTGTTCTGCTCAAACTCAACTAATTTTATACGAGCTACCTCGTATGTTGCTGTCCGAGAGATACAAAAGAAAGAATTACAATTACTTTTATTTCGGAGAACAAATTGTAACCAAATCAATGTTAGCTCTTCTTGTCGGATCATACCATACATTAATTAAGAAAGATGGTTACACTACCTGCTTTCCTCTTGACAGTCAACGTGTAGGTTGCCCAGTCAAAGTGTGGGTCATGTTGCTCTGTGACCGCCTTTGCAATGTTAACTCTTGCTGGTGGCCAGTAGCATTCATCCTCCTCAGGCCCGACAAACCATTTGGTCGGAATCACTGCCAATCCTCCACCATTATCAAAATCAACAATTGCAAAAGGCAACATGCTAAAAAAAAAATACACATCAATAGAAATTCATACATGCATAACAAAACAAAATAAAATAAAAAAAATAGGTAGCACGCTAGTGCAGGAGTGGCAATGCCACATATCCAGTCTTGTGTGGTAACAGAACCATTTTTGTTTTTAAGTCCTCCACAGGTAGTAGCTGCAAGTGTTCAGATAAATTGAAGACAAAAAGAATTCCAACAAGTGAGGAGTCCATTGGATAGGTGAAAAACGGTTGGGCGTTTTCAAAGAAATTACACAGTACCTTCACGGTTCCAGAATGTGACAATATGTTTTGCACAATAACAACATTTCCCCCAACAGAAAAACAGTTGTTGCCACGAGAAGAGGAGATCAGCGTCTGTCCATCATTGTAAGATCTATACTGTTCCCAAGTATCAACTGAATTAATCATTGGTCCAGAAAAGTGTAGCCGTTTCAGTGGGGTAAACACTGGTGTGGACTTTTTGCTTGACACTTTCTGCTTCTCATGGATGCGCCTGACGAGTTGGTGGACTGGGTTTTGTGGTCGACGGACAAGTTTTTTCAGTTTACCTAAGAATGTCTCAAAGGGAAAGGCTGAAACACCATCCAAGGGGCCAAAATGCCGTGCATCCTGAGCTAGGTGGATCAATGAATGGATGTTATAGCTGACAAATTCAGGGCCATAAATTGAAGCAAAATCTGTTACAAAGAGCTTCAAAAGCTCCTCTGCATAGTCGCAATTGTCAGGAGAACATAACCGAGGACAAAGAAGAATTCTCATAGAAACAAATAGAAGTAAAAAGTTTCTGTACATTCTACTAGGTATATTATTGAGGAGGACAATGGGCCCAGTGTACAGCAAAAATTGACGAAGCTCCGTAGCTTTCCATGTGCTGAATTCAAACAAGGATCGTGGTTTCCTTGCGAAATTGCTTGGTAAATATTGCCTAAGAGAAACCAGATTAGCTGACATGACAACGAAAGATTTCCCAGATTGCCTGCATTTTAGCGGCCCCTTCAACCAAAGAAATATGAGCCTACGCATTGCCCCCAAGCACACAAGGTGCATGTAATCCAACACAAAACTGGTAACTAAACCTATACCTAGACAATTTAAGGGGGACACTGACAGTTGATGCTCTTGATAGGCCTGCCTGCTAAATTGCTCATCTGTCCTGAGCTCTGCTGATACCTCAGGAAAAAACACCCTTCCATCCTTGTGCTGGCCTCTCACATCCATAGTAGCCTGTATGGCCTTTGGAGCATTTAAGAAAGGCGCGAGCAGGTGCATCACAAATAAAAGCATTGGGTACTGCTATCATGAAATGTGCACCACCGTAAACAATACCCCTCTGAGAAATAGTTTTCAAATCTTCTATGAACTCTTGTAAATACTCCTGCACGTTTGTGGGTTTGGATGCACCAGAGTACACTCCAATTACAAACACACTACACTCTGGAATTTCCTTAATTCTACCCAGAATAGGCCACAGACTCACACTAGAGCTGCGGAATAAGGGTATTCCATCAATATTAATCCGAAGTGTGAGTGTATCAGTCGCTTTAAAATGCTCTAAAGATTTTAGCTCAGATATGAGAGCATGTTCAATCCCAAAGTGATAGTAGGATCCCCCAGCCAAATTTGTGACTTTGCAGGACCTGTCAGTGGACATAAGAGTTCTGGCATCCATTGGGACATCAAGGCCCTTTCTGCTCAAGATTTTCAAAAGTGCAGACAGCGCTGTTTGTGAAATGTTGAATTCTGTGGCCCACTCTGCAAGCCCATATGAAACATCGTCGTCATCTACCATGTCGGCATATTCATCTCCATGGAAATCACAGTCACTATCTGGCATATCATATGAATCCCAATTTTCATCAATATCATCAAATGGAATGTTACAGTCATAAAAAACATCAGTGGAATTTCCGTCTTCATGACTAATTGATAAATTCTCATCGCAAGCATCGTAGAAAGTTTCGATGGAATCGATGTTCTCAGAATTAACTGCCAACAAATCAGCCGACTCCTTTTCGAGGGTAAGCAAATGTTCCTCCGCAGAATTATCTGCCAACAAAGCCATAGACTTATTTTCAAGCTCAAGCAAATGTTGCTCCGCTTTTGCCTTTATTCTCCTCCTTTTTGTTCTTTCTGAAGACATTATTTCTAAAAAAAAAGAAAAAAAGAAACTTCAACTATGTTAAACACAGCAGATGAACTCCAACCAACAACTGCAAATGATTTGGTTAGAAAAAAAAACATTAACGCGCGTTAAAAATGGTCGGCGTTGTGGTCTACTCGGCCCTTTTTAACTTTCGGTCAAATACCGACTGCCAAAAAAAACAAAAACAAAACAAAAAGAAATACACTAAACAGCCCAAACAACTAAGGTCTAATAGTGCAAATCCAGCTCTGATTCCCTTAAAACGATAGAATGTGCCCCAGAGCCGAAGCTCTGAGCCGACGGCGGTAGCAGCTGGCTCGGCCTAGTCCTCAACCACGTTGCGGTTACAAACCCCTAGAATTCTCTAAAGTATTCCTGCAACAGACACTTTAAACCTAGCTCCTGCACTAGTTTCTTTCAGAAAAACAGTATTTATTAGATGTAGAGGCATTCTTACCTGTATGTCGTCTGAAAGATACCATCCGTTGCAAGGATAAAAAAAAAAACGACCTTCCAATGACGCCGGAACACGGTTAAATAGGCTATGTGCACAAAATGGCGCCTGGTAACTTCCGGCTAAGCGTGGTCAGAATCCACTTCCGGTTGAAATATAACTGTTTTGTTAGCAAGACTATCGATGATCCTGGACGATCCAAGGTTTAGTTCTGTTACAGACCATTTTCGTATTTGTTTAATTAGCTTGGGTGATCGTAAAAGATACTAATTTAGTTGTGAAATTATTAAAATATCAACATTATAAACGTTCCCCTGTCTCGTGTTCACTGCCCCCTAGTGACTGAATTGAGAATTGTGGTAATTTATATCCCCTTCTAAAGTTTGTTAATAAAGGCCATGAAATACTAAATTCTTAGCATCCTAAGTTTGCAAGACATCTTAGAAAAACATGTTTTTTTAAAAAAAGCTCTTAAAAGCTACTAAATCCACAGCGGGATGATGTTAGAACAGATTAAGATAAAGTGTACAAAATCATTACGCTATACATATAATAATAAAATAACAAAGCACATATAGTATTTGGTTTGACATTAGTGTATCAATATGAAAATAGAATTCACCTGTGTGAAAACAAAAAAGGAAGAAACATTAAAAACCTTTAGAATATTGATCCAGTTTATTATGAAACATCTCAAAAAAATCTCAAAATTTTCAGCCGCTTCACTGAAAGGTTGTTTAGGTTTAAATTTAAATTATTTAAATTATTTATGCATCATCTAGGCTGGATTAGTGTGATATTAAAGACTTTTACTTATTAAAAATAAATAAATAAAATAGCATAAGGAGACCTGGCTGTAAGTCGATTTGACCATTTTGAATTTGTAAGGGCTGCCCAACTGGAGCCCACCTATTGCCCATGCTTGGTCTATACCATGTGGGCAGTATATGGGCTGCCCACATGGGTCCCAGCAACACAGCCCACCCTGAGCCCATGCCCAGCTGAAGCCCATCTAGCCCAAGTGAGGCCCACATGGGCCCCACCTGGACGTGTTTGCTGGGATGTAAATCTTATGCACAAATAAAGTGTTACCTAAACAAAAGTCATTTTCTCAGATGTGTATAATTTTTGTAAAAGAAATCAGTTCTCACAGAAGCAGTCAAATGTATTTGCATTTGTATTGTTTATTTAAATATATCTGATCTTAAAGAAATGTTTCCTAAGTCCTATTTCAGTGCTATGATGAGCTCTGAAGCCTGACTGAAACTCCTCAAGTAGATCATTACTTTGTAAATGTTCACATAGTTGATTAGCAACTACTTTCTCAAGAATTTTAGATAGGTAAAGAATATTAGATATAGGTCTTGTCATGGTTTAGTTTTTGGTTTGGCTTCTGTTTTCCATTAGTTCTCATTTTCCTTCCTCGTTTGGGTTGTTAGTTATGTTTTTGACTTTATTTATTGTTAGTTTTCAGTTTCATCATCCCTTCTCACTCAGCCTTCACTTCACTCCCTCTGCAGTCAGTTGCACCTGTTAGCTATTTACTAATCAATCAATCAGACTCTTTCCACCTGTTAGTTCCCCTATTTATACCTCCCTCTGTTCTCATTTCCTCGCTGGTCCGTCATCATTCAACACCCTCTCCATGCCAGTCATCTGTGTGCCTTTGGAACCCTGTCTTCTGTTTTTTTGTTTAAGGTTAGTCCTGCCAGTTGTCTCTGAGAAGCTCTGAACTTTGCCTGTCGTCTCTGAAGAGCTGTGATTTCTGCTAGCCGTCCCTGAGAAGCTCTGAACTCTCCCGGCTGTCTCTGTGAAGGTCTGAACCCTGCTAGCTGTCTCTAAAGGCTCTGAAGTCTGCCTGTCGTCCCTGAGAAGCTCTGAACTCTCCCGGCTGACTCTGTGAAGCTCTGACCCCTGCCGACTGTCTCTAAAGGCTCTGAAGTCTGCCTGTCGTCTCTGAGAAGCTGTGGACATTACTACCTGTCTCTGAATCTATGAACTCTTGCTCCGGGCCGTCAGCTCCTGCCATCATCTGCGCCCCTGTTTCTGCGCAGTCCTGCCCCGCTGGTTACATCACCCATCATCCTTTCAATAAAAACTCAACTTTTAGTCCCGTGTTTGTGGTTGAGTCCATCAGTAAACCAATCATGACAGGTCTATAATTTATTAACTCATCTTGATCAAGAGAAGGTTTCTTAAGTAAAGGTTTAATAACAGCTATATATATATATATATATATATATATATATATATATATATATATATATATATATATATACACACACATAACGTTATGATTGCATGCATCAGCAATAGTGACTTTTGAATTTTTTTCTGTATCAATATATCGAATGATAACAGGATGCTTTTGCTTTGAAATATCAGGTGTGCAGTCCAGTTCAACTGCAATGAAACCTATGATCGAACATTCTAGCTGCTGTTACAGGATTATTTTTTAACAAGTCACACTTTTGGGTCCATTCCATGTCTGCAATATTGCCTATCAAAGGACATAAATGCTTCCAGAAATTCTGGCCAGCGTAAATCAGCAGAAAAAAAAATTCTACTGTTTAGTTTAATGTTAATGAACAATAATAATTTTAATTTACGTGAAGTATGTTTGAACTAGAAGAATTAAGAACTGTGGGATGTTGATAAATTGACTGTATATTTGTATTGTGGTGCTAAACCATTCAGTTTGACACAAGGTAACAACAATTCTCAAGTATTCCATGATAGACATTTGGTAACAATGACTTAAGAGTCATTGTTAGTCCATATCCCTTAACAATGAGTTAAGGGATATGGACTAAATTTTTAGCAACAGTTGAAATTACACATTTATATAAATGTATTGTTATAACATTGAATCAGTGATATAAATCAAGCAGTAAAACAATAGAAATAAAATTAAAAGGTACATGGGTGTGTCAGTTATTGTTAGAAAGCTTGTAATAAGTCATGTGTTTTGAAGATGGACTGACTATAAATGGTCAGAGTTGTTGTAGTTGCAAAAAAAGCCACGAGATGGAGGCAATGCCTCATTTTCTGAAATGCTCCATCTTTACAAAATGTTTTATGTCAAATTAAATAAAGAAAATTCATTAAAAATTAACGGTTTGCTCTAAAATTCTGAAAATATTCACGGATGTCCAAGAGTGCCTTTTCTAAGATCTTGATTTTTTTCATTCTCATTGAGAAAAGAGTTTAAGAGAAAATAAATTGTAACCGTTTATAGTCTTGTGAGTGTAAATTTCAATGTCTTGTAAATAGGTCAAAATCACCAGGATTTTTACCAAATTGAAATCCATGTTTAGTCTTCATCTGGTTTACAAATAGTGTCCATTCTTTTGGGGATTGAACAATATTTGTGGAAAATACATTGATTTCTCCATTTTTCAAACTTTTAAAAATACAGTGTGCAACTTTCAAAAACTTCAATACATGCAGTGATAGAATTGTTACACCTTTATTCAAGGAATACATCCTGAAAATCTGAGCTCATTACACCAAGACATTGATTTTAGGGGAATTTTCCTAGTTTTCAAGGTTTTTTTCACACTTTTGGAAACAGGCCCCACCCACTTGTTTCAATCATTACTATATTTAAAATTTTAGTTCAGGGCTATGACTAGAAGGGAATAAAGAAGGTTTTGTAAAAATCCGATTAGCCATTCTTGCGTAGTAGATTTCTTGACATCACAGCTCCCCCTAGTGATGGACGATCCTCCAACGCGGGACACGTGTGCAAAATCTTATTTGGAGTATGGGTTATGAAGGACATGTTAAAATCTGTTATGGTTTTAGAATAATCAGCAATTACATTTAGAGCTAGCTAGCTAACAATCACTTATTTTAGCATTACTTTTCGAAAAATTAAAAAATCTGGCGCCATTACTTTTTTTAGTTTTCCATTACACGGTTATATATGGAGTTTTGCGCGGATTGCACAAAAAATGTAGGAGGAGTTTAACAAGAAAGGTTTAACCTTTGTAGCCATGTAGCGCGAAAAGTAGCTGGGAAACGAAAGGTGTGCCAATTCCCTTTATGATGCAAAGTCATCCAATAAACACAGTGATGTGAAGTTTTTGAGTGTGGGACCAGTAGTTTGGTGGTTATAGGCCGAAACACATTGTCATTTGTTATAGCGCCCCCTAGTTGTTGAGGGGTCTGAATTTCTGGGTTTTAGTAGCGGTGCACATTCTGTACTCAAATTCCTGATTCAATCGATTCGTTACAAGTCCGCATGGGCCGCACAAGGCGTTTTAGCGGAGAATTATAATAAAAAGAATAAATAATTTAAAAACATACGAAAAACAATAGGGTTCTCTGCTCACAGAGCAGACGAACGGCTATGCTTTGCATAGCCTGTTCTGCACTGCGGGCTTGGAACCCTAATAATAATAAAAAACTTGATATCAAACATAATAGAACCAGCCGGCACAGCAGAAATACAAGTACCAAGAAAAGTTAAAAAAGATATAATCTCAGTAAGGTTGAAGGCCAATGAGTCAAAATAAATTTTAAGACAGGTTTTAAAACTGGAAAGCGGGGGGGCCTGTCAAATGTACAAAGGTAAGTCCTTCTATACCTTAGGGGGTCCCAATAAAGAAGGCCCTGTTCCCTCTAAGCTTCTGCTCAGAACTGTGAATGACCATGAGCAGTTGATCAGCAGACGTGAATGAGCAAGCAGGGGTGTAAAGGTGAAGAAGAAGCTAATTTAAGTAAGGTGGGCAAAGCAATTTAAAACCTTAAAAACAAACAGAAGTTCTTTAAACTGAACTCTAAGATAAACAGGCAACCAGGGAAGGGAGGCCAGGATAGGGTAATTTGTTCTTTTTATGTTTTTCCATTAAAAGGTGTGCAGCAGCATTTGAACCAGCTGCAGACGTTTGAGTGAGGACTGACCGATTCAGAGATAAAGAGAATTACATTAATCCAGCCATGGTGAAATGAAGGCTTGGAGTAGTGTTTCCATATGTCTGCCTTGAAAGAATAGGTTTTACCTTTTCTTTGTTCCTTAAATGATAAAAATGACTTAATTGAGGTATTTTTTTGTCTGTCAAGTTTAAAATCACCGTCCATTTTAAAATCGAGGTTCATAAATTGGGGCTAAACATTTATTGTCAGGGGGTCTAAATCAACAGGATCAACACTTCTTTGGATGTTTCAACTGGTGTTAGAAATATGTGAATGTAATCATTTTCTTTTTATTTAGTTACAGGCATTTAGTCTGTAACTAAATAAAGACGAGAAATGTCTTGCTGTGTATGTTAATCCTATCCTTGTCCCTTCTTTTGTGTTTTAACCCCCATGTTGTGAACTCCTGAATCATCCTGTCCCCTCCTTGATGTCCGACAATAAAGGCAGAAAGACAGACGTAGCTCAGCGCAGATGAGCCAGACTTTCAGGGAGCGCGGTTCTTCGTCTGGCTGGTCTGCTCGTGCTCTGTTGAAGAGTCTAAACTTGTGTTTGCGTGGTTTTCGTTCCAGGATAAAAGGGGTTAATAAACATAACCCTATAAACTGATATATTTGACAATTCATGATTTGAAAAGACAAAGTGACTTGAATTTTGATGGTCTCCTCGTCATCACCTTTATCTCTTTCTACAGATTCTCTTTCTCATTCAATTCAGGACTTTCCATATGCCTTATCATCTAGGTCTATATTGAAAAACCTACAGTAAAGTAATGAAATGTTGATTCTGGATGTTGTTTGATCGAATATCCAAGATGGTGCCGCGGACGGCAGCCACGGTGTGTTGGGCTACATCACCAGAGGATTTATTCCCTACTTTTCTTCTCCCTACGCTGGAAATTTTGGACATTCTGGTCAGAGGTGCGCTCACCTTTGCTCACGCAGCGAAACGCCGAAGGAGAGGGAAGCGCACTGGTGCACTTGTGCGTCACCGCCAGCGCGGACTCCGCTCACCGCTACCGGGCATAATCCTGTCCAACGTGCGTTCCTTGTCCAACAAACTACACAAACTGAAACTGATGATGGGCAAAAACAGGGACTTCTCTTCATCTGCTGTTTTTTGCTTCATGGAGACGTGGCTGTGTGGATTAATCCCGGACTCTGCGCTGCAGCTGGACGGCTTCCAACTTCACAGAGCTGACCGAGACACACATCTTTCCGGCAAAGCGAAAGGTGGAGGGATCTGTTTTTACATCAACAGCGGCTGGTGCAACGATGTGGCAGTGACCCAGTAGCACTGTTCTCCTGACCTGGAATCCTTCATCATAAACTGTAAGCCTTTTTATTCACCCCGCGAGTTTGCTTCATTCATTCTGGTCGGTTTTTACATCGCGCCGCATGCAAACGTGCAGGGAAATCCGGACTCCTTGGTTATTGTTCTTGGTGACTTTAACAAAGAAAAACCTCACTCATGAACTTCCTAAATATAAACAGTTTATTAAATGCCCGACCAGAGAGGAGAACATTCTGGATCACTGTTACACCATAGTCAGGGATAATTATCACGCCGTCCCCCGTGCTGCACTGGGCCAATCTGACCACGTCATGGTTCACCTGATTCCTGCTTACAGGCAGAAACTAAAGCTCTGCAAACCTGTAGTGAGGACATCAAAGGAGTGGACCAGTGAGGCTGTGGAGGATCTTCAGGCGTGTTTGGACTCTACTGACTGGGACGTCTTCAGGGCTGCTACCAACAGTCTGGATGAGTTCACAGAGGCTGTGACATCATACATCAGCTTCTGTGAGGACTGCTGTGTTCCATCACGAACCAGGGTGTGTTACAATAATGACAAACCCTGGTTCACAGCCAAACTCAGAAGGCTAAGGTTGGACAAAGAAGATGCCTCCAGAAGTGGGGACAAATGCAGATTCAAATATGTAAAATACATGTTTAGCAAGGCGGTGAAAGAGGCTAAACAACTGTACTCTGAGAAGCTGCAAAACCAGTTTTCAGCCAACAACTCTGCTTCTGTCTGGAAAGGGCTTAGGCAGATAACAAATTACAAGCCTGAAGCCCCCCACTCCATGAACGACCGACAGTTAGCAAACGACCTGAACAACTTCTACTGTTGTTTCGACAAACAAAGGGACAGTCCTGCAACCACCCCCCACGACACCACCCAACAAATCACCTCCACCTCCTCCTCCTCCTCAGTGACAACTCTTTCCATACATGAGAGAGATGTTAACAAACCCTTCAGAAGACAGAACCCCCAGAAAGCTACTGGACCAGACTCTCTTTCCATCCACCTTGAAGCACTGTGCTGATCAGCTGTCTCCAGTGTTCACAGACATTTTTAACACCTCACTGGCGACATGTCACGTGCCAGCCTGCTTCAAATCCTCCACCATTATCCCTGTTCCCAAGAAGTCAAGGACCACAGGACTTAATTACTTTAGACCCATCGCTCTGACCTCTGTGGTTATGAAGTCCTTTGAGCGCCTTGTACTTTCACACCTAAAAGAAATCACAGATCCCCTCCTGGACCCCCTACAGTTTGCCTACAGAGCCAACAGATCTGCAGATGACGCTGTCAACCTGGCCCTTCACCACATCCTCCAGCACCTGGACACTGCAGGAACCTACGCCAGGATCCTGTTTGTGGATTTCAGCTCTGCCTTCAACACAATCATCCCAGCTCTGCTTCAGGAGAAGCTCTCCCAGCTGAACGTGCCCAACTCCACCTGCAGGTGGATTACAGACTTCCTGTCTGACAGGAAGCAGCACGTGAAGCTGGGAAAACATGACTCTAACTCACACCTCATCATCACTGGTTCCTCCCAGGGCTGTGTTCTTTCTCCTCTGCTCTTCTCCCTGTACACCAACAGCTGCACCTCCAGTCATCAGTCTGTCAAGCTCCTGAAGTTCGCGGATGACACCACTCTCATCGGACTTATCTCTGATGGTGACGAGTCCGCCTACATGTGGGAGGCTGACCATCTGGCGACCTGGTGCAGGGAGAACAACCTGGAGCTCAACGCTGTAAAAACAGTGGAGATGGTTGTGGACTTCAGGAAGAACTCAGCCCCAGCTACCCCATCACCCTCTGTGACTCCACAATCGACACTGTGGAGTCTTTCCGCTTCCTGGGAACTATCATCTCCCAGGACCTAAAGTGGGAGCTGAACATCAACTCCCTCACCAAGAAAGCCCAGCAGAGGATGTACTTCCTATGGCAGCTGAAGAAATTCAACCTGCCAAGGACAATGATGGTGCAGTTCTACTCCTCCATCATTGAGTCCATCCTCACCTCCTCCATCACCATCTGGTACGCTGGTTCCACCGCTAAGGACAAGGGCAGACTGCAGCGTGTCATCCGGTCTGCAGAGAAGGTGATTGGCTGCAATCTTCCATCTCTCCAGGACCTGTACGCCTCCAGGACTCTGAGGTGTGCAGGGAAGATTGTGGCTGATCCCTCGCACCCCAGTCATAGACTATTTCAGTCACTTCCCTTTGGCAGGAGGCTTCGGTCCATCAGGACCAGAACCTCACGCCACAAGAACAGTTTTTTCCCATCTGCTACCGGCCTTATGAACAAGGCCAAGAGCCCCCCGTGACACTGGACACTGCCTCTCTGCCCCGTTCAGGACTTACAAGCTTCTGCGTTACATTAACGCACAGTTTCCTGAGTGTATATAGCTTCAGTATATATATCCATTTATTTTATTTTATTTTATTTTTTGTCTGCACCATCAACACCAAGTAAATTCCTTGTAAGTGCAAACCTACTTGGCAATAAACTTGATTCTGAGATGATTTGGACATGTGTGGAGGAGGGACAGTGAATACAATACTAGAAAATTTCAGAAAAAATTTAAGAAGGCGCCCACCATCTGTATGTGCTGAAAAGGAAAATGTAAGCTCTTCAGAAAGAATGCTGCTCATTTCAAATATGTTTGCTACCTTAATCATCCTTGGTAGTAGGCTTTTATTGCTTGGGGATTTTAAATCAAATGCTTTTAGAGGTTCTTCTTAAGCAGAGGTTTGATACAAGTGTTAAAAGATTTGTGTGCAGTGTGGCACCATATTCAATGTGTTTAAGGGTGACATTTGACAAAAAGGTGTGCTCAACATAATATTTAAATATGTTCATGTGACACAAACAAAACCTACACCTTCTGGAAGTTGTAGCAACCAAATAATTAGCAAACAACAAGCTCATGTTTCCATTTTCAATGTTTGCAGTATTTATCTGCATGGGAGGTAACTGTAAATGGCGTGAAGTACCAACAGCACACTGCGAGGCATCGAGACGCACGTTTTGATATATAGTTTGTTGGGGTAGACCCTACGGTTCGGGCTGTATTAACTGTGACGGAAGAATAAAATGGAATATTGAAGGAATAGTAGAAGGCTCCGCCATGCATTTGCTTTGCAAATGCAATGGCGGGCGCCTAATTATAAGGATGCTTAGTCTACAACTGCCAGGCAGGAGGCCTAGAGAAAGACCAAAAATAGTTTTATGGATGGATTGAAGGAGGACATGAAGGTAGTTGATGTGAGAGAAAAAGATACAGAAGATACGGTTAGATGGAAACGAAGCATTCTTCATGACCAGTGAACCGGAAAGTCAAAACAACAACAACAACCACCATCCAGTTGTAACATACCATCTGAATCTGCAGCTGACTGAAGAAATCTCTTCAGCTACTGTCCTTTTCTGGACCCTTCAGAAAAAACGAAAACATTTGTAAGATCAGAATAGGACATAAAACCTGTTTGTTAATTAGAAATTGCAAGCCTTTTTTCCAGCAATTTGACTTTAAAGAACTACAGTGGAGCTCCTTTCAGATCTTACTTTCCTTCAGCAATCTACAATTCCGTTTTACTCTTGAGAATTTCAAGAAAAGTTTCAACAGTGACTTGAGGTTTCAATTTGATCCAACCCTATTATGTCTCTAATTAGCATAAGGAGCATCAGGGGGTACTCATATAACCAGAAAGTTGTTTGTGATTGTGTAATTATCACACAACCATACTGTAGAAAGAGGAATCACACTCTTAAGCCTCCCTGGTAAGGTCTATTCCGGGGTTCTGGAAAGGAGGGTCCGTCGGATAGTCGAATCTCGGATTCAGGAAGAGCAGTGTGGTTTTCGTCCTGGCCGTGGAACACTGGATCAGCTCTACACCCTCAGCAGGATCCTGGAGGGGGCATGGGAGTTTGCCCAACCAAGTCTACATGTGCTTTGTGGATCTGGAGAAGGCATTCGACCGTGTCCCTCGAGAGATCCTGTGGGGGGTACTCTGGGAGTATGGAGTGCCGGGCCCTTTAATAAGGGCTGTCAGGTCTCTGTAGGACCGGTGTCAGAGTCTGGTCCGCATTGCCGGCAGTAAGTCGGACTCGTTTCTGGTGAGAGTTGGACTCCGCCAAGGTTGCCCTTTGTCACCGATTCTGTTCATAACTTTTAACAGAATTTCTAGGCGCAGCCAAGGTGTTGAGGGGATCCGTTTTGGTGGCCTTAGGATTGCGTCTCTGCTATTCGCAGATGACGTTGTCCTATTGGCTTCATCAGGGCGTGATCTACAGCTCTCACTAGAGTGGTTCGCAGCCGAGTGTGAAACGGCCGGGATCAGAATCAGTGCCTCGAAATCCGAGACCATGGTCTTGAACCGGAAAAGGGTAGAGTGCCTCCTCCAGGTTGGGGAGGATATGCTGCCCCTAGTGGAGGAGTTCAAGTATCTTGGGGTCTTGTTCACGAATGAGGGGAAGATGGAGCGGGAGATCGACAGGCAGATTGGTGCGGTGTCTGCTGTGAAGCAGGCGCTGTACCGATCCGTTGTGGTGAGCCTTTTGGCTCAGCTCTCAATTTACCGGTCGATCTACGTTCCTACCCTCATCTATGGTCATGAGCTTTGGGTCATGACCGAAAGAACAAGATCCCGGATACAAGTGGCCAAAATGAGTTTTCTCCGTAGTGTGTCTGGGCTCTCCCTTAGAGATAGGGTGAGGAGCTCAGTCATCCGGGGAGTACTCAGAGTAGAGCCGCTGCTCCTCCACGTCAAGAGGAGCCAGTTGAGGTGGCTCGGGCATCTGATTAGGATGCCTCCTGGACGCCTCCCTGGTGAGGTGTTCCGGGCACGTCCCACCGGGAGGAGACCCAGAGGGAGACCCAGGAAACGCTGGAGGGACTATGTCTCTCGGCTGGCCTGGGGATGCCTTGGGATCCCCCTAGAGGAGCAGGCCCAAGTGGCTGGGGAGAGGGACGTCTGGGCCTCCCTACTGAAGCTGCAAGCTGCTACCCCCGCGACCCGACCCCGGATAAGCGGAAGACGATGGATGGATGGATACTGTTGAAAGCATCAACTGAATTCAAAATAAATTCCTCACTGGCAGTTAAAAATCTAGTTCTTTCCTCATGTAATAACTCAAAGTTTAAAAGATAATGATGATGCAAAGACAATACATGTATGTCATTGTCTGTGTTCAGTTTGGTTTTAATATAAACCCAAGAATTCTACCACAGAAAAAAAGTATTTGGTATTTTGCTACTGGACTGTCAGTACATCAGAAGGAACATATCTATGAAGTCTCACTGATATCACAAAAATAATCAGAACATCAAGTTAAAGGAAGATGACTAAAAGTTTGTTCTCATATGACTGGACTTATTTTTAAAAAATCATTTCAGTTCCATACTGTTTGTATGTTATACACCAATGTTTACTTTTTTACACTTATGAAAAAAATGTCTAAAACTGATTAAGAAAGGGATAAACAGATTTGAGTTATACCATCCAAATCATGATTTTCCCCATGGAACACTTCAGTATCACTTTGATTGACTTCCAGCTCTTTTGTAGGCCCCTGTTTTGCAGACACGGCAACTGTTTGAGCATAAAGCAAAATTTAGTTACAATGCTCTGGAGGTATTTTCTAATCTAATTGTGAACAAGGAAACAAAAGATATACTCACTTTCTAAGCCTAAATCAATCTTATGAAGAGATTTGCCTTTGTAGACTTCCGTTCCAAGCTCAACTGCCATCAGCAGTTTGCTTTTTTTGGCAAGCTGAAGTGTGTTCTCAGTCAGTCTGTAATATTCTCTGTGAACTCTAATATGGTGCCCCATGAATTTCGCAAGATGATCCAGTTCGTTGTCTTTTAGATTAATTATCTGACTCAGGGTGGCTACATGTTTCTGCAGTTGGGTGGATGTAAGTGTTTCCAGTCTCTTGGCCCCACTTAGAACAGCAAACTTTCTCAAACAGTCTGAACCTCGAATATGGGATTCTGAGTTCTGTCTTGCAAAGACATATTCGTTGTTGTCAATAATATCATTGTCTGTACTCCTTTTATCAATCAGAAAGTTGATTGGTTCTGTCATCTCATTGGTCAGAAGAACCGGCACTTTCCCTCTGATTACCAGTCTGGTAAACTTATGACTCAGATCTTGTTCCAGTTTGGAGAGGAACTGCATAATATCTTTGTTTGGTTCCTCTGTGACTCGGTTCATGAATGTGAGCAAAGGCATTTTTGCTGCCTCCCCTTGCCGTCTGTGATTAAACAGAATGATCTGTGCAAAGAGACATTCAGTCTGAGAGTTTTGTATGCTGGTGGGTTTGGTCCATGCATGAGTTTTTCCTTTGCCGCCATCTCTGTGGACTTGAGCACAGTATGAAGCTTCATCACATCCTCAGTCAGTGGGATCATTTCTCTCTTATTCGATTTGTCCTCTTCCAGGTTTGTTCTGGCACAGCATGAAATATAAAGGCCCCATTTCGCAGCCAATAAGGACAAGAAGTTTTTCACTCTAGTAGCACCAGATTCATCTTCATCCTTTATATAATGTCCTATCACAATTTCACCTGCAGCTTTCAGAGATTGTCCTATCTTCAATACAAAAGATGGTGTACAAAACCTGTATTTGGAGTTTGTGAAACCAGAAGCCTTTTTGGCTGCTGCCACAGCCAAAGTGAACTTTGGTGGCAACAAAATATCTTGCAGCTTCATAATGTTGCCATCAAGGGATTTTGCAGCAAGCACAAATCTCCCCAATTCTCTCATCTTTTGGCTGACATGGCGATCTTTTGATCTGTCGCCTCCGTATTTCTCAAGGAGCCTGTCACCAATTTGACAAATTAGTGGGTCACTTTTTACTTCAGCAGAAACCTCATCAATTACCATCCTTTGAATGATGTTCAAGCATCTTTTTGAAGACTGAACACTGAGTGGTAGTTGTGCAATAGCAGCACGTTGGACTCGTCGCTTTTTTGGAGGATTATTTGGCTCACCCATCAATTTCCGACACAGTTTCTCATGCCTCCACAGGTCCTTTTTCTAAAAGAACCCATAGCAAATGCTGCATGGTAAATAATCTAGTGCACTGACGTTTTGTGTTGGCTGTCTATATGGTATTAACTCACCATAGCCTCTCTCCAGCATTTTAATATTATGGAAATAATTCCCCTTCCTGCGAAATAGCTCCAGGATCTGCTGCTGCTTCTTTGATTTTTGTGGCAGACATGATGCTTGCGACACTTCTTTTTCATCACTGTGTTTCCGTAATAAATGTCGTGCCATTTTGCTTTGTCCTTTTTGGCAATACAGACAATACTTTTTTTGCCATATTTTCTTTTATCCTCTTTAAAATAGGTTTTAACATAAACATGCTGCCTACCCTCCTCTTCTGAGTCTTCATCTTCATTGTCTTCAGCGTCAGGATTGTAATCTGTATCCATGTTGTAATTTGTGCCCATGGAGTCACTTCTTTTTTCTCCATCCAGAGATTTTTCCTCTTCATTGTTAAAGTGCTTGGTAAGAGAAGTTGAACAGGTTTCCTGGAGTTGATCAAGTTTTCCCCCAAATTTCTGCTTTGAAGCATTCTGTTCAGTGTCATAAGAATGAGCAGTAAATGGAATGTAATCACCATCCAAATCATTGCTGTTTTCAGTAAGTGAGTTTTCCGAAGCAGAGTCCTGCTGAAAGAAGTGTAACAAGTCTAAACTTGAACTTAAATTCACACACAATTTGTATTTTATTAAAAATGTAAACACATAGTGTATACATACACTCCTGATCAAAATCTTAAGACCAGTCAAAAAATTGCAAGAATTTGCATTTTGCACTATTGGATCTTAAGAAGGTTCTAAGTAGAGCTTCACAATGTTAAAAGGACAAATCAGTGCATGCAAAAAATGCAAAAATCAAACATGATTTTTTCAGCTGATCAAAAGTTTAAGACCATAGCTCAAAAAAACCCTAAAACCCCCCAAAACAGAAATCAAAATGTCAAAAAAAAGGACTCAGTAATGAGTAGCTCCACCATTCTTGTTGATGACTTCAAACAATCGTTTAGGCATGCTCGATGCCAGTGTTTCCAGGAGGCTAGTGGGAACGTTGCTCCAAGTGTTGAAGATGGCTTCACGAAGGGCATCCATTGTCTGGAACTGATGTCCATTTTTGTAAACTTCCCTTGCCATCCATCCCCAAATGTTCTCAATTGGGTTTAGATCCGGGGAACATGCAGGATGGTCCAAAAGAGTGATGTTATTCTCTTGGAAGAACTCCTTTGTCAGGCGGGCATTGTGAACTGCAGCATTGTCCTGTTGAAAAACCCAATCATTACCACACAGACGAGGGCCCTCAGTCATGAGGGATGCCCGCTGCAACATCTCCACATAGCCAGCTGCTGTTTGACGCCCCTGCACAACCTGAAGCTCCATTGTTCCATTGAAGGAAAACGCACCCCAAATCATGATGGCGCCCCCACCACTGTGCCGTGTAGAAAACATCTCAGGTGGGATCTCCCTGTCATGCCAGTAACGTTGGAAGCCATCAGGACCATCAAGGTTAAATATTTTCTCATCAGAGAAGACAACTTTCTTCCACCTTTCAATTTCCCATGTTTGGTGCATCCTTACAAAGTCCAAACGGGCAATTCTGTGGCGTTGAAGAAGACGTGGCCTTTGAAGACGTTTTTTGTTTCTGAAGCCCTTCTCTCGCAGATGCCGTCTGATGGATGTTGGGCTGCAGTCAGCACCAGTAATGGCCTTAATTTGGGTAGAGGATCGTCCCGTGTCTTGACGGACAGCCAATCGGATCCTGCGGCTCAGAGCTGGTGAAATTTTTTGGGGTCTACCACTTGACTTTTTTGTTCCATAACCCTCAGGATCATTTAAAAAATGCAAAATGACTGTCTTACTGCGTCCAACCTCAGCAGCGATGGCACGTTGTGAGAGGCCTTGCTTATGCAGCTCAACAATCCTACCACGTTCAAAGTTAGTGAGCTTTTTTGCTTTTCCCATCAGGAGGTCTTGACAGTGTAAAGACTTCACAGAAAATGACATGGAATCCAGATGTTTGCACAGCTTTTGGCTTTTAAAGACTATGGTCTTAAACTTTTGATCAGCTGAAAAAATCATGTTTGAGTGTAAATGCAGTTTTCAGACAATTCCCTGCTCAAATGTTCTTGTCTCTTGCACTGATTTGTCCTTTTAACATTGTGAAGCTCTACTTAGAACCTTCTTAAGATCCAATAGTGCAAAATGCAAATTCTTGCAATTTTTTGACTGGTCTTAAGATTTTGATCAGGAGTGTATTCAGTGTTGTTTGCCAGCAGTTTAATAATGAAGAAGAAATGCAACTGTAAAATGTACTGTTTAAAAATAAATATACATATTTGGCTTATCAGAACAGAACTCTAACCTTGTGTTTGACCAACTCTGTCCGCTTTGCATTTTAACTGTAAAGCTTCTTCTATAGCTAATACCATCATCTAAATGGTATTTGTACTGTCCACCAATTAGGGGCAAAGAAAACTTCTGAAAGGTTACAGAATCGCTCAGTAAATATCTGATTATCTTTTCATGGCACAAAACTGGCAATATGAACCTTTTATACAATGTAATCTTGTATAATAGTGTAATTTAGCTGTTCCCTGAAAATAACTCTACACACAGCCATTACTGTCTAAAATGCTGGCAACAAAAGTGAGTACACCCCTAATTGAAAGTAAAAAAATTAAAAAAATTTAAAAAAACTGTGCCTGATTAAGACGTTTCCCCCCCTGGTGCATGTAACCAGTTAGTGTTACATGGTCTCATTTTGAATTTAAGATAAAAAAAAAACATTGTATGTAAATACGCTCAATGGCATAGTTTTAGCTTTATGTGGTTTAAATTATGTAAACGAATCTCCTATTAAGTACCTTTTGCTATCTGATTATTCATCAATTAGCGAAATAATTGTTAGTTGAAGCCCTACATCTTTCTTTATTTTTTACGTTTTACCTTTGTGGGAATCTGAGAATTTTTTTGCATGCCACTTTGCTGCTGGTACACTTGAATTTACCCACTGCGTCACAGTAAAGAATGTTTGTATTCTATTCCATTGTGAAAAAATTTAAAAGATGCACATCTGACAACAAATTTAAAAAAATATTTATTAAAAACAAAAAAGCTAAAAAATGTAACATGACTTATGTTTGTAATAGTAATTGTAATAAAGTGAGTAAATTAAACAAACAAAATGTATAGCTACATCTTAAGATTTAAATAAATGTATCAAATCCTCATACTTATCTTAAGGAATTTTGTTGGAGGATTATCTCCATTAAATTAGAACAGATGACAAAAATGTCACAAAAAGGGTGATATCTCACTAAATATACAACAAAAATCAACCTGGTGGAACCAAAAAATATTTAAACACAGTACCTGAAATTAAACATGATGCACTTTTCAGAGACGTGATCATTACTGTAATATGTGGACACTGTTGCAGCAGGTGTTTAAAAGTGAGATGTGTGAAATGAGAGAGGGGCATTAGTTCGAACTTTTATATGTCTATAATATAAAAGTTCTAACTAATGCTCCTCTCTCATTTCACACGTCATTTCAGGTAGAGAACTTTGGTGATCGCAAAAACGTACTTTGAAAAAAGAAAAAAAAAAATCACAGCTCACGTTAGGTTTTACTGAGGACACCCCAGTAAAACCTATAGTTACAGTGAACACTCTCTTGAGCCATTGCTGCTTTTAGGAGGTTGTGGCATTTTTGTTTTGTACTCGAGGCACAGAGCTTGTTTACTGAGGCATCTACCATGCAAAAAAGTATCTGGCAACACCAATGACCAAAGTGAGTTACAAAGAATTCATTGGATGGCACTATAGAGCCCTGAAAGGAAAGTATATTTTGCCTACAATTAAGCACAGTGGTGGTAGTGTCATGTTTTGGGGCTGTATGAGTACTGCTGGCTGTAGAGAGCTACAGTTATTTGAAAGAACATGCACTGTGGCATACTGAAGCAGAGGATGATTTCCTTAATCTGGAAACTGAGCTGCAAAGCAGTATTCAAACATAACTATGCCTTACACACCTCCAGGATGACCACTGCCTTGCTAAAAGAGATTGAGGGTAACGGGATGTCATCACGGAAGAGTGGAAAAGAATTCCAGTGGAATCATGTGAAGCTCTAGTGAAATCCATGCAAAGGCATTGGTAGAAAATAATGATAGCCACACTAAATATTGACACTTTGGGCACAGTTTGGACATTTTCACTTAGGGGTGTACTCAGTGTTGGTTGCGAGCAGTTTAGACAATAATGGCTGTGTTCCGAGGTATCATGAGAGGTAGGTGAGAGTATGTCAAAAATGCAAACATTTGCAAGCTGTGACATACTGCACAAAGAGTTAAGCAAGAAATGTTATTAAATTTTGTTTGGCAGCACTAATGTAAATTTCTATGTTCTATAGTTCATATTAATAAAAAAATAGAAAAGGTAAACATACCATTTCCTTCCCTCGTCCTTCCTTTGTTTTTTCTGCTCATTATCTGCAAAGATAATAATTGCATAAATGTAATTTACTTCTGTGGATAACCTTAAAACTTAAGGTTATCCACAGAAGGTATTAAAAAGTAGATTAACATCCTTAAAACCGATATAGCATATACATGTTTGTAGCACTTCAAGCTGCCAAAGCTGCAAATGAAGCCTCAACTCCCGTTGCACTCCAGCGAGAATCTGATTAGCACATGATTAGCCTAATTCAGAAAGCAAATGGAGTTCTACATAAACTCAACATAATATAGCACTACAGTATTTTAAGCTTTTCTACTGCATTGTTTTTATCCCATAGTAGTAACTAGAACAACAGTCACTGCTAGGCTGTGGGTGTAAAAATCACATCGTATGAACTGCTTTACAAAGCAACACTACTTGTCTTGTTAGCAGAAAGCAACAACAGGTTTGACATGTAAATAAAAATAATCATACCTTTAATGATGTTTCCCAAGATTTGGGAAAATGCAGTTCTCTCCAATTACAAGACTTGTTTCGACACGTTTCTTAAGATGCGTTCAAGACCTGTACGAATGTTTAGCACAACTGGCAATTGTGCTTGTTAGAATAAAATTATGGTTAAACAAAACAATAACTAATTTTACTAACATATTATCTGGTTGAAGTAGAATTTAAAACATGGTTTTTACATGATGCAGAATCATTTGCAGAGATGGCATAGATCAATTTTTTTATTAGTTTAACAGATTCCCATTTCCCATGAATGCAACTGGGCTTGTTGAAAGGTCAGCAGTGCAGGTGTTCAATTGAAGGCTCCTCTCCCCCTCCCTGACACTTTTCTGTGGTCTGCTAAAATCTAAATTAAAATGGAAGACATTATAAGTTACAGGAACTTGGTTTTAAAGATGTAATAACTGCACATAGTTTATTTCCTTGTGTATGTAACTTTTAGGAATGACTTGTTAAATAATATTCTGTGTAAGCATTGATATAAAATGCATGCACATCACATTACATGTGTAAGATTACATAATTGTAATAAACTATAGATGCAAGAAAAATGGTTGTGAAAAAAAGGAAGAAAAAAGATCTGATCATCTTAATCTAAAGAGAGTTTGTTTTAGCTCATCTCTTTGACCTCAGCCTCCTCCACATTTCAGTCTTATTTCCCCCACTACACAGAAAGAAAGAAGTCCATTCAGAACTAAGAAATTTTAAACTTTGTAATTTCATTTCTGCCTGTTTTTTAAAGAAATGTTTCATCTGGTTTTAGGCAGCTACTAGGTAACAATATATTCTTAACGTCGCTGCACAACATTGTTGTATTTTAAATGAGAAATACATATACATATTAGGTTTATTAGGGGATACTACTCCTCAATAACAGCTAATAGTCTCCAAAGATAATTAACCCAGACACAGATCCATCCTACAGCCCTCAAAATGGTCCATCCTCAGAGTTGCTGTGCTTCATTGACATACAAGAAATGGGAGTGTGTTTGATCTTTCTGCTCGGACTATGGAAGTCCGATTAGGACATGTTTTGTAATGTTGTGAATGGCCTGATCAGACAATTAAAATGAGACCACCAGTGTCTCCGTAACCCATTGCCATGTGCCAGAACCCAACCCTAAATGGCTGATTCAGGCTTCTGACGCCATCTATTAAGGAAAAAGCTTGGAGCAAAGGGCTGCCAGCAGAACTTTTAAGTGGAATGGGCATGAAGTGGTAATAGAGGGACCTTCATGCTTGTTTTGCCTTCTTGCTGCACATAGGATAGTTTGTTGCACGCAAGCATGGTACCGTTGAAAGGGGAAGACCAGACAAAGAAACTGACCCATGCATGAACTTTTAGCTCCACCCTACAGCTAGCAAAATGGTCAGTCTTCAGAACTGCTGTGCTTGACTGACATTTTAGAAATGGTTGTCTGTTTGATCTTGCTGCTTGGGGTATGAAAGTCCGATTAGGACATGCTTGGTGTCATTGCGAAGCGCCTGATCAGACAATTAAAATGAGACCACCAGTATCTCCGTAACCAGTTGCCAAGTGTCGGAACACAACCCTAAATAGCCGATTCAGGCTTCTGAGGCCTTCTATTAAGGCATAAGCTGAAAGCCATGGGGCACCAGCAGTACTTTTAAGTGAAAGGGGGATGAAAAAAAACTTTAAAATTTTCTGACTAGTAGAAGAGAGGAGAATAAGGGTTCCCTCAATGTCAGAGTGAGACTGCCTTTGGGCCTCTGACCCCATTAGGACCTAGCGAGAGCCCAAGAAATTACCCACCCAGGCTCCATCGTGTCACCAGCCTGTGTGAAATGACACTACACCACTTTTTAGTTGAATGTTTAGTTTTGGGGCTAGATCCTGTGAGTCTATGTTGCTGAAGGAGTCCAATCTAACTGCTGACCTTTCGTGACCTTTGTTTTTTCCCCCTTTTTGAGGCAGTTCCCAGCATAGGATTTTGACCAAACTCATGGAGTAGCATCTCCAGGAGATGTTGAACACAACACCATTAGTGGCTAAGGGCTAGCATGTTGCCAACCGGAAATAGCTATAAGACGTTTCTTGAGAGTTGGTATTTTTCATGCTTTTAGGGGCTTTAAAGAGGAAGCTGCATGCCCATTTTGGCCTGCTCAGACAAAGGCCGTTTCTCAATATGCGTTCTTGAGCGTTCTCGTGTGCTTGTGACACGTCATCAGCCTCAGCCCGAGCACTGTTCCAATTGCCGAGAACGCCAAATCGAGAACGCGCCGAATTCCCCGGATGTTGTTCTCGCCCGCCCTCTTTATCGAGCATGCATCAGAGCAGACTTGTGCGTTCTTCAGACTGACCGCTTGCCCAGAATGCAACGCGGCCGCATCTTAATTCAGGACAGTGCAAACGGAGCTCACAGCGGTAAGTTAAAAATTCCCTTTTCTGCTGCTGTTGTTCTTCAAAGGTAAGTTTTCAGATCGTTTGAGGCGAGAACATTATACTTTTAAGCTTCCCTATGTGGCCTGTTTACAGAGTTAGTGCGTAATTAAAAAAATAAACCCGACGTTGAGCGGAGCAGAGTGACCCGCAGACCTCCGAGGGAAACCTGCGGTTCACTTCTCTTGGCCTAGTGGTGTGTGAACTACCGCTCGTTCTGATGCCGTTTTTTGTTTTAATTCGGCAAAACGTTCATTTGCTTTGGGTTTGTCTGACTGACTTGTGTTGCTTTTTTAACTCAATACTTGCTGGAATAAATTGTAAATCTATTTATTCCCAAGGACAATATCAACATCCATACCATGATGGCTGATGTTATGGACAAACCGCATAACTGTAAGCAGAAGAATCAGTTATCAGCTATTATATAGGTCACTAAATATATTCAGTCTGTGTAAAGTAATAGATAATTGACATTTATATTTTAAACAGGGACAACAGAAGAAACCCAGGCCCTCATAAACTGGCGTATTGCCAATGAGGGCATATTTACCGGCAAGAGGAACTCCTCTAAAACTGGATGGGAGTGAGTACTTTTGATTTATGTCTGCCTAAATGTCCATCTTCAGCTCTTGTGACGCTAAACCTGTTTTTAATTCAACTAGTGATTTTGTGAGAGCCTCTGGCCTGGAGGTCACAGCAAAGCACGCCAAGAAGTGGCACAATTTAGTGCAGAAATATAAGGTAATATAACAAAACTCCCTGCATAATATTAGCTCACATTATGTATTATTCCCACCACATTTCTGGTATTACCACAGAAAACAGTGTGGAAGGATATTGTGCTCATTAACTAAAATGATAAACCATTTTTCAGGAGCTACGAGACCCACCTACTGGGCAGGGGGTCGAGGCTGGTGGTGTGACTGCTGCCACCTGGCCGTGGTATGAGCTGCTTGATGCTGCACTCCAGGGGCAGCATAATATCAGTCCTCCTCTGGTTGTAGCCAGCAGCTCGTCTGCCACAGACGGTGTGGTGGTCACGACCTCAGCCTCTACCCCTTCTCCAACACCAGACAGGACAGGCAGGCAGGCCAGGAAGAGAGGCAGTGAGGTCCTGCTTCACTTTTTAAAAGAGCAGGCTGAGAAGGATGAGGAGAGGGAGAGGGCAGCCTTGGCTAAGGGAGGAAGCCAGAGAGAGGGAGGCTACTGAAATGGCCAATAAACATTTGGCACTTCTTGAAAAAATTGTGGAAAAGTTATAAATAAAATCTAGAAATGTTTTTTCTATTTTACTGAGTTTCTTTTGAGTGAGGACACAAAGAATAGAGAAAAAGAAAAAGAAAACAATAGTAACAGTATCTAAAAAAAACTGACATTTATTTTATCCAAATGATTTAACTTTGTTAATTTGTAAAATATGTTCAACTATTATTCTGTTCCAGTTACTAACATATTTTTTTTAAAAACAAAGAAATAACTTCTATTAACATATACAAATAGAGAATGCCTCCAAAACACACAATTAAATAGTTGGAACTGAAATGAATGTAATGCTTCTTTTACATATTTTGACAGGTAGTGGGGGAAAACAATAAAATGAAGCAGGAAATGAACACGACTACATCTGTTAGGTCAGATGTAGTTGTGTTCACTTAAAAATTCAGGGAGCTCTGCTGGACAAGAAAGCTGGTCTGCCAGTCTGGCTCGGAGGCAGCTTCCAGACATCTCCCTGTCTTCAGCCGCTGGATGACCATCCTCCTCTGGGTCAACCTCCTCCTCCACGTCAACCTGGTCACCTGCCTCGAGACAAATGTTGTGGAGGGTGCAGCAGGCGGCGATGACTTTGGGGGCAAACGTCGGGCGGACCTCCAGCGCCTTAAAGAAGATCGAGCGCCACCGTGTCTTCAGACCACCAAAGGCACGCTCAACGATGTTTCTTGCCTTGGCATGGTGGACTGTACCAAATATAAAATTAACTTTTAATTTAGGTAATATGCTAATATGTCTTAATGTTCTATCCAATTAGTATAATCTTTGTATCAATTGTGTGTCATTGTTGGCTCTATTTATGAACAAGAAGGTAAGAGATCTTACTGGCAACTGGCTGGCGATAGGGTGTCAGGAGGGTGATCGGGTACCGGAGGCATGGGTACCCACCATCGCCGAGTAGAAAAAAGGCCTCAGGTGGGTATAAGGCATTTTTGTACAATGGCGAGCGCCGCAGTACTAGTGCGTCATGGACAGAGCCGACATTGCCGATGTAAACGTCCAAAAACTTTCCACGTGCGTCACACACACCCTGCAGAATGATTGAGGGGAAGAGTTTTCTGTTCATATAACATCTCTTTTGTGGCTCTGCAGGTGGAACAATTTGGACATGACACCCATCGATGGCACCAACTGCTGCCCTGAAGGCCTCGTTCCCAGCAAGGCGGGCAAAACCAGCCCCCACTCCCTGCAAATCTTGTGGTTTTGGCAGGAAAATAATTTTTGGAATGATGCCCATCAGAGAGTTGACAACTCTGTGCACCACCCAGCATACAGTGGACAGGGGCATCCCAAAGATGTCAGCTGTTGCCCTGTAGGACACACCACAGGCCAGCCAGTAAAGGGTCACCAGCACCTCTATTTCCTGTGGCCATCCATGGGCCTTCTGGAGGGGCAGCATCTGAAGGAGGAGGACGATGGTGGCCCTGTTTAGCCTGAAGGCTGGTCTCAGGTCTCCTTCATTAAAAAATAGTTGGAGGATTGGTACCGAAGTGTTTATCCTCACATATTTTGTTGCTTTTTCTTCCTGTAAATAAAAAAATGCCAAATGTTACCAAATTTGGTTTTTTTTAGTTCTCACCTTTTCACACCATAAAACTATACCTGCTTAACATGGAGATTAATATAGTTCTCAAGAAACAAAAAGTAAAATGTACAGTGCTGTAAAACTAGTCGTATATAGTAAATGTAACAACTGGCTTCCCTTCTCTGGTATTTTGAACATTTCACTTAAAGAATGAGCTGAACTTACTGCATATAATTTAAAGATTAATCAATGTAAAGGTGGGCAGACATAGAAATGACTCGTCCTTTCTAAATATTCTATGCTGTAATGGTCAATAGGTGAAAAATGAAATGGCTTAACACTACTGACATACTGTTACTTATGTTAAAATTGTGTTTTTCTTCATAAATAGTCGCAATTACAACCTGATCACGTGTTTAATACCATCCTCAATGTTTTTTTTTGTAAAGATAAAAGTAGAAAACAGGCTGTCAATCTTAAAATGCCTACCAGTTGGAACAGGTGGGCGAGCAAAGCCTGCCTTCTGATCCTCCTTTGCCGCATCAATCTCCTCCTGGTTCGTATTTGCCTCCTCAACTGTGCTGCCCGTTGTGCAGCCTGCTGGTAAAGGTGACTAACGGCCAAAGCAACAGCAATAGCGCGCCTATTGCTCATTTTGTTTCCACAAAGGAATGATTTCTTTGCAAGTCTTAATTGACGCTCCAACTACGAGCAGCACAACTCCCAACAAAGAAATTCCCGCGACTGCTGCTTTTCTACCCACAGTTCTGTTAAAAAAAAAAAAGAATTTTTTTTAGGCTTTTTAAAAATTAGAAATCTTTTTGAAAAAAAATCAATAAGATTTATTGTGGTGTAGTGTATAAATAGTTTTGAATGTTAATGAAATGCTAAAGAATTGTGCGTCTCATGACGTCACGAGTACGCTTCTGTTCCAATACACCATACGTGCTGCGTGCTCGCGTTCTCATCAAGTCCGATCTTCCTGTGTTCTCGCCAAGACCGGACTTGATGAAAACGCGAGTCTGTACTCGTGTTCTCGTGAATTGAGAAACGGCCAAAGTGTCTCTGAGTTATGAGGTATCAAAAGTTCAGTTATTTGGCCCTTCTTGCCTCTGTCATGCCCAGCTGAAGCAACCCAGAGATACCAAAGTCACAGAATCCACTTGGTCTATCACCCCCAATAACATTTGTGAAAATCAGGCCCCTATGACAAACTCAATCAATTCTGTCAAACCTTACATATCCAAAGAGGGTTAAAGGAGCAATAGAAAACACTTTACTGCAAAAAAAGACACCTGCGAAAATTCTACTTAACGTAGACTTACCAATACTTTCACACATGATTTAGGTTGCCAGAGGAAGGTGCTCTGTGAATCTGGGGTCTCTATCTGCTCCATCGGCTGACAGAGAGTTGTTTAAAGGTTCACTGAAAACACACTAAGGAGAACAGGTCCAAAAAGGGAGTGTGTTTGGAGGGCCTTCTCGGCGTTGGAACATTCTTTTGAGCCGAGCTAAATACTGTTGGAAAGAATTCAATTAGACCAGGGGTTTTCAATAGGTGAGGCGCGCCTCCCCTGGGGGGCGCCAAAGAGTCACAGGGGAGGCGCGAAGACTGTGCTGGAGAAGAAGATATTTGTGCCTTTTGTTTGAGCGTGCAGAAACCAATCCAAGCGCGCAGTGAGACAACACGCGCCCGCTCAAAACCGGTCTGGCGCACACTCAACTCTGGAAAAACTCTTCTCAACCCACGCTCTGTCCTCGCGCTCAGTTCCATCTCTGCACGCGCCTTTGCTCGCGCGCTGGACCTGCGCACCTCGCGCGCTGGACCTGCTCATTGAACGCTTAACACCAGCTGTCTCTTCTTTCCAGCTTCTGGGAGGTGGTGCAAAAGTTTATTCTGATCATAATCATTATCATTGTCATCATTATTTAAAGAGCACTTTAACAAAAGGTAAAACAAAGTGCCAAACATCAGAAATACATCAGATAAGAAATAATATCTAATAAAATACTTGGTTGTTAAAATAGTAATAGGTTTAAATTGTGTATAATTAGCCTAAATATGTAAATCAGAATATGTAATATGTTGACGTCTGTTAAATTCAGGTTATCTTTTTTATTATTATTATTTGAGTTGACGTCTCCTGTTGACGTGAGTTCAGTTTATCATTGGCGTCTGTTTAGTTCAGTTTGTCTGCTGTTGAAAACAATAGTTTATGAATTTGCTCTAATGACAGCTCAATGTTAAAAGTAGGCCCTCTGTCCGTGATGTTTCAGTAAAAGTAGCCTGTAAGATGGAAATATTTGAATGCATATTTTATTAATAGGCCTTTTTAATGAATGTACTTTGTTAAAAGAAATACAATAAAAAAACATGTGTTGGGCTATCAGTTGTTTTTGAAACACAGCATTCCAGGAACACGAAAGAAAGATGCATTTATTGCAGGGACTTGTGTGGGGTAGGTTTGTGGTTGGGGGGGGGGGCGTGGTTATCTTTACCTATTCCTAGGGGAGGCTCACCTTCAACGAATTTGAAAACCCCGGAATTAGACCATCGAAAAAAAAGACCACCAATGTCCTGAAAGTGTAATATTCTAGGTTCTGTTTTGGTTTGTTTACTCTCCTGCCTTAGGTTCTCTGGCTGCTTTGAGTTTTGTCTTCTGTTTTAGTTATATACTTCAGGGTGGTTTTGTTTCTTATCAGGTCTGGTGTAGTTTGTTTCTGTCCACTTGTCCTCTCAGCTTTTTAGGTTTGGTTTCTGATCTGTTCTTGTTTTGAGCCTCAGCACTGATGTCTGGTCTAATTACTTACTCTGCACACCTGCCTAACTCCACCCCTGCTGCAATCACTTCTCACCGGTTTCACCTGCCTCCACCTCCATATAAACTGTTGGGACCAGACATCAGTGCCAGGTCGTCTTGTTGGTCTTGTCATGTTTTTGGGTGAGTCAATCATGATCTGATGTTTGTTTTGTTTTGGAATTTTGACCTAGTTTTTCCCTTCCAGAGAACCTGAGCTATTCTGTCATGTTACCAGTCAGTTTCTGTTCCTATGAAGTTCTGGATGTTTTTTTATTAGTCTTTTTGATTCTTTAGTCCTTTTTGCATTGCTCTGCTTTTTGTTTAATAAATCCCTTTTTTAAGAACCTCTGCTGGTCTGGCTGAATTCTGGGTCCGCTGCCGTGATTCATTACAGAAAGGCCACTTCTACCTTCCATAATAAGCCTTAATTGGTCCCAAAGGTCGTTTTCTTTAGGGCATTGCAATAACTTTGAATGGAGTTGTGAGGGAAATGCACCATTTTGTTAAACAATTGTTTTTTCCTTCCTGCTGCACTTAGGAGAGTTTGTTGCATTCATGCATGGTACCGTTGAAAGGGGAAGACCTGACAAGGAAACTGACAGATGCATGAACTTTTAGCTCCCCCCTACAGCTCACAAAATGGTCTGTCTTCAGAAATGCAGTGCTTCATTGACATACAAGAAATGGTAGTGTGTTTGATCTTGCTGCTTGGGCTATGAAAGTCTGATTAGGACATGCTTGATGTCGTTGCGAAGGGCCTGATCAAACAATTAAAATGAAACCACAAGTATCTCCATAACCAGTTGCTAAGTGCCAGAACCCAACCCTAAATGGACGATTCAGGCTTCTGAGGCCTTCTATTCAGGCATAAGCTGGAAACCATGGGGCACCAGCAGTACTTTTAAGTGAAAGGGGGATGAAAAAATACTTTGAAATTTCCTGTTTTCCACCAAAAGGTGAAAATCACCCTTTTCCTGAGGATGGGTGACCGGCCTGAGGGGCACCAGATGGACCACAGGGACATGTAGAGGAGGTTGAATAAGGGTTTCCTCAATGTCAGAGTGCAACTGCCTTTGGGCCTCTGACCCCATTAAGACCTGGCGAGAACCCAAGAAATGACTCACCCAGGCTCCATTTTGCCACCAACCTATGTGGAATGACACTATACCACTTTTTAGTTGAATGTTGAGTTTTGGGGCAAGATTCTGTGAGTCTATGTTGCTGAAGGAGGCCAATCTAACTGCTGACCTTTCGTGACCTTTAGGGTTTTTCCCCTTTTTGAGGCAGTTCCCAGCAGATGATTTTGACCAAACTCATGGAGTAGCATCTCCAGGAGTTGTTGAACACAACTCCATTAGCGGCTAAGGGCTAGCATGTTGCCAACCGGAAGTAGCTGTAGGAAGGTCCTTAAGAGCTGGTATTTTTCATGCTTGTAGGGGCTTTAAAGAGGAAGCTGTACATGGGGTGACTGTGGCTTGATGGGTTGAGTAGTCATCTGGCAATCAGAAGGTTGTGGGTTCGATTCCAGCTTCCCCTTGCCACATGTCGATGTGCCCCTGGGCAAGGCACTTAACCTCAAATTGCCTACCGAGCTGCGTCTTGGTGTATAAATGTGTGTGCGTTAGTGAGAGCGACTGGGTGAATGTGGCTATAGTGTACAGCGCTTTGGGTGGTCAGCATGACTGGAAAAGCGCTATATAAGTTCAGTCCATTTACCCATTTTGGCCCTGCTCAGACAAAGTATATCTGAGTTATGAGGTGTCAAAGGTTTAGTTATTAGAATCAGAATCAAGCTTATTGTCAAGTAGGCTTGCACTTACAAGGAATTTGACTCGGTGTCGATTGTGCAGACTATATATATATATATATGTAACGCAGAAGGTCTGGAGATGCTACGCTGGTGTAGCTTGTATGTCCTGAACGGGGGAGGGAGAGAGGCAGTGTCAAGTGTCACAGGGGCTCTGGGCCTTGTTGATGAGGCTTGTAGCGGATAGGAAAAAACTGTCTTGTGGCATGAGGTTTTGGTCCTGATGGACCGCAGGCTCCTGCCAGAAGGAAGTGTCTGAAATAGTTTGTGAATTTGCCCCTTCTTGCCTCTGTCATGCCCAGCCGAAATGACCCAGAGATACCAAAGTCACAGAATCCACTTAGTCTATTACCCCCAACAACAGTTGTGAAGTTTTTTTAAAAAAAGCAAAATTATATGAGCTTGAATGATCTTGAAGAATGCAGTAGAGTTGAAGGTTAGAAAAATGTTCCTCAGGAATGTAGTTGACCTTGTATTGCCCATTTTCATCACATTTTATAAATATATGATGGTGGTGACAAATATATGGGACACATTTTTTGCAACAACAAAGTAAAAATATTCAAAACTCATAAATGTAATTATACATTACAGTATAGTCTTATGAGGTAAGGATATACATTAAATTATAAATTTTGTTCTTTTTTAATCAAGTTGTAATGATTATCTCCAATCCAAAGACAAATGATTTTGTGAGAAATGAGCTAACATATCTTATAAGTTGAATGTTTCAGTAACACAAATTGGAAATAAACATGTAAAAAAACTTGCCTATGTTCACAGGATCCCCTGAATATAACAGTATTTTTTACAAAGATGCTGTTGATTTCCAACAAAAATTACTTTTTTTTGTAACGGGACATCTTTTTCCAATAGTTTCAAGTCATAATTACCAGGAAGTCAATTCAATATTTTTAATACTGAAACTAGATGCCAAGCTTTTGCAAAACTACTATAACTAGACCACTACCTTTAGCATGTGTAATTAGCTATTATTATTATTATTATTATTATTATTATTCCAAAAAAGTAAAAATTTGGAATGACCATGACGTAGATGACTGAGAATCTTCACCAACTATTATTATTATTATTATTTATTTATTTTTAAAGAAAATAAATATATTTGCAAAAAATAGTCAGTTAACTCCATATATATATGTAATCTCAACAAGTAAAACTTTAGATAAAAAGCATCCTCTCTTCTTAAGATAGGATGGACTTCGCTGTGAACCCTTTCTTGAGTGGCATCACCAAGTATGGTGTCACATGACTAGAACTGCCCAAACAGGACAATCTTCAGCACTATCCAATCAGAAAATTCCCAACAGAAGCCAATCAGAAAATCCCCCTTATTTAGTTGCAGTTCAAGAGTTTCCATTAGAGGGCGTTCTAGAGCAGAGTCATTAATATACTTTTCAGTGACTCCTATCTTACTGGGGTCCAGCTGTAAAAGTTTGACAGGGTATTCTTTAGGGCCAGAGCAGCCTACTGCATGATTATTTTGTGTTGACCAGCAAAATGTCCTCTCAATTGAGAATTTGCACACAATGTTGGTCTTCCGTCATGGGTTGGTCCACACAGATATAGATAGACAAGTGCACACACACACACACACTTTCTCCCATATATGCTGCAGACTGAGGACTGAGTAAAAGGACTCACAAACTGAGGACCAGTAGTTCTGAGCTAGTGATGGGTCGGGTAACACCGATGCGTCGACGCATGCGTCGGTCTCATAGAGCGAAACCCGTGTCGATGCGTGTGTCGATACGGAAAAGTCACGTGACTGATACAGCAACTGTTTCAGTCACGTGACCAATACAGAAGCTGTTTCGAGTTGATTGACGAGCCAAACTGTGTAGGAAGCGCATCTGTCAACGGGATGCATCTGCCAAAACAATCTTGTGTGTCTTGCTATGGTACAAATCATCAACAATTATGGAGCTTCCGCAACCAAAAAGAAAGGTTTCTGCTGTGTGGGACCACTGTGATGTCATTTCGGAAAATAAGGTATTTGTTTTAATTTCCTTGTTTCATCCTGTTCCTCTGAGTTTCCACTTGATTTTCTGAATAGAAATTCATTTCAAAGTGACCTTTAGTTTACTGTTCGTGTTATTTTCTGCAGGCTAAATGTCGCAATTGCTCAACAGAGCTTTCATATTTGAATAACAGCACCTCCTCAATGCTGAGGCATTATAGGGCCAAGCATGAGAATGAAATCCATGATACACCCATGATAAACTCAGGTATACAGGTGTTTTACAACTTACTGACTTTGATTTCTTGATAATTCCAATTAATTTATACTTTTCCATTTTTAACCATCAAGCTTCCAGGAAGCAGATGCTCGATGAGGCTGTGCTTAATTTCATTGTGAAGGACTGCCAGCCCCTCAGCGTTGTGGAGAATGAAGGGTTCAGGGAGCTGGTTCAGCTCCTTGAGCCCTCATATGTTTTGCCAACCAGAAAGGTTTGTGTGGAAATTATCTAAAGTGGTAGTTTATTTATCAAAATTATTTTAAATGTATTGATTTTTCTTCTGGTTTGACTTGGTGTGGTTTTCAGACCATCAAACAAATTTTGGCCAAAAAGTACGAGGAGGAATGGGAACGAGTGAAAATGGAAGTACAGCAAGCTGTGGCAGTGAGTATAACCGCTGACATGTGGACATCTGTGAACATGGAGGCTTACTTAGCTCTAATCTGTCACTACATTAATGAAAATTTGCAGCTGTGTACATCTGTGTTAGGTGTGCAATACTTTCCACAAAGTCACACTGCTGGCAATTTGGCCCAAGTAAAAAAGGCCATGATGGAGGACTGGGCCATAACAAATAAAGTAAAGTGTCTTGTGACCGACGCAGCACCAAACATGATTGCATGCACTAGACAGCTCCAAATTCGGCACTTAATTTGCATTGCACATAGTCTCAATTTATTAGATAGAAAATCATGTGATCAGATCCCCACTCTTACATCCATCAGACACAAAGCCAGGCACATTGTCACATACTTCAGATCAAGCACTACAGCCAAGGAGAACCTTTTTCAAGTGCAGCAACAGATGGGGCGACCAACCCTGAAACTTATCAATGAGGTGCCAACACGCTGGAACAGCACATATGAAATGCTGTCAAGGCTGCATGATGAGAAGGAAGCAGTGTGGGTATCTCTGGCCTCTCTAAAAACAGATTTGACTCCACTTACAGCTGATGAGTTTACAATCATAGGAGAAACATTACGTGTGCTTGCTCCTTTCCATCAAGCTACAGTGGAGTTGTCTGCAGAGAGGCGAGTGTCAGGATCAAAGGTCATCCCAATGATGAAAATGCTCTATATGGCACTTGAGTGTAATGCTTCAACCTTGCACACTGACACAGCACGACACCTACATGAACACCTGAAACGTCGAGTTACAGACACTGCTTCCAACCTGGAGTCATTAGGTGTGTTGACCCTGGCGACACTTCTAGACCCCAGATTTAAATCACTTGGGTTCCACAGTTCCTCCAAGTGCAATGAGGCCCTCAGCAGACTGCGGACAGAATGTGCATCAATAGTTGGAGGCTCAAATGAGCCCCAGCCAGGAACATCTTCACAACAGCTGTCTGCCCCCACTTCAGGCAAGATATTGAGCATTATTTTTTTGTTGTTTGTAAATCATGTACTAAAATGCCAATTTTTTTTTTTTTTTTTTTTTATTTTTTTTTAGATGACCTTTGGGAACATTTTGATCTTGAAGTGGGGAGGCAGACCAAAAGTGCCACAGCTGATGCCATCCATGAGGTGCAAAGATACATGGCAGAGGGCAATACTGCGAGGTCCCAGGATCCTCTTGTATATCGGAAAAACCACAAGAGTGTTTATCCAAACCTCTTCCGCCTGGCCTTAAAATTTTTGTGCATTCCAGCATCATCTGTGCCGTGTGAGCGGGTGTTTCCACAGCTGGAGAACTAATATCAAAAAAGCGTAACAGACTGAATTTCAAAACGTTGCAACAACTTATTTTTTTTAATAAAAATTTGTAAAAAAAAAGAAATATTTGAACAAGCATCTTCATTCACATGTTTTATTACA
Source organism: Fundulus diaphanus (assembly GCA_037039145.1). NCBI lineage: Eukaryota > Metazoa > Chordata > Actinopteri > Cyprinodontiformes > Fundulidae > Fundulus > Fundulus diaphanus. The sequence goes on from CM073132.1 coordinate 38,942,529, forward strand.
TTATGATACAGGTTCTCATTATTTATTGACTGTATCTAAAATATCAAAGATGTTTTAATAATATTACAATGCACCATACAATGAATCACATCATATTAGTGTATATAATAGGTCCTCAAATCAGTGTCAGTTAACTCTGTCAACTAGGTTACCTGTAGGGATTTTTAATGTCCAACAGGTGTCAGTATTCAGTGACACAGTATCGACACAGTATCAATACAGCTTGGTAATGTGTCGAAACGTTTCATGATTCCTTATCAACCCATCACTATTCTGAGCTAATTAGAAAGCTGGCGTTTTCAATTTTTGTCACTACGTGTCACCCACACACAATACACTACTTCAGATTTTGCAGGAGAATTAAATTACCAAAAAAGGTTTTTACCAGCAGAGTGAGAACCGAGGGCTCCCACCTACTTTTTTCTGACATTTTCAGTGATTGAGAAGTAAATGTACTTAAGATTTGAATTTTTTTTAGGTTTTAAAGATTAATACACTGAAGAGTAAACAAATGCTGTACTAAAAATGAAAGCTTGAGGTTGTGACTCTAATTACCCCCTGATAATTTAATAATTTTAACAAAATAATCCATTGTACTTTTAACAATGTTTATTTTATAAACAAAGCATTTATAAAAGTTATCAGAGCCTAGTAATTGTTGTAAAACATTTCTGTAACATGTTCTGTCACTTCCTGTTTGCGGTAAGGCGTATTGCATCACTTCCTGTTTTCACTGCGTGAGCAACGGTTTGTTGCTCCAGATTCTCTCGCTTTTATCTTTAATCTCTTTGCTGTAACATCTGTTTCTAACACATAAGCACTTTTAAAACATTTTCTGTTGCTGCACATCACGCTTGGGAACTCCTCGTGTTTCACGGTTTGCTCTCTTGGCGTGGTAGAAGGGCGCTAGCCTAGCTTTAGCCTAGCCTAGCTTTAGCTCCACAATGGCTTCCTCTCCTACTGTTACTTCAGCTTCTCCGTCTCTTACTAAGTCTCCCCTTATCTCCTGCTCTCTGTGTCAGATGTTTAGCTATTCCTCTGCCTCCTTTAGTGATAATGGTACTTGTAATAAATGTAGTGTTTTTGTAGCTTTGGAGGCGAGGGTGTCAGAATTAGAGACCCGGCTCCGTGCTATGGAAAGACCAGCTGATAGCCGCCCCTTTGCTAGCGCGGAGCCACATAGACCTAGCGTTACTTCACTTAGTGGTCCTCCAGAAGCACCCGAGCAGCCGGGTAAGCAGGCCGGCTGGGTGACAGTTCGTAGGAAGCATAGCTCTAGATTTCAGCCCCCAGTTCACCACCAACCCGTCTGCGTTTCTAACAAATTTTCCCCACTCAGCGACACACCCGCTGAGAAGCCGACTCTGGTGATTGGGAGCTCAATAGTCAGAAACGTGGCACTAGAGACACCAGGGACCATAGTTAAATGCCTGCCAGGGGCCAGAACGGGCGACATAGAATCTTACCTAAAACTGCTGGCTAAGGATAAGCGTAAATACAGTAAGATTGTTATTCACGCTGGCGGTAATGACACCCGGTCACGCCGATCGGAGGTCACTAAAGTTGGTGTTGCTTCGGTGTGTGAGTTTGCTAAAACAATGTCGGACTCCGTAATTTTCTCTGGTCCCCTGCCTGATCTGACCAGTGATGACATGTTTAGCCGCATGTCATCATTCAACCGCTGGTTGTCTAGGTGGTGTCCTGAAAACGACGTGGGCTACATTGATAACTGGCGAACTTTCTGGGGAAAACCTGGTCTGATCCGGAGAGACGGCATCCATCCCACTTTGGATGGTGCAGCTCTTCTTTCTAGAAATCTGGCCGGTTTTATTAGTTCTCCTAAATGCTGACAACCCAGGGTCCAGACCAGGAAGCAGAGCCGTAGTTTAACACACCTCTCTGCAGCTTCTGTACTGTTACCCACCCATTATCCTATTGAGACGGTGTCTTTCCCACGGCCAAAACTTAACAGATCAAAAACTTATCTAAAAGGAACAAATCATAAAAACCTAATAAAAATCAATACGGTTCACCTTGAACCTAAAAATAAAACAATTAAATGTGGTCTATTAAATATAAGGTCTCTCCCTCCAAAGACTTTGTTAGTTAACGAATTGATTTCTGATAAACAGATTGATTTGTTTTGTCTCACAGAAACCTGGCTACAAGAGGACTACGTTAGTATAAATGAGTCAACTCCCTCCAATTATTCAAATTTCCACATTCCCAGATCTGTGGGAAGAGGAGGAGGAGTGGCAGCCATCTTTCAGTCTGATTTATTAATTAGTCCCAGGCCAATTAATAACTACAGTTCTTTTGAACATTTAACCCTCAGTTTCCCTCATCCAAACTGCAAAGCAATAAAACCTCTTCTGTTTATTGTTTTGTATCGTCCACCAGGCCCTTGCACTCAGTTTTTGGATCAGCTGTCAGACTTCTTATCTGATTTGGTGTTAAATACTGATAAGGTTATTATAGTGGGTGATTTTAACATCCATGTTGACACAGAATGTGATAACCTTAGTGTAGCCTTTAAAACTATCCTAGATTCAATTGGTTTTGCTCAAAATGTGCATAAGCCAACGCACTCTCGGCTCCATACTTTAGACCTTGTGCTGACATATGGCATTGATTGTGAAGAATTAACAGTATTTCCTCACAACCCTGTCCTATCTGATCATTTTTTAATAACATTTGAGTTTAATCTAACGGAGTTCTCCACCCCCAAAAGAGGGTTCCATTATAGTAGATCTTTATCGGATAATGCTGTATCAAAACTTAAAGAGTCTGTCCCCTTTTTAATATCCTCCGTATTGCAGAAATGCCCTGTAGATGGCAGCAATGTTGTTTCTTCCAATTCACAAATAGATGTCTTTGTAAACGGTATGACTTTGTCATTGCGTTCTGCATTAGACAATGTAGCTCCCTTGAAAAATAAGGTGATTATTCACAGGAAGCTGGCTCCTTGGTTTAATTCAGAGCTGCATTCCTTGAAGCACAATGTTAGGAAATTGGAGAGAAAATGGCGCTCTACACACCAAGAGGAATCCTACCTAATCTGGAGGGACAGTCTATTGTTGTATAACAAGACCATTCGCAGAGTTAGAGCAGCATATTTTTCATCATTAATTGAGGAGAATAAGAATAATCCTAGATTTCTCTTCAATACAGTTGCCAAACTTACCCAGAGCCACAGCTCTGTTGATCCAGCCATCCCCTTAGCTCTTAGCAGTAATGATTTTATGGGATTCTTCATAAATAAAATTGATTCCATTAAAAATAAAATAATTGGCATCCTCCCAAACATGATTACCTCGTCCTCAGTAAGTGAGGCAGCATTGGAGGAATCCTTAGAACCTGCGCAGTGTCTGAACTGTTTAAAAGCAGTAGAGCTTTCTGAGCTATCTAAAATTTTAGCTTCATCTAAACCTTCTACCTGTATGTTAGACCCAATCCCAACCAAGTTGTTTAAGGAGGTATTCCCTCTGATCAGTGGTCCTATTTTAGACATGATTAATCTATCCTTAGTAAATGGATATGTACCAAAGGCTTTTAAAGTAGCTGTTATTAAACCTTTACTTAAGAAACCTTCTCTTGATCAAGATGAGCTAGTAAACTACAGACCTATATCTAATCTTCTTTTCTTATCTAAAATTCTTGAGAAAGTAGTTGCTAATCAACTTTGTGAACATTTACAAAGTAATGACCTACTTGAGGAGTTTCAGTCAGGCTTTAGAGCTCATCATAGCACTGAAACAGCTCTGGTGAAGGTCACCAATGATATTCTCATGGCCTCAGATAATGGACTTGTGTCTGTACTTGTCCTGTTAGATCTCAGTGCTGCATTTGACACAGTTGATCACATTATTCTCCTACAAAGACTTGAGCATACTGTAGGGATTAAGGGGAAAGCATTAGGCTGGTTTAAATCTTATCTGTCGGACAGATTCCAGTTTGTTCATGTTAATAATAAATCTTCTTCAAACTCTAGGGTCACCTGTGGAGTACCACAGGGTTCAGTCCTTGGACCAATTCTATTTACTATATATATGCTTCCGGTTGGCAAAATTATCAGACAGCATGGGATTAATTTCCACTGTTATGCTGATGACACTCAGCTATATTTATCCATAAATCCTGATGAATCCAATCAGTTACTTCGACTGCAGTCATGTCTTGATGACATCAAAAGCTGGATGACTTTAAATTTCCTGCATTTAAATTCTGACAAGACAGAAGTTGTAATCTTTGGGCCAGAGTCCTCAAAAAATAAACTTCTTAATCAATCACTGAATCTGGATGGCATTAACTTGGCCTCTGGTAATAAAGTAAAAAATCTTGGTGTTATTTTTGACCAAGACATGTCATTTAAATCCCATATTAAACAGGTTTCCAGAGTTTCCTTTTTTCACCTCCGGAATATCGCCAAAATTAGAAACATTCTGTCCAGGGGTGATGCTGAAAAACTAGTGCATGCATTTGTTACTTCAAGGCTGGACTATTGTAATTCTTTACTATCAGGAAGTCCACAAAATGCAGTTCGAAGTCTTCAGCTGATCCAAAATGCTGCGGCAAGAGTTCTGATGAAAATCAACAAGAGGGATCATATTTCTCCAATTTTAGCTTCCCTTCATTGGCTTCCTGTTAAATCAAGAATAGAATTTAAAATTCTTCTTCTAACGTATAAAGCCCTTAATAATCAAGCTCCATCATATATCAGAGCTCTGATTACTCCGTATGTTCCTAACAGAGCACTTCGCTCTCAGACTGCAGGTCTGCTGGTGGTTCCTAGAGTCTCTAAAAGTAGAATGGGAGGCAGATCCTTTAGCTATCAGGCTCCTCTCCTGTGGAACCAACTCCCAGTTTTGGTCCGTGAGGCAGACACCCTGTCTACTTTTAAGACTAATCTTAAAACATTCCTTTTTGACAAAGCTTATAGTTAGAGTGGCTCATGTTACCCTGAGCTACCTCTATAGTTATGCTGCTATAGGCTTAGGCTACTGGAGGACATCAGGGTCTAATTTTCTCACTCTACTGATTTCTACTGTTCTTCATTCTACGGTTCTCCAGTTTTGTATTGTATTACATTGAAATGACTGTCGTCATTTCAGCTTTTAACTTTTTGCTCTCTCTCTTTTTCTTCATAGTAGGTACACCTGGTCTGGCGTTCTGTTAACTTTGACATCATCCAGAGAAGACGGCTCACCCGTTACTACCATCTAATGTAGAACAGATTACTAGATCAATGTGTGCTTCTGTGCTTTTTTGTCTCTCTTGTTGTGTCTCTGCTCTGTCTTCTGTAACCCCAGTCGGTCGAGGCAGATGACCGTTCATACTGAGCCCGGTTCTGCCGGAGGTTTTTTTTCCCGTTAATGGGTGGTTTTTCTTCCCACTGTCGCTTCATGCTTGCTCAGTATGAGGGATTGCAGCAAAACCATGTACAATGCAGACGACTCTCCCTGTGGCTCTACGGTTCCCCAGGAGTGAATGCTGCTTGTCAAGACTTTGATGCAATCAACTGGTTTCCTTATATAGGACATTTTGACCAATCTGTATAATCTGACCCAATCTGTATAATATGATTGAACTTGATTTTGTAAAGTGCCTTGAGATGACATGTTTCATGATTTGGCGCTATATAAATAAAATTGAATTGAATTGAATTGAATTGAACATTAAGTATTGTATAAAAGGTAAAGCTTTTAGAGCTTTCTTTTAAAAAAACTAAAATATGCCATAAATTAAAATCTTCAAAGAAAAAGTTATGACCTCAATATTTAAGTGCTTTTCCCCCTTCTTTAAACATGTGTAATACTAGATTCACAGAATATTGTAACAACAACACAAAGAACAAAGTAACATCACTGAAAAAGTGACTATGGCCTCAGCGTTTTTTATCTTTATGATCTCATTGTGCACAAAATATTTGAGCAGAAGATGATTTCTCAATGCACATGATGCATTCCTTTTTTCCTGGCACCTTCCACATTGCCACAAAGCTGGTCATATGTTGCTGAACAGCCATTTTCTCCTGCTAAGTCCATGGGGTCTTTCCTTTTGTTTTCACAGGACCTAAAAGATCAAACAGCTCTAAAAACTATTCAAAATGTGAGACTAAATGCAATTTCTAAAAAAAAAAAATGCACATCTCACAAATTTAAATTTTCGGAAACTTTTTATATTTTTTTTTCCACCACTTGTCTTACAAACTAAAATTTAGATTTATCTCAAGTCTTTTCTTATAAGTTTCTTATCATTTGGATGATTTTGGCTTATAGAATAAAAAGTGATATTTCACTTTTAGATAATTTGAATATTATATAAGATCAAGAAAGGATGTTTTAAAAAGAAATGTCAGGCTTCTGAAAAGTTTATGCCTTCTACTTGGATGGGGCTCTTTTTGTATTAATTACTGAATCAATGTAGTATGGCATGGAGGCATGATGGTGTCTTTCAGCTCATCTGCATTGTTGTATGCGGTGTCTCATTTTCTTGATAATATTGGGCTTCTGGTGAGGCCAATTTGCTGAACAATCAAGCACAGTAAAAGCATTATTTTTGAAGCAGCTTTTGGTACCTTTGGCAATGTGGGCAATGTGGTACCAATTACTGCTGGACACTTAAATCGGCACCTCTGAAAAAGCTGTGAGCAAGAGGAAGCATGGTGTTCTCCAATATGTCCTAAACGATGGCTGCATTGACTGTGGACTTCATAAAACCAAGAGGACCAACACAAGTTAATGGCATGGCTCCACAATCATAACTAAATGGAAACTTCACATCAGACTTAAATCATTGTGGATTCCAATCTTTTGTCTTCCTCCAGACTCAGGGACCTTGATTTTCAAATTAAATAAAAAAAGCTTAATTTTTACCTTAAATGAGCACTCTGGGCCACTAAATAGTCCAGTTCTTTTTCTCTCTGAGCCCAGGTAAGAAGCTTCTGGCTTCATCATCACCATCATCTCTTGATCAGGTGTAGCTTAACATGAGGAAACCTACACTTGTACACCATATGTAGGATTTCTCTCCAGCCTCAGCCCAGGCTTAGTGTCGTCCTGCCTGCTTTTCTTGGTGGCTATTTGGTTTCAGTGGGGAGTTAACCCTGGCCACTTCTGATATTGGATTTTGCTCAAGTGTAACATTTTGCACTACATACATTTACACACTCCCATGTGATCTTATTTACAACTGTTCTAAACATAACTTTTTTGGTTTGGTTAGGTAGATTACCTTCTTAAAACACTACCTCCTTGTGTTGCCTCCCCAATTCTCCTTGGTTCATTAACGCTATTGAACAAGGCTGTATCATTAGTTTGATGTAGAATTCATGCAGAACAACCCTACCAAGAAATACACAAAAAAATGAACTGCAGAGTGGTATTTGATGACTAAAACTCATGCTAAAATTAAGTAAAAAAAAAGTTGATATTGTAATTAATTTTTTGCTCTTAACTAGAAAGAACCCTGTGCCTTCAGAAATGTGTTATTTATTGCCGAAACTTAAAACTTCTAAAACCATACAGTTCAAGAGATCTTAAGCTGTGAGAAAACTCCATAGTATATTAAACATTCCCCCCTCATAAGAAAGTATTCCTTTTAAGTGTTTGTTTCAATCCATCTTAAACGAACCTCTTTATTTCTACAGTGCGTATTCACAACAAAAGTAAAAAGGTGCTGTACAAGAGTCAAATTGAAATTGTTCCTACCAGAATCAGCAGCAGCCACCCCTTGTTTGGTTCCCATCTTTGATCTTTTGATAGGGCATGGGAAATGAGTCACATAACTCTCAGTGCCATCTGGAAATTAAAATCTTTATATTAAAACCATTCTGAACAATCTGACGAATCACCCCCAGAGACATTACTTACCCTCATTTCCGTCACGCTCCTCATTGCAAGGTTTAGTTGAAATTTGTCCTTCAATTAGTTCCCGTTCAGGTGACAGATCAGATTGTTCCCTGTCTAATAAGAGCTTAAATTAATACATATGAACCAGGATCAGACTATGAAAACAAAATGTAACCTACAGATTAAAAAAATACATTCCAATCTTAGAGAGCAATTGAGCAAATTAAATGGTTCAAGTAAACATTATAGGTAGAAATTAGATGTTTTATTCATAAATTACTTCTGACAGATCCCTTTGTATATGATGATCTCAGAAACTGTTTGGTTCAATGTCAGTATAAAAATCCTGTGATTTAATCATATGCACTTCCTATGCAACTGAGATCATTAATTAGACTCAGCTCTAACTGTTTTCATATATAAAATAATTCAAATGTGGAGATTTCTTTATATCAGTTTTAGATTCTCACTTGGGACCATCAATGCTTGGCCCCAGAGTTACACATAGCAAGAGACCATTCTGGGCTGTATGACACAAGTAGACATATGTAAGATCTGAACACTGTTAAAATACCTTCAGTATAATCATGCTTTTTTAACTCTTAATTACTAAAATGTGTCAGCTTCTTAAAGCTGTAGAAGAAATGAACATTTGTCTTATTCTCGCAACCCCGAAAATGTGTATTCTCTCAGACTATTTAGCAAGCTTTAACACGCTTAGGAGGACCACAGAGATGGTTCTAGCGACAGGCTGAAAAGTTTGGAAACCCCAGCCCTAGAGCCCACTCTGATGGGCAGGGTGCTCAGTATCTTTGTGTGGATAAAAGGAGCAGGCAACCCTTTCAGAATAAAGCTTGCGACATACTCCGAGAGAACAGCTATTTTAGAGGTTGTGAGAATCAGACTAATGTTAATTTCGGTTGTGTCTATTTGCACTCCACGAGACAGCTGCAGAAGTAAGCCCCACATCACTGATGGGAGAGCAGGAGGGTCAATCACTGTTCAAGAAAGAAAGGCTTAATGCAGTCCAAACCACTAATTGCTGCTCCTTTGCATGTAAGCGATCACTGCCTAACTCCATTTTGGAAAGTGTGACTTAACTTACCACCATCTTCATTTGCATGTCTTATGATTTGCATTTTCTTCTCATGGACTTCCTTGACAAAGTTGGGAGTTGTACCTCTCCATCTAAGGAACATCATAATATTTTAGTACAATAGGTCAAAACTCATCTTAAGCTCATTGCTCATAAGTCTACAGGCATTTACCATCACTATCACTGTCATCTTCAAAATCCTTGGAATTTTCAATAACTGCGGTCACCTTCCTTTTTTCAATCAGTCTCTTTGGCTGAATTGAGAGCATCTCCTTTCCATCTGGAAACATTATAATAAAAAGACCAGAACTTCAGGCAGCTTACCGTCAAATCCATGCCAGTGCCTAAATTTACCTCCAACAGAACTGCTCTCAATGCCACTATCAAGTCTTATGGTTTCCATCATTGACTGCCTTTTATTTGACACCTTTGTGCTAACCAGGGTAGGCTGATCTCCACCTAATATCGGAACATAAATTGGTAAAAAAGAAACTGTCATGGTTTAAGTTTTGTCTGGCTTCTTTGTTAGTTTGTAGTTTACTTAGCTCTCCCTTGCTCAGCTTTAGTCACTCCTCTGGACACTAATTAGTTTTCATTCCCATCACCTGTCAGGCAGCAATTACCCCTGATCTGTTGCCACCTGTGTTCACCTCTTTATAAGACTCACCTCATTCTGTTCTCGTCGCCGGTCCATAGCGTTCACTCCCGCTCAGTCTCTGCCAGAATCCTTGTCAGCTCAGTTTTTTGTTACAGTCAGCCTGAAGACTCCCTTCAACTTGGTTTTTTGTTACAGTCAGCCAATAGACTTTCCGTCAGCTTTGTTTTGTTCCAGTCTCAGCCTAGATCCAGCTCAGCTCTGTTCCCACTCCTGTTCTCATCTCCTGGTGAGCTGTTCCGGTCTCAAGTCCACGGTTCAGAGGATCTGCTCTCCAGTGCACGGCTCAGATGTTCTGCTCTCCAGTGCACGGCTCAGATGTTCTGCTCTCCAGTGCACGGCTCAGAGGTTCTGCTCTCCAGTGCACGGCTCAGAGGTTCTGCTCTCAAGTCCACGGCTCAGAGGTTCTGCTCTCAAGTCCACGGCTCAGAGGTTCTGCTCTCAAGTCCACGGCTCAGAGGTTCTGCCCTCCAAGACCTCAGCTCAGATGCTCTGTCCTGGTCGCTAGTCTTCGGCTCCAGAGTTCCTCCCGGTCAGTCACTCCACACGCCTCCTGCCGGCACCCTACACCTCCGTCTGTTGAATGACTCTGGTCCCATCATCATCCATCTTCCACACTTTTCAATAAACTCACTCTTAAGAACTAGCTCTGTGTGTGCGTGATGTGTCCGGGTTTATCCTAGACAAATATCATAACAGAAACTACTTGATCATTTTCAAAATAGTTTTGAAGTATTGAGCATAAACCAGTGTCAGTTAAAAGTTCTTAGAATAAGACAATTTTCAGTTGCAAACACACATTTTAACCACATGCTAACGCAACCAATATAGATGCTTAAGTACCACTCAGCCAAAATGTATGCATTTTTAAAAACCAAGAACCCTTTCAAAGAAAGGGTTCACCTCTGTGGGAAGCCTTACTTAGCCACGTTGAACCAGTAAGACCTCTGACATTATACAAATCTACAGGTGAAGCTGGAAGATATGATTTACATCTTGATATATACTCATATTCCAGAAAATATGAATATGCACTCATGAAGTTTGTTAAATAAGGAGGAAATTTTGAAAATAGCCTTTTAGCAGGTATAAAATATACTTTTCATTAAGCCAACATTTGTTCATTAAAATGTTTCTTTTTTAGTATGATGCAATATTAAAATCTTAACTCATTCCTAATGAATGAACAGAAAATTATAATTGACAGAAATATTCACTTAGATTATGCATGTTTTCATTCAACTGCTCGTTGTCTAGGTGGTATACTGATAACGATTAGGGCTACATTGATAATCTAAGAGTGAGATCTTTTAGTTATCAGGCTCCGCTCCTGTGGAACCAACTCCCAGTTTTAGTCTGTGTGTCTTCTTTTAAGACAAAGCTTAAAACTTTCCCTTTTCACAAAGCTTTTAGTTAGAGTGGCTTATGTTAGCCTGAGCCATCTCTGTAGTTATGCTTCTATAGGCTTAGGTAGCTGGAGGACAAAAAATAATTTTTCCTTTTACTGCTCTCCAATATTATGATGAATGCGCACATCTTTTTCAACTGAGTGGAAATTCCTGTGTAAATCACTACATGCTAAAATAGAGATACCACAAATTTACAATATGCTAATAGGCTAATATCAGTCTGGATGAAACTACTAGTACATTCCTCCTACAAATGATGCCACTGAGGTAGATTACCGTATGTTATACTTTGGTGTTTTATCCTTGTTATTTAAGGCTACTTTATGCCTCCAATGATGCTGCTGAGGCTGGAGCTCCGTGCGTAAGACTGCTGTATTTTTGTTTTTCTACACTACCTATTATTTGTTGTTTGGTGCCTTGTAAGATTAAGAAAGTACATGTGAGTACAACATTTTGTACATCTTACATTTATATTTTATAGACAAAATCGGCAAAAAAACTGTTTACTGGAGAGTTTGCTCGATCACATGACGATTCATGGACTACAAATTGAAAAAAAGAAAAACATCGCTTGGAGTTTTATGCGTCACATCTGTAGTTATCCGATTGGTTTTAACCTGATGACACTGACCCCATTAGTCCCACCTTTGAAATCATACTCTACCAGCTCCTCACCAGACGGATATGCAGTGTATGTCAGTCTGCCTGGCCAGGCTGCTCTTTCATTGGCATGCCTGGTGGCTTAGCTTCTACTCTAACTATATGCTGTCTTATGTCCTACAGAGGATCTCCTAGAAGAAGCCACACAATGACTTACTTTGGCCATTAAGTTTTTACCTGTCTTCAGGATAGAAAGTGATACTGAATTAATGTTACTGTCATTTTGTATGTATTTTTGTCCTCCAAATCCCACATTCAGTCCTGGTAGATGGCTGTTCTCACTGCTTCTGATAGCGGTTTCTTGCTGTTAAGGGGGTTTTCCTCTCTACTGTTGTTACATGCTTGCATAGTACGAGTCAATGCTGCAGCCAATTACTGCATGCTATCTACTGGCTTTTCTCTTGTAATAAACCTGTTTGATAAACTAAATTTAACTGAACTTGTTTTATTGTTTGCCAACTATAATAGTCGAACACTTTAAAGGGAATTTAGCACTATTTTTAAACAGTGTAATATCTTACATGGAATCAAGATATTTTTGGAATCAAAGTTTGCAGGGGTCAAAATTTTAGAATGAAAAAGATTTAAACAAGATTGTCATTACGACAATATTAGGACAATTTGTTGGAAACTACTTACCACCATCAACTAGTAGTCTTTGTTTCACAGTGGCTGACTTCTTTTTGAGTCCTACAGTCCTTGATGAGTTAGATTCTTGCCCTTTAAAAAATACATTAAGCCCTAGAACAGCTTTAGTGGAAAACATTAAAGTGCATAATGATTACCTGTTGATGTTTGAACTTTACTGGATTCATCAATCACTTTGGATGTTTTCATTTTAGATTTCGTTACCTAAAAAGGTAGAAGAAAGATTAATTTCTCACTAAAGTTTGGGAAAAATAAACAAACTTCACATAAAATATTGATTCATTTGTTCATTGTTGTAATTCTTTTCTGGTCTACTTTCAGCATTGGACAATGTACTAAATGGTCTTTACAAAATAAGCAAAGGACCCAGCATTGTGGAAATCTTTACATGCCCAGAATTAAGCAGGTACAATAGGGGGTTTTCACTGACGTCACTGGCCAACTTCCGGTCCGCCATATTGGGTGTCACACTCCCTTATCTCTAGTTGTCCTACACGTATTTTCGTATCGAGAATGGATAAGTACGCCAGCACGCTAGAGCGACCAGATAAGGACGTATTTCTGAGGAAATGTTCCGTGATCGACCATATGGACCCCTATGCCCTCCACGGTGCCTTGTTTAGCCGTAATCCAGATGATTGGCCAAATGTAGAGCACGGCGACATCGTGCATTACCTGTTGTTCAGTGAAAACCCTCTGCACACTCTTGAGGAAATGAGAGCTTACAAGGGTCTAGAGGCTCACAACCAGTTCACATCTGGTTGGGTACGAGATGTCGAAGTTATGTACATCAAGGAAATCGGCATCATACGTGGACGGGTGAGTTTTAATAAGATGGTAAAAATGTAAACAATCCGACGCAAATGCGGCGCATGCTTCTGCGGTGGCTGACTGCCGGCGGTGCGCGAAGGCGCTTGGCTGCAGGGCTGATCGACGCCGCTCGCGGCTTTAATTATTTAATCAGAACAATGACCAGTGCAAAATTAAGTTGTATTTACCGTATTTACGCCGGCAAAAGCCTACCGGCGTAACCCGGAAGTAGCGCGGACGTCACTGTCCATGTCGGACGTCTTCGGCTACCTTGTTTGTGGTGTGAGCGCCTATACTTCAGAACAGTTCTGAAGCTACAAGTCCTTGGAGTCTCATGTGCAGTTTACGAATGGATGGGTTCAGGAGCGGCAGATCTTAAAGCCAGCAAACAGTGGGAACACAGTAACTCGTACAAAGGTAAGCTGCGCTCAGACGGGCTCTGGCACATGCTAAGTTAGTAGCTGCTAACCGTTAGTGCTAACAACCACTCGCGCATGTAATGTACTTTTAACTAACTATGTGTTTCAAACGTTTAGAACACACTCTCATTGACATCGGGATACTGTGGAAAGTTATGTTAGGTCGTCTTACAGCCGCGATCCAAGCGAGCCGACGACTCTTTGTTATCTCTAACAGTTGTTCTCCGTGGTTGCGCCTCCAGGCAGGAAAGCGGTGGAAAATTAACCCGTTTCTATGTTTTTCCCATGGCGATCATGTGTTGCGCTGTTACAGCCCACAATACAGCAACGGTTTACATGTTTTAAATACTTAACAGTTAATTTACCTGTGACAAAGTGAGCACCGCAGACTCTGGCGTATTCCATCTTAACACCGTCCAAATCGGACCTGGATATCCGTGTCAGCCATAGGTGACGGCGTTGTTCAGAGAGCTGCTTTGTTTTTTCACACTGATTCACTATCACGGCTGGTAGGCGATAGAAAGAGCGTTGATCTCCACCTCCACGGGCCGTGCAACCAACCATTAAACACGTTTTCCCCATTGTTCACTTCCAATACTGCCTAAGGCGTAATACAATGCGGGTCAACGGTGCGAAACGACTGACACCCAATATGGCGGACGCGCAGAGTAGTCACGTGAGCGTGACGTCAGCTGAAAACCCCCTATTACATTTAGAACAATAATATCAAAGAGAGGAAAACCTAACTTTGCATTAAGTGTACAGGTACTACTCAAAACAGTATTGTCTAAAAGTGCAATATTTTTGCCAGTCATTTCAGAAAATGTGTTTTTTTTGTAGAGATGCATTACACAGTAAAATATATCAAGCTTGTATTTCTTGTAATTTTGATGATTATGGCTGATCTGTGAAGAAAACCCAAAATTCAGTGTCTCAGAAATTTAGAAAATGCATCCTGAAAATAAAAAATAAAGGTTTGGAACACATCACCCCAGGTGTGCTAACTCCATCTAATAAATGAGTTTCACTTTCTGAGATGACTAACAAAATATTGCACTTTTATGCAACATTCAAATTTCTTTAGATGTACATGTACTTTCAATAATTTGCTAATGAGTTCTAACATGTAAGCCTGCAAAAACTGTGGCATTTAACATCATTAACAAGTATTTTTTGGAGGCAAAATCCCAAGCATGTCATGCAGTGAGTTTTCCACCAACCATTTCGTTGCTATGAATCCAAATTATTTGAAAGTCTTAGCTATTTGTAGCTAACTGATAGAAATAAACAAAAAATATTTAATATCCTCACATTTGATGTGGTGAGCCCGTAAAGCGTCCATCTGATGTGAAAGTCACTCCATGTGTGCTGCTGCACAGCCGTTCCTAATCTTCTTCTTCTTCTTTCTAATTTTTACTGGCAGGTGACATCTAACGTTAAGATGTATTATCGCCATCTACCATGCTGGAGTGTGGACCAGAGTATCTCCCTTTAATCTAAATTATTTTATATAATCCTTGTAATGATTTAGGAGGAGATGAACCCGGTATTCAGCCAGACAAAAAAATAACGATCAACATAATTTATTAAGTGGATGATGAAGGTGGATCAGACAGGTTAACAGAAAAATAGTCCAGAGCCGAGTGAAGAGCAATCATTCAAGCAAAAAAACCAAAAGCGTTGACAGGGAACAGGCAGACTCAAAAAACAGATAACTAAATCAGTAGTCAGGCTAAACACAGAATGCTGGAGAGCTCTTACCAAAGGGCGCGAGGACAGGAAAGTGGAACAGGAATGTGAAGTTCCGGCAAGAAACAGAAAACTGAGGCAGGTTTAAATAGACGGACAGACAGGTGAGCAGGGAGAATAATTAACCAAAAACAGGTGAGAACAATCAAGGGATGATGTGGCTGAAAGATTGTCAGGATAAGTGAAAACGGGACAGAACTGAACTAGACGATACAAAACCAAAGTAATCATACAAACTAAACCCTAGAAAGAAAAAGCTAAGACAGAGCAAAACACAAGCACATAATAAAAACCAGAAACTAATGCAAATACAGGAACCATGACTAAATAAACTATAACCGTGCAGAAGCTATGAAAGAATCAAAAACAAGAGCTAGATCAGAAATAAAACCTGAGGCAGAGGAGTGAACTAACTGAGCAAATAAACATAAACCAAGACGGAAACATGAATATTACAGAGCCCCTCCCTCAAGGGCGGATTCCAGACGACCTTAACCAAAAGAAAAAAAACAAAAAACAGACTAGACCGGCCGGGTGGAGGGGGTCTTCAGGATGGAGGGACAGAGTCCAAACAAAAACAATAACAACCCAGACCGGGCGACAGGATGTAAAAAGACCAAAACTGTCCAAAAAATTAAAACAAACCAAAATCAACCCACATAGGGCGAAAACAGAAACACAAATACGATCAGAGAACAGATCAACGAAACAAAAGTCTGGAGGGCGTCCCGGAGGATGACCCCGGCAAATCAGGTTCTCCGGGGGACGTCCCAGAGGACGGCTCCGGCGTGACAGGCAGTCTGGCGGACGACCCAGGCATGACAGGCTCTCTGGCGGACGTCCCAGAGGACGGCCCCGGCGTGACAGGCTCTCTGGTGGACGTCCCGCAGGACGGCCCCGGTGTGACAGGTTCTCTGGCGGACGTCCCGCAGGACGGCCCTGGCGTCTCAGATACTCATGCGGATGTCTCGGAGGACGGCCCCGTGAATCAGGTGCTCCGGAGGACGTCCAGAAGAACGGCAGCGGAGCGGAGCTTCAAGGGGCAGATGGCGGATCCAAATCCCCAGCGACAGTAGACGGAGCAGAACCCTCGGAAGCAGGTGGGGGAACAGAATCCTCGGAGGACGTCGACGGGGCAAAGTCCTCGGAGGGCGTCTACGGAGTAGAGCCCACTGAAGTCGCCGATGGAGTAGGACCCTCGGAGGCGGACGGCTGGCAAGGACTCTCGGAGGCGGACGGCTGGCGAGGACCCTCAGAAATTGGCTAAGGGCTGAGGAAGGCACCTGGCTACCTGGGCTACAGGCTACAGGAGGCCCTGGGCTACAGGCTACAGGAGGTCCTGGGCTACAGGATACTACAGACGCATCTGGGCTACAGGATACTACAGACGCCTCTGGGCTACAGGATACTACAGACGCCTGGCTACAGGCTATAGGAGGCCCCGGGCTACAGGCTTCAGGAGGCATCTGGTAATAGGCTAAAAGTGCTCCCAAGCCCTTGGAGACGTAAAGCCTAAGGATAAGTCTTTGAAGTGTCTGAGGGAGTGACAGCCAGTACAGGCACTCAGATAGCTGGCTGCACTTATGGGAACCCCGGAAGTCTTAGCACCTCCAGGGAGCCTCGGCATCTTGGCCCCCCCACAAGAACCTAGGGACCGGCCATTGCGTCGAGGAATCCAATTATTCATCTGTCCTCTTCTGCCCTGACGGGGCACGCGGCTTCCAGAACCCTCCTGGGACCAAGCATCACAGGCTGGGGATGAACAGACCTGGGTTTCTGTGTCACAGACCGGCCGCAGACCCTCCTGGATCCCTACGTCCCGGACCGGCAACGGACCCTCCTGGGTCGCCAACGTCCCAGACCGGACACGGACCCTCCTGGGTCGCCACGTCGCAGGCCGAATGTGCCCACACCTGGGTACCCACCTCAACAGCCCGAGGTAACTTCACCTGGGTTTCGGTCTCACGGACCGGCGGCAGTCCCTCCTGACTCCCCGGCAGCGGACCCTCCTGGGTCGCCTTGTCGCCAGCATGGCGGTAACCCCTCCTAGGTCTTTTCGTCGCCGGCTGGCGGTAACCAGAATATTACAATCCTGTTTCCTTCAAAAATTTGATAACTGCTTTATTTATTTTATGTTTAATTAATATCTTATTAAGTTTTAATGTCTCTATATCATATTTCCTAATTTCTTGTTTTAGCTTCTCTCTACTTACTGTACATTTTTCGCAATGAATTATTACATGTTCTACTGTTTCCATATCCATGCCACACTCACAACTACCTGTTGGATGTTTACCTATCAAATGTAAAGTTTTATTTTATGCAGTATGTCCGAATCGCAATCTTGTCATTAATACTTGTTCTTTTCGATTTTCTCCTATTATTTCCATAGTCCCTACTTTCTTTTGTATATGAAATAAATGACGACCTTTAGTTCCTTCCTTCCTCAATTGTTGCCATTCAGATTTAAGTTTGCTCTTAATAATTGATTTTATTTCAGATTTATAATATTCTATTTCCATAATTCTACTTTGTTTTAAAGACACCTTAGCTAAATGATCTGCCATATCATTTTCTTCTATATTTTTATGAGCAGATAAACCTTATCTTTATTTGAGTTTGTGTCATTCTAAATATAACTTCATAAATTTCATATACCAACTCCATACAACTTTCAGATGAGACATTTAAAATATACATTAGTGATGATAATGAATCTGAAGATTTAAGAACTTCTTCAATTTTATGCTGGGGAAGATTCTCAGTCATCCAGGTCATGATCATTCCAAAAAAAGTAAAAAACAAAACAACTGGACTTGTTTTCTGAAGTTTGAAGATGTTTCGCTTCCTATCCAGGGAGCTTTCTCAATTCAAAAAGTCTGGAGTAATGTGGAGCATCAAGCTTTATACTACTGCACAACAAAAGCCTTGTAATGACTTAGATGACATGCAAATTCAACAGAAACAGGCCCACCCCCTTAGTAATGGGAAGTCGTTAAAGTCATTAAGCCAGCAGATTGAACCGAAACTGGTCCACTCCTCTGTAACAAGGGGTCGTTATTGGCCTGGCTTGCAGAAACGATGTTTTGATCACCCGTGTGATGGTGAGAATTGAGGCAATGATTGGCTGGAATTAATCCTATAACTGTATTATAGGTGTTAGAGAGTTGGAACCTAAGTCCTCCTCCTCTGTTCAAGGTTGGTTTTTCTCTCTTTACGTAGATGGCTTCCTTCACACCCCTTTCAAACCATCTGTCTTCTTTGTCCAAAATATGAACATTTTGGTCCTCAAAAGAGTGTCCTTTGTCCTTAAGGTGTAGGTGAACAGCAGAGTCTTGTCCTGAGGAGGTAGCTCTCCTGTGTTGATCCATGCGTCTGTGGAGAAGTTGTTTGGTTTCTCCAATATAGTGGTTTATGCAGTTCAGTGCAGAACACTGCACTGAACTGCATAAACCACTCCGCTCATCTTAGGTTTGGGGGTTTTGTTCTTGGGATGCACCAGCCTCTGTCTGAGGGTCCTGTTTGGTTTGAAATGTACTGGGATTTTGTGAAATGTACTGGGATTTTTCAATTTTATTTTGCTCTACCGAGTGTAAGGCCATGAGTATCGCTAACATTTCAACTGTATACACAGCTAAATGGTCAGATGTTCTTTGTTTCATAAACACACCTACTTCAGGAATGGCATAAGCAAATCCGGTTTTATTTGAAACAAAATCTTTTGTACCATCTGTATATATAATTGTAAAGGATTTATACATATTCTTAATTCTGTCATTTACAAAATTTACCCAGTTATCTTTATTAATCTGCATTTCTTTATATACTTCTAGATTACATTTGCATATGGAAACAACCAAAAAGGTGTAATTGGATACGGCACCACAGCACAGTATCTCTTTCCCTGTATAGACCAGTTCATTGTTATTGTTTTGATCCGGGGTTTTCGCGCATGCGCGCCGGACTGGTAGGCAAAAGGCGAACACAATTGCTGACGCAAACAAAGGAAACGACAAGTTCTCGACGTATTTTTCTTCTTTAGATAACGTATCACAAGATCGTTTTAAGAGTATGTTGATGGTATCAGATTGCCAGATCCACACAGCAAAAGCCTGAAGGGACAGAGCGAGTCTGTGAAATGCTGGCCAAGTGTTC
This sequence comes from Fundulus diaphanus, assembly GCA_037039145.1. Classification (NCBI taxonomy): domain Eukaryota; kingdom Metazoa; phylum Chordata; class Actinopteri; order Cyprinodontiformes; family Fundulidae; genus Fundulus; species Fundulus diaphanus. The sequence continues at coordinate 38,961,980 of CM073132.1, forward strand.
CGTACGGCAACATATACTGCTACCCTATAAACACAGCAGGCCAGAACACATGAGAGAGCATGAAAGCCATGAAACCACTGGATGGCTACAATTATTTTATATCGGGACCCCATGAGGGATTAAGCAGGTAAGAAAATGGATGGATGAATATTGAGACATGTTTGTGTAACATCCGAAAGCGGAGTCGGACACAGACAGCGCCTCAGCAGAGAGGAAGACCCACCACCGGTAGGTAAAAAAAAAAAAAAAAACATTGTTCACTAAGTGTCAGGATTTGTTTACTGATGAACTCAGAACACACACACACGGGACAAAAGTTTGAGACAGGCGAACATCACCACAAGGCAAAAAACAGACATACTAACGCCAGAGGAAAGGAACAGGCGCGCTAACGCCAGAGGGAAGAACTGGCGTACGACAACGCCAGAGGGAAGAACTGGCGTACGACAACGCCAGAGGGAAAACCCGGGGCCGGGGCGTGAGGGAAACGCCGGGGCACAAAGGAAGCAGGAACGTCTAAAACGCCAGGGAACAAGAACAGAGGGCGTACTAACACACCGGGGAACCAAGAACAGAGGGCGTCTCAACACGCCGGGGAACCGATAACAGAGGGCGTCTCAACACGCCGGGGAACCGAGAACAGAGGGCGTCTCAACACGCCGGGGAACCGAGAACAGAGGGCGTCCTAACACGCCGGGGAACCGAGAACAGAGGGCGTCCTAACACGCCGGGGAACCGAGAACAGAGGGCGTCCTAACACGCCGGGGAACCGAGAACAGAGGGCGTCCTAACACGCCGGGGAACCGAGAACAGAGGGCGTCCTAACACGCCGGGGAACCAAGAAGCCTAAGACAGTAGGCGTTCTAACACGCTGGAGAACCAAGAAAACCGGATACGAAGGGCATTCTAACACGCCGGGAAACAAAGAAAAATCTAAACGCCAGGAACTAGAGGGCGGCCTAACACGGCAGGAAACACAAAATCTAAATACCCAGAGAAAGAGGAACTAGGAGACCAAAACAAAACTAAGGAAGCTCGAACCAGCCAAAGCTAAGGAGCATGAAACAGCTCAGAACCAGGGGTCAGAAGTCTAAACAAGCGCTAAGACCTAAGGAGTGCAGGACAAAAATAAAGAATCAAACCAAGAACTAGAAATTAAAGGCAATACTAGAGCAGGGATAACAGAAAAGAAAAACTAAAGCTAAACCACTAAATCAAAACAAAACACTAAAGTAGAATATGAAACTAAAGCTAAGCTAGAAATTAAAGCAAAACAAGAAAACTAGGACATGAGCAAGTACACTAACGTGAAAACCGGAGCACTAAGGCTAAAATGAGAAAGCAAGCAAAGCTAGAAAACTAAGGAAAAGTCTAGAATCCTAAAACAGAGCAGGGAAAAACAAAAGCAAAACAGAGACTAAGAACTCTAAGAAAACAAAGAACCCCCTAAATAATTCCAAACTGAGGAATACTAAATAACTCAAAACTAAGGCCGAGCTTTAACAAAATAAAACAGACGGCACTGGCCTTAAGGGCGCAGGCAAAAACGGCTGCTAAGCAAAAAGAAAAGTCTTCGTGGAGGTTGTCCTGGACGAGGCAGGCGGCAGAGCAGCATCGCCCAACTAAACCTTCGAGGAGGGCGGCCCCGACGAGGCAAAGTCAAGCAGCCCGGAGACAGCGGTCGGCGGCTCCAGCCGAACAGAAAAGTCAGTGGCGGGCGCCGTGGTGGACGGCCCCGACGAGGCGAAGTCGAGCGGCTCGAAGTCCGCGGCTCCGGCCAAACAGAAAAGTCGGAGGCGGTGCCCGGCTACAGGTCTCGGCGGAAACCGAGGCTAGAGGCGGATCCTCCTGGATCCCCTCACGAGGTTTGGACAGAGGTAGGTCCTCCTGGACCTCCTCGTGGGACTTGGTGTAATGTTCTGTTGTTGTTTAGGTTATTTTCAGTTAGTCAACTTTTCTGTTTTAGGATTTTATTGTTGTGTTGTTTTGATTTGTGCTTAGTCTGTTTTTTGTCATCTAGTCTTGGTTTTATTTGCTTAGGGTTTTTCTTTATTAATCTGTAGGTTCCTTCTATTGCTTTCACCTGTTTTGGTTAATTAGTTCCGCCCTGTTCTCCTTTTCCGTTCGCCTATTTAAGCCCGCCTTAGTTTTCTGTTTGTTGCCAGGATGTCTTGCTTTGCCTCCACTCACTTCCTCAGTGGTAAGAACAGTCCAGTATTTTGTTCAGTCTGTTTACCTGTCCGTCACCTGTTTTGACCTGTTTCTGTTGTTTGAGTCTGCCCAAGATTCACCTGTTTACTTGGATGCCAGCTCTGTACCTTTTTGTTTTTACCTGGACTGCCCATCTTCTGCTCCAATAAATCTTTAGCATCAGCTCCGTGTCTGGCTCTTATAGGATTCCTCACAGAACGTTACACTTGGACAGAGGCAGGTCCTCCTGGACCTCCTCGTGAGGCTCGGGCGGAGGCGGGTCCTCCTGGACCCCCTCTTGAGGCTTGGACGGAGGCAGGTCCTCCTGGACCTCCTCGTGGGACTTGGACAGGAGCAGAACAAATCCCTCGGTGACTTCGGGGCAATGACGGACTACAGGCTTCTGTAAGCGGCGCTCACCATAGAAGAAGTCCCACAGCTGGTCCTCCTTGACGCGTGGGGCTCTGCTAGGTGAAACGATGAGCTTCACTCGGGGGGCCAGCTGTGAGTCATAGAGGTGATGACCGAGACGACGAGAGGCTGAGCGGCTTCTCTTCCCGTGCTCCGGGGTAGCTGCAACAACGCCCACGTAAACCACCTGGGGAGTGGAGTCGGCCCTGATCGGTGGAGCAGGGTCCTGGGCAGAAGCCATCTTGGCATACCTCTCTGGGGTTCGCACATCTCCACATATGCGATGATGTCCGGGTCGTAAACCCCTGCAGGTAAGCCCCATGTGGTGTCTGAGTTCATCCTTTGGCTGGTCCGTACTGTCAGGATTTGTTTATTGATTAACTCAGAACACACACACGGGACAAAAGTTTGAGAGATTTATTGAAGGGGAGATGATGGGTGGTGGATGATGAATCCAGAGGAACAGGAATACAGAGGCTCAGAGGTGCAGGTGATGGCAGGAGCTGACGGCCCGGAGCGAGAGTCATTGTAGGTACAGACTGGTAGCTGGATCCACAGGAGGCCGGGAGGTAGTCTGAGCCTAGCAGGGTACACAGGAGGCAGAGGGCTAACCAGAGCACAGCAGGCTTCTGAGGAGGCAGAGGCCTAGCCAGAGCACAGCAGGCTTCTCAGGGACACCTGGGCACAGAGCAGAGTTTCTCCAGGGCAGCTAGTCAGGTTAGCAGTTCTTGGGAGGCACTAGGACACAGATCAGAGCTTCTCCAAGGCAGCTAGTCAGGTTAGCAGTTCTTGAGCAACACACAGCAAAGTTCAGAGTCTTACAAAGAGTCTGGCAGAACTAACCTTAAATGAGAGAGCAGAACATTACTTCCAAGGCAAACGATGACTGGCATGGAGAGGTGGATGACGGACCAGCACTAGAGTGAGGCAGAGGGAGGCTTAAATAGGAAGGCTAGCAGGTGAAATGTGTCTGATTGATTAATTACTAACAGGTGTGACTGACTGCAAGGAGAGTGAAGTGAAGGCTGAGTGGAAGGGAAGGAGGAAACTAAAAATTAACAATGAATAAAGTCAAAACCCAACTAAAACCCAAACAAGGTGGAAAAACTGAGAATAACAGTAAACCAAAGCCGAATCAAAACTAAACCGTGACACTAAGGATTATTTGTGGTGTTTTTGTCTTATTAATCCTTTTCACAGACTCATGCCAGAGGGTTTGCATACATTGTACATGTACGTATATTATTACGAAACGAACATTTACGTCTTGACTAAAGTATATATCCTAATTTTTTATTTATATAATTATTTAAGTAGAACAATGACCAGCGCAAAATTAAGTTGTATTTACCGGAGATGAAGTGTAGACTGCAAATTCTGTCGCGGTATGATGGCTCCCACAGTCGATTGGGATTGTCTGCCTGCGTCCTTTCATTGAAAATATCCATTTCTAAGCATAATTTGCTTTTGTCTTATATATAAAAGAATCTCCCCCATTTCCACCTGCACTGCCAAAGATGGAAATGTCTTCAAATCTCCATCTCAAAGTTTGCGTTCCTAATCTGCAGCATGAATTTCCCTTGCACGTTGCAGAATCCACATGCATGGCTCTGACTGGATAATATCTTAATAGGCCATCTGCTGGTTGGGAATGTTGCAAAATTAAGGGTGGGGGTGAATCAGTCTGACATGTCAATTTTTACACAAGCTTAAAAACATGACTTTGCACTCAGTTTTATTCTAGGGGCATATTGTTTAGGTTACTTTTTATTTTTTATGTATAAGTTTTTTTAAGCTGCACAGTGGCGCAGTGGGTAGTGCTGTTGCCTTGCAGCAAGAAGGTCCTGGGTTCGAGTACACCCCTGGGTCTTTCTGCATGGAGTTTGCATGTTCTCCCTGTGCATGCGTGGGTTCTCTCCGGGTACTCCGGCTTCCTCCCACAGTCCAAAAACATGACTGTTAGGTTAATCGGCTTCTCCAAATTGTCCTTAGGTGTGAATGGTTGTTTGTCCTGTTTGTCTCTCTGTGTTGCCCTGCGACAGGCTGGCGACCTGTCCAGGGTGTACCCCGCCTCTTGCCCGGTGAACGCTGGAGATAGGCACCAGCAACCCCCGCGACCCCATGAGGGATTAAGCGGTTTGGAAAATGGATGGATGGATGGAAGTATTTTTAATTTAGTTGTTATCATTAGGATAAAAAGTATTGTTTATACAGAACAGACATGCTGTACTGTTTGTTATGGAAAAATATGATTAGTGGTTGTATTAATCAGGCATTTTTCTTAAAACAATAAGAGTTACCTTTTAATCCCTAAACTGTGTCTTGGAAGTTTACAGAAGGTGGGGGTTAGCTCTGAGGGATAACATGCACCGCTCACAGGGTGTTTGTTTTTAAGGTCTGAAAGTTAATCTATGGTTCTTGAGGTCATTTGGGTTGACCCCTGATAGGACATTTGGGTGCTAAATCAGCCTTGCTTCACAAAAACTATTAGGCAAAGACTGGAAGCAGACTCTCTTACATCAAAAGCTTAAAGGCTATCTTTTTCTGGGGCTGAGTGGGGTGTAGCAAGTGAACCATAGGCACGTGCACAGAACGTTGAATAGGGGTTCCATCAGTGTCAGAGAGAGACATCTGCCGTCTGGCCTCTGAACCTGCCAGGACCTGGTCGGAGGCCCAGAAATGACCCACCCAGGCACCATAGTGTCACCAACCTATAGAAATTGGCATTAGATCCCTTTTTGGTCAAAAGTTCAGTTTTGGCCCAGATTTGCTACTGAAGGAGGCCAATCTGACTGCTGACCTTTTGTGACCTTTGAGGTTTTTCCCCTTTTTGAGGCACTTTTCAGTGGAGGATTTTGATTAATCTCACAGTGTAGCATCTCCTGGTAATGCGGAATACAACCCCATTAGCAGCGAAGGACTGTCATGTTGCTAACCTGAAGTAGCTGTAGGAAGGTCCTAGAGAGTCAGGCTTTGCCAGCCTTGTAGAAGCTGTAAGGAGAAAGCTGTACAACACATTGGGAATAAACTGGACAATGCATCTCTGTGTTACGAGGTGTCAAAGGTTAATTTTTTTGCCCATTCTTGCCCCTGCCACTTGGTCAAAAGTTCAGTTTTGGCCCAGGTTTGGTGAAGCTTTGTTACTGAAGGAAGCCATCTGACTGCTGACCTTTTGTGACCTTTGAGGCACTTTTCAGTGGAGGATTTTGATCTATCAGTGTAGCATCTCCTGGTAATGCGGAATACAAAGCTGGCACATTAACTGTCACAAAATGACAATATACGGCACTAGCTGTAAAGCCATACAGCTGGTGATAGCAGATAGATGGTGATGTGATCAGCTGGTATGGCGGCAGCTCTGAGAAAAAAAGTCAAAAACTTATCATTTCCATGAGGAATGGGAAGAGGAATTTATTTTCACGGTGGTGAAAGACAAGTGTGTTTGTCTCCTGTGCCACCAAACGCTTGCGCTGTCTAAAAGAGGAAATCTGGAGTGGCACCACAACACCAACCACGTCAAATTCAAAGACAGTTTCCCCGCCAAGAGCGCAATCCACACTAGGAAAGTTGAGGAGCTGAAAGTGAGTTTGAAGACTCAGCAGTCACTTTTCACAAAACCTGCTGCTCAACATAAGGCCGTGACTGTTGTGACTGTATTAGTCACCTTTTGGCTAAACACAAGAAGCCTTTTACAGATGGCGATTTATTCAAGGAGGCAATGGCCATCACTGCAGATAAGGTTTTCAACGGCTTCAGCAACAAAGACGGCATCAAAACTGCGCTCCGCAGTATCCAGCTTGGCCCCAACACTGTGGCGAGGAGGGTTGAGGAAAGGTCTGGGGACGTGGATCGACAAGTGCTAACAGATTTTTCACTCCAGTTTGATGAATCCCTGGATGTAATGGACACAGCTCAGCTTGTTGTATTTGTCAGGATGGCATTCCCAGATTCTACAACAAAAGAGGATCTCCTCACGCTTTTGCATTTAAAGGAGAGAACAAGAGGTGAGGATATTTACAATTCATTTAAAAAATATGTATTTTTCATAAACTGGTGGCAATTACCCCTGACGGAGCTCCAGCGATGCGTGGCGTGCGCACTGGATTTATTGCGTTGTGCCGTAATGGCAGCGATTTCCCCAACTTTGTGAATTACCACTGTGCGATTCACCAGCAGGCCTTGGCGGGGAAGGTTGTGAACTTTAATCATGTTATGACTCTGGTGGTCAAACTGATCAACTCAATAAGCACTTCAGCACCACTTATTCAAAGTGTTATTGGATGAGCTACATGCCCCGTACGGAGACCTACTCCTCCATGCTGATGTCCGGTGGTTGAGTCGCGGCAAAGTGCTGCAGCGGCTTGTTGATTTGCTGCTTGAGATAAAGACCTTTCTGGAGACAAGGAACGAGGATTGTGAGGAGCTGTCAGATGATCAGTAGCTGCTGGACCTGGGGTTTCTGACAGACCTGACAGCAAAACTGAACGCACTGAATGAGCTCCAGAGAAAAGACCGACACCTTCCCCATTTGATCAGCACAGTGAATGCGTTCAAGGCCAAGCTGGGTGTTTGGAAAACACAGCTGAAAAATGGGAGGCTGACACACTTTTCCAACTTGGAGAAAATGTCACAGGCCATCGGTGACAAGGATGCTTTTCACCCTGAGGACTATTGTGTTCATCTGGACAAAGTGGCAGCAGAGTTCAGTCGGCATTTTGGTGAATTAAACACCATGGAAGATGTTGCTGCATTCGTCTTAAATCTTTTCCTGACCAATGATGTGGAACAGGTAGCAGCCAAATTTCAGCAGGTATTTGCTCTGCCTAGTGGGGTTGACATGGAGATGGTTGATTTCATAAATGACATTGAGCTGAAAGGATGCCGATGCTATGTAACTTGCATGGAGCTTGAGTGGATAAGCATAACACTGCAGGTAATATGTTCACTGCTAGTGTGTGTGTCTTCTATGAAAACAATGGTGACCTCATACAAAAGTAAATAGGCCACGCCTTTATTTTTTGTGTTGGACATAAAGCTGTACCTCACCTAGTTGCATTGAGAAATGTGTTAACAATAGTTATATTTGATAAAATGTTGATTTTAATGTGACTTTAATTAAGCTTCAGAAGATAAGCATAACACTTGATATGACATTGCTTTACTTTTGTGTTGAGATTAATTGAAATTGAAATTGATGTGAAGCTATGGCCAGTTTGATATGCTAGTTACAATGTTTTCTTTGTTACATTATTTGAAACGTTGGTCCAAAACATTTTATGTAATTCAAAAACAATTGATTTATGAATTCATTCATGAATAAAATGCTTCAAGTTTGAAGTAGAATCTGGGCCATTTTTCTTGCAACGCCTCTACAGGTAGATCTTGCTTCCCACCAAAGTGGAGGTCAGGGAGCTTGGCCTTAAAAAGGTTGGAGACCACTGCAGTAGAGGGACCTAGTGAGTAGATCATTGTGAAATTTCAAACTCATTTCTCCTTGAAAATGAGGACCTTCATTAAAAAGACAGAGTAACATCTATATGGCTAGTAGAGCTCATTACTATATGAAGCAAAGTGAGGACTAGGAAAATGTCCTCACTTCCCAAAAAAAGACCTCACTTTGTTGGTTAAAAACTAGTTATGGTCCTCACTCTGATGTAGGAACAAGAAAACACACACACTTGTTTTAAATATTTGCAACCCTCTCTATGGCGTAAACCTAACCTTTATGAGTATATACCTAACCTAACCCTAACTGACACCTTCTAAATCTAACCCCTAGCCCCACAATAAAAAGTGAGGACCAATAAAAGGAGCTCAGTTTTCTAGTCAAATGTTCTCACGCAGCTGCAAGTATAAGTATACAAACACTGGCACCGCCTTACTTCTTCAGTAATATAAATCGGAAAGATCAAAAGATCTGCAGTGGTGGGAAGTTTTAGTTTAATAGTTGCTTAGGCAATTTTTAAGCAGGATTCTGAAAGAGCTTTTTATGCCTTGAGAAAATTCCTAATCTATTCAGTGTGTTAGAGCAAGCATTTGATCTGATGCAGCAAGTATTTAGCAAACAGAAAAACATTAATTTAGATTTCCACTTTGCAATCCAGTGTTCCATGCATGCTTACATGCATCAGTACACTCAAAGCAGTAGTGGGCAGCCGAACCTCTCAGTAGTGGCTGACTGGGAGATAAACAGAGAGAACCTAAGGACCTATTACTGCTGTAGATAAAGACGTAACAAAGCACCATTTCACATGAATTTGAAGCAACAGCAAATTTGATCAAATAAAAAGCATGAAAAATGATAAGCGCAAAAGCAGCTTCATCTCAAGGCACTTTCCCAAGTAAAATTCAATCAGATTATACAGATTGGGTCAGATTATACAGATTGGTCAAAAAATTTCCTATATAAGCGAACCCAGTTGATTGCATCAAAGTCTTGACAAGCAGCCTTCACTCCTCCTGAAGAAGCGTAGAGCCACAGGGAAAGTTGTCTGCATTGTCCATGGCTTTGCAGCAATCCCTCAAACCGAGCAAGCATGACAGTGGAAAGAAAAATTCCCCATTAACGGAAAGGAAAACCTCCAGCAGAACCAGGCTCAGTATGAACGGTGATCTGCCTCGACCAACTGGGGGTTAGAGACACAGAGACAAACAAGCACAGAAGCACACACTGATCCAGTAACCTGTTCTACATTAGATGGTAATAGCGGGTGATCTGTCTTCCCTGGATGATGTCACAGCTAACAGAACGCCAGACCAGGTGTACCTACTATGAAGAAAAATAGAGAGAGAGCAAAAAGTTAAAAGCTGAAATGACGACAAGCAATGCAAATTGGAGAACAGTAGAACTCAATAGAGTAAGAAAAATAGACCCTGATGTCCTCCAGTAGCCTAAGCCTATAGCAGCATAACTATAGAGATAGCTCAGGGTAACATAAGCAACTCTAACTATAAACTTTGTCAAAAAGGAAAGTTTTAAGCCTAGTCTTAAAAGTAGACATGGTGTCTGCCAAAACTGGGAGTTGGTTCCACAGGAGAGGAGCCTGATAACTAAAGCATCTACCTCCCTTTCTACTTCTAGAGACTCTAGGAACCACCAGTAGACCTGCAGTCTGAGAGCGAAGTGCTCTGTTAGGAACATACGGGGTAATCAGAGCTCTGCTATATGATGGAGCTTGATTATTAAGGGCTTTATACTGTTATGGAAAAATATCATTAGTTGTTATATTAATCAGGCATTTTTATGGAAAATAATAAGAGGTACTTCTGGTCTCTAAACTGTGTCTCCCCTCTGAGGCAAAAAACACACAGCTCACAGGGTGATTGCTTTAAGGTCTGAAAGCTATTTTATGGTTCTTGAGGTCATCTTCATGAAGACCCTCGAGAGAATAGTCTCCTTGTTTTGGGAGCAGAAATAACTTGGAGCCACAGTGTCTGCGCACACAACACCCAAACTAATCGGGAGGGGCTGGTCAGTCTGATAAAAGATGGATTTGCAAAGATGAGGGTAGACAAAGAGCTTGCAATGGCTGAGAGAAAGACGTCGGTAACATACTGAAACTAAGCTTGTAAGTTTTTCTTTGTCTCTTTGGAATTCCAAATGAAATAAATATGCATATTTTAAATGTTTGCCTCTGATAATTGTTTCTCCTTTACTAATCTTGAACTGGGGTAAGACGGGCCGTGAGAATTGGACAGGAGCGGGCTCATATTAATTTTAACAATACTTAAGAAGAAGAATTTTAAATTCTATTCTTGATTTAACAGGAAGCCAATGAAGGGAAGCTAAAATTGGAGAAATATGAGAAATATTATCCCTTTTTTTCATCAGAACTCTTGCTGCAGCATTTTGGATCATCTGAAGACTTTGAACTGCATTTTGTGGACTTCCTGATAGTAAAAAGTTACAATAGTCCAGCCTTGAAGTAACAAATGCATGGACTAGTTTTTCTAGCATCACCCCTGGACAGACTATTTCTAATTTTGGCAATATTCCGGAGGTGAAAAAAGGAAACTCTGGAAACCTGTTTAATATTGGATTTACATGTCTTGGTCAAAAATATTACCAGAGGCCAAGTTAATGCCATCCAGATTAAGTGATTGATTAAGAAGTTTATTTTTTGAGGACTCTGGTCCAAAGATTACAACTTCTGTCTTGTCAGAATTTAAATGCAGGAAATTTAAAGTCATCCAGCTTTTGATGTCATCAAGACTGCAGTCGAAGTAATTGATCAATACAGGGGTTGGACAATGAAACTGAAACACCTGGTTTTAGACCACAATAATTTATTAATATGGTATAGGGCCTCCTTTTGCGGCCAATACAGCGTCAATTCGTCTTGGGAATGACATATACAAGTCCTGCACAGTGGTCAGAGGGATTTTAAGCCATTCTTCTTGCAGGATAGTGGCCAGGTCACGACGTGATGCTGGTGGAGGAAAATGTTTCCTGACTCGCTCCTCCAAAACACCCCAAAGTGGCTCAATAATATTTAGATCTGGTGACTGTGCAGGCCATGGGAGATGTTCAACTTCACTTTCATGTTCATCAAACCAATCTTTCACCAGTCTTGCTGTGTGTATTGGTGCATTGTTATCCTGATACACGGCACCTCCTTCAGGATACAATGTTTGAACCATTGGATGCACATGGTCCTCCAGAATTGTTCGGTAGTCCTTGGCAGTGACGCGCCCATCTAGCACAAGTATGGGGCCAAGGGAATGCCATGATATGGCAGCCCAAACCATCACTGATCCATCCCCATGCTTCACTCTGGGCATGCAACAGTCTGGGTGGTACGCTTCTTTGGGGCATCTCCACACCGTAACTCTCCCGGATGTGGGGAAAACAGTAAAGGTGGACTCATCAGAACAATACATGTTTCAAATTGTCCACGGCCCAAGATTTGCGCTCCTTACACCATTGAAACCGACGTTTGGCATTGGCACGAGTGACCAAAGGTTTGGCTATAGCAGCCCGGCCGTGGATATTGACCCTGTGGAGCTCCCGACGGACAGTTTTGGTGGAAACAGGAGAGTTGAGGTGCACATTTAATTCTGCCGTGATTTGGGGAGCCGTGGTTTTATGTTTTTTGGATACAATCTGGGTTAGCACCTGAACATCCCTTTCAGACAGCTTCCTCTTGTGTCAACAGTTAATCCTGTTGGATGTGGTTCGTCCTTCTTGGTGGTATGCTGACATTACCCTGGATACCGTGGCTCTTGATACATCACAAAGACTTGCTGTCTTGGTCACAGATGCACCAGCAAGAAGTGCACCAACAATTTGTCCTCTTTTGAACTCTGGTATGTCACCCATAATGTTGTGTACATTGCAATATTTTGAGCAAAGCTGTGCTCTTACCCTGCTAATTACTCTGCTCTTATTGGTTCAATGTGCAATTAATGAAGATTGGCCACCAGGCTGGTCCAATTTAGCCATGAAACCTCCCACACTAAAATGAGAGGTGTTTCAGTTTCATTGTCCAACCCCTGTATAGCTGAGTGTCATCAGCCTAACAGTGGAAATGAATCCCATGCTGTCTGATAATTTTTCCAATCGGAAGCATATATATATAGTAAAGAAAATTGATCCAAGGACTGAACCCTGTGGTACTCCACATGTGACTCTAGCGTTTGAAGAAGATTTATTAATAACATGAACAAACTGGAATCTGTCCTATAGATAAGATGTAAACCACCCTAATGCTTTCCCCTTAATCCTTACAGTATGTTCAAGTCTTTGTAGGAGAATATTGTGATCAACTGTATCAAATGCAGCACTGAGATCTAACAGGACAAGTACAGACACAAGTCCACTATCTGAAGCTATAAGAATATCATTAGTGATGATGAGGGGAGGACATCTGTCTAAATTCAAAATTATTTACTCTTAACAGTAGTGTTAGTCTGTTAATCTAAAATAAAATGTAGAAGTTCTACAGACTTTTTGATAAACTCCTGCTCATGAATCTTCTTGAGGAAAACATTTGTCATTCTTGTCTGCAAAGTCAGGTTATTCTGACATTTTCCGGGGCTGTCATGAAACAAATAGAAGATGTGAAAACAGCACAAAAAATAAGTTTTATTCTAACAATTCATAGGATGAGTCCTAGTTCTGTATTGCAGTCCCCACTTTTGCATTTTATTCATTTTACTTTATTTGTTTACCTGTGTTAATCCCACTTAACATTTGTTGTCTGTAAATTTTCCTGACAGGTAGAACATAGATATAAACTTTATCATGAGGATAATTCAATGGGATGGAGAGTCACCACAACATGGCCACCATGGTGGTGGATTCCTTAATGAGGGTGTCATATTTAAAGAAGCAAGAATCTGAAGGAGAGCAACCACGGAGACGGACTGTTCGGTAAAAGAGTTTATTGTAACAGATGTGGTCAGAATAGAGGCGGTGTTGGCGGGTTGGGTTGTCCGGGTTCTGCTGGGGAAGACGAGGTGACTGGTGAACAACAGGAAGGTGAAGAGTGTTTAACTCACAGATGTGGAGGCCTGGTTTGGTCATGGGAGGGTGGTGTCCAGGGATCCAGGCAGAAGGTGCAGGTCCGGTTGGTTCTCTCCAATAGGTGGTGTAGGAGGGTCTACAGGCAGGTGAGCTCAGGCAGGAGGGCTTAACAGAGAGATGATCCGAGGGCTTTCACGGATTCTTGGAGGATTGGCGAGGAGCGTCTCAAACGTGGGTCCAGAGTTATGGTGGTTTGACTAGGGGTGTCTCAGACTTGAGTCCAGAGTTCTAGGAGGGAAGAAACAGAGGCAGGGCATTAGGTCCAGGCTACGAGGAGACAAAGGCAAGGAAGTGAGTCGGTCTAGTACCACGCAGAAGCGCAAACAAACTGACGCCCTCCTCCTGGTTCCAGCTCCTTAAGAAGGGCTGCAATCAACGATGATGTGGAGCACCTGCCCATCACGCCCTGCAGAGGAGAGAGAGGAAGAAAACCAGACCTGCACCCAGACCTGAGTGTATGACAGAGGGTGAGTGTTTATTTAACTCTAAACAATCTGTTATGTTGCTGATCATGTTCTCCCTCTCCTCCGCGCAAATGCTTTGGGTGCCCTAAGCACAAAGCATATCAGGGCACCCAAATGGCTAGCACCACCACTGTCCAAGAACATAACTCTTCATTACATTAAATAAAAACAGTTAATTTGAGCCTCACAGCAGGTGTCCAAATAAAGTCTTTAGAGTAGACTACAGGTCTAATTCGTGTCTGAATTATATTATTTTTGTGAGTTAAGGGAAACTTGAGTCAGAGTCCCAAACTTGAGTGGTCTTCTGTGGTATACAATTTATTAATCATTGATTTGAGAGAGGAACATCCATACCCCTATCTTGATAGTTGTCCTGTTTATTCGATAGAGTAAAATTTAGAGTATTGCTTGAAAGTTATCCCCCTATCTATTTGCTTGGTGAAAGTGTTAAGAAAAATATAGTTCAAGACCTGTGGAAATGTACAGATAATTCAGACTACAGTTGGTTGTCCAGATATAACTGTCAGAACCTTGGTCATAATGCATAGGTAAAGTCCTATATACTACCTAAATGAATAACCAAACCATACTGTAATTGCTGCATTTATGGTTATTGTACGTAATAATAATCGAACATGATGATTCTATAATTTTCTATCCTTTTCAAAGGCGATTGTCTGGTTAATATTCATTAAGTTGTATATGTTTATATTATATTGTCTAGTACATAGAGAATGTGCTTTTATTTTGAAGTCTAAACGGGTTTTTGAGCTCTCGCGGGAGAAAGAGTTATTAAGGGTTTTGTAAAGTTGAATGCTAAAGACGTTTATGGAAACAGCATCTTAAAGATTTGGAATAATTCCCTTTTTTGTGCAGCATGCAGCCAACGAGGTATTTATATATTTGTTTGCTGTAACTATTGTTTGTGTGCTCAGCAAGTTATTATTTGTCACATTAATGTTTATGTTTGTCAACGTTGTTTAGTTTTCACGGTGGATTTGGAGAGACCAAAGGCAACTTCAAATAAACCAGTAAAGGAAACCACTTGAGTCTGCTCGTGCTTGGAGGGAATTACAGTGAAAACTCGACTGTCTAAAGACGCAAGTGGAATAATCAGACAACACGGGAGTTCAAGGTATGAAGCAGAATGACGAGAACTTGCCTGCAGGGGGCAGCAAAGTCTGACAGAAACACCATGATATGCCGTGGAAAAAAGTAAGAGCACACACCTAATCCGAAAGTGCAACATTTAAAGACAGATCCAAAAGGAGATTGAACACAAAAGTCAAAAGTGGTTTAAGAAGAGAGTTTTCGTAAAGTTTAAAGCAGTGATTGTAAAATGTCAAATCCAAGTCATTCTGCACCTCAAGCAAGGGATGATGTTAATGATGTTAACGACAGTGCAAATTTCAAGGATCAAACTGAAGAAGCCCAGCAAGAGAAGCAACTGAGACAAAGTCAAAGAATCAGAACTCTTACTGAAAAGGGTAAAGCAATGCAAGTTGAAAAGATTAAAGCACTTCAACAAAGGTTTAACTATATTTATGACAAATGGAGAACACATGTCAAATCTGCTAAGCAGCCATTATCACAATCATCAGAGCCTTTATCTGAAGATCTGCTGAATGATATTATTGGTGACGTCACAGGTCTTTCTGCAGATGTCCAAAGCATTTATGATGAACTTCGTAAGGTCTCAACTCCAGATCAAGAGACCCGTCGAAGAGTGGATCTGTGTGTAGAGATCTCAAAGTTCATAGTTCACAGAGCCTCAGGTCGACTGGATGGGCACATTCCAGAAGAAAAAGAGGAAGATTGGCCAGAAGCAGGTTCTCTCTTCAACTCAAGCACCTTTAAATCACGTTCTGTCATTTCCTATAAAGGAGGCTCAGAGCATTCAAGCAGGTCTTCTGTGAAACATCAAGAAGCTGCTGCTGATGCTGCAGCAAACCAAGCTGTTCTGTAGGTGCTGCAAGAACAAGAAAGAGAACAATTAGAAATACAGCACCTAGAAGCAGAAGCTAAAAGGAAAATAGCTGATCAAGAGGCAGCAGCTATAAAGCGTCATTTAGAACGAGAAGCAGAAGAAGTGAAACGAAGAATGCAAAGAGAAGAAGAGGAAGCTAAATTCAAGGCTCAAATGGAAGAAGAGCATGCAGCTCTACAAAAGACCCTAGAGGAAAAACGCAGGAAATTACAGCATTTGGAAGCACTAAAGGGTCTCAATGCAGCGCAAGCAAGAATGCAGGTGTATGATCAGACTACAAGAGAGGAGCGTAAAGATGTGCTAGGACATGAAATGGTGGCAGATGACCAAGTGATTGCTCCTCCAATTCCTCTGGTTCGGGCTCCTGCACCACAAGCTGTAACCACCTCTTTAAAGGAAAGTACAACAGAGCTCTTTAAAGTGCTGGCAGGTGCTTTAAATGGCAACAGAATTCCCGTTCCAGAACCTTCAGTATTTGATGGGGATCCGTTGCAATACAACGACTGGAAAATCTCTTTTGAAACATTGATTGACCAGAAGAACATTCAAGATAAAGAGAAGATCTACTACCTTCGTAGGTATGTGAGTGGTCAAGCAAAGAAAGCCCTTGATGGTTATTTCTTACTCGGAACTGAATCTGCTTATGTTGCCGCATGGGACATTCTGGAGGAGAGATACGGCAACCCATTTATCATCGTAAAGTCATACAGAGACAAGCTCCAAAATTGGCCTAAAATAGGAAC
The DNA here is from genome assembly GCA_037039145.1 of Fundulus diaphanus. Lineage (NCBI taxonomy): Eukaryota > Metazoa > Chordata > Actinopteri > Cyprinodontiformes > Fundulidae > Fundulus > Fundulus diaphanus. The sequence goes on from CM073132.1 coordinate 38,978,300, forward strand.
TAGAGATAGTTTTGAGCTCAGAGAGTTTGCTGACTTTCTTCGTAGTTGCGAAGCTGCCATGGTTCACATTAAAGCTTTAGAGATTTTGAATGACTGTAATGAAAACAGAAAAATTCTTTCAAAATTACCAGACTGGTTAACGGCAAGTTGGAATCGAAAGGTTATCGAAGTCCAGGAAGAGAGTAACCAGTTCCCCTCTTTCAGTCAGTTTGTTAAGTTTCTGACAAGGGAAGCAAAAATCGCCTGCAACCCTGTCACATCGTTGCAGTCACTGAAACAAGGTGAGGCTGAAAAACCTAAAGTTTACAGAAATCAAAGCTTGGGAGCGAAGACACTAACTACAAGTTCAAATGAAAAGACAGTCATAACATGCATCTTCTGTAAGAAGATTGGACACACTTTGCATAAATGCAGGAAGTTCATGGAGAAACCAATTCCAGATCGAATCAGATTTATTCAAGCTGAAAGACTATGTTTTGGTTGTTTCAAGTATGGTCACCGATCAAAGAGCTGCAACAATAGAAGCATTTGTGACGTATGTAAGAAGCACCATCCTACCTGTCTGCATGAAGATCGAGCCAAAGAAGATCAAAGACCACAACAAGCCATGCAAAATTCAAGTCAAGAAAGGCCAAGTACAAGTCAAGAAAGGCATGACGAAAGATCTCTATCAATGCAACACAGGGAAATAACTACGAGTGCTACTTCAAACAGAGTAATACTCAATAAAGCAAACACCCAGACAGCTGCAATCGTTCCTGTTTGGCTTTCATCTAGAACTCAACCGGCACAAGAAATTCTTGTATATGCTCTGTTGGATTCTCAAAGTGATACTACATTCATTCTAAGTGATGTAGCTGAAGCTTTGGATACGAAGAAAGAACAAGTCAAGCTCAAGCTTTCTACAATGACTTCACAAGCGACGGTAGTAAGCTCTCAAAGAGTAAACAATCTACAAGTCAGAGGGTTCTACACTGATAAGAAGATCTCCCTACCACCAGTTTACACCCGCAAGTTTATTCCAGCTAACAGAAGTCACATACCTACAGGTGAAACAGCAAAAGCCTGGCCCCATCTAGAGCACCTTCAAGATGAGATTGCACCTCTTCAGGATTGTGACGTGGGTCTGCTCATTGGGTACAATTGCTCACAAGCCCTACTCCCAAGGGAAGTCGTGTTTGGCCAAGAAAATCAGCCTTATGCACAACGTACTGACCTTGGATGGAGTGTTGTTGGTTATGGAAAACCTTGTCTAGATTATGGTGATGCCTTTGGGATCAGTCATCGCATAGTAGTGAGACAAGTGACACCAAGAATTGAGCCTTCTGTCAATCTTAAAGCTGAAGTACACTATGTGAGCCGAAACAAAGTGAAGGAAATCACTCCCTCAGACATTATAAGAGTCCTTGAGTCAGACTTCTCTGAAAGAGCTGGAGATGATGATCTTATGTCTCAAGAGGATTTCAAGTTTCTATCAACATTGACAGAAAACATCACACAGAAGGAAAATGGTTACTATGAAATGCCATTACCATTCAAAGAAGGAAGGCTGAACTTGCCAAACAACAAGACCTGTGCAATACATCGCCTGAATTGTCTTGAAAGGAGACTGAAGAAAGATGCAAACTACTACAAAGACTATGTAAGTTTTATGGATGACATAATTTCTCGTGGTGAGGCAGAGAAAGTTCCTGAGAAAGAAATTGACAGCAGTCCGGTTTGGTACATTCCACATCATGGAGTCTATCATCCACAAAAACCTGGAAAAATACGTGTAGTATTTGACTGTTCAGCCAAGTTTCAAGAAACATCCCTCAATGACCATCTGCTCACTGGTCCTGATTTGACGAATACATTGGTGGGAGTCTTGTGTCGCTTCCGAAAGGGTCCTATCGCATTCATGTGTGACGTTGAGAGAATGTTCCACCAGTTTCATGTGAAAAGAGAGGATCAAGACTATTTAAGATTCCTATGGTGGGAAAATGGCAGCTTGGGAACCACACCATCAGTCTACAGAATGAAAGTCCACTTATTTGGAGCAGCCTCGTCTCCTGGCTGTGCCAACTTCGGCTTAAACCATCTGGCTGCACAAGGGCGAGGTCAGTTCAGTGAAGATGCCATAAGCTTCGTTCAAAGAAATTTTTATGTGGACGACGGTTTGGCAAGCATGTCATCTGAAAGGGAAGTCATTCAGCTTGTTAAAGAAGCAAGAGAACTTTGCTATGCTGGAAAATTAAGACTCCACAAATTTGTTTCTAACAGTGAAAATGTGATGGCATCCATTCCAGAAGAGGAACGCCTCACAGTTAAAGATCTTGACATGGCTTTGAGTTCACCACATATAGAGAGAGCTCTTGGAGTAGAGTGGTGTATCACATCTGACTCGTTTAAATTCAGAGTGCAGGTGAAACCCTATCCACTGACAAGAAGAGGCGTGCTTTCTACTGTGGCTTCGGTGTATGATCCCCTAGGGTTCATAGCACCCTTCATCCTTTTGGGGAAACAAATACTCCAAGAAATGTGTAGAGAGAAAGTTGGCTGGGATGAGGACCTTCCAGATAGCCTAAAATCTAAATGGGAGTCCTGGGTCAAAGATCTACCCAAACTTGCTGAAATGCAAATAAAAAGATGCTTCTTACCATCAAGTTTTGGCAAGGTTAAAAGGTATGAACTTCACCATTTTTCAGACGCAAGCGTTTCTGGCTACGGTGCATGTACCTACCTGCGAGCCATTGATGAGTCTGATGAAGTCCATTGCTGCCTGGTGATGGGAAAATCGAGAGTTTCCCCAACTAAAGTAACAACTATACCGAGGCTTGAACTGTCTGCTGCAGTTGTTGCAGTTAGAACCAGCAAAATACTCCAAAGTGAACTGGATTTCCAAGATCAAAAAGAGTTCTTCTGGACAGACTCCACAGTCGTTCTTGGATACATAAACAACGATGCCAGAAGGTTTCAGGTGTTCGTAGCTAACCGCATACAGAGGATCAAGTCAAGTACAAGACCTGAACAATGGGCTTATGTTGCCTCTGAGAACAATCCAGCAGAACATGCCTCTCAAGGTTTGACCGCAGAGCAACTTAAGACATCAAACTGGTTCACGGGACCAAAGTTTCTGTGGCGCAAGGAACTACCTAACAAAGGATGTAAAGTAGGAGAAATCAAGGAAGATGATCCTGAGCTTCGCAAGGTGCTTGTATGTAACGCCAAGGATAAGGAGGAAAGGTCGCTATTGGATCGGCTACAGAAATTTTCTGATTGGTCAAGAGCAGTAAAGGCAGTTGCTAGGTTGAAACGACGAGTTAAAGAACATAAAGGTGTGAAGCAAAGATAGAATGAAACATCAAGTCTGGAAGAAAGGAAAGAAGCTGAACTTGTCATCATCAAGCTGGTTCAAAAGGAAGCATTCTCAGATGAGATGAAAAGCTTGCAACTAAAGAAGGAGCTCACCAAGTCAACCACCAGCAAGCTGTACAAGTTAAACCCTTTCTTGGATGAAGAAGGCATCCTGAGGGTGGGAGGGCGTTTAAGTCAAGCCACTCTACACCCATACGTGAAGCATCAAGCAATACTACCAAAGGACATTCACGTATCAACCTTAATCATCAAGCATTTCCATGAAAGGATACATCATCAAGGACGTGGAATGACGATGAATGAACTGCGAGCTAATGGATGGTGGATCTTAGGATGCAGCGGTGCGGTTTCATCACACATCTTCAGATGTGTTAAGTGCAGAAAGTACAGAAGACGTACTGAAGAACAAAAAATGGGTGACTTACCTCAAGACAGGACAGAAACGAGTCCGCCTTTCACATACACTGGCATAGACTGCTTTGGTCCTATCTATGTAAAAGAAGGAAGGAAGGAACTCAAAAGATATGGTCTTTTACTTACCTGTCTGTGTTCAAGAGCCATACATATAGAGGTGATTGACGATATGACAACTGATGCATTCATCAATGCATTAAGAGCATTTATTGCAATAAGAGGACATGTTCGTCAAATAAGATGTGACCAAGGAACCAATTTTGTTGGTGCAAGAAAGGAGTTTACACAACTCATGCAAGGAATGAACCAAGAAAGAGTGAAGGCTCTAGGATGTGAATTTCTTATGAACTCTCCAGCAGCGAGTCACATGGGTGGTGTCTGGGAGAGGCAGATTAGAACTATAAGGAGTGTTCTTACTGCTATTCTCGATAAGTCATCACAAAGGCTCGACAGCACATCTCTAAGGACGTTCTTATATGAGGTGATGGCTATCATTAATAGTAGACCACTCACTGCTGAACATTTGAATGACCCATCTGGACCTGAACCTTTAACTCCAAATCATATCCTTTGTTACATGCCTGCAGGCAGAAGCGCTTGCACTACTCTTGGCCTTACAGCATTTTGAAGCTTACCTTGGCTTGAGTGTGGAACCAATCACTGTCTTCACAGACCATAACCCACTTGTCTTTCTTTCCAGGATGTATAATCAAAATCAAAGACTTATGCGGTGGTCTTTGATCATTCAGGAGTACAACCTGAAGATCTGCCATAAAAAGGGGTCTGAGAATGTATTGGCAGATGCTTTGTCACGTGCTTTTTGAGCTTGTTTTTTTTTTTTTTACCTTGAGTATTCCAAACATTTATGTTTGGACTTATAAGGGTGGGGGTGTTACATGCCTGCAGGCTGTTTCTCTTTCCCCTCCCCCTTTGTCTCTTCACAGGTACTGGGGAAAGCTGGTGTCAATCTCCCTTGATTGATTCTCACCAACCATGGGCCAATCAGCATCCAGGGAGGCCTTATTTAAGCAGCCCAGCTGGGGAGAGCTAGAGATCCAATCTGGCTTTGTTACCTGACGCTTGTGTTGTTTGCTCTTTGTGTGAAGGTTTGTGGTGGGAGTTAGAGGGTGAGGTAAGTTTGGGGTACCCTGTACATTTCATCACGTAGATGTTTGTTTTTCTGTTAGATACACTAGGCAAGTAGGTGGGTGCCACCCCTGTAAAGTTTTGGTGGAAACTTTTGTTAGATTAGATAGACAGGGTTTTTGTTTGCTTTTGTTTCTTTAGCCCAGACGGTAGTTAGGCCCTTGTTTGTTATTTTCTTTGGTTTGGCACCACCTAACCACCCCTTTCTCCCCCACAGTTTGTGTGAGCCTTCTTGGGATTTTTTTTTTTGTCATCAATAAATCCCTCCTTTATACAACATTCACCTGGACTCTGTCAAATTGTTGTGGTTGTCGTGTTACTCCCCTCCTCACAAAAAGGGGGGGGGCCGTAACATCCTTACTATGAAGTCCACAATCATTCTGCCACCACCTGGACAATTCGTCAGAGAAGACCTTTATCTTCGAAAGAGGTGGCGGCGAGTGCAGTATTTGGCCAATGAGTTTTGGACCAGATGGAGGAAAGAATATTTGTTGAACTTACAGCCACGGCAAAAATGGCACAAGAACAGAAAAAACTTGAAGGTCAACGATATTGTGCTTCTACGAGATGATCTGGCACCACGTAATCAATGGAAGCTGGCCAGAATCACAGAAGTCTACCCAGGGTTGGATAATAGGGTGAGAAAGCTAAAGTTGCTGGTGAGTGAAACCACATTTGACAAAAGAGGGAAACCCACAACTAGAACAGTGCTCCTTGAAAGGCCCGTACAGAAGGTTGTTACTCTGCTTGAGGCAGAATAAGATGTTTAACCAAACCTATCTGTTAAAGAAGAAAAAAAGGTTGTTTATTGAAATGTTTGCAACTATTGTTTAGAAAATCCCACATCAAGATTTGTGTGATTTGGTGGGAGTGTAATTGCTGCATTTATGGTTATTGTACGTAATAATAATCGAACATGATGATTCTATAATTTTCTATCCTTTTCAAAGGCGATTGTCTGGTTAATATTCATTTAGTTGTATATGTTTATATTATATTGTCTAGTACATAGAGAATGTGCTTTTATTTTGAAGTCTAAACGGGTTTTTGAGCTCTCGCGGGAGAAAGAGTTATTAAGGGTTTTGTAAAGTTGAATGCTAAAGACGTTTATGGAAACAGCATCTTAAAGATTTGGAATAATTCCCTTTTTTGTGCAGCATGCAGCCAACGAGGTATTTATATATTTGTTTGCTGTAACTATTGTTTGTGTGCTCAGCAAGTTATTATTTGTCACATTAATGTTTATGTTTGTCAACGTTGTTTAGTTTTCACGGTGGATTTGGAGAGACCAAAGGCAACTTCAAATAAACCAGTAAAGGAAACCACTTGAGTCTGCTCGTGCTTGGAGGGAATTACACATACCATTTCATCATAAAAGCAGCTCAATAATAATATTAATAAAAAGTTTATTTTTAAATCATTCCATTTTGTTCATAGCAGTTAAATGAATCCTAGATATAAACAGCACATTGTTTGCTTAATTGTGCATGATAACAATATAAATATCTGTCCGTCCGTCCGTCCGTCCGTCTTCTTCCGCTTATCCGGGGTCGGGTCGCGGGGGCAGCAGCTTCAGTAGGGAGGCCCTAGGTCCTCTCCCCGGCCACTTGGGCCAGCTCCTCCGGAGGAATCCCAAGGCGTTCCCAGGCCAGCCGGGAGACATAGTCCCTCCAGCGTGTCCTGGGTCTTCCCCTGGGCCTCCTCCCGGTGGGACGTGCCCGGAACACCTCACCAGGGAGGCGTCCAGGAGGCATCCTAACCAGATGCCCGAGCCACCTCAACTGGCTCCTCTCGACGTGGAGGAGCAGTGGCTCTACTCTGAGTCCTCCCCGGATGACTGAGCTCCTCACCCTATCTCTAAGGGAGAGCCCAGACACACTATGGAGAAAAATCATTTCAGCCGCTTGTATCCGGAATCTCGTTCTTTCGGTCACGACCCAAAGTTCGTGACCATAGATGAGGGTAGGAACGTAGATCGACCGGTAAATCGAGAGCTTCGCCTTTTGGCTCAGCTCTCTCTTCACCACAACGGATCGGTACAGCGCCCGCTTCACAGCAGACGCTGCACCAATCCGCCTGTCGATCTCCCGCTCCATCTTCCCCTCATTCGTGAACAAGACCCCAAGATACTTGAACTCCTCCACTAGGGGCAGCACATCCTCCCCAACCCGGAGAAGGCACTCTACCCTTTTCCGGTTCAAGACCATGGTCTCTGATTTGGAGGCACTGATTTTCATCCCGGCCACTTCGCACTCGGCTGCGAACCGCTCCAGTGAGAGTTGTAGATCACGCCCTGATGAAGCCAATAGGACCACGTCATCCGCGAATAGCAGAGACGCAATCCTAAGGCCACCAAAACAGATCCCTTCAACACCTCGGCTTCGCCTAGAAATTCTGTCCATAAAAGTTATGAACAGAATCGTGACAAAGGGCAACCTTGGCGGAGTCCAACTCTCACTGGAAACGAGTCCGACTTATTGCCGGCAATGCGGACCAGACTCTGACACCGGTCGTACAGAGACCTGACAGCCCTTATTAAAGGGTCCGGTACTCCATACTCCCGGAGTACCCCCCACAGGATCCCTCGGGGGACACGGTCGAATGCCTTCTCCAGATCCACAAAGCACATGTAGACTGGTTGGGCAAACTCCCATGCCCCCTCCAGAATCCTGCTGAGGGTGTAGAGCTGGTCCAGTGTTCCACGGCCAGGACGAAAACCACACTGCTCTTCCTGAATCCGAGATTCAACTATCCGACGGACCCTCCTTTCCAGAACCCCTGAATAGACCTTACCAGGGAGGCTTAAGAGTGTGATTCCTCTGTAGTTGGAACACACCCTCCGGTCCCCCTTTTTAAATAGGGGGACCACCACCCCAGTCTGCCAATCCAGGGGAACTGCCCCCGATGTCCACGCAATGCTGCAGAGCCGCGTTAACCAACACAGCCCCACAACATCCAGAGCCTTAAGGTACTCAGGGCGAATCTCATCCACCCCCGGGGCTTTGCCACCGAGGAGCTTTTTAACAACCTCGGCAACCTCAGCACCAGAGATGGGAGAACCCGACCCAGAGTCCTCAGGCTCTGCTTCCGCAATGGAAGACGTGTTGGTGGGATTAAGGAGGTCTTCGAAGTATTCCGCCCACCGAAACACGACGTCCCGAGTAGAGGTCAGCAGCACACCACCCCCACTGTAAACAGTGTTGGTACTGCACTGCTTCCCCCTCCTGAGACGCCGGATAGTGGACCAGAATCGCTTCGAAGCCGTACGGAATTCTTTCTCCATGGCCTCTCCGAACTCTTCCCACGCCCGAGCCAGCCGAGCCGGCTGCCGCTTCGACTGCCGGTACACATCAGCTGCTTCCGGAGTCCCACAGGCCAAAAAAGCCCGGTAGGACTCCTTCAGCTTGACGGCTTCCCTCACCGCTGGTGTCCACCAGCGGGTTCGAGGGTTGCCGCTGCGACATGCACCAACAACCTTGCGGCCACAGCTCCGACTAGCCGCCTCAACAATAGAGGCGTGGAACATGGTCCATTCAGACTCAATGTCCCCCGCCTCCCTCGGGACGTGTTTAAAGTTCTCCCGGAGGTGGGAGTTAAAGCTCCGTCTAGTGGGGGACTCCGCCAGACGTTCCCAGCAAACCCTCACACTACGTTTGGGCCTGCCCGGTCAGACCGGCTTCCTCCCCCGCCATCGGAGCCAACTCACCACCAGGTAGTGGTCGGTGGAGAGCTCCGCCCCTCTCTTCACCCGAGTGTCCAAGACATGCGGCCGCAGATCAGATGAAACGACAACAAAGTCGATCATTGAACTGCGACCTAGGGTGTCCTGGTGCCAAGAGCACATATGGACACCCTTATGCTTGAACATGGTGTCAGCTTTCGACCGGCGGAGGCTCCACGTTGAATATAGAGGCAGGACCATCAATAACTTTTTAGGTGGTTTATTTAAAGACTTGCACCAAACACACACTGAACAACAACAACAATGTCTGCCTTTTATAGCAGTACACCCTGAGTGTCTTGCTAGAATGAACCAGTGAAGGGGATGATCAGAAAATAATAAACAACCATACTTACACAAAAACAACACCCAAAAACAATAAATGAAACCTACCAAATATTTACCTAAATGCAAATCATTTTAACTAAACAAATCTAGAGTCAATCAAAATAATACTTCAAATGAAATATAATTCATTAAAGCTCTACCCTCCTTAAAAATGGTTTGCTCCAAGAGCTTTCAGCAGCACCTGCAGCTTGTTTCTCCCGTTTGCTGCCACACCCTGCTGAGGAGCCAAACCAGGAAGAGGTAGGTGCTTACAACTAAACAAGAGTTCTGTCAAAACAAGAAAATAAACATCTGGAAATTTAAGGAAACATAAATTGACATTCATATATTGACACTTCCTTCACACAGAATGGATGGCCAGTCCCCCTGCATCTCAAGAAGGTCCACCTAAATGTCTGAACAAAAATACAACAAAAATAATACAAAAATGCAACTGTTTAGACTGTAACTCAATCAATAATCAAGTTTCCTGATGTAATGGAAGCTATCTCCATTACACATGGTGTTTGTGATGGACAATCCATGACAAGCACAGAAGTCCGACAACAAAACACCACTCGAGTTCAGATCAGGTGGGCCATTCCTCCCAACCACGCCCCTCCAGGTCCCACTGTCATTGCCCACGTGAGCGTTGAAGTCCCCCAGCAGAACGAGGGAGTCCCCAGGAGGGGCACTCTCCAGTACCCCTTCCAAGGACTCCAAAAAGGGTGGGTAATCTGAACTCCTGGTTGGCGCATAAGCGCAAACAACAGTCAGAACCCGTCCCCCCACACAAATGCAGAGGGAGGCCACCCTCTCGTTCACCGGGGAAAACCCCAACGTGCAGGCACCGAGATGGGGGGCAACAAGTATGCCCACCCCAGCTCGGCGCCTCTCACCAGGGGCAACTCCAGAGTGGAAGAATGTCCAGCCCCTCTCAAGGAGACTGGTTCCAGAGCCAGAGCGGTGCGTCGAAGTGAGACCGACTATCTCTAGTCGGAACCTCTCAACCTCGCGCACAAGCTGAGGCTCTTTATAAATATATAATATAAATATTCCCAATTAATTGGCTGCACTCAAATATATTATTCCCATAATTTAAAGGACAAACGCCTATATATGTACAATTACATTTATATACTGCAAAACTTTTTTTAATGAAGTCATGCTACAAATGTGTGATAAATATTAACAGACGTACTTCAATCCTTAGCTCAGAGAACACATTTTTCTGATGCTTTGACATACAAAGTAAGTGAAAGTGTTTCCTATCATTTCAAGTGCTGTAATGAAACTGGGGATTTATGTCCATATGTCTGGTTATGTGTGAGACATAACACGTTTGTTTTAAAGTGTGTAGGTTGGTGAAGTAAGGGCTTCCTCACTGTTGACACAAGAAGGGAGCATCATTAATTTTACACCCTGCCTCACAATGTGTCCACAGAAGCAATTTACTTATGTGTTATATTACAGAGAAATCTCTTAGTCAAGACAATTACATGTTGTCCTGGTGATGAATAAATATGGGCAGATAGGAAAGGTCACTCCATAGAATTAATCATTTAGATAAATTCTGGGTCCTATACACAGGAAGGGCATTTGAAATTGTAATGACACCATCTGAGGCAAACAGAATTTGTGAGCTGAATAAAACATGCTTGGTTATTATAGGCCTGTGTGTCACGATTGATCACAAATTCTAACAATCTCACAATCCCTTCTGTTGTTTCTTTTTTTTTTTTTAGTAGTTGTTGTTTTGGAGGGTGGGGTAATTGTTTTAAATTTTCTGGTTTGGCTGTTCATATTATTCAGAGTTACTGTTTTTTTTTCTTTTCAGTTTTTTTGTTGTCTTCTTTTTACCTCCTCACAGCTAAAATAAATGGGTGTTGTTACATGTCGCTATGGGAGTTCTGGTCAATGACACACAGAGGTAGAAGGGTGAATACAAATCACAGTAGTTTATCTGCCCTTATCTCTTCTTATTTTGCCATCACAACTGTCTTTTAAGTTGTCATGATATCTGTTGTTATTTTCATGATTCCACATGGCCTTTCAGCTTTGCCTAGATCTATTATTTGCTGTGCAACTGTGTGCCAAGTGTAGACAAAATAAATTGTCAAGGCTATGGCCATTTTGTTTCCAAGTTTTTATTTGTACATATATGGTATCCTAAAAATATATCTTTTAAAGTATTCAATATTTTAGTAAAATTGTATTCTATTTGGTAGTTAGTCATAAGTACTGCAGGAAATGGATTTTATTCAATCAAAAGGAGTGTAACTACATATTTGCAATTTAAACCAATAAGTTGTGCTTAGTGTTGATGTTAGCATGTTTCATTGCATTTGCATAGTCTTTGAAAGCTCTCAAAATTCCTTTGTTGTATTTTTAACAGCAATATAATTCAGACCATTAATCAGAGATATTCTTTGGAGATGTAGATATAAGTTTATTATTTGCTGTTTCATGTAACTTTAAAAATAAGAAAGTCTGTCAGGTCCTGTGTTAAAATATAAATATTCAATTGAAAGTGTTTATATAAAAGTGATTGCATTAAGGTCAATAAACCCAGTCCTTTGGATGCATTAAAGGAAATTCAGCTGTCACTGGATGTAAAACTGTGCTCCATAAGTCATGCTGATGTGTTTCTCAGTTACATCTAAGGTACTAACTTTTTTCTTTTAACCTTGATTGGATCTAACTTATAATTGTGGTGAATGAAGTAAAACTAAACATGCAGGGCCAGGTTCAATAAAGCTCTCTTTTCTAAATTGTAGAAAATCAAACGCTTTGCTTATGTCCTCGCAAAGGTGGATATGTGCCAACCTCATTTCCAGCCAGACTTGATCAAAACTGTGTTTTATTATTATAATTGTACAGTATATCAAAATAGTGCTTCAAATTGAAAGATAAACAAACATGACCTAGGTTAATTATTTGATTGGTATATACATATTCTAAACTCATTTGCTGGGCCACAGTTTTAGGTTTGTTTTTATTAACATGTCCACTCAGTAATAATTTACTCACAATGTCTGAGAGCTGGTTTTATAGTCAGTGGTGCAGGTGGATCTGGTGAAGACTAATGAGAACGGGGTGGAGCTGTACTTGTGTGTTAGATGAGAATCAAACCAGCACTAGTGCCAAGATCATGACAGAACCAGAAATTTAAAAAAAAGTATGTATTCATAAAAAAGTAATGATCTAATATTTTGCTAGAAACATTAGCATCACTGGACAGCAACAGTGAACATTTATTATTATTATTATTATTATTATTATTATTATTATTATTTGCTTTTTTACATTGCATTTTTATTGTGTCATCCCATGAGATGAAAATGCCCTGGGTGAGGAGTCATATGGCTCATATCAAAAATGGTCACCGTGCACATGTTAGCAGGTGACAAAGGAGGAAAAAAAATATATCAAACAGAACCTATGGATTGGTTTGCATTTAACTATTTATTTCTGAAACAACTTTCCAAGTACTGATATGCACAAGTAAACAGTATACACACTGTATAATTTCCAGCCAATTCTCTTGTCTTATATGTATTTTGCTACCGGTCAATTTTAGATCAAGGCACAGGTTTCACACTAGTCCTTATTAAAAGTGCAAAATCATAGGTGACAGTGGAAAACAACAGGCTAGTTTGGGGTCACCTGTGGTTCAAAGAATATTCTTTGCTGAAAATAATAAATTGACAAAGTATTGAAATTGATAGTGTATTCACCTCTAAATGTGCTGCTCTACTGTCTGTGAAAAAAAATTGTCAAAATCAAGATCTGACTAAAATCAATATTCAGCCTGTTGTGAAGTCATACATTCCCCAAGGTTGAGTTGCTGTGATGCACAACTTACATCGAGGTCCTGTATAACGGAAAACGGACTGCATGTTGTTAAAGAAATGGACTACGACAGGGCTGTCAGGCATCCTGCAGAGGGAGTCACTCTTTTTGCAGCCCAGGTAGAGGGCTTGGCCCATCAGGCAGGACAACTGACTTATAACCACCACAGCTTTTTTTTTAAATCCTTGCTGTGTTCTGTTACAGTGACTGCTCTTTCCATCTTTACTAATGTCACTCTGTCCTCTCTCTCCTTTCTAACTCCTTTTTCATCTCTCTCATGGTAATTGATCTCTCGCTCTCTCTCTCTTTCTTGTCTCTTTTCTCTTAGGCTGTCACTACTTCACAATAAGGGCATTTTTAATCAAAACTGTTGATGCATGGTTTCTTTTCCTCACCATAAGGTAAGCATGCAGTAAAAAAGGGAAATAATGTTTTCAGTAGAAAGTTTCAATAAAACTGTGATACAATAGAATGGAATGGAAATATCCTTTATTATCCAACAGTGGGGGGATTCAGATGTACCAGCAGTAAAGTGACAGGCAAATTAAAGCGTGCTGATAAAATGTAAACAAAAATATACAAAACCAAAAAATGAGAATAAAAGACTGTACAATAAGGGCAAATTTACAACATAAGAAAAAATACTACACAGGTATTAAACATAGCCTACTTGAATAGGATAATAAAAAAATTTGCATGTGTGCATACAAAGCTACAATTAACAAGAAATGGAAAAAAACTGTGCAACGACAGCAGGGATGTAAACACTGAGTGTGTTGGGAGCAATGATGGAGAGGAAGGATCTGCAATTATGTTTCTTTGTGCATTTATGGTGCAGCAGTCTGTCACTGAATGAGCTCTCTAGCTCTGCAACAGTTTCAAGAATGGGGTTAAAGACATTATCCTAGAGTGATTTTATTTTTACCAGAGTTATTCTGTCTCTCACCAACTGCACTGGTTTGAATCCTATACTGTATGTAGGCAAGGGAGGTATTCTAGTATCAACTGCGAGAGGTTGTGGTCCACTCCCGACAGCTCCAACTTGCCCCTAAGAAGTTCTGGGTGGAAATTAAAGAACTGGAGAATATCATTCCTCACAGATCACCCACATTTCTCCAGGTGGGTTAGACCTCGGTGCCGGAGGTAGATGTTACATTAGAAATATCAATGTATTTTATTAGGATTGCATGGGACAGAGCAACACAGGATTGCATAAATGTGAAATGGAAAGAAAATGATGCATAGCTTTCAAACTTCTTTCCTAATGAGAATCCAAAAAGCCTGAAGTTCTAAGGTATTCAAACTTATTTGACTTTGATGACAGATGGTGTTAGAGGGGTGACGGGTTGGCTGGAGAATGGTATGCAAGGAGGTACTGGCTGTGCTGATTATGGAGGTTGAAGTCCAGTGGATTTATGGCTTGAAGGTGGATGGTAGGTAGCTTCTGGAGGTAATAGTAGGAGATGACTTCCTATGGTTACTCAGAGGAAAACTTTGAGGAGGAACACAGAGAGTACACATGAGCTAACACTGGGAAATAACTCTACAAGGTTAGTGGTAGCTACAAGTACCACTTGGGTGATCAGCAGCCAGCTCCTTGTAATCCTCAGCAGGAGATCAGGGTAATGAGGCTCTGGTGTGCAGCAGCACCCAACTGAACTCTGCCCACCTACAGTTTTAAGAGACGAATGGACACCACACAAGCACAAACACACCCAGATCCTGACAGTATTTGCTTCATACCAACTGTGTCCTCCATCCTAATTTTAGATTTCTATGTCCAAAGAATATTATTCTGGAAGACCTTCTTTTCGTCTACATCCTGGCAAGTTTTAGTTTGGCCTACTTGTTCTGCTTGAAGAGCAAAGGTCTCCTCATAGCACACCTCCCTCGGAAGTTAAACTGGCACAGTCTCTTTCTAATTGATGTGAAATGGAATGCAATTCCAGGCAGCTCTTTTGTTCTAACTAGGATATTCTCTCTCACTTGAATCAGAAGCACATTAACTAAACGTCTGAGGTTTAAACAAGATAAACCTGCTTTAAAATGCTGAGTAACAATGTTCTAACCATGTGACCCACTGTTATATTTCCTAATTTATAACTTTGGCATCAAGCTGAATTCTTGGGGTAATTGTGTGTTCACAAACACACGAGAATCCATCTTGTCCCGCCTTCGCCTAAACCGTTCAATACCGACCCACAATGGGTCGGACAATTGTGTTGCAGTATCATGGTTTAAGGCAGCAAAAACAGCTGTGACAAAAGCAAGAGGTGCTGCTGAGCCCACAGCCAAAAAGAGGGGGAGTATGCATGCATAGCTGCTGCAATCACATCTATTTTGTCAGAATCCATGAGCGTCACTATCCAAATAAGTGTGCCATGACCAGGGTAACTTGTGGTTACTCCTTATAATATTTTCATTTGATACCGTGAACGGCTAAAACCAACCTTTGGTAGGCGGGCACATGGTTTCACGTTGCCCAATCAGCTCGGATTCTTCTGCTGAATGTACCTTCTTTCCCCAAATGGACTCAATGGAAGCAGACTGAGTTTGGCGGTATGCAGAATGGGAAGTGCTACACATTGTCTGGCTTGCCAGGTTACCTAATTTATTCTTTATCAAAAATTGCATCTTACTGCATATTACAGAATTTTACAGAATTACTATTTGTACAGTTTTCATTGTTCATTTATATTACATTGTTAAAACTAATATTAAATATCCATATGTTTCAATATTTTAAAAAATGCACAGGCTTTCATAGGGTCTCTTAATGTTTTCATGGCTGTATGAAATAACACGTGCCGCTTATGATGCATCACAGTGTGTGTTTGTCAGGATAGAGTAAGTTACCATGACATAACATTATATTTTTTGTGCTCATTAATTGCTTGTTCTCTGGATCTTTGGACCAGGCAAATGAGTGTTTGCCAAATGATTATGAGCTGAGTTAATCAGAAAGTTGAGCTTCTGTGGGAGCTACCTTATGGGTTTGGCAGTCTGGCTTAGCTGGTGTCATGGAAAAATTATTATCAAGAAGCAAGATACTCTTTCAATACAGATACCGTTCTTTATTGAAGGCAAAGAGTCTTCAAGGTGCATTTTTCCCCAAATGCAACCCTAGTAAGACAAATCCTATGTTGCCGAAGTGTCCCGTCTGTTCAGCTTACTCATGTTTGAACTCATTTCATCCAGTAAGTAAAGTGCCTACAGTCATCTTGCGATGCATTTAGAAATTAATGAACACATTTCAAAGACATGCACATAATTGAGTTTCATGTTTGTCAATGATTTGCATAAAATGCTTAACGTGTTTATATAAATTGTAATTTGAAGTTAATGAGCCTATTTAACAAACACATTGTGTGGCAAAATGTGAAGGATTCCTCTGTAGCAAAAACAGAAATCCTGCTGTATCTCCAAAGCACAAATAGTTCAAGAATGCTCTTTAAACAAGTCATCCGTGCCGTATCAACGTATTAAAATTATACTACACAGACTGTCAAGTCTGTGTAGTATAACTGTCAAGACAGTTTTTATAACTAATAAGACAATAATCTCTAGGATTAACTTCAGTATATCATATTTGCTCATGATGTAGATCCACTGAAATAATCAGAACATTTTCCAGTCAGTGTTTGACAGCCAAATGCGTATCAGATTATGTCAGATACAAACATAAAGTAAATTGTAGAAGCAGTGGAAATGCTTTTTAAAGTTTGTTACAAACTGGAGCTTCACACAGTGTTTCAGTACCTGTCTACAGATTTTACTACTGCCATAATGTGCACGTGCCCTACATCTGACAGAAATTAATAGGCAGAACTGGTAGCCGTTACAGGTCGGGAAGATTTGCTCACCCTGTCTTTCGATAACTCTTAGCTCATCTTGGCATCCTGCAGTGCCATGGTGAAGAACACATGATGAGAAGAAGCCTGTTTTTCACCTGTCTCCCATCAACAATGTTGCCACTAGCTTGCCAGACTGTGAGCTCACTGCTAAATCTTTCTGCTTATTGTTGATTCAGTGTCTGAGGTGTTTTGCCATAACTTTTGTTTATTCTTAATTTAATTTGTGTGACTATTATATGAAAAAAATAATTACAAAAATAAATCCCTAGTGTTATTTAGTTGTATATTAGAGTATTTTGTACATAGTTCACATGTAGTGTCACATCAACTGCTGTGACCAACAAACCTGCAAGTCATCCCCATGATCAGCAGCTGGAGCCATATAAGGACGGAGCCTCCACCTCTCAGATTGTTGTCTAACCCCAGTGGTAACACTTTCAGGCCATTTTCATCTGCTTACCTGAACCTCCTCCCTCACCTGCTGCCTTGGACTCCCCGGTTACGACCCCCTGCCTGCCTGACACCTGATTACGAGGATAGCCCCTAAACACGGACTGACGCCACAGACCTGACCCCCGCCTGCCTGACCAAGAACCTTCAAATAAACTCCATCTAACCTTGCCAACCGCTCAGTCTCTGAGTCCATTCATGCCTGTAGTGCGACATGTAGTTTTTGCAGGATATATTTTGCTGGCCTTTCTGTTATTGTATGGTACACCTTGATAGCACATCTTCAAACCTCTTAAATATTAGGACAGTAAGCATATACTGTAAGTTACATACTAAAATTTACAAATGTTCCCCAAAGCATGGTGTTTCTTGCAGCTTGCCTTCTTCTGATTACACACCCTGTTTCTGTGTGTAAATGGACACACATAAAGCATTCCCTTGATACCATACAATACCGTCTTTATTTACAAAGTGCTTAAAAACAGCCAACAGCTGAAACAAAGTGCTGTACATTGCTATAAGCTAAAACACATCCATTAAAAAACTAAGATAAAAAGATAATGCATGAAAACACTTAAAAGAAACAATAAAACCAATTTAAAATGAAAACTAGTGGTAAAAAACAAAGAATAATAGTGGGTTTTAAGGCAAGTATTAAACGTGGGCAGTGAAGGATTCAATTCAATTTTATTTATATAGCGCCAAATCATGAAACATGTCATCTCAAGGCACTTTACAAAATCAAGTTCAATCATATTATACAGATTGGGTCAGATTATACAGATTGGTCAAAATGTCCTATATAAGGAAACCAGTTGATTGCATCAAAGTCCCGACAAGCAGCATTCACTCCTGGGGAACCGTAGAGCCACAGGGAGAGTCGTCTGCATTGTACATGGCTTTTCTGCAATCCCTCATACTGAGCAAGCATGAAGCGACAGTGGGAAGAAAAACCACCCATTAACGGGAAAAAAAAACCTCCGGCAGAACCGGGCTCAGTATGAACGGTCATCTGCCTCGACCGACTGGGGTTACAGAAGACAGAGCAGAGACACAACAAGAGAGACAAAAAAGCACAGAAGCACACATTGATCTAGTAATCTGTTCTACATTAGATGGTAGTAACGGGTGAGCCGTCTTCTCTGGATGATGTCAAAGTTAACAGACCGCCAGACCAGGTGTACCTACTATGAAGAAAAAGAGAGAGAGCAAAAAGTTAAAAGCTGAAATGACGACAGTCATTTCAATGTAATACAATGCAAAACTGGAGAACCGTAGAATGAAGAACAGTAGAAATCAGTAGAGTGAGAAAATTAGACCCTGATGTCCTCCAGCAGCCTAGGCCTATCACAGCACAACTATAGAGATAGCTCAGGGTAACATGAGCCACTCTAACTATAAGCTTTGTCAAAAAGGAAAGTTTTAAGATTAGTCTTAAAAATAGACAGGGTGTCTGCCTCACGGACCAAAACTGGGAGTTGGTTCCACAGGAGAGGAGCCTGATAGCTAAAGGATCTGCCTCCCATTCTACTTTTAGAGACTCTAGGAACCACCAGCAGACCTGCAGTCTGAGAGCGAAGTGCTCTGTTAGGAACATACGGGGTAATCAGAGCTCTGATATATGATGGAGCTTGGTTATTAAGGGCTTTATACGTTAGAAGAAGAATTTTAAATTCTATTCTTGATTTAACAGGAAGCCAATGAAGGGAAGCTAAAATTGGAGAAATATGATCCCTCTTGTTGATTTTCATCAGAACTCTTGCCGCAGCATTTTGGATCAGCATGATAGTAAAGAATTACAATAGTCCAGCCTTGAAGTAACAAATGCATGGACTAGTTTTTCAGCATCACCCCTGGACAGAATGTTTCTAATTTTGGCGATATTCCGAAGGTGAAAAAAGGAAAAAAGGAGCCTCTCTTATGTGCAGGGGCAGGTTATTCCACAATTGAGGACCAAAAAAAAGGCCCTGCTCCCTCTGAGCTTCCTCTTAGACCTCGGTACCTCCAGGAGATGCAGTTCAGCTGACCTAAGGGACCAAGAGGGCGAGAAATAAGAATTTTAAAATGAACTCTAAAATGTACTGGGAGCCAATGGAGTGAGGCCAGAATCGGGGTAATATGCTCTGTGTTTGCAGATTCGCAGCAGCGTTTTGAACCAGCTGTAGATGAGAAATCAAAGACTGATTCACTCCAACATAGAGTCCATTACAGTAATCCAGGCAGGACAATATAAAAGGATGGATCACTGTTTCAAGGAGTTGTCTTGACAGAGAATTTCAATGATGGAAAAGAAAAAGTGATTGATCAGAGCATGCTGCCTTCTTCCTTTGTCTCATGATCCAGTTTCAGTGGTCATATTGTTGCATTTGATTGGTGTGTTTAATCATCTGGTCTGCTGCATCATTTGAGAAATCAGGCAAAACTATGACATCAGTAATGAAATCACAAGATTTTACAGATGAAATTGCACTGAACAACTGCGGCTGACTTAACCTTAATGTCCAAGGTAGCAAACAGAAAATGAGATGATCTTCCCTTGTAACATCCTTGTAACAGCCCCACTTTTTTATTGTTTCCAGCAGCTTACCTGGTAAGTTGGGGGGGAGGGCAATAACAGATGGCCTTTATCATAAAACAAAGAAGAAAGAGATTCAAGCCCCTTTTAAAACTTTTAACCCCGCCCCTATTATCTTTTTGTCATTCATGTCATGAAAGTCAATTTTGTGACATTAGAGTGTGTACTCAGAACTGACCCCTTTAATTGCTGTGTCTGACTAGTGTGTCATGTAGTTAAATAACACAGCATTATGCATCAAATATGTGTCTGGCTTTTTCTTTGTATCTTATTATATCTAGCCAAGATATGTGTTGTGACCATCACACTGACTACAAATGCATTTTAGACCTTCAAATACAAGTATAGCATTTGCATTCCTGTCTGCATCTTGTTGTATAGAATATAGTGTTTTTCAAATTACACAGACACTGGGAGATGATAGTGTAGCAACGTTCTCTTTACACTTGCTGATTGTACCGCTGCAGTTGCTGTCATTTCTTTGTATCATATTGTTGCATTTTTTTAATATCATGGTCATAACTGCTCTGTTTCTACCTAGGATTGATCAGAGTCAAAACATGGGTGGTTCAACTTTGACCCCTCATTCTATGTTCATGATCACAGATAAAAGTAAACTCTTAAAGGAGCTTCTAGGAGTGTGATACAAATCTTGTATTAGTATGTATTTGTATGGTAACATTTGATTATGTTTTTCAGATTTTGGTTTCAAATCTCTTTAGTGTTGTCTGCCACTGTAAAAAATCAACCTGCGTTTAAACAAGCTTTGTCTATATCATATCAACTTTCAAAAAGGTATACTGCAATACCCTGACCTTGGATATCTAGGTTTAGAATTCCTGCAGCTGGCATGATAGACAGACACTGGTAGGTTTGGATCAGCCCTGTTTCTGTTTTAGTTCTCGTTGAAGGGGAGGTTATTTGAAATGCAGAACTAGAATCTGACAGCTGTCTGCTCCATGGCATGTATCAGAATGTTGCTATCCCTGAGGTGCCTATCGTCGCAGATGAGGCACAATGTGCTTCTGTCTATCACAGAAAGTAAGATCATCTAAAGCAGAAAGACGGGTTCAACTTTAGTGGATGCTATTTGTATTAAAATCATACACTATCAAAAAATGTATTTTAAAACGGATTTTGTTTTAACAAACCTATCGTTGTTTTCAGGGTGATGGGATGCACAGTGTTCACTGCACCGTCATTCAATGTATCACATCTGATTTGTGCTGGTGGTGCAAGATGACTTTTCAGGTAATGGGAAATAATGAGTTTAGGGATACTGCCACTTATGATGTGAAGTGAAGTCCAGTTTGGAATATCGTAAAATGATAAATATCGTTTCACAGGCATCTATGAGTTGCATTGATGATGCTGGACTGCAAACTTTGATGCGCTGCATAATAAAATACATTAAAATAAAGTTAACTTCTATTGTAATATTGTTGTAATATCTATCTATCTATCTATCTATCTATCTATCTATCTATCTATCTATCTATCTATCTATCTATCTATCTATCTATCTATCTATCTATCTATCTATCTATCTATCTGTCTGTCTGTCTGTCTGTCTGTCTGTCTGTCTGTATATATGTTTCTGCAAATAATGATGATGGATAGAACAGATTCAAAAAAGAAGAAAACAGTGCATTTAAATTGTTTACATTTTGTCAAATTTCAACCACATACACTGATAGACCAACTAAAAGTAGTACATCATGTTGTAATGAAGGGGCAACAGCATAGTGTTTTTACAGTATTTTACAAATAAAAATCTAAAAACTGGAGCTTGGATTTGTATTCAGTCTCATGTACGTTAATGAACAACCTGCCTCGTGAGGACCAAGGAACACACCAGACAGGTCA
Source organism: Fundulus diaphanus (assembly GCA_037039145.1). Lineage (NCBI taxonomy): Eukaryota > Metazoa > Chordata > Actinopteri > Cyprinodontiformes > Fundulidae > Fundulus > Fundulus diaphanus. The sequence goes on from CM073132.1 coordinate 38,999,862, forward strand.
GACATAAAGTTGTAGAGCAGGGAATGGTTATGTCAAGCTTTGAACGTCCCATTGAATGCTGTTCAATCCATCATCAAAAAATGAAAAGAGTATGCAGGACATGGTTGCTAACCTAAACTGTTTGGCTGAGAAAGGGGCTTATCAATCTGAAACTCAGCCAAAAGGCCCATGGCAACACTGAAGGGGGCTGCAGAGAACCATTGCTCAGATATGATAAACTGTCAACAGGGTAATAGTTGTTGACTGTACAAATCTGGCCTTTACAAAAGAGTGGCAAGAGTAAAAAAGTCATGAATTCAACTTGGAGAAAGATGGAAAGCCATCTACACTTGCTGCACACGCAGATGGCTAAGCTAAGATTTATACACTCAATGGTATTTTCACATATATATTACAGCATCACAACTTGGTCACTCACTGGAGATACACTATTAAGAGCAATATATATTATTATTCAAAAAGTTTATAAAAATCCTTGATCAAAAGCCTCTGTCACCAGTGTAATATTATGGAAAAATACAACACACTCAATTTTGAAAACTTTATTAAATTTAAAAATAGCTGTTTAATTTACAAAGTTTACTGTTTATGTAAAACAGCCCAATGACTTATAGGGAAGTTCTGAGGGAAACTGCAGTACCACTCCGGTCCAGCAGGCAGCACCAAGAAGACAGCATGGATCAAAAAGACAAAGGCCGCACAACTGGTTTTGCTGATGGCATTACATCTCCTTAGCCCATTTTAAACTGGGCCCCGCACTGCCGGGCTTCACTGTGTTGTACTCCTGTTGGTATATATAAACAACAGCTTCTTTCTGCCTACACAGGGACCACAGTGGTGTGTGTGTGTGTGTGGGGGGGGGGGGGGGGTGACAGAAGTGTAGAGGTGAGACAAGACTCTGATCTGTCTGCTCTAAATTTTGCTGAATGAAACCTAGTAGGAAGTTCAACTGAAGAAACTGAATCACTTACCCTCATCCAATCAGAGGCTCATCCGCCTCAGACGCAAGCCAATCGGCTTTGAACCACACCTCCACGAAGCTCAATCAGCATCCAGAGTTCATCTTAAAAAGTTTTTAAATCCACGACTCAGCCTGCTACCCAGCCAAAGCGCAAGCAATGGTTGCGCTATATCTGATTTGGACTCAGATGACTCTGATTCAACCCACCTCCATCCCCTTCTCCACCATCGTAGCCAAGCTCCATCTGGCTTTTCCATGGTGCTACTTCAACCTCATCCCTATCAGAGTGTAATTCCTCCCGGACTCTTCCTGCATTCCCCGTCACATCTCAATCGGTCTGGCAGAAGACCGCCATGTTGAGCCTGGTTCTGCCAGAAGTTTCTTCCCAAGGGGAGTTTTTCCTCTCCACTGTCGCTTCATGCTTGCTCATCATGGGAAGGTTGGACTGAACCAAGTTGTGTATCTCCACTCCACTACCAGTTTCAGGCCTGGGGGAAACATCGCTGTTCTCATACACCTGCTTATGCTTATTAAAGTAAAATTCAGCGCTAATGTTTCCTGCCGAGGTCTGAGCGCCTAAGTCTTAAAATATTTGTATCAATGAAATTCTTCTAATTGTCTTTTCTTTCCGTGTGAGTTTTTTAGATTGAAATGGAGTTAAATTTTAGAGCGTTATGAGAACGACAAGCAGGATTTTTAAGTACAATACTGAGGAATTTTGATTGCTGCAAAAATTATTTTTATAGGTTATAGTACATAATTTTCAAAACCCTGTGGCTTTCAACCATCAAGGTATGCAATGATTTTGAGCTCTTTTAAGGTTTCCGGTGAAATGGTTGTATTGCCAACAGACCACTTTTGCTTCACCGACATAGTGTCCAGCCACTGTTGGCAGAAATACACTATCTTGACATAGGGCACAGATGCGCATCCAGGGTAGTTTGCCTCAATCCATATAACATGATCGCATTATGGTGTTCGGATTACAGATCAACATAAACCCACCCGTCTCATTCAGAATACAATTTCATTCCGATTGAGCTTAACCTGATCACATAATTTTGATTAGTATGTTTACATTAAAGGCCCTTTATTGTTTATTTAACAGAGGTTTATTCTGGGAGATTCGCTTATTCTTCATAAATCTCATTGTAATTCCGCTCAGTGGATCTCTGGCAGAGTTGTGTTTTCTTTTTATTTATGTTTAGCTTTCTTTAGATTCCTGTGGTTTATAATAACTCATAATCTTGAGAAGCTCAATAACTGACATTGTTTATCCAAAGAATGGTTTTGGCACACAGTTCTAAACCTAATGCACAAGCCAGAACATGATTCTGTAGGCTGGTATATTTTGTTATTTTTTCTATTGTGGCATGAATTATCCAATTATGCTAATTGGTTTGGGTTTAGGAAGCAAATACTGTTGGTTAATAACGAGAGGCATAGACAAGCTTGTTTTATTTCAGATGAGCATACATTTTCAGTACACTCTCTACACACCTCTGTTGTGTACTGATCATGTGGATACATATCCCTGCTAACCCATTGAGGACAAACAGGATATTTCAGAAAGGAACTGGAAATACTGACATCATGTAACAAATGGGCAGGCCTTGCATTTATCAATAGATTTATTCAGAGAGATTCAACACAGCTCATAGTTCAGTAATGTTATAGGAGAGACAACAGGTAACATTATATCTATGAATTTCTCTCCTTAGAGTTTAGCCTGTAATTATATTATAATGACCACTTAATATTCAAGCCAACCTTCAGATTAAAATCCACAATAGGCAAAGAAATAATGTGCATAGAACCCCCTTGCTGATCTTGGTTTATATATTCAAGTGGAGGCCATCCCTAAATCTTCATTAGCTTGTTTTATCAGTGACTTCTTCTCTGTGCTTTTTCAGACCTATTCAGTGGACATTACTTTTGAGTACAATCACTGCAGTAGTTAGAGGTTTGTTGAGCCCCTGGAGTGTGTATGCTCTGCCAAGAAAATAAGCCAAGGGACACAGTGGCATTATACGTACGAAGGTCAGCTTGTTAACCAAAGTAATTGGATTTTTCATCCCTCTCTGGGTGATGACAGCCTTTAGCTTGCATTTGTTGCACACTCCTCTCCTCACTGCAGTTTTGGTATTGATTTGTCTTTTTGTTGAATTCAGAGTAAAAACAATGCAGACGTCGTTCACCCTCTATGCTATAAAACACTTCAACATCTTGATTAATGGTCATTTTACAGATTTATGTGAAGGACCAATTACCATCTTTTAGCAAAACCCCTGCATAGACTCTTAGTCTATGCCCGCGGTTCTCAAAGTGTGTGGCGCGACCCACTGGTGGGGAATTGAGACGTGACAGGTGGGGCGCGCCAAGTTCCGGCGTGTGTGTGTGTGTGTGTGTGTTGTGTGACTATAAATGTAGAACGTGTGAGAGCAAACTGTCCTTATAGCTGTCTGTTGCCGCTTATTAGACCAATCAAACCCACAAAGTAATCATTACTAGCCTACATGCAGTCTAATTAAAAGAACATTAGATATGAGAAAAATTTCACCTGGAACTGAAGTGCCAAAATAATGATTGACATGACGTCGGCATATTATTTGTAACGGGATAACCTTTCGCGCCCCAGTGTTGCCAACTCAGCGACTTTGTCGCTATATTTCAGACCCCTCCAGCGACTTTTTTTCAAAAAAGCGACTAGCGACAAATCTAGCGAATTTTGGAGACTCTTACGTGAAAGCACGTATCGTTCCTACTCTTGTCCTCTAGCGGCAGCTGCTGCCGTGAGGCGCCTCCCCCGTCCCAACCCCGTTCTCCCGCTACCGCAGGAGTCCCTCTCAGCGCTGCAGTCAGAGCCACAGCATGTTTACCCTCAGCGTCCAGACTGCAAATAAAGCGCATGCGCCGGGATTGACGGCGCAGGTTGATCATAAATAACAGAATTTGAAATATTTTATCTTAAATAAATAACGGCGTTTGATTCACACAGCCACATGTTCATGTTTTACCGTGATTTGTAGGCTCCTTGGTGGACCACAAGGGAAAAAAGAAAATGTTAAAAAAAAATTTAAAAAAATTGTAACTCCGCCATAGTGTCTCTTTATGGTTTATTTTGCCGGTCTCAAACCCGGGTAAAGGAGGAGGGTTAGTATTGAAATAAATTAAACATTAATTAAAAAAATAAAATAAAAATAATAATTATAATAATAGTAATAATAATAATAAATAAACATTAATGGACAGAAAAAAGTAGCTCTATATATTCTGAGTGTTTTTACTCACTTTTTGTCTCTCTCTAACAACGTTATTTCTCTCACAGCGCCAATAATTTACACATCACATCGTGTGGCAGATTATGCAAATTAGGCGATGATGTCATTCAGCGACTTCTAGAGACTTTTAGCACAGCCAATAGCTACTTTCCTTACTGAGGAGTTGGCAACACTGTCGCGCTCATATATCTGTATCTATATGCATCTGTTTCGCGCCAATGGGCAGGCTGTTGCTTCACTGAAAACAAAATACAGATCTCAGCTGAACATTGAGCATGACTTGAGAGTGGCAGTATCAAGCCTGCAACCCCGTTTTGAGAAACTGTGCAATGCAAAACAGGCTCATTGCAGCCACTAATGCAGGGATAAATAGACCTGTCTTGCCAGATGGATTTTACTTCTTTTCTTTTATTAACATATTGCAGAATGGCACTTTAATTTTTTCTATCTTTGAGCTAGCTTGATACAAATTTTGACACAGCTGCATTTTTATTTTCTTTATTTGTGAGCTTGCTGTTATTTGATGTAGATAGTTTGTATTTAGATACTACTTGTTACTTCAATAAAATTGGAACATTTTAAGATTGTTGCATATTTCATTAGCATTGTGTTGGGGCGATGGGGACAGGTGGGGCTTGAAAATTCTCCCTTGTCCAAAGTGGGGAATGACAGAAAAAGTTTGAGAACCACTGGTCTATGCAGACTTATAGTGGAGACTGTGCCTGGAGACAGATTTTCTCTAAAACAGCAGCGTATATTTCATAATTTCACACTTTGTTTCACGTAAAAGAGGAGACATAAAAATGCCAAAATAATTGATCATACATGTTGTATTATAAATGAGTAACATATCATTAAGATGGCAAATGTGCAACTTTTTCAAACTTTTCTTTAAAGGGACTATGCTGGGTTCCAGGCTCTGAGGAAAGGGATAGAGCCCGGAACAAAAAAAAAAAAAAATCAAAATTCTGAAATGGGCTAAGTGGGTTAAGACAATGGTTGGCAACAAAGTCATAAATAAGAAGTAGATTTGTCTTCATGCTCTTTCAAGAGTACTGTCCATTTAAAGGGGACTTTTGTCCCTAGGTTGTCATAGTTTAAGTGGTTATTAAAGAATATTTTGCAACAAATAACATGCATACAAATAACATTATTACAGTACAACATCATTGGTCTTAATTTTGCTGTAGGAGCTCTTTTCTTTGCAACCACTCTGTCGAATGTGACAAGTGGAAATCAATTCTTCTCCACACAATAAAATGTTTTTCAAGATATGCGTATACTGTTTAATCTCAGAATAGCAGTAAAACACATTATGAGTACTGTATTTTTTGGACTATAAGTCACACTTTTTTCATAGTTTGGTCGATAGTCAGGTGCAACTTATATATCAATTTTAAATGGTTATTCATATTGACCATGAACCAACAAGTAAACATTACTGTCTATAGCTGCAGGAGGGCTCTTTAGGCTTGTAAAAACTATATGCTGCTCTTGTATCATTTAAAAATTAATTGAAACATTAACTTTTTAACAACAAAGACTGAACACATGTTTATATGCTGTTTCACTGTTTCAGTATGCATTCACGCATCAGAGCGTTGTGTGGTGCAGCTCGAAGGGCCCAGACCACAGCAGAACCCTGTTATTGGGCTGTCTGTGAAGCTAATACCAGCTAGCGCTAGCTCACAAGTATGTTGTCTGGGTGGTTTACAACTTCAGTAATGCACATGACCTTTACGTTGCTCTGAAAAATCCACGACGTACCATTAGCTTAGTACATAGCACTGTTATGCTCACTGTCTAATTTCAGCATAATTTTGACAACTTTCAATTTTAGTCTTGGATTGTGTGAAATACATTTCTAAATAAACGCACATCGTCCGGTGTGACTTATAGTCTGGTGCAATTTATATCTGTTGTTTTCTCTTTATGTTACATTTTTTGACTGATGCGACTTATATTCCAGAGAACGTATAGTTAAAAAAATTCTGTAAATTTAAATGTTGAGAGCTGGGGCCATGCTAGAGGGGTGGCTGGTGTGGAACTTGCCATTCCTGGTGCGTCATTGGACACCCCGAATGCCACCCCAATAAATTGACAGGCCACATCACGTAGTTTGAATGATGCTCAGTTAGGGTGTGAAGTGGTTGATGTGGCTTGATCAGAGACAAGCTGGACACAACATTTTCTATTACGTTTTAAAGGGGTTTGCTTATAACTTTAATGACAATCTGACTTCACATGTATACTATTTTGAGTCTGCCAGAAGCTGGGCAGAGAAGAGGTAGGTTTGAGTTATTGTCTGCAGTCACATTATAAAAAAAGCGTATTAAACTGTAGGCAGTTTATATTGGGGTGTAAATGTCAATATCGTACAGGGATATGTTATGTAGTGTTGCTGCTTTGATGTAGTTTCCTTTTTTGCTGAGTAGAGTATTTAATATGTCTGAGGTAGCTAGTAAGATAACATGCTCTCTAGCTAACATAAGCCTCAGGATGACCATTCAGTTTTGTGGATGAACTGAACCACACAGAGAAGATGAACACAAGACGGACTGAATGATGGCAGTGTAGAAGATGATCAGTAGCTTCTGAGGAATGTTGTACTTTGGGAGGAAGTACTGTTTTGCCACAGGAAGTCTAGTCTCTGCTGGGTGGTTCCCAGGAACCATAAGTGACCCACAGTAGACAATGTTCTAAGGTGGGACAGAATGTGGGTTGTTCTCCTGAAATCCATCATAATCTTCACTGTCCTTAGCAGGTGGTTCTGGGCGCACCAGTGGACTAGCTGATCCATCTCCTGTATGTGTACAGACTCTTTGCCATCCTGGATCAGACCAATGACAGTGGTGTCATCTGTAAACTTCAATCATATATTATAGAAACATATTGTCAGTTACAATATTGTTTTAACGTTTCACTCCAATTAATGCATAGTGACTTTGAGAAAAGAGCATGCACTTGTTTATTCACTTTCGTCATATACAGTATTTAGCTCTTTACCACCACCTATCTCCTCTCAGGATATGTAATAGAAATGTAGGGAAATACAGAACCATGTCAAAGAAATCCCTTATCTACAGAATTCATAATATATTTCTTATACACAAAACACACAGACACACACACAAACACACACATATATATATATATATATATATATATATATATATATATATAACAACGATTAAAATCTTTAATCGCGATTAATCGCATAATTTGCCCGATTAATCATGATTAATCGCATTGTATGCGCAAACTCCAAGAATGAATTCAAAAGTAGTGTAAAGAGCACTTTTATTTGAATGTTCTGCTGCCATATGAACAAAAGTGTTGTAACATTTGTAGCACTTATCAGTAATACATATTTAGTGTAAAGCTCAACTTAAACATGTAAAACAAAAAATAGCAATAATAATAAATTAAAGCTTATTGCCACTGACAGGAAATTCTCTTTATGGGGAAAAAATCGACCAAAAACAGGCAATTTCTGAGGTAACAGCAGGGAGCAGCATTACCCTTTTATGTTCAATACCAAAGTGTGAAGCACAAAAAAAGGTCTACAGTAGCTATCCACTTCGCCATTACATTGGTTAGCTTCTCTGAGTCATTGAATTGTTTGGTGATGTCTACAGTGTGTTTGGCATTTAAGTGATATGTTAAGCTCAAGGTGCTCCGGTGATAAGAAAGTTTAACTTGGCAGTGGTTACAACCAGGCCAGCTGACAGCTTTGCTAGGGCCCGGGACAACGCAGTCTTTTTGGGCCCCCTTCTACACCTGCCGCCACCACACACACACACACACACACACACACACACACACACACACACACACACACACACACACACACACACACCAAAAAAAGTCAACTTAACTGTATATTTCATGCCCTGGGAATCTCTGTATTTTATACTGGATATTTTCAACCCATCTATTGAATTTAGTGCAATAGTTGATCTTTTCTTCATAAGAGAGCAGCAAGCACTGCAGCCAAAATATGGCCTTTTTTGACCTGCTGTATATTAGCCAGTCCCTAAGCTTGATGTATCATGAAACTGTTGACCTTTTGGGTTTTGTGGTTTTTATTTTATTATTACAATTAAATAATAATAATAATAATAATAATAACAATAATGTTATGTTCAGTGTTTTTTCGCTAATCCACCTCCTATATCTTTCAATCCTTATGTAATTTTGTCTGTGTTGTGTGCACCTGCCTGTTGCTTTAATCCTATAAATTTCCCCGTTGTGGGATAAAAAAAGGATTAGCTAATGTTATCTTATCTTAAATAACACTTTTTAATATATGTACTGGGTTCTTTCAAGGTCTTAATTACATTTTATGTGTGGGATCCAGTAACATATGATAGATAATATCTACTTTGAAAGTTAACATGAACTGCTGCTGAAGATGACCACTGATCTACCTGGATGTTCCCTGGAGGACTGAAACGCAATGACAGAAGTTTCGTCTCCTCTCTCCGTTTCTGTGGCTCGACGTTTTCTTGCTCATGTTTTTTCACGTGCTTAGATAAATTTGTTGTGTTTCCACTGAAATGAACCGTCTTTTTACAAAACATACAGCTTGATTTCATTTACGGTATTAAAATAAAGCCAAACGGTGCTACTTCCCCTGTTCATGTTTTTCCGCTGCTGCGGTCTCTCTCAGCAACGCAATTGTTTGTGTGTTGAGTTTGTGTGAGAGCTGAGTGGGCGGGCCAAGCTGAGCCTGCGCGCGTGCTGACTGACACTGACTGAAAGCATGCGTTAATGCGCGATAAAATAAATATCGCCGTTAATAGTCTAATGAATTAACGCGAAATTAACGCGTTAACTTGCCCAGCCCTAATATATATATATATATATATATATATATATATATATATATATATATATATATATATATATATTGTTATGGCCTGGCTCTTGGACCATAACAAATCAAAGGGAAGCAACGCATAGGATAACTTGAAAATGGAATTTATTTCGCTAAAGTCATAACTGGTTGGAGAGGAGAGGGAAAGAGAGAAGAAGGTGGCAGAGAGACAGAAAGAATGAGCTGAGCTCCTCTGAGCTGGTCTGGTCTGAGCTGGGCTGCTCCCAGCTGAGGTTGATTATCTGGAGCTGGACTGGACTGGACTGGAGCGGAGCGGCACTTGGGCTGGAGCGGAGACAGAACTCGGGACCGGCTGGCAGAATGGCTTGGGCTTGGCTTGGGCTCCCAGGTGAGGAAGACTGGACCTGACGTCAGTCTGGCCAGCTGCCTCCACTTCCAATCAGCCCCAATTAAAAGCTCTACACAGGGATGTTGAGGACCCAGAGGAAAGGCCTTAGGCTGTAATAGCCCCCCCCCCCCCTTCAAAACAGAGTCCCTCGGAACCCTGGGCAACCTGTATATTAACATCCAGAAAAAACAAACAAAGTTAAATACACACACACGATATATCAGGCCAGCTGAGTTAAAACAAAACCTAGATTCCCTCCGATCCCATTCCTAGGTCAACAACTGGTACCTTGAAGTGACTATTAGACAGGAAAGGAAAGAGAAAAAAAACAAGTTACTGACTTTGTGTTCTTGACAAAGCGTCTGCAATTATCCTTCCCCTTGATATGATGAATATCTAAGGAGAAGGACTGCAGAAACAGTGACCATCTAACAATTTCTTGGTTTGGACAGCGAAAACAATTTAAAAAGGTCAGAGGATTGTGATCCGTAAAAACTACCAAAGGTCCTGAACCTACATAGACCTCAAAATGTTGTAAGGACCAAATAAGAGCAAGGGTCTCTTTTTCAATTACTGAATAATTCAGCTGATGCCTATTACATTTTTTAGAAAAAAAAACTTACGGGTCTTTCAAGCGAAAAGTCATCTTCTTGCAACAGGACTCCACCTGCACCAACATGACTGGCATCAATCTGAAACTTGAAAGGCTTACTCATATCAGGAGCTAACAAGACAGGATAATTGCATAGCAACTTCTTCACGTCTTCAAAAGCCTGTTGACAGACAGAGGACCAAATGTATTTCACATTCCTTTTCAAAAGATCTGTCAAAGGTGCAACCACAGTTTTTGCAGAAGGATCGAACTAAACCCAAGAATTTCATGATTCCTTATTAGTTGTCTGTGGTGGATACTTTTCAATTGCTTCTACCTTTGCACTAACTGGACATACTTTACCTTGACCAACTCGATGACCAAGATAAGTAACAGTCGCTCCAGCAAATTCACATTTGGCTACATTCACCGTCAGACGTGCATCCACCAACTTCCCGTGGTAGCTTCATCATTTCAGGACAAGTTTTCTGGCCCACACACAGTTTTGAAACAGCTGTCGGACCAGAACTATCTCATAGAGAGTAGACATTGTTGTCAACAATGTCATCCAAATACACAGAACAACCTTCCAAATCCCCAACAACTTTATTCATCGACTGTGGCTTGATGGGTTGAGTAGTCGTCTGGCAATCAGAAGATTGTGGGTTTGATTCCAGCTTCCCCTTGCCACATGTCGATGTGCCCCTGGGCAAGGCACTTAACCCCAAATTGCCTACCGAGCTGCGTCTCGGTGTATAAATGTGTGTGCATTAGTGAGAGCGACTGGGTGAATGTGGCTATAGTGTACAGCGCTTTGGATGGTCAGCATGACTGGAAAAGCGCTATATAAGTTCAGTCCATTTACAATTTACCATTTTACCATCAAACGCTGAAAAGTTGCTGCCGCATTTCTCACACCAAAAGGTATAACCTTATATGAATAAAACCCATTGTAACAAAGGCAGAGATTTCCTGCGCTCTTTTAGTCAAAGGGACCTGCCAATAATCTTTCAGTAGATCTATCTTGCCAATGAATTTAGCATTCCCAATCTGGTCAATGCAGTCGTCCATACGAGGTAGAGGGTATGAATCAGGTTTTGTTATGCTATTGACTTTTCTGAAATCGGAACAAAACCAATAGGTTTTGTCTGATTTTGGAACTAACAAGCAAGGCGAAGCCCAGCTTGAACAAGATGCTTGAGCGAAGCCATTTTCTAGCATGTACTCAACTTCAGCATCCAGATGTTTGCGTTTTTCTGGGTTAACCCTATAAAAATGCTGTTTTATAGGTCGTGCATCACCCACCTCAATATCATGTTTGATCAAGTGTGTGCAGGATGGAACATCTGCAAATAAATCAAAGTGAGATTTTATCAACTGAATCAACTCAAAACATTGAGTCTCTGGTAAATAACTCAGCACACTGTCGAAGTTTTCCAGTACTTCAGAATTCTTCAGTCGACCACTTAGAATGGCTGAATCGGGAGTAGGCAACCCATCACCACTCCATTCACCTCCAGCAGATGTCATGATAAGGTTTTAAAAAGTTGACATGAACTGCTAACTGTTTTTTCCGCCTTTTTGGAGTCGCAATGAGATAGTTCTGGTCCGACAGCTGTTTCAAAACTGTGTGTGGGCCAGAAAACTTGGCCTGAAATGACGAAGCTACCACGGGAAGTAAAGCCAGTACTTGATCACCTGCAAGAAAAACACGGTGTTCAGCTTTTTATCATACAAATGCTTTATCTTCTTCTGTGCAGACGATAGCTTCTCTTTTGCCAGCTGTGTAGCAGTAAAGAGTCTCTGCTTAAATACTTTAACATAATGTAACAGGTTTTGCCGTGATTCAGCATCTTTCCACTCGTCTTGCAAAACTGTTAGCGGACCACGCACAGTATGACCAAACACTAATTCATTCGGGCTAAAGCCCGTACTCTCTTGCGTCACTTCTCTTGCTGCGAGTAATAACCAAGGCAGACCGTCCTCCCAATCAGCATTCATCTGAACACAGTAAGCATGGAGTAAAGATTTCAATGTTTGATGAAACCGCTCCAGTGCTCCTTGACTCTGTGTATGATATGCTGTAGATTGATTGTGCTTAATATGTAGCTGCTTCAAAATCTGCGCAAACAAATGAGAGGAGAAATTAGATCCTTGATCACTCTGAATGACTTTAGGTATTCCAAAAATACCAATAAACTGCATAAGAGCTCGCACCACAGACTTTGCAGTAAGTGTGCAACGGATATGCTGCTGGATACCTGGTACTTTGGCACATCATAGTCAAAAGATACTTAGGGCCTGAACGTGAAGGTCGAAGAGGACCCAACACAATGAATTATTAAGTTTTCAAATGGTTTACCAATACTCGGGATAGGATACAGTGGTGCCCAGTTTATAACTTGATTGGGTTTGCCAGTTAGCTGACAAGTGTGACAGGTTTTAATATAAGCAGAAACGTCTTTTTTCAGCCGTGGCCAAAAATATTTTTTGAGCAGTATATATATATATATATATGCACTTTTTAGTGCATGGCTTAAAATAAATAAATACAAAAGTTGTTTTTTCTGTGGCATAGGAGAAATAAGGGCAACTGTTTGCTGTAAGGGGTGAACCCAACAGCTTTGATCCGAAAGATCAATCAAATCAAAGAGAATTACAAATGCTGTTGTATTCTATAGTACAATTAAATAACTTATTTTTACCTCAACAAACTTCTGAAACCTACTTTCAAAATCTGTTGCATCATTCTGTTTTGAAAGTCTACATGGTTTTAATATTGACCAAATGCTTCGTAGCCTAAGGATTTCCTAATTGTGCTTGCATTCACACACTTAATTCATGTAATTAATACCCATCATGCCATAACTTTGTATACATGACATTCATATCACACTAATGCTGTTTTTTTTTAAACGTTGAGGAAGAAAGCAACAATTTCATGTCTGGCATGACATTTGCTACATTTTACCTGTGACACTTTATGCTTCTTCCAAACGCAGATGCAATAAATGAGACAAAAATGTAATAGTGGACAAATTAGACACACATCTTTTTGTGAATTTTCAGCTGTTGCATGGTAGGGTTTGTTCTGATACAAAATTATATTTTGTTAGATGTAAGGTAGATATAAGGTACTGTGTACTTTTTGACCAATCTGTATGATTTTATTGAATTTGAATTTTTAATGTGCCTTGAGATTACATGTTTCGTGAATTGGCGCTATATAAATAAAATTTAATTGAATTGAACTGTTGGGGTCCTTTCTGGCGTTTGGGGTTCTGGTCGCTCCGGTGTTTGCCTCAACGCTCTGGGAGGTGGGTCTTTGGCTCCTCACAACCACTGTTGAGCATTTTTGTTATGGATCAATCTTACATACACAAGCACACTCTCACAAAGACCTACAGGTGCTTGAATTCAGGTACTTACAGATTCACTTCTATACAGATAACCCTCATTAGCTTTGGCTGTCACTTTATACATCCCATATTAAATAATACTGTGTATGGTATCAAGGCATTGGTTGTTTGTAACTGTAATACTTAAAAACAGGTGTGCAGCAGTGTTTTGAACCAGCTGAAGTTGATTAATTAAAGACTGGTTTAGCCCAACATAAAGACCATAAAGATTACGATATATCTAAACAAGTCCTAATAAAAGCATGAATTAAAATCTCAAGATGATGCTGTGAAAGAAAAGGTTTACCTTTGGCCAATTACCGCAGATGATTAAAACTTGACTTGATTACAGATTTAATCTATGCATCAAGTTTAAAATCATTGTCCAGTTTCACACCCAGGTCTGTTGCTCTGAGTCAAATAATCTGCTAGAGGACCCAGATCAGCATGGACTGGGTTTATCAACAAGTTTTTTTATGTATCTCAGAGAATAGACTTTAAAATACTTCTGTACGTCTGTAAATCACTGAATGGCTTAGCATCTAAATTAGGGCTGTCAATCGATTAAAAAAATTAATCTAATTAATTACATACTCTGCAATTAATTAATCTAAATTAATCGCATATCATTTTTGCTGTGAAAGTATTTAAAATATTTAAATTCAAATGTTTCAATGAATAATCAGCATTAGATACATTAAAGTGCTGTTTTCAACAGCAGACAAACTGAACTAAACAGATGCCAATGTCAAACTGAACTCACGTCAACAGGAAACGTCAACTGAAATGATAATACAAAAGATAACCTGAATTTAACATACGTCAACATATTCCATATTCCAATCTACTTTTTAGGCTAATTATACATAATTTAGACCTAGTGCTATTTTAACAAACAAGCATTTTATTAGTTGTTATCTCTTATCTGATGTATTTCTGATGTTTGGCACTTTGTTTTACCTCGTGTTAAAGTGCTCTTTAAATAATAATGACATTCATGATGATTATGATCAGAATAAACTTTTGCATAACCTCCCAGAAGCTGGAAAGAAAAGAGACAAAAACATTTTTCACAGCTCACTTAGTAACTCTAATATTTCAATCTGAAAAACTCACACAGAAAGAAAAGGCAATTAGAAGAATTTTATTGATACAATATTTTAAGAGTTTGGCGCTCAGACCTCGGCAGGAAAAATTCACGCTGAATTATACTTGAATATGCATTAGCAGGCGTATGAGAATAGGGATATTTCCCCCCAGGTCTGAAACTGGTGGTGGAGTGGAGATAAGCAAAGTTTGTTCAGTCCATATGATGATCTGTTTGAGCTAGATGTCCAACTTGATAAACACAGGTTTGTATGAACTGTCCATGATGAGCAAGCATGAAGCGACTGTGGAGAGAAAAAACTCCCCCTTGGGAAGAAACCTCTGGCAGAACCAGGCTCAGCATGGCGGTCTTCTGCCGGACCGTTTTAAGGAGTGACAGGGAATTCCATGAGAGTCCAGGAGGAATTACACTCTGATAGGGACGAGGTTGAAGGAGGACCGTAGGAAAGCCAGGCGGAGCTTGCTACGATGGTGGAGAAGGGGATGGAGGTGGGTTGAAACCGGTCAACAGAGTCCAAACCGGACACACGCAGCCACTGCTTGCTCGCTGAGCAGAAGGCCGAGACGAGGATGTGGAGTTCTTTTAAGATGAACCCAGGATGCTGATTGGCTTCTAGGAGGAGCAGTTCAAAGCTGATTGGCTTGCGTCGGAGGCGGATGAGTCCCTGATTGATGGAGGTAGGCAATAGAGTTTCTTCAGTCTGAATTTTCGCTTAAGCTGCATTTCAATCTGAAAAACTCACACAGAAAGAAAAGGCAATTAGAAGAATTTTATTGATACAATATTTTAAGAGTTTGGCGCTCAGACCTCGGCAGGAAAAATTCACGCTGAATTATACTTGAATATGCATTAGCAGGCGTATGAGAATAGGGATATTTCCCCCCAAAAATTGCCGAGGTCGAGGCCGATGCGTCAAACAGGGCCGGTTGCCGCGAAGGCCTACCAAAGTTGAGTGAGATGAATGGGGAGATGAGGTGAGGTGTATGGTAAGGTGCATGAATAGAGATGGTCGGTCACAGGATGATACTTGGAACTGAAAGGCTTGCAAAGGGGAATGTCTGAAGCGAAATACGACATTAGTGCAATGGTTCTTGCGCTTGCCAAAAAAACAGGCTGAGAGATGATTTGGAGTTGCTGTTTAAGGTGAACACTGGATGATGATTGGGCTTCGAGGAGGTGTGGCTTGAAGCAAATGCTCCATCGGAGGTGGACAAGCCTCTGATTGAATGGAAGTAAGCAAGAGTTCTTCAGTTGTATTTCCGCTTTAGCATCATTTCAAACTAAAGACTCACAAAGAGAGAAAAGCGATTAGACAAATTTATTGATACAATAGTTTAAACTTTGGCGCTCGGACCTCGGCAGGAACATAAACGGTGATTTATACTTTAACATAGATAAGCAGATGTATGAGAATAGGGAAATTACCCCCCAAAAATGCCGAGGTCCAGGCCAGAGCGTCAGCAAGTTCAGAAGGCAGAGAGAATGATGAGTAATGAAGGAGAAAAGATGTGAAAGCTTAGCAAAGAGGGCCATTGCCGCAAAGGCTTACCAGAATTAAACAAGATGAATGGAAAGATGAGGTGAGGTTGATGGAGAGGTGGAAAGTGAGGTGAATGGTCAGTTTTGGGCTGATGCACGTGATGAATGAATAATCATGGCAGGGAGCAAGGCAGGCAGCATACAGGGGACATGGAAGGGAACACACAGGGAGCATGGCCGGAAATATGGCAGGGAACACACAGGAGCATGACAGAGAACGCAGGGAACATGGCAGAGAATGCAGGGAACATGGCAGAGAACGCACAGGGAGCATAGAAGGGAACATGGCAGGGCAGGCCGCATGCAGGAGCATGGCCGAGAACGCAGAACACACAGGGAGCATGGCAGAGAACGCATGGCTGAGAACGCATGGCTGAGAACGCAGGGAGCATGGCAGAGAACGCAGGGAGCATGGCAGAGAACGCATGGCTGAGAACGCATGGCTGAGAACGCAGGGAACACACAGTGAGCATGGCAGAGAACGCATGGCTGAGAACGGAGGGAACACACAGGGAGCATGGCAGAGAACGCAGGGAACACACAGGGAGCATGGCAGAGAACGCATGGCAGAGAACGCAGGGAACACGCAGGGAGCATGGCAGAGAATGCATGGCAGAGAACGCTGGGAACATGCAGAGAGCATGGCAGACAACGCAGGGAGCATAGAAGGAAACACGGCAAGGAGCATAGAAGGAAACACATGGCAGGGCAGGCCGCATGGAAGGAAACACATGGCAGGAAACATGGCAGGACAGGCCGCATGGCAGGGAGGAGGGCGTTGCAGGGAGCGTAGAAGGAAACATGGCAAGGAGCATAGAAGGAAACACATGGCTAGGAGCATAGAAGGAAACACATGGCAGGACAGGCCACGTTGCAAGGAGCATTGAAGGAAACACAGCAAGGAGCATGGAAGGAAACACATGGCAGGGCAGGCCGCGTTGCAGGGAGTGTAGACGGAAACACGGCAAGGAGCATAGAAGGAAACACATGGCTAGGAGCATAGAAGGAAACACATGGCTAGGAGCATAGAAGGAAACACATGGCAAGGAGCATAGAAGGAAACACATGGCAAGGAGCATAGAAGGAAACACATGGCAAGGAGCATAGAAGGAAACACATGGCAAGGAGCATAGAAGGAAACACATGGCAAGGAGCATAGAAGGAAACACATGGCAGGGCAGGCCGCGTTGCAGGGAGCGTAGAAGGAAACACGGCAAGGAGCATGGAAGGAAACACATGGCAGGGCAGGCCGCGTTGCAGGGAGCGTAGAAGGAAACACGGCAGGGAGCGTAGAAGGAAACACGGCAGGGAGCGTAGAAGGAAACACGGCAGGGAGTATGGCAGGGAAGGCCGCATGGCAGGGAGCATGGCAGGGAACACACAGGGAGCACACTGGGAGCATGCAGGAAGCATACAAGGAGTATGCAGGGAACGTAGTGGGGAACATGGCAGGGAACATGAATAAATGAATGACCATGAAAGAATGAACAGAATAACAGGACAACTGCATGGCAGGACACCTGGATGACAGGATAAATAACAGAGGATGCTTAGGGATGATGCACATAAATGAATGAGTGACCAAGAGGGAATGAACAGGACAGGACGCGGGCTTAATGAGACTTGAATGAGATTTGAATCCACCACCAGTATTCGTAGTTAGATTACCTTTAAGATGAGCATTAGGCGGCTAAGATGAATGAAAAGTAAGAACAGATATGTGAGGCATGCTGATGATAGCCATCACCTACGATTGGGCTCCACAAGCGTCTGCTGTTGCGCAGCTCACATCCTGAATGCTGAAATAACTCTAGATGAAAGGTCGCAAGATTAACGATTTCTTTGACAATTTCACAAATCTGCAAACCAACTGTTTTTAGAATCCTCCAAAACTTACGGATGCACATCCGTAAAATTTAACGCATCTACAGACAAAAAGACATTATAGAAAGTGTATTTCAAATCCGGACGAGAAGCAAGCCAGACCAGAAGGAAAGTTCAGAACGGCAACTCTTAACCAGAGTATCCTGTTCAAGGAGGGAAGGAAACGAAATTAGTGAGCTCAAGCTGCCTGGAAATAAACACATGACTCTTAAAATGATGCACCTGCGAGATTGAGGTGACCGAGCGAGGAGAGCAGCCGACCCTCAGAAATAACTGATATGAAACTGATATCGAGAATTCGAGCTTATCTGCAGGCAAAAACCATCATGGAACTAGGTTAAGATCAATATGTAGAACTCAATGCAGGCTGACAGGTTTAGTTTGAGAAAACAACTGGGAATAGTGAAAAGAATATCTATAAGAAAACATCCAGAAAATGAAGGACCATTAAACACGGATAACACTTCTTAAGACATAATCGATAATGTTTGCTTAGCTCATAAATACGTAGAATGCCAAACACATACCAAATGCTGTTATGAATCGATTAGCTTATTTAGCTTATTCCATGTCATTTGGATGAATTTAATAATTTAATTCAGATTCTGCACTGCATCCTGCTAACTGATGATCTCGTTGCTTAGTAGCTTTACTTAGCCTCACAACTGCAGAGAGGATCCGTAATTGAAAATAGTATCAACCAGACAACAGCACCTTCAGTGATGCTCTCCGGTATTCATCTTGAATGAATTCTTGAACCTAAAAGAAGAAATAGACAATCCCTAAATACATGAGCAAGTTGCTGTTAAAGATCGCCCAATACTCAAACCATCCCCACAGCCATCCGTACGTAGGGTCCCAGCTGACATTCAGATAATACCTACTAACAAAACCTTAAATAACTTTAACATGTATAATTTCACAACACCTGAAGAATTGATTGGCAAAACATTGAAATGACAAGAGTGACAGATGTGGCCTGGACAGCATGAATGAGAAGTCTGAACCCAATACAGACCAGTCCAAGCGGATGCCAAATTGCACCAGAGTTGCAGCGGTTTAATAACGATTGGTATCAATTGCTGAATTTAAAATGTACTTCATCCTCCAACCAGTAGGTGGCAGCAATGCCACCACAAGCCCGGTGGCTACCGGCAACACCAGAAGAAGAAGAAAACGAAAACAAACATGGGTGAATACATATTACCTGAGCTGGCTCCGAACGCATTAGCGAGTGAATGAGAGAGTAGAACCGGCTGAAAAGTTGCGGCCGGGACGAGCGGCAAGGTGGCGCCGCAAAGCCGATGAAAACTAGAGGAGGTCCCGGATGAGTCGGCGGATCCGCGAACCAAGAGCCAGCCCCACGGGATCAGTTTGAGAAAGACCCCGGCGCGCTATGAAGCGAAGCTGACCGGAACTTAGGCAGAGTTGGGACTCGTCTGCGTCGCTTGCGAGTTCATTGCGCCAGGAATCGGAGCTGACGAAAACAGAGGTTGGAAAGGAAGATGTGCAGCTAGACGGTATTCCTATGGCAGGAGGATTTCAGGATAAGTTATTGTCTTGAAACCGGTCAACAGAGTCCAAACCGGACACACGCAGCCACTGCTTGCTCGCTGAGCAGAAGGCCGAGACGAGGATGTGGAGTTCTTTTAAGATGAACCCAGGATGCTGATTGGCTTCTAGGAGGAGCAGTTCAAAGCTGATTGGCTTGCGTCGGAGGCGGATGAGTCCCTGATTGATGGAGGTAGGCAATAGAGTTTCTTCAGTCTGAATTTTCGCTTAAGCTGCATTTTAGTCTAAATACTTTAGCCTAAATATTTTAGGCTAAAATATTACACTTTTTATTTGTTTTTCTTCAATCCCTCGGTGATGTTTAGTAATTTCTGCCAAAGGCTGCAGCATTTTGATTTAATTCATCTGAATGCAGTATTTGCAAGCCATACTCTGATTGACTGGGAAAAAAGACTGTCTGTGATTGGCTTTAACAGCCGAACGAGTGCACAGCTGGTGTTGAGTGTGAAACGAGCAGGTGTGCGCGAGCAAAGTAGCGCGCGAGCAAAGTAGCGCGCGAGCAGAGATGGAACTCACCGCCAGGACAGCGGGTTGAGAAGAGTTTTTCAGACCGTGCCAGACCGGTTTCGAGCGTTGAGAGTTTTTTCACTGCGCGCTTGGATTGGTTCCTGCGCACTCAAACAGAAGGCACGAATATCGCTACACTGTTTCACAGAGTTGAGCGGCAGCGCAGTCTTCTTCTCTGTCTTCATGCGCCTCCCCTGTGACTTTTTGGCGCCCCCCAGGGGAGGCGCGCCTCACCTATTGAAAACCCCTATACGACATTGATTAATCTGCGTTATTTTTTTTAATCCGTTAATTTTTTAAAAATTAATTAATCGAAATTAACGCGTTATTTTGACAGCCCTAATCTAAATACATTACAGACTTGTTGTTATCAGTGTATAAACCCTCCAGATCACTAAGAGCTTCTGACTTAAGCCTACTCTGCATACCTAGAACCAGAACCAAACATGGAGAAGCAGCATTCAGTTCTTATGCTCTACTTATGTGGAACAAACTTCCAGAAAACTGTAAAAGTACATTCTCAGGCATTTGATTGCGGTGTGTTGAATCAGCCGGCCACCGGCCTTCGAGGGCTGTAGCTAACTATCCCTGGAGTACATAATAGATTTTCTTACTATTAGTGGTGGGCACAGTCAGACTAATATGATAATTGCATAGCTTTTTGTTCATTGTATTATTGTACACACTAAGTTGTTTTGCTGCTCGGTTCTGACTTCATGTTTGCGGTAAGGCGTATTTTGTCACTTCCTGTTGTTGCTGTGTGAACGACGGATTTTTGCTCCAGGCTCTCTCGCTTTTTATCTTTAAACCTCTTTGCTGTAACATCTGTTTCCAAACATAAGCACTTTTAAAACATTTTCTGTGGCTGCTCATCACGTTTGGGAACTCCTCGTGTTTCACACAGTTTGTTCTTTGGCGTGATAACAGGGCGCTAGCCTAGCTTTAGCCTAGCGTTAGCCAAGCCTTAGCATCATAATGGCTTCTCCGTCTCTGACTAAGTCTCCTATCTGCTGCTCTCTGTGTCAGATGTTCAGTTATTCCTCTGCCTCCTTTAGTGATATTGGTACATGTAATAAATGTAGTATTTTTGTAGCTTTGGAGGCGAGGGTGTCAGAACTGGAGACCCGGCTCCGTGCTGTTGAAAAAACAGCCGATAGCCGCTCCTTTGCTAGCGCGGAGCCACAAAGAGTAACTTCACGTAGCGAACCAACAGCCGCACTCGAACAACCGGTTAAGCAGGCCGGCTGGGTGACGGTTTGTAGTAAGCATAGCTCTAGATTTCAGCCCCCAGATCACCACCAACCTGTCTGCGTTTCTAACAAATTTTCCCCTCTGAGCGATAGTCTTGCCGAGGAGCCGACCTTAATTATTGGCAGCTCCATAATAAGAAACGAGGCACTAAAGAAACCAGGGACTATAGTTAAATGCCTACCGGAGGCCAGAACGGGCGACATAGAATCCTACCTAAAACTGCTGGCTAAGGATAAGCCTAAATACCGCAAAATTGTTATTCACGCTGGCGGTAATGACACCCGGTCACGCCGATCAGAGGCCACCAAAGTTGGTGTTGCTTCGGTGTGTGAGTTTGCTAAAACAATATCGGACTCTGTAATTTTCTCTGGTCCCCTGCCTGATCTGACTAGTGATGACATGTTTAGTCGCATGTCGTCATTCAACCGCTGGTTGTCTAGGTGGTGTCCAGAAAACGACGTGGGCTACATTGATAACTGGCAAACTTTCTGGGGAAAACCTGGTCTGATCAGGAGAGACGGTATTCATCCCACTTTGGATGGTGCAGCTCTTCTTTCTAGGAATCTGGCCGGATTTATTAGTTCTCCTAAATGCTGACAACCCAGGGTCCAGACCAGGAAGCAGAGCCGTAGTTTAACACACCTCTCTGCAGGTTCTGTACTGTTACCCACCCATTATCCTATTGAGACGGTGTCTTTCCCACGGCCAAAACTTCTAAAGGGAACAAATCATAAAAATCTAATAAAAATCCATACGAATCACTTTGAACCAAAAAATAAAATAATTAAATGTGGTCTATTAAATATAAGGTCTCTCCCTCCAAAGACTTTGTTAGTTAATGAATTGATTTCTGATAAACAGATTGATTTGTTTTGTCTCCCAGAAACCTGGCTACAAGAGGACTACGTTAGTATAAATGAGTCAACTCCCTCCAGTTATTCAAATTTCCACATTCCCAGAACTGTGGGAAGAGGAGGAGGAGTGGCAACCATCTTTCAGTCTGATTTATTAATTAGTCCCAGGCCAATTAATAATTACAGTTCTTTTGAACATTTAAACCTGTTTCCCTCATCCAAATTGCAAAGCAATAAAATCTCTTCTGTTTGTTGTTTTGTATCGTCCACCAGGCCCTTACACTCAGTTTTCGGATCAGCTGTCAGACTTCTTATCTGATTTGGTGTTAAATACTGACAAGGTTATTATAGTGGGTGATTTTAACATCCATGTTGACACTGAATGTGATAACCTTAGTGTAGCCTTTAAAACTATCCTAGATTCAATTGGTTTTGCTCAAAATGTGCATAAGCCAACGCATTCTCGGCTCCATACTTTGGACCTTGTGCTGACATATGGCATTGATTGTGAAGAATTAACAGTATTCTCTCACAACCCTGTCCTATCTGATCATTTTTTAATAACATTTGAGTTTAATCTAACTGAGTTCTCCACCCCCAAAAGAGGGTTCCATTATAGTAGATTTTTATCGGATAATGCTGTATCATAACTTAAAGAGTCTGTCCCCCTTTTAATATCCTCAGTATTGCAGAAATGCCCTGTAGATGGCAGCAATACTGTTTCTTCCCATTCACAAATCGATACCTTTGCTAACAGTGTGACTTCCTCATTGCGTTCTGCATTAGACAATGTAGCTCCCTTGAAAAAGAAGGTGATAATTCACAGGAAGCTGGCTCCCTGGTTTAATTCAGAGCTGCGTTCCTTGAAGCACAATGTTAGGAAATTGGAGAGAAAATGGCGCTCTACACACCAAGAGGAATCCTACTTAATCTGGAGGGACAGTCTATTGGTGTATAACGAGTTAGAGCAGCATATTTTTCATCATTAATTGAAGAGAATAAGAATAATCCTAGATTTCTCTTTAGTACAGTTGCCAAATTTACTCAGAGCTGCAGCTCTGTTGATCCATCCATTCCCTTAGCTCTTAGCAGTAATGATTTTATGGGATTCTTCATAAATAAAATTGATGCCATTAAAAATAAAATAATTGGCATCCTCCCAAACATGATTACCTCATCCCCAGTAAGTAAGGCAGCATTGGAGGAATCTTTAGAACCTGCACAGTGTTTGAACTGTTTAGAAGCAGTAGAGCTTTCTGAGCTATCTAAAATCTTAGCTTGATCTAAACCTTCTACCTGTATGTTAGACCCAATCCTCACCAAGTTGTTTAAGGAGGTATTCCCTTTGATCAGTGGTCCTATTTTAGACATGATTAATCTATCCTTAGTAAATGGATATGTACCACAGGTTTTTAAAGTAGATGTTATTAAACCTTTACTTAAGAAATCAAGATGAGCTAGTAAACTACAGACCTATATCTAATCTTCTTTTCTTATCTAAAATTCTTGAGAAAGTAGTTGCTAATCAACTTTGTGAACATTTACAAAGCAATGACCTACTTGAGGAGTTTCAGTCAGGCTTCAGAGCTCATCATAGCACTGAAACAGCTCTGGTGAAGGTCACTAATGATATTCTCATGGCCTCAGATAATGGATTTGTGTCTGTACTTGTCCTGTTAGATCTCAGTGCTGCATTTGATACAGTTGATCACAATATTCTCCTACAAAGACTTGAACATACTGTAGGGATTAAGGGGAAGGCATTAGGCTGGTTTAAATCTTATCTGTCGGACAGATTCCAGTTTGTTCATGTTAATAATAAATCTTCCTCAAACTCTAGGGTCACTTGTGGAGTACCACAGGGTTCAGTCCTTGGACCAATTCTCTTTACTATATATATGCTTCCGATCGGCAAAATTATCAGACAGCATGGGATTAATTTCCACTGTTATGCTGATGACAGCTATATTTATCCATAAATCCTGATGAATCCAATCAATTACTTTGACTGCAGTCATGTCTTGATGACATCAAAAGCTGGATGACTTTAAATTTCCTGCATCTAAATTCTGACAAGACCGAAGTTGTAATCTTTGGGCCAGAGTCCTCAAAAAATAAACTTCTTAACCAATCACTTAATCTGGATGGCATTAACTTCGCCTCTGGTAATAAAGTAAAAAACCGTGGTGTTATTTTTGACCAAGACATGTCATTTAAATCCCATATTAAACAGGTTTCCAGAGTTTCCTTTTTTCACCTCCGGAATATCGCCAAAATTAGAAACATTCTGTCCAGGAGTGGTGCTGAAAAACTAGTCCATGCATTTGTTACTTCAAGGCTGGACTATTGTAATTCTTTACTATCAGGAAGTCCACAAAATGCAGTTCAAAGCCTTTAGCTGATCCAAAATGCTGCAGCAAGAGTTCTGATGAAAATCAACAAGCGGGATCATATTTCTCCAATTTTAGCTTCCCTTCATTGGCTTCCTGTTAAATCAAGAATAGAATTTAAAATTCTTCTTCTAACGTATAAAGCCCTTAATAATCAAGCTCCATCATATATCAGAGCTCTGATTACCCCATATGTTCCTAACAGAGCACTTCGCTCTCAGACTGCAGGTCTGCTGGTGGTTCCTAGAGTCTCTAAAAGTAGAATGGGAGGCAGATCCTTTAGCTATCAGGCTCCTCTCCTGTGGAACCAACTCCCAGTTTTGGTCCGTGAAGCAGACACCCTGTCTACTTTTAAGACTAATCTTAAAACCTTCCTTTTTGACAAAGCTTATAACTAGAGTGGCTCATGTTACTCTGAGCTACCTTTATAGTTTTACTGCTATAGGCTTAGGCTACTGGAGGACATCAGGATCTAATTTTCTCACTCTATAGAGTTCTACAGTTCTTCAATTATGCATTATGTGTTGTCATTTCTGCTTTAACTTTCTGTTGTCTCTCTTTTATCTTCATAGTAGGTACACCTGGTCTGGCGTTCTGTTAAATGTGACATCATCCAGAGAAGACGGCTCACCCGTTACTACCATCTAATGTAGAACAGATTACTAGATCAATGTGTGCTTCTGTGCTTTTTTGTCTCTCTTGTTGTGTCTCTGCTCTGTCTTCTGTAACCCCCAGTCGGTCGAGGCAGATGACGGTTCATACTGAGCCCGGTTCTGCCGGAGGTTTTCCTTCCCGTTAATGGGGAGTTTTTCTTCCCACTGTCGCTTCATGCTTGCTCAGTATGAGGGATTGCAGCAAAGCCATGTACAATGCAGACGACTCTCCCTGTGGCTCTATGCTTCTCCAGGAGTGAATGCTTCTTGTCGGGACTTTGATGCAATCAACTGGTTTCCTTATATAGGAACATTTTTGACCAATCTGTATAATCTGACCCAATCTGTATAATATGATTGAACTTAACTTTGTAAAGTGCCTTGAAATGACATGTTTCATGAATTGGCGCTATATAAATAAAATTTAATTGAATTGAATTGAACAACAAGATATTCATCTGTCATTTATGTCACTGTCTTGGCTCTCAGTACAGGGCAAGACATATTGCCACTCACCCGAGCAATGCACTGTTTGTCCCACAAGTCAAAACTTAACACCAGTTGTATGAATTGTCCTTTTCATTAATTTATTTAGATTTATAATAGTTAGAAACTAGATAAAGTAACACATTTGCATAGACTGGCGGTGTGTGTGTGTGTTTTGAAACGCTGACAAAGCACTGTTCAGAGGGGCTGGAACTAGATCTGATTCCGAGGAGCAGGCTTGGGTAATGCACAGAAGTCTGAACAGGGCAGACAAATCTTGGGGTGAGGCTCATAGTCATGGTACATATCCTCATAGTTCAGAAAAAAGAAGCGCAATAGATGTCTATAAAGGGAAAAACAGGAAAATCCAGAAATGTGATTGTGGTCAAAAACAAGGAAAACAGGCCTGCCACGACACTGGACATTTACTTACAATAGCTTTTAATGATCTGGCACAGTCCTGGTGTCTGCAGCGGAATATGAAAGATAAGGAAACAGGTGTGTGAGATTAGCTTGATTGCAGTAGCAGAGAGGTAAATTTGCAGGTACGCTGAATAAGCCTTAAAGACAGTGGGCAGAGGATGTGAGGTAAAATTCAGACAGGTCAGAATCATGACAGCATGTGTATCATGATTATCATTCAAACATGTATTAATAAATTTGATAAAAATCCCTCTTTTAAATCAGTAATCTTAAAAGGAGTGCCTATAAAAAGGTGTTTTAATTTTTTAAGCTGCGCTTAAGTTTCTTAATGCAAAATTTGGATTTTGTGTTATATGCATTTTTCGTGTATGAAAAGCCAATGACTAAATAAGTCCTGGTTTCATCCTCTCAACTCAAAACTGAAGTAGGACAGTGATTCATAAATTATGGAGTAAACATATATGAAAAGAGACCCCAATGAGATTTAAGTGCTGCTGTCAAATTTAAATTAGTTAAATGTTCCTTGAAGAAGAAATTTCTGACAACACAGTTATTACCATTTGAAAAGCAATAACACAGAACATTCATTTTTAATTTAACCAGCCCAATTTCTGTTAATATCTGTTAAATGATTTATTTAATTGACTTAATGCCGAGAAAAAGAATATTTGCATGCTGAAAGACAAAAAAAGATGTTACATAACATAGGTTGATACCATAAAAAATGTAATATGCCCAAGACTGTTTCCTTGAAGACCATTGGTGTCTGTTGTGCTTCGTTTGTCTTCACATTTGTTTCTCAGAATTATGCCAAATTTATATCAATGTGTTCACAGGTATAGGAAATTGTGAAAACATACCAAAACCCACTGCAGAGATGTGCTGGACCATATTTTACCTGAATAAAAGGGATAGTTTTTAACTAGCCGGCCTTGTTTTATGCCATGTGTTAAGATTTGTAAGTAGTTCGAGAATAACGCAGTACATGTCTCTTAGCTGGTTTTGAACTATATGCCAGAACTTTCAGCTGTCACTGTTCCGTGTTAATTATATCAAAGATCATTTAAAGGTATATAGCCTCGTAAAAATGCTTATAAAAAGACCAGAAAACGTTTGATTATGATAAAATAAAATGATACACACCAAGCCTCCATCCTGATTTTGTTTTGATGGTCCTTTTTGCAGATGAAAATAGCCACAGCACCGAGCACGATTAGCGGATATAAACAGAGGTGGCACCATCTAACGACCGCAGAACTACCATAATGTCGGTTTGCTTAATTAACAAAACAGCATTAAATAATGCCCGACGAAGCCTAACACTTTGCCTCGCAGTAAAGCAGCAGCTCGGTGTGTTCAAAGACTAACCATTATTAATTGAATACACCAATCTACAGCAACTTTAAAAGCCTCATATCAAAAGGCTTTATTTACTAACAAATTGAGAAAAAACAAAGTGAAAAATGCCAAAATAATAACTAATATACCAGCAGGACAAGATGATCTTTCATAAAAACTTTGTATGCAACCAGAATGAGCTACTGATGTATAGGAAAAAAAGTCAAATAACTTGGCTGTGCACATTTAATGGCCTCTGGTGCGTGGTTTGCATTACATTTTAGGGATGTCAGCCAGAGATACAGTGCATGCCAGCATATTTAGCCAAAATGAACAGCTTTTATCCAAAACACAGAAATATAGCCCTCTGTTGTTCTGAGGACATCAAGGAACTCAAGGGACTATGTTTTTCTGCTGAATAATTGGACATTTACTGAAATGTAGTTTTCATTGAATCTTTATTGGTTGTTAAACAATAAACTTTAAGAATTTCAGTTAGCAATAGTTGTTTTAAGCAAATGACACAGCTTTAGCTTGTTCCTTCTAGTACAACATCCAAACATAATTTCCTTTTTTACTGAAGGGCTCCATCTGTGCCTGTGAAAAGACCCTTAGTCTGTTGAATTGGACCTACTGTTTTCATGTTTCCTGTTCACATCTGCCAAGCAAGGCTTGTCAGCTGCCACTCGGACTTGTCCAATTACTTCCCTATTTGCAGGCACAGATGGATAGATGGCAGGAAGTGCAGATAGATTGACAGGCTGGGTAGATCTAAAAATGAAACATGCAATGAAAATGGTTGTGGAGAAGTGATCAGTTCTGAGTACCCTATCATGTTATTGCTTATCAGCCTATAGTTTCAGTGTTTTGGCGAAAACATCAAATTTAGACCTCTGTAAGTTGAGTTTTTCATTATGCCGCTTTGCATGGCAAAACAGGGAACAGTGTAACAGCAGGTTAAGTAAAAAAAGGACAATAAAGACTGATACAAGATATTAAACCCCCCGATTGGTTTCCACCTATTCCAAGAGAATAGAAAATGTTACTTTAAGGTGTGTAAATGTTGTTTATTTTTGCTGTAAATCTCAAAATGAAGCCTGGATACATGAGCTTGAGTAGTCCTTGAAATCAGGCAAGTATTCTCCTCAGATTTATGGAATCCAATGCACTCAAACTCTGAGGGACACACATTTACTTTCACTTGATCTTTGTCATCAATCACAGTGTAACACCAAGGACGTCCAGGTTTCTCTGACATCTGCTGTTTGACAGACTCAAATTGACTGACATGGCAGAGCGGTCTTTTACTTTCTTCTTTTGTGTATTGCACTTTGAAATGCAATGCACTGATTTTCCTTTTGGTCTTTATTTTTATATTCCACAAACCAACTACAGGACTGTCTCAGTAAATTAGAATATTGTGAAAAAGTATACTAGTAGGCTATTCAACTAATCACTTGAATCATCTAATTAACTCGAAACACCTGCAAGGGTTTCCTGAGCCTTGAAAAACACTCAGCTTGAAGACTGCTGATCTGACTGCTGTCCAGAAGACCATCATTGACACCCTCCATCAGGAGGGTAAGACACAAAAAGAAATTTCTCAAAGAGCAGGCTGTTCACAGAGTGCAGTTTAAAAGCACATTCACAAAAAGTGTGTTGGAAGGGGGAAATGTGGCAGGAAACGCTGCACAACCAAGATCTGGCACCTGCCCACAGTGCCAAAACCACCAGTAACTGGTGTACTGACCATGATACTGTCCTTGATTGGCCTGCCAATTCCCCTGACCTGAACCCCATCGAGAATTTGTGGGGTATTGTGAAGAAGAAGCTGAAAGACACCAGACCCAACAATGCAAATGAGCTAAAGGCCGCTATTGAAGCATCCTGGGCATCCATAACACCTCAGCAATGCCACAGGCTGATTGCCTCCATGCCACGCCGCATTGATGCAGTAATCTGTGCAAAAGGATTCCCAACCAAGTACTGAGTGCATTAATGGACATTTTCAAATGTTTGATTTTGTTTTGCTGTTATAATTTATTTTTTTTTACTTGGTCTGAGGAAATATTCTAATATTTTGAGATAGGATTTTTGAGTTTTCTTCAGCTGTACGCTATAATCAGCGATATTAAAACAATAAAAGGCTTGCGATATTTCAGTTGATTTGTAATGAATCCAGAATGTATGACATTTCATGTTTTTTAATTGCATTACAGAAAATAAATAACTTTATCACAATATTCTAATTTTCTGAGACAGTCCTGTATATAAGACCATTGTGTCAAAATTAATCTTGTCAGTTATCATTTGTTTGATAGAATAAGTTTTATGCTTTTCATGTCGTACATTTCTTTGGAAAGAAAATTACCTATTGCCTGTTTGCATGACAGCTTAGTCAAGTTAGAATCCAATCTATACACATATTTCTTTTTAAATAAGCTTTTTACATAAGGAGCTTTTTACATAATGAGATCTGTGTGTTTTGGTATTATTTTGAAATCTGAACTGCCCTAATTGCCTGATATGGTATGCTGATAGATTAACATAATTTGACCCTTTGTTGAGCCTTAAAGCAGATTCTGGACTTTTGTACTAGTGTGACTAATAGCAGCACAGATGTCTTATATTTTTCTCAAAGATGACTGGATAACTGCTGAAAAAATCTTAATCACCAGATTTTACTTTTAGTAATTTATGAATGTAAAACAGGAATTTTGCATTTAATGTGCATTTAACTAATAAGAAACAACATTATTTTCACAGTGTTTCTAAAAAATAGTATATTTTTGACCTAATGTTTCAGAACGTTTGAGTCTCCTTGTGCACCTGTATTTGTTTGCTTTAAAAAAACATGGCTATCTGTCCCAGTTCCATCTAACGTGACTCAAAAAGACTTTAGAAAGAGCAGCAGTTCATCAATAACCATTGGCTTCATGAAACCTTAATTCATTCAGGGCTTGAGAATAGACATTAGTTTCCCTTATGGAGCAGTGTTGATGTAAGACATCCTTTTAAATCACACATACACTCTGTCACTTTTAAAAAATGGAGGAGGTTTGTAGTGCTGTAGTTTTAATGTGAGTTTGTTTAAATAAATAAGAGATAGGCTAAAAAGAACTGCCATCCAAGCTTCACTTTATGTTGTCACTCACAATGTCTATTTACTGATTGCTATATTTCTTTAAAAGTAAATTTGAAGAGGTACGGGTGTTGTTGTCGAGTGGTAATTAGAGTTGGGATTTAATTGACTGTTTAAATATGGGCTAAATCAAGTATACACATACTAATGAAGTTAATTCTTTAAATGTGGGACTTTATTTGAAAATAAATCTGCCTGTGATCAATTTATAAAGAAAAGGGAAAATGATAGAAGTCATTAATATTCAGAGAGGAAAGAGAAGAAATACTGTGTCCTTTTGTCAGATTGTTGTTTTTTGAGGGTGAACCAAAGTGCAGACAAGAGCTCATGAGGCACATGATGAACAGTGAAGATGTTTTAATGAAAGAGCAAGGCTTACAGGGATACAGAAACCAGGACCACTGTAAACATGACCAGAACAGGATAGATAGATGGAGGACCTAACAATGAGTGTGACAGCACTGGGTGAACCTATAGAGGAGGAGACAGAAGGAACAGCAGGTGGAGCAAAACACAGGTGAACTGAGTAAAGGCAATGAACTGCCACATCTCTCTTTTTATTTTCAAGTTGTCTGACTTCATCAATTGTGTTTTTTTGTCTGGTAAATTTTCATGGTCAATGTGAGCACTATGGGGAAAGCTCAGTGTATTACACTTGTCATTACGCGCCTTATTTACAATTCTGGAAGCGCAGTAGTAAACCAGTAGAAGCACAGTAGGAATGAGCTCAGCAGGGAATACATCCTCCTTCTCCAAGAGGCTGCCCCTAGCACTCTAAAACTGAAGGCTGTAATTCCAGCAGAAATCTAGTGAAAGCAGAGGACCAGGCTAGGGGGGGGCATCCCTTTAGGTCTCAACTACTTTCGATTGTGATGGCAAATGTACAATCCTTCTAGAGCAAGATTGACATGGTGCCAAGTGGAAAAAAGCCTTTCAGTATCCTTCCATCACTGCCATTACCGAACAATTTGCTAGGATTGTTCAGCTAAAGGAGCTCCTACTGCCATTAACGTTTTACTTTTCTTTCAGATAGAAAATACTACTCTACTCTAAACTATGCTTCTGTGTTTATTTTGTGTATATGCTCTGGTTGCACACACCCCCAGTTGGTCATTGCAGATGGGTATTCACACTGAGCCTGGTTCTTCTGAAGGTGTCTTCTGTTGATGGGGAATTTTACTTTCCGCTGTCGCTACATGGATGCTCAGTATGAGGGATTGCAGCAATATCAACCACACAATGCAGGCCACTGTCCACTGTTGCTACATGCTGATCCAGGAGGAGTGAATGTGCAAGTCAGTAACTCAATGCAATCTGCTGGGTATCCATAGATAGCTAACATTTTAACCATTTGACTTGTTTAAATGATAAGCTGAACTTGACTTTATTGTTTGATAACTTGGATCATTTGGAATGTATCTCCTTGACTTAGAATCAATGTTTATGATTCAATTGAAATGACTCTGTAAAGTACATTGAGATGACATGTCTTTTTAATTGGCACTACATAAATAAACTGAATTTAATTAAACTAAATTTATCCTTGCAGCTGTGTTAAAGCTGCAGGTTTACAGCCACTGATTGTGCTTTCTCCTACTTAGAAAGACGACATTTGAGCAGGCGGAGACAGGCTTGGGGTCTTTCTCACACCAC
Organism: Fundulus diaphanus; assembly: GCA_037039145.1. Classification (NCBI taxonomy): domain Eukaryota; kingdom Metazoa; phylum Chordata; class Actinopteri; order Cyprinodontiformes; family Fundulidae; genus Fundulus; species Fundulus diaphanus. The sequence continues at coordinate 39,032,122 of CM073132.1, forward strand.
TGTTCTCCGATTGTCATCCGAAGTTTGGGGCCTGGAGGAGGAACGGTCCACCTGGTCGTGGTCTGGACTGGGGATGGGCGTTGAATGCCAGGGGTTGGCTGGGCCTGGATATTCTGCTCTCCCCCGGTATATGGGGGTAGGGCTTAAGTATGGAGGCCAGGTTGTGGGGGAGGAAGTGCCTCAAACTCCGTGGGGTGGGCTCTGGTTGGCTGGCCTATTTGGTTCATGTTAGCCCCATCTCCTGGTGGATGGGCCCGTGGGTCATACATACCAGGGTTTTTATTTATGGGTAAGATTGTTGACTGTGACTGTGAACCTGGTTTTCTAATTGTCTTTTTGTTAGCCACTCCTGGCGGCTGGGCCCCGTGGCTCCGTTGGGGCCCTGCCAGGGGGTGGGGTACCCCTGGGCCTTGGGTTTCTGGGCCCATGGCTGGATCTGCTCCGGTGTACCTGGCTGACGGCGGAACCCGCGGCCTCATCGCCGTTGTGCCTGGGGCTTCTGTACTGTGGCTGTTGGGGGGTTTCCTGGGGCTCCTCTTCCCTGGGATGGGGGAGGCAGCTATCCCTGTGTTGGGCCCTCTTGGGCACCTTTGCTGGGGGTCCTTTTGGGCGTCTGCAGTTCTGATTTCCTTGGAGTCTGCCTTGGTGCCCTTGGGGGCAGGTCTTTGGTTCCTCACAACTACTATTGAGCATTTTTCTTATGGATAAACCTTACATACACAAATGCCCTCTCGCAAACACTTAGAGGTGCTTGGATTCAGGTGCTTACAGATTCCCTTCTATACTGAAAATCCCTATTATTAGCTTTAGCTGTCACTTTATACACTTTATGTTAAATAATACTGTATATTCTTCAGCGACGGTATCAAGGCGTTGGTTGTTTATACCTGCAATACTTTATCGGTTGGTTTTGCTGTTCTTTTTATATCTCTCTTTGCAGGTGTAGAAGCAGACTCAGAGAATGTTATATTGTTCTCTCCTTTTCCTCTCCTCTTTTTTCACCTTGTCTCCCTTTTAGCATTTTGTCTATTCTTTTTCTCTTCTTTTTTCCTCTTCTACCTTCCTGTTTCTGTGTCCATTGAACATGAAATAGTCCCCGAACAAAATCTAATAACGCTTTTTGCATATATAAATTGAGGTGGAGCACTATGCCGAAAGTAGTAATTCTCCACTTGTGAAAGTAATATCTGTTTGGCTCTCTTTGGAATTAAGACAGCAATTCATAATGCTACACTGCCAGACAGGACACATAAAAAAAAGAAAGACTAGAGAGATCTGTAATTTTCATCATAGGTACACTTCAACTCTGAGAGACAAAATGAGAAGAGAAAAATCCAAGAAATCACATTGTATGATTTTTAAAGAATTCATTTGGAAATGATGGTGGAAAATAAGTACTTGGTTAATGACAAAAGTTCAGTTCAATACTTTCTAGCATAACCTTTGTTGGCAATGACAGAGGTCAAACGTTTCATATAAGTCTTCACCAAGTTTGCACACACTGTAGCTGGTATTTTGGCCCATTCCTCCATGCCGATCTCCTCTAGAGCAGTGATGTTTTGGGTCTGTCACTGGGCAACATGGACTTTCAACTCCCTCCACCAATATTTTATGGGGTTGAGGTCTGGAGACTGGCTAGACCACTCCAGGACCTTGAAATGCTTTTTACGGAGCCACTCCTTCATTGCCGATCATTGTCATGCTGGAAGACCCAGCCATGTTCCATCTTCAATGCTCTCACTGATGGAAGGAAGTTTTGGCTTAAAATATCATGATGCATGGCCCCATTAGTTCTTCCCTTAACATGGATCAGTTTCCTATCCCCTTTGCAGAAAAACAGCCCCAAAGCATGATGTTTCCTCCCCCATGCTTCACAGTAGACATGGTGTTGTTGGGATGGAATTCAGCCTTTTTCTTCTCCATACATGACAAATTGAGTTTGTTCCAAAAAGTTCTATTTTGGTTTCATCTGACCGCATAATATTCTCCCAATCCTCTTCTGGCAAACCTCAGACAGACCTGGACATGTACTGGCTTAAGCAGGGGGACACGCCTGGGACTGCAGGACTTGAGTCCATCTTGGCGTAGCTTTACTGATGGTAGCCTTTGTTACTTTGGTCCCAGCTCTCTCCAGCTCATTCATCAGACCCTTCTGTGTAGTTCTGGGATTTTTGCTCACCATTCTCATGATAATTTTGACCCCCACCGGATGAGATCTTGTGTGGGTCCCCAGATTGAGGAAGATTATCAATGGTCCTGTATGTATTTTCTTACAATTCAATTCAATTCAATTTTATTTATATAGCGCCAAATCATGAAACATGTCATCTCAAGGCACTTTACAAAATCAAGTTCAATCATATTATACAGATTGGGTCAGATTATACAGATTGGTCAAAATGTCCTATATAAGGAAACCAGTTGATTGCATCAAAGTCCCGACAAGCAGCATTCACTCGACAAGCAGCATTCAATTGCTCTCACAGTTGATTTATTCACACCAACCTGCGTGAATGAAGACTCTGTATGAACAGCAACACTCAGGTTTTGCTGTCAATTAGCTTGCAGATAGCCAACACATTTCCTTCTAGATATGCTTTCCTTTCCCTGCTAAAGACAAGTAGCCTTAAACATGATGCTGCCGCGACCATGATTCCCTGGAAGTATGGTGTGTTCTTAGTTATGCACAGCATTAGTGTACAAACAAATAATGTTTCATATTTCATCTAACGTGAACGGAGCAGCTTTTCCCCATGTATACTGTCTTGTTTACATGAAATGTCCCTACTTTATCTGCAAATGGGACATTCAATGATAAAAAATCAACCAATAGTTGTCCTGGCAACATATTTTCTCACATGAACACATCCTGCCACTCCTCCTATGCTTTGTGATGATTAAGCCTCATGCTCTGCACCCGTGAGCCTGCCACTCCTCTGCTCTGCTCTTAAGATTAGAACATTAAATAATGTTCTAAAAGGTGCCTGGACACTCTTAGTACAATAACATTGTGTGGAATATCAATACCACACATACTTGCATAGACTGCAATAAATGTGAGCTAATTATTTAAGCGCCATACAACCAGACTATTTATGCTAATAACATATTTAGGGAATATTTAATGCAGTCTGAGAATGTTTTAGAACACAAAGTGGTGGTAAGGTGTAAGGTGGTATAGATTGAGAAAGTAGGTTGTCTGTATGTTTGCAATCAATATATCATATATTATTATTGTAACGTTCACTAACATCATCACGTATCACATTTCTCTCTAGTATCGTAAAGCTTTATAGAGTTTCATCACTTAGAAGGAGCTAAAATTAGAGTTGCTTGTTTTTATGCATCAACAAAAGTCAATTGAGGAAGCTCAGGCATACAGTATAAATAAGCCAGAGCTGGAGCACAGAAGAATGATGCTGAGGAAAGGGCTGTCTGACTTATGCTCTTGGAACATTTACCCTGTGGCTCAATCTTGGATCATGGAATATAAACAATAGGGGACAGTGTTTGTTTGTCTTATACCCTAATCAAAAGTTGTTTGGTTTCAAACCCCCTTCAAGGAGGACTGACTCAAACATTCTGTGATACAGATGGTGTTTGTGGTTGCATGGCCAAAATACATCTATTTAAGACTACATTTATATTTAATCCAATACAGAATCTTTCTGTCTGGTTGAAGACATTGTTTCAAACTGGTTTGCAGGTCTATTTTAATATTTGTGCAATAAACAAAATCCCACAATTACAATTTGCTAAAATGAATCCATTGTTTATCAATGTATCCAACTGAAGAGTTAAACGTTACCAAAACTGTTTCTACATTTATGATGTTTAAGCATTACTTTATAGAAATTTCCAAAGACAACCACTCACCACTGAATTGACATGTTCGTCCATGATGGAATCACCTCATTGCTATGATGAAAGCAGCACATTCCATATTCTGTCTTATATGGGAAAGTGACATCCCAATCCTCTGATCTTGCCTGTTTAAATTCAGTCCATGATGCCTCCCCTCAGACCACAAGGGAAATTAATAAATGATTAAAGTCTAGTGGAGTCAAGGGAAAGAATGGAAAGAGGGATAATGGTGTATTGCTGAATGATGCTATCTCACGGCAGGCTGGGTTATGTCTCTATATCTACTTGTGTGTGCTAGGAAGAGGCCAGGCCTGGATTTTTTTTCGTGTTGACAGGTGCCCCAAAAGGACTCAGAGGTTGATTATATCAATAGAGCTGCCTCAAATCATATTTAAACCTTCATGATTAATGGCAGTTGAAATGTAGCGTCATAATAATTCATAGATGGACAAATTATTTCTCTAGATGTTTGAATATCACCAAGAAAGTTATCTATCTTTGGCCCATCATGTTGACTCCAATAACCCCCCTAAATCACTTGATATAGGGGTCTTATGGCACTTAAGTAGAGGGTTATGCATATTTTATTAATTAAGAAATGGTACATTTCTGTGGGAGGCAACACCTAAATTTAAAAACAATTGTTAGCATGGTCTTTGCCAGAACTCTGCTCATACAGGGAATTTGGAAGGGACGTTATAGCCTAATAGCTGTCAAAAGTGTCTGCTAAAAAAAAAATCTCCAAATGGGTGCAGTTTCAAATTTCTGCCTTAAATTAACATAAAAGACAATCAGTTAGGTGTTAAGATGGTTGAACTGTTTAAACTGGGCCCTTTTACGTTAGGTATCTGCTTGGAGAACAGGTAAAACTTTGTCATAACAGTGCTTAATAATACACATTTTTAATCACATTAATTATTCAGAAAAAGAAAAAAATACCTATTGTTAAAACCCTGATTGACAGATGATTTTTTTATGTGAAGCAATAGGAAATAAAGTAAGTTTCTATTTGTGCTCAATAAACTTGATATGAAGTAAAATTAAAATTAAAATCAGATGTAAAGATTTTCAAGCAAGTTTTTTTTTCTGAATGATGACCTGGACTTACTTGATTGAGGGGAAAATGCAATGTGACACCATTGACACGCCGTGCCTCACTTCAAAACACCAATGAGTCCTCAGGGAGGGCTACATTCTGATGTGAAGGCTGACACACTTCACAGCTTGAAAAGCCTTTTATCAGTCAGTCTGTCTGACTTTGAGATGGAGGAGACATTTGTACGCTCTCAGATGCCTGAGACCAACTGAAAGTTAACCTGGAGAGCCAAGATCTAGAGGAGAGTGTACTGCAGGCACACTGCAGGTTTTCAGAAGGCGCAACACATGGGAAAGTTTTACTTGACCTATACTGATGTGCAATGGACAGTTGTTTCCATTTTACTCATTTGGTTTTCTTGATTTGAATTAATGGGGTTGAAAGGAATCACAAACGACTGGCAGTATATCATATCTTGATTGTTTCCTGCCAACCTTTTTAACAGAGAGCTCAAGAATGAATTAACTGGTGAGTAACATTGAAAACCACTGTTGAGAAATAGTGCTGTTCTGTTTTGATTTGATTTGATTAAAGAAAATCAGGCAATTTTAACCTTGGGCTGGTTGTGTGCTCAGCTCAAAGTTTAAAGTTGCTGAACTTTCGGCACGGTGGGCTGCAGCTGTTACTTGTGCAGTCAGTTGAGACAGAATGTCTATCAACAGAAAGCATCTGGTCGGAGTGGAAACTGAGCTCTTCCTTTTCCCTGACCCATGATGCTTTCTGCCCAGATGTTAAGAAGAACTGGCAACAAGACTACAAAATGTGTTTGGCAATCCTCATCCAGAGTGTCAATAACCATGAGAGAGGGACAAAAATACAAGCCCAATCATATGTAAATGAATTTATATAAACCAAGAATGGAAAGTATTAATTTGGCTTTAGAGCCAGGCGAAAGACTGCCCAGTTGGCATGCTCTGAAAGTTCCTCAGATCTGTAAGCTATTCAGGGGCTCAAATTAAGACATTGATCAATGTCAGCTTAATGATGCTCCCAAAGTAGACCATACACCAACCAAAACTGGTGGGGGCTCAGAGATTTTTAGTGAAGGAAACCTTGATGCATAAAAAGTACTGCTATTTTAATTGCACGTTGACTAGGGAAGATCGTGACAGGGAAGATTGTGACAGGTCCAGTTTCCAGGATTGTGACAGGTCCAGGTACCAGCACCCCTTTTAGGATGTGAATGGCGAGTGCGAGTCGGTGTACTGTGTTTTTTTGGACAAGAGTGTATGCATGTGGGGGCGCTAGGGTGGGAACGTGTGAATGTGACTGTGCACCTGGTTTTCTGTTTTTCTTTTTGTCAGGCTGGGTTTGGACTGCCCCCTCTCCTGGGACATCTCAGGTCTTCACTAAGTGTGGAGACCAACCCCAGGTGGTAGAAGCAGGATCCGAGAATGGTACCTTGTTCTCTCCTTTTCCTCCATTTTAGTCACTTCTTTTCCTTTTTTAGCATTTTGTCTCATCTCTTTCTCTTCTTATATTTACCTTCCCATTTTTGTGTCCATTGAACATGAAATAGTCCCATAACAAAATCTAATAAAGAGGCTGACCAGACTAGCAACAGAGATAACTATCAAGTATCATTGTATACTGTTTTGTCTTGTGACATCTTTATCATTACAAGTCAAATTCCTTGTAAGTGTAAACCTACTTGGAAATAAACTTGTTTCTGATTCTGATTCTGATCGCAAATAGTTTTCAAAAATGTCCAATCCTTCATTTGGCCTTGCGTTAGATAAGGGTCTCGAACTAGTTATCCCTAAAGTAATGGTATCAGAGTCCCTAGCTAAACACCACCGATAGTTGTTGTTTTTGTACTGTATGATTTTTTTTTTGCCTGCAATACCAGTGAGTGCCAGTTTTCATGACTGGTTATTAGAAATGACTAGGGCTTATTTTATTTTATTATTTATTTTATTCACTACTAGATTTTACCTAAACACTTGAGGGAGATTTGACACCAGAGCAGTTTGGTACACTTTACACATACGACAGTTTGTTTCCTCGGATAATCAACTTTTTTGGGACTATGTGAAAGCTCTGATTAACTCTATTGTTTACTCCGGTCCACATGAAAACAAGGGTCTACGTTCACTTGCAAGCGAACCTCTGTGCAGTTTGCTCATTGTGGGTAAGAGAATGGACAATCTACCAAACCAGAGGAAAGAAGGGTAACCAGTGAGGAAAAGTAATGTATGATTTACACACGTAAATGCCATGTGAAAACTCCTAAATCCTTGTGACACCTTGCTCTGGGTCTGTGTAACCACTGCATCCCATTGTGATGTCTCACTCTCTGGTGTCTTGTTTGTACCTGTACAATTCAATTATCTTATGAGGTTTTTTTTTTTAAGTATTTGTTTTATGTCTTGGTTTTACTATTTGTGTTTGTTTTGTTTTTGTACAACACTTTTGGAAAACCTGCTGTTTTTAAATGTGCTTTATAAATAACTTGGATCAGGATTTGGGATCTGGACTTCCATCATGGATTCTTCATGTATACAAAGCAACGTCTGATAACTTCCTGCCTCACCTGCAGCTTATACTGTGCAGCTTCTTGTGGTGGAGGCCCAAACAAGCTTCAATTGTAACTGTATGATGTTATCAAGGCAGTTTGTTCCACTTTTGTAAGTCTGCTGTAAACATGAATCAAACCAAATGAAGGAGTACATTTTTTTTGTGAGTCCCTCCGACTATTCTGGTGGAGGGGACTGTTCTGACAATGCTGCACTTACTCTATTCTCATCTTGGAAGACCAAGAGCTTATGTTAAGATTTTGTTTGTGGACTTCTCATCACCTTTAACAAGATTCAGCCCAGGATCTTAACAGATTTTAACTAAAGAGTTCTTAATCTCACACAGCTTGGGTTCAAGATGAGTGAGATTATATTTTATATACTATTAACAGGTATAGTCCAGCAGGTCAAAGTGGTTAGCACTCTGACAAACAACTACCAGTCCTGGTTTTCCTCAAGGATGTGTTTTATCTTCAGTTATTTATGTTGTACACAAGTTAATGCACTAGCACTTTCCCAAAATGGGCACTTAATTAAATACGCTGACAATACAGCCCTGGTAAGTCTTTCACATGACATGGAGGAAGAGCACAGGCCAGTCTAGTATTTCTACATTAATTGGTGCAAAACATCCAAACTAATTTTGATTACTACATAAACAAAATAAATGACTATCGATTTCAAGACGCTTCAGTGCTCAACTACCTTCATTGATGGAGAGACGACTGAGACTGTCTCAAGCTACAAATATCTGGGCGTAGTTTTGCACAAGGCTCAGAAGACTGTACCTTTTAAAGAAATTGGTGTCTTTTAGAGTCAACAATTCAATATTGCTTTTAATGTTTTATTCTGTTTTCTTCGAGAGTGTTGTAACCTTTTGTAGTATATATGTTGGTTTGGCAGTGCTACAGAGGCTCAAAAGAAGGCTTTAAGCAGTATAGTGACCATGGCCAGCAAGCTGTGAAGGACCGACTTGCCCAGCATGGAAAATATAGAAATGGACAGAAAATATTGTAGCAGAAAATAAACACCTCCTAAACTCTTAATTTGAGCTGCTCACTTCGGGGCGAAGGTACTGCCTTCCTTTATTCTCAAGGAACAGGACAAGGTTCCTTCATACCGCAAGCGGCTAAACTGTTAAACAGTACAAAAGCATCTTAACATTACGGGGAAACTCAAACATCTATGCTTTTTGTCATTGTATGTTTGTGTATGGAAGGTTTTTATATAAATGCGTGATGACAATGTTGCAAAATAAGTTCCCTACAGGGATAAATAAAGCCATCATCATCATCATCATCATCATCATCATCATCATCATCATCATCATCATCATCCTCCTCATCATCGTCGTCCTCGAATTGAGTACTGCTGCTTGCCTGTCTGTCCATGTCGTGTGATCTGCTCAGCAAGCGATAGTCAGACCTGTGTCTCAGTCGGTTGGTATTACACAGAGTAATTCAGTTTTACTACATTCAAAACTAGGAGTTTGGTGTTGTTCTCACATTATTAACTAAATTTAAAATATGTTGAGAGTTTAATTATCAATGTGTCTTTGCAACGTTGTGTAATACAAGAGTAAACATGCTTGTGTGTCAAATCCAACATGTTTAGAAGCATAAGGCTGTCCTGGAGAAACTCTTGATGGGATAAAATATTTGTCACTTACAGGCAAAAGGCTGCTCCTAAACTGACTGGTGAGTGAGGTTAGAATGCACCACCATTGTGCTAGCTTTTGCCAGATAAATTTTAATATGATTTTACTGTACACTGAATCTACTGAGTTCTTAGGTATATATTTGCTATTGGATTGTATCCAGTTTCTGACTGGGATGTAGTATCAACAAAAGCCAATTTTTACAATAAAAAGGGTTCATCCTCCATTCACCCTTTAATTTCACTTATAAATTAAATCATGGTAAATATGAATTGGATTTGGCGGCAGTAATTTGCAAAAACAAAACATTTTCAAAGTAAAACATACTTTACTAAATAATGTCCATCCAGCCATTGTCTGTAACTGGTTATCTGTTCAGGGTGACAGGGGATCCTGGAAAAATAATGTAAGCTAATTAAAATTATAAAAAGCCAAGTAAATTATTGGGAAATTAATTTAATGTTCAGTTCATTATTTATTAGAGCCATGCTTTGGCTCCAATCACAGCACAGTCAGTGTGGAAATGTTTCAATGATGGTGGCACATCTTAATGCAATTCTTTTACAGCCATTCTTATAAAAGAGCTCAAGCTCTCTCAGGTTGTTTGGAGATTGAGCCTGAATAAGTCGCCTCCACAAATTCTCAATAGAATTCAGATCTGGGGCCTTATTTAGAATCCATACTAAAAGTGCAGGTAAGCCAAAAAAACAATCGCCTACACCAAAAAAAAATTGATTTATAAAAACATGTGCATACACACAAGCTCCCAATTTCCCTTTATAGATCACAACTGCACCCAAACATTTGCATACCAGGTTCTTCCTCACGTTCTGCCTTTTACACACCCAGATGCAACCATAAATGGTCAATGCAAAGCACCTTATGAATGTTAATGTATATTTAAATGAGTCAGTTGATGTTTTTCCTGTTGCAATGTCAACCATGGAGAAAAAGCAAATAAACTGAAAAGAATTATAGGAAGGTTTTTATTAAATGTGTAAAACAGAGGTAAAAGCACATTTTTGTCCACATTTTTCAGAGAGTTAAACTCCTCTATATCGGCAATCTGAGAAGGAAAGGAGACCAGAATGAATGAGATGTTAATCTGTGGTACACGTCACAGGAATGTGATGGTAGAAAACCCTGATAAAATCACCAATCTCCCATGTCTCTAAAATGACCATGCACATAGGTCAGAGTTGCCCTGAGGACTGCACATTTTTTTTCTTCTTTTCTTTTTTAATAGATAGACTTACTTGCCTTACTCAAAGAGCTATGAAGTTGATGGGAGTCAAGCAGCACCCCTCACTTCAGACCATCTTCAATGAAATAATAACCAGACAAGCCCAGAAAATCATCTCAGACCCCACTCATATTCTTTATTCAGAGCATCAGTTTCTTCCTTCAGGTCGACATCTTAGAGTCCCTGCCTGTAGACTGAACCGCTATAAGAACTCATTTGTTCCGCTTTCCATTAAAGCAATAAACAGTATCAAACAGTAAATAGTGGAATAGGCAATGGTATCCACATTTTTAAACTAAACTGACATGCTTTTTTTATGTATTCATTATGTCTTATAACAGATTTTTTAAAGAAGGGTTTTTATACATTGTTTTTTTTTTTTTTTTACTTTTTTTATTGTGAATGTAATGTAACATGCTTCTTTATGTATTTATTTATTTTCTTGTAATGGAATTTCTATTGTAGTGTTTTTATGTGTGAATGCAGTGTGACACAGTTTGGACTATGTAGCAGCCAGAGTCTGTACCCAAGAAAAATTTCCTTTGGGACAATAAAGTTCATCATATCATATCACAGATCACAACTTTTGTATGGACAGTGACATGCACAAGTTTCAAGTCTTGTTTTGTGCACATGCAAGCTTTATAAAAAAGACCTCTGGACTTTTAATTTGCCTCCCAAGAACATTCACCATGTTTTTAAAGTATTTCTCCTGCTTTTGCAGTATGCGTGGGATGATTGTCTTGCACGAAAATGAATCTCCTCATAAAGAAATAGTTCACTGACAAACTGAATCCAATTACACGTCAGAATTTGGCAAAATTTTTCTGCATTCACGTTGTAACGTGCAGCAAAAGTGGACATGAAGTCAGCCGTGGGGTGGGCAAATGGGAAGCAAATGAGCAAATTACTTATTTATTTCTAACTAATAAAATTGTCATGATTTGTTTATGGATGAACCCGGACAGAGCACGCACACAAAGAGCTGAACTTGAGAGTTTATTGTAACAGTGGATGATGGATGACATGATGAACCAGAGTCAGTTACCAGGTGGGAATGTAGGGTGCAGGAGCTGGCCGGCAGGAACAGAGCGGAGCTGATAGTCCAGGGATCGGAGGAGCTGAGCTGCTGCAGGAACGGGAGTGAAGCCAGAGATCATGAAGACTTGGAATGGAGGTACAGAGTCCAGCAGCGCAGCTAACAGGAACATACAGGACAGACGGGAACCAAAACGGGAGGACAAGAGCGGACAGGCGTGATGTTCTGAAGACTGACTTACGAGCCGGCAACCAGGAACAAACTGAGGTGACCTGAAGGGGTGTGAACAGGTGGAACCAGTCATGAGATGATTGCAGCCTGACAGATGATCCAAATCAGGCTGCGCTGGGAAGGAGGAGGCAGGAACTGCTAAGAATGCAGCCTTCAGGCTGCATCATGACAAAAATAAAAGTGCCAGCTTTAACACCTGTGGTTCTGTCGGGGACCCCTCGGGTCTCTGGCCCCATGGCTGGATCCGCTGTGGCGTAGCTGGCTGCCGCCGGAGCCTACAGGCTCGTCCCCACGGCTCCCGGGGGCTTCGGTATTGTGGCTGTTGGGGAGTTTCCTGGGGCTCCTCTCTCATCTTCCCTCAGGTAGGGGATGCAGTGTTCCCTGTGTTGGCCCCTATTGGGCACCTTTGCTCTGGGGGTCCCTTCAGGTATCTGGGGTTCCGGATCCTCTGGCGTCTGCCTCGATGCTCTGGGGGGAGGGTCTTTGGCTCCTCACAACCACTATTGAGCATTTTTCTCATGGATAAACCTTACATACACAAGTGCACTCTCACAAACACCTACAGGTGCTTGGATTCAAGTACTTACAGATTAACATCTATGCAGAAAACCCGTTATTATCTTTAACTGTCACTTTATACCTGTCATATACTGTATATATGACCGTATTATACTATACTGTATAATACTGTATATTCTTCAGTGATGGTATCAAGGTGTTCGTTGTTGTACCTGTAATACTTTATCGGTTGGTTTTGCTGTTCTTTTTATATCTCTCTTTGCAGGTGTAGAAGCAGACTCGGAGAATGTTATCTTGCTCTCTCCCTTTCCTCTTCTCTTTCACCTTTTTTCCCTTTTAGTATTTTGTCTCATCTGTTTCTCTTCTTTTTTTACTCTTCTACCTTCCCGTTTCAGTGTCCATTTAACATGAAATAGTCCCAGCATAAAATCTAATAAAGCTTCACGAAAGCAGTAAGGATCCACTTGTGAAAGGAAAATATGTTGGGCTCTTTTAGGCATTAAGACAACAATTCTTAATGCCACATTACCAGACAGGACACATACAAAAAAAAAAGATTTCGAAAACTCTTAAAAAAAAATCTGATTATATTGATTTAATTTACAAAAACTATGACATATCCAAGGGGGTGAAACTTTTTCTAAGTCTAAGTCTTTCATAGTTCAATAGGATGCTCCTTTGAGGGAAAACAACAATCTAGAAATACTAAGAATAGATCCTGACTCTTCATGACCACATACACATTAGCATGGGCATGCCACAAAGTGGCTTCATTGAGAAGGGTAATCGTAAGTATGAATTTGGCTACATAATGGTGGGTATGAATTGGTCAAAAATGTGATGCTTTATATAGGGGAGAGAGATCAATTAATGTAACGTGGGTGGAATTGAACAAGCAAGAATCCAGATGATATATTATGAGAATTAGCCAGTGTGTGATTGAAAAGAAGGGGGAAAAGAATGCGTAATAAATGTTTCTGAGAGACAGAAATGTGCAATTTCCTTTTGCTAGCTGTGATGAATTGCAGGACCAGGCAGACCATATGTAGACAGTAATTTCTATGTAAAAACAACGCTATTAACTATTCACATATACGCCTCACAACTCTGGAACGTGGGATCTTTCAGTCTCATTTACAATCTGCTCTGGCGTGTCTCTAGCTTGGGGGAGCCAGGCTAATTTGGTCTGAATATTATTCCAAGGAAACTGAAATTGTTATTGCTCCTGAACTGGGTATAGCGGGGATTTCTGGGTAACAGTGAAGTCCAGCTGTCCGGGCATGGCTGCCAATGTCATTTTTATGCAAATAGTTCCACATAAATGGTCCAGACAGTAAATGGTTGTGAAGAAAAAGGTGACCAAAGTCGGAAATATACCAAGGCATCACTAAGAGAGGTTGGACCAAATACACCTTGACCAAAGAGAGACATTTACACTGAACCATTAAATTTAATCTTTTTTTGCATCTATTTAAAATGGGTGAATGGTACAGAATGCGAAAGTAATTTTCCTTTTCACAAAGACTCTCATTTACACATTATCTTTTAACAAGAATTTTCCCTTATTCCCTGTTCTCCATAATTTAACATATTCTAATTCTGCTGAAGCAGTTAATGCTCCGAACATTCCAATTAAAAGATTTAATTTGAAATATGCATCATGTAATATAAGAACATGTATATTTCAGTGATAAGGGGAATGTATATTGTTTTTTTAAATTAATTAAACATTGTGTTTTTAACCTCACGTGCATATCTTTATATTGTTTTCATGCTGCAGCAACTTTGCTTCAATTAGGTTATAGCAAACACTCTCAAGGTAAATAGATAATAAATTCACACAAACTTATCAAAAATACCACAAAATTTTTGCATTACACATTTTCCTGTGTGATGACAGTTAATGTACATAATGCCAGAATAAAATTATTTACTTCCTGTGCAGCCTGTTTCAACAGCTCCCACTCAGCTTAGGTTTAAAAAGAGTTTTTTCTTTTTAAACCTATCTTTAGACGTATTGTGTGTTCCTTTTTTCCACTTTTCTTGTTAACATTATGGAGCTAATCAAGTTTTCTACAGTGAGAGCTTACACATATTATTGCAATAACAGTGTATGTTCAGGATAAAGGTTATTTCTATTCTATTCTATTCTTAATCGAAAGCTCCTTGATACCCTACTTCTCTCAAAAAAACAACAACAGCCGGCTGAGTGTTTCTTGGCATCAAAGAGAATCTTATTTATACCTACATTATCCTACCTTTGACACAAAGCCTGGCTAATCCCTCTGTTCATCTGTACCCAATCCTATGCTTTGTCCTGTCTTACAGAATACAACCTCAGTGGAGAAAAATACATAGAATGGATCGTAGTCAAACACAATTAACCCAAGGAGCATCTAGCACTTCTCTTTTCTCCTTTTATCTCTCCTTCCAGAAAGCCTGCTAAAATGTCTTATGCCACAAGGTTTTACTGTCCCATACACTTTCTACCATCAAAAACACATCAGGTTGAACTAGATAAAAGTTGGCTTAGGATAGATTACTTAAATTGAACATTTCATGGCCAGGAACTCACTAATTTATCTCTTATTCAAACTATGTGTTGTGTTTATGATCAGTCAGTATCAGCTTCAGTCAACTGAGCTTTTTTACCATTAACAGTTTTCATTATCATAACGAACTATGAAGTTCGTTATGATAATAAACAGCCAATCACTAACGCGCCTGGCTTTTGATTGACAAGGTAGAGACCCCCCTTTAACTCCGCTCTCATTGGTTGTTCTGTCTTAAATCCCGCCTTCCCTCTTCCTGATTGGCTGTTTTCTATTACGTGTGTGTGCGTGCATGTGCGTACGTGCTTGATGCACGAGATTTCTGGGATACTGCGGTTACCACAATTAATACTAGACTACGAAACTAGTCCCAGTTAAGAAACGAAATATTATCTGCACTAAAATAGGTGAAAGCTCAGCTGCTGAGTGCAGTTCTGAACAGAAGCAGTAGAGACAGTTTTGAATTGTTGAACTTGAGAAATGTAGGTAACCAACGTTAATATCTCAAAATAGCATTTAATTCTGAAGTATAACACATTTTATCAACAAAAACCTAATCTCCTCTATAAAACTAAATAGAGGGGGGGCCCAATAAAACTGCGTTGTCCCGGGCCCCAGCAAAGCTGTCAGCTGGCCGGCCTGCAGGTGTATCTATTAGCAGGTTTACCACTTCCTGTAGGTTAACTAAGCCTGGTTTATCACTTCACCATGTTAGTATACACCCCCTTTGCCTGCACTTGGTTGTGTGTTGGTTGCTTAGCACTGACCTTGCTTGAAGAAGGAAAACTGAAAGCTTACAAAAAGGTTGTATTTAGACCAAGTCTAAACTTGGTCTAAATTTCTCCTGCACTTGGTTGTTTATATTATTTTAAGTGAATTTGACTTTCAAAGTTTACCAAAATCTAAAAAATATTCAAACTGCATGCGCTTTGTTTTACTTTTTACTTATACTTTTCATTACATTACTTAAGTACATATATTTTTACAGTAATTTTCATACTTAAGTACAAGACATTTCAGATACTTTAAGACTTTTACTCAAGTAACATTTCAGTCAGTTACTTGGACTTTTACCAAAGTCATATTTTGGAGAAGTACTTATACTTTTACTTGACTCCGAGATTTCAGTACTTTATACAACACTGCTGAAAGCTGTATGCTGAGGAAACCCCGGCTCAAATCGGACTGCAACCGGGTCAGAGAACGTGCCCAGACCAGGCCTCCAACCCGACCACGCTGTTAGCTCATGCGGCCGAGCTAAACGCTAGCCTGCCAAGAAGAAACCAACGATTCTCCCTGCTTTTACGTCCTTCCTGGAATGGCCAAAGTGGACAGAACTGACACGAGGCAAAGGACAGGTTTGGGCAGCGAGCTGAGGGTGAAGTTAAAAGGTTTATTGGGAAATGTTTTGTAAACCGTTGGACACATGGTGCTCACAACAAAGGGCTAACGAAATAGCTCACGCTAGCCTTCCGTTTATGGTACTATTAATATCATTTGAGTGTATTTTATGGTTTTAACAGGAAGGTTATCTCCACAAGGGTTTCATACATTGATGGGACATTAATGTTTACGTTATCCAGCCCACTCATTATGACTAAAAATAAAGCTAAAGCCTTTATTTGTCAGCGCCGAACGCCCACTAGCCAAACTGCTATTAGCCTTGCTAACATCCGGTTTCGGACATTTCAAAAGGGTTTGTTTTAAAGCATAAAGCGTAATCCTTCGATGATGTTATGAGCCTTATTCCCGCATCAATATGGTATATTAATGCCGGTTTTCAAGGCAATTTTGATAACTATAGATTTTAACCAGGTTAGCGACGAGCACTGTAGCGACCCCTAGGGCCCGGAGGTAGAATCGCATAAACAAAGGCAAGCGATTCTGAATTAAATGATTTTACAGGACAAACCGGTCCTCAGAATATTATTTCATCAAATAATGTTTTGTTTAACTTGGGCTTTGCATTGTGAATGGGTTGAAACACATGCCAAATGTTTTTTTTTTAACTCCATTCCATGCTTTTTGGAATCTTCAGTGAACAAGGATTCACTGAATTAATCTGATTATGATCAACCACTTTTGTTTTGTCTTTTGTTTGTTTTGCATGTAAATAGTTCCTTAGCTTAGCTTATTTTTTATCTTCATTTTGCTTGGTAGTTTAGTTAAGTTTCACGTAGTAGAAGACGTTTCGCTTCCTCTCCAGGAAGCTTTCTCAATTCAAAAAGTCTGGAGTAATGTGGAGTAACCAGCTTTATACCAATGCCAAACAAAGGCCTTGTAATGGCTTAGATAACATGCAAATTCAACCGAAACAGGTCCACCCCTTAGTAATGGGGTCCAATCTGCTGGCTTAATGGCTTTAACGACCGCCCATTACTAAGGGGTGGACCTGTTTCGGTTGAATTTGCATGTTATCTAAGCCATTACAAGAATTGAGAAAGCTTCCTGGAGAGGAAGCGAAACGTCTTCTACTACGGATAACAAGGCCAGTTGCCTTGTTTTTTACTTTTTTTGGAATCAATAGTTATGTGTAAAAATAAAATTGTGTGGCACTTCCCAATTCCTCATATCTCATTGCTTTCAGGGCTAAGTAGCTAAGTTTACATGCACAAAATTTCATGATCGGATTGAACTGTATTCGGATTAAAAAACAACCAAATAATCGGATTGTACCATTTATAAGGGCATACAATCAATTAATCCAATCATAATATGCGTGTATATGCACCTAGCTTTATTTAGAATAGAGCCTGACAGGCGCAGTTATTAAATTTCCCCACAGAAAACCACAGAAAACCGTCTTTGCTGAACAACTAAGTATTAAACAAAGCAGTATTGTATGAATTTGGCTGTTTTACGAGTGCCCAGGATGGACTTGCACCAGCTTTTAATTATGGTTGAGTCGTTGCTGATTAAATAATAATTTTGAGCTCTTTTAATGTTTCAAATATAAAGATTGTATCGGGAGCCCCGACATTTTTGCTTCCCGACGTATGTATTTCTCCCACTCAGCAATACGGAAATATGTCACGTTTACGTTGGGTAAACAGGTGCATCCGGGTCAGTTTGCCACATTTGGAATAACTTGATCCTGACAACCCTTTACATGCATGTAGATCAGATTATCAATCAGCATAAACCACCCTTCTCATTTGGATTACAATTTCATTCCAATTGCACTTAATCCGATCACAATATTCCGATTGGCTTGTTTACATTTTCATTCAGATCGGCCCTTTATGTAAACATAGCTAGTGAGTCATCTGTCTTCATCTAACCCTATCGTATGCATCTTCTTTTCTCCCACCATCTACCTTCATGTCCTCTTTCACTCCATCCGTAGATCTCCTCTTCGGCCTTACTCTATTCCTCCTGCCTTGCAGTTCCAGCCTCAGCATGCTTCTTCCGATGTACTCACTATCCCTCCTTTCTATATGTCTAAATCATCTCAGTCAGTTCTCTCTGGCTTTATCTCCAGTACATCTAACATGAGCTTTCCTGATCCTATCCACCTTGGTTACTCCCAAAAAGAACCTCAACATCTTCATCTCTGTTCTTTCCAGCTCTGCCTCCTGTCTCTTCCTCAATGCCACTGTCTCTAAATCATACAAAATTGCAAGTCTCACCTAACCTGACAAAAGCCAGCTGTATGTTGCTCCGCCTAGCTCCACTCACATACATCTGGGACACCGCCGGTAGAAAGTGATTTCTCCAACCAAATTTATGGTCTGGCCAATCAGGACGCAGGGCTGGCATTTCATAGATGTGACGGAGTGGAGACGCGACCATGACGTGAGACTGTTTTGATAGCAATGGCGGCTCGTCGAGGAAGCAAGCGTTAACATTGATGCTGCTATTTCTTCCGTGTTGTCCAATCTACCTAATATTGTTTCATTAAAAGAACATCAGAGAACGGCTCTGAAGGCTTTTGTTGGTGGAAACCATGTTTTCGCCCTTCTCCCGACCGGATTTGGCAAGTTTTGTTTTCCGGGGCGCGTCCGCGTCTGCAGCGGACGTGCAGACACGGACGCGCCCCGGAGCGGTTAGCGGTTAGCGCTAACTATGTTAGGAGGCCTTTAGTCCTCAACGCGGTCGGCCCGGAATCGACTCCGACCCGCGGCGCTTTGCCGCCTGTCTTCCCCCCTCTTCCTGTCAGCTCACTGTCAATAAAACGCGTGCCACTAGAGCCGCAAACACATTATTATTATTTTTTTTTTTTTTCCTGCGTCGCTATCATCAGCGTCACGGGTTAGCTTCGGAGTGAGTGGTTGAAATAGCACGTCAATAAAGATGACAGACAAGTGGCTTATCCAATCATATGCAAGAATTTTTGATAAGGCCCAGCCTTCTGTAAAGGCAATTCCTATGGCGGTGTCCCAGATGTATGTGAGTGGAGCTAGGCGGAGCGACATACAGCTGCCTTTTGTCAGGTTAGGTCTCACCACTGTCTTGTGCACCTTTCATTTCTTTCTTGCCAATACTCTTTTATCACACAACAAACCTGACACTTACTTCCACCTGTTCCAAACTTCTTGAAAACAATATATATTTCCACTCTCACCATTGCTCTGGACTTTCTTTATCTCTGCTCCCTGTAGCCTCACGGCTCTGAACCTCTCATTCACACACGTATTCTGTCTTGTTATGGCAAACCTTCATTCCTCTTTTTTCCAGGGCAAACCTCAGTCTCTCAAAACTTTCCACCACCTGTTTCCTGCTCTCACTACAGATCACATTGTCATCTGCAAACAACATAGTTCATAGATATTCCTTTCTAACAGCATCTGTTAACCTGTCCATCACCACAACAAACAAGAATAGGCTCAGAGTTAATCCGTGATGAAATTCCAGTTCTACCTTGAACCTCTCTGTCAAACCTAGAGCACACATTACTACTGTCTTACAGCTCTCATACATGTCCTGCACCACTCCAACTAACATACATCACCTTTAACTCACACTCTTCCTGTTTCTAGTATCAGACTCAACACCCTATCTGACACTATTTTTTATCTCCGAAACATACCTAACAAACTCCTCCTTGAACATAACTTCTACACCATTTTGCTTCTCAGCTACACCATGGTAGAACAACTTGAACTCTGCTCCTAAGCTTCTTACTTACATTTGACTCTCTATCTTCTCCTGTCATAATCACAACATTCAAAGTTCCTGATCTCATTACTAATCTTTTGTCATTCCTCTTATTTTTCCACCCATGGGCACATCTTCCTCATCTTCATTACTAAAAAACAATATTCAAATTTCCTCTGGTACCCAGTTGGTCACCATCATCAATGGCAGTTGTTGTTAACTCGGGGCTTCAACCATTGTGATATGGAGATGGTGTTCTTGATTTGCATGGTAAATTTGTTATAAGTTTCATGCTGGATGCCATTCCTGACACAACCCTCTCCATTTATCAGGCTTGGGACCAGCACAAATAAGACACAGGACACTGTGCACCCTTTGTGACTACATTCCTTGCTTTATAAAGGTTGCTCATCATATAAATAAATGAATACAACATAAAACAAAGTTACACCACGGTATAATGTCAAGATTTTGATTTTATATTCCTCCAGCTGCAGAGTTCCAAAGAACTGCTTTTCCAATTCTATGATTTTCTATTCGTATAAGGCTATGGTCATGCTGCACAACTGCATATGTCAAAAATACAGTACAAATGTCTTCCATTATACTGTCTTGGAATTGGTTCCAAAGGTGAATAAGTTCACATCTCTCAACCTATAGAGGCATCAGGTTGTGTTAACCAAGGTTGAAAATTTCCTGGTCTAAAAGGAGCTGCGCTCCAGGAGATATAATGGGGAAAAATTGCTGTTCGCCCTTCTATAGATCACAAATGCAAGGTGAATTCAGAATGAGCAATTGGAGAAATGTGTTAGAGTGTTCGTTCCTTGCCCTTTTAATGTACTGATTACCAAGTCCACATGAAATCAAAAATTTAAATATGGTTCAATTTAGACAGGAAAAAAAACACTGTTTAAAATGTGTTTTAAAATCCAGCAGGTTTTCATTGAATGCAAATTAACTTGTCAACCGCTATATGTGTAAAGAACAATGCTTTCTTCATAATTACTGCATTATGTTCCTATATCAAAATGTAAATGTATTTCACGGAGCAAAATCCATAGGTTTTGGTGTTACTAGGATCAAGTTCAGGCAGAAGGCAAGAAGGTTCAGAAGCAAAGCTCAAACAAAATGAAGCTAATACACAAGAAACAATGGGTACGGTGGTAACCAAAACACAAGCAACAAGGAATAAAAAATACATAGAAGAAAAAAGGCTCTTACACATTGAGATGACAAAGACATAAATGTGCATTAAACACATTTAAATGACCAGGCTAAAGTCCAACCATATTGATTAATATGTCCATAAGCTAATACAGCAAAGGTGTCTGTAAGCTAGAAGTTCACACAGTCTTTTTGTGTTAGGTTGCTGCTTTACCTGTTATGTTCCTCACACTCAACAGAACATATGTAGCATACCCTTTCAATTTGGGTGGTCTGCTTAAGCTGCCAACGTCGATCTTGCAATCTTTATAATACCAGCTTGACAGGGTGTCAGCAACTCCTTTGTTTCATTTCAACGTGTCTAAGGGCCTACACCCAGGATCAACCTGTTCGCTCTACAGTCAAAAATCTTTCTCATCACTCCTGTACATATTAACAAATTCAAGGAGAGAAGCAGATATACTGTCATGACATTCGGTCACATTGACCAACATGTTCATAAAGGGATCGATGCATAGACACAAGGCTAATATCTTGCTCTTCTTAAGATTTAGATTTTAATTGAACTATTGGTTGGTTTTATTTATTTGTCTCTGTGTCTCTTTCAAGTACAACAACTTTGCAGACTATTACATACTATGTTCAAAAGCAATGCTCAAAAATAAGAATACAGTATCAATTCTTATACTTTAAGGTGAAAAACTAAGAACACCATCCTGGAATTTCTGATAATTTCACGAAGGAAAAAGTGTCATTTAGTAAAGTGAACATAGTACTATAATCAGAGTGAACAATTGAGAAATGATTTAAAGCTACCACCACGATGTAAGTCTACCACAGACCTCATCAATGATTATATATATTCTTTTTGCCAAGTTTTCTATATGACTCCAACCCCACTGGGTATTTCTATCAGTTGGTGTGAGGTCACTGACGCTAAAATATTAGACCAAGTTTGCCCCCTACTGACACCTTTAAATTATTTTCATGTGCATCTGTTCAAACATACCTTCAAACACACAATCCATTATATCCCTACATTTTAAATCAACCTTAACTTGATTATGGTTGATTAACTTAACTTCCATTTCTCATTCAGTTATGAATAATCACATTTAAGTTGGGAGCTAAATAGTAATTTGCTTTTCCAATTATTTGACTTTGATTTTAAGGTAAAGCTTGATCAAAGTGCATGTTTATCAGCACAGAGGCCTGCAATGTACCCAGTCATGGAAATTAATATAATAAAATTATAGGTACCCCCTACATTATTAGTGATTTTCTTCTCAAAATTCCCTTGTACAATGATTCAGGTGCATGATTCATTGCTATCAATTATGTGTTCAATAATTATTTAGGAGTTGTGTTACCTTCCAAAGTAAACAAACTAGCTTGGTTTTAAAGTCTTTTTAGATATGCTATATTATTTTTGTTATCTTGTCTATTCTAATTTTACTGCTATTTTCAGTTGTATTTACAACATTTTGATGACATTTATTATTATAAAGGGCTTTATAAATAAATGTGGTATGGTTTAGTTTAATCTTAAGTGAATTAGGAAGCATTTACTGCTGTAGTGTGATACAAGGCTTTGCAAAAGCATGCATAAATTATTTATGTTTTACATTTTGAAACATTAAAACCACAACAAATTTCTGGTTGAGTCCATCTCCAGTGGTATATAGGCACAAGGCAGGATACACCCTGGACAGGTTCCTAGTCCATCACATGGGAACTCAGAGACACACAGTACAAACAACTATGCACACTATAATGAAGGTCTTCATTAACTATATTGAAACATGTTTAAAATATTGTTTCTATACTAAACTGAAATAAAATTACATAAAAATAAACTGATTAAAATATTAGAATATATCTGTGTTTGTCTCGACAGTTTCTTTCAGGCTGACACTGATGAAGGCCTGCATTGTGAACAAAACAAGCATAAACTCCGGTGCACAGCTAACAAGTATTGCTTTTACCAATAATGTTTCAAATGAGTTATACAAGATTGACATTTTAAAGCGTATTGTAGTATCTGTTATGCACACGACTTGTCACGTCTTCTGCTGTTTGCTCAGGCTAAAAGATTCCCTGGGGGCCGGAGCACCTTTTAAAAGGTTTCAGAATAGTTACTTTATATATTGAGAAGGAGGAAAGGAAATTGTTTACTTCAGGGTTTAATATTTAAGGTTTTAATTGAGAAACTGAAATGTGGTTTAAGATATTCTCCATCATGATAATATTTTAATAATTATATAATTAATAATTTGGATGTTTCAGTAATTTTGAAGCTGTCTGTTAGTACTTATATGTTCTTATTACTGCTGGTTCAAGGTACATTTCTTGAGTTGAGGGAGTAGTAGGTTATAAAAGGATGCCTGTCAAGATCATTGTGAGCTGATGCTGAGATATCTGTCCTGGTGAACAGGGGTCATTGACCGTTTACGTACTTATGTAATGTTGGTGAATGAGTGATAAAAATGGAAATTGATCTTCACCATTACTAACTATGTAATCTGATTGACCTTTTGTTAATTTATCGAGACCGGCCACTCTTTTCCATCTCTACATGTGCAAAACTGGTAAAGACATCCTTTAAAGATCCATCCATCCATCGTCTTCCGCTTATCCGGGGTCGGGTCGCGGGGGTAGCAGTTTCAGTAGGGAGGCCCAGACGTCCCTCTCCCCAGCCACTTGGGCCAGCTCCTCCGGGGGAATCCCAAGGCGTTCCCAGGCCAGCCGGGAGACATAGTCCCTCCAGCGTGTCCTGGGTCTTCCCCTGGGCCTCCTCCCGGTGGGACGTGCCCGGAACACCTCACCAGGGAGGCGTCCAGGAGGCATCCTGACCAGATGCCCGAGTCACCTCAACTGGCTCCTCTCACGTGGAGGAGCAGCGGCTCTACTCTGAGTCCTCCCCGGATGACTGAGCTCCTCACCCTATCTCTAAGAGAGAGCCCAGACACACTACGGAGAAAACTAATTTTGGCCGCTTGTATCCGGGATCTCGTTCTTTTGGTCACAACCCAAAGCTCATGACCATAGATGAGGGTAGGAACGTAGATCGACCGGTAAATCGAGAGCTTCACCTTTTGGCTCAGCTCTCTCTTCACCACAACGGATCGGTACAGCGCCCGGTTCACAGCAGACGCCGCACCAATCTGCCTGTCGATCTCCCGCTCCATCTTCCCCTCATTCGTGAACAAGATCCCAAGATACTTAAACTCCTCCACTAGGGATAGCACATCCTCCCCAACCTGGCGGAGGCACTCTACCCTTTTCCGGCTCAAGACCATGGTCTCAGATTTGGAGGCACTGATTTTCATCCCGGCCGCTTCACACTCACCTCTAAAAGATTTGCAGCTTTAATTTCAGGGAAAGGTTTTATGAGGCATTAACTCTTCAGGGCATATTATAAATTCACTCCACATTTGTTCAGGCTTATGTTTTTATTCAAAAAAACAATGTATAATTTTCCTTCTACAACAATGTGCACATTTGTGGATTTTTCTCCACAAATTTACGTAAAGATTTTAATTCTTGAGAAGAATAAGGTCATTTAGAGAGAGTAGGGAGATGCTCACCCTGTGTTTGTTTGATCATCCAAAGTGTTCTTCAGTATGGAGGGTCCGTTTGGTTTTGGAGACTCGGTTAATTTGAAAACCAAAATATTACAGCTGATTAAGGTTTGCTCCAAGTTGGCTGGTCTTTGTTGGTTTAACAAAATAAAATAAAACTGGCTAATAAAATAGTCCAGGATCCCAACCGTGTGTTGCGCAGAAAATACAAACATTTGCCTTCCAGAAGACAATTTAGGTTGCTTGAAGGTAAACTATTTTGCTCGTTTTTTTTTCTTTTTCTTTTCTTATTTATTGGTCTAACATATCCTTTTAATTCAAACCATAGAGGTTTGTGGGTGGAATGAGGGGTATGTGAAAAAAGCATGTGTGGGAATGACTACTTTAGCAAGGCACAGGATGGTACCACAGTGAAAATGTATTGACTGTTTCGCTACATGCGAAACAGTGAATACATAGTGTTGGCCTAGTGCTTAGAGCAGCGCGCTTGCACTCAGAGAAGGATGCAAGTACCCGGTTCGATTCCCAGCGCCTGCACTCTTGGGTCCCTGAGCAAGACCCTTAACCCCAGATTGCTCCCCGGGCGCCACAAATGGCAGCCCACTGCTCCCCAAGGGTGATGGGTTAAAAGCAGAGAACAAATTTTGTTGTAATGTATGTTTCAACGTATGTTTCAATGACAATAAAGATGATATTACTATTACTACTATATTACTATTATTATTTGTGAGAGAATTTGTCATTAACTCGTCTGTTATTTTGCTCTTGTCATATAGAATCAAAAGTGGTTGAAAAAGGTCTTGAAGAAAAAAAATACTGTGGGGGTTAAAATAAGTAGATTTATCACTTTCACCCTGTTTCATTCACAACAATCTGCAATCGTGGCGGTTATTCACAAATCTTCTTGTCTGTTAAAGATGACAGAAGATAATAGTCAATTTCCTCCTTATGCTAAACCATTAGTCTTTACTAGATCTATCTGACCCTTCCACTGTACCAGACTCCACCATCAATAATACCTTCCTATTACTCCTTCTGCTTTCTTCATCTCCCCATCTGGCACCTTTAACTGTTTAGCATAGATAAGAGTTGCTTTTTGCCCTGATTTCCTTGAGACTGACATTTTGACACCCCATCTCTGAGGTCAGCCAGGCTAATTGGTTTGTGCACGTTGTAGATGGATCATTAAGTTATAAAACTTGACTTGAAACACTTTCTTTGTGTTTCTAAGTCCTTGGAGCAGATTAAAGATGCAATTTTATGATCCAGGGAAAAAATAATCACTTTCAGTTAATAAGTAGTTCCAATAAGTTAAAAGCTTGAAAAAAGAAATATTGTTTTTTTTTGCCGGTTTATATTGCCCAGGGCAATTATTTTTGAACTGGCCCCAGCATTACAGAGGTTAATCAAGAGTAACTGGGACAGCCTCATCCATGTAACATTGTTCAGCCACATAAAAGTCTCCTAAACCGTGGCACTCATTTGTCATGAGCAGCCAATTTGACAAATGTTATCACAATTATGACTGCTATAACCCAGTCCAACTCAGGATTCCACTGTATAATAATAATAACAATAATAATATTAATAATAGTTATGATAATAATAATGATAATACTTATTATTAATAATAATAATAATTATTGTTATTATTATTATTATTATTATTATTATTATTATTATTATTATTATTATTATTATTATTATTATTATTATTATTATTATAGTTGCGTTGGGAACAAGAGTGGGCTCTGTGTGCAATGCCTGGCTTCTTGTTCTTTTATAAATTTAACAGCCTGACTGATTTTAAAGATTTAAAGTACTTCACAAAGTGTATATATGGGCAGATACTTTCTAATCAAAGTATAGGATGCATATTCATGTAATTACAATTATTTGGTTACAATGATCAGTATTAAGCTATAACTGAGCTCAATGCAGCAACTAGAAAGTGCGGTTTGAATTTAATAGACATTGTAGAACAAAACGAATAAGAGCAGACATACTTTTTACTTTCAGACAGTTTCTTTAATGATTCACTGATGTCAATCGAGGAGCTGTTGGTTTGCTGTAATTCACAACACATTTCCCTCAAGGTGTCTCTGTGACTGCCTGACAGCACAGCTGCCATCTTTATTTGGACTTGTAGAAGGAGCCATCCGGATATTTATACTGATTTAGATATGCATTTTGGGGACCGGACAGGACGGCCCAAGATAAACATCCAGGTGTGTCTAATTCCATGCAAATTTGGAGGTATGAGGGTAACCATTTACGGATGGGCGACTGAAATTTTTTTTAGGAGTTTCAGGATTTCTCACTATCGCCAACGTTTAGTATGAAAGCTGTGCATTGTTTCGTTCATGAGGCCCCTGGTCAAGGATGCATTTTTTAAATGAAATTTTATTTATATAGCGCAAATTCCCAACACATATCTCAAGGCATATTAAAAAGTCAAATTCAATTAAATCATACAGATTGGTCAAAAGGTTTCCAATCTAAGGAAACCCAATAGATTGCATCAAGTCTATACAAGCAGCATTCACTCCTCATGACAGAGCATAGAGCCACAGGGCCACAGAACGTCTGTTAGCTGTGACATCAATTTCAATGTCTCAAATATTTCAGGTAGTCATTGGGTTGCGACAGAGTGAAGCTGTCCCCCCACTGAGTTGAAAGTTCCCCTTTCAACTCAGTGTTTCAGTTCTACTTGGTTTAAAAGCATGACTTCAAAAATTTAATTTTTGTGTAATGTCTTCACCTGTCACCTTGCATGATGGATGAAAGGAATTCCTGCAGCTTTCATGTCATATTTGTACCATGGCAGTCAAATAACCGATTAAGTAAGTAAAATAATCATCGGATAATGGTTAACCACGCAGGTCCAGAGGCCTGTTTCAACATTATGTCAGCTGTATTAACTTAATGAGTTAATAGCTTTGCAAGGGTATGGCAGCAGTGTGTCAGATTCCCTATGGGTGTCTACCTGACATTCTGTTCCACATCAAAGACAGATCTCACTTTTCACTAGACAGTTAACTCAACCCATCAGGGAGCTGCAGCCTTTAATTGGGTGGGGAGCCTAAGAGACCATGTAGAGGACACCTCAATGGAGACTACAAGAGTCAATTACTATAGCTGACAGTGCAGTGGGGAGAAAAGTACACCAGACACGCTCGAGTATTCTGTGCAACTAGGATAAAAGAGACAGAGGATGTGCACTGATGTGAGACCAAGATGCTGCATTGCTCACATCATAGTAACAGCTATGGAATGTCGTAGCTAGGACAGAGAGCAAAAAAGACACCTATTTATTTAATAATAAAAAAATACTGAACAAAAATAGTTGATTATTCACTTTTATTTACATATGTGAAAGGTGTACTTTATTTTCACTAGTCTCCAATAAACATTTTTAGCTATACATTTGCATGTTGCTACATAATGTATCATTATTAAAGAATGGAGTGCTTTCATTTTCACAAATGTTTACCCTGCTTTTTTATAATGGGCAGCAGTACACTGACTCTGTCACATCTACGGGCAATGCTGAACAACCTTATATTTTATGTAGATCAGATGTATTGAAGAGTAGTTGGGATGCCATCTGACTAACAGCAGGCTGTGGTGTCACATTTTAAAAACACATCTTTACTTGTATTAAGTTGTGATTGAAAACTATTGTGTTTTTTTTTTTTTTTTAGTTAATTTGACAAGGGAGAAAGTTTATCAATTTTCACATACACGGGGTGATATGTACATGCATCCATTGTGTAACAGCGGGCATACTTAAATTGATGAAGTATGACGTTCTTTTCAGAAAAGTGGATTTCTAGGAGCAACTTCAGTAATTTACCTTTGGATGTTTTTGGCCATTTACTATTAGACACCTTTTCCCGAGGAAGACCCTCACCAGCGATAATTTCTGAAAGTGTTCCAAAAATCAACTTTTCTGCTTCCTCTACTCCTCTCGGCTGCCTCTGGCATATTGTTTGGCATTGGCCCTTTCAGCAACCTGATAGTTGTCACTGCTACAAACCCTGTGCACCCCATATCCACAAAGCGGACCCCAGTGTTACAACCAGGGGGTCTCATTTATAAAACTTTGCCTAGAATCCAGACTAAAAGTTTACGTATGCCAAGAAAAAGAAAATGTCGTACAAAGAATTAAAAAAGTCAGGTTTATGAAACCAAGAACATGCACACCATCACGCAATTTTCCTTTACAGATCAGAGCTGTACCTGCAAGATTGAGTATCAGGTTCCACTGCGTATTCTGCCCTCAACACGGCCAGGTAACTTTATTTATACTCGAAGGTAGATTTGTTTTGCAGGGGATTAAGACACATACATACCCACGTACACTATGGAAAACATACCCAAAACCATTTGCATCAACATCAAGGCATGCTCTAAGTGCTAGAGGCTCCACAAGTCAAAATATAGCAGGACACATAAGAGGACACAGCTTAAAATTAAAGAAGCTGGCCTATAGAAATAAATAAAAAAGACAGATAAAAACACACATCACATTAACATACTGAGCTGTGATCAACATTTCTTTAAAAGGATTATGATAGTCCAATAAAATCCATGAAAACTTTTAACATCCAATAAGAGAGCTGAAATCATTTCGGCTTGTTAATTTTAGTAACCACTGTGGGAAAGCTGTTTTTAAAACGTCTGGTTCTACATTTAGGGACAAAGAACCTCCTTCTGAAGGGAAGAAGCTGGAATTCAGTGAAAGAGATGCAAGTAATCTTTTAAAACAGCAGAGGCTATACGCTGTACCTGCCTTATGAACAGGGGTGCAATTGATTGTTGGGATTCTCCAATCAGTCTAGACGACAGTTTAACAATCTGCTGAAGAGAACTCCTTTCCTTCAGGGCTGCATGACCAAACCATGACACTAAAGAAAAAGATAAAACCAATCATATTTACTCTGACACTCATTTGTGTATAGAATAAAAAGTAGAAGTGACAGTATGCAGTCTTGAGGGGACCCAGTGGAAGTATGTTTAAAATCTGAGAGACAGCTGTTTACTCTCACCCTCGGTGTCCTGTTAAAAAATCTAAAATCCAACCAGCCAGATTACTGCTTAAGGAAAATTGTTCAAGGAGCCTTTTGATTAAAATGTGAGGTTGGATTGTATTAAAAGCTGAGGAAAAATTCACAAATAAGAGTCTGGCGTGTGTCCCATTAAAATCCAAGTGTTTAAAAAACAGGTTTAGCAGAGTAAGTGTTGCATCCTCTACTCCTCTGTGAGGCCTGTAGGCAAACTGCAAGGGGTCTAAAAAATTTCAGTCTGCTTTAAGCTCTCACCTCAGACTAACCTTTCAAAGATTTTCATTATGACTGAGGTCAGAGCTACCGGTCTACAATCATTAACAGTATTGGGACACTTGGATTTAGGGACGGGAATCACAACGGCATCTTTCCAGATGGCAGGAACGTGTTGTGTTTGCAAAGACTTATTACAAATATAGTGAAACACTGGACTGAGCTCAATGGCACAATATTTAACTGACCATCCACGTACATTATCAGGTCCGTGGCTTTTGTTGACTTTTAAACTCTGGAAGGCCTTTTTAACATTCTGGAAGTCGATATTAAAGTGCTCTGTGTCTTTAAGGTTATTAACAAGTTTCTGGATTTTCTTGCAACAACTGCAGGTATCAAAATGACAATAGAATGAATTAAAAGCTAGATCAAAGTCTGATTTGAAACCATCTATGAAAAAACACGGGGTCGGTGTGTGGCTTTGGAAGTGCGACAATAGTCTGAACCAAGTTTGTTTTTGGCCATTTTCCTCTCCAAATCAGCTTTATACTTTTGTTTTGCATTTGAAATTTCCAGTTTTAATTATTTTGACGCTAAATGCTGGCCATAAACTGTTCCTTGTTTAAAAGCAATTGATTTCTTGTGTAAACAGGATCTGATCACCACAGGACTGTTTAAAAACATCCCAGTCAGTACACTTAAAACATTCTTGCAGAGAGAGAACCAAATCCTCTGTCCAGACTTTTATGTCTTTGATTTCAGGTTTTTCTCTCTTCAAAAGAGTCTAAATTTAAAATGCTTATTGGCAGCAGAAACACACAATTATGGTCAGCAGAGCCCAAAGGAAGAAGAGGGACAGCTTTACATTTATTAAACTCAACCATAAATGGTCAATGCAAAGGACCTCATGAATGTTAATGTGTGTTAAAAATGGGTAAACTTTTTTTTCATGGTGAAATGGTGACCACGTAGAAAAAAAAAAAACTGTGGAAAAAGAAACTCAGAGAGAAGTCTATTAAATATGAAAATCAGAGATAAAAGCACATATGTTGAACCCATTAAAAGAACTTGTTAAAAAGTTAACATAATTGCAGTTTTAAATGGATGACCACCATACTCTGTTTAAATTCCACTGAGGATGTGCGTTCATTCTGAGGAGGGAGGGAGAACAGGAAGAATGAGAGTTTTCCCCTGAGATGATAAACAACGCCCCTCAAAGAGCAAACAAAAAAAAAACGGCAAAAGCAGTTTAGAAAGCTGATGGGGCATTTGGCTGAGCACTGCATGGTGAGCGCACACTTTCTCTGGACTCTGGGAGTTTGGACCCAGAAACTGGGGGGTTGTAGCCACTGATGTCCCCTGTATGTTGTAGCAGAATGCAACACTTTGGGTCTAAAGCGGCATATTAGTCGTCATTGATCAGAAAAGCTTTGATCCCTGAAACTGTGTTCCATCCTAATTCTCCCATTTACAAGGATTCCAGCAGTTCCACTGCATCCACCACGCAGCATTGCGCACAAGTGTATTTGACGGTTTACAGCAATTATAGTGATCGCCGCACACCTTCTCACAATAATCTGTTAATCTGTGTTACATGCCACTCTGGTAATCATGTTTTCTTCATAGTAGGTACACCTGGTCTGGTGGTCTGTTAGCTGTGACATCATCCAGGGAAGACAGATCACCTGCTATTACTGTATAACATAGAAAGGATTCCTGGATTAATGTGTGCTTCTGTGCCTTTTTTTGTCTCTCGACCGACCCCCAGTCTGAGCGTGGTTCCGTTAATTTTTCCTCTCCACAGTCGCTTTGAGCTTGCTCAGTATGAGGGATTACTGCATATCCATGGACAATGCAGACGACTGTCCCTGTGGCTCTACGCTCTTTCAGGAGGAGTGACTGCTGCTTGTCAAGACTTGATGCAATCTACTGGGTTTCCTTAGATAGGAAACTTTTTGACCAATCTGTATAATCTGATCCAATCTGATAGAATTTGACTTTGGAACATTCCTTGATATGACATGTATCATGAATTGGCACTATATAAATAAAATTGAATTTAATTGAATCATTGGGGAAGCTTTATAATTGTAACCCCAAATGTCTCAGCACTCATTGTCATGTCATTTTCTCTGCTGCACATGTCCCACTAGGTCTGTATGTTTGAGGGCTGATATTGCCTCCTCCACTTATTGGTTTCCCTTTGTGGTTTGCCACAAAGACTGGAACATTGCTTCTCACCTCCATATCTGGGGACTTGTCGGTGTCATGTGGAGTCTTGCCTTAACACAGTTGAAATCCTTTGTGAGACTGGTGAGGGACAGTATGAGGATGTCATTGCCAAAAATGGCAGTGGAACTCCAAGCCATTTATTGACAAAGCCTTAACTGTTGAGGTTGGGCCCTCAGTTAGTGTAAGGGGCCACATAACCCAATGTAGCAAAACAAACTGCAAACACCAGGCCTTCGGTCTTGCAGGCAGTTGAGAGTTATCTATGGCCAGATGCTAGGCAATGATCTTCTTCTGCACTGTTGCACCTGGTTGTTGTCTAAATTGCTTGAATCATACCCCCTTCCAAGGCTTTTCATTGGCTCCTGAGATCCTGTGGGTACGGGGTCAATTCCGATAAATAAGATCTTACCAGCATTCCCTTAACAATTGAAATGATGCATGACTTGGATGATTGTACCTTCATATGGGCCCAGGTGATGTTTTCCTCCAGCTTTCCTCTTATTTGATGGGGGTGTGGTGATCAGAATGGTGATGTTATCCATGTAAGTTCTGAGGACATGGATCTGGGCAAAACCACTGTGAGGCTCAGCCCATTGTGGGCTAATAACCTCCATCGCCAGTCTGAACAGTCTAATTACTGTGCATTTTAGAGAAACAGTTTGAGTCTGATCATTTAAATGACAACAAAATTGGGTGTTCCAACAGGACAATGCTTCCAAACAAACACACAAATAGTGTCTTCCAGGGTGTGCAGGGGTAGTGAGCGTGACCCATATACGGAGGCCTTATCCCTCGACGCGGCTGACCTATGTTCGATTCTGGCCTGAGGTCCTTTGCCGCATGTCTAACCCCTCTCTCAAATCCTTTTTCATGTCAGCCTACTTTGTAAAAAAATACAAGCCACTAGAGCTGTAAAAAAAACAACACAAAAAGAATATGTAAATTCCTTTCTTTTTGGGCCTAAAAGAACACTTTATATTTTTTTTCCCCCAGTGTCCTGTCTAGCAATGTGGCAATAAGAATTGATGTCTTAATGCCAAATAGAGCTCGACAGATTTTGCTTTCACAAGTGGAGCAAACAGCTTTCGCCATGGTGCTCCGCTTGATTTATGCATGTAAATAACTTTATTGTGATTCCTGAAGGGAGAATTTCAAATTATATGGACACTACAATGGGAAAGTAGGAGAGTAAAGGAAGAACAAGAAGAGAAAAAAAGAAAGAGAAGAGGTGAAAGAAAGAAGAGATAAAAGGGAGAGAATGATAAAACGTCCTCCGTCTGCTCCATCACTTGGAAAGAGAGATGCAAAAAGAACACCACAACCAACAGACATAAAGCAACAGATACAATCGAGTAACACCTTAATGCCATTGCTAAATCATATGTATTATTATTTAAGCTGACATGTGTAAAGTGATACCTGAAAAAAGAAAGTGACAGAAAATAAATAAATAAATAAATTATGGGCTTTCTGTATATAAGTGAACACTTAATACCTGGTACCCTGCACCTGTGTTAGTTCAACATTTTAATTTCACATCTTGTCAACTGTAGAGGACAAGAGGATTTAAGCCCAAAATTACAACAGAGTAAAAAAAACAAAACAAAATGCTTCTGATTTTACAATGACATTAACTCAATAATACATTAAATTTGATAAAAAAAATAAAGTTCTTTATTATATTCTTTGTATATTTCCATTGCTTATTGCTTGCAATGACAGTAGCCAATGGATTTAGGTCAACATTGAAGTATTAGACTGGTGCATAATATAAATAGTTATCCTTTTGTTCTTTGTCATAATATTTTAGTGCCAATGATCCTGGAATAGTGAAGAGAAACAGCTTGCATTTGGTACATCTCATGTATGTCTAACCATTGCAGCACTTTTTACTGCATCTTTTTCCATGCTTGATTTTCATAATCTCTCACATGGGCCTGGCTACTAGTCTCCGTGCAGATGGCTTTGGTTGTGGGATCCTTGTTTGTTTGGTGGCTGATACTCTTCACCTTCTTCAGTGCTGTCATCAAATGAGAGACTATTCTATAGCCCCTCAGTCCGGTGTAACTTGAAGTAAAGGTACTGCTGGGTGTTCTTAGCTGGAGGGTTGAACCATTTACTGTAAGACTTGAACTGGATCCAAGTATTTGCTATAGCAACATCAAAGAAAAAGAGTGATTACACATGCTGTCCAGTTTTTGGTCCCGGCTGACATAAAAACTCAGTAATCAGTCAGACAGGTCTACTCCACCCATGTTTAGATTGTAAAGGATTACCTAGTCCAGATCATCTGGAGGCTTTTCTTTTAACTGAAGCTGTTGATTTTACTTAATCCCCTCTGACATATATGTTTTTAAATCTTTCCTTTAGTTCAGGTCAAATCCCTTCGGTTTGGAAGTCTGCCTTTGCACTTCCCCTCCTTCAAGGTGGGGACCCAACTAATTTGAATAACTGTAGGGCCATTTCTAAGCTGTCTATTACCCCGTTTACACTACCCCTTTTTAACCGTGCCGAGACCAGTCCGAGCTCGGTAACCGAGATAACTATTGAGTGTAAATGGAACGCAAACTGAACTGAACCGAGTCAGACACAACCGGACCGCGCTAAATGCAGACCAGTTCCATGTGTGGGTTCGGCTCGGTTTTTCAGTAGCCCGGTTCTCACTATAACAAAGAGCGCATGAGCAGACCGCGTCATCTCCTTACAGCCAGCTGACATTTCTGACATTCATAAAAATACTAGCTTCCCTACCGTGACACACAATTTCCAGTGATGATTCTGCTTAGCAGCGTGATGAACCTCAGCGTCTGTCGTTGTTTCCTGCGTCTGTAAATCCTTATTAGACGTTTGTTTGTCTTATCCACTTCCCAAAAGCCGACTCTATCAAGTAAATTCACCAAAAGTTGCCGTCTTCGCTTGACTCTCCGCAAACAACAAAATATAACCAAACATAACTTCCTGAATGTTACGGGCGTCGCCATTTTTATTTGCTTGATTTGCTTCCTTCAATCCCAGAGAGCAGTAGTACCGCAGATCGTCACTAGGAGGCGAGGAAACCAAGGAACCGAGATAGCGTGATGTGTAAACGGTCGTCAGAACCAAGCTCAGCTTGGTTAACTGATCCAAGCTCGGACCGAGCTCGGCATGGATCGGTTTAACAAGGGTAGTGTAAATGGGGCTATTGTTGGCCAAGGTACTGAAGTCCTTAGGGCACTTTTCCATTGTCTCCCCTGCACGGATCCACTCGCCCGCCCCATCTCTCCTCCACATAGCATGTAAAGCCAGAGGGTTGGTGAACGTCTCATGGGGGTGGCTTTCAAAACCCCACCTCCAGCCATCAGTGTTTTGCGCCCTGCTGCTATTAAGCATTACTGTGTGACATTGACACTGTAAAGAACTATGTGTGAAGTGGTACAGTAAAAACAGTAATGTCTTTATAAATAAAAAAGGGATGGAATAATCCACTAGGACAAATATCTGATTCACAGATCAGGCCGAGCTAATAGAATTAGACTTAGACAAACTTTATTGTCATTTTGTATGCATAGAGTGCATACAAAGCGGAATTTTGTTGCATACAGCTTACGACAATGTAATGAGATTGCAACTGAAATAAAATAACATTATAATATAAAGTGCAGCAGTGATAAGAATGTAATAGTGCAGGAGAAAAGCAGTTTTTAAAAAAGTGTGCAGAAGAATGTTCAACCATGTTTATAGTGCAAAGATAATGATGCAAAAAAATGCATGAATTTGAAAAGTTCAGTGTAGGCAGTGCAAAATAATAATGGTGCAAAAATGCAGTAAACGTTCAGTTGTGTACTTTTAAATTTAAATGGATAATAAAAGTTCAGCAACGTTGGCAGTGCAAAATAATGATGCAAAATGGCCATAAAGTTCAGTTCTGTGCATGTGTGATGCAGAGTCCAGTATAGTCCAGTAATAAATAAGTATATAAGGCACAGATTATCTCGGTGTGATCTGCTGTAAAGTTTGCTTTATGGAGTTGAAATTTTGGATTTAATGAGGACGTTTTTGCCTCAGCTATGTGGAGAACGGCAATAAGGACTTTAAAGTGCAAAACCGTTGACTTTTAACCGCAGTGAAATTATCTTTATAGGTTAGATATTTGTGCTACGGTGATTCAATGGAGTGTTCTTTGGGTAATATCCACCTGCTGTGGCAGAGCAAAGCTCCAAAGCTCCAAAGCGGGTGTGGAGCAATGTGGGCTCCACACCACAGCAGCTGAAGCAGCGGCAGCTCTACCTTCTCCCGTACACATACGACAGTGGTTCGATCAGGGGCCATGAACAACTTTGCGAATCACAGACTCTTTGAAAACAAAACTTAGCTTTCAGCTTTCTTAATAATTTATTAGCTTTCTTATTAAGTGTCCTTTATCTTTTTTTTTCTTTTGTTTCCTTCATGCGTGGTTTATGGTTTGTAAATGGTAAAATTATACTTCGGTTTGACCCACTCCGTTCATGGTGGTCCTTAATATTAATATTGTAGCTCTTCAGTTTAACATTTCCTGGAGATCCATGGAGAAAACTTTGTTTCTCCTCACCCTAGGCCAATCAGTGAACAGCAGTCTGTTCACTTCAAATTCCAGGCCAGCTTCAGCCCTACTGTATTTAGGTTCCTGGTTTCTCTTTCTACATGGCTGGATTCTCTGTCATAATGCGGCATGGTTCAGGAGTCAAAGAGCAGCAGGAGTGACACAGAGACATAATACTACAATAACACAATAATGAAGTCATAAAAATCACAAAGTATGCAGTATAGAAAACACATATGAACACATTATAAAAGATGTAGCAGTAAACCAAAAACTTAAATATACTGGGAAATAATAGACATGATTAAAATCAGGTGAGTAACAATCAACAGAATGTCAAACAGTTGATGGGAAAGAGAGGAAGGCGCACAACTGAAATAAACACACACAAAATAAATAACAGAGAACCTTGACTGTCACACCCTACAATCAGAGGTGGTAATGTGCCTGCACGCACTCACACACGCACGCACACACACACACACACACACACACACACACACACACACACACACACACACACACACACACACACACGCACACGCACACAAACAGACCAAGGATATGAAAGGGACATTTTGACTCTGGGATAGCCATGTGTACTGATATTTTGAACAACAACTACTATCTTGTATAAAATCCTGCTTTAGTTCTTTGTCCTACAATATGGAGTCATTAAATACAGTACAACAGCCCAGGTGTCAATTAGAATGGACATAAAAAAATTATTCAGGTCAAAATATTGACGTGTTAATTAACAATAATTTTGATAATTGGCCTGGGAAAAAT
This sequence comes from Fundulus diaphanus, assembly GCA_037039145.1. Classification (NCBI taxonomy): domain Eukaryota; kingdom Metazoa; phylum Chordata; class Actinopteri; order Cyprinodontiformes; family Fundulidae; genus Fundulus; species Fundulus diaphanus. Next base: position 39,069,542 of record CM073132.1, read on the forward strand.
AACAAAAGACACAGAACATTTGACTTGCTGGTAAGCTAGCCATTTTGATTCAGGAATAATAAAGTTCCCAGCATTTAAGCCTATCACATGATATGACACATCACTGGAAAGCCCAGAATGTCAAGTAAAGTAATTCAAAAGAGTTAAAGATAAAGGTGAACAAAATGTCCACTATAAAGGATACAAAGCATAAAACAGTCCTGAGGTTTCTGTTCTACCAAGAACATAGTTTTTTCAAGATTACATTAGAGGGCTATAGTTCCTGGAAATGGACGGTCTTAAAAAGGAGACGATAAAGATCACATTAGAATCTGCAGTCCAATGGATTATTGCACCAATGTTAAGAATATATACACAAGTAAAAGATTATCCAAGAATCATAATCTGCTGAAATGGGAGATTATCCATATGCTGTATAAATCATTATCTGCTATTCCATAAAAAAACAAATCAAAGAACAGCTCAGCAGTATATACATATGTTCTAAAGTCCAGCTAGTTTGCAAATCCTGAGATTTAAATTCTGGTATTCTGTGAAAGACCCTATCGTGATATTACATAATGTCTTCTGGAGATATTATTTGTGCCCCTCCAATTTTCACTGTTTAGTCTAAGCCATTGCTTTGACATGGGTTACAGAACTACAGCTACCTTATTAACAGAATTAAGACCTTTTGAATGTCTAAAATAAGGTTGTGTGGCATTTATTAACAATCAGTGTCTTCTCTTCAAAAGACAGGGTTCCCTAATTTTATTGGAAATAGAAACAAAGTTCTCACCAGGCAGCAAATTCAACATCTCAAGCTAACCCATATGCAGAAAGACAAATAAAAAAATGCAAAAAGATATACTTACAGAAAAAGTAAATGCACACTGAAACGGGTTTCTAAGTCTGAGCTTCTGCAGTTACTGGGAAAGGAAAGGATCAGTTAGACTCGGTGAGAGATTATCAAGATGCTGATTTACAAGCAGAGCGTGAGGCATGACACTGTTGTCTTTCAGAGTTGAAGGCAAAAGTTGAGGATCCTGGTGGTAAGGTGGAGACGATTTGAGACAATAGAGATTAGAGATCCCAATTGAAGTGGACAGTGGGCAGGCAGATAATGGCAGGGGAAGTTGGAGCTGCAGTGGACAACTGTGGAATGAGTAAAATTCCCAGAGAACGTTGTTGTGGAGAGGATTGTAGGTTGAATCCAGAGTTTGATTTGGAAGTCAGTGGTGACTTCAACCTAGGAGGCACAGAGAGTACACAGATGAGACAAAATGCTAAAAGGGAGAAATGGTGAAAGAGGAGAGGAAAGGGAGACAGCAATATAACATCATCTGAGTCTGCTTCTACACCTGCAAAGAGAGATATAAAAAGAATACCAAAACTAACCGATAAGGTGTTACAGGTACAAACAACCAACACTTTGTTACCATCCCTGAAGATTTAATACGAAATGTATAAAGTGACAGCTAAAGATGACAATAAGGGTTTTCTGTACAGAACTGAATCTGTAAGTACTGTAGGCGTTTGTGAGAGTGCGCTTGTGTATGCAAGTTTTCTCCATAAGAAAAATGCTCAATAGTGGTGCACTTCTAGTTTAGACATTACAGTATATATATATATATATATATATATATATATATATATATATATATATATATATATATATATATATATATATACATTTTCCTCAAGCCCTAATTTCTGTATTATTTAATTTTTTTATCCGTATCTCAAATGTTGTGTTTTCATTATGTAAGAAAAAAATTAATAACAGAAATAAGGGCTTTAAAACATCAGTCTGTGAGTAATTAATTTTGCGTAATATGTTTATCTTAGTTAATTGGGTTACTGAAACAAGTTGACATTCTGATTTAATGACTATGACTGTATATGCACTACTGCTCGAAAAGGTTGGGGTCACCCAAAACATGTCATGTTCTTGCTGGTGAAGATTCTCAGTCATCCAGGTCATGGTCAATCCAAAAAAAGGTAAAAAACAAAGCAACTGGACTTATTTTCCATAGTTGAAGACGTTTCGCTTCCTCTCCGAAACTGGTCCACTCCGCGTTACAGAGGAGTGGACCAGTTTCGGTTCAATCTGCTGGCTTAATGACTTTAACGACCGCCCATTATGAATTTGCATGTTATCTAAGCCATTACAAGGCCTTTGTTTGGCAGGAGTATAAAGCTTGGCACTCGACATTACTCCAGACTTTTTGAATTGAGAAAGCTTCCTGGAGAGGAAGCGAAATGTCTTCAACTACGGAAAATAAGTCCAGTTGCTTTGTTTTTTATCTTTTTTTGGATGTCATGTTCTTCCAAGAACACTCCCATTGTATTAATCAGATGAGTTGCAAAATTAATAGAAAATATAATCAAGACATTGCCATGGTCAGAAACAATGATTTGTATTTGAAATAATAATTTTGTCCTTCAAACTTTGCCTTTATCAAAGAATCCTCAATTTGCAGCATTTACAGCCTTGCAGACCTTCAGCATTCTTTTTTTTTTTTTTTTTTTTTCTTTTTTTTCTTCTTCAGCATTCTAGCTGTCAAGTAATCTGAAGAAATGTCACCCCAGGCTTCCTGAAGCACCACCCAAAAGTTGGACTGGCTTGAGGGGCCCTTATTATGCACCATGCGGTCAAGCTGCTTCCACAACAGCTCGATAGGTTTGAGAACTGGTGACTGTGCTTGCCACTCCATTATAGACAGTTCATGACATTGACAATGTCTATACTGTATGTATGATTCATTTAATCTTACTTTAATGAAAGAAAAGGGTGCACATATGCTAGAAATGGATGTGAATATATATACATACATACATACATACATATTCAAACCCATTTCAAGCAACCTCATGCCTTCGCACACATGCAAGTGCCTCCAGACCACAAAACCTCTTTTATGCCGGGTGCTGTTTTCATCAGATTTTCAGATAAAATTGTCATGCTGCTAAACCATTTTGGCTCTGCAAGAGGAGCCAACGTGAGAAGGTTTCACTTGTTATCACACCATATCTTCTATTTCTTTGGTGGTGAAAGTTGTCAGAGACTGTATGGAAAAAGGGGTCCACAAACTGTAAACACCCCCACTTGATAAAATTTCCATTATGGTTTCAGTGGTTAATGAGAACATTATGCGTAAGTGAGGTTTCTCAAAGCGTAGACACACAGAAATGTTGCCATTTTTTGACCCTGAGGGTTAACTCCCCTTGTCTGTACAACCAGTCAGATTATAAATAGATGCTGAAAGATCAGTACAATTATAATAGTCACCTTAGATGATGTATTTCTATTTCAACTCTACTTTCGGTTAAGCATGGTAAGTAAAAAAATATATTTTATCTAATTAGGTAGGTTACAGTTACAGGAGTATTACCATTTTTAAAAACATAATTAAACAATAGAATGCATCTTTCTAAATAATTAAAATACAGCACTTTTGAAAAATCTAAATAACATTAAACTCTAAATATAAACCATACATTATATTACATGCTGTTTTTGCATCAGACGTTCTTCAGTTAGAGACAACATTGATCCCCTTCAGACCTACCACAAACCAGTGGAGGTCTCATAAATGCTGTGACCAATCAGATTCACAGTGCTAGGGTAATGACATCGCTCATCCCCTGGCCTTCAGCTATTGCAGCTGACTTGTGTGTGCCAAATGGGATTTTTCTCCCAACCATTCAAAATACATTTTCCTTCACTGTGACCTAAAATTTGTATTGTTGGAGAATATTTTGTAAAGCCTTTAATGGAACACAGTGGATAATGAGTCAAAAGAGTCTTTTTTAGTCAGGACATTGGATTTTGTACAGTTGCTATAATAACAATGGAACAGAGCACTACTGTAAAATTCAAACAGATAATTTGAAGTTCACAGATTAAAAAAACAATTCATGCTTTTACCATTATATTTAATTAATTAATGGTGAAAATGTCCTTCTATCAATGTCAGAAAGACTCTTGTCTACCTACATTAACAACAGGTTTATGTAGGTTCAGTGTAGTACTGCTGGATGTTCATTACAGCTTATGATCTCTGAGGTGGAAGAGTAGTGATAAAGAAGTGATCATAAGATGTGAAAAGAGCTCAAAACTGGCAGTGCTACAATTGACAGCTATGGCATGGGATACCACTGCCTACCGTCTAAAGCAAAGAGGCCTCTTCCTTTTATTTTTATTTTTTAGAAAGCCTCTTCTAAGTGGCCATGTAAAAAAAATGTATGGGGCATGGTACTTTTTATTTAAAACCACTGACTTTATCTGCCAAACTTTTTTCAAGTTTGCCACAAGCCATGTAGGGAACACCGCAGACATGTGAAATAAGATACTCTGCTGAGAGGAGACCAAACTTAATCTTTATTGCCTACATTTAAAATGCAACTATGGGTCCTTGAGCAAGGCCCTTAACCGCAGACTGCTCCCCCAGGTGCCGCACAGTGGCAGCCCACTGCTCCCCAAGGGGATGGGTTAAATGTAGAGAACAAATTTATTTGGAATGTGTACGTTGCAATGACAATAAAGATTCTTGTTTTTACAAACATTCTCAATCTTTTTTGACTGGGCTTGAGCTATTTTGCAGAGATGAATGAAAGTACATATCTCCACGTTAGCGAAGCTGGTAGAGACATACCCCAAAAGACTTGCAGTTGTAATAGCGGAACATTTTTTTGTCTTTATAGTGTTGTCTCAGAAAATCATGCACAACTTTTCTGCCACTTCACAAAAATGGTATTACGTTTAGTGGGCCTATCATATAAAATCCCAGTAAAATGAATTGTAGTTTGTGGTTGTAATCTAACAATAGGGGAAAGAGTTTTATAGACTTTTGCAGTGCACTGTATTTGCCTGATTCTTCTGCATGATACTCTAGTTTATTTGTTTTCTGTGCCACTGGCAGCTTTTGTGGGACACTGAGCTCATGGTTATAAATATAGTGCAAACAGCAAGCATCAAAATGCCATAACAAATTCAGAGGACAATGAGGCAAGGCTCCATGTGATTGGAGTGTGATGTAGAAGAGAGCAAAGTAATATTTCATAGCTTTAGAAGTCTTTTCTTGCAAGGTCGAGGATGAGTGACTGATGTGTGTGCATGTGTGTACAAGGAGCCCCTGCACAAAACAACAGCTCGCACACCTTGGTGCAGAGAAGCGCAACAACAAACAGCATAAATGAGAATGCGGGAAAGGGGAGCAGTGTGAGGACACTCTGCAGGCAGATGTGGTCTCTTGATGTTTTCCAAGACTCTCTAATGTGTTTGTTTCCGTTCTGTAATTTCACAGCTCAAGGTCCTACAGGCATGAAGAGAATAACTTAAGCAATCTATTATGTTGCTTTGTCTTCACTCAGCTTTAAAATGGATTGCAATTGTGCAACAAAAATGAGTAATTGGGCCCGAAATAAATCTCAACTGCAGAAGTAAATATATCTGGACAGGTCGGGTGCAAATTGAAAGGGAGATTAGGATGATAAATATCTCAGGAAGTGATATTGTCTGATCAGGAGGCTAGAAAGAAGAAGAATGATATGAAAGCAAAATAACAGGATGTTCCCGAGATAAAATAAAATGTATTTGTGATATTTATCCCATTCAAAAAGACTTGTCAATCAAAAGTATTCTTATACATTGAACGTTTTTCAGACTTTATCATGTGTATCATGTTCTTCGCACATGGAAATACTGTATGTTTAGATATGTCCTGCTTGTAGTAGAACTTAAAGAGGACATATAATGCAAAATCCAATTTTTTAACCCTTGAATACATTTTGTTGTGTTCTTGGAGTTTCTGGGAATGCAAAAGATTTTGATGTATTCTGTCCAGGTGCTTAGATATCTTTATGTTTTGTTTGTGTCATATATTTCAAGCTGATTAGTTTTCTCAGTTTTCTATTATGTTTTTGAACAATTACATCACAGTATTTGCATCAGAGCTGCTAAACAAGGTTATGGACTTCAAGCTTACCAGTCTCACAAATATGCCATTATTATTTCTCAGAGCGATTTTCTTGTCCAAGCTCAAAGATGCCGATGCATAAGTGGATAAGTGAAAATGTTCAGTCATTACACCGTCCCCCAGCATACTAAAAAAGTGGCCAATCGGGATGGAGTGAAACGCTCTGCAACCTGAAGGGGGGCAGGATGGGAAGTGGCTTATTTAAATTTAAAGAGACCACACCAAAGTAAGTTGCTCTCAGACGAACATCAGAATAGGGATTAAAAAAAGGGCCTTGTGGGGCAACAATAATGTGGAATTTGGACCAAAACATTGCTGTTTCACTTTATATATACCACAACTGAATGATTTTAATGTAAAAGTATTTTGCCCACTGCCAAAAAAAGTTGTTTTTCCAGAATTGTCCTGTAATCAGCTCCATCCATCTTCCCGCCATCTCTGACCTGCTTCATCGTCACTGTTGAAGGAAAGCCTTGTTACATGATCATTACATTTCATAGCGGGTATGGTGTTTTCTGACGTTATGTTTGTGCAAAAGATTAAATTTTTATGTCATCTGACTGAAGGATTTTCCTCTGTTCTTCTCCCTCTGAATCTTTATTTTTAATTTATTTTTTTGCAACCTGGAGGGCAAGGCTGATACCATGTTGCCCTTGATGAGCAGAGTATAATGCTGAAAAGGGAGCTGGTTTCTTTCCCAGTTAGCTATTTGGCATCATGAGTTTGGTGAAGGCATGGTTTGCCTACTGCTTACAGTCAGGAAGTGAAGGCTGCTTCCTAGATCACACTGTTTCAATTGTAGGAAATCTGGTCTTGGTGATTTTGGTCTGGTTTGGGACCAGACCAAAATCACCGCAGCCAGTGTATTTCCTCCTAAAGGTGACGGATTTGATTTCTCTAATTAAAACTGGGGACGGGACATCCAAAACGGGGTCTGTCCCCGGAAATCTGGTCACCCTGGCGGAGTGATATTACCCACTTGATAAGAATATGTAATGCATTTTAAAATCTGGTGCGCCTTATATGTGGACAAAGATACACATAGATACATAAATTCATGGCCCGACTTATAATCCCTTCTGCCTTATGGTCCGAAAATACAGTACATGAATAGTATCCTCATCAATCTAATAATCTACCAAAGAACAGCCTGAATCCTGTGTTTCCTATTGAAATATTTCCATCACTCATTCAAAGAACCAAGGGGACTCTATAAATGTCTAAGATAAATATCAATTCAACCCAAAGCAAAAAACCCTTTTTACATCATAGTTGTGTAATAAATACAGTTGTGAGCATCCTGTTATGGATAACTGTCCTTTCACATAAGGAATCACACTCATGAGCTTTTAAATCCCCCTGGTAAAGATTTCCCCTAAGGAGTTTCCGCATGATTGAGCTATGTGCCACAATCCTAATGAACTCTGCCTTGAAACAAACAGCTATTGTTCCAGTAACTTGATGGTATGAACGCTCTCAGTTATTGTCTGTTTTGTTTTGTATATTTCAGTGGTTTACTACTTTAGAGTAGGATAAAGTTACTCACATTGGAGACACTTTGACATTTATTGACAGACTTTCAATCGTCTTGCCCAAAAGGGAAGCACAGACATTTTAAAGGGACTAAAAAGAAAACAGTTAAATGAGATGAATACTCAGATCTGAGGTTTGTAAAATTCCAATGTTTTGTTCTATGGGCCACCCTGGTTCCTCCGTATTTTGACATATTAGGTTGGCTTGCACATATCATATATCAAATCTTTACACACTCTAAAGGGTCATGTATCTGGGGTGGATGGATGTTATCAGGCAAAAGGTCTCACAGGGTATCATGACAAAACAGACTTGATTCTAATCAACTTCTGCCCTCTCCTTTTATTGCTTCGCTTTTTTAAAGGAAGGTGGTTGCTTTGCTGAAGTGTCCTATTCACATCTGCTGTTTAGGTTGTTAACAGAAAAAAAACAGCACACATTAAAAAGTTAAGTTATGATTGGAGAAGTGAATGCAGAATTACAGCACCTTAAAAACATTTTTTACATTCATACTGAACTTGACAGCAGTGTTCTATAACTAGGATACATTTAGAATATATGTAATTGACATTAAGTCTGCTTATGTGATTTGATTCATTGGACTATATATATATATATATATATATATATATATATATATATATATATATATATATATATATATATATATATATATATATATATATATATATATACTGCTCTCTCTCTCACTACTCATACTCCTGAACAGGGTGGGTGGCTTTCCATTTCCCAGGCTCGGGTCCTCTACCAGAGGCCAGGGAGCATGAGGGTTCTTTTTAGGATGTTAGCTGTTCCTTAGATTTTGCTCTTCTGGACTGAGGTGTCTGATGTTTCTCCAGGTATCAGGAGCCACTTCTCCATACTGGGGGTTACTTCCCCAAGTGCTCCGATGACCACGGGCACTATTGTTGGCTTCACCTTCCAGGTTCTTTCTAGTTCTTCCCTGAGCCCTCTATCTCTCTCTCTCTCTCTCTCTCTCTCTCTCTCTCTCTCTCTCTCTCTCTCTCTCTCTCTCTATATATATATATATATATATATATATATATATATATATATATATATATATGTATGCATATATATATATATATATGTATACACCGCTCAGCACAATATAGCTAAACTGAATTGAAATTCATTTAATAGAAATTTGCATCAGTAGTTCTGCCAGTTCAATCTTAACCAAAAAAGAGTTAATTATCTTGACAAAACTACTAGAGCATTGCTATATCATGTTTGCATCAATAACAGCTCTTTTAGTATTTCAAATGCTGTAAAGTAAATCCAGGGCTAGAAGGGAGTTCAGGAAACCCTGATGATTAGAGCAATGATCTTATAAACAGAACGTGAATGCATGTGAGCCAACCAGTAAACAGACAGTTGAGCGGCCTTGTTCTGCAATAATATCAATGGCTGTACTCTTACTTTAGCATACAAGATTGTGCATCAGCATCTGTTGGACTCTTTCTCCTCCTACACAAACCATCACACACCCACACACAATCAAATAAAAATGTTTGAAAACCTTATCGTATGATCTGTCATACAGAATCACAGCCTATCGATGATCTGATTAAATTGAAATGCACCCTAATATTGTGAAAATGTTGTTCCTCAATTAAAACTGATATATTGAGATATGGCAACTGAAAATTCAAGTCAGGTTACTTTGCAACATGCCTGCATGGTATTATCTGAAAAGGTTGTGACAAGATAAATGGGATAAAAGTGGTGTGGGATGCACAAATACATGTATGACAACAGTTGCAAGCCTATAGACTCCACTGTTGTAATGTATATAGCTTCATTTACTTGAACTGCAGTTTGAAATGTAATTTCTTTCTGTTTTTGTTATGTGCTGTTGCAGTTTGCTGCAGAGTTTTTTTTTAAGTTCTTCAAACACTGTTAAATAGCCTTATGTGGAAGACATTTCATGGACCACTAGTGCCCTCTGTCAGCATTAGCCAGGGAATTACACATCTTAGCTGATACTCTGTCTTAATAAAAATATGTTTTTAAAGACCTTAGATTGCTCTGCTATTTCAAAACTTTACACTTTTTTTTCTGGTTTGTGTGAGTGCATTTCAAACACTACTAACCCTACTTAACTCTTGCACGTCTTGCAGGGGAATTTGTAGTTTCAGATGTGAGGATGTGACAATTTACCACAGAGTCATGCAATAACCAAACCTTGTGGGTGTTCGTGCAGTAGGCTTATTGAGGCAAAAGGGTCTTGGGGACATTTATTAGCAATTGCACATGTGTGTGAAACTGAAAAATGGTTGTGGGAAAGAGAAGCTAGCACCTTACTTTTAGATTTGATGATATCTTTCTCTGCTCCGTGATAAACATTTTCCAGTCTTGCTTCATTTTTTTCTGCCATGTACTCCGTTTTGTCGCATGTTAGATTACATTACCGTACATAATATTGTCTTAACTGCAGTGTTGAAGAAGTAGACTTGACAAACATAATATATATAAAAACTTTTTGTGTTCTTGGCTTGAAAAACATAAGATACTTTTTTTTCACAATGTACAAATATTTATTTGGGTTAGCTTTATAATTTATGCCTGTAAGTGTTTGATAAAAATGTTTTAACAGTGTTGAAATTTTAGTGTCGGGGCGGGGGGGGGGGGGGCTTTTTGACATAGATATATAAAAGAAAACTACCATAAATACACTTCTAATAATGTTATTCTGAAAATCTTAGCAAACACCACGAGAGACATGTTACAGCCAGAAAACCACATGTGTTAGTAATTACAATAAAAGGGGGGTGCATTTCAACTCCAGGTTACAATTTGTGTACATTGCTTGCTCACAGAAATGACTAAGACCAGATTGGTTTACTTTGAACTCATGCAATACTTTGAGAAAATGTGTAAAATGTAAAGGCTTCTTTCAGTATTGCTGTTGGTGGTGGTGGTGTGTGTGTGTGTGTGTGTGTGTGTGTGTGTGTGTGTGTGTGTGTAGGTGGGTATGAGAAATGGAGAAGGAGATGATGTCTTTGGGAAATTGAAGCACCTGTTTTCAGTGACGTAAAATGCCTCAAAGCATTGCTCTAGATGACATAATACAATTCTTTGGTAGTATCATAAGTCATATTTGATGTGTTTGGTGGTCTGTCTCTTTTATTACAGACTGTTTTACTATTACCACCAAACACTCAATCATTCAGTACATCAACACCAGGGGGAAGCATTCAGTCACTTGTATGTTTATGTGATTTAGGAAATCTAAACAAATCGTTAAGATACGTTTCATTGTGATAGTTAGGCATTCTGCATCAAAAACATGTTATATGTGAGTCGACATTGCAGAGTGATTTTTTTAACTCTCTTGTTCTCAGCTTCTTTGGTGTGTAGACAATGTCAACTGCATATTTGGCAGAAGACAAAATATTTATTTTCACCACAGGAGGGAGCTGCAGCAAAGTGAAGATCATAGGCAGCAGTATTAAGCTCTACATTGCATTACATACCATCAGAAAAATGTAAATGGTTACAGGAAAAAAGTTGTATACTACTTTTCCAAATAATTAAGACAATACAATAAATAACTGTATTGTTAAAATTGCAATGTATTAGATTATACTTAAGAAGAGTACAGATTCTGAACACAAAAACAAAAATTAAACTCAGTAACTGGTGTAACGCACGATCAGACATTTGTTGACCAATTGCTGATCACCAATTTTTTTTTTTAAAGCTCTGCTGCCTGATGCCTGTTATAACCAATTTTGGACATCTCTTTAGACACTGTAAACAACAACAAATCAATTTTATTTGAAGAAATAAAATTTTGACTTTCTAAAAGAAAATGTATTGTAAAAAAAATAGTTGTCTCTCTGTCACAGGAAATCCTTAACATCCGTTAAATCTTTGAGGGTATTGGTCAAACCAGATATTATGATAAACCATTTCATAAGAAAACGAGCATAGCTCATTATTATAAGCACACATACAATCAAATGTAAAATAAAATTAACAACAGACATACAAAAAGAAAACATCTTATCTATCTTTAGCTGTCAAAGTTACTTGGCAAATTGGATAAATAGTCAACGTGCCTCAGTAGAAACTACAGCTTCCTTTTGAAGGGTTCATAACAATTTTTATACTTCCTCTAACTTTGTCTTTTGAAGAACTCAATGAAACTAAAAACCAGAAAGTGCTACTCTTATGCGATTTGGACACAGACATTTTTTTGGTTCTGACTGGCTAATCATGGATCAGGGCTTATCAGGCATGAAGGCACCTGATTTCTTGGTGGATCTTTAATAAAGAGTTTAGTAAAAAAGCTCTCCAACAGACTTAAATTAATAAATGACCTTGCACTTAAAGACTGCAGTAAAGCAGCCAACTAAACAAACTAAGTGTAGACAAGAACAAATTGTTAAATGCTTTGTTCAGCTTTTTCAATGGTTTGTCTACAAGTTAGAAGAAAATAATATTCAATCCCATACACCAAACATAAGGCTCAATGTCCCTCAAAAACATGACCATGAAATGTTCTGTTTTTGATCCGTTTTGGCTACTTTCTTAGTAGGAAGTTAAGAATGTAACGAAACACTGTGGCTGGTATTACTTTCAAACCCTAACCCATACATTAAAAGGCTGGAAATGTGTGTCTCTGCAAAAGAATACTTATTAGAAAGTTAGCAGGTTGAAGAAAAGGTGGAATAAAATATTAAAAATGTTTTAGAAGATTTCAGTTCAACCTGCTTGTACATTTTCATAATTAAAATTTCTAGTCTTTCCTCCATCTCATAGGTTGTTGATGTTCAGAGGAGGACCATCCAGCAAAGATGAAGAGCAGTTATACAATTCTCCAAAAAAGACTGATGAAAAGTGGTGAGGTAAAAAGCTCCTGGAATAAAAGACATTGCTGATATTTAAATTTTACTTAGAACTGCATTGTATTTGTTGTTTTATTTCATCAAACACTCTTGAAAGTCTGAATAATCTAAATCTGCAAATGGTAATTTTCCTCAAAATACTGAATGAACTAAATGTGTGACCCTTACAAAGACAGTGTGGACTTCCTGAAACTGTTTTGCTTGTGACCTAAAAGGGATTTTCAAAGTCAGAGTTATGTCCTAACTAGAGCTTCTAAGACTGAACGTCCACACCTGGGAGTTACTAGAAAAAATATTTCAGATGGGAGATTAAATATTTAAAAAAACTAATGAAGATAGTCCAGTTCTAAAAAGCATAATGATCTGGATGACTAAGAATTTGCATCGATGTGCATCATGTCTGGTGACAAGTCATACATTCAAAAGATGACCAAGCTTGATGCAGGAACCACAGTAAGGCGGCAAAAACAATAAAAAAGGAACGGATACACACACACATACAGAATGCACTACATAGAAACCCAATGTAAAGCTGTAGTGATTTGTTTTTTTCTTAATTTGATATTCAACAAATCAATAATTTGCTGTAAAATGACTAAATAATGTTTTATAGAGATTCCCCTTTAATTACAATGAATCAACAAGAGCATTGTGATCTGAACTATTCCATTAGAATATCTGATCATTGTACACTAAGCCAAAACACAAAAGGAGAATGTAAAAATAAAGTCCACCCCACAACGGAATGTTCCTCACTTCGTCTTTATCGGCGTAGAAAAGACAGTCATGTGTTGATGCTGCTGTTCCTTTTTGATGAGGCACACCATCAACACAGAAGTAGGTATCAATTGTGTGCTTAAAGTAACTTCTAATTGTAAGGAGATTGTGTTGAAATCAAACTTTCTTGTGCTCCCAAACAGATTTTAGTTCATGTTAAACTCATGTGAAATTTAGAGAGAAACTCTTTAATTTTCTCCTGTTCAGTAAATTTTGCTCACGCTTCTGAAGGACACTAACATTCAGATGCAGCTGAAAGTCATAACCGTAATGCCTTACTGCTCAAAGAAATTAAATCTACCGCATTCTGTAAAAGATGATGGCATAAGGTCTCTGTCAATAATTTTACTTTACATGCAAAGTAATAACTGTATCCTTGTAAATTTGTATTTGAGCCTTTTCAGTACGTATCTAATTGTTACATATATAATATTTTGTCCTATAACACTAATTAAAACATGCCCAGTGCAGTGTATTAATAAAAAATGAGACAATGCGTATTCATTAAATGTCAAGTTGTGGTATGATATATTTATTATTATTATTATTATTATTATTTTTCATGGTTTTGGGGTGTTGTGTTTATTTTTTGTACTATCCTGGACTGTTTATTGTTTCAGTCCTCTCAGCCATCAGCCACCAGTTATTGTTATATGAGCTCAGTTAACTCCCAGCCACAAGTCACCATCCATCAGTTTGGTTCTCTTACCAGCCACCACTGTGCACTAGATCAGATGCACCTGCGGTAACTAATTAGGGCCAACTCTGATCACATGTGTCTCCCATTACTTATACCTGACTCACACAGTCACTTGCTGCCTGAACATCCCGTCTTGCCTCAAGTGCACTGCTGCCTTGTCACTCCCAGTTTCTGTGTGCTCAGTCTGTTGAGCTCTGAATCTCTGCTCATGTTCAGCCCTGAGTGACGTAAGTTTTCAGTGTCTGTGTGCTGCTCAGTACTGCCCTGTTTTCTTTGCCCATTAAGGTGGGTCGTCGGCCTGCCCCTTCTGTTCTGGTACTCCTGCCCCGGTTCTGCTCTCAACTCTACCTGCATCTTCTGGTCCTCTGCTCATCCCTCACTGCCTGCCTGCCTCATATGCCACTATTCACATTCTGCAATAAACATTTTAAAGATGAAGCTCCGGCTGAACATCGGGTTCTCTAGCAGTACTCATTACAGTCATCATTTGCTACCTGCATTTCTGTGAGATGCAATATGAATCTCATATAAATACAAATACCAATACAAAATACCATACAAAGTTAATATTTTACCACTTGCTCTCTTTTTGATAAGTTGTTGGACTTAACTAAACATTTTTTGTTCAATTCCCATTCAGTTATTCTCACACCGTCATTCCTCTGGAATTGTTATAATTCCTACAGAGAATAGAAAAAGTATGGATACACCTTTAACTTGTTCACACTTTGTGATATTACAAGGACAAATTATATTTTGTTCCTACCTTGGGATTTTATCTGATATTCTAACCCAACATCATGTATGATTTTTGTTTTACAGATACACATATTAAGTGTGTCTATAATATTAGATGTATCCAAGTAAAATTTACTGCAACCTTTCAGAAGCTACCTAGTTCATAAAGTCTACTTGTATGTTAATCAACGTCATTAAAACACAACAGTATTATAAAGACAACACCAGACATGTCGGGCATAAAGTTTTTAAGAATTTAAAATCAGGGTTACTTTCTAAATCCATCACTTGAAAAAGAAAAAGAAAAGTATAGATCAACATCAAAACCTTCAAAGGCATTGCCAGTTCCCTTAATTAACAGACCGTAGAAGGAGAGCATTACTCAAAGAAGCAGCCAAATAGTCTATGTAAACTATGGAGGAGCTGCAACTTTCCATTGTACAGATAAGTACACCAGTTTATAGGACACTTTTATAAACTCCACAAATCTGAAAATTGTAGGAGATTGACAATAAGAAAACAATTGCTGAAAGAAAGCCAGAAGGAGTAGTGCTTAAAGTTGGCCACAAGTCAGATAGGGGACAAAACAAACACACAAATTTGATCTGGTCAAATGAGACACAGGCCTACATGCAAAATGCTGTTTGTGGCAGAAAACTGACACTGCACATTACACTGAACACACCATTATGAAAGATGTAGATGGTGTGTTCAGGGTGATATGAAGTGTTAGCTTTCTGTGGTTAAATGTTTTGGATTTAAAGCATATTCATGTGTTACAAAGGTCAAAGTCCAGCCCTGAATCCAATTCAGAATATGTGCAAAGACTTGAACGTTCCTGTTCACATTTGCTCTCTATACAGTTGGACTGGGTTTGAGTTATTTTGCTGAGACAGATGGGCAATACTTCACTCTTTAGATGAGGAAACTCACTAGAGCCATACCTTAGTGCTTGAAGTTGTAAACAATGTGAAAGGTGGATCTACAAACTGAAAAGTCACATGGGCTGAATACATATTCAGATTACAACTTTTGAAAGTGATGTATTATTTTCCTTCCTTTTCAAATTTGTGCTCTACTTTCCTTTGATTAATCAAATAAAATCCCAAGGAAATACTTACAACATACAATAAATGAAAAGTCTATAAATATATTAGTATGATACCGTGTATGTTTTTTTTTCTGGCTATTATTGCTATTCTTTTTAACAGTGTGACCATATTTTGATTTGCAAAAAAGCGAATACTTGACCCAGCCTTGTAACATTTAAATGATTCTCTGTTTACTTCAAGAAGGCTTAAAATTTTAACATATTTAAAGTATGCCTTCTTTGTGGGGTTAGAAAGAATGGTTAAATAACGAACTTCAGGTTATCTTTCATACGGCATCAAGAACAGAAATAACTTTAAAATATCTGGAATTTGATAATCACAAATAATGACTCTTCTGGATTAGGGTAGGACGATATAGAAAAAAAGCATATAGATACAATAGAAATCATATTGGATCGATATCAATAATTATCAACAAATTCAAAACATCTATTTTAAGTGCAGCCCCGGCCATTTTATGCTGTTGCTTAGTGACCTACATTTAGATATAGTACTCACAAACACTGAATTCCAACTCAACCCTTTATTCAACGAACGTTTTACCAAAACTGCAAGTTTTTAAAAAAGAAAAACGAACTCTCTGAACTCTTTGAAGGGGGCGGAGCTTGGTGATGGATTGTTTCCTGGGTCTGTGTTTGTGATTGGCTGGGAGGATGTAATGACTGTAATATTAAACTATATGGCTGAAATGCGTAAGGAAGGAAAACTTTTAGTCTGCTGAACTTTTTATTGACCCTTTTTTCTATCTATATATGTCTATAGATCAATATATATCGTTATTGAATTATCCTACAGCCCTATTCTGGATTAGAAAATTCACCGGTAACAATAAAAGCTCATTTTTTAGTCATACTGTACAAATACATAAACAAAGATCTAAAATAATATTATGAGAAAATAAGTATTCTGTTTTTTTATGTAATAATAAAAATAAAAGGTAGTGGTCTCACGAAGACAATTAACAAAAAAATCTGACAGCTTATCAGTAGTTTTGCACTTGACCAGAGTCACTACTGGTAGCGTAAACCAATACTTGGACCCTACATAGGTCTCACAGGCAGTCCGTCTTTATCAGGATGGCACAATATGTGCCATTACCAGAAGGTTTTCTGTGTCTCCCTGTATAGTCTCAAGAGCCTGGAGGAGATTCTAGGAGACAGCCAGTTACTCTAGGAGAGCTGGACAGGGTCGAAGAATGTACTTAATCCATCAGCAGGACCGGTATCTGCTCCATTGTGCAAGGAGGAGCAGGATGAGTACTGCCAGATCCCTACAAAGTGACTTTCAGCTGGCTACTGGCGTGAATGTCCCAAACCAAACCATTAGAAACAGACTTTTTGAGGGTGGCCTGAGGGCCCAACGTCGTTTAGTAGGCCCTGTGTTCACTGTCTGACACCGTGAAGCCTGAGTAGCATTTGCCAGAGAACACTGGAACACTGGAAAAGGCGGGTTTGTCAATGGCACGCTATTCTCTTCCCAGATGACTGCAAATTTACTCTAAGCTTATGTGACAGACGGGAAATCTCCTTGAAGAGCTGCGGTGAATGTTATGCTGCCTGCAAGAACGTTCAGAAGATATGTTTGATGGAGGCATCTCTATGGAGGAACTCGGACTTGTAGAGGATAAATGATGGCTCCCCGATTGTCATTAGATATCAGAAGGAAATCCTCATGATACTGATACTGCTGACTGGCCTCCGTGCTCCCCTGACCTAAATCCAACAGAATATCTCTGGGTCAATCTTTTTAGTTCTATACAACACCTCAAGGTTGCACCTTAGACCATCCACAAGCTCAGTGACAGGATCTGGGAAGAGATACTCCAGGACACCATTTGTCAACTCAAAAGGAGAATCCCCCAATGTCATCAGACTTGCATACCATCCTCAACCTGACTCTCGCCAGATGGATGGGCCTTATCAAACCACTTATCTGTCATCTTGACTGACGTGTTACTTCAACTACTCACATAAAAAACAACCCTGATGTTGGGGAAGATCAAGCTCTTGCCAAACCTGGTTGGGAGAAGGGAGAAAGCATTGTTTCCACTAACAAAATCCTTCAAACCCGTTCTCTGGTGTTCTTTTAAATAATTAATATTCAGTAGATTGGACAACACTGATGAAATAGCAGCATCAGTGGTACCACTTGTTTCCTCGCTGCAAGCCGCCATTCTTGTCTGAATCCAAACAGTCGCTTCTCTGATACGTCACTTCTACGAAAATCCCACCCAGTGATCCTAATTGGCCCGTCCATTTTATTTGGTATTGAAATCCCTCCCAATGGCAGCAATTCTAGTCCGACGACCCTAAAGCGCTTTACACTACTGTCAGTAGTTCACACATTCACACCCTGACGGTGGTGAGCTATGTTAGTAGCCACACATGCCCTGGGGCAGGCTAACAGAAGTGAGGCTGCCATACATTGGCGCCACCGGACCCTCTGACCACCGCCAGCAGGCAATTCGGGTGAAGTGTCTTGCCCAAGGACACAACGACTGAGAACGTCAGACTGGGGGATCTAATCAGCAACCCTCCATTTGCAGGACAAACTCCTTAACTCCTGTGCATATATCTACTATGGAAGCCTTGGAGTATAATAAGTGTGACAATGTAAACATGTCCTCCATATATTAGCTACTGCTGATAGCTTATAGATACGGTCATTGTGTGAAATTGTTTTTGGCACTGTTGTCAAGTCCGCTTGTTATATTTCTAAAGACGCTTGTATATTCCGTGAGTCACAGTTTATTTGGGCTTGTTTCTGAATGGATAGTCGCTTATTTGTGATCTAAAATAAGCAACTATGAACACCAGTAAAGACCTGTCCAGGGTGTACCCCGCCTCTCGCCCATTGACAGCTGGAGATAGGCACCAGCACCCCTTGCGACCCCAACAGGGATAAGCGTGTAGGAAAATGGATGGATGGATGAACACCAGTAAAGAGACTTACTGCTGTAATACAGACAGTGAATGGGCTGGCTGATATCCCTCCACGTACTATACATACATACCCATCGCCTCTCTCAGGACAGAGAAGTGAAGGGTACATTCCTTTCGTATGTATGTAAAGGAAGTGCAGTTAGATTAATCAGTGAGATTAACAGTGAGAGGACAAGCTATTAGATGTATGTTGAATTTGTTTTTCTGAAATTATTTTTTTTTTATAAAAAAATGCATTTGGAGAGACCTTTGTGTGGTCATTTATATAAAGCTAGAGCTGACATGAACATATCGTTCAAAATTGTTGATTGTCCACAATCGGTAAAAGTCATTGGCTGATAAATACATGACTTCACAGGAGAATATAAGCATACAAGGCAACACTTGGCCTTTTATTTCCCTTCTGACTACAGTACATGAGATAAAAAATAATAATTATGATTTGAGTCTCAAACTATGAGTCCAAGTCAACTCTGAAACCTTTGTTTCTGTGACTTCAGTGAAACACAATTGCAAGTTTAAAACTAAAGTCATCACCACAGGTAAGTGAATTTGAAAAACAAGATGGAAATAAACTCATTTACATAGCACTATTTAAAGTTTTTAACTTATTTTATTACATTTAGAAATATTGATTAAAATCTACCCAAAAAAATTACTGAAATTGTTCCAGCAAATTTATTCTTATGCAGCAGTTATTCAATGAAATTTCAGACTGCTCCCATTTTATACATTATTGCATTTCCTATTCTGAATCAAAGATATTATTGTATGCAATTAATAAAAACTACATTAAGACATAATGTAGTTTGTAGTTTACTTGAAAATGGATAAAACATCTGATATAAGGGATCAGATTTGATTAACGTAGACTGCATATTTAAAGTAAATGTTAGGTCACAAATTGGTATTATAAAATATGAGATGAGCTTGACGAGGGTGCTCTATATTTTGCCCCTTCATCTTTCTGTATATTTGATGTTCATGTCCAAATGTTTCACGAACAATAAAGAAACGTGTTGCCACGGGACTATTTGTCCATAACCTGCTGTTTCTACTGAGATAACCTATGATTTCAAATGATTTCTTCAGTCATCTAATTGTGTACTTCATGAAAATTGGTTTATGTAATTGCCATTTATTGTTTTATGTTATTTTGGTTTGAAATGAAATATGGAGGCTGGAGTATAATACTTCCATTGTATTCTCTCTGTATAGGTCACTTGTCCATTTCAGTTTTTCACTTTTTTTGTTTTTAAGTCTTCAGCTGGTCTTGCTCCTCCTTTCCTCTCTGAGCTACTATAACTGCACTCCCCTTCTGATTCACTTGGATCAGCTGATCAGCTGGAGGTGCCAATTTCTGTCAATTTTTAACTCTGATATTAAAACCCACCCACTACTTGTCTCTGGCTTTCTTATTTTTTAAAGTTATTAATTGTATTTCTTTATCTTATTTCTGTCTATGTTGTATTTCTTGTTGCTACTTTTACTTGGATTTTATTTTGGTCATTTTTTTCAAAATTCTTTACACAGTTGGCTTGGCTCAATAAGGAATCATAGTCTCTTTTATTTCATAACTCAACTGTCCCAAATGGGGATCCTGTAACCAAAATCAACATGACTGTGTTTATTGTAAAATCTTTATGAAATAATGAATTTATATATTGGGAAGGACATTATATTTTGTGTTTTTCATTGTTTTATTAATATTTGTACATTATAAGTACAGAAATAGCAAGATAACAGTACTCACAGTATGGTGAGCAAAGACTTAACCCCTTAAGCCCAGGAGCCCCCTTTCAAGGGGCCTAGAGCGCTTTTGCAACAATAACACGCTTGTAGCTGACTAACTGAGACAGAGACACACTTATCATATGTCCAGATCTTCATCTGAGACTCCTCTACAAAAGTCTCTACCAATTATATAACAGCATCCCACATTTTCAATTTTAAGAATAAATTCCAAATTTCAAAAACTGTGCCGAAATGGTACAGAATAGTATGGTATTCGCCTGGATCTTCTTTTTCAATCTAAACATGTATAACTTCACAATTTCTGGTTGTGTAGACACCAAACTTGCTACAGATGTAACCAAGATGTTGTAGTTACAATTTATTGCGTTTATTTCATTCTTTACAGCAATATTAAGAAGTTTTGTGTATAAACATATGCTTTTTTATTTTTTGGGAATTTAAATCTCTCATGTTTATACACAAAACTTCTTATAACAGCATCCCACATTTTCAATTTCAAGAATAAATTCCAAATTTCAAAAACTGTGCCGAAATGGTACAGAATAGTATGGTATTCGCCTGGATCTTCTTTTTTCTGGTTGTGTAGACACCAAACTTGCTACAGATGTAACCAAGAGGTTGTAGTTACAATTTATTGTGTTTATTTCCATCCACATCATCCTCCAGGGCCTTTATGTTAGTTGATAACAAGATTAGCAGTTTAGGCATTGTACAAGTTGAGAAATGCCTTATAAAGTATGAGTATGCATTTTTTGGAAACTAGATCCTCAGGCTTAAGAAAAAAAATAACAATAAAATTACTCCATCAGGAGAACAGTGTGTGGAACACAGGCAGAACACTGGTATATAAAGGGTAGGCAAACAGAAGAAAAAATAGAACTTATGCTATGCTCCTTCAAGCTTAAATGATGGTATAGCTATGAGATAAGTTCACATCAGGTACAACATTTAATTGGGAACAGAATCAGTAAAATCTCTATCCATGCGCTACTGCCACGACACATTTAAATTTTCTTTCTGTGAACAATAAGATGATTATATTTTCTCAATCATCTTCAATCCAGTTATTATGAACATGTGAGCTTGTGCAGTGCGGTGTTTGATATAAATGGGATAAATGTTTTCTATAAGATTGTTTTTACAATTATATATTTATAGTGAATTAATATTTAATTTGAAGCTAAACAAGTGATACATTTTTACGAGTAAGATTTTACTCAATAAGACTGAGGGGGCAAGGCTGTACTACAGGGGCTACGTTCCCCCCCCCCCCCCCCCTGTAGATCTGTCCCTGCAGCCACTTCAGTCAACTTTCACCATTGCTCTATGCTTTCCCCATTTTTGGAAAATTACTTATTGTGTATACAGTGGTATTCCCAAATTTTGTCACCCTTTCCAGGTGAATAGATGTCATTGTCGTCTTTTTTTAAATTTAAAGGCATGATGTGTTGTTTTCTAAAGGACTCTATGATTGCAGGTTTTATTTAAGGGACAGGTCTGGCAGAAATCTAGCATGAATGTGATAAGTTCATAGAGTGTAGGGGGTGGGGGTTGTCTTTATTGTTAAAGTATGATGGAAAGAAGAGGAGACACTCTGTACAAGTGCAAATACTTTCTCATGGCACTTGTCTGGTACCTGTAACATACTCATTGTTTTTGTTTGTTTGTTTTTACAAAAAAGTTGGTCTACACCAGGGGTCACCAACATGGTGCCCGTGGGCACCAGGTAGCCCCCAATAAGTGGTGCCCACAAGCCTGTTAAAAAAAATAGCACAACCCTTCTGTGAGCTGCATTTAAAATGCTATTTTATTCAGTTGCTCTCCCTTTTTAAATCATATTTGTATTAACATAGATTTAAAAATGACGGAAACAATACAAAACGTAGTTATATTACGTAAAGTTAAGGTGAGCTTGAACTCTTGTAGTTCAAAGGTCAGCACAGGCAGCCCTCCATATGACACAGTACCAACAAAGTAGCTCTCAGTTTCAAAAAGGCTGGTGATCCCTGGTCTACACCTTGAGGAATAAAACAAAATGTATGACATATTGGGGTAATTCTTAATTCTGATGACACATACTGGAAGATGCCATTAAGAAAGACATCCCGGTATTTGTCGTCATACTACAAAGGAAATTGATAAATATATCATTATCTCCCCCTTAAATTATCCCAAGTTTAAAGTGTAGACGATTTTCGACACAGTATGTTATTTCTTTAATTATCTTTATTTTATTTTCCATTGTTGCTTACAATAACAGTTTGACATAAATTTACCAGCTCTTGGGGCAAAATCGGATCTTAAACGGGTTATTTTATGCAATGCATGAATAAATAAATAAATAAAAAGGTTCTCAGAGACGATCCCACTTGAAACCTGATCGATAGGCGAGTGGAGCGGAGAGGTAGGCTGTCCACGCTGGGTGATCCGTTTGTGTCAAACATCCCAGAATAGCGAGGCGCGCGGCCACCGAGCGAAGAGATGGAGGAGGAAGTGGTGGATTTAAAAACTGTTGCTGCTTCTGCTGTTGCCGCTGCGGAACCAGCTACCTCTCGGTCCGGGCTGCATGGCGAGTATCGGACAAGAATAAATTCTAATCTAGATAGTCAATGTGGATCAGAGTGCAAGTCCACGGGGATATTAAAAAAATCTCCTCCTGGTTTAAGGTAAACAAACGATAATGATACCAAAAAAACAACAACACACAACTGAAGCCAGAGACAATATGTGCGTGCCTCGGTTTCCTGCTTTAAACGGAGTCTCTGCTCGACTGTCCATTCAGTGTCTATCTTGCGACTGTGTTATTGGCCGCAGACGCTCGAGAGCTGCTGGCGGCGCATGTCTGCAGCAAAAAAGGCAGACAAGGAGCGTTTGTGTGATGAATAGAAAAACCAGACTGGCTGTGCTGTAAGAAAGCGGCGATCGGATAACCTGTTGAACTGCCGCTGTCAGTCAGCTCCCAAGTCATGCAGGAATCACAGGAAGAGAGACAGAGAGAGAAAATAAAAAAACAACAACATTTAGCCGGGGAAACACGCGTTATCTCAATGGCAACAAAAGTGGCCTTATACGCTGTCTGGTAGCTGATGAGCGTGTCTGCAGGTAAATAAGCTCCGTCCTTTAATGTTCCATATTTAAACATCGTTCAAATAATTGTATGCTTAATTCGTTTCTTGCCGGTGCGATTATTGATTTTGAATCAATAATCGCATTCAGACCTAACTCGGAAATGTTGCCAAAAGTGTTATAGGCCTATGTAGTCTACAATGAAAAATGGAAAGTTGTTCATGTTTATTCTAGTGTGGTGGGGAAGTCATTTGCTTTTTTTTAGTCGCTTTAATGTTTCCAACAGTGGTGCTTATGAGTTATGTTGCCGTTAGGCTACAACGCATTATATCCCCACTCTCTTTAGCAGCAATTAAAATGCGTGCGACTCTACCGGTTCGACCTTGAGTCACATCTCCACAGCAGCTTTTCAGCATTGCCTGCCCACGGATTTCCAGCGTCTCGATTGTTGAAAATAGCTTGGCTGCTCCCTGTCGCTATGGCTAATTCCTTAGGAACCGGTGGATCCAGTTTGATCCATCCCTCTCTCTTTCGCTCCCTTTACCAACTTGTTGAGTCTTCCCTTCTCTTTGTTCCTGCTGCAGACGTTCACCATGTAACCGCTCGGTCATAATAAGCCGCGTCAGATGTTTTTTTTTTCAAACACTCTGCTGAAGTTGGAGCCGAGTTGAAAGTAGCCTACATATCGATAGGACGACGTCGGTGTCGTTTTTTAAAGTGGAAAACTCGACAGGGAGGAGGGGGCAAGCGCTTTAGAGGCTCTCACACAGCGACAGTAACCTGTAGACTGCAGATGCGCACCTCCTCAACTTTTGTGCTGCCTTTCTGAACTTGAGCGTTAGAAGTATTTTTTTATTTTTATTTTTTGTCTTTTTTTCTTCTTCTTCTTCGTCTTCATCTGATTGTTACATGTTGATCTGGAGAAAAAGTTTCCGTATCATCCTGAAACCTCACTGGATAAATTAGGTAAAGTTGGATTTTAACATTTATTCTTATTTTTATTCCTGTGGAGGGAGGTGGAGACAAGTTACCACCACCCCTCCCTCCATCTTTCACTGAATTACTAACACATTTTTTTACACAGTGGGGCCACTTATTTGAATGTAACCCTGGGAACCCAACTCTTTATTATGTATTGCTTTCTTCAGCATTAAACTTTCAGTTTTCCCGTCAAATAAGCGTTTCATGTACGAATACAGCGAATATGAAACTATTTATTTGGCAAATTTGTGCTTTCACTATACAGCTTCGCTCTTCATGTGAAACTTGCTCAAAGTATAGGAAAATGACAAATGGCTGTAACTGTGTCAAACACGAGACTCCCATCACAAAAGTGAGATAATGTGTAAGATGTGAATCATTAACTGCTGACTTAGATGTCGTCATGTTGTTCTTCTATTTAATAAAGGGTTAAGTTTTTTACACCCTTCAAAGATGCCAGTAATACAGTGATGCGATACAAATTGGCTATGGAGGCCAAAAAACTATTCTTTTGATACTTGTATGCGAAAATTCTGATCAAGGCATTCATCTATGTTTTCTCTTTTGTGAAAGCTGACAAAGTCGTTACGTAGCACCAACTTTTTATTTTAGTCTATTACTAAAAACCAGTCGCTGTCTATATCTATAACTATTTTGACAGATTTACAGACTATTTAGTTTTAATATTACATTTCAAAACTAGATAAATAATTACGTATACTTCCAACAAGTTGAATTCATCATGTCTTTTAATATTATAAATGTAAACCAATAACAATATTTGTTACTACTAGATACCAGCTGGGCACAACATGTCAGAATTAAAGTCAAAAGAGTTTATGACTTCCTTTAACCCAACGTTATTTAAGAATTATATACCCCCCCCCAAAAAAACAGATTGTTTTTTTCCCTTCCTGTTTTGTAGCCAGTTACCCATATTTGAATAGTCGACTGTATCTTCATCTGTATTTTAATCCCAGAAGTCAATCAGATGTTTACCAGTGACACTTTGTATGTACATTCATGGAAATTTACAGGAACCACTGTACAGTCAAAGCAATAATATAACTGCTATTTAGATTAAAAAAAAAAAATTCAGATTTAATGTACTTCAGATAATAGTTTGCATAGTGTTGATGTGCATGACTGCCTCTCTACCACAACAAATGAAGAAGCTTAATATTGTGCCCTTTAAATCACAAGAAATGATGTATCTGCTGCTAAATCAGCTGCATAGTTTTATAAGGCAGGCAGGCAAGTTTATTTGTAAAGCACATTTCAGTAACAAGACAATTCAAAGTGCTGTACATGAACAGAACATAAGAAAAGTTGAATGGTAGCAGCAAGTTAAGCTATGAGACACGTTCAACTACAAACCTCAACATTAACATTCAAAGGCAACTCTAAACAAATGTGTTTTTAATCTTGATTTAACGGAACTCAGGGTTTCAGCACTTTTACAGTCTTCTGGGAGTTTATTCCAGATAAGTGGAGCATAAGAACTATATGCTGCTTCTCCATGTTTGGTTCTGGTTGTGGGAATGCAGAGTAGATTTGAGCCAGAAGACCTGAGTTGTCTGGAGGGTTAATACACTGATAACAAGTCTGCGATGTATTTAGGTGCTAAGCCATTCAGGGATCTATGGACTAACAGGATCAATTTAGAGTCTATTCTCTCAGATACAGGGAGCCAGTGTAAGGACTTTAGAACTGGGTTGATGTGCTCTACTTTCTTAGTCTTAGTGAGGACACGGATCCACTGCAGGTGTCTGATCGACTTTTTTGGCAGACCTGTGATTGATTACGGCACCGTTGCAGTAATCAATTTGACTAAAGATAAATGCATGGGTTAGTGTTTCGAGATCCTGCTGAAACATTAGTCCTTAAATCCTGGAAATGTTCTTTAGGTGACAGAAGGCCGACTTTGTAATTGTGTTTAAATGCCTGTGAAGGTTTAGGTCTTAGTCCATCACTACTCCCTGGACTGAAATAGAATGTATGTTGTTGGATTGTGTTGGATTGCTTTCATTATATTTTTCTGAAAATGAACTGATGTGTCTTAAGATTACTTTTGTTGTGAAGGGGGACTATAAAGACAAATATAATCTAATTGAAATTTTTTTTTTAAAGAAATTAATCTACGTATGAATGAATGATGTACGTAATATTTGTATCACGAGCAGAAAAGAAATTCCTTCTTGAAAAACAAATTTGGGAATAGGACAAACACATTTGTGCAAAAAACAGTCTGGTAAAATCGAATATTCCACTACTGTTTATTTTATATCTTACAGTGCCCCCGAAGAAATGGAAATGGAAACTTCCAAAGACTATTCTGCAAGTAAGTCTGTAAACCATTTGCACAAATATTGCTAAACATGCAAAGATTGTGTTTGATTTGATCCAAATTAGTCTTGTCGGTGATGCAGGGTGGTCTAAACCATTGCTGATTTGCAAATAAGAGCAAAAAATATTTGCAATCACAACACGACAAACATTTTGAGGGATTTTCCCCTAAGTGCAGGCTTTTTCCTGTTCAGCCCTAAAGGTAGAGAAAATGATGCATTAGCACATCCTGTTGAATGCAGCAAATGCTGGATATGCGCTTTGTGGTACTCCATTGCCCTATGTTGGTTTCCTTTGGGTAGATCTCTGAATTTGTCTTCCCCCCCTTCATCACCCCATCCCCTTTGTATTTTGCTTTGGAGTCTGTTTTCTTTTAAAAGCAGTTTGCATTCTGTTGATGAAATCAGTAGGAATATTTGGGTCTCCGTTGGGGTTTTGTGCTTGTAGGCACACTTGGCAGGCAGGGCAGTGGAGGTGGAAGGAGAAATGGAGCCTCTTCCTGTCTTCATCAACCTGTGGGTTGGCTTCAAAACATGGAACACGTAACAGTTCCCATGATGCTGTATCATACTATAACTTTATAAGGAGCCCAGTATTTTAGATTCTCATTATGCTTATAAAATGAAATATATCATACGTGGTATTTTATGCTACATCTCTACTGTTTTGCTACACACCTATACCCGTATTCATGCAGAGTTTTATATAGATTTACATTAAATCCAGAGAGTTACACGTGTAAACTTTCCTGGTTGTTGTCTCCGATATGAAACAAGTGTCTAACTGTAGCTAAGTCTCTCTTTTATATTAACCATGTAAAAAGGGAACAAAATAGAGAACCCCAAAAAGATAAATATATGAACAATTTTTTACAATTTTTAATTTTAGATTTAGGTGTATTGGGAGTTCATGCAAAATCAAAGTGTTTGTTTGGATATTGTTTTAACTGAATTCTTTTCAGATGTTACACAGTTTGACCATTGAAACTGATCCCAAATATTAGATCTGTATACAGCCATGAGTTGTATGATATATTTCACCAAAGTTTTCTCTCTGGTTAATAGAAAGAAAACCAAGCTAGCTATCAATATCCAAAGTTGGGTTCTAAGTTCTGATTTCAGATTTTCATTAGGATATTATCTGAACTGAATTATCTTCAATGGTACATTTATTGCACGTCTGTCTTAATGACTTGTTTTTGGACTTAAGTTAGCACTGTGTTTTACCAGTAAACCATAGTGATGGGCGGTATACACATAGAATTTTATCACAAAAGTTTGTGGTATTTTCTTTTAATAATAATACAAGTGATGATAACGATTATTTAGTAAATCCATTCTCTTTTTGGCGTTACATCTGAGATGCCATGCAGTCTACAGTCATTTATTTATGATGACATGGAACCAATAGTAGAAAAAGTATTTTTTTTTGCAACATTTTTGTGTTTTTTCTTCTCTTCCTGGGAACAAATGGTAAATGGTAAATGGACTGAACTTATATAGCGCTTTTGCAGTCATGCTGACCCTCCAAAGCGCTGTACACTATAGCCACATTCACCCAATCGCTCTCACTAACGCGAACACGTTCATACACCGAGACGCAGCTCGGTAGGCAACTTGGGGTTAAGTGCCTTGCCCAGGGGCACATCGACATGTGGCAAGGGGAAGCTGGAATCGAACCCACAACCTTCCGATTGCCAGACGACTACTCAACCCATCACAGTCACCCTTATTAACAATGCAATAATTTGAATCTCAGCCAATAGTAAAACAAAAACAATTTAGGGGTTAAAATAAACAGTTAATTTCTAGGCTCTCATTTAATGACATTAATTCAAAAAAGATGCTAAAGAGCTGAATTTCTGAAAACAAACACACGTTTCGGATCTGATTGACAACATCATTATCACTCTAAGTTTGTATCTAGCTTGTGAATTAAGTTAGAGGTATTAATAATAATGATGATCCAATCCAGTAGAGTTCTAGACTGCAATATAAACTAGAGATTGAACCCGAAACCTGAATTAATGAGTTTTTCTTTTTACAAGGAAAGATAACTAATCCGCTGTAAATGTACAAAAATGTCCTGCAGCCACAAATAAAGTTAACAACAGTAACACTTGTAATAACTGCACATATAACATATCATAGGTAAATTTTGTTAATGAAGGTTAAACTTTTTTTTTTGTTTTTTTTTTTGGGGGTGGGGGGGTTGTTCCTTGGTGCCTTTCTAATTTGCTGCCTGAACAAGACACTGTGTGACATGCAATTAATTCAAGTAAATCTACTGGGGATATTCAGTTTTCCCATTGTGTAGAAAAATATTTCCCTGATACTGCAAAGCAGCTAGACCCTCATACTATTTGCTTTCAATGGCAGGACAAGAGACACACACGAAAAAGAAACAACTTTGGCTAATTGTTTTAATCACAGTTTCATGGGTTCATGGGGGCAACACCAATGTCCTAATTACCTGTTTAAACTCTTAAAGTTTTACTGAAATGTAGGGAAGAAATTAATTTGTACAACAGTAAAACATATACAGTATGGAACAATTTATTTACTGGAACAATTCGGTAAAATGTCCAGTAACATGTTACATTTACAACTGATTGGTCGATGCATCCTGATACTTAGTGAAATGTAATGTATGGGGTTCAAGAATCGAATCAAACTGATGCAAGGTCACCAGAGTGGAAATTTGTATGTTTATTTGATCTTTATGTAAGTGATGGTAACAGTATCTGTGACTCAGGGTAGTGGTATGAGACATGCGACCAGACAGTGAATATTTAGCTATGGGACTCACCATTTTTGGTTTCAATTTCTGATGGCATTATAGGCCGGATGGAAGAAGTACATGCAGATAAAAAGAAGAAGCATAAAGATTTCTATATGCTTGAACGGACTTTGGCTGGCTTAATAGATTTTTCTTTGTGAAAACTTTATATTGCTGTTAAAAGCTGTGCTTTTAACAGCAATTCAATTCAACTCAATTGAAAACAAGACACCTTTAATGTGTAACCATTTTCTTTTAAATTGATCTTCCAAAGCTCTACTTTTGTCATGTCTTAATCATTCTGCCGTCCTTGTACTCGGCCCCTGTTGTCATGCTCTCCCTGAAACTCGTAACCTTTCCTTAAATTTCTACTCCTGCACTACACTTTCACACACTCACAATTACAATTTATCACATGGAGAATCATTCTCCTACCTCGATTATCTCATGGTCTCATGTGTTTATTTTGTTCCTTTTTTTAATTCCTGTTAGTGATGGGAATTACTCATTCTCTAATTTGTGTTTTGGAAAAATTTGTATACTTTAATCTTTTGGAACCTAATAATAGCATGATTTACTTGACTACATACACATATAAAAAAAGAGTGGCTCCAGTGAACACTAATTATGCTTTTGACAAGTAGCAAATGCGGCTCAGGAGGCCGGTTACCAAAATGGGTTGACGTAATTACAGAAATAAAGAAGAGCCTGAATTTTCTACAGTGGTTTTCATACAGTGAAGTGGCCGAGCCCCTCCACAACTGGGGCTCCCAAAGTTCGGGTTGGGCGTCAACTTAGGGAATCAAGCGTGAGGTTTTGAGATCCTCTTCAGAAATTAAATAAAATAATAAAATAGAAAGTGCTAAAGCATACCTATGCTATAAATGTGCAAAGATATAAAATAATAGAGCTTACCAATAGATACAACCAATAAATTGTCTGTTAATGCTGTTGCATGGCACCATTATTATTTAAATGACTTAGTCGAAATGTGTTCATTCTAAACCAGTGGTAGGGTTCACAATGTGTTTTTCAATATTATTTTGTGGATTGGCAGCTGAACTGTTTAGGAATCACTACATGACAAAATACCAATGCCCTTTGATGTGGACTTTGGGTTTTATAATTGCTCGTCTTTTACAGGTGCAAATCTATTTATGACAGTGATAAAGGGAAATACCCGAAAAAAACACAACATGACCTGTTTAATAATAGGTTCCATTTTTAGGTGGCCGATAACAGGTTTCTAGGTCTACGCTTGTACATAGATTCGGTATGTTCCAAAAAAAGCAAAACAACTTCTTTATTTAAGCAGAGTGGATGCCCTTGTTGCTACGGAAAAGAATCAGATGGCGTTCTTGCAGACATGCTGTTGGTGGTTTTGAGCCATTTTCCGCACATTTTCTGAGCAGATGTAGCGTGACCTGGCTTAATCTGGGTTTATTTCCATAATGTAACAGTGCTTCCTACACATACTTGTAAAGAAACATGATTTTTAAAAGAATTAGCTGCCTTTACTCCTGTTAGGCAGGTGAAAGGATGACTGGACTTACTATTTGGTGTCAGTAATGAAGTCAGCAAAAATTACACCCACAAGGTTCGCGTGTGTACAATGTTTCCTTTCCGTTTGTACATGAAATCATCCAAATTTAGTGCATTACTCAAATAACCTTTTCCCTAGCAAGTCTTATCTCTTTGTTATTCTAATCTTATGGCTCATATAAGTTTGACTCAACAAATGCTGGACACCAACGCAAGCTTTCGAGTCAGTCCATGAAACTTTAAGCTTGTGGTTTCTCAAATTTTTTGAAATCCCATCTACATCTACAAAACACGCAATGAAGCAGTTACAATTTTTGCTGTGTTTTGAACAAGTGTTTGCCCCATACATATTTCATACTTTAATGTTTTATGGCTCTGCAACTCCTTCAGGGTTACCTTTGGTCGCTTTGCTGCCTCTCTAAATAATGTGTCTATGTGAGCTGCCTTCTCTTTTGGCAGGTCTGTTGTGGTAACATGTGCTTTTCATTTGAAGATGATAGATTTGATGGTACTCTTGGGGAATATCACAGATTTTGGATATTTTTTTGTACCCTAACGCAGACTTATACTTCTCAACAACTTTGTCCCTGACTTGTTTGGAGAGCTCTTTAGTCTTCATGTTGTGATGCCTCCTGCTTAGTAATGTTGTAGCTTCTGGAGCCTTTCAGTAAAGGTGTGTTTATACTAACAGATCATGTGACACTTAGATTGCAAACAGGTTGACGTTATTTTAGTAATCATGTGACTTTTGAAGGTGATTGGTTGCACCAGAACCTTTTAGGGCTTCATATAAAACTGGGCGGATACATGCACATGCCAATTTTCAGTTTTGTATTCTCTATATAGTTTTTTTTTTTAATATACATATTTTTCTTATTTCACTTTACCAGCCTAGTCCATTTTGTGCAGATCCACAAAAAGTAAGTTTATAAAATATTTAAATTACAGGTTAGGTAGGAGTGTAACAAAATGGGTAAAACGTCAAGGGGAGTGAATGGTTTTGCAAGGCGCTGTGTGGACCTTAGCAAGTCATCGCTAAAAGCATCTGTCAGTATTTGTTACCAAAAGCTAATGGAAAATCCATCTTGAGAAATCTGGGCCACTCCCGGGCCACTCTCTAGGACAGCATTGCCAAGGGATAGTTAGGGTTGGTCACCTGAGATTTCCTCCAACCCCAACCTGTGCAACCCGAGCTCAGGCTGAGGGATTGTATCATGGACGTCTCCCAGTAAGCTCCACTCAGCGAAGCTGTCGCTAGAGTGCACCGATACAACAGAGATGTTGTCAACGAAGATAAGCTGTCATTATGAGTGACAACTTAGCACAGATTCTTTTTTTATTGTTGCAGGATGAATAATTTCAGCAATAGGCCAGTTCCAACAAAATAATACAAAACACCCTTTCAGAAGCAATATGGACTGCTGTATTTGACATACCTTTACTTTTCTTGTTGTATTATTCTATTTTTTTATATCTGTCTGTGGGTTTAGAAATGATTGCTAACCATGTTTCCTTTGGGATCTGACACCTGGGTCAGACATGGTGTTCACCTCTTGCCACTGCATTGTTCAAGTGACCCTGATGGGGCCGGGATGTAAGGGGATAAGGGATTGGTGTGCTCTCCCTCTGAGTGGACACTGAGCTATCCATAGCCAGGGTTCTGTACAGACTGCTGAGAGGATGCAATCTGATCTCCATTTGATGGACATCAGGACTGCATTGTTGCATAAAAACAGTATACTTATGTACGCTAGTCCTTGTGAGTGGAGTACACGCTCGCCACACAGGTTGTGCTCTGAGGACGATCTAGTGAGAGTGGGGAATAATTGATGGAAAGAGAGGCAGGATTTTATTTTCTATTATCGGTGAAAGTGTTTGCTAACTAGTTATTATATAGGCACTTTACGTGTATGCTTTTCTCTTTATTTGTTTTCACAAAACTGAATGGAAAGGAATTGTTTAAGGTAACTCATTATATAGAAATCTCTTCCTTTTGAATACTCCATTTTAAGATTCTGTAAGGATTCATCATAAAAGTGTTCAGTATCAATGCAGGCCCTTTTTCTAAGACCCTGAAAATGCTTTTTTTTCTTCACAACGCACCAATGTCTTTTTTTTTTTTTTTTTTTTTTTTTGTCAAACGTTTGCATTATTTCAGCGCTCGGTAAAGATTGCTGTCTCTTTGTTTCCCAGGTAACGGCCAATGCTCTTCCGGTAAGGAGGACTCGAGAATGTTAGTGGATATGTCATCACCTAATGTACCAGCAGTTCCCCAGGGTCCTAATTCCCCCAATGGTGAGTTATCAGCCAATATGTATATAAATTACCCCATTTTTCCAGAGCCACTGCACAATAAGAATTAGGTTTATCCCTCAAAAACACTTTATCTTCTTGTTGACATTACTGTTGTCATTTTTGATATGCAATAATTTTGACTGGACAACCAGAATATCAGCTTGCGTTGTTTTTATAAAAAATAAAAAAATCATGGTAGAGAATAGCTGTCGTTGATGGTTTAAAAGGGGCCTAGCATGTAACCTCGAATTGTGCAGCGGTATACTGTATGCTACCTCTCGAAGGTAATTTTATCCTTTGAACTTTTCCACTTTATTTCATGATTCAGCTTCAAACTTATATGCATTTATAGGGGTTGCACATGACAGACCAACGCAATTGGAAGAAGGATTTATTTTTAGCACCACATTTTTCCCCTGCAAATACAGGAATTGGAAAATTGTCATAATTAACAGAAAAAAGGCTTGAAAACAGTCCTAATGAAATTATGTTGTGTTGTCTCCCCATTGGACCATAATGAGATTTTGAAATGTATAAAACATTTTGCTCAAAAATGTGTCCATTTAGATAATGACTACTTACGCTCTGGACCTGAGTTATAGTTAGAATAAAATATAAAGAGTTAGAGTGAAGGACTTTACACAAAACTCCACATAACTAAAATGTGTCACAGTGGATGTTGTCTCAGATGATAAATAGAAGAATTTATACCATGCAAACAAATACTTAACTTACAAGTGAGCATGGCCACAGTATATTCTATGGAAAGAGCTTTTGTGCGAAAATGTACCATACTGAACCCAGAAGTCCGACGTGTTACTTGGTTCCTGTAAATCTACTGACTAGAAAACCCAGATTATCTCAAGCAGTGTCACAGTGAAAAAGCAAATTAAGAAAAGGGGAAACAAAGCAAAATGAAGCAACTGAAGAAATCTAATAGTGTTTTTTTTCCCACAGCTCTGTGAGAGGCATGGGAAAGTGATTTCTCAGGGATATGCTCTGTTTCTGTAATTTTGTATGCTGCCTAAAATGTTTTGAAGTTTGAAGTGTTGTTACAAAATAATATGTACACACTGTCAGCAATACATGAATGAAAAAGGAAAGAAGGTTTCAATGCCAAATGTGCAAGCTGGAACAGAGCATCTGTGACAATTATCTATTCTGCCCTCTATCTACTGAAGAGTAGAAGAGTAAAATTACAGCCTTTGGGGTGGATGACAGATTGGATGGCAAGGGTGACAGAATGTCTTCTTTCATGTGTCTTCATAATGTTTTGCTACTGTCAGTCAACCGCTCCATCAATAATGATCTCCCTTCCTGTCCTTTGCAGATAAATGGTGAAAAATGATGAGAAACTCATGCAAAACATTAACAACACCATACCTGAAAGAAGAATAAACATTTATGTTAATTTTCTTGCCTCTTTTGTCACAACTAATGAGATAAAAATAATTTCCTCTCCTGACCACTCTGTACATTCGAGTCTCCTACAATGGAGAGACAGAGGTAGACACACAGAGCTGAATAGCAAGGACGTTTAGGTCTTGTCCGTGTTGCCAGGATACAGCTGTCAAAGAAAAGGCTCAGTTTCAACTTGGGCACTAGGATAAGTGAAACGTACAGTTGTGGCTTGAAGCAGGCTACTTCTTAATGAAACAAATTTCCACAGTCTATAACAATAGAATCCATTTGTGATTCGTACATTTCTGTTTGCTGAGCTCAAAGTCTTCAATGAATTTTG
This sequence comes from Fundulus diaphanus, assembly GCA_037039145.1. Classification (NCBI taxonomy): domain Eukaryota; kingdom Metazoa; phylum Chordata; class Actinopteri; order Cyprinodontiformes; family Fundulidae; genus Fundulus; species Fundulus diaphanus. The sequence goes on from CM073132.1 coordinate 39,104,685, forward strand.
CTTTAAAAGAAGAGTGGCCAGTCGATGAAAGCAGTCAAATGGAAGGATTTAATGAAACAACAATCACTCAGACTCGCGCTGTGATTATTTCCCATGTAAATCCCAAAACAGGATCGTCAGGCTCAGTAAGGTGCGGTTGGAGTGTGTTCAAGTTTTTTTTTATTGACCAAATGTGGGGTCTCTTTTATATTAATTTTAAAACAGTGACAACACTTGTAATACTGATCTGAGAAAAAAAATCCTCAGTTTAAGCGGAACTTGGTAACAGTCGAGCCTACATGATGAGACAGATCATCATGTTTGTAACACAAGGAAAAGTCAGTTGGTTATATATATATATATATATATATATATATATATATATATATAAAATGTGTGTGTGTGCGTGTGTGTGTATAGATTCCTAGAGAGATATCATATCTCTGTGGAAATGTTTCTCTACCCCATGAAAGTGAAACAAAACAATGAACTGGAGCAATAAAACAAATGTAATGTTCCTAAAAACTGTTTGGGAAAACAACAAGGAACGGGTACAGGATCACATGAAACAGTTTTACAGATTTGGGTTGTGACTGGAATCTCCCATGTTTTTAGCTTGACTTGCTCAGTTGACTCCACTCAAAAGCTATATAATTTCTGATCAGTGAATTGCAGCAGGTTTTGCATACAAAAAAACACTCTTCTGAGTAAAGATGGTTCAAAGTAAAAATAAAAACATTTAATTAGGATTAACAAATAAAACTATACATCTCTTGGTCAATAATACATTTCTTCATAAATACATGTTAATACAAGCTGTAATAAGTCAAAACATCTGGAAGTGTTTTGCCTACATCCGCGCACACACACACGCACACGCACACACACACACACACACACACACACACACACACACACACACACACACACACACACACACACACACACACACACACACACACACACACACACACAGACACAGGTGTATTGCACAATTGTTTTACCCTTGTCTTCCATTGTATCTCCCACTGGTAGTCAGCAGCAGCCAGAAATGTGCCACTGACACTCCCTTTCTCCTCAGGGACAGCTTGAAACCAGACCATCCTGTTCTGTTTTTCTTTTTTCAGTCTTCTTCGTTCTTTGTCGGTCCATCCTGATCCTGTATCTTACTTAAACTACTAAGATTATGCCCCCTCAAACATTTACTGTACATTTTGACATTATGACATTATTTTGTTATTACAACTGCAAAAAAAATAATTGAGACTTTCACGGTAATCCTGCTGTTTGAAACAATTCAGACCTATTAAACCAAACTCAAATGAACATTTTACGTTAGGCAATAGAAAGGCCAGTCTGTTCAGAAATGAGATTAATGATTCTTGTGAATATTGCATGAACACACATGTATATTACTGTCTCAGCATGTTAAGAGAATCACATATTTAAACTTTTTACAGAAGTGGCCATAAAGCAAGAGGAAGATCTGGTGGAAGATGGTGACAAAACCTGCTCAGCACCTGAAGAATTAGGCCACGCCGGAGATGAGGTAGCAACACCGGAGGAATCTATGACTAGCAGCCCACACAATGCACAGGATGGGTTGTCTGAGCCAAATGCACCATCAGATGCAGGGATTCGACAACAAAACGGTAAGCATTATATCTAAATATCATCAAAGGGTATATAGGGAGGTGGGTATGATTAAGACATTTCTATAGAGATCTTTAGGTTTCGGCTGGAGATTTTATAAATGTGTCAATGTGACAGTGAGTCAGATGTCTTCTATTTTATTTTTTTTCCTCAACAGTGGGTGGAGCTTTTCTTTTTCAAACACAACAGTTTTGTGTTGAAACGATTAGCAAGGAAAAAAAAAATATCCTTGGAATCTTCCGTAACCTGTTTCCAACTGACGCCGTGACTCCTCTGACTGTCATCGCACTTGGATCAGATTTCTCTTTTTCCAACTGGCTTCAGATCAAAAGATTTACAGCTAAAGCAAAATAGTCACTTAAACAATAAACTGGCCATGCAAAACATAGGCCGGTCAATGAATGGATGCTGTCAAGTTTTCTATGTCTAACCTTCTGATTGAAAGTGATAACACTTTAGTAACCCAGCCATGGGTACCAACTTGAATAAGGTTGATGGGTCACTTTCTTAGGTACACCTTGGTAGTACTGGGTTGGACCCCTTTTGCATTCCGAACTGCCTTAATCTTTCGTGGCATAGATTCAACAAGGTACTGGAAACATTCCTCAGAGAGTTAAGTCCATATTGACATGATAGCATCACACAGATACTGCAGATTTGTCGGCTGCACATCCATGACGCCAATCTCCTGTTCCATCACATCCCAAAGGTGCTCTATTGGATTGAGAGCTGGTGATTGTGGAGGCCATTTGAGTACAGTGAACTCATTGTCATGTTCAGGAAGTCTGAGATGATTTGTGCTTTATGACATGGCGCATTATCCTGCTGGAAGTAAGTAAGATTGGGTCTGTATAATCTGGCCCAATCTGTATAATATGATTGAATTTGACTTTGTAAAGTGCCTTGAGATGACATGTTTCATGAATTGGCGCTATATAAATAAAATGTAATATTTAAACCTGTTAAATATGAATACATTTTCATTAACAACATTGTCCTAATGTGTTAATTATTAATTCAGTATGCACAAAGCAGCAAAAAGGTTGCTTTTTATTATTTTTGCACTCTAAACAATGGAGCAAAAACCTCTTAATGTTAAACTTCTGAATGAATCAAAAAGTACTTTATATGTTTGGGATGAGTCAGTTGAGATTTGCTTATCCCTGTCTTCATGCTGTCACTTCACATGAGTGTATATCGCAAAATAATATGTTTTTTGAGAGTTTCCTTCACCTCACTTTGAGATAGAGAATTTTTAATACTAGGAAAACGTTTTGTAAATCCAGATTTAAAACCCATGTTCTCAAATAGTAAAGATTTTCAAGCTTAAGGTACAAATTACCATATAATCAACAAGGCAAAGTGTAGTAAATAAATAAATCAGTGTTGAAATTCAGAATTAATAGAACAGGAAGTGCTTCTGTTTTGATATTACGTGCAGGAAGTGATCTTGTAATGATGCTGCTAGCTTAACCGTGATAGAATGTCAGAGGTACTTTTTACATACAGTATATACAGTATATTGACTTTGGAAAGTGCCTTGAGATGACATGTTTCATGAATTGGCGCTATATAAATAAAATTTAATTGAATTGAATATTATTGTATAAAAATGTATAATAATAACCTACATTGCTTACTTTTTATCGGTTTGAAACTGTTTAATAAACCCAAGAACAAAAACATGACCTTGACTGTTTTTCCTGAAAAAGCTTTTTGCATTGAGGAAATTTAAATAAATTTGAAATCTGATGTCCGCTTCCTACAAAAGTAAAATTTGCAGACAGGCAATGAAAAACAGAGAGCTTTATTGATACAGATTGTAGCATATAGTAGAGGTAACATTGCAGTGACTATGCTGCTCAAAACGCCGTCTGTAATGGTACAGCTGTTTTGAGGGAGTAAAACCTATGTCCTAGTGCCTAATTTTGAAGTGGAACATGGATGATGCAATGTGTTCAAAATTTTTCACTATAGAAAATCTGACAAATTTTTCAGGGGATTCATTACCAGCATTGCACATCTTGTGATAGAGATCGTTTGCCCATTGTTCTTTTGGTCAAGCTTAGTCAGTGCAAATGTAAAGTATTTGTGAACCTCTCTAATCAAGTCTTGCTAGAGATTCTCCATTTGATTTAGATATTGGCTTTGACTGGGCCATTTTACTAAATGAATATACTTTGATCGAAACCATTTTACTGTAGCTCCCAATGTATGATCAGTGTCATTGCCCTTTTGGAAGGTGAACGCACACACCGGCCTCAAGTCTTTTGTGGCCTCTAACAGGTTCTCTCACAAGTACCCCCCTGTACTTGGCTCCATCCATCTTCACGTCAACTCTGACCAGCTTCACTGTCCTTCCTAAAAGACAAGATTCCGTGACGCAGAGTACTGCCACCATTAGTTTTCACAATGGGGGTGCTGTGTTCATAGAGATCTGCTGTGTTACTTTCATGCTGCACATATAATTTTGTGTGCAGGCCAAAATGTTCAGTTTTGGTGTCATCTGACCAGAGCATCTTCTTCCACATGATGTCTGTTTCCTCAACATGACTTGTGACAACTGTAAATATCTTTCTACAATCTGTTTCTTCTTGCCATTCTTCCATAAAGGTCATTTTGTGAGGTATGCAACTTATTTAAAGACACAAATAATATACAAATTAGTTTTAATGATTCAGATAATAAGTTAATATGAGCTATCTATGATATTAGTTGAGTGTGTTGCTCCAATGAAATTCTACATGTGTTAAAATAACCATTAGGGTTGGTGAAGTGAGTTGAAAGCTTTTCTTTTAATTTTCTGTAAGTTCAAAGGTGTTACAACACATTATTGTGTTTCATTTTAGAAATCTTCCTAACTTGGAAATTAAGTTTATTGTCAAATGATATAATGAAATGTCTAACTTCTCATGTAGAGGGAATAAAGCAGTTGCCACTGGTTACACATAGACAAGGTCAGCTTTCAGCTGTGATGTAAGGTATATTATTCTATTTAGAGTAAAGAAACAATCTATGCTCTCGTGGTAAAAAAAACTGCTAATAACAGTCATCCACTATCAGTCTGGTATGAACTTCCTGTACTGTCTTCCTTCAGGTGATAGGCCTTTCCAGTGCAACCAGTGTGGTGTGTCGTTCACCCAGAAGGGGAACCTGCTGCGACACATTAAGCTGCACACAGGCGAAAAACCCTTCAAGTGCCCCTTCTGCAGCTATGCTTGCCGCCGCCGCGATGCTCTCACTGGTCATCTTCGTACTCACGCTGGTAAGCTTTGTTCTCACCCAATGCGCTTCTCTTTTTTAACCAAACCACGTCTGTTACGTAGAAGGGACTAATGTTGTGTCACCAGAAGTGCTATGAAGATAAAAAAAGAAGAAGTTGTAGTTTTATATTTAGACAGACTTATGCTAATGGTTCCCCCTGCATTCTAGCTCTTTGTTTATGTGCACACATGTTCACTACAGTGGTTGTCAGATGAATTGTCCCAGCATCTTTCAGAAAACAAAAAAAGCATTCGCTTAATTTTGACGTTTTGTTTGCGTTTCTCAAATATTTTCCTGTGAGATATCAGTGTGACTCACAGGTACCTACAGGTTGAAGACCCGTGTTTGCTTTATGTGCATATTATAGACATCGCTGCGAGTGCTTTGTGGTTAGGTTCCAAGGACATGCTGTTTCTCAGTTGCTTTTCTTGAGGCGGAGGAAACTGTTGAGAAACACATGTGGAGTGGTAGCAGTCTCTCTCAACTGTAACCCACTTTCCTATAAGAGGATGTGCTCTCCCCCCATTGCGTCTTTGAAATCAAGGTCAGACAATACTGTCATTTCTGCTTGTGATGCCCGGACCGGGGATTACTCATAAAGTCCTCTTTTAAGATGGAGGCAAAGTTTGTTTTTGGGTGTGTGCCAATAGGTATTTTCTTTTGTTGTTTGTTTGATATATAGTGTCTCGCAAAAGTATTACCTTCTGAACTTTATCATATTTTCTCAGGTTGGAACCACAAACTTCCAAGTTTTTTTTTTTATTGGGAGGATTTTATGTGATAAATATATGTTTGCCAAACAGCTCACATTTAGTCAGATTTAGTAGAAAGCATCAGTAAGCACACATTTTCAAATTCTTGGCATAAAATCTCAAAGTGGATTTAGTTTCTGAGCTTTGACTGGGCCGTTCTTAGACAGTAATATGCCTTGATCAAAACCATTCTTGCTCTGCCAGAAGTTAAACCTTTACCCGGGCCTTAATTCTTTTGCACCCTCTAACAGGTTTTCCACCTGGAGTCCCATGCATTTAGCCCCAAACATCCCATCAGCTCTGACCAGCTTTTCTGTGTCTGCCGAAGAGAAGCATCCCCACATGATGTTGCCACCACAATGTTCTCAACATGGGGATATGTTTAAGATGATGTGTGGGGTTCATTTTGCATGTAGGCCAGAAGAGCACCCCCTTCCACAGGCTGTCTTAACTACATGGCTTGTACCAAATTTTAAATATAACTTCTTCCAGCTTTCCTTCAACAATGTTTTTTTTTTCTCTTGGCACTCCACTTCCATAAAGCCCAGTTTTCCAGAATGCAAAAATATTAGGTTCTACCATCTGAGCTGAGGATCTCTGATGCTCCTCTAGGGTTGCCATGGGCCTCTTGGCTGCTTCTCTTAATGCTTTCCCTCCCCAGCCTATTGGTTTAGGTGGATGACCATGCTTCAGAAGGTCTGTCCTTGTGTTTTATTCTTTCCACTTTGGGACGATGGATTGAATAGTAAACCATGAGATGTTCATATCTTTGGATAATGTTTTCTATTGTAACACTACTTTAAAGGGGACATATGTTTTTCAGTTCTTCCTTTTCACATTGAAATCATTCAGTTGTGATCTATATCATGTGGAACTGCAGTGCTTTGGTATGAATTCCTTGTTAATTTACCCCCACATTCCCTCTTTTTACCCCATGTTGCCCTGTGAGCAACTCTCTTTAAAAGAGACACTTCCAGGCCACAAAGCTTTCCACTTCACCCCATCCGGCCATTTTTTGCAGTATGCTAGGGGAACGGTGTAATGATCAACCAAACGATTTCACTTATCCACTTGTAGCTTTAGCGTCCTTCTGCCTAGACTACAAGTTCGCTCTGAGAAATAAAAATGGCGGATCCGCGAAATTAGTAAGCCGGAAGTCCATGACCTTGTTTAGCAGTTCCATAGCAAATGCTATGATGTAATTGTTCAAAAGACATAATAGAAAACAAAGAAAACTGAATGGCTTGAAAAACATCTATGCAGCCCCTGGACAGTCTTCATGCAAATTTTATGTACGCCTAAAGACTCCAAGTGCACAACAAAATACATTTAAGGGCTAAAAAGTGGATTTTACATGATATGTCCCTTTAATTTCTCAGCAGTTTTAGACCAGACCTGTCTTGTTTTGGTTAACTAACCTCTGAAGCCTTTACAGAAGAGCTGTAATTATAAGATTAAATTACACAAACATTGGCTTTAATTACAAATTGGAAACTTCTGAAGGGTAATAATTTTGGAATAATGTTTTTATTTGTAAAATATTTTGATAACCGTGTTTCCTTTTCCCACCATATTAAGCTATCTAGTGTTGGTGTTTCACAAGAAATCAAAATGAAATACTTTGAAGTCTACAGTTTAACATTTACGTTGAAGAGGTAGAAATACTTTTGCATGTCATTGTTGGTACATTGGAAGGTGGCTTTTTTTAGTCAGTAAGAACGGCGTTGTGAAACAATAACGGCACACTTTGTGTTGAGAGGGGAGCAAGTTCCCATGTATTAGACATACTAACTCTGGATCTTTCAGGTCCTTCCAACATCTGTACTGTGTTGTGTTTTGTGTGTGTGTGTGTGTGTGTGTGTATGTGGGTGGGTGGGTGGATGGGGGTGGGAGTAAATATATATTACAAACTAAGAACTCTGAATTTGCTTTGCATATGGCACTGAAAATGAAGGCTTAACATTGTGCAAAACGTCCATCATTTTAATAACCAGTAAGCATCAGAGAAAATATTTTCCATGAAAACGTTTCATTTAACTTTATGACTATTCTAAACTAATAATGTTGCACTGACTCTGTGTGGTCATCCACTGAGGTTTTACAGTTGTCTGTAATGGTCCTGAACATTTTATACTGCAGTAGGGGAAAAGAAAATCACATCCTGACGTCACACTAACAATAACAGCATGGTCTTGTCATTTTGTAACACGTGGGTTTTATTTTATTTTTTTACAGAAAGATCGTCATCTACACAATTTGTCTGGGAAAGAATAAATGTTACATTTACTGTAAGAGTAAAATGTAGTTCTTACTCACTTCCTTTAGATCATTTTTTTTTATTTTAGTAAACAGTTTAACACAAAGAGCTCCTATGTCAATAGGTGACTCTGTCTCCACCCCCAAGTATGCCTATGTGTGTTTGTGTGTGTGTGTGTGTGTGTGTGTGTGTGTGTGTGTTACTGCCTTAATGTCTCAGACTGAAACGTGCTTGGTTTCTCTGTTCTCACAGTACTAGAACACCCATACATCATTTTCTAGTAGTAGCTGTAAGAACTATACCAGTGAATGTCTGGTATAGCAATGATAGTGTCTGGTTCACAGTAGTAGACTTATGTGGCCTCCAGTTTACTCACTGACTCTCCTTATGAGTCAATACCCTAATACAGGAGGACACATAACTATTGCCTCAGCAGTCTTTGCCTTGGTGAGATTCCACTCTATGGTGTGTTTTGTGCTCAATTTTAAAGAAGGCTTTACTACTGAGCATTTAAACAAATTATGTATTTGTCTTTTTAATATGCTAACCATTTAATACATTTTTGGTTAAAAATAATGTGTGTTAAAACATAGTAGATGGGCTGACTGAGAAAGATGTCAAGAATGTCTTCCTCTTTCCATTTGAATGAACTGAATACAACAAAAGTGGTACAATGAATCACACGCCACCTCCGTAGCAGTTAAGTTTGGAGTTATTTTCCTACCATCATGGGATGCATGATCTACTCCGTTATTTACTCATGCACTGCCACAGCAGTGGGAGTTTACTTATTGTGGCACAGACCAAAGCGTTTTGAAATAGAGACTGCATGGCGCAACTATTGACTTTGCCCACAACCTCCGTTTCAGTCTAGCAAGAGTTGTGTGGAATCCTCACAATAGTAGTGGAACCTCCATGACCTCAGAAGCTGACTTTTGCTTGGTTTGTACTACTAACAATTCACAGGTTGTCTTACTATTACGCGCTGCTCTGTTGTTGCAGCACCACACTTTACCCTGCATGCAGCTGTGACTGAAACAAATATTTTCTCCATTGATTCCCCATTATTTTAGTTGGTAAACCACACAAGTGCAACTTCTGTGGACGGAGTTACAAACAACGGACATCCCTGGAGGAGCACAAAGAGCGGTGCCACAGTTACCTCAGCTTGGATCCTGGCGCCAACTCAGGCCCTTACACAGGTAAATGATAGAGTCGCATAGAGAACTTGGCTGGTGACCGGAATTGATAGGTGTTGAACTTCATTCACCCTGACTGATGTCTCAATATAAATATTATAAAAAAAAATTGTCAGAGGAAGCAAGAAGATGTAAGAAGCTGTTCACAAGGAGTCTGTATTTTAACATCTAGACATGTCTGCAACTCGTTCAGGTTACAAAAGAGCAATAGAAAGCAAGACTTTCAGCACATAACAAGAGGGGTGAACAAAGTGGAGCAAATGTTATGTTTGGTGAAACTACTGTTTCAAATATCCGTAAATAAAAGGCAAATTAGAAGTATGTAGGTGTGTTTTTTTTATTAAATTGTATAATGGATTCCCATACTTCCCAGCTACTCATACCAGGCACTGTATTGTGAAAGCAACCAAGCAGGTCGTTTAACTGCATGACCTTGTACAGGCAGTTTCATTTTTTTTTTTTTTTTCAAAAGTGCAGTGTGAAAGTAAATCACCTCGAATGAAGGTATGATACTTTTTCTGGGCACTTCCCACTCAATCGAACCAAGTCCCCGAGACTTTCCTGGTATGAATGAACCCTACCCTTAGTAATTCTAGCTGTGATAAATTATGATTTCTTTGCAGAGCCTACAACAACTCATATAGAAAACTAACTAATGCATTCATCTTAAGCTTGTTTTGTATATTTGTAAAGGAGAATATTTACAAAACATTTCATAAATTGTGAATGATGTATTAATTATATCCATCAAAGAAATATTATTTTTGAGTAAATTAGAGTAAAGAGGTTACCGTAGGTATCTTTTCTTTATATATAGAGAGAGATATATCTATATCTCTATATATATATAGATATAGATTTAGATACATATAGCTGGACCCAGCGGACCCAGTTTGGACTCTGGCCTGCGGCCCTTTGACACATGTCTTCCCCCTCTGTCAGCACCCCTTTCCTTACTAGTTTCAATACTCCCAATATCCATCCATTATCCAACACGCTTATCCCCGTTGGGGTCGCGAGGGGTGCTGGTGCCTGTCTCCAGCTGTTAATGGCCGAGAGGACAGGTCACCAGTCTATCACAGTATATATATATATATATATATATATATATATATATATATATATATATATATATATATATATATATGACCTATTTATTTTACACCTAAACTTCCCTCTGTTTTACCCCTTCCTTCTGAACTTTTTCAGGCGAAGTTCCAAAAGAGGCCAGGGCCATGGCCGAGCACGGCAGCAGGCCTACCTTTGATCGGCCACCTGTCATCGAAAGACTGCCCACTAACGTTGGCAAGAGGAAGAGCACTACACCTCAAAAATTTGTTGGTGAGAATTTGTATATAGTGCAGAGATGACCCGCTTCAATTCCTGTGCTTTGCAGATGAACTGTTTTCAAAATATCATCCCTTTATGTTGCATTAGCTCACTTATTTTATTAGCTTGGACACCAACATTTTTTACCTATATGCATTAAGGAGTTCTGCACTAACATAGCAAAATTGAGATCTTAAATATTTTCTGTGTAAAGTGCACCTTTAGTATAACTGAAAGTTTTTTGCCAGAGCTCTTGAAATGTGTTTAAATAATTATTGTCATAAGGTAAACTGTTAAGCTGATTTCACTTTTGGTTAAAAAGAAAACTATATTTCTAAGTATTTATTTTGAAATACCACTTCATTGTCTCTGTGTTGCATCATATCCTTTTAACACAGCAGCTCTGTCATGTATATGAGATTTTTTTTTTCTTTTCTTTTTTTTTTTATTTGGCACACTATTAAAGTAAGACATTGAGCAAGCTAGAGCAAGCAAAGGGCTCAAAGGCAAGGAAATGTTTTTCACTCTGTGGTTAGATACACCTGTAACTTATAACATTGCTCTTATCAAGTGAAAACAGCTTACCGCTTCCCTGTTCTGGAGGGGTTAAACAGTGCAATAGCAGAAGGATGGGGGTTTCCACCCCATTAGACTACAACATACAGCGCAAAAGGTGAAAAACAAGAGCTGAAATAGCAGCACAGCACAGGTTTGGTGCCCTAGAAAGGAAATTTAAAACCATACTCAGATTTTTGCATGCCATTGGGCTTTCCAGATTGCCATTTAAATAAATGCTTTCCCTTAATTTATTTGTATCTTTTCTGTTCATGTCATTTCTTGTTGAATTTGATTTTAAATCATTAATACTACATTGTTATTTGCAGGAGAAAAGATTCGCTACAGCTATCCTGATATAGGCTACCATGAGATGCGCCTGAAGTATGAAAATCACCATGAATTGATACCACCCCACATGATGGACCAGGCTATCAACAATACTATGACATACTTGGGATCAGATACCCTCCGTCCTATGCTCCACCATCCTGGTCCATCTATGTCTATGGCTGACGTTGTACCCGTTGTCAATCCCATTTACCACCATGTTCTGCCATTGGGCCAGCAACCAGAACGTCCGGGAAACTGTGAAACACTTCCACCACATCCATCCCAATCCCATGAGTTCTCCAGCCATTCCACTTCAAACGGCTCTACTTCCTTAACTCGGCAGAACAAGCCACATCAGCCATCACAGGATGAATCAGCAAGCAACAGCGGCATTGACTCGGCTGACTCGGCTCGAAGCAGCCCTCAGGACAGGCAGAGCTACCTTAACACCAATGCACCTACAGGCCTCAGGTCACGAGGCAGTCCAGCTTTGGGCTCTGGTGAGCGGCTTATAGATCCGTCGCCCAGTAGTGGGACAGGAGTGGGAACGGGGATGATGCGAGTGGCAACAGAGCGGTCGGTGGGTCACGAAGGGGTGCGGGTGTTCGCTCGAGAGGGCCAAGAGCTGCGAGCCTTCCAGTGTGAGCACTGTCGACTGCTCTTTCTGGACCATGTCATGTACACCATCCACATGGGCTGCCACGGTTACAGAGATCCCCTGGAGTGCAACATCTGTGGGCACCGAAGCAAAGACCGCTATGAGTTCTCCTCGCACATAGTTCGAGGGGAACACACTTTCCATTAAAAGGGACAAATCGGAAGCAATTGGGAAACTAAGGAAAGAAGATGAGCATTAACTTGCTATCCAGTCTTTCCCTGTGAAAGTGCATAGTTCGTTGGCACTGTAGACAAGTGTAGCACAATCAAAGACTTCTATTTAAGCTACTGGTTGTAAATTGGAGCTGTTGAACAATCACATGAAGGTATGGGCCAAAGACATATTTTGTACTTATTTACATTACGAAGTTGTGTTTCTTTTTCCTCTTTACTTACTAATAATTTGTTTATCAGCAACTGTCAGAAGGTGTTCGCCCGGTTTATCATTTTAATGTTATATTGAAATATGTTTCATGGAGCTTTTCAGTTTTAAGGTTTTATCAGCAGCTAATGCTGTATTATGGTGACATAGTCATATACCATGCAGGCTCAGTAAAATGTATAGAATGAAAACAGTTTAGGACAAATTCATCCGTGAGTTGCTGATTTGACTTTACGAATTAAAGGTAAAAATACATGGAAAAATATTAAATTAAAGTGAAATTATTATTATTATTTTAATTTAATAAAAGTTTGAAGAACTTGGAAGAAAGAAGGGAAGCATCCGTTCCTCTGGCAATGCAATGGGTCAAACTAGTTTTACAATCATTTTGTAATTTCTAAATTATACAGTGGATTTTCAAAGTGATATTTTTTTAATTTATTTATTTGAATATATATATATATATATATATATATATATATATATATATATATATATATATATATATATATAAATATATGTATATATTAATGACATCATATTAAGCTTCAGGATATTCTTTCAATTACGGTGTGTTGGTTTCAATCTACATCAATCCATGGCTGTTTTGGTAATGGGATGTTTTCATTAGGGACCAATAACAAAAACTAAAAAAGGAAGTGTTTTTCAGTTTATCTTAAAATAGTTTCTCCTTATATTTATGGTCAAAAATGCATAAGGCAAGGCAACGCAAATTTATGTGTATAGCACATTTCAGTACAAAGACGATGCAAAGTGCTTTACATAAGAAGAGATTAAACTTCCCATTGAAACAAAAGCTACTTTAAAAGTTGACAGTTATTTTCATACTGCTTCTACGATCATCATAATGACTGTAAGAGGAGCTGTTTCTTCTGTACATCTCAAAGAAGTCATATTTTAGTTAAGCCCACAAAACAAATTTAAATCTAAAAATTTGAGAAGTTTGGATCAGAATAACAATTAGCTTTTGTTTGTCGCATTTGTTTACTGGTGTGGCTGGTGTGGAAAACACCAACTCCTTCTGTATATGGGCAGCCACATCATAGACACTTGTATTGTACTAATGCAAGATGAGGCGTTGTTCTTTTCTGTTGGCCTGGGAGTTTATGGTTTCATCGTATCAAATATGAAAAAATGTACAACTAAACCTTTGTTTATGTTTACCCATTTGTGACCACAAAGAATAACAGCTTGTATTGCAATGTAAAACTTTACACCTTAAAACATATATATATATATATATATATATATATATATATATATATATATATATATATATATATATATATATATATATATGTGTGTATATATATATATAATCTGCAAGGACAATCAGTGTTTACACCTTTTCTTGGTCTGCTTAACTCAAAATGGTTAAAATGTATTATTGTATCGAGTAATACATCATTCAGTAATTGTGCTTATGCTAAAAAAGGTGAAAACAGCCATTTTGGACACATGCACTTACAAGGTTGAGACTCAAACATATCAAGAGTAAAGAATGCTGAAAGGTCAATGGAGAAGTAAGCAAAATGTTGCCTTATTGTTCATGTGAAAACCTGTGATCATTAAAAATCTCAGAGATATTCCTATTAGTTTATTCTATAACATTCCACGTACTTCATAAATAGGAACAGATGTATTAGTTTCCTTCTTTGAGTCTTTGATTCCATCACCTTTAGCACAACATTAGATTCATAAATGTTCACCACCATCGTCTCTTTAAAACTGTAAGATGATAAAAATGAACTGGCAGTAAAAATAATATTTTGCTCTTGGTACAGATAGTGACTCAAGCTTCAGACTTAAACTTAGTCACACATATGTTGTAAAAATAAAGGCTTCGCACTTAACTTTGAATACTCAAGACTTGACTTAGGTGCATCGTCTGAGACTCACGTTTCATCAACAACATATTTCCCATATAATCAGTAGTAGATTTTGCTTCTTATTTTTCAAAATAAAAGCACTTCCTGTTCTGTTTATTTAGAAATTTGACATTCTCCTGTTTACTCACTTCACGTTATAGCATTTATTTAGACTTGACATCAAAGTCTAAACTTCAAAGGTTTGACAATAAAGGTTTTAAATGCAGAACTGTAGCATCATTTCCCAATAAGCTCATCATAATTTTTTGGCATAATAACTAACTAAATGTTAAAAGTTAAATAATGATGATTAATAATGAATGATAATTGTTAGATGTCCATGTCTTACATAAGACCTAATGACGAACAGTACAGTGTTTGCAAACCAGTGTTATAGGGAGGCTAGATGGATTTGATGAGAAAATGTTGATCTCAGTCATCACAGACTCAAGACTTAACTTGGACTTGCCCTCCAAATACCTGTGATTTAATCTGGACTTTGGACTAAAGACGGGAGAGCTCACTTGGACTTGTGAAAATGACTTTTGAAGATGTTAGTTGATAAAATACAGAGGCCACTTACCTACCTGGTTTTAAGATGATGATTTAAACCATTGGGGATCCAAGATATTTTGCAAACATTCTGAGACCCTTTCCAATGTACCTCACTTAATCCTTTATGGAATAAAAAAAAATCTCTTATTTTATTAATTAGTTTTAATGAAATGTGTATTTCTGTAGCACTGTAGGTACATGCAGTTTTCATTATTTGTCCTTTTGGTGCATTATCACCATCACAGAGAAATAGTTTACTGACACTGAAGCTCAAGCGTGTCATGTTGGCTTTCGTCTGCGGTTTTATTAAGCCTGTCGGTCTCTAATGGCGCGGCTCTTTTATCTTCTCCTCTTCAACCCCGATCTCACGAACAAGCAAGTACACACTAATGCATGCTATTTTCCTTCACTTTGAATCTTGCTATGCACGTTTGCTATTTGCCATTACATTTGTGCATGACCTTTAACAGCAAAGATCAAGAAAGGGACTGTGCGAGCAAGGGGATAAGCGTACAGTGCAGTTTCCTTGTACAATAGTACTAGTCTGAAGGCACTTGCAAAAACTGCACCAAATGCTCCATATCACCTTTAATATACCTCCAACGTTTAAGGCTTGTGTACTGAAAGAATGTAAAAGTGAAATACAAACTTTTCACTGTAGTCCCATGAAGGACAGCATATTTGGTTGTAAAAAGCTGGTCCTGTCATTGTTTCTCAGCGCTGTGCTAGGTACAGTAGGTCATGGTCATGCACTTTATGTATCTGTCTAGGCAACGTTATTTCAATGCAGGCGTAACAGAAAACGATGCAGCCTATTCTTAGAATAATCTTCAACAGTCTAAAAAAGAAAACTTTTTTTTCTGATGTCTTCTGAACATCTTTGTTTGTTTTTCTATGTAAGATGTTCTATAAATATATGGCATTATCAGTTTCAGACATTTTTTTTAACAATCCATTAAGTTTCCTTTAGGTTTGATATATCAAAAGGCAGCTTTTTTTCCTGTTTACATGTTGCCTCTTAACATAAGAACTCATGGTAATGTTTTGGTATTGGAAATTGTTTACATCTTGCAGATGTTATATTGAATCTATTCATTATTTTGTCTATTTAGTATTGTATATATTTGGATTTTGAAAATTCTTATATGATTTAGAAAGGGGTTATTACAAAAAACAGGCTTTTTAAATGTATTGCAAAATACATTTTCCTTATGTTTTTAAGCTCAATTGGTGTGTATAGTACAACTCTATCTAGCTATCTGTCTACCTGTCTGTCTGTCTAAGCAGCCATACAAACAAAGCAAACAAAAAAGTCTTCTTTCACCTTCTGTGTAACTGGGGACTTTACTTGAAAATTGAAATCAATGCTAATGTTACATGTTGTATGTTTTTTGTAAGTTTTAAAGACGCGCGCAGTAAATGTCTATTTTTCTGCTAAAATTGTTGATACAAATAGTTTTGTGAACGTGTGGTTTTGAAGTTTAGCAAATGTTTACAGAGTTGTACAAGGAGTGGTTCTGGGTGCACAAACATGATATTGGCACTGAATATTAAAATTATTCAGGAACTTGTGCCGACTGATGAGTTTTGCTATCAATATAGACTTTCTAATGTAAGGGCTCTCAGGAATTTGAATAGGCCTTGTATTTTTATGTAGTTTATTTATCAAGAAAGATGCACATAGATTTCAGTTTTTCTGATGCCTCTTGACTCTCAAAGTGGTGAAGGAATTTGTTCAGCCCTGTATTTTCTTTCTATGCTCTTTTTTATTATTATTGTCTTTATTTTTATGCTACAACATTAACCATATGAAGACACACAGCTGTGAAAATTACAGTGTACATTTTAAGGCATGATTTCTTTCAATTAAAGAAATGGTTTTACTGCTTTACTTGCGTTGTGGATTTTAAAACAAGATGTTAGATTGTATTCTGTTGTTTCATTCTACACATTACACAGTTATCTCCTTTAAAGTTAAGGGTTTATTGGATTTAAAAAAAAGCATTTTTGAAAATGTGTCTTAATAATTTCCTATGTTTCTGAATGTAAATTTGTGATTTACATTCAGAAACACACAATAATTATATTACATAAAGTGACTTTATTTTGAATGTATTTTGGTTACATCAAGTAAGCACAACATGATTTATACGATCAAATGATTTGGGATCAAATCTTCAAAATTATTTATTTGTCTAGTTAGGTGACAAGTTTTATTTTGACTTCTAGAGCTCACAAGTTACCCCTGGCTGAGTAGAAAAAGGAAATGATTTTGCAGCGTGCATCTTGGTCCCCATCCCAAATGTATTTTGTCTTAGTTTTACAGAAAAGGAATCCATAAAGTTTCACAGTAAACCATTAAATCTTTTTTTTTCGATCTATAAGATAAAATGTAAACAAAGGTTTACACTTTAATAAACAAAATCATGAATATCACCTCTAGCATGACAAAAATTAATACAAGGGATCCATGATTATTTAGACATTTAAAAATAAAGACACCAGAGTAAAACATGCTGAGACGGAAAAAGAAATAGATTCAGATAGGGCACATTTCAGTCATCAAAGCAAAATAACCTTTTACACTCCTTGCGGAAATTGTTGTGAGTGAGACTATAACTTACACATGACTTGTATTTATGAACAATGTATACTATTGATTAGTCTACTGGGTTTCAGTCTGAGTCATTAAGATGTTAGCATCTTCTTGCACAACTCGATTTGATAAAACAAAGTAGAATAAATAGATATGGTCAGGTGCACGAAGTCTGCTAACTGACACACATTAATTAACCTAGAAGAGATGTTTAACTACAGAATGTGCTCTTTTGCTGTGCTTTGAAATGATGCCCTGAACAATGCCAAAATCTAATTTGAAGTACACCTTTAGTTTAGAACCATTTCTACCCTCTTAAACTTCTATAACCAGGTTCATTTGACAGTAAAGTAGTTGCGTAATCTGCCAAGTTTGTTTGAAATAGGACCGCAGACAGAGCCAGACAATAATTGGATAAACTCACATTTGTGTGCGCATGCACGCACACACACACACACACACACACAAATGGCTGCAAAATGCAGACAGGAGCTTGTGCACACTCAGTGGTGTGGGGGGAAATAGCTGTAACTTTTGTCAACATGTTCAAAATAATGATAAATTAATTCAGAAAAACATTGAGGTCACTGGATTATTTCATTTAACACAATAAATTGCATGGAAAAGTTTTGACAGCCCTATCATCATCACGTGTACACATAAATATACCTTTAGATTTACAAACATTACTTAAGTGACAAATATTGGGTTCTTTGGGGCCTTCTGTTAGCTTGGGGACCTTAACAAAATGTGTATTTCTGTTGTGTCTTGGGCTTGATCTAAATAAACTTAAAGCATTTTTATTCTGGTGGGTATGATGACATTAGAGGCATTTGTCCTTAAACAGTACATTTGCAACAGATTTTGGTGAGATGTTCATCATGAATCATGTTAGGCTGAGCCATTAAAAACATGTTTTCTCTATATTTTATGAGTGAACATTAGTGTCCTTTAAAGTTAAATTTCCTGCCCATGATGTCTTCAAATATTCAAACTAATAACAAACTGTCTTATTAATATCAAAATGTAGACGTGTAAAATCAGAATGTGCTAATTGAGACAAGTTATATGGAAAGGAAATAAAAGCAAAAGAAAAGCAAAAAAAGTGGTTGTTAAAGTAGTCAGTTCTGTATAATTCATAACAACAAAGCATCTCCCCCCAGATATTTCAGAGATCAATTGCCTGCATTTATTTTTGTACTTTATATACTGAAAAACAGCCAAATTATTGTACATCTGGATAAATGTCAGTGACAGAAATGAAGACATAAAAAAACTAAACTACAGTGAGTGGTTGCTTGGCTACAGCACTGTTAAGGTGTAAAAGATCTTCAATCTTTGATTTAAAATATACTTTGACAAAGTCACGCAAGTCCATCAACCCCAGACTGTACAGTATCCGGGGATTGTTTCAGTTTACAATGTAATGACTGGTGTTTGTCCCTCTTCAGTCTTTGTCTATGAAGGGGTGGGCGCCAGCCTGCTGATGTTTCTAAATGTCAGAGCTCTCTCTCCTTCACCCCCTTACTTCTTTAATCTATGTGGTACACACACAAACACACACACACTCACACATATTTACCCAGCAAGCAACACACAAAATCAAAGCTCCCTGAAGGCGGTAGCAAAACCGAGAGGTGTAAAAGCCTAAGCAGACCCCAAACTGTATCGTTTCATCTTCAGATTCCACTATTTACCTGCTTGTCAGTTGATTGTTTGCTCCCATCTCGATCTTATCTCTGTTTGAGTCACACTTTCGGCATAGGAGTGATGCACCTGCCTTTGCTCTGTGGGTTTTTTATAATACAAATAACTTTCAAACAACAATCTGTTTGTGGAGGAAGTGCAGATGATCATAATATTGTTGAATTAAAGGCATTAAAATATTCAAATGATATTGACTCAAAAAACACCTGAAATAGTGTTCAAGATGATGCCAACACTTTTGCGAAGAGATACATTTGAAATTAAATACTTTAATACTGTTTTGTTTGGAATCCTATTATCCTATAATAAAAAATATCCAAAAAAACATGAACAAATAAGGCAAAGTACCTCAAGCATTTGATCCTAATGAAGCATGCTGTAGAACGTTAATCGTTTTAAATATCCCCATTCTGTCCAACAATGAAAATAAAATCACCAAAAACCTGGGGTTGAGAACATTTTAAATAAATAGATGATGGTGATGGAAACTTATAAGGCAGTCTCAGAAAACAACAGTGCAAACAGCAGCAGCAGATTGGTGGTTAGACAAGACTTCCTCTCTTGGGTTCCACTGGTCATGCTATTTCTTTTTACAGATCCTGTTAGACAACAAAAGCCAGGGAGGCAGCAAAAGCCACTGGAAACTACCGGCATCCACGCCTAGACACTTAGATTACTTTCAAACTCACACCTTCTGAATGACCAACATTGTAGCAGCGTACAAAATGTAAAAAAAAAAAACAGAAAAAAAACAACAACTCTGAAGTGACATTTAAACAAAAAAAAAAATCTAGAATAAGAGAAAGGTTTAGCCTTTAAGCAGCACAGCCTTTACTCTGGATTTTGAGGCAACAGAGGGAGGAGCAGCTCGATTTTTTTTTTTTTTTTTTTTCTGAACCCGGTGTGAATCCTCAACAGGATTGCACAATTGTCTGGTGACAAGTCCCATTCCTGTTTTTCCTGCCAGGTGGATGCTTGGACAGGCCCTAAACCCACACACACACCAGTGGAGGCATGTAGGTAAGCACACACACTCACTCACACACACACACACACACACACACACACACGCACACACACACACACACACACACACACACACACACACACACAGATAAACAACCTATACTCCTAGTTAGTTTCTGTTACACACCCATATTTTAAGAAGTTAATAAGGCTAGTTGGAGCATGGTAGAAAAATATATCATGTGCAGTAGCTTTGTAAGGTATTGCATCAGTTGTAATGTGAGTAACTGGGAAAAGATGCATGATGACTGGTCTAGGATCATTACTACAACCCTGAAATGTAAGACAACAACCAGAGAAGATGCTTTGAGCTTGCTTCTGATTTTTTATTTTTTATTTACCTATGGCAGTTTAGCAGAAATCACTTATATTTTTGCAGAAGAGTCAAAATTAAACTCCAAGTTTGGATTTCTGAGGCCAACTGTTTGACACCTTGCAGGCAGCACATTACTGAAACTTGGTGCCTTGGTGCAAAGGTTTATGGGTAATGGTGGGCTGGTTTGTGGTCAAAGACCGAGGTCTATATGTTATGTGGGGAGGAAGGGAACTTCCACTTTTTACCCGCGTTCTGCAGTCAAGTCTGGTGACGAGGGTTGTGAGGTGCAAAAGAAAAAAAAAATCTACTAATCCATAGATGCTTTTCAGACAAGTAAATAAAGTAAAACATAGAATCCAATGTTGCAGCTACACCTGACTGTGTGAAAGGCAGACAAAGAGCAGCATGGGTAAAAAGAAGGAGCATAGGCAGGAAGGAAGAGTTTGCAAAGTTAGCACAAGAAATACAGCGGTGCTTACATTGCTTGCTTATTGGGAAGTCAGACTGAGAGAGAGGGAAAGACATAGTGAGAAACAACAACAGAGAAACTGAGACAAAGAGGGATGAATCTGCATGTGACACAGGAAGATAGCGAATGTGATAAAAAAAATTATGTGACAGTAAGAGAGAAAGCAGGGGTGTGTGTTGCAGTGCACACCTGTGGATCAGCCTGAATAGTAAGAAAACACACATTGGGAAAGAAGCAGATAGGCTTTGAAGGCTGCCGTGTAGCATGCAGCCACAGGTTCACTGCAGGAGACTGGGATGCGGGATTACAAACACTTGGTGGTTTGACATAAATGGATACACAGCTGCTAAGAGCTGAACTGAAAACAGGAAATAAATGTGAAGAAAAAACTTGTATTTTTTTCACACAAGAATAAAAGAGAAGGAAGTTTCATCAGTTCAGGGCTAAATCCAGTCTAACTTAAATGTCAGGCAATAGACAGAGAACCAACTCTAACAACTGAATTATCTAAGAATAAATTAGACTGGACAGTTTTTTGAAGATTGTTTTGTCACTAGCAACTTTTTTTGAACAGTAATATGACAGGGAAGAGAGAGAATGGGAAGATGGAAAGATTGGGTTGGATCCAGGAATAGAACCCAGGACAACTGCGTCGAGGACTATAGCCTCCACACATGGTGTGCCTCCTGTACCATGTGAGCTACCCAGCATCCTGGACAGTTTTATTAAAATCATTTTCAATTTGACTGTGGTGAAGCCACTCTTCAACTTCAGAGTGTGTTCTCTTTGGGGGGATGGGACCAAAAAGGGGTCAACAAAAAAAGTCAGGTTCAGAATTATAGAAATAACAAGAAATTTAAAGGGCAGTAAACCAATAACCCCCCCCCCCAAAAAAAAAAAAACTGTCAGTTCTGAGGTTTATTTAATCTATTATTTATTTTCCATTTAATCAAGGTGGCTTGGGAGACACATCATGTTACACTCTCTATATGTGTCTCCTCCTTGTCATCAATCAGGTCCATGCATTGACTGAATTGAACTGAGTTCTTGCGGTGAGTAACCTTTCTGATAACATGTTTTCAACTAAGTGGTAACAGTCAAAATGAAATCCGGTGTTGAATGATGACACTTTCGTGTTCTACTTTGGAGCTAACGTGTAACGTATCAACATGGAGGATCACACACAGGGTTGTGTGATGACATGATACGGAGGAATTGCCAGAAGCTGCCAGAACTTTGGCTTTACTGTACTTCTCAGAAGAGAATAGGGACAAGCGTGGTTACTCAGATTCAAATAATGCCATGTGACACTTAATCTTCCTATAATGACATGTAGGTTACAAAAACTTACATTATATTCTTTATATGCACAGTGCCTTGCAGAAGTATTCATCCCTTTTGACCTTTTTTTTCTTTTTGTCATTTTACAACCTCTGACTTTAATGTATTTCAATGTGTTCTATGTAACACACCAACAAAAAGTAGCACCTAACTGTGAAGTGCAAGGAACATGATACGGCGTTTTCAACATTTCTTTACAATTAAAAGAACCAAAAAGTGTGGCGTACAAGTGTTTTTTCTTTGTAAAATCAAGTGCAACAATGTGCCTTCCAAAGTTACCTTTTTAGTGAAGGCCTCAGCTGTTTGTTAGAGAAATTTAAGGACCAAACATCATGAGGTCCAAGGTACACACCAGACAGGTCAAGGATTAAGTTGTGTAAAAAACTAAAGCTTGGTTAAGTTATAAAACAATATCTCAAAGAGAGTAGTAATCGGAAAAGCAACAAAGAGGCCCACAGCTGCGGAGGAGCCACATACATCCGCAGCTCAGGTGGAAAAATCTATCAATAGAGCTACTGCCATTTGCGCACTCCACAAATCTAGCTATTTTGGATTGTGAGAAGAAGAAAGTCATTGTTAAAAGAAAGACATCAAACATCCTATTTAGAGATTGTCCCAAGTTATGTAGAAGACAGAGCACACATGACTGAAGACGCTGCTACTTTCTAAAATTGCATGTAACGCGGAAAATGTAACTCTGCGCACGGCATTCCATGAAACATGGTGGAAACTGCCTCATGTTGTGAGGATAGTTTTCTCAAGCAGAGACATACAAGTTAGTCAGAGTTAATGGAAATATGAATGAAGCATATTACAGGAACTCCTAAAAGAAAACCCGCTAGTAGCTAGGGCAGAAGTTTTACCTCCAACAAGATAACAGCTTAAACATGCAAGCAGAGCTAAAATAAAGTGGGCTATAGATCTATAGAATGGCCCAGTCAAAGTCAAGACTTAAATACAACTGAGAATGGCAAAGCCTAATCATTGCTGTCACCTGCTCTGAATTAAATAATACAATAATAACAATAATAATAATTGCCTCTAGATGTGCACATCTGGCAGAGACACAGTCTTGCAGCTATATGTACAGCAAAATATGTTTCAAAAAAGTATTGATTCCGTATGGCTGAAAGAATATGCACGTCACACTTTTCAGATTCTTCTTTGGTAAACAAATTTTGAAAACCGTGTGTCATTTTCCTTTTTTCTCACATTTATGCACGACTTTGTGTTGGTTTAGTACATCAAATCCAGATAAAATTCTCAAGGATCTGTAAAAGTTGTCTAATGTTCATAAACCCAAAATTTTCATAAAAGTGAAATAACTTGATGGTATCTAAAGCGGGTCTTGTTTTGGATTTTAATATTCAATGGGGATACTGTGCTACTTTCTGCTGATTGTTTTTTTTACATAAATGATTTTTTTGCAGCTCAGGGAAATGGCAAAAGAAACATCTAAAATTAAACTGTTGCTGTCGGTACTTTTGGCACGCTTCTCACCTCTAGGTTTTTTTTTATTCATTTTTTTAAATGTCAGCGCTTTTGTTGTGGTTGCACACTCTTAGGTCAAGAGGAGAAGGAGAGAGACAGAAAGACAGACACACTGAAGCAGTGCTAAAGCATGTTAAATAATAGTAACAATAATAAATAATAATAATTGAAGTATAAATAAAAAGTGCAAAGCTAACACTAAAAAATTTAGATGAAGCATTTAATTGCCTAGTCTGGATTGCATACTGCTTAGGCCTCCCTTCATGGAAAGTCACTTGCAGCTGTGTCGTCGTTTCCAATACTATTCATAGGTTTTCTTATCCTGCCATCTAGTGGTGACATGTTTTTTTACTTTGTTTTAAAGATATCTGTTTGTATTAATATGAATCAATCACTACTGTATCAATAGCTGTACTATGGCTGCTGGGGTTTTTCCTGGGGCTCTTCTCTTCTCTGGGATGTGGAGAGCAGCTATCCCCATGTTGGTTCTTCTTGGGCTCCTGCGCTCTGGGGGCCCCTTTTGGAAGTCTGGTGCTCTGGTCTCCTCGGTGTATGCCTTGGCACTCTGGGGGTCGAGTCTTTGGCTCCTCACAACCACTATACAGCATTTTTCTTATGGATAAATCTTACATATACAAACACACTTTCACAAACACCTACAGGTGCTTGTATCCAGGTATTTACAGATAAACCTATAATTAGCTTTGGCGGTCACTCTTCTGTTAAACAATACTGTGTGTTTTACAGTGATGTTATCAAAGGGGTGGGCCATTTCTACCTGTGAAACTTTCTCTGTTGGTTTTGTTGTTCTTTCTATCTCTCTCTGCAGGCGTAGAAGCAGACTTTGAGGATCTGGAAAAACTAATCCATGCGTTTATTTTTAGTCGAATTGATTACTGCAACGGTGTTTTCACAGGCCTGCCTAAAAAGTGGATCAGACAGCTGCAGCTGATCCAGAACGCTGCTGCCCGCGTCCTCACTAAGACTAAGAAAGTAGAGCACATCACCCCAGTTCTAAAGTCCTTACACTGGCTCCCTGTATCTCAGAGAATAGACTTTAAAATACTTCTGTTAGTCTATAAATCCCTGAATGGCTTAGCACCTAAATACATCACAGACTTGTTATCAGTGTATCAACCCTCCAGGCCATTAAGGTCTTCTGGCTCCAGCCTACTCTGCATACCTAGAACCAGAACTAAACAAGGAGAAGCAGCATTTAGTTCCTATGCTCCACTTATCTGGAACAAACTTCCAGAAAACTGTAAAAGTGCGGAAAGCCTGAGTTCCTTTAAATCAAGATTAAAAACACATTTGTTTAAAATTGCCTTTGACTGTTCTAGTTAAACAGTTTTACTGTTTTTAATGTTCTTTTTTGTTATTACATTCTATCCCTACTTGCTTTTATTCTATTTTCTATCTACATTTTATTATTTTGCTATATCTTAATCATGTAAAGCACTTTGTATTGTCTTGTACTGAATTGTGCTATATAAATAAATTTGCCTTGCCTTGCCTTGCCTTGTTCTCTTTTTTTTTCCTCTGCTCTATTTTTTTCCTCTGCTCTATTTTTGTCACCTTTACTTTTAACATTTGCCTCACCTTTCCCTCTTCCTTTCTTTCCCTTTTACCTTTCCGTTTCTGTGTCCATTGAATTTGAAATAATCCCAAGATAGTATTCAATAAAGTTTTTTTTGCATACATATCAAGCGGAGCACTATAGCGAAAGCAGTAATGCTCCATTTGTGAAAGTAAATTTGTTGGACTCTCTTTGGCACTAAGAAAGCAATTATTTGTGCTACACTGCCAGACAGGACATAAAAATATAAACATTGTTATTGACAAGATAAATTACTAACAAAAGACGAGGCTTTAGAATTTGAGCATGACCATGGCATACCTTTCAGTAAATATATATTTTTTCTAAAATAATGTCAGTAAATACAAATTGATTGATCTATTCCTCATTTTATTCATGTTGTGATTTGGTTTTTATCATTTAAAACTGCCAAAACTGAGTTGCGTTTGATTCTATAGCAGTGTTGCAATCGTTGCATAGACCTTAGGTTTATTCACATGTGCACATTTAAGAAAAATACGATGCATTTCAGTGGGGATTTAAAATGCAGTAGATCTATTAAATCAAGAAATGAAAGGTATTTTCTATTCCTGCTACATCAATGCAGAGTCATGCCAGGCTCAGGTCTTTCTCAAGAGACTAGCAGTGGTCTCAAACTCCAGTCCTCGAGGGCCAGTGTCCTACAACTTTTAGATGCATTTCTACTTCAACACACCTGACTCCAACATGAGCTCAGTAGCAGAGGTCTGCAGAGCTTGGCTGCATCCGAAAACGGCTTTTGGGTAAGGACTCTTCAGCCAAAGCGGTAGTGTTTCAGCAGTCACCGTGATATGTGCTGTCCAAATAGTGCAGTGAGTAGAGAAGGAGGTAGGAAAAGGAGCCTGTACACGTCCTTTCATAGCTTCTTTAGCATAGGAACCTAGTGAGGTCCCTTACCTGCACTAAGGAGCTTTAAGGAATCCCACAATCCTTTCCATAACATGACGTATAACCACAGCCCACCTCACAGAAACGAAAATGTCTAGAGAAAAGAAAGCATGCACTTTGTAGTCTGTCAGATTAAAAGTACTGTTTGGAAAAAAATTAAAAAAACGTATATAAGATTTTGCTTTTTATTGGTCTGATGCAATATACTAATCCTAAATGCTGTGTTTTTATTAGCTGGAGGTGGGGAAAAATCATTACAGAAATAAAGGCTTTCAAACATGAATAGTCTGTGTTAATCTATATAATGTGTTTTCTTTTGTGAGTTAGTGAAGTAAATGCACTTTTTAAATAACATTCTGGTTTATTGAATATGACTGTATGCTTTATGTTGTCTTGACTGTATAGGTTACAGATGAAACACAAGCTTTACCTATTATCTGACTGCATAAGATCCTCTGTAGGTGTAATGTTGGATAGATCAAATTATTGTTGCTGATGTTTTTTTTTCTGCAAAATTATGCTGAATGAATTATTTCTCTGTGTTCTCCAGTAGATGGCAGCATTGTAAAGAGAACCCAAAAACTGCTGGTGACATGCACTTCCATCTACATCGGCCCAATGGTGCAGTAGCAACAACCAATTAACGTAGAATTCATAAATCAGAAAAAGGTCTGCTCCCACTTTCATCTTTAGATATATCCTGACAAAGCTGGCCTCAGTTGAACTTTTGACCACCCTATAATCTTCAGCGTAAGTGATCCCATTTATACCTTCACAAGGGTGCTTGCCGATGATGATCTATGAAGTGCATGTTCCATAGTGCATGTAGTACTGCATATAGATCAATTGTATAGCAAAATGAACTCAAGAACATATACAAAGACAGTACATATGTACATATGTGTTTCATAACTGATGCATCAGGGGATCTCACCGTTACAGGTATTTACCACTTTGGGGATGAAGTCACTTCAGTGTATACAGATACATCTGAGCTTTTGCCCCTGCAGTGCAGTATAAGAAATGTGAAAGAAGAAAAATTCTGCACCACCCTCGCTGTTCTGGTGGTTTGGGGATTTTGAGTAATTCCATCACCACTCAGAGCCGAATTAGCCCGCTTCACTCAGTGGACAGAGTGCATTCGTCAGCAAACTCTGCAGTGAGATGCGACTCAATGGCAGTCAACATTTCCCCTAATGGGAAACAATTACACACTCAGTGGATTCTTCAGTGACTTCTGATGAGACTCATTCATGGAGGAAATGGCCACGTAATCATGTGTGTGTAATGCGCTAACGCTGCCGATTGCTCACTGAGTCAGGCGCATGCGGGCCTAGTCAGTGCTTCAGTTGCCTCTTTAGTCGCCATGAGTTTGGTGACAGGAAAAATGGGGAGTGTAGAGGCTTTGAGTATAAAACGTGCATAATCAGAGCCATATCGCTCATGTTAACTTTTTTTTTTTCTTCATCTGAATGGGTGCACATAAGTCCCCCGTGAAGGAAAATAATCTGTGATGCAAGCTCATTTTCAGGAGTGTGACGACAAGCAAATTCCAAAAGAAAACAAGCCATTTTTAGGATTTATGTCTGTTTGGATTAGTTATATAAATATCTCAGAATTTGTGTCACGCTGCGGCTTTAATGTTACTTTTAGATTTAGTGTTGTAGTCGTTAAGACAGATTCACCGCATTTAAAGCTTGGATTTATTTGGTTCATGTTTTGACTCAGGTGTTTGAGTGAGACCTAACTTCTTCTTGAAGTAATCAACAAAGGTGCTTACCTTGTGATCAACAACATATCAAAATCAAACCTTTTTTCTCCATATTTTAAGTAGGATACCATGTTGTGTTTGAACCACAAAGTGTTTTTCGTTGGATTAAACCAACGAATGAGCTCCGGTTCATTTTCCAGCAGAAATAAATCTTTATAGCATGAAACGTGCATTTCTAGATGTGCCAAAAGTGTTTATACACAGTCATACGTGCAGGGAACATCCACGTCTTTGCAACTAGATGGCCCTTGTTTTGACTGCTAGATGGTGTTTGTAAATCACCCTCATGATGAAACATTCAATACTCTCAGTTTTATTTTTGTCTATTCCGGTGTTCCAGTGTTGTACTTGCGTGCTGTTTGACCACGTCCTTTAACTTAGTTGTCACATAAAATTGCTCCCTTGTGTTATCACACCATATTCTCTCTGTGTAGTTCTGATTTGCTGTTTGTCCTCGACATCATACGATAATGCCTTGCAGCGAGCAGAGCAGTTTGTTTGATAAATAGTCAATAGCTTAAAAGTCCCTCCCACTCCTTCCCAATTATGTATGCAGCCACTTGTTGTGAATAAATAATGTCAGTTTTTATCCATAGCAGATTCAAATGCAGCAACTTTGTTTTCATCACAATCATATAATTGCACCTGGGTGAGCATTGGCCGAAAAAAGTTATGTGTGTATTATGTGTAACTAAATTTATCTTTCCATCATTTCCAAATTAAGCCTAATAAGTGATCTTTTTTATTATTTATATTGTTCCTTTTCACCACAATTATCATGATAGATCTATGTGGTATTTGCCACTGAATAAAACCTGATGTATAAGGGAAATAATTGTGGATCCACTGTGTTTAAAAACACAACAACCTAATCAAAAATATGTCATAGCCTTTCATTATTTGCGAACCACAAACTGAGAATATGAGAAAATAAAAAGCTGTTGAGTAGACATGAAACACTTTACTGAGAGCCTTTCACAGTTTTCTCGTGATTGTCACAGTGTATGCCCCTGTTTTCTATGTAAAATATATAAAAAAAAAACAATTTTATGCACAAAAGATTTAAAATGTATCCAAAGATGTCAGAATATAGCTGCTAAAACTTGATTTCTCTATCTTGACTTTTCTGTGCAAAGCACAGTTGTTCAGAATTCATCGTTTGCATTTAAAAAAAAAAGGGAGGAAACAGTGTCCATTAACAATGAGTAATCATAAAGAGGAGCACGACGGTGGAGGTGGCTGCTGATTGAATTTTTATCAGTCAGCATGTCAAATGATGCATCACTGCTGTTTATCTTGTGAGTCTTGACAACAGCCTACAGCGTGAAATGTCAGCTGACATAATCAATGGCAATCTATGCTTGAAAAATTCTCATTATTTTTGTTTATCCTTCTGTTTATAAAAAAAAGACAGTAATTCTCAAATCCACTTCTGATCCAATGTGATTATCCAATCTTTAGGTCCGTACCCCAAAAAGTGAAGCGTGAGCACTACAAACAAACTAAAATGAAGGGGGAAAAATGATGGCGTTGGGATGTTATTGTTTTATTGAACTGTGTGTGAAGTGATTATTGAAAGTAGCCTCCCTGGAACTGCTTTAGCATTCCAGTGGTGTAGAAAAATAAACCCTGTGAGCTTTTGTCTTTTAGCTTTTTTTTTTATTTAACAGACAACTTCAGGGCTATCTATTCAACAAACCTTTTTACTGCTTATCTTCTTTTTTACAGGAACAAATGGCTCTAATTTTTCAGCAAAGGCAACTCAGAATCAAACGTTGCTTCCATACTTGTTTCTCTTCTTATGTTTTTAAAGAAAGAAAAATCCAGTTGCATTTGTATTATACATATAAGATGAACAAATAAACATGCAAGATGACCTGCTGTGCTGCAACACCTGCCATTATATTTAATTTTGTATAGATTTGTGACATTACTATTCAACTCAGTTTCTTTTTATGTGTAAATTAGTTTAGAGGATTGTCTTTCAAAATGTTGTCTTAATTTATGTTCTGGACTTCGAGGGCCATGATTTACAAAGAATCAATTTTATATGAAATTTTATATACTGTATCAAGATCAGATTTTTGAAAGTTTGCTATTTAAAAGAGAGAGAGAGAGAGAGAGAGAGATGTGTCTCAGTAAAGCAATATAAATTTAAAAATTTCATCCATTCACTGAATTCACAAAGTGAAAATTGTATAAAGATTCGTAGTGATGTATTTCAGGCCTTTATGTCTGTATTTTTATTCATTTATTTATGTTTATTTTTTGAAGTGTAAAGCCAATGAAATTCCAAAATGAAGTGTGGTAGAAAAAGGTGTACATGCATAATGTAAAAACACATTTTTTGAGGATTGAGAACTTAAGCCCGCTCAGATTTACAAGAAAAGGACTAAGGCTGGAATCAGTGCCCTCCCACACAGATGTATCCAGGACATGATCCCTTATGTTAACCCACTCCTGAACCACAGACAATGGCAGAACTATCTTACCTGGGATAAGGAGAAAAAAGACTAGACTCATGCTTGGTGGTGCAAATTCCTCTTTTAAAGTACATTTTGCAATTAATTTTGGAAATTAAGGTCAAGGAAGCAATTCAAGTTGCTTAAGGCCCAGTTTAACATTTCCACAGTCAGCGATGAAATGGGGATTCTTGCCATCTGCTGGTGTTGGTCCACTCTGATTCCCCAAATCTAAAGTCAGCACAGCTGTGTTCCGGGGAATTTTAGAGCACCTTGTGCTTCCTTCTGCTGACCAGCTATACAGAGATGCTGTTTCCCTTTTCCCTTCCCCTTTTCCCACAGCAGAGATGCTGTGGGCAGGTGCCAGGACCTGGCACCTGCCCACACTGCTAAAAGTTCCAATACCTGCTTTAATGACCATGGTAATACTGTGAGACAAGCAAACCTGTCTGGCCAAACCGCCAAAAATTATCTATGGGTTACTGTCAAGAAGAGGATAATGGGATACAATGCAGATAAGATGAACTCGGCTAATAAAGCTACATGGCTTTCTCAACACCTCAACAGTGCCATAGGCTGATCACCTCCACGCCACGTTGCATTGATGCAGTAATTCATACAAAAGGTCCCCAAGCAATGTTGAGTGCATGTAGAGTCTGTGGACATACTTTTTAGTAGGCCAACATTTGTGTATTGAAATTATTGTCTTATTGGTCCTATGTAATATTTAAATTTTTAGAAATTGAAAATGTTTTTGGTAATTATCCCTTCCTACAAAAAAAAAGCAGAGGATAACTGAGTTAGGAACGAAGTAGAAGCTAATAAACAGCCCATGTCTGAATTGCATCAGCATGGCAATTCTATCCAAAACTTCATTTTTTTTCTCTCTACAACATGTAGCAGAGACAGTTTATCACACTGAAGGTTTATCTAAGTGTTATGCTGCAGGGAGAGATTGCCTTTACTTGCACGGCACCACCAGAGCAAAACAATGCGCTGCATGATAAAAAATTGCTTCATAACGCTCATATTGTGTGTCTGGCATCATTATGAGGCACAATAGCCTCTGGAGGGCCTGGCTTTTATTGGCGTGCTTCTTGCAGCAGCAAAGTCTCATCCATTAAACAAATCAGGGGGTTATGTATTAGATTAGCTGTACAGCGGGCGCTGGGGAACGCGAGAACAACACATGAAACCGCCGTCTTCTTCCTTCTCATAATCCCTGGAATAAAACACCTAATTGACAGCATTAGCTTGACACTGTCAGAGGGTAGCTCTTAAAGTCTAATGTATAATGAAAATGCACAGTGTTGCTAAATTGCATTTTTGGTATTAAAAATGATAAATGGCTGCCATTTGGGGCATATTTAGAGTGAAGCCTCTTCTCATAGCACACTGCCAGATCTAATTTTTCAATATTTCTTAATACATCTGTGGTGTCAGTGATATTAAAAGCTCGTTTCTGCTAAGGAATATTTAATAAAGCTTCCGCATGTTAGGAAGCCAATGTCAAACAGACCGACAGGAAGCAAGTTGGTGGTAGGTTGAATAGCCCACCTCCCTGCTCCCCACCCACTGAGACGCTGACTGGTCCTGTGACCTGTGCGGAAAGATCCGGACTGCCCCCCACTGGTAAGGGGTCAATACTGCAGCAAAGGTTTAAGAAGTGCCCCTCACAGTTCAGTGCATTATTCATATTGCAGCCGACAGCAGAGCATTTTGACTTTCCCCAAAGTGAAAATTGAATCTAACCGCAACCTGATTTGTGAAGGTGTTGATTGCACTTGCATTGGGGAAGGTTTCCGATAGCAGATCAGAAACCTCAGTGGAAGAAGGCAATTTGCTTAAGTTGGGGAGTTGTATACCTCCATTTTTAAAGCACTCGATGATCTCCGGGGAGGAGTGACCTTACGATAGCTAGGAAGATTTTGTTTTATTCCATTATGTGAATCAGAGCTCAAACCACACACCACAATAAGAGCATTAAGTGGGAGGTTGCCCTGCCTCCTTCAGTCTTTAAGGTTACCATAGGTTACCTAAGGGTAGCTTTATTTAAGATGAATGTAAATATTAACCTTTTGTCCTCTGCAGGAACTCAGAGCCTTGTTTGAATTTATTCACCTGAAAGTCTCTATGAAAGGATTGAATTGATGATATAGTTTTGTGAGTTGTATTTCTTCTGTTTTGTAAAGTGCTTAAAGACGAGATTTACTGTGAATCGGTGCAATCAAATGAACCGAATTTAATTGGATAGTTCCGATGGATGTGAATACATCATATTTGGGGCTTTAAATTATTTATCCTAACTGTTATATTCTCTGTGTTGAGTGATGATACAACATACTGTTTTTTTTTTTATTAGATGCAGAAGTTTACATTTATGCTGTATTTTTTTTCTAATCCATACAACGGGGAAATACACCCACAGGGTGTACTTACATCACAGACTAAAATTCAGTTAAATGTTCCTTAGGGAAATTGCATCTTAATCACATACTTTTTATGGCCATCAACAAGCTTCTTGCACAACTCTGGCTGGTCATTTGATCACTCTTCCCATCGGAGATGGTAGACCTCATTAAATTGCTCGGTTTTCTGCCACAGACTAATTTTTTAAGCAAAGTCCATAAACTTTCAATCTGGTTTAGGTCAGAGTGTTTCTCGGGCTAATAAGAGGGGTTAATGTAAACCTTCGAAAGCAAACGTTTATGTTAATTTGGGATCATTGTATTGTTGGAACACCTGGTTGTGCTCATGTTTCCACCTAAGCTGTAAATTGTCACCCACAGATGAAAGGACATTTGTTAGGATATCCACTGGTAAACTAGGATCCACCAAGGCCCAAGCTGATCTTGAAAGTGAAACTGCTGGAAGAAAAAACGTCAGTGTCCACAGAGAAGTGTGTCACAATAATGTAGACAGAGAGGATGCAAACAATGTCGCCAACAAGCTGGACTAAAATTTTAAGCTGCCCACATAAACAAGCAAGATATATTATGGAAAAGGGTTTTATGGTCAAATGAGACACAGATTGAACATTTTGGCCAGAATAACAAGACTGTTTGGAGTGGTTAAGGTAAAGTTTTCAAAATAAACCCAAGAAAAGAATACCAGTTGTCAAGCATGGTGGTTGAACCATCATGCTGTGGGGCTGTTTTCCTGTCTTTCAATTTTTGCTTGCTTAAGTTTAGTGTTTGGTAATCACAAAGGTGGAAAAATGTCGCTGAACTGAAATTGTACATTGTCATGATTTATTCTCAGGCACTTTATATATTATTAAATTTAATACTGAACGTAAAAGAAAACCCAGTTTAACTCAACTTATATGAATTGATCTAATAAATACAAATATTCAGGAAGTATATTTTGAACATAGCTGAGTTTGAGTCCTGAACTGTAAACTGTTTTGAGAGACATAAAAGGCACTTTCTCTCTCCCTCTGTGGATGTGTGTGTGTTTTTGCATGGGTCAAACAAGTGGAAACTGGAGGAGGAGAAGGGTTGAGTCAGTCACAAATCGCTCCAGATGTGTGGGCATATTTTAACTCCAGGAGGCATTTAACCTGCTCCCAAAGAGCAAAACGTAAGCACCAGCTGGTGAAAGCAATAACCTTTTGTCTTATTGTTTTGCTTACTCTTAGTTATCACTTTGTCACCACAAAGTCACTACTTTTTATATGGAATAAATAGCACAGCAAGCGCAATAGTATCTAAACTCTGTATTAAACTTGTATAACTGTGAGGAGAGGACAAGTTCTCTCCATGAAGCACCCGCTGCAGCAAAGGGAGCAGAGTCACGGGGCTCAGAAACGAAAACTCTCAGCACTCATCAAGAAGAGAGGCCTAATTAACTTTGAGTTTCTGTTATGCTTATTATTTTTGTTTACATCTTTCACCATGTTTGTCTGTTTTTTTGTGTAAAACTAGAAGCTGGTCTGAGTGTTTCAGAGACTTTGAATTTATGTCATATTTCTTTTCCCTTTTGGACTCTACCAACGGTCTCAAACTCCAGTCCTGGAGGGCCAGTGTCCTGCAACTTTTAGATGCATTTCTGCTTCAACACTCCAGACTCCAATATGAGCCCATTAGCAGTGCTCTGCAGAGTCTGGCTGCACTAGCGAGGTAGTTTGGCCATTTGATTCAAATGTGTAGGGCAAGGGACATATCTCAAAGTTGCGGGACACCGGCCCTCGAGGATTTGAGTTTGTGACCAGTGCTAAACAAAATTACGCCACAAAACCCATTTTGTTAAACCCCACAGAGAACGATAAACTCTGGATAAATGTTAGACCTGTAATCTGTTTAGGTCAGTGTATTAGATGTTTCCCTGGTTAAACACACCTGGATCAAATGAAGACTCCGCAGAACTTGATTCAATACTGAGGAGCTAATGGAGCCATTTGAATCAGCTGCGTTGGAGCAGGGACACGTCTAGCATGCAGGACCCCAGCCCATGAAGACTGGCATTGGCCAACACTGGTTTAGATAATATTAGCTTTCGTTTGATTTTTTTTATTTCTTATGATCATTAAACTGTTTTATTTAACAGTTGATCCTCACCGAATCTTGATCCTGACAAAGCTACAGCATTAGCCTTGCGTGTTTTATTTGTAATAAGGATTGTTTAATGGATAGGAAAATAATCATCTTTCAGACAGATTTGGAGATTATGAGAGTGGCTGATTTCTAGATTTTTTTTCTCTCGCATTGATATTACAATACCATACTATTTAATGCGATAATTTTTCTTGGAATTAAATATTTTTTCGTACATTAGATGTTCAAAATGTTGCAGTCAAAATAAATTCCTTAGAATAATCAGGCTTTAAATAAGGAAAATAAATGAAGAAGGAAAGATATTGCAGCCCGAGAGCTGCACCTAAATAAAGCAAGATTAGTAATTAAATCTGTTCTAGTTCCATATCGTTTAATTTTACTGCTCCACAAGTAAAGCCTGGCAGCCTATCGACACGATCAAAATGAAACCATATCTTATCGGATCCTGATAAGGTCTTCCCAAGCGCAAGGAAGCTACCAATAAGTATTAGTCAGCTCTGTTTTACTTATTATACCAATATATCCTTCAGGCAGAATATATCTCTGCTGTGTTCAGGGTGACAGGTGCAACACAGCCGATGCACAAATTCAAGGGGGGTCTCGGGCATCTTGTGCCAACCAATTGGACGGCGCACCAGGCTGAAGTCTGGTGGAGTTTGGGGTGATCGTCGGGCACCTGTGCCAATCAGCGCGCGGATGGGAGGAGTTCGGGCAACTTGGAGGTGTGTCTGGAGACTGCGAGTCTGCAGCTGCATATTGTGTCTAAGTCGGGGAGTAATGGCATGAGTACAGTGCTTTACGCAATTTTTTGGCAAGCTTTTGTTTTTTTCAGAGCGTGTGATAGAAGCTGATTTCCCACAATTTCTGTTCTCGCGTCAGTCACAAATCCAGCCTGCAGGCACAATAGAGACGACGCAAAGAACAGTTGGACAAACTGTAAACTTGTTCAGAAGCAGCCACAAAGTGCCCACAAAGT
Source organism: Fundulus diaphanus (assembly GCA_037039145.1). Lineage (NCBI taxonomy): Eukaryota > Metazoa > Chordata > Actinopteri > Cyprinodontiformes > Fundulidae > Fundulus > Fundulus diaphanus. The sequence continues at coordinate 39,140,703 of CM073132.1, forward strand.
CGCAGTCTGAGGAGCCGTCAAAAACGCAAAGCGACTCATCCATCCTCTCTTGCTGTGAATGAGGGATACTCCGCTGGACATGTGAAATTATAAGGAGATACCTGCCAATCACAACAATGAAGCCAACGTCTGTCCTGTGTTGCCTCGGCTTTCTCCTGACGAGCGCCTTCTTTGGGGTCGGCTCTCCACAATCAGGTGAGTAAAAGCCAGGCGCTTCTCCCCCCCTCCCCGCTGTCTCCGTGGAGCTGGTAAGTGCGCGCCGAGCGCAGCGGCAGCAACGTGCTCACTTTTTCCCTCACCTTATCAATACGGTTCCTTGTTGCGCGTTAAACAGCGCTATGTTTATGCATTCATTTTGTCTGAAACAAAAGCCACTAGGTTCTCTCTGCTCCGCTAAAGCGCATGTGTCGGTCTGAGCAGATGGCAGGTTGTAGCTGTGAGCTACTTGTGAGGAACCCAATCGAGTGACTTGCTGTTTTCTTTTACAAAGCCACACTGTTGAAAATAGGGCATTTGATGTCCGTCGCACACGTCCTTTCAAGCAGAGCAAAGGCGCAGGAATGGACAAAGTTGCTGCTGCCCCCGTAGATAAGCAGGCTGTCAAATGCGCAACTGTCGCGAAAGTTGTTTTGATACTCTGCTGTTTTGTACTCTTACAGACTAATTCATTCCACACAAGCTATGACCCAGTCTGTGCTGTTTTCTCATTAACTGGAGCAACGTTTGCACGGCAGCGGATTGAGCATGGAGCAGATTTACGCTCCGCAAGCGTTGTCAAACAAAGGACAACCGCAACTGGGTCCTATGTTGTTGTTAGTGTTTAGTTGTGTAACAACTGCAAATGCAGTCTTTTAATGGGCATAACACAACTAAGCAGATTCTGGTGAAATCACATCATTCCTCGTTTTTCTTTTTCTTTCTTTCTGTCGCTCCCCTCAGGCATCATGTTGACAGCCAGCCTTTGAGCTCACATGCCGTGCTCCCACTCTGACAGTGGAAGTACTGTTTGTACAGTGCAATGACGCTCTTTACGCACAGGGCGGCATAAGGTGCACTTGGTGATGTGCTCCTGATGGAGATGGAAAAAGGCTAAAGCATCATCATGATCCACAATCATCGTTTCGACTCGATTAAAAAAAGGGGAAAAATATTATATTTGCAGAAGTGCGTGGGCTTCTTTCTGCCCCTTGTTTGTTGGTTTACTGTTTAGTAAGAATTAATTGTGAATGAAAACACGTAATTAAATATTCAATTAAACAATACAACGGGTTAATTATCAGGGTGATTAATTGGAACTTAGTTTGACGCAAGTGTACAAAATAACCTGCAAATTGAATCTCTAAATTTGTCCTTGTGATCTTTATTCGTTTGTTGGAAATTCCTCGCGTTGTTCTTCAAGCATTAACAAATATATTAGGCGTTTTAAACAGTATGCATTTTGTGGGAATGTTAATGTGTGGTGAAGGGGGAAGCAGTAGAGAGTAGTCCTAACCGTTTTGAAATGAAGCGGCTTTGTGTGCCTAAAGCAGCATGAGTTTACATCTCTACACCATAGAACTTTTTTGTGATGAAATGATATTGGCTGGGCTTGCTGGACCCTTGCATCAGTGACTTTAAAAACAAAGTATATTTATATTCCTACACGTCCTGTTTTTTTCTCTCTCTCAATTGTTTCTTGTTTACAAAAAAATGAAGTAAGATGCACATTAAATTAGGATAAGTGGGAGATTATGGCAACTTTCTCCCACCCGTGTTCCAGCAGCGGAATCCAGGATTAGGTGGAGGAAGACGAGAGTAATTCACTTTCACGCTAAAGCAAAGAAGAGGAAGGAAAAAAAAATGCAATTCCTCCAGCAGACCTCCAAATTATGTAAATGTATTTTGCTAAAAAAGTAAAGGCGACACAAAAGAGAGCTCCAGACAAACGCAGGAAGAGCGGATTATACAAATATCGGTGCGAGAATTGGCATAAACGCGGATTAACTTCTGTCTGTTGGAGGAAAAAAAAACAGAAGGCAATTTCCCTTCGTATGCACGCGCGCGCGAACGAGTTCTCACGGGTGTACTGATCTGCGCGCTCGCGCGTCTGTCTCACAAATGCTTTTTTTGAGGCTTCCTTTTAATGAAAGCGTTTGTCTTTCTTAATGAGCCATAATGCCAAATTAATGTGAAATCCTCCAGCATTTATTTTGCTTTAGCGTTTCTTGTCTTCAAAGTGCCACCTTTTTTATGGACTTCTGTTTTTTTTAATTGGTGTTAATCTCACACATTTTTAAATTTTTACTAGAAACTGGAGTTTTCAGCAGAGACAGCAAAAATGTATGCAAGGACCTTAGCAGAGTTTCTTTGGAGCCCATGATGCACCATTTGCCTGATCATTGCTGTATTATATTATACACTGTGGTTTACTTGACAATTTCAAATTATTAAAGGAATAAATTTCACTTTCAAAAAAGTTTCCCTTTTTAAAAAGAAAATTATTTTCATCTTTACTATGTTGAATTTCTTTAGTTTCTTAGCTATGCTTAGAAGAGAAGGAAACTCCTTTATTCCCACCTCATATTATAAAAACGGTTTATTCAAAGAATTTGTAGGTCTTTTATTGGGCATTGTATGACATTCTTAATTCATTGTAATCTGGTAAAAAAATACAATGGTTTCAATTTATAAAAAAGAGGAACATGACCCTATGCTTAATACAGGACCATCTGACATCTGTCTGTCTGTCTGTCTATCTGATTGTAAAAAAAAAAAAAGTTAGAATTTGTAGAAGTTATGAAAATGTGCAATGTATTTAGTGCTGTTTTTTGTGCAGGAAATCATTGTAAATGAGATTTAAAATCTCAGTGGGTCTGTCCTGATAAAATATTGATATTATTAGTTAAAAAAAACATCTATTCTCTGTGATAGAGGGAGCCAGTGTAAGGACTTTAGAACTAGTTTCTTAGTCTTGGTGAGGACGCAGGCAGCAGCGTTCTGGATCAACTGCGGCTGATCGATGTTTTAGTGTTTTTCTGTGAAAACACTGTTGCAGTAATCAATTCGACTAAAGATACATGCATGGACCAGTAATAGTATTACAACAGACAAACTAAAAAAGGAAAACACAGAAATGTTGGCCTACTGAAAAGTGTCAATTTCCTGCGAAGTGCATGAAATTAATACTTGGTTGGGGCTTACTGCAAAAGTGCAGCATTGCATGGACGTGATCAGCCTGGGGCTCTAGGAAGGCCCAAGTTGCTTTAATAGCAGCCTTCGGCTTGTCTGCCTTGTTGGGTCTGGTGTGCCACATCTTCCTCTTGACAATGCCGTATAAATTCTCCATGGGGTTTAGGTCAGTAAATTATGCACAGTGATGCTGTTGTCCTTGATCCAGATAATGTTACTTTTGACAGTGTGGACAGGTGCCAAGTCTTTGTGGAAAATTAAATAAACATCTCGGTAAAGCTTGCCAGAAGACGGAAACATAAAGCACAAATTTCTTGGTAGACAGCTGCACTGACTTTGGACTTGATAAAACTCTGTGGACCAATAGTAACAGAGCTTGGGTTCGGTGCTTCTCCACCATTTCTCCAAACGTTGGGACCTTAACATCTAGATAAAATTCAAGACTTACTTTTATCTGAAGACTTTGGTGTTACGAGCTACAATCCAGTCATCTTGAGTTGGCTTTGCTTCATAAACGTCTCCTCCTAGTTGTTTGCACACTTTTTGTCAAGCGCATGTTTTCGTACCAGTCAACTTTACACTGAAATGCCTTGATACAGCACTCCATGAACAACTAACTAATTTAGAAGAGACATTTTGTGCCTTATCCCCATTGTGAGAGTGTCAGTGACTTCAGTAACTGTCTGCTGAAGAAATGTTAAGTCAGCAGTCTTGCACATTATTGTGTGGACTATAATATTTGTGTTATAAATCCTTGTTTTTATTAGTCTTGAGTAATATTCAAATGTAAAATAAACTAACATGTGGGTTATTAGTAAGATTTTATGATCAAAATGAACAGAAATAAACACTTGAAGTATACCACTGCAATTAATCTTATATACTTTTTGAGTTTCATGTTTTGAACTGAATTGCTAAAATAAAGACTCCCAGACATTACTAAATCAGCTTCAGTTTATGGCTCTGTTCAGTTGCCATTTAAACGCTGATGGTTTTCTGTAGGATTTTCACAATGGCTGCATTTGTAGATCTATTGGTCCTGGCTGAGTTCAAGCTTTTATAGGGCCCCCAGGCCAGCAAGGAGCCCTAGGTTGCTGCAACGCCTGCTTACATCTCAGACTGGCCCTGATTTCCAGGGTTGTAGGTGACAGCAGAGGGTACTGAGTTTACCACATGAGTCCCTGCGCTGCTCACCTCCTGTTCATTTGACTGCAGCTATTCTCTGGAGCTGTAGGAGCTCGGGAATGCATACAGCTGCCAATTTTAAACCATATGGCCTCTTCAGAAACTCCAGGTCTGTGTATGAATAATATGTATTATTTTTCAACATGCAATCAAATCGATATAGACAAACTTCATCTTTATATCACTCTCATTTACAGGCCTCAGCTGTTTCCCATTTCCTCCATCTGACTGAGTAGTTAAAGAACACTTTAGTTGTTTCAGCATTTATCTCATGCTTGCACCCACTGTTTGTTGGACAGAAAGTGACGCAGCACTTTCATTGTGATGTGGGTTCATCGGATATACAAATGTTCACAAGGTTTGAGCACTGCAAAAGTGGTGGAAAACTGGTTACTTCTATTTCTCTTCCCCCTTTTCTCAGTTTTTCTGCTCCCACAACAAAGACTGAGGGGTCTTGTACACTTCCTTGTTTTGTGTTTTCTTCTGCCAGTTACTGCCTGGCGAAAGAATAGTGACGCATTTAGCAGCCTACACAGCTCACCAATGTCACAAAGCCCTCTTACAGTCATTTCTGCTGTCTCCTGTTAAAGGAGCTTTGACCCTGTGCCGACACCAGGCTTTATATTAGAAGAATGGCAGTCTTTGATTAGGTACCGATTCCCTTCCATCTGTCGAGAAAAGGAATGTGAACTTTTGTGCTTTTGTTCCCTATGTCTCTGTTAGAGATGAGGTGCAACATAGGGCTATTGACCCTTTTTTATAAAGATTTTCTTCTTAATTTGATCTAACCCTTTTCCTTCCTGCTTATAAAAAAGAAAATAAGAAATAAATATTATTCCATAAACACCTCATGGCTAACAAGATATTATTATTATTAGATAGTATTATTTAGAATCTGCGAAAAGCGTATTAAATGTAAGCATTTAGATTTTTGGTTTTCATCTGAGTATTTGTTGACTTTTCTTCTTTACAAGACTGAGGGGAAAAAAAAGCTAAGACTGTAATTTATTGTTTGTCCCCCCTGTGGATATCACTCTTCAGCCAGATAAAATGATTGAAAAAAACAACAACTTTCTGGATGAATAATCCACACAGGATTCAATGTGAGAATGGTGAACACCACAGGGTTCTTCTATAAATCTCTGCTGTTGTCTCAAAAAAAAAAGAACTGTTGCATACCCAGTTCGCTAGTGTGACTAAAGTAGGGGAGACACAAATAATGTTTTATTATGGGAGTTTAATTTAGTTTCAAAATCTCATTTTATGTTCTAATCTGTTAAATCACTGGCATAAATAACACTGCAGCACCTCTCAGTTCAGTTCCTTTATTGCCATTGTACAACAGCGTTACTCAGGTTATAATTTATTTTAATGGTATAGCTATAGATTTCAGGAACATTCACGTGTCAGTCAGGGAATCCTGCAAATATTCGTCATCAAACGTGAGTTCATCGTAAATACATTGCCAACGAATAACAACAATAGCGATAGTTTGTAGACTAATTTTAAGAGAGCAAAATCATTCTAAAAACAAAAGGTGTTGGTTAAAGGAGTGGAGACGGCACGTACAAGTGCTCTATGTTTGCTGGAGCATTGTACATCTCTGAACTACTACATCCCTACAGCCCTATTAGGGCTCTGAGGTCCAGTGCTCAAGACGTACTGCTTGTCGCTTTTACAAAATTGAGAACTATGGGAGACAGTACTTTCTTTTCTGTGGCTCCAAGACTCTGGAACTCCCTTATTTGACCTCTGAGATCAGCAGATTCAGTGATTTCCTTTAAAGGCCAGCTAAGACTTTTTAGATCTGTTTTTGTTTGATTTTTCTTTTTCTTGTGTATTTGTTTTACCCTGTTATGAAGCACTTTTTTATCTTAGGAGGTGCTATATGAATAAAACTTTCTTACACTGTGAAGGTGTTTGATTTTTTTTTATTTTCGTCCAGGTTTCCGTCATTTCACTTTCTCATTGGCTACACAGGTTGTGTACTAACTCTGACGTCATTACGTGACGGAAACGCACAGGGATGATGTGAGTCAAATCCGGGCCTACATCCTTTTGAAAATTAACTAGAAAATGTGCGATCTCTTCTTTCTGGACATTTTCGTTGATTTCAATGAGAGGGCTGTACTGACATAACCTAACTCACGCCAGACGCATGTCGCTCCGCCTAGCTCCACTCACATACATCTGGGACACCGCCATAGGAATTGCCTTTATTGAAGGCTGGGCCATATCAAAAATTCTTGCATATGATTGGATAAGCCACTTGTCTGTCATCTTTATTGACGTGCTATTTCAACCACTCACACCGAAGCTAACCCGTGATGCTGATGAGAGCGACGCAGGAAAAAAAAACAAACCTTTTTTTTTTTTATGTGTTTGCGGCTCTAGTGGCATGCGTTTTATTGACAGTGAGCTGACCGGAAGAGGGGGGGGGGAAGACAGGCGGCAAAGCGCCGCGGGTCAGAGTCGATCCCGGGCCGACCGCGTTGAGGACTAAAGGCCTCCTAATATGGTTCGCGCTAACCGCTCCGGGGCGCGTCCACTGCGGACGCGGACGCGCCTCGGAAAACAAAACTTGCCAAATCCGGTCGGGAGAAGGGCGAACATCGTTTCCACCAACAAAAGCCTTCAGAGCCGTTCTCTGATGTTCTTTTAATGAAACAATATTAGGTAGATTGGACAACAGGGAAGAAATAGCAGCATCAATGTTAACGCTTGCTTCCTCGACGAGCCGCCATTGCTATCAAAACCGTCTCACGTCATGGTCGCGTCTCCACTACGTCACATCTATGAAACTCCAGCCCTGCGTCCTGATTGGCCAGACCATAACATTGGTTGGAGAAATCACTTTCTATGGGCGATGTCCCAGATGTATGTGAGTGGAGCTAGGCGGAGCAACATACGTCTGGCATGAGTCAGGTTAGTACTGACACGTCATGTCACACAAATAATTGTGGTATAAAGGGTACTAAGCAGCGGTAAGGGACATTGTGGGGTTCCTCAGCAAAACTAGCCATGGGAGGGAGCATACAGGCTACTTTTCCTACTTCCTTACTTTCTGGACTATTCGGACAGCACTTATCATGGCGACTGCTGACACACTTCTGCTTTGGCTAAAGAGTCCTTGCTTTATAAGGGTATTTGTACTGAGCCATCAACCTAGAAAATCTGTTAGTTAGGGTGTTATTCCCAAATCCATGATTCAGTACAAGTTTCCACCAGCACATACATTATTCTTAGTTGATTGTTAGATGCATTTTTAGAGCTCCTTCTAAAAAAAAAAAAAAAAAAAAAAAAAAAAAAAATTGAGCAGCTGATTGTTTAAGTGGTTTTTGGGATAAATGAGCTTTAAAAGTTTATTTTTTGCTGTAAATTAATATTGCACATGGTAAATTTACAAATTTGCTTGATTATAGCTGAAGTCAGTCCAGCACCTTAGTTTCAGAACCTGGGCAGTAGACATTGATATATGACTTATGACTAGTATGAATAACCCCGTGGTGGATTGCTCCTTTTTATATCCCAAAAAAAAAACTTTTTTGAAATGACCAAAACTGCATTTTTCTTCAACAGGAACTGAACTATGATATACGCAATCTTTTGTTCAAAACTGCTTTAAAGACCTTACACTGTGTAAATGTTATATGAAAAACTAATAAATATGTCTGCAATGTTTCTCTTCATATCATTTGTTCACTTCTAAAATGCATTGTTTTAGCCCAGTTATCTTAAGGCTTGTTTTATTTCTGAAGATACGAAACGAGACAGTTTTTCAATTTGACTTGTTGATGGGCTCATAACCAGACTGTCTACGGCTAGCAGAAATGATTGGATCGTATCCTCTGTGACCTTTACCAACTTGTGCACCCTCATTTATCTCTGGCAGTTATGAATGTGCCATACATGTTCATGTGTTTTGCCATGTATCATTGTCCATTTGGCTATTAAACATCCTTTTAGTGAAGAATATGAGAGAGGGAGCGATGCGTCAGCCATGTCGTGTATGTTTAATTGGCCCATGTCTGAATTCAGAATGCATTTCCAGTGTTGCTTAAAAGCAGTTAGATTACTCCACATTTGATAAGGTACATTAGAAATGGAATGTTTATTTCCCATTTCTTCACCCTCCCATCTGTTACTTTGCATTTATGCTTTCTCTTTTTGTTGACTGCAAATTGAGCAAGCTAGAGTCATTCTGTAAGAGAGGGGAAAAAAGAAAGCTAAAGAGCCAGGAGAAATGTAAATGGACTGATAGTCTCTGCGTAACTCAGGCTCATGAGTGCTAAATACACAACAGCGAAAGTCCTTCATTAACAAGGTAGTGCAGCAATCCCTCATATGCACAAATATGGTTTGCAAAGTCTTACTGGATATGTTTTAAAATATACTGGAGCCAGTTAGGACAGATTACTGCTTGAGAATTAGTTGTACGGAGTAAATCTGTTTAACTTTAATCATGTTAGTATATGTGCATTCTGCCATCAATGTGCATTTAAAGGTCCCTCACTGTATAAACAATTTCATGTAGTTGATATTGCTGTTTATGAAATTCTTTGGAGAATTTACATATGCAAACATCCTCAGCTTGTTTTGTCAGGCCAAATGCCCCTCCTCAGTAAAAAGGTTGGTTGCGGTAATGATATGAAGCTCTACCTAGATGACTTTGTTCTGATTGGCTACAACCATATTTGGAAAACTGGTCAAACGTGGTGTTTGACAGTTTGAAGCCTTTTGTCCAATAACCTGCATCACAGACAACTTTTAAACTGACGACACAACACAGAGGGGCCGGAATACAAGCCACATACACCACAGCGTGGCGGGGGAGTTCGCAGGGGCTACTTATGCAGCTGGGTGCCAGAACCACCGGTACTGTAGCGAGCTCCCTGCTGCACTGCAACGCAGGAATATGCAGCTGGGATCCAGTTCTTCACCACGGTGCCTCCGTGCAGAACTCGCTGCCAGCATACCCACAAAACAGTTTCGTTAAGCAGCTCTCTGTCACTGTGACCGCGGAGGAAAGCTGGCAGTCGCAGTGGTCGTTAGTCAGCTGGAGTTTTCAGTTACAAACATACCTTTTCTTACATTTGACAGCATTTGGAAATGAAACAAACTTAAGGGTCATGACAGCATTGTGGTAGCCACTGTCCGTGATGATACAGAAGTTTTTTCCTTTTTATTTATTTTTAATTTTTTAATTTTAATCTGTTTTAAAACCCAGACTTGTATTCCTCCAAGTGAAATTGTCTTTTGTAGAGTCCCCATAAAACTCTTCTGTGATTCTCACGTCTTTCGGGAACGAGTGGTAACTTCATGCTTTTTTTGAGCATCCTTGGACGTTTCAGCTCTCCTTTTTAGTAACCGCTGTGAATATAGTTTGAGGTTGAATATGGGATTATTTGTGCTCCGCGGCGTCTGGCTCCAGTTCGAGTCGATACAGGTAGCGATAGCGTGCTCTATTTGGAGAATATGACTATGTAGAAAGACAAACCATTTAGAAACATAACAAATTTTTTATTTGTTTTTGAGCAAAGCAATAAAGCTGACCGCCACTGAGCAGGTCGTTTGGTATTCAGTTGTGACATTAATACAGCCTCATCAGTGCAGAACAGATCATATTATACCCCCAAAACCTCAGAAAAATTAAATTTGTTGTCATGGCTCCTTTTTAAAAAAAAAAAAAAAAAGACAATGTAGTGTTCAGAAATTTAGGCTTTTTTTACTATGTCATCACCTCAGGGTAAACCAATAAATGAAAAATGTCATGCAGATCCAAAAGCACCATACTCTCCATTCTCCGAGAAATGTTATTGTCCCTGTATTCCTTTTGTTCATATGTAGTCTCTGATTAAGGAGGGTAATCATAGAAAAAACAAAATCCCACTAAAAACAGTTTTAGGACCATGAATATCTAGTTCAATGTATTTATGATGTATTAAGGTACTTCACAACACACAAAGAAACAGATTAATTTCCAATTATAGTTGGTCATGAATTGGAATCATCTTTGCTGCAAACCCATTTTTAAAATATCCAGTTTATTCCAATACAGTCCTGTTTTTATAGTCAGATTGAAATACATACAGCCCAACTTAATACAAATATTACAGCACTGTAAAACTGCATCAAGTCATTTACTTTGCAGCAGTCATCTTCTGCAAGTATGCATGTGTGCAGTTCATTATATGGAATTTAGGATAAACCTTTGGTATAATCCGGATTTAGTTTGGATGAAAGGATTGAGGAATAGCATCCAGCATACCTGGATTACAAATGGCACCAAAAAACTCCAGTGCAGGGAGTAGGGTTGTCAAAATAATCAATATCTGGATATAATCAATACAAAAAATTATTATTCAAATATATTAATTTGGATCAACATCAATATTAACTGGCTAAATTGGCCAGATTGTCGCACTGTGGGCAGCAGGGCTGCAATAACAAAGGCTCAGCCCCTCTGCTCCCTGGAGCATCACCTGACTAACAGTTATCTGCTGCTGGAACATTTAGACTCTGGTAACATGTTGAGTACAGTGAGAAGAAAAGGGATGCAACCCTCTTTAGCCAACCCAGGAAACACAAAAGGGTTGTTCAGAGGCACATGGACAGGAAAAACAAAATTAGCTATGCTAATGCAACAAGCTAACACTTTTACACTAATCTCTGTGACCATCTTAAAAAGCTCAAAGCTACTGGACCTGCAACAGTGTAGTAGTAAACCTCCTGTGAAACAAAGATAATGCTGTCTGTTTAAATATTAACTTCTTGGACCTGGACTGCCCAACAATGATGTTATTTAAGTCTGAGTTTCCCCATTGAGATGCGTGTCCCAGGTGAGCAGATTCAAACCACGCAACAGTTGGTTCTAATGAGGTACGAGATAATGCAGGAAAATGTTAATCACCTGACGCATGTTATGGTGGAGCCAGGCTGAAGCTGACAATTAGAGCAGAAAAACTTAAAGTGTAGCTGTTGTAGTTGATTTTACTATAGAAAATGGAATGGAAAATGGTCAGAAAGGCTCAAATTGTATAGGGCTGCCGCTTAACACATTTGCACGTACCAGATTCTTTGTTTTGTATATATGCACCAGGTCCAAGTTTGCTTAAAAACTGTTTATTTTAGTATGGAATGATAATTTCTATCCTTCAGTAGTTAAATTTATTTGTATCAACATAAATGTATGGGCAAATGGAGGCATTTTGTGACACACTAAGGATGAGCAGTTCTAATAAAAAAAGAAATGCACAACTGGATGCAAGGTTAATACTCCTATAGAGGAAATTATCACTTAAAATAAGTGTAATCTTGTCTGCTGTTTTACCAAACAGGCTAGTGACACTTAAATTGTGTATTTAAAATTTAAAGAAGTTAAAATGTCCTTGGGTAATCAATCTTGGTCCTAAGAGCAGAGAACCTTGTGCCTTTAAAAATGTTGCCGCAGTATGAAAAATTATATTGAGTATTTTTCTTAGTATCAGTAGTGAGTTTTACATTTTAGTATTGTGACAACCCTAGCAGGACAACAGAGGGATACAGTGAACACGGACTATAAACTTAACACTGGTATTTATATGTACATTTTACCTCTTTTTCTCAGACAGGGACCCCCCCCCCCCCCCCAACCCTTTTTTGGCAGATTTTAGCAATTTAGGTCAGCTTAGTCTGAAAATGTTCATGTTCGTGGGATATAATAGTGTTAATGGATTTTAAATGTCAGCACTTCCACAAGTTGGCTCCTCTGGTTGAGTCTCTTGCAAATGTATAGACTGGTAGTTTCCACTAATTTAGCATTTTTTTTCCTATAGATTTATACATTTTCAGTGTGAATTTTTTAAATGGCTAAACTCAGATAAAATGCAGAGTATGACAAACTAATCAGAATCAGCTTGATTTGCCAGGTATGTGTACACATACGAGGAATTTGACTCTGGGCTGTACAATGCTCATGATGTGGTTACTTATACAACAATACAATTACACAATAATGCAGTAATTAATGAACAAACTAACTTAGATATATGTTTCTACTAGGGAGCTATTACTGTCAACAACCTCAGAGAGCCTAATTTCAAAACATCTGAACAATTCTCTTGATCTCAATTTAAAGTTGAATCCACTCAACATAATTTAAACCAACCCTTGGATTTAAAAAAAGAGTTGACATTTCTTCATATTTAGCCTGCTTCCCTTGTGTCTCTTGCACATTTAAAAATTTAATAAATCACAAAAAAAAGTTGGCAATATTTTTTCTAAAATACTACAATGTGTCAAATTGAATCCACTTAAAGCTGTTGGTGCTAACTGCTGCCAGCTCCAGTCATACATTGGCAAACACAAGGCAAGACTCACTCCCACACGTTTACACATTTACCCACACACCATGCCGTCACGCTGAACTCTCACTACATAGTAAGAGCAAATGGGCATGTTCTAGGCCTTTGAAAGCTTCAGTCCCATGTTCGCTAAACAATGAAGTTGTCTACGGACTGAACACGCCATGTATGTCTGTCAGTTTGCAAAGCTTTTGATCTCTTTTGTTGTTGCTGCTACTCTTTTTAACAATAAGCCCGTCTATCCTGCTGGAGGACTGCAGGAGACATTCAGGCACCGACCCTTTTTGACAGCCACGTTTTGAGAGATTCAAAATGCGGTGACAACGTGCGCGTAGAACGTATGTTGTCTGCATGAATGCGCGTTTACGCGTACACCGATTGTGTCCATCAGCGTGAGCGTGAAAGCTTGGTGGAGGGATGGAGGGTGACTGACAGAGCAAGCTGGCTCCAGAGAGACTCTCTCTGCTCCAATGTCTGCTTGTTCGTCTTCCTCCGCCCACCCTCTCCCTTCATCTTTGGCTTTGTAAGCCTCCACATAATGTGGGTGCATTAAAATGACAATGGAAATTATGGCTAATCTTTGTTAAGACACACTCATTACCGCCACAGCTTAGAATGAGAGTTTGATGATAAGAGTCGGTCTGCTCTCTTTTTTTGTTTTTTTTTTTTACTTTCCCTCTGAACAGACAGTCTGACATATTAGAGTGATGTGTTTTATTCTCATTTTTGTGTTATTTTTTTTCTTTTCCCGCTCACAGTTAATAATGGTGGCAAATATATGAAAGGATGATAATAGGCTGACAACTTGGGCATGAAAGACTAGCTCCACCTTCAAACGAGCTTTTCATGCAGTTCCGTATGTGGGTGTATGTTAGAGGGCTGATTCCTCTCAACTCCTTCCTCCCCTGTCTCTTTCCGCTTTTAGTAATCCCCCTCTAAAATATTCATGGCTAATCTGCATGTACGATGTAATTACTGACAGATTTGAATGATATGGCCAGCAGAATTTGTGTAAAATCTTGATTTGGTATTTTGTACATCTGAATAAAAATGCTAAATACTTTTGGTTCTCCTAGATGGGTCGGAACTAAGTGAAAGCGAGGGACACACATTCTTAACTGCTTCTGGAGTTGCTGGCCTTTCAGTCTTATCACAGCAAAACGGCATGTATACAGTGCTTTGCAAAAATGTTCACACTCCTTAAAGATGCATTGCGAAAGTTTTGAAGTTGTATATTTATTTTCTTTACCCTTATAATTGCCGACGTGTAAAATTAGTTATCCTCTATAGGCCGGATCAACGTATTTTTTTGGACTATAAGGCGCATTGCATATTCGTCCCAAGTGTGTAATATCACTGTGCCCCTCCGGTAGGGTGACCAGATGTTGATGAGATGTCCCCGATTTCCGGGGACAGACCTGGTTTTGGATGACCTGTCCCCGGCAAAAGATGTCCCTGGAAATGTCCCCGATTTCATTGTATCACGATGGAGTAAAAAGGTTTAGCACATCAAGAGGTTTTTACCTGGTCCTGCCGCTGTCCCGACGTAGTAGAGCTTTGCCGAACGCACCTGCCCCACCCCGTTGGCGTTGCAGTTCAAACAAAACAAACCAACCCCCAGGCAGAGATTCTGTGCTTAACAAAATCAGAGACGTCCACAGTTTTAATTAGAGAAATCAAATATGGTCACCTTAAGGAGGAAATACACTGGCTGCGTAATGTAAGTGGTGCGGCTCCAAGGCGTTTTTAAAAGCGTAAATTTACACCAGACGCTGCAAAGTACACAGCTGCGTGATTCTGCGGAGAGAACTTTCGTCATGGGTAAGTAATTAAAGAAAGATAAACCAGTAATATATGGGTAAGGTATTAAATTATCAGTAATATATCCTATGTTTTGATCAACTAAAAGAATGTGTCTTGACCATATCTGATTGGAAATAGCATATTTTAGTTTGTTAGCTTGTCACAACTACATCATCCATTGCACTTTATTTTTGACGACTCTTATTTTGGGCTACTTGCAGAAATTAACTATGACAAAGGATGTTGTTTTCTCACTTATTCCCAGACAAACGGGAGCGAATATGCATCTGAAATTAGAACTTCAACCTAATTTAGGTGTCACGTATCGTAAATACACGCATTATGCTTCTTGTGTACATTTATTGACTGATTTAAAATGAAAAGCTAACCTAAACGTAGGACGCGCTTATGCTGCTTTGCTGCGCTTACGCACCACAACGCATCCCATGTGTTTCCTCCTTAACACTGCTCTCTCCTGAGAGGGAGAGCTATCCGTCTCTGCCGGGAGGACAGGGTAGTTGGACTACACTGCTCTGTTCCTAACATAAGGACAAAATAAACAGAACTTTTGAATAATATTGAATTAACTTACTTGGTTTATTGTTACACGAATTCACTTCTAGTTTCAAGATTATGGTCAGACAGTCTTGTAGACTGCTCAGGGGTCCGATCAGGTAGTGACACAATGTACCGTATACAAGGCGCACCGGATTATAAAGCGCACGGGATTATAAGGCGCACCATCACTTTTTGAGAAAATTGAAGGATTTTAAGTGCGCCTTATAGTCAATAATCAGCTCAGGATTCCGGCCGATTTCTCTGGCCGTGTGTGTGGGTATGACACGCCCCACGCTCTCGTTCATGCGGCTACTTTGTTGTCTTCTTGTGGTAATTTATGCTTTATTGAGAGTACACGGGCTAACTTCAACATTTAGAAGTTTCTTAGCTCAGAAGATGTTACGCATCTAAAGAAAAGACCTGTGCAGTCGCAGCAGCATGTGCTTGTCCTCCCATGCACATGCACGGCACTGGTGTCATTTCAACTTGTCGCCAAAGGGGACAAATGTCTACAAAAATCCTGAAACTTATGCTATGCGCCTTTTTTAACTTTTCATGTGTTGTCATACCAAACTCAAACTGAATTTAGTTTTATACAAGAACACAAAGTAGAGTGTAGGACAATTCTACATTTCATATTATTTTACAAGTGAAAATCTGAAGTGTGTTGCATATGTATTCACTTAACTTTAATATGATGCCTCAATCCATCGTACAACAATTGGAGTGTAGCTCAACTGCTATGCTCTATAACAACTGCTGTACAAGGTGATAGAAAAACTGTTTTAAGCTGTTATAAAGTTGAGACTGGAGCTGAGCTTCACCCTCCAGCAGGTGAACTGAGAGCGTGCAGTCAAAGCTGCAATAAAATAATTAGATCGAATCATATTCATGTATTAGAATGGCCTAGTCAAAGTTCAGACTTAAATCCATTTGAGAATCTGAAAAGACCTGAAAAGTGACAGATTATCCAGTCTAAGTTTAGAGCTATCCTGACATAAACTGTCTCTAGTTGTACAAAGCTGGAGGAGACATACAGTACCACAGGTGCATCCAAACCTGCTTGCAGTAAAATTTGGTTCTCCAATTTTGAGGTACTTTAAATATTTGAGTTTCATTCATTCATTCATTCAACATTTCAAACTCTACTGTATGTTGCATTTTATAAACTTTTTCCAGCTGTAGCAGAATAAAAGATGTGATCATTCTACGGCATGTGTCTTCCTACTCCACCTGTGTGGCTTAAATCCCCAATGTCATGTTTTGGGTGCTGCCGGCCTCCAATTAATGGGGCGGTGTGCCCTGCGAGCTATTCTTGCAGGTCGATTTGTCACTTGTACGACAGTGGGGCGGGGTGAGGTGGGATGTCCTTTTTAAATGAAGCACTTGGTGTTTGTGACCTGTAATAAATGAGTTTGCAGTTAGTCATACCAGCTGTAAGGAGGCATCTGGGAGCAAGTGTGAGATGGAGGCGGGGAGGAATTTTCAGACTTGGTTGGAAAACAGTTTATCTATGCGCGGTTGAAAAATGACTGCACCAAACATGCTATCGCTCGTATAAGAAATAACAGAAATCCTGAAATATTTTTTCCTATTTACCACACAGGGAAAATGCCATAATTTTAAAAATGATGCCATACGAGAGAGTGCTAGGATGCCACCATTGATCCCTCAATATCTTAGAAAAATCCAGAGAAGAATAAATGGACAAACTATTCTTTTTTTAAATCTAATCATTAGGATTTAGTCGTCATATGTTTTTTATGAGAAAAGTAAAATATTACACGGAAGGATAAGTCACGCTGTATAACATGCAGAAACCAAAGAGTTGAGGAAAAGGTTTAAAAAGCACAAACTATATTCTAAGTTTCAATTTCATAGGGATGTTGTTTTCTGCTTTCAAGCTGGAGAGACAAAATGGTTTTATCCCTTCTTAAATGTTTTAGCACACCACTCTTTATAAAATGATGACCACAGTTGTTAAACAGACCAGTGGAGTTCTGAAAAAGTGGTTTAGGATGTTTAAGGGTAATATTGATTTAGTTCTAAAAACGGAGCGTCTAAACCTTAACATCTCACTGCTTGGTCGACAAAAATTATTTATGTATAATCATTGATCCTTACCTCTCTATAAAACCACAGGACGGCCTCCCACAGCATTTGAAATGCATCAGTGGTATAACCCGTCAGTGCCTTAAATTATTCACACCCCTGACGTTTTTCACATTAGAATAACAAATTGTAGTGTATGTGATAGGACACAAAATATCATTTCCAATTGCTTTTACAATACATATCTGTGAAGTGTGGCATGTATTTGTATTCAGTCCCCAATATTAATGCACCCCTAAATGAAATTCAGTGCAAGAAATACCTCTTGGAAGTCAATGAATTAATAAATACCCATGTATGATTTAATTTTATGTATGTATGATTTAACATTCATTTTGGTATAAATATGCTTATTTTGTGCCGGCT
Source organism: Fundulus diaphanus (assembly GCA_037039145.1). Taxonomy (NCBI): domain Eukaryota; kingdom Metazoa; phylum Chordata; class Actinopteri; order Cyprinodontiformes; family Fundulidae; genus Fundulus; species Fundulus diaphanus. Next base: position 39,158,237 of record CM073132.1, read on the forward strand.
TTACCAGATGTTGACCCTTTTTTTTTTCTATCGATATACGTCTATCGCTCGATATATATTGTTATTCAATTATTGTCCAGTCCTAGTTCATGTGGACATTTTTTATTGTTAGACATATATTACCGGCCAGGAAAAAAAAAAACTTCAGGTATGTGGTAATGTGACAAAATGTGTCTTTGTAAGGCTTTATGTAGCCTTGGACAAATGTTTTGTTCAATCAAGTTGCAAAGTCTTTCAACAGTACCATTAAGAACTATTAGATCAGAGTCTAAACATGTATGAGTATATTTACGAAAACAGAGAAAGCAATTTCTGCTATGTTTACAAATTCTCTAAGATTTATTTTTAACACTACTCCCAGCCAGCTGCATTAGTGTGACTGTCATTCCTCCGAAGCAGCAGTCACCTTGCAGCAGAGCAGAAATAGCGCAGCTCTTTTTCCCTGGATGTGAAGGTACATAAAGCACAAGATGAGAGGACCAAGAAGGCAATTGACCTTGGCTGCTTTTGGGGGCTGGTATATAGCCATCCGGTTGGATGCCACAGTTCTGCCGCAGATGGGGTGGGGAATAAAGGGACAATTGTATTGCTGATAGTAGAAGCTATAATTTATGCTGAAAATTTAATTTAGTGTGACACAAGGAATTTATTCTTTGTGGTGAAGAGCTGATTGGTATTTTTAATATATATTTTTTGTCACAACTATAGATAGCTGCAAAAAAAGATTCCTTACATTAAGTGAGTGCATGTTCCTTGAATAAAAAGATGTGTTTGATGAAATGAGACTATATCAATTAGAAGAAGAGCTGAGTAAGTACAAAGCAGGTCTAAAGTCAACCTTGCCATTTTGCTTTGCTGTGCTTTAGTGTTTACCTGTGACAGGGGTGCTTTATCTCAGCCAGTCACCAGAGCATGTGTAAACACACAGGGGGGAACACACTGCATATCATGCTGTTTTCAGCCTCCCTGCTTTTGTTCCAAAATCTCTCTCCCGTAGAGAGACATTATCCCCCGGCGGCAAGGTGAAAGGGGTGCTGGTGTAAGGTTATTTGTAGCAGACGGAGAATGATCGAAAAAAAAAAATGGATGGAGGGGTTAAACGTTTCTTCTTCTTCAAAAAAAAAAAATCTCCTAATTATAGCAAAGAGGGGAAGCCTGTCTGGATAGTACATGGGAAAAGACGAGCGCTCCAATGGAGTATGGGATATGGGTGATCGTCTTGGGAGTCTTGGTTAAAGTAGTGGCCATCACAGGGGCTGAACGGACAATTAATCAGAGGCACCCCGTGGGGGAAGTTAAGGCTCTGACAGTGCCACTTCATTCTGCTAGACACACGTGCACCTCCTGGCTTATCCACAGCGTTATCACCTCTTTCTTTTTTGGCTTTTGTACTCTCACTACCTTATTTTCTCCTTTTTTATTGTCTTTTTCTGTTCCAATGTCCCGTTTTCAAGTTGTTTTTTTTCTTTCCTTTTTTCATCTCATGTCAGTTTTCCCTTCTCCTTTCCTTGCCTTCACTTTACTCTTGACTTTCCTGAAACATGTGTTTAGGTCTGTGAGTCGTTTGATTAGAATCAGTTGTGAGTGCCTTTTTTGACCTGACAACCGACTCCAAACTCTTAGTCTGGGATTTCCTAAGGCTGTGGATGGAGGAAGACGGGAGCGATGGAGAATAATCTGAGAGGGTGAACTGCTGGCTCTACTTTACCTTTCCCATTACCCCCTTCGTCACTGCCTTCATCCCTCCGTGTCTGCCAGCCCCTATGTCCCACCCCCCATGGCTGGTGCTGAGTGATTGATGGATTCAGGTTTGACATGGCTTGGTTCACCCGAGGGCGTTAGCAAGGACACTGGTGAGACTGAAACAGACGCTGGGGACATTCAGATTAAGAAGACAGAAAAGAGAGTGCACTCAACACTGTTGAATATCATGCCTTTAGAGGTTCAACCACATTGGTAAATTCTAGATAAAACTGGAACCATCAAACTTAGTTTTTAAACCATTGTTTTTCCTTTTCTGACATGATTTTGAAATTCTGTACATCCAAGTTTTCTTAGAATTAGCTTAGAAAAGTCATACAACTGCATACCTAAGAGGGATGTTTGAGTTTTTTAAGTAAAGTTTGGTTATAAGGAGTTAAAATGTTTTAAGGCGTCAATATCTTATCTGCAGATGGTGTCTTCATTTAGTACCCATTTTATTCATAAAACCCATAATACTGAAGGATACACTAGATCTCTGGACCAAAAATTTTAAATGTAAACCAACAATTTCTCATAGAGCAAATATTGATTTAAAAAAAAGTCAAATGTTTACACCTAAACACGATAATAAAAGAATGGCTGAACCTTCATATTCACACATTAAATCTTCAGCATCGGGTAATTTTATCATTGTCAGAAGAATCACACTGCTCAAAAAAATTAAAGGAACACTTTAAAGATAAATCAGATTTCAATAGGAAAAAAAAAATCATGCTGGATTTTTATACAGCAAAATGAAATGGGTAACGTTAGGAAAAGAAGATGCCACATCATTTGATGAAAATTTAAATCAACCCACAGAGCTTGATCCAAAGTCACTGAGAAAGTGAAACTGAACTGCCGACATTGTCATTGCAGCAACTCTAAGTTGTACTCAGTACTTTGTATGGTCCCCTTTTACTTGTATGCTGGCCTGACGATGTTGGGGCACGCTCCTTAAGAGATAAGGGATGGTGTCCTAGTGTATCTCCTCCCAAATCCTAGATGGAGCATCACTGAGCTTCAGGACAATTTGATGCACAACCTGTTGACGTTGAGTGGACCTAAGCATGATGTCCTGGGATTTAGGTCAGGGAAGTATGGAGGCCAGTCAGTGGTATCAACTCCTCCATCCTCCAGGAACTGCCTGTATACTCTTGCCACATGAGGCTGGGCATTACCGTGCACCAGGAGGAACCCAGGACCTACTGCACTAGCGAAGGGTCTAACATTGGGTCAAAGAATTTCATCCCGATACCTAATGGCAGCCAGTGTACCACTTTATCTGTCTGTGCGTCCCAGCATGGATACGCCTCCCCATGCCAACACTAACCCACTCCCAATGGCCAATCATGCTGAACTGTGAGGCAGTGTGGCCTCACAGCCATGAGAAATATAAATATCAGACTGTAATAACTTTCTAGGACCATCCTGGGGATGAGGCGCCTCCATGGTCCTACAAAACATTCCTCCTGAGCCATTGCATTGTCTGGTTACTGGCCAAACAGACAAACATTTCTTTAAACTTGTACCAAAGCTAAGTACAGTCTACATTTTGTGAAGTCAGACACCAAAGCAGGCAGCCACCACAGAAATAAGCTGCTTGGGACATTTATATTCTGAGTAGGTGAACACATACTGCTTGCTGTTCTAAATTGAAATCAATTTTACCTCATGCCAAAATCTTTAAGATGAAATTTGGTTGTCAAAACTGAACTGTAAAATTATTGAAGAGTGGGTTTGGGATATTTTTTTCACGCAAAACCCCTGAAGAGCGGAAGAGAGAGGTAAGACAGTCTTGTGCATGCACAGTTATTCAAAAAGGGATGGTGAAACTTTCGGAAAAATTGGCGACCCTGGCTGTAATTGCACATTTGACTATTTTTAAGACAATCTTCTGTTGATTTTGCAGAAGACTGTTTTACAATGCGGTCAGGGAAGAAATAAACCTGGATGCCATGCACTGATGAATTGCTACTTGTTGTAAAAGGATAGAACTAGATTATTTATTTTGGCAGAAATCTAAAATCATACCTGATCTGCTTTCAGCACCTTCTGTTAATCCTTTTCTGAAGCTGACTGTTCTTCTCTGGTGGTTAGTCAGAGCCACACTCCAAGTCGAGGATTTTCATCCGTTTAATTTTTTTTTCCAAGTATGAGTGAAAGAAGCAAACATAAGGGGTTTTCAATAGTCACTTCAAATTTAGATTTTTTTAGCCATATTTGTTTTTTCTTTCTCAACAACTGGTATCCAATCGAAACTGAAACACAAACTGCAGGAATTATTCCATTTAACTGTTGGTGCTTGTAAAACACAAGTCACAAGAACTACCCATTTATAAGTGCTGACTGTGCCAACTTTACAATGAGTTATTGGCAACTGTAATTGTCAAGAAAGACAAAAAAGACAATTGGCTAAGTTGCAAACATGTTAATAAACTACCGCTGAATACAGAAGATAGCTATCAAAACAAATTGCTTTACCTAACTTTAGCTATCCTTCAGGAAGTTGGACACCTAATACTAAAAAATATTTACTCAAGGGTTGTCACTAACAATTGTTACATATTGGAGCTGACATAACACCATGAACACCATCTTGAATGGGTCTCTCCCAATGCATGTATTTGTACAGAGGAAGCTGTACGTCCAAGTAAAATACTCATAATTCCATTGGTACAGGACATTGTCACACATAATTGTGTTTCTAGTTCTGCAATGCCTTGTTTTAAATTCAATTAAATTTTATTTATATAGCGCCAATTCACGAAACATGTCCTCTCAAGGCACCTCCAAAGTCAAATTCAATCAGATTATACAGATTGGATCAGATTATACAGATTGGTCAAATCATTTCCTAACTAAAGAAACCCAGTAGATTGCATTAAGTCTTTATGCTCTTTAACAAAGACAGACATGTGGTATGGCATATTAATAAATCTATAAATATGCGGATTCATGCTGAAATAACTTTTGTGCTCTGGCATATTTAAAAATGTATAAATTAATACTTTTTATATATTTAAAGAAACAAGTGTGATTGTTCATTTGCATTTATTTCACTCATAATTTTGAGCCTCTTCATATTTTTTGCATGCACAGCTTCTTGTGTGTGCTGGCACTCTGTAACGCCAGGGCACTCAATTTTGCAATGTCATGCGGTTTTAGTAAGTGAAATACAGAGACAATAAATTGCTTAAGCATGAAATAATGGTTCTCAGTTCTGAATTGGGTTTCTGCAATGTGCTCACTGAGTATAAACACATCTTTCAAACCAATCTCTTCCCGAACGAAGTGGTGTTCGACACTGTGTGATCTACTTTCAGCAGTGTACGGGTTACTGCAACTGTAACCCGCACGGCATAGTTGCTCCTTCTGCTTTACTCCTGTTGAATCTTATACTAGCGTAGGGTAAAACGCGTTGGGCGGCCCATGCGGATTTGTAACGAACCTATTGAATCAGGTATCCAAGTACAGAATGTGCACCGCTACTCAAACCCAGAAATTCAGACCCCTCAACAACTAGGGGGCGCTATAACAAAGGACAATGCGTTTTGGCCTATAACCACCAAACTACTGGTCCCACACTCAAAAACTTCACATCACTTTGTTTATTGGATGATTCTGCAAAATAAAGGGAATTGGCACACCCTTCGTTTCCCAGCTAGTTTTCGCGCTACATGGCTACAAAGGTTTAACGCGGCGGATTTTTGAATTTTTACCTTTTCGGAAAGTAACGCTAAAATAAGTGATTGTTAGCTAGCTAGCTCTAAATGTAATTGTTGATTATTCTAAAACAATAACAGATTTTGACGTGTCCTTCATAACACATAGTCCAAAAAAGATTTTGCACATGTGACCCGCGTTTGAGGATTGTCCATCACTAGGGGGCGCTGTGATGTCAAGAAATCTACTACGCAAGAATGGCTGATCGGATTTTTACAAAACCTTCTCCATCCCCTTCCAGTCATAACCCTGAACTAAAGTAATAAAAAATGTTAATGATTGAAACAAGTGGGCGGGGCCTATTTCCAAAAGTGTGGAAAAAAACTTGAAAACTTCAAAAATCCGATATGGTGGCAACACAGGATGTGCTCCAGCACATAAAAAGGCATCTACATATTTAATGTCTGCGGCTGGGGCTGAACATTGGATAACAGCACAACTCTTAGAGCTAGGCTGCAACAATACCGGAAGCTCTGTCAATGCAAAATCGGTCACTCCAAAGTTGTTGTTTTTTTGTCAAATCTAAAGTGACACTACACCTTTTTAAAATTTTGTCTCATTCTTTGCACTTCTTTTTGCCCATTGCTGTCTCCCTCCATAGCTTATAACTGCACTTGGTGTCTATCTATCAGCAGGGTAGGCTAACATTAGCGGTAGCCACCTGGCTGGAACACAGTGCACTGAATAGTTAAACATAATTTAAAGAAGCCTTGAGGCAGATAATTTGCTACCGAGAATTTTAGCAATTGAGGTCCTCAACTTATTTGATGAATTGTGACAGCCTTAATTTACACACAGAATACAGAAAAGGAAGCAGTTACCACAAAAAACTCAGACAGAAAATAGTAGCATTTAAGTACCCAATTTTAAAGTGAGTTCAGCCGGTGATGGTGTGTTCACTTCAATTGTTTTACTATTTTTTGTATTTTAGGTTTCTCTATCTTAATTTTAGACTGTAATGCTGATAAAAATAAAAACAATTCACATGTTCTTTTAATGGTATGTTAATCTCCAATTCCCCTTTGAACAACCAGCTTTGATGTAAATAACTCCAATTAATGTTATAGTTAGAATATTTGTGAAACAGTATTTGGATAAACAACTATAATGTCATTGATATTAGTTATTTTAAGACGTTCATAATCTGCTTTGTTTTATGGATCTCTTTCAGGATATACATTAGTTTCAGCCGCCGTGGCTAAGTAATCCGAATTAATCTTCCTTATTCCGGATTGATTGTTGGTCAACTTCCAGAAAGTCCAGTTTTTCTTGTTGGCTAATTATATTTATCAGGCTATATTTTTCAATTAACTAGTCTGTCAGCCTCTGGAACAACATAGACTAAAACTAGATAAAGGCACCAAGGGGTGTCTAAATCGTAAATGGACTGAGTTTTTTAAATAGAGCTTTTCCAGTCATGCTGACCACTCAAAGCACTACCGCAAGGAAGATATTAACTGCTTATACCCATTTAACATCATGTCTTTTGAAAAATCTTGAACAGTCCCTTTAGATATTTTTATTTATATTTTTAAAGTAAATATCATTTTAAACAATGTTGAAGAAAATGCCACTAGCCACTGCTAGGCAAAGTCAGATCCCTAATGTGTTTTTTTTGTGTTGCTATTTTGAATTGAGTGCAAGATGGGTGCTGCAACCCCTCCCAGGGGGGTTCCTCGTCCTCCCCGAAAGCAAACACCCATTTGACATGGAGCGGCAGAAAAGGAACAAGGCCCACAGTGTCTCCCCTGCTCCAAGTGCTTTGTCCTGTTGAAGTCTTCTGCCATAGCTCCAGGCTACAAAGCCCACGTGACACGCCTGGAGATTAGGGGGGCGCTTTCTGAATTGTTATGTCCAGAATATATCGGGGAGATATGAGTAGATTCATGTTACACCTTACATTGTCCTGAAAGTAACTCCAACACTTAAACAACACTAATAAAAGTGCCTAGCCAGTCTTCTGTAAAATCTATCAATCTCACTAAGTGTTGTCACCCACAGAATAACATTTCATGGTCTACCATAAAATGTACCCTGGCATGCATTGCTCAAAAAAATAAAATAAAGGAAAACTTTTTTTTAAATCACAGTATAATCTCCAGTCAGTTAAAACTCTGGAATATTGATCTGGTTACTTTAGTAGAGGGCTTTTAATCAAGCTCAGCTGTTTTGGTTATTGCAATTAATAACAGCTTTTCAGTAGTTTTGCATTTGACCAAGTTTGGTCTCACAACTGGTAGCATGAGGAGATACATGGACCCTACAGAGGTTGAACAATGCTTTACACTACATTCAGTCATTCACCCATTCACATGCTGACAGTGGAAAGCTACATTTGTAGCCAGAGCTGCCCTGGGGCAGACTTACAGAAGTGAGGCTGCCATTCGATCAAAGCCACCGGACCCTCTGACCTCAGTCAGCAGGCAAGGCTAGTAAATTGTCTTGCTTAAGGAAACAATGACTGAGACCGCCAGAGCCAGGGTTTGAACCAGCAAGTCACCACTGTCGGCCCAACATAAATATGTGCCAATGCCAGAAGGTTTACTGTCTCCCAGCACGTTCTCAAGAGCCTGGATGAGATTCTAGGACACAGGCAGTTATTCTAGCAAAACTGGGCAAGGCTGTTGGGGATCCCTTAACTCATCTGCAGGAATGGTAACTGCTCCTTGGTACAGAAACTGGTCCTGCACCAAGAACAGGATGAATAATGCCAGGGCACTACAAAGTGACCTTCACTGGGCCACTGTCATGGATGTCTCTGACCAAACCCTTAGAGACAGTCTTCATAAGTGTGGCCTGAGGGCCCAACATTCTCTAGTGTGTCCTATGCTCATTGGTCAGCACCATGGATCTCGTCTAACATTTGCCGGGCAACACTGGAATTGGCAGGTTCAGCACTGATGTCCTGTTCTTTCTACAGATGAGAGCAGGTTCACTCTGAGCTCATGTGACAGAGGTAAAAAGCTTGGAGAGGCTGGGGTAAGTTTTATGATGTCTACAACATTGTCCACCATTGATTGGTTTGGTGGTGGGTCAGTGTTGGTCTGGGAAGGCATATTCATCGAGGGACGCACAGACTGGTACAGGATAAATGTTGGCACACTGACTGCCATTATGTAACAGGATGAAATCCTTAGACACACTGATAGACCTTTTGCTGGTGCAGTGGGTCCTGGGTTCCTCCTTGTGCATGATAATCCCCAGCCTCATGTGGCAAGAGTATGCAGGCACTTCTGGAGGATGAAGGAATTGATAGCATTGACTGGCCTCCCCAATCATCTGACCTAAATCCAATAAAACATCTCTTGGACACCATGTTTAGGTCCATCCAATGCACTAGGAGCTCAGTGATGCCCTGGGATCATCCATAATCTTATAAAGAGCATACCCCGATGTTGTCAGGCATGCATACAAGCACATTGAAGGTCCTCTGTAGTACTGACATTTCAGCAAATTGTACTTGCTTGCTGCAGTAGTTTTATTGAGTTTCACTTTCTTAGTGTTTTATAGATTAAACCCTCTGTGGATGGATTTTTTATTTTTTATTTTCATTAAATCTGCCATCCTTTTGTTCCTAACACATTATTTCATATTAACATCGATATCCAACATATTTTTTTCCAAATGAGATCTGATATGTTTTAAGAAGAAGGAAACTTTTTTAGTCACTACAATTGTACATGCCAACGAAATTTGTTTTCTGCATTTAACCCATCCCTGGGCACCTGTTACAGGGCTAGGTGAACAATCTGGGACTAAGGGTCTTGCTCAGGGATCCACAGTGGCAGTCTGCAGGGATCAAACTGGGTACTTGCAACCTTCTCAGAGCACAAGTGCACTGCTCTAACCACTAGGCCAGCATTCCCTGGAATAAAAGTGTTCCTTTTTATTTATTTTGATCAGTGGAAATAAAGTTTCCATTCATGTATGCCTCACAACATCACATGAAGCATGAGGGAACCAATCGGAGTACTTGCAAATGCTTTTATTGCTTGTTTCCTAGTAATTTGCATGTTTAAAAAAGGCAAGTGGACTGAAAATATGAAAGGCTTTTGTAGTCATAATTATCGGGTATTAAAATTCATCTTTCAAAAGTGTTTCATTGTGTTCTGTACGACTGTAGAGTTAGCCTAATTTGCAAACACTAGATGGATTCCTGAAATATTTGGAAATTTAAAAATGGAAAATGTTTTTCAGGCTCAAGGAAGAGAGAAGTTAAAATCTTCATCAATCAATGTAAGAGAAGTACAAAACGTTGCTTATCTGCCATCATGATTACTAATCCCAGCAGATCAGCTCAATGCACAGGTCTTGTGATGGCACTAACCCAAATGCAGATAAAGCAGAATGCGGTATCGCGCACGTGACGTCACGGCCTTAAGAGTAACGCCCCTTTTGCCGCACCGGTAGGGCAAACAGTCGTAGAACGCACATACAAACCAGCCATTACAAGCGCAACAGAACCAGCGATATGACCGACTTTGCAGCCATTAAACTTACCCAAGACGATGTCCCAGGCGCACGGTTTACTGGTCGCACTGTGGAAGAACACACCAACCTTCAGCTGAAACGGTGGCTTGAGTGTCGAGGGCTCAAAAAAACCGGAAGACGGGCCGAGTTGATTCAACGGTAAGCTTTGTTTTTTTCCCTGCTCGGCGTTCATGCCTTTGTTATGATTTCCACCGTGCTCCGTTCACGTCGGCCTTTTTTGTTTGTTTGCAATCAACGTCCAGGAATCTGTATATCTTGCCAATAGGTAGCTACAAAACGATTGTTCACATCTCAGAATCTTTCGCTTAAGAGATTCAGGGCGTTTGTTTTTGAGTAAGCTATCCCGGTAGCAAGGTACCATGTTGGCGCCTGCTAACATGCTAGCCTATATGCTATCATCACCCTTTCCACCGACAAAATGCTTGCTACATATGTAGGTGAATTTGGTAACTTTTTCCGGGTTGAAATGTTGTGTAGGCCGCCCGCACAAGTGTACCCAACGCACACACTTCTCCTTGGCACTCTTGAGTTTCGGGAAATTAAGGAAGAAAACATCCTTCATATGCGGCCGATCAGCGTACCCCGAGTCGCTGTTGCACGTCCCATAGCAACAATGTTTATAAACCATGGTCTTAGATGTTGGAAAAAGCAGTCGTTTACCGAGTAAAACCTAGGCTAACGCACGTCTCTTCCACACCAAAACAGCGGCGCGTTTGGGAGTTTGCCCTACTGCGTACCACGTGATGTGACGTCATCGTGACGTTGTGTTTCTAAAAATAGCTTGCGCGCGGTACCGCATTAGCCTTTTCTTCTTTAATGCAACCCTGCAGTGAACACTTCATATCCCAACAGTTTTTAATTGTCAGTAAACAGTTGTATGTGAAAATCAACAGACCGACAGTAACTTTAAAACGTAAAATATTTGGGCAATGCGTGGCAAAGGGATCTAGTGACACCACATGTGATGATTTACATTACTATGTAAATCAACAGCTACTTTCACAAAAGACATGAAGATAACATTTATTAGAGATCTGCGATAGACTGGCGACCTGTCCAGGGTGTACCCGACCTCTCCCCCATTGACAGCTGGAGATAGGCACCAGCACACCTTGCGACCCCACAAGGGATGGACGTGTTAGAAAGTGGATGGATGGATGGATTTATTAGAGATCTACAGTTTTTGTTTGAATGGCACCAATGAAGCAAAATCAACATGAGCCATGTGTCAGATAAAATTTGATATAAAACTACAAAATATCTTGTCTGCCTTATGTATGTGCAGGACTTGCCAGAGATACAAGCAGACAAATTTTCTGGTCAGAGGCCCTTGCTGAGGTGGGGGCCCCAAGGTGTACTTGAATTAATATTCCATAGCACATACCAATGAATCATGTCACAGCTTTAAATTAAATTGTGTCATATATTAAGGCAAATATAAAATTGTGTTTTTATTTGGGGAAAATCTGTTAATAATGCCTGTTAATGTAAGTGGCTGTTAAAAGTTCAGCAAGTAATTACTTTTTATTGTCCTGATTGCTTGTTAGTGCAACATTAAACTTGACCCGTCTTATCAGGCTCTACTGTTTATCAGACACGACTGGTGGGGGGGAGCAAAAATATCTGTGAACCAAGTCACTGTTCATTTACCCTAATCCCCTTCTAAAATCATCCCTATATGCCTGTCATCCTATTAAAGTCCTCCATTATTGATGATTTATTTATTCTTTTAGACTTAAAAGGTAACCTATATAGATTGGTTTATTATACCTGGTCCAGAAATTCATAGGACATGAACTACACAATGATTTCTAAATTCTGACGTCACTGGTAAACTATTCTTAAGCAAAAAATGTCTAGCAGCCCTATGCAGTATACTACATCCAAAACTATTGATTATATTACTATTCTATAAAACTTATTTCAAATAAGGTTCAATCCAGGAAGGGGGGGGGGGAAGAGTTCCTGCCTCAAGACTTGGACTTAGACAACTTTATTTGTCATTTTGTATGCACAGAGTGCGTACAGAATGAAATTTCGTTTGCATACAGCTTGAAAAATTACAGTAAATTGCAGAAAATTACAGGATAAGGTGCAGCAGTGATTTATAGTAAACAGTTTAAATGTAAACAATGCAGGAGAAATGGACAGTGTGCGATCACAGTGTACAGGTGAGTATTATTAAAAAACGATTGTATGTGCAGAAATGATTGTACAAAGGGCATCTGTGCAAGAATGCATTTTAGAAACTGAGTTCGGCAGCATTTGTAATGCTAGATAAGGATGCAATGATGCAAATGTGCAAATATACAAATGTGGTCAGAGTCCATTTTGTGGCTTCAGCAGTTCAGAGTCCATTTTGTGGCTTCAGCAGTTCAGAGTCCATTTTGTGGCTTCAGCAGTTCAACAGAGTCAATTTTGTGGCTTCAGCAGTTCAACAGTCTGATGGCATATGTGAAAATGTGCAAATATACGAATGTGGTACAGAGTCCATTTTTTGTGGCTTCAGCAATTAGAGTCCATTTTGTGGCTTCAGCAGTTCAACAGTCTGATGGCAACAGGGAGAAAGCTTTTGCAGAACCTGGTGGACCTGCAGCGGATGCTGCGGAACCTCTTCCCAGAGGGCAGCAGGGAGAGAACAGTCCATGGTGGGGGTGTGAGGGGTCCCTGATGATGTTACGGGCTCGGGACACACAGCGCTGAGATGAGATGTCCTTGATGGAGGGAAGAGGAGCCCCGATGATCCCTTCTGCTGTCCTTACCACTCTCCTCACGTTCCTCCAGTCGGAGGCACTGCAGCCTCCACACCACACAGAGAGACGGCTGGTCAGAATGCTCTCTATGGTGCTTCTGTAGAAGGTCGTGAGGATGGGCGGGGGCAGGTGGGCTCTCCTCATCCTTCGCAGGAAGTACAGTCGTTTCTGTGCCCTCTTCACCAGGACGTGGTGTTCACAGACCAGGTGAGGTTGTCCGTGATGTGCACCCACAGGAACTTGGTGCTGCTGACCACCTCCACAGCTGAGCTGTTGATGAGCAGTGGAGCGTGGTGAGGCCGGTTCTTCCTGAAGTCGACGATGATCTCCTTCGTCTTCTCTACGTTCAGGATCAGGCTATTTTCTCTGCACCAGCCCACCGGCTGCTCCACCTCCTCTCTGTAGTCCTGGTCGTTGTCGTCTCTGATCAGGCCCACCACCGTTGTGTCGTCTGCAAAGTTCACGATGTGATTGGTGGTGGAGGGTTATAAGTATCTCAGCTTCTTGTCCTCAAGTGAGGAGGGAATGGAGTGGGAGATCGACAGACGGATCAGTGTGACTGCCGCTGAAATGGGCACTCTGGACCAGCCCGTTGTGGTAAAGCAAGAGCTGATTCCATAGGCTCATAAAGGAAACATGTTCACATTATTAATAGTGACAAGCAATATGTTCTTTTGGTTGTTTTGGCACCTGAAGGCCACAGAATACATAGAGGTACAGTATGAGTCTAATCTTAAGTAAACAGACTTGCTATCTGGGCTTTTTTTTTTTTAATGGCTTGTGTAAATTTTGGCCTGGCTGTTATTAGTTTTGGCGCTTTGACGGAGAAAAAAAAAACTGTTCTACAACTATTCACATAAATACTCAAATTAAGCTAGAATCTGATTTAGAGGTTCCTATTAAGCGCACTGGGGGGAGGATCAGAAGGAAAATAAAATTGGGAAACCTGAAGGGGAAAAAGTTGAATTCAAGTAATTGAAATATTTTTTATCAACTTAATTTAGATCAGCTGATTGCAGCATGTTGGTAGTTCAATTTACAGCTAATTTAATTGACAGGGTTGGGATGTTGCAGTGAAAGTAGATTCAAAATGTATTCAGTCTAATTCAGGGAGAGGGATAAGAAATATAGATGATGCCACACCTATTTATAATAATGTAAATAGTTTATTGTAAATAGTTGAGTTGCACAGATAAAAAAAAAATATTCATTTACCCCATTTATGGTGGTTCTTGCCTTGTAAATGCAAAAGCACAAAAAAAGCAGGCACCACATGAAAGGGTAGTTGGTACTCAGTTCCTCATACAACCTTCAATTGGCTCTGCACGTGATCTCAGAAAATAAATGTTTTCAACTCGAGTTTAGTGGGCCACAGTTTGAGATGGAGCTTATTTAATTCAGTTTTATTTTCTCATAAAGTGTGAAATAGAAATGTATAGTTCCACTAGGAAGTGGCTTTCCCAAACTTTCTCAGTACCAGACCCCTAGTAAAGAAGAATATTTATCCCTTCCATGCAGGCTGAATCTTCCAGTCTCTGTCTGCATGTTGATGAGTACATTGTGTATATGTCACCTGGCTGTCTCAGGGATGTATGTGGCTATCTGAGCATTAAGCACAACAACAACAGGTGTCTTCTGCTCTCCCTTTCATTGCCGCCTACCACACTTCAAGCTTTTGCTCTATGTCAGGGTTGGCAGCAATGCAAAGTCAATAGGATGAATAAAACATACCTGAATCACAGCCCTCTACCCTGGGAAATGTCAAGCTGTCAGTACAGCTTAATGGGAAACTATAGGACCTTTCCCAAGGGTCGGACAGTTTATTGTGTAGCTTCTACAAAAATGTAGTCAGGCCAGTTGGTTTCTTTGCACCGAAAATACACAAACCCTTGACTTACTCTAACTCACCATAATGTCATGAGCCTATATCTTTTTTTTTTTTTTTTTCCAGTGATACACTTCTGGAAATTCTATACATTCTGTGCTCACGGGGGCTTTTCCAAGTAGGAACCTCTGTGCACTTGTACTACTGCTCAGACTTTTAACTGCTTTGCTTAAAAACCCCATCTAAACTGCATATACTGAGTTCATTTATTTCAGCAGGTCTCCCACTGAATAACTGCCATTTAACACGCCTAACTACACATATTACACAACACCCATCACAGCTTGCGGTGGTTGTAGCTAACCCCTACAGCTAATTAGCTTTGAATTAGGTCTGAGGTCTAGGTTTAATTAGGCCTAGCCACGAGGAGGGTTAAAACTTAACAGTAACTCCAGCAACATGAGCTGCCAAACCTCATCAGGCTAATGGACACTCAACCAACGAGGGCCCTCCGGGGCCTGACAGGCTAGTCTGACTTTCTCCCTGGTGCCGACCAGGACTTGTACAAATACACGCAGAGGCTCACACACCTGAGCACACTGCAATCCTAACAGCAGCCAGGTGGTCCAAACATAAAGAAAGTTGGTATGACAAGCTGTGCATAAATGTATACTGCATAGAAATCATACTTTTTAATTACTTTAGTCGAACTATTTAGCCTAAAGTTTCTGTGTATGCATCAGCTGTTATCAAAAACTACTACAACCAATAGAATTTATGTCCCCACTGAGGAAACACTTCTGGTACTGCAAGCAAGAAAGTACCATAGAAATCAAAATAAACAAAAGAAAAAATTGATGACTCAACCAGCTACAGCACTTGTCTTCTGCTGTTTGTTTCCTACCTTTTATTCTCTTGTCATCTCTTTCATATTTTGAGTTGCTAATGCAACAAAAAAGAGTCAACAGTGAGAAATGTGTAACAGCGTTTTCTGTTGCCTGAACTCAAATAAGCCTAGAAGTGAGTTACAAAAACAAAAAATCCCTAGCAGAAAAGAGCATACGTTGCAGGTATTTATATACAATTCTGTAAAAATTTATTTGATCCCTTATACATTTACAACCTGGTCCTATGAGAAAAAAGAATTGCACCTTTGTGAAATTATGAGTTAACCACCTTTTTAAAATAAAAGCTGAATGTTCACTTCTTTATGATTGGTTGTCACTGTCAGTAAATGTTTGGGATCACAGGCAATTAATCTTTTAATCCACAATGGAGGAATTTCAGCAAACTCATCTTGACAACTTTTTTTAATACATTTTTTTTTGTTTTTTTTAAACCACATTAGAGGGTTTCCAACCATGAGCACCCTACTTAAGGCTGTGGTACAGGATCTCAACTGGGTTTAAGTCCAGACTATGAGAAGGACCCTCGAAACCTTCAATTTTCTTTGTGCAAAATATTATTCTGCTACAGAGAACAGAAAATATGGTTCCATTGATTACAACACATCATCCAAGTCCCAAAGCAGCAAAGCAAGCCCAGACCATCATAATACCATCACCATATACAAACATTTTGTAGCGTGTGTGTGTGAAAAAACAGTCAGTACAGTTTAGTTTTTAATATGTGCAATTGTGAAGACAACACATGGCAGTGAATACTGAATTCTACAAAGAACTATAAAACTCTAGTTCCAGAAGAGAATTTCATCAGAGCAAACGGGCTACCTACATCAATATTCTTATCTGCTAAGCTCATCTGATATTTGGTGTGAGAGTGACAGTTTGATTAATTGTTTCACTGAAGTCAGGTGTATATGTCAAAATACTTCAACATGATAAATCATTTACATTGGCGTCACCTGAATGATTTGATTAGAAGGGTGGAACAGAAACTGGAGAGCACTTACTTCTTCCAGCAGCAGTCAAGCAGCACAGCCTCTCCATTCCTAGTGAGTTCTCAAATTTTTTTTTCTTGTAGAAAACCTTATATAAAATAGGGCTGTGTAGACCGTTACAGCCTCAATGCACCAATGCCTGAGTGCTGGATATTAGGACGCCTGCTTTGTGAAATAATTAAGTTTAACTACAATGGCGACTGGAGACAGAAAATAATAAAAGACAATAATCACAGTGCCTTGGAAAAGTGTTCATATTCTTGAAACTTTTAAATATTCTATCATGTTACCCTGCAAATTTTGTCATGTATTTTACTTTGATCTCATGTGGTAGACCAATACAAAGTGGTGGACAATTATCTATACTCTATTTACTAGTTGGAGGATTTTTCTAATCAAGTGGTGGGAGTTTTTTTTATTTTCCTTTTTTGGGGGGGAAACTACATAAAGGGAGATTGAATACGAATATCTCCCACAGATTTCAGAATGTTATTTGTGAAGAAACACTGTTCTGCATATTTTTTTCCTATATTGTCAGGTTACCACAGATTTTAATGTATGCCAATGGCATTTATCATAATGGACGAACACAAATAAGGGTGTCTTTGAAGTGGGAGAAACAAAACTGAGTTTACCAAGTAGGTGACTTCTGAGGGCAGTTGGTTGCGTGCATTTTACTCAGTATTTGAGCTTTTTTAGTCAGCCATCTGGACTTTGATTCTGCTAACGTGTTTCAGACATTTATTTTAAAAATGTCTATAAGCATGTGTGAATTTCCCTCCACTTAACAATTTGTGTTGACTCCTTTTACATAATTGTCTAGAAATAGATTAAAGTTTGATTACAAAATGACAGTGTAAAAAAAGTTGTAACTGTCTTATTTTAAAGGATTCATATTTAATCCACTATGTCAAATGCTTGTTCTGAACAGTCTCTATATTTCTTTATAAACAAAGAAATCAAAATCATTGCTATTTGATTTGTAGATAACGATCGTAAATGGAAAAGCGTAATTTACACGTATAACAATTACCCAGAATAAAGGCAGCAAGAAAAACAAATAAAGGAAGATAAAACAGTTATTTTGATATTACACTTTTCAGGTTTCTTAAATACAAATAAAGAAACTTCTCTGCTAAGACTCAAAAAACAGATGCCTACAGGTTTCTCTATGGCTGCACATGACCTTTCACAGTAGTTTTCTTCTCCGTATGCTGGAAGTTTTTTTCCATATCCAGTTCAAACAGCAGATAGATGAATAAAGACGGGTCAAAAATTGGCAGTTGGTGTGTTTGTTCAGTGTGTTTGAGGCATGTTGGCTGCTTCTCTGCACTGACAGCCAGTCTGTCTCAGAGGACTGAGTGATGGAGTGGGGCAGTGAGGCTGGCACTACACTAATGGATGTGATGCTAATGACCTCCAAGCCAATAAACAAGGACCCTCTTGCCGTCACCTCACCTCTGATCTCCTATCTCCTGTCTTGTTTGATAACCTCACAAGTACCATAAGGTGAATTTAGCCCATGTTCCCTGAAATAACAAGTGATTAAAATGTATTGCCATCCAAAATATGTTGCTCTTTTGCTGTTAAGAAGATACACTGAAAGACAAGTGAAGAATAAAACTAGTAGATCTGCATCTTAGAAGCTTCACAAAGCTTGGTTTTGCACACATGCTGGTTAAGACAGTTTTAATTGAAATTGTACTAAATTACATTATATTTTTCAAGACTTTTAATAAAATATTAATGTCTGAAAAGCAATTGCCATTTAACCTCATTCATTTTATATTATAAGAAAGACATCTTGTACATATTAACCTATTTCCCTCTAACTACCTTTCACATCCAACACTTGTCCCATCTTCCCTACCCGGGAGAAATGTCACTTGGGGGAGCGCTGTACGTCAAACTGGCATCCCTGTCAGTGTCCTCGGCTAAAAGGCCATGCTCCGATTGGCATGGGACCCCCTGGCTTTACAGAATTGGGCTTTGGCTTACGTTCTCCTCCCCTTCTCTCTGTTGTATTAGTATTCTAGGAATAACACAGTTTATCTATAGACACTGTTCTTTAAATAGAGAATCATCTTTAATTTTCAGCCCAACGCATAAAAAGAAAAACATATTGACTTTACATTTAAGTATCAACGAACAGATGGTTCCAAAGCATTATGGTGCCATTGAAATTATAATTTTTCTAATAGATATGGTGAAATATCTCAATATGTTTAGTCTTTGTACCTGTTTGGAATTTCATTAACTACTGACATTTAAAATAAATTCTATGCAAACAGCAAATTCTTCAGGGTTTCCATCATTTATTGTAACACCACATTTATATAAACACTACCAGTTAAAGGTATGGTGGACAATCTTTTTTGGCTTCAAGTTTCGGGGGGATCACCTTATCTAGTGTTTGTTCAATGTGTCAATCATTGTGTCGCGTTCACCTAACACCAATGTGTGTAGTCCTTCCCTGCAAGCTTCCTCTTGCTGGCTGCAAGCTTCAAGTGTTTATGTATACAGTGAGCTTTGGGTTCAGCCACTCATTGTAGCCCCGCAGCTCTCACTGTATACTTTGAAAATGGCTGAGAGTTGCAAGAAGCAACCTGTCTTACAAGTTTATGAGAAGAGGAGGAAGCCCTCAGAGGAAAGAAATGAGACCAGAGTGTGTTTGGAAGATTCTTTCACACGGTGAGTCTTTGTCTTCTTATGTTGTGCATTTTGGTAATCTTCTTTCCGTTATTTAGAAATTCTGTGTCAGATTCTGTGTTGGATCATCTTTGGTCTGCTGGTTGTTTTATGCATTTCCCTAGTCTTTGTTGGGCCCAGCCATCGGGTGAAACAAGGGCTGAATTACACAAAGAACAAAAGAGATTGCAAAAAAGAGCAGAGAAAACTTAGAAAGAAGATGTAAAGTTTATAACTGGTAAAAATGACCCTGCAAATACAGGTTATTCTGTTTGTCTGTCAACTGCAGAAAATGTCATTATCCTTATAAGCATGCTAAATTGTGTCTCTGTTATCCCTAACGCAAAAGCTAAAAGCTCTGTTAATGCTAAGGCGATAGCCACCTTTATCTGCTGTGTTAAATACACGGCTCATCTTGTTCGATGGCGATTGGCTGTAGCACATACCTATTGCACTCACACACTAATATTTGTATTAAAGGTAAATAACACCACAGCCTATACTCCTTGCTCTGTACCGAGTTACTAGTTCCGAATGTGATATTGTCATGCCTGCTGCCAAGACAGCCAAATTGTGAATCTATATCCATTTAGTCCACCATCTTGAGACTCCACTTGTTTCAATCAGGTAAGAGTGATGAATAGTTAATGCAACATTGTAAATCTAAAAGGTAATAAATCCTAATAATTTTAAAAACATTTTATGTTATGTATTGTATTTAATTTTCCCTTGTGCTTTACATTTTAACAGGTTGTTTAAATTCAGATTTTTTTTTAAAGCTAATTTCATCTTAATCCCAACTCATAAAAACATCTTGATTCTTAAACGTACATAGTCACCTTTCAAATGTGATATAACTGCACCAACATATTGTTTCAGTTTGTCTTTTGTGTTTTTTTTATAGTTTTAGTTTTCCTCATTATTTTCAAATATATAAATTTGAAATAAATATATTTCAAATATAAAATATAATATTTTACTTAGTTTAGTTGAATGATAAGTCTGGTTAAAGAGTTTGTTGAAGCAACTGGAAGTTGAAGTATTCTTTTGTGTTTGGAGACAATTTTAGTGTTTATTCTGTAATGCCTTTGGAAATTATTAACAAAGTTAATAGTTGTTCAAAGCCAAACCTATTATTGCACAATTTCTGTTTCCTGTTTATTGGGTGAGCAAAATTTAAAAGCCTACACATATGGAAATGTGTTGAGTGAGCAGAGTTTGCACACCATTTAAAACAGTGAATCAGGCTGTGCATATGCTGAATGGCCACTCAGATCAATCAGGGAGAGGGACCTCCACCCACATTAACCATATGCCTGGGTTGCTTTCTTACAGGCTGGCTAAGGATAAATCCAGCTGGTAGCCAGATACATCAAATTTAAAACTGGCTCAGGATATAGCCAAGTCAGGAAAAAAATATGTTTTTATGAAGTTGAAAATGTTGGGTGTTCACAAGTCTTTCAGAAAGCGTTTGACACTATTAGGTGGTTGTGCATGTTATGCGATTCATTTTTTTTCAATGCATGTATCTTAAAATATGTTAGCACCACAATGATGTAGTGCAAACATAGTTTATACACCTTCTCCATATAAACTTGACTGTTTAAATCAGTACATCCATTTGTGAACTGTACTGTATTACATATTGAAGCAAGGAGGGAATGACAGTTAAAAAAGATCAAGGGGAATGAAATATAATGTGATTGTGCTAGGGCGAGGTAGCTTATCTAAAGATTGTGAGTTTTTTTTTTTACAGCTTATGTCATGTCAGTGAATATTTGAAATGTTGGTTCCATCGTTTAAAGCAGCAATAATGCATTGGCATGGCTGTTTTCAGTGAAGAGTCTTATCAGCTTGAAATGGTGTCTATCTAGTCTTTAAGGTGAAACACTGAATCAAGAATCTTTGTGATTGCGTTACCATGCAGAAGGTTTGGTGAGACACTGGCTCAGAATTCACATAGTTTACACATAAAACAAAGACACAATAAGACATAATGTTCTTACATTTTTATTTATTTTTTGATTGCAGCAACAAGACTTCCCGAGAAGCTTAATGCGTGCAAATAGTCCTTAGCATCTGATAAGATTCATGTCTGAGTCAAAAAGACAGATGGCAGTTACAGATGATGCAGATTACCATGCAGATGCATGAGTATAAAAGGTGAATGCTCCCTGAGAAGTTAAAAAAGTGTGCAAATAGTGATTATCAAAAATTTAAATGTTCAAATTATTTCATGCTCAAGACAAAATGACCAGTAGCAGTCAGTTTACAGGATGATGCAAAATACTGTGCAATTAATTTAAGTCTCCACGTTACAGAACTTTGCATTTTACATATATGTCCAAACAAACGCTTCTTAAACTAAAGTGTGCAAATGGACATTAGCATGACAACATGTGGGGAGTGCTTTCATGAGAAGAAACTCTAATAAATTATGTTTCACCACAACACAAACTTTTTATATTTGGTAACAGGAAACTTGTACATCCAGAGACGTAGTATTTTGTGTATCTTGATGGGCAATGAACATCTCTTCTGGTTCACGTTGGGATGAATTTAAACTGCCGTGTAAATGTTATTACCATGGCAAATGCTATTTCAGCAGCTGATGTGTTTTCAAGGCAACAACCCAGCCCATTGACAGATGTGAGAACGATGTTTGAAAGAACGGTAAGGCTTAAGGGAGGACCGTATGCATTGCTAAATCTACTAAGTAAGACTTGGACCCCTATCACAACGGCTTTGTTTTATTTTTCTCAAAATTATTATTTATCCACAAAGCCATAAAAGAATGGTTCCTTTGTAACTCTAAATACAATTCAAGTTGACTTACCTTCTTGAGGATTCTTTTCATTTTTACTTGTGAAAATATGACTAGAACTACAGTTAGTGGCTTCGCTCCATCGACGCGCATCACTGTGCGTAGGTAACTAAGTGCCTGAGAGGCCACAAAAACGAAACAAAAAATCAGGCTCAGGAAAAATGATCTAAGTTCTGTTAATCATAATTAGGAATGCACAATATACCGGCATTAACACCGGTATCGGCCAATGCTGGTCATTTTTCAACATATTGGTATTGGTCCGATAAGTAAAACTGGGCTGATATTAACAACAAATGTTTGTGTATTTATACACACACACACACACACACACACACACATATCGGTAAATATTGGTTATCGGACATAACAGCAATATTAATATCGGAAATCAATATTGACCCAAATTTTAATATCGGTGCATCCTAATCATCGTAATGATATATTTAAATACAAAACAAAATATTTGCTCAAGAAAAAGATGGACCTCTCTTAACTCTCTCTCATGTACCCAGTATGAACCCAGTATGTAATTGTTGTTGAAGAAAAGGCGAAGTTTAACAGTGATGAGTTGATGAATGGAAAACAGCTTGGTAATGTGAACCTTGAAAAAGTCGTGCAACAAGCGCCGTCAGTGTCAACATGTAATTGTGTGTTAAAGCTATTTCCTTTTAACATTAATTTTTAAACGCACATGCCTTTGTACTTTTTGGACCTGTAGTCTGCACTGTAGTGGGAACATTATTTTGTTTTCTGTTTCCACTGTTTCTCTCATTTCCTAAAAAGTCGACCAGAGAGCTCCACTCTTTCCGCCTCTTGTCCGTCTCTCCTCAGCACACTCAAACAGAAAGAACCTTTGGAGGTTTTTACTTTGTTGTAGACAAATAATTAAAAAAATCTAGCAAAGCATCATTTCACATTTAGATGTTCACTACTGAAGCAACACTTGACGTTTTTAAACAAATGAAAAACATGAAAAATTATAAATGCAAATGCAACAAAACCATGAGAAATTATCCCATGTTCAGCCTGTTACATCTGCCCTAATTGAAAAATTATTTTATCTGAACAACTGTGTTACAGTCTAAAATCATATGTGGAAGTTCTGCAAACCTTTTGGCTGTGATAAGTTCCTCCTAATGAATCTTCCTCAGGAAAATATAACTTGTCAGGATCATTTGGGCCTGTTTCTTCTATAAAGTCAGACCTTGTTGATGTTTTTAGGGGTTTGCATTAAACAAATACAACATGTGAAAACAGAACAAAACATAAGTCATATTCTAGTAAAATCTTTTGACAAGTTCTAGTTCTGTATCACACTCCCCATTGTTTGCATTTCATGCATTGTGCTATATTTGTTTCCTCCTTTTAATCCCACTTAAAATCTGTTGTCTTTTTTACTTATTGTTTAACCCATTTTCAAGTCAATAAAAAATCATTAGTATTTGGAAGTTATTTTGGAAATAAAGATAAATGCACTGACAAAGTGTTATTCACCACAAAGCATTCGCGCTTTGGGTTCCCAAATGGCTAGCACCGCCCCTGACTACAGTGACACTATTTGGGCGCTGTAGTTTTCCTTTTGAATTTGTCTGTTTATCTACATGGAAAACTTTTTTTTTTTTCCCAGAAAGTAAAATCTGTTAAAGCCACAAGTTCTTTACTTTGATACTGTTTGGCAACACTGTTTCACGTGTTGAACTGACTCAAAACTGTTTCACAATGGTAACGCGTACTGACAAAGATTCTCGATCCTTCTTGATCCTTAAAATCCTTAAAAGTCGGCAACTGTTGATGGACAGAAATAAAGAAAAGACAAAAATAAAGTATGAAAGAAAGGTAAAACAAAAAATGAAAACCCTAAGATTATCTTAAATCCTTGAAGAAATGTTAACAATTCCCGAATGAGTGCACAAATCTAATTTGCCTATGTATAGTATATATAAAGTTTGTAATTTTTTTTTATTTTACATGGTTGGCTATGCTTATTACATTTCGGGGTTTTTTTGTGATTCAGCAGAGCAAATAAATTGGTGGACAAACTGGTTGCTTTGCTGTACGTGTCAGTGAATGTTTGCTCCCATCTCTAAAGCGGAACTTGCTCACACAGTACATTGATTTGCTTATGCATGTACACATGTATGCATGCAACCATTGCACACCAAAACACCTGGGCAGAAAAGGATTTGATCCTTTTGCATCTGTTAGAATGGCAAGCCGACACTGACGGCTTTCAATTGCTGCAGTGTATGTGTTTTATGGTCCCAATAATGTCGAGCTAGGGAGTTTGTCCTGTAACTGGCAGGTTGCTGGTTCAATCCCGCTCTGACCGTCTCAGTTGTTGTGTCCTTGGGCAAGACACTTCACCATCATTGTCTGCTGCCGGTGGTCAGCACCACCGATCATCGGTAGCCCCGCCTCTGTCAGTCTGCTCCAGGGCAACTGTGGATATTAACATGGCTCATCACCGTCCGGGTGTAAATGTGTGCGCAAATGGGTGAATAGTGTAAAGTGCTTTGGGGTCGTCAGACTTCATAAAGCGCTATACAAATACAAGCCATTTACCATTTATATTACTGAAGCTCACATGGTAGTTGAATGTGTTCTTTTAGACATAGATGCAGTGTAGGATAGGGATTATGGTTTGGGATAATGACAATTTTTTTTTTGGTTTTGTGTCATTTTCTTCTGCCATCTCTTCACTTCCAAACATGCTCATAGAACACCATCCTTGGGTGTGGAAGCAAAATGTTACATTTTTGGAAGTTGGGCTCCCAATTAGCAGAATTAGTGCAAGATCAAAGAGGGCAATTAAGAGGTGTGTATGTGGTAACAAGGGCTTATTACCATCACAACACATGGACACAGCCCTGAAAAACACAGTGGCAGAACGAGTCTCATTACAGGGCACTGCTGTGTGCATGCCTGTCCACATGTAGAAAGATTGACCATCAGGGAAAAGATTGGAGTGTGCACCCCTAATGTACACAGGCATGGATACATTCTCTCACACATTAAATTTAAAAGGACTAATGCCTTTCTGATGAGCAAAGTTACAAGAAATCGCTCCATTCATGCATGCATCATCACCCAGAGATACAGCTTGCAATGTTTGGCACAAAGGAAAACAAAAGCCAGTCTCTGCCTGCTCTCATCCAATTTCATCTTAATTAAGAGGGGAATTAACTTTGATCTGAACGGTGAAGAAAGGGCTTCGTAACCGTGCCTGTGGTAAAAGCACAAACCTGCGAGTACACGTCAGCGTCGACCTCTGATTTAAACCCCAGCTGTTTTCCATCCATGCATTCCACGCTGTTTGAAGTCAATACAGATAAGGGCAGGAAAGATTCTATTAGGACTACCTGAGCCATCCTTGTTAGCTTAGATCTAACAAACTTCTGGCAGCGAGCCACTGTCTGTGCCTCTTTACACTAATGGCATAAGCAAGAACAAAAGATCAAAGGTTTCTCGATGGTCCTTTATTTTAGCGCTTCTTTGGTCGAGTAACAGGGATTAATGATGTACTAGAGCAGATGCTTTAAAAAAAGGTGGGGGGCAAAGAAAATTTGAGTCTAATTTCAACCTAAAATATGGTGCACACAGAGATGCAAGTAGTTTTTTGGCAGACAGCACAATTAGGCCTAATGTAGTGCTAATGCTCGGTCCCTGTCTCAGGAGAAGAAAATTATCTCTGTCTCTCCATCCATCTGTTTTATTTATGTCTTTTTTATGTGATTATACAGTGGCTTTCAAAAGTTTACACACCCCTGTTAAAAAGTCATATTTTTGTGCTTTGAAAAAAAAAGGCCAGTCCCTTTTTCTACTTATACTGTGACATTTAGTGTGTTTATTTAACCTGAAAACAAACTGATCGTTGATTGATTGTTTGCACACCTCTAAACTACACCTTCATTGCAGAAATTTTAGATTCTAGTTCAGCATTCACTCTTTTGGTTGTAGCTCATCAGCATACCACATGTTGAATTGATAGTTTATGCTTGCTCCACCCTGCAAAATGTCTCCTAATCCACAGCCCTCTTCAGGTGACACAAGAGTTTTTCTGTTAGGTCCAGTTTTAAACTCTGGCTAGTCAATTCCAAAACTGTCATATTTGTTGTGAAGTTGTTCTTTTGTTAATTTGGTGTATGTATCAAATGAAAATATCATAAGCAGCAGGCAAATCTGCCAAATTCGGTAGGTTAAAAGGAAAAAACATCTTTCCCATCCGAAAATGCACAAAACACTTTTTGCTGATTTGTCAAAGATGAAATCGTGGATTCTGACAAAACAGATATGATAGCAGCAGATATGTGTGCGTCCTTCTGCCCTGTTATGTTTATTTTGGCTCAGCTGTGAGCTCAGCAGCTCTGGCTTTCGTCACAGTTGTATGTCCTGCCTTAAACAATAATACTGTGATTGACCAACTCGTGCTGGGTCATTTCTTGAATGGTTGAGACAGGAGTGAGACAAGATGGATTCACTTGTGCAAGGAATCACTGTGATTAAAAAAAATATATATATTTCTTCAGCTTTCTTGCAGAAACATCAAAGTTTTGGGGGAAATACAAGCTAGTCTTTTGACTTTTTCTTAAAATCATCAGAATTGGCACAAACGTCCAGTGTTGGAAGGAAAATAACCAAAAGTATGATGCTGCCACCACTGTTGGTTTGTGTTCTTTGCTGCTCATTGTTTTTTATATTCCTAGTATACCTTTGGGAATTGTGGCTCAAAAGTTAAAACCATCATACATTTGCCCACATTTTTTCATTTTTTTGTTTTTCTTTGTGAAACTTTAGGCAGGCCATGATATTTTCTGTGGAAATGAATCATTTTGTCTGGCAACCCTTCTACCTACTCCTTATTCCAGGCACAGGAGACTGTTGTCACATGTAGAACACAATCAGTACTTGCTGGAAATCTTGCTGCTCAATTACCAGTTGGCAGCCTCCTTTGACCAATTTGACTTGTCTTTTTATTAACTTTTTGTAATGGCCCTACAGTCCCATTTTTTTTCTTCTTTCACCCATTCTTGATGACTGTCTTCACTGTACCATGGTGTATATATTATTATGTGGGTTCTTATTTTTTTCTTTAACCATCACCTGACTTGCATTTTTGTACAATGAGATCAATTTTGATCCTCTTCGAAAACAATGCCGAAAGGTTTTGTGAATTAATGCAATTGTGCAAATATCAAGAAAAAAATAGGTGTAATAGTCAAAATTTATTTCTGGTTAATCTGATTTACTATAATTGATGGTATCGACTCAAAAAAAGACTGAATGCTGAAATTGAGTTAATAGCTGTATCATGGTTGCAGTGGACGGCCCAAGACGCAGACCAAAGCTCGGGAGTCGCATGTTGAATATAGTAATCGTTTATTAAAGGCATCAGGGTTACATGTTGGCAGGAGTGATAGGAATATGGCATGGATGACAACAGAACAGAGTAAAATCATAGATGAAGACGAGGACGTCATAATGTATCTGACAGCGTGGACTGAGCTTAAAGGGGAAGAGACGGAGGGAACCAGTAGGGTGATAACTAGGCACAGGTGAACTGAGGGATACAATCAGGCTGAGGCAAAGGAGGGGCAATGAACTGCCATGTGCAGGGAATTAACATAACCTAACAGGGAAATAGATAATAATAGGAACATAAACTAACAGAAAATTAAACGGGTAACGGATAAGAATCTAACTAAACTAATATTAAGAAGGAACAGATCAAACAGACTACAGATCTAATAAAGATCATGGCTAACCAGACAGGAACTAATCTAACCAATCCCTGAATATGTAATTAGCATAAATGTTGAACAGAAAACTAAACAGATAACACGAGAATCTAGAGATGAACATGACACAATAACCAGATTGCAGGATCCCCAGGAAGCTAACATTAGTAATCACATCCCTGAGGATCCTGACCAGCTGGTTCAACAAGGATTAAATTTAAGGTTTGCACATTCTTTGTTTGTTGTATTTTCCTCAGACAGATTTTTTTTTTTTTTTTTTTTTTAACATATATTCATGTTTGCAAGTTGTTCATTGCAAGTTTGCAATGAACAAGGGTTTGTTTGTTTGTCAGTTTAGTTGCCTTTATTATGTG
Organism: Fundulus diaphanus; assembly: GCA_037039145.1. Lineage (NCBI taxonomy): Eukaryota > Metazoa > Chordata > Actinopteri > Cyprinodontiformes > Fundulidae > Fundulus > Fundulus diaphanus. The sequence continues at coordinate 39,186,299 of CM073132.1, forward strand.
TAATGTGAACTGTAATGTGAACCGGAGAAGCCAAAGAGAAATTTTGCCCCGGTGACAAATAAAATATTGTGATTCTGATTTTGAACTCGGTAGACAGTCCATGACACCCACAAATCATCACTTATTTTATTGATCCGGTGAGCCCATCAATGCTGTATCATTAGATCATTGACAAAAAGCGACAGGAACAGTGCCTCTTCACTTCTTCCAAGCTGTTTTTCCTTTCCAATTTAAATGCGGAGAAACTTCCACTTCCTGACTCTGTCGGCCTCCGTTTCCTTCCAAATCATAGGAATGCTATATCTGTCGATCATAAAACCCTTTTGGGACGGAGGAGATGGGTACAGTGGGGTTGAGATGTAACGCGTGGAGGGGTGTAGACATGAGGTACTCAGACTGACAGCATTGTTAATCGTTGTAATAGGTGGAGTTTGACGGGCATGGCAGAGAGGTGTCTGTCTCCCAAAGGCCAGCCCCATCGATGGTGGAGGCAAGATTTAATGTGCTTGCACTGTTCTCAAGGAGTATGACACAAGAAAAAATGGGGAGGTAAAGTCACAGACAGAACAGTAGGGGATGTGACTACATATTACTGTATAGCAGGATAACGACTCAGTACAAAGACATTTGAGTCATCTTTTATCAAGTTCATTTGTATAGCACATTTCAGCAGCAAGGCAGTGCTTTACATCATGAAAACATAAAAACATCATAAACACATCAAAACAGTCATTGGTTGTGAGACCACTAACAAACATTAAATTGTGTCAAGTGAAAACATCAACACACATCAAAAACTCTGGTCAATGTTCATGTTATTATGGAATAAACTTCCAGAAAACTGCAAATCAGCCGAAACATTCAGTTCCTTCAAATCAAGACTGAAAACCCACCTGTTTAGAGTTGTTTTCGGCCCATAATAACAAGAACATTGACCAACACATTTGATGTGTATTGATGTTTTCACTTGATACAATTTAATGTGTGTTACTGGCCTCAGTGATTTTCGATGCGTTTTGATGTTTTTATGTTTTCATGATGTAAAGCACTTTGAATCGCCTTACTGCTGAAATGTGCTATACAAATAAACTTGTCTCGACTTGATTTATTAAACAATTTATGAATTTTAATACACTGCCTGAATCCACAGCGCATAAAAGTAATTTCTACCAAAACAACAGTTATCAGAGGCACAGAGTGAACGAGGTGAATACAGGATTGAAGCTGTGAGTGAATACAATTCAGGGAATTGTTTAAGTGCAACAGTTTCAGAGGGGGAAAAAAAACTATATTACAAACATTATATTTTATCCTGCTTTGTAAATCAGGCTGGTATCCATTTGCAGTGAGGCAACAGAGAGGTTCTCCTCTCTGCCCTGACTACAAGTGAGTTTCAGGACAAGGCAGTAGCATCTGTCTGTTTGTAAGATTGGGAAGGTGCTCACAGCAGCACTCGCTGCTCTCCCAAGACAGTAACTCCAGAACGATTGGTACTTTCACGGGAATTCACCAATAACACAGAAGAAAGTACCTAGATTGTTCGCTAGTTGACAAAATTTGAAGCATGCCAGATTGATAAAGTGTAGCACTCTACGTTCTCAACATTATCAATCTGGGACTGCAACCATCAAATCTGTTCAGGGAAAGGGGAGAGGTTCAGCAGAACATTCTGAGCTGATTGGATGAAGTGACACCTAGTGCCCGCCTACCAAACATTTGTTTTACACAATCACTGTGTCAAACTAAAAAGTAAGCATCGGACGTCATGAGAAACTACAACAAGGTAAGCTAGCCAAGGCATTTCTTGTTGTCCTTCGTTCAAACATAAAATCTTGGATTCTGACAAAACAGATGTGATAGCAGCAGCTATGTGTGCGTCCTCCTGCGCTGCTGTGTTTATGTTGGTTCAGCTGTGGGCTTGGCAGCTCTTGCTTTCGTCACAGCGGTATGTCTTGCCTTAAACCATATTACTGCAATGTGATGGGCCCGAACTGTTTTTGGTTCGGTCACAAACGGTTGAAGTGGGAGCTGTACAAGATGAATTATTGTGTGTTTGTAAACTCACAAATACAGGAGAATTCAGGTGGTGGGTAAGGTTACTTGTATCCACATCACCTCTCAGAATGACTTCTATTTTTTATTGCTTACAATGGCACGGCAGCAATCTTGTTTTCCAAGTATGTTTCATAGCTTGTATTTAGTTACACTTTTAATTCAGGTCAACTACTAAATGCTTGAAATGAAAGCAAGGTTATTTTTTAAAAACAGATTCTTTAATGTCTTTCTGTTAAATGAAAAGGATTCATTTGATTTGGTTTAATGAAATCTGTGATTTCATTTTTAAGCCAAGTCACCCAGCCCTACTACAAATGTGGCTTACCACTGTCAGTGCATGAATGGTTGAATGACTGAATGCAGTGTGAGGTGATTGAAGTCCTCTGGACATGATAAAGCTCTATAAAAGTACAGACCATTTACCCAGTTGTGTATTGGCTGCACGCTTGGTATCAATAGCATTCGGCAAAGTCTTTGCTGTACAGCACTTTGACACTGTGGTATTGAGGAAATTGTTGTCCTTGTAGATTTGGTTATAAGTGCTCTTCTTCTACTTATAAAAGTAAAATGGTGGCCTTTATGTGTCAGAGCTGCAACTTCTTTCTGTGTATGACAAGCTAAGCCATGGTGTCTTGAGTGGTCTCTTTGCCTTCTCTGGGTGATGTCCAAAGACACTGTCCGCTGTCTTGTAGCATTCAAACTTGTTCTCCTGGATGCTGCTCTGGGAATTTTAAATTCCTTTGGCCATGTACTGACTTAGTTTTCTTGTCTTCATAGAACTGCATTGTTGTATGTTGGATACTCATTTTCACCACTGCTAAAACTATGTACTTCTGTATTTTGCTACTCTTCCAGAAGTGTCCCCCAGTAAGTCAGAAACAGGCAGTAGGCATTGTAAGAAAAAGACAAAGGTTTTTCACAAACCTTACAGAAATGTTTCATGTTTAAATATAGTGACTGAAAGTAAATATTAACAGTATTTGAAAGTAAATCCATCCATCCATCCATTTTCTGACCTGCTTAATCCCTCATGGGGTCGCGGGGGTTGCTGGTGCCTATCTCCAGCGTTCACCGGGCGAGAGGCGGGGTACACCCTGGACAGGTCGCCAGTCTGTCGCAGGGCAACACAGAGACAAACAGGACAAACAACCATTCACGCACACACTCACACCTAAGGACAATTTAGAGAGACCAATTAACGAAGCCGGAGTATCCGGAGAAGACCCACGCATGCACAGGGAGAACATGCAAACTCCATGCAGAAATACCCAGGGTTGGATTTGAACCCTGAACCTTCTAGCTGCAAGGCAACAGTGCTACCCACTGCGCAGCTTGAAAGTAAATCAAAAGAAGAAATAGTGTGATGCAGTGCAGCAATATTTGTCGCAAACAGTGATGCGCCGGACATTAATATCCCTCTTTTCATATACACACGCAGGCTAAAAACCGGAGCGTTTATAAATCTCCACTTTGGCTGGAGTTTTTAAGGATTGTTGTTTTTAAGGGATGTATAATGCCATTTATGTGTGGCTGAAAGGCATAACTGCATAAAAATATCATGTTTTTCACAGATATAATGCTACATGTGGACTAGGGCTAATACGTTTTTTTTTTAAGATGGATTCAGTTTGAATTTCCGCTGTCACATTCAGATGGTAGGATCAAAATGTGGCTTAAACGACATGAAAGCATGAATCCATTTTGCTTTGGGTTACTGGTGCAGGCAGGTGGTGGTAGTATCAAGTTGAGCCTACCTGAGTATTGTTGCTGATCATGTCCACATCTTTATGACCCCTGTGTAAATTTCTTTTGATGACTACTTCTAGTAGGATAATGCACTAGTGAGTGAATATTCTGATATATACAATAACTTTATTTCTAACATTTCAATGCAAATCATATACATTTGAAAGGAAATGCTTCTGAGGGAGGGTCCTTGAATTTCTTCTTAAAATTAAAGGATAAAATAATTATGTCATGCACATTACCTTGTTTGGTTACAGTAACTTAACAAATATATATTTATTGCTACAAACCAGCTGTGGTAAATGAGGCTGCCAGTTAAACCCTTATTAATTCACAAAACAAAGCAAACAAACAGCAAACAGAATAACGTTTTTCTAAAAGCAATAGGCAAGATTTAAGAGAAAATGATATTCAACTATATCATATTCTCTTAAATATTGTCTTTTGCTTATGCAGAAAAGCTTCTATGTATTATAGTGAACCCCATACCTGATTTATTTTTTTTGTTTAGTTAATTTTTTTTTTGTATCGAGTCTTATTTTTTGAATTAAGTCTATACATTTGTTATATGCCTTGGATCCATTAAAACCTGTGTTTTTCTTTTTGGATAGAGAAATTCACTAATAACCTTTTTTAATTCTTTAAAAGATGGAAAAACCGCTTTACATTTTACAATTGTATTGTCATTATTTTTTCTTTCTGCTTCTACCTTTATTAACATTTTTTTATTCTCCTCTATCCCTCTGGTCTGTACTTTCTCATTTTCTCCTTAATATCTGCTCATTACACCGAATAAATAGAATTTCCCTGCATGCAGAATATAGCAGTTTATCTTTAAACACACAGCTGCGAACGCACAGATATGCTTGCACAGAGTAACCAAAATTTATGCTGGGCTTTTGAACTACAAGCACAGCTAATCATATTTTGGTCCAGACCACTGCCAGTGCCTGATCATTGTTTATATAATATGAAAGTGGTGTTAACTCCCTTTGTGTTTCTGTTTGGATGTCTATTTTCTTAAGAAAATGGAGGAGCATCAAATTGACTGACGTCCAACTGTGTTCAGTTGGACTGTATTACTTTTATTTGTTTTTCTTAAAAAAATAAAAAAATCTTTTGTTGTTATTTTGTTTCATTGTTATCTGTACCTCTCCCACCCACCAGGGATAATTATTTGGTTTTACCCCACTATATTAAGTTCGGGGAACAATACCTTCCACAATGTCACAAAAATGTGTCTATGGACTTAAGAAGAATTGAGGCAGAACTTTATTAAACAGTTTTTATATGGATGTTACCATAATAAAAGCATAAAATAATGCCCTCATCATTCTCTGCAGGATGACTTATCAACAAAAAAAAAAAAGTGAAGTGTTTTTCCTTCCACTTTTTTCTAGATCCCTGATCTTGTATCTGAAGCAGGTTTCCTATGAAAATGTGTTCATCCCCACTTTCAGTTAAATACGTTCTTGAATTATATTTTAGTTTTTTATTCATCTAAATTTGATATGACACAAAATATAATATTTCAATTAATTGAAGATTTAGCAAAGTATAAATTGTCATCTGATTGTGCTTTCTACCAAAAACCTTTTACTTTTGATTGCTAGATAATCAGGAAACATTTGTTCGTAAAATTGGTTGTAGTTTTTACCCCAAGTTACAAGTATTTCAAAGTATAGTTCAGGTTTGCCGTGTTGTGTTTCTTTGGATAACATCATTTATTGTGTTCTATAGTCTATTTACAGTCCGTTATTATATCTGAAGAGTCTCTTTAACAAAAAAGTTAATTTTTTATTGGATAGGTCAACATATTAAAAAAAAAAGATAGATTGAAGTTTTTTTTAGGTGGTCTGTGTAATGATCACAGATGTCATCTCACAGTTTGTAGAAAAGCAACTGGGAGTGAAAATGTTCACATCTGCTGGATATCCACCGTCTACACTTTAACAAGAGATTTAAGTTGTTTGCAATTTTCTCATTTTCCCAGGTTGCGAACTTAAAGTTTTTCTGGTTGATGCTGCCGTCTGTATCAATCTGCCTCAACAGCTGCAACCTATCAGTTTATTGTAAGCCCAACCAGTGTATCATGACTCCATTTCAAACAACTGTGGGACCTGGAAAGGGAAAAGAACTTAGGTCGTCACTGTTACAGAAATAACACCTTGCTGCTTAATCCAAACGTTTATTCTAGTCTTGCGGATTGCGGCGGACTGATGAGGTGCACTTCAGGTAAGGTTACTGTCACTGATAGTTCCACAGAAACTTGCTTTGAAAGGTCCAAACTATCCATTTAGAAAATAGCTGGCAAAGAAATACTCTCTGATGAAAAGTATAGGGCAGTATAAAACTCAATGAAATATAATTTTTCTTGAAAAGTGAAAATTTCATGTTTTTTTTTTAATTGTGTGACTTATCCAGCAGATGGTTTCTGTTAAAATAAGGTGCTGATTAGTTCTCTCAAACTTAACAGAGTAACATTTTGCTCTGTCGCTCTGTCTGTCGCTCTCTGTCTGTCTTTCTTCTTGGTTTAAATAGGACAAAGAACAGCAAAACATAATAATTTGATAAATAATCTGTTTATGCAATTGAGTTTTTAGGTAACAAAAAAAACTCTAAATCGAAATATAAATAATTTTATTATAATTTAAAATATGCCATTGTAAGATTCTGATTATTTACTGTGTATGCTAAAGTGTACATCTTTTGGATTTTAAGACTCTTAGATGCATTGCAGATCTAAATCATTATTACCCAACTTTCTAAATAACATATCACTGATGGAATAAAGGAAGGATTCAATAATTGTTTCCACGTGTCCTTACGTTTTTGTGCAGACAGAAAACATTTTTCCTATTTTTAGTGTTCCTTCCTATACAAATTTTGTTTTTCAAGACATTTTGCCTTCAATTGTCTTGTGATGTTACATTTTTATTGCTGTTTGTTTTTTCAATATTTTCATTATTTTGTTTGTTCTTGTTAAAAAAAACAGCTGCTAATATACTTGGTGTGGAATTTATTTCCGGAAGGAATTAACAGTCAATTCCATTGTTTCAGCTGAAAGCTTTCTTGCTGCGGCCATGTTTCCTTTTAATCAACCAGTTGCATCAGCTCATTAGGACCTACCTGCAGCTTCTCTAAAATACAAACTCATTTAGGTGGATATTTTTCTTACAAATTACAAAATGGTTTCATATGTTTTCCGCATAACCAAGGGATTACATTGCTTGTCTCCCTCACATGATCTAAATAATAATAGTAAAATAAATAAATAAATACGCATCAGGACAATTTTTCTAGAGTTTTGGCAGATGTTATTTATAAAGCCAGAATTTATAGCTGTGAAATAATTTAATGTTATATCTGTATTTTCATCTCTTGAATGTTTTATTTTTTTCTCTCCCTTTTTCTCCCTAGTGCTAAAAAAAAACAAATAATCTAAAAAATAACTTGGATATGAAAGTGAGGACAGAGAGACACAGTAAGCTCTTTTGGTTGCTTTGCCCTTCCAAAAAAATCAAAGCCTTCTGGAATGCCACGTTCCTCCCTCTGCTTTTCTTGATTTATTAATATTTCCCCACAGTGTTTCCCACTTTCATTCTTTTTTTTCCAACTTGTTATCCCTGTCTTTATGAATTTAATTTGCATCCATTTAGAAAGATGAGATGCCAGTTCTTGGTATCTGTTTTTTTGTTTCTAAGTGATGGGCAACCCCGTTTTCTTCTTTATCTAGTAGTGATTAGTCTAGCCAAATAGCTGGAATTAGCAATGTAAAAATCTGCTTATCCTGCCAGCTGGAGCAGATGCTCAAATTAAGCATCAGAGCCAGCTTTTAGCTGGCATGAAGCGAAGCTGGAAGGCCAGTGCTGAGGAGGAGGAGAGGGGCAAACAAGAAAACAGGTTGAAAAGTGAAAGATGGAAAATGTGCTTGTGAGAATGGGAAAGAAACAAAGAAATACAGAATAAGAGAGATTGAAGCTAGGGGAAAGGGAGCATGGGAATAAGAAATGGCAAATTCTTTAGTTTCAGCCAATTAGGCTGAGAAGCCACTGGTAATTAACTCTCAAGGGACCCACTGAACAGTCATGCACCTCGTTTACATAATGAGGATGAGAGGCTTTTTCCCCTCCTTATTCATTCTTTCTTCCTGCCTTTCTTTGGTTTTCCGACTTTGGACTGTTGAACAAAAACAGAAATGCACTTTCAATGCAATTTCACATGACTGATGTCACACAACTTCCTCTGACCTAATATACCACAATACGCAATGAGATTGATCTACTTGGAAAAATTCCTTTCGTTATTATTTAACTTATGATGGTTTATTTCATTGTTTGTTAAATAATTTACACATCTGGGTCTTTAAAAAAATTAAATTTTTAAAGACTGAAGTTCAAAAATAACTGAAAATCAAATGTATTAATGATCATATGTATTAATTCTCATTTATTGAGTCTTAATCCAAAGTATCAAGTCATTTGCTTCAAATTTTGTTTAATTCTAGCCACTGTTTCCTCGAAGCTGCATGCATGCGCTATTGCGCACTGCATCTGGTGCTCAGTGAGAACCTGCTTTCATCTGTGAAGAGCACAGGGTGTCAGTGGTGAATTTTCCAATCTTGGTGTTATCTGGCAAATGCCAAACTTCCTGCATGGTGTTGAACTGTAAGCATAACCCCCAGCTGTGGACATTGGGCCCTCATGCCACCCTCATGGAGTCTGTTTCTGATCGTGTGAGCAGACACCTGCACATTTGTGGCCTGCTGGAAGTCATTTTGCAGTGCTCTGGCAGTGCTCCTCCTGTTCCTCTTTGCACAAAGGCAGAGGTCCTGATGCAGGGTTGTTGCCCTCCTACGGCCTCCTCCACCTCTCCTGATGGACTGGCATGTCTCCTGGTAGCGCCTCCATGCTCTGGACACTACGGTGACAGACACAGCAAACCTTCTTGTCACAGCTGGCATTGATGCGTCGTCCTGGATGAGCTGCACTACCTGAGCCACTTGTGTGGGTTGTAGACTCCATCTCATGCTACCATTACAGTAAAAGCACACCCAGCATTCAAAAGTGACCAAAACATCAGCCAGAAAGCAGAGGAACTGAGAAATGCTCTCCACTCCCAATAAAGGAGTGGAGAGCAACCACTCCTATATTGGTGGTGTCTTGATAATTGCCTCTAGTTTCCCAACTTTGTTCCATTTGCACAACAGCAGGTAGAATTTGTCAATCAGTGTTGCTTCTTAAGTGGACAGTTTGATTTCACAGAAGTGTGATTCACCCATTCACTCACTCATTCACACCCTGACAGCGGTGAGCTACATTGTACCCACAGCTGCCCTGGGGCAGACTGACCAAAAAGAGGACCATATGCTTGTGCTAAATCTCATTGCACAAAAACGTAAATGGTTTAATGTCAATAAAGAAATGAACTCTGAAAGCTATACATGTTTCTTAGTTCTTTCTTAGCAGTACCCCTAATCTGAAATAAAACATACTATACAGCTCATAAAAATTAATAAAATGGGCAATTAATAATTATATTACCATGTATTTACTGTCTCTTAACCATAACCATTCCATATTTCAAGTACAGTTTCAAATAAAAGGAGAATGTAGTGCATGAGTAAATTGAAAATATCAGAGATTTTCTAACATTTTGAGAGGTTTGGTTGAAACTCAAATGTTTAACCTTGTTGGACTGCTTACTCGTTATTAGCAATTGGTATAAAAATTAATAGTGCTGAATTCGCACTAACCGCATTTTGACATTTTGTGGAATACAGCAAGCAGGAAGGATCAATGTCTTTCCTAGCAAGATGTAATGACAGATTAAACATCCTTTATCAAAACTTTAAGTTGTTCATCAAGCATATATGTTTGTAGAAAAACAAATGTGTAAAGACAACAGTCGCTGTGTAATTTTTAACCTTTACGTAGAAAATACAATACAATATCATTGCAAGTATTACATATTTCACTTAATTCAGGTTATTTTCTCACCAGTAATTTGGGGGAAAGGTTTGCAAACAATCCTCTGAGTCGCAGAGGAACCTACTGTTCACTGGTGGCAGAATTTTAGGCTAGTATTAGAATTGCAGTTATTTGAAGTGAAATTTTCTCTCTTGGTAAAACACTCGTTCATGCATAAAGTTTGGTTATTCAGTATGTGTCAGCCAAATAATATAAGTCAAACACACACAGTTGCAAGAGTACAACATATTTTATTTATTTTATGACATAATATAGACCACATATAACATTTTACTCCTTAAAAGCAGTTTTAATTTTGTTTTTTATCCCCTAAGTGAGCTGGACTATATCTCAGGGGTAGCATGAAAGCAATGTAACATGAAGAAATTCATAGCTCAAGGTTGGATGTTTCCCTATACTTGTCTTTTTTCCCCTTCCTTTGATGGTGGAATTGTGATAAAAGCTTTAGGTTCACTTTCCATCTTTTTTGTTTTTTATTAAAGAAGGCCTAATTTAATTAGCTTGCACTGTATGAGCTGTGCTGCTCCAAAACCCAAGGTTTCTTCTGCTCTGAGGAAGAGAAAGGAAGAAAAAAGCAATACTGTCTGGTGGTCTCAAAGGAGGAAGTGTCCTTTTAATCAGACTTCTGCTAAGATCCCATTATGATCTCCTCTGAGAGAAGGAGGGTGATACATAGACAGATGGACAGACGTACGGGTGAAGAAGATAGCAAACACATGCTAACGTGCAGATTTAAGGACACACAGATCAGAGAACAGCTTGGGCGACACATTGAGAAAGAGACTCAACTGTACAATTATTTTATCTCCATCCAATGACTTTTTCTGACTTGCTGAGATTATTCTGATGGCAGACTGAAACATTAATTGTAGGACACACAAACTACAGTGCTTTTCAGATCCTTAAACATTTTCTTAAATTACAATCACAAGCTACAATGTATTTTATGGGTATTTTCTTTGATAATAAATTGACAAAATGTACAGCACAAAGGTGTACTCTAGTAGACGTTAGCTTTCAGAGTTTTTTTTTCTTTTTTTGTGCTATTTTCAGTTATCTATTTTTTGTAAGGTAAATTGAGCCAAACAGCAGATGGATAGGGACATAAATATTTTTCCCCAAAACGCATATAAGTCAAAATGTGTGTTGCCATGAAGCTTAAGCAAGATACTACTCATTGTTCAAGCAAAAAAGTTCTTTGAGGTTCCCGTAAATGTCATTTTTTTAGACTGTACAGACTAAGATTTAACATGGTAAAAAAAAGTGTACTTGTATGTCTATCATTGTGCGGACCAAAACTTGACAGCAGACCAATTTTGTGTTGACAGTTGGCATTGTGAGGACATTCATTTTCCAAGGTCCACACAATGCAAATTGGACTAACAATTAGGATTAGGGCTAAGGTGGGAATTGAGTTTAGGTTAGGGTTAGGTATGTACCTAAGATAAGATAGACTTTATTGATCTCACAGTGGAGAAATTCACGTGTCACACCTGTGACCTTAGGTTTAGGTTAAGTTCAGAGTCAGCGCATAGAAAGCAATAGAAAATGAATGGAAGTCACTAGAAGGTCCACACAGTAAGATGCATACCAACGTGTGTGTGTGTGTGTGTGTGTGTGTGTTTGTACTTGTACTTGCACTGACTAATAAAATGTGCAAAAACATGTTTACTCAGTTAAGTGAGGACTTTGATGTAAAGTAAGGACATTTTTTGGTCCTCACTTTTTATGGGCTAGGGGTTAGGTTTATGACTAAAGTGTCAATTAGGTTTACATAAGGGTTTGGTATATACTGGTAATGGTTTGGGTGAGTGTCAGGGTTAGGCCATAGAAAGGGTTGAAAATTAATGGATGCCAAGACACTGTCCTCAGTAAGTATTTAAAATGTGTGTGTTTGGGAGTGTTTTCTTTTTGGTTAGTTTACCAGTTAAATTATAACTATTTGTAACATGCCAGAGGTCAATGGTTACGTCATATTTCAGTTCTTCACTTATTTTAGACCCATTTTATTTTAATATTCATAAAAATGTTTTATATCAATACCAAATACGTATCAGATCCCTGAAGTAAAAGCAAAATCAACAAATTAGTTTTTCAGACTGAAAATTCTGCACTGAGCTCTGAAAAAAAATATTTGCCTTGCATGTGGTGTGCAACAATGGTATTGTGCTGCGCTGAGATAAGCGCAAGTGGAGCGCAGTGTGTCTTTGTTTGGAAGTGCGCACAGCTCAGTGGAGCTTGTGCTGCGCTCTGCTCAAAGTTGAAATGTTGTTGATTTACACTGCAGTGCTGTATGGCGAATATTCGCACAGCCAATAGAGACAGGAAATCTATGAAATTACTCTGAACTCAGCAGGAAACAGACTTTCAGTGGGGAAACTGAGCTATTTCACAAGCCCCAAACTGCTTTTTTGACTATAGCATCTCATTCTAATTTCCTTTTTCATGTTGTTTTTCTCTTCCTCTTTGACAATGGCAGGTTTAGTTCTACATGTTGTTTTGGCATAAGATTATTTTAATGTACCCACCATCTACTCTTCCTTTTAATAACTCTGCCTTTTTTATGTTGTTGTCTGCTGTGAATTAACATAAAACAGCACTATCTGTGCAATTTTAAGTCTGGCTCCACAGGGTTCATGGCTTTCACAAAAAGCTCAGTGCCATACTTGGTTTGAAAGAAGTGTTAGTTTTATCATAGATCCAGATATTAGTCACACCCCACAATGACAAAAAACAGCACAGTGCAGACTTAAAATATTCACCTGAGCTAATAAAGGAAAAGCTTTCCAAAGGATGGTTCATTTGTGTGTCATTCTAAGAACTTCGTGAACAGTTGTAAAATGAAAGTCCGCCCACTTTAAGGTTTCTATTAAACTTCCTGTCTGGAAAGTGTTAAAATATATTAATTTAGAGGACATTATCCAAGACTTTTGCTTAGCTAACACTGTAGAAATGAACACTACTGCTTTTCAAACATTTTACTTCCTTTAAGATGTAAAATTACATCTTTGTGTCCTGGGTTTTTTACATTTAATTCACTTTCATTTACATAGTGCCAATTCACAACACATGCCATCTCAAGGCACTTTACAAAATCCAGTCAATCAAATCATGCAGACAGATTGGTCAAAAGGTTTTCCATCTAAGGAAACCCATCAAGTCATTGACGCATAGCATTCACACATTGCTTTGGTTACCGCTTAAGTCAGGTAAATTAAATGCCACAATTGCAACCCTAGGGGAAACAGGGGTTGTCGTTATTTGAGTACTTGTGGAGGAGTATATGTGTGCTGTAACATACCATTGTGATTTGTACAGATCTTCCCATCAGTGATAGATTTCCCATTTAGCTGACAATGTCTATGAAGCAAAATTGGAGTAATGGATCTGCCTTTTGAAGGGGTTATCTACAAATCATGTCATAAGGACTCTGTTGCTTTTCTACATTTTCCTTGAGTTGGAAAGAAAATTGGTTCTTTACCACCATTTGTCTTCTCAGGCTAACTTCTTAGAGATAGTTGGCAGAGGTGCGGTTTTTGGCACAGGATTGCCTTTGTCTACTTTGATCTGTGCCTCTGTACACTTTCAGACACCACTGACACCCAAGGGCATTCTGTCAGGTAGACATTACTTCAGTGTTTTGTCCTCCTGATTTCTTGCGATTTCTAGGCTGCTCGGCAGGTGGTCTCTCTTCAGATGAGATGGAGAGGTTGCGGATTTAACTTCCTTTATTATTCGTTGCACTTTCTTTTTTTTCTTCCATAGGCAGTTTACAACTCTTGTACTTTCTTGTACTCCCCTTAAAAGCCTCTGAGTGGTTAGACTTCCATTTTTGAGTATGTGAAGATTGCACTACTTGCTGTGTACGTTAAAAGAAATTGATGTTAAAGAAACTCTTATTCCTTAAGGAGCTTCTAAGATTAATATTACTAAAGGACATGATGCTCTGCTACTATTGGCAAGCACAGAGACCACAGAGACCACAGTTTTAATAAGAAATTAAGCCTTGCTCATACATCATAAAACTTTCAACATTAACATATTTCTTTTGTTCAAAAAGTCATCTCTCACAGCAAAACCCTTACGTCATTCTTCAACAATGATCTGACTTCCATACAACTGTTTTCCTTTCATTTTTACGTCTTTGTTGCAACTCGTGTAAACTTGGATGTTTGTTTAACACTCTTTCATTTTATTTTTGTGTGATTAAACAAATGTAATTGAACTTTTCTCTTGAAAGAGAAGTTTATGTACAGGGAATACTGCATTCAGAATAAAGTAAGATTTAAACTATCATAGATACTAATAGATACAGTTGTTGGTACCTAAACAACCCTACAACACATTAAAATTTTGTTTTAGCAACTGCCTTATGCTTATGTAAACTTTTGCACAGGGTTTTAAACATTTTATCACAATACAGAAATTCCAGTGCATTCTATTAGGATTTTATGTGAAAGACAAACACAAAACAGAACATACTGGTTAAAGGGAAGCAAAAAGAGACACGATATTCAAGTTAATAAGTCTCATTTAATCTGATAGCCCGAGGAAAATTCACGGCAAAGAATTTTACAAATTTTGAACAAATTGAAATCTGGAAGGTTTGCTGTGAATTTGCATTTATCCGCATTTAGTTGGATAATACTAAATAAAATACAGTGCAAGCATTTGCCTTCAGAAGTTACCAAATTATTAAATAGTTTCCTTATGTGTGTAATGTCCTCATTATAAGCAAAGTTGTTCAGGGTTTTGTTGGATAACATTGATGAAGAAAGCTTGTAAAGACCGAGGAAAACAGCAGGCAAGTTAGGGATAAAATTGTTGATGTTTAAAGCCAGGTTAGGTAAAAGAACGTACCAATATTTGAATATTTATTACTTAGTCCATTATCTAGAAATGCAAAACCACTAAAGCATAGCCATCCACTTACATTTTCAAGGTGGGGTGAGGAGAGCATTGTTCACCAAAGCAGCCAAGATATTTACGGTAACTCAGGAGGAGCTTCAAATGTTGACAGTCAATGTTGGAGAATCTGTTGACAGGACGACTATTGGTTGTGGACTGGTTCCATCAAGTTAACCACTGGCCACAAGACACAGCGAATATATGGATGTAGCTGCCTTTGTCAGGTGAGACTTTCTGGACTATAAATGATGTACTATTTATGTCCAAAAACCAAAACGCTACATAAGCTTTAAATCCCACTCCAACTATAAATCATGGTTGTGGCAGCATCCTGCTGTTCGGGTGCTGCCTTAAGCAGGAACAGGGAAACTTATTAGATATCTTGAAAAGTAGTGATATCAAACACTCTCTATCAAATGAGTTTGAATGATTTTCAAAGAATGAGAAGAAATTTCAAATTATAGATCCACAATCCTGTTAGTTACTGTAAAAAACTTGCAGCTGGAACTGCTACTGATGCTTCTAGTACATGATGGAAACCATGTATCATCATACTTCAATTTACAGTCATGTTCTGCTTTTTACTCAAAAATATTAAAATTTTTAAAATCTAAAACCAAGTTCACACATTGTAGTCAGTTGTTTTAACAAAGATAAAATGTTAAAGTTCAAGCAGTATAATCTTGTGTACTTTTAGAACTTTTGTAAGGCACTGTATTTTGACGTGGGTTATGCAGATTTTTTTTTTATTCTGCATATAATTGTATTATCCTTTGCTAGCAGAAAATAGTGGTTTATTTGACTGATGTATTAGCATTTGTGTTAGATAATCCCCAGAATCTGTGGCAGTCTGTATGAGCCCATCTACTGAACAGGAGTCTGCCCACAGGCAAACATACAGCTGCACAGCAAACTAGCAGAAGTCTTGTATTTCCTAATGTTCATGTCCTTGTAATGCTCTGTACAGTATGTTCAGGGCTGATGGTGTGCAACGTATGTGTGTATTTGTTTATTTGATTTTGTGTAGGGTTGTTTCTTCTGGCTGCATTTGTAAGGCTTCAATAGGCCGGAGTTGCAAGTGTCCAATCAATAACATAATTGCTGTACAAACCAAACCTTTCCTCCAATCTGCTTTAGACTTCAGTACAATCTAGAACAAAACAGTGAAGATAAACTCAGCATGGTTTATTACTACTGATGCAGAACATGCAGCCCTATTGAATATTTTTCTGAAGATTTCCTTTGACAAATGGATGTTTACAAGTTTGTATCTATACACTCCTCGAAAAAAAAAAAAAAAATTAAAGGAACTCTTTGAAAACACAAATCAGATGTCGGTTGGAAAAAAAAATCCTGCTGGACCATCTATATTGATTTTGAATTGGCAATGTGTTTGGAACAAAAAGGATGCCACATCATTTGATGAAAATGAAAATTATCAATCCACAGAGTGATTAATTCGAAGTCACAGAGAAAGTGAAACTGAAAATCTGAGGTGGCAGGCTAGTCTGATTTGTTCAAATGTCCTGCAGTTTGTATAGCTGCTGCGTACTTTTATGCACGCCTGATAATGAGGCATGCTCCTTATGAGATGATGGATGGTGTCCTGGGGTACCTCCTTCCAGATCTTGACCAGGGCATCATTGAGAACCTGGACAGTCTGAGCTGCAACCTGGTGGCATTGGACGGACCTTAACATGATGTTGCAGAGATATTCTGTTGGATAAGGGCAGGAGAGAATGGAGGCCAGTCAATGGTACTGATTCCTTCAAATTGGTCACTATCCTTCAGTAATTCTCTGCATAGTCCTGCCTCATGAGGCTGGACATTTTCAAGCACCGGGAGGAACCTAGGACCCACAGTTTAAGCGAAAGGTCTAACAATGGGTTTCATCTCGATACCTAATGGCAGTCAGGGTACCATTGCTTATCCTGTACAGGTCTGTGCGTCCCACCCCAGACCTGCACTGACCCACTACCAAACCGATCATTCTGGACAATGTTGCGGGCAGCATAACGTTTGCTGCAACTTCTCCAGGCTCTTGCATGTCAACAAGACGCCAGTCCTGCAACTGCCAATCCTGGTGTTCTCTGACAAATGCCAGTGGAGCTCCATGGTGCTGGGCATTGGGCAATGGGCTTACGAGATTATTGAAAAAGCTGTGTTTCAACAATTAAACACCTTCTTAACAACGACCAGCCGCTTTGACGTTTTCCAGTCAAGTTTCCGTGCTCACCACAGTACAGAGACCGCCCCTTTTCAAGGTGTTTAATGACATCCATATAAATACAGACTGTGGAAGAACCACCGTGCTGGTACTATTGGACCTAAGTGCAGCATTTGATACTGTCGATCACTCCATTTTGTTAGAACGCCTGGAAAACTCGGTCGGCCTTTCTTGTACAGCTCTCCACTGGTTTAAATCTTACTTTAAGGACAGGGACTTTCTTGTGTCAGTAGGTAACTTTACATCCCAGACGACAAAAATTACATGTGGGGTTCCCCAAGGGTCCATCCTGGGTCCCCTCCTCTTCAATATCTTCATGCTCCCTCTAGCTCAGATCATAAAAAACAACAACAGCTACCATAACTATGCACACGACACACAGCTCTACATCACCAAGTGACTATGAACCAGTTCAAGCACTGAGTAAATGCTTAGAAGAAATCAATGCATGGATGTGCCAAAATATTCTTAAGTTGAATAAAAACAAAGCTGAAGTAATAATCTTTGGATCAATAGAGGAGAGATCAGAAGTTAGCACAAAGCTTCAGCTGCGTCAGCCAGAAACCACTGATCAGGCCCGAAATCTGGGAGTAGTGATGGACTCAGACCTGAACCTCCAAAAGCATTTAAAGACAATTACATGATCGGCTTTCTATCACCTGAAGAATATTTCCAGGATTAAAGGACTAATGTCTCAGCAGGATCTGGAAAAACTAATCCATGCATTTAATTTTAGTCGAATTGATTACTGCAACGGTGTTTTTACAGGTCTGCCTAAAAAGTGGATCAGACAGCTGCAGCTGATCCAGAACGCTGCTGCCCGCGTCCTCACTAAGACTAAGAAAGTAGAGCACATCACCCCTGTTCTAAAGTCCTTACACTGGCTCCCTGTATCTCAGAGAATAGACTTTAAAATACTCCTGTTAGTCTATAAATCCCTGAATGGCTTAGCACCTAAATACATCACAGACTTATCAGTGTATCAACCCTCCAGACCACTCAGGTCTTCTGGCTCCAGCCTTCTCTGCATACCTAGAACCAGAACCAAATAGGGAGAAGCAGCATTTAGTTCCTATGCTCTACTTATGTGGAACAAACTTCCAGAAAGCCTGAGTTCCTTTAAATCAAGATTAAAAACACTTTGTTTAGGATTACCTTCGACTGTTCTAATTAAACTGTTTACTGAAACATCATTAGTTCAACTTTGTAGTCCAACTGTTTTTAATGTTTGCTTTTAGTTCCCATTTTTCCATATTCTATTTTGTTTCTACATTTTATTCCTACTTGCTTTTATTTTGTTTTTTGCATTTTGCATTGTCTCTGTACTGAAATTAGCTATAGAAATAAATTTGCCTTGCCTTACGAGAGGACGTTCGGCCCTCAGGTCCCCCTCATCAAGGCTGTTTCTTTCTGTATTGTGGTCAAAATAAATGAGGGAAAAAAGTCTGTGGCATCCACCTTCAAAGTCATTCCTGTTTTTGGTGTCTCATTGTTGCCCCTTTAGTGCAACTGCTGTTAATTTTATTAAACAGCTGAAGCTGGTTAACACCCAATCTAGTACTGACCTGACTATATCGGCGGTCCACAAGTTTAACTATATTTATATTGTATTGTAATTAAAAGATGTTATGTAATTTTTTTGCCATATATAGATATACAATCTACAACAGCTTCTCCACAAGGAGGAGCTTTAAAGCAGATGGTTAAGTTACATTTTATTTTTCTGGAAAATAATATTGTTGTTTTGAAAAAAATACAGGCCTGAATTCATGTGGCCACTTTTTAGGTGGAAAAACAACAGCAACAAAAAAACACTAAGATTGTTGATATGACAAAGTTTAATCCTATTTGCTACTAACAATTGTATGAGAGAAGGAGCAGGAGAAAAAGACTGTTGTATAATATTTATCATATTTCTGCATAACATATTTTAGTATGGTGCTGGAAATATATGGACTAAATTTGCATGCAGTCACTCAATAACTAATAAAAAGTAGATTGTGTATAACGTTATTAACAATGGTAAAGTCACTTATGTTTAGGTCAAGTCAGTGTCTTTTACAGATGATCAGCTCTAGGTTTCCTAGGATAGATTCCTGTTTAATTCAGAAAATCAAAAAATGTGCAGAAACATGTGCATTACATGGAATCTTGTCAATGTGACAGCAATGGCACTGTGCCTCTAATAATGCCTTTAATAGCAATTTGGTTTGTACAGTTGGCAACATATGCTGAATGGTTTCTGTTGGCTATTATTTTAAGATGAAAAGTCAAAATTATTTTATACATAAATATTTTTACTATTAGATTATACTACTTAATTTTGTTCCTATGGGATAGTCTAAGCCTCTGGTCATAGCTTCTGTATCCCATTGTACCTAAACTATCTTGTGGGCAAATTCTAACATCTAATATACAATAACCAGATGTTCTGAATACGCAACTGATGGTAATGGACAATGTCAGGTTTTAGACTGGAGGCACATTGTTTAACTCTGCTCACTTTTTTTTTACTTTTTAAACTTGTTTCTCCTCTTTCTTATCCACCATCTCAGATCAATACGGTTATCGATCATTTTAGCTTGCAGTTGCTCTACATTCCCTTTTGTTCTTTTTTTTTCTATCTGTTCCTTCTAATGCAGGTCAAAGTATTAACACCTGTAATTTACCTTTCTTGGTCTTTACTTAAGACAATAATTACCACAGAGTTGAACAGTTGCCATACATAAATCAATAGCAAATTAAACATTTTGTGATTTCTGTACTGAAGGTCCAAGGTCATCCTGTGGGGTAAATGGTCACCTAAAGATAGTTAAATATTAGTAATTTATCAATATAATGTTAAGACTAAAATACACATTTTAAAATATAACATAGTGGATTGAAGTATTTGGGTTGTTGGGATCTTTAAACTTTGTAGCCCTGCTCATCTAAAAAAAAAAAAAAAATAGAGAATAAACTCCTGACTACTTGAGAATTTAATGGGTTATGTGTTTTACCGTCTTGCTTCTTCTGGCCTATACAAAAGAAAATGCATACAGATTTCCTTATTATCTTTGTTATTTTACCGGTAGCAACACCAACAGTAAACTGAAAATGTAAGGTGTTTAATTTATCTGTTTTTGTTTTTTTTTAACAACACTTTGTCTTTTGTCATTTAGCATTTCATATGTCCGAGTAGATATTTACGTTCTCATCATAATCTTTTCCTTCTTTCATGTGATGAAAAGTCCCACAACAATGTTATCTGTGTATATGTGGAATCGTTTTTTATTTATTTACTTTTGTGCAACATACAAATACTCTTCTATTTCAAGTAATTTTATCATCAAAAGATTTAAATATCTGTCAAAGTGTCCCATGGAGGAAAAAGAGAATTCACTGAATATGTTTGGGGAATAACTTTGATAAGCACAATGTAGATTCCCCACTTCCTATAACACACAGTCCTCATTAATTTAAACATGTTGATATGGCACCATTACTCTGATGTTTGACAATACCTCCATCTCCTCCAAGTTTACCTGTACCTTCCTTTAGAGAAAAACACAATGAGTTTTAGTCTGACATAATTTGAGTAATTAAAATGCACAATAAGTGCAACTACCAACAACAAAACAAAAAAATAATTAGCCAAACATGCTAAGCATGGGAATCAAAGAAATGTAGAGACATCTGGTATTGACAGATGCGAAGCTTGAGGATATTCAGTTGTGATGATGATGACACGATGACAAGTAGATATGGAACATTCTGAGACTAGATTCTTAAATCATGATAAACCTTAAAACTAAGATCACAAGTGTGTAGAAAAAAAAAATATTTACATAAATATAAAAGTTAAAAAACATTATTTTATTGTTGTAATATAAATAAAGAAGTCTACATTTAATTAAAACAACTGATATAGAAGATACAGTACGTTATTGTCAAAAACCCAAATATTGTCCACAAATTGTATTTTCCATAATATAGCAGCTTTTATTGATATTACTTATCCTTGGCTATTACTTTTTAGAATTTAGGGCTTTAACCCCAGACACCCAGGCCTAACAGAGCCAAAGTCTGTCACCATTTGATTTCAAGATAATGAAGATGAAACCAGTGTACCAGTAATTAATTTGAGCTCAAGGCAATGTGGTACAGAGATAGATTAAATATGTGTGCAGTGAATTTGTCAGCCTGACGAAGGCCACAGCGAACGTGTGCAATACTCTCATGCGATCAAGTCACCTGTACCGTTGAGAATTAACATCCACCTCATTACCTGCGAGCAGCGGAACATGAAAACAATGAACGTAAAATCAGATTTTCCTGATAACCGACTTTCACCTCAGCAGAGAGCCACTATGCTTTTCACCCTTCCCATGGCTGTTAATGGAAAATGCTCAGGTCATGTGTTCATTTGGAAACATCAGTTCTTTTAATTTTACATTCCTTTTTTTCAGAGCTCATAGACTGTTCACTTGGAAATAATACTGAATCTGCAGCATTTGGTTTTCTCTTAACATGCCATTCTAGTCCACATTTGTTTTCACTAAATGCTGCTCTGCCAGTGCAGGAATCTAAATGCGCTTTTCCAGCTTAACGCATGCACACAACTTAATACATACTGATGGACACTGCTGCTCGCACACACAGAGAAGTACAAATGCATACTCTGTTTCTCATGCTGTTGTTGATTGTGCCTCCGTAACTTGCGCCCGATGGAACGAGCAGCAGCTGCCAGCTGACATAGAGCTGCATTAAGAGGTCTCTTCATTGTGCTTTTATACCACTGTAAAGATAAGCTCAGCTTTGCCTCCCCCTGTCTTGCCGAAATGCCCGAGGCAGTATAGATCAAGTCTGCAGTGCTTGTGACAGACAAAGTCCAAACAGTTGGCATCCAAAACTTATTCTACCAGCTGCAGTAGACAAAGACACCAGGGAGAGGAATTCCAATCCAGAAAGAAGTGCATTAAAACACAGCATTGAAACAGGGCTGGTTAAGAAATGAAGCTCCTTTTAATTAAGCATCTGCAATATATATGTAAAAAACAGTGCTGTGTTTTCATTTATTGCAAAACAAAGTGCTCATAAAGCTCACTTACAAAGCTCAGCTCAGACTCATCTAGGTACATTTCATGTGCTTAATGAGCTATCGTACCATAAACTGTTTCACCTTTTGTCATGGTAGAACAGCAGACCTTAAATTATTTAATGTTGATTTTGTGCCCATTTGTGATATGGATCTATGGTATGTGTTTTTTATGCTTTTGAATAAATAAAACTCAAACGTGTGGCGTGCATTTAGCATATAATTAACACCCTTTGGTCTAACAAACCTAAATACAATTCAGGGTGAACAGCTGTCTTTAGAATTCACACAATTATTAAATGGAGTCCAACTGTGTGTAATTTAGTCTCAATATAAAAACTGTTGTTCTGTGAAGAGCTTTGGAGATTTGTTACATTAGTCAAGAAACAGCATCACAAAGAGCAGGAATCAAGATCAGACGGGTCATTCATAAAGTTGTAGAAGATATATAGTTAATAAAAGTGATCTCCCAAGCTTTGATCATCTCAGAGTTCTGTTCAATCACAAGAGTATGACACCACTGCAAACTAGCGGGCATATCAAGGAGAGCAGGAATCAGAGAAGCAGCCATGACAGGACAACTATTAGTTTGGCAATCCCCAAATATGCCAGCAATCATCCAAACTAACATTAACCTGAACCCTGGTAGTGGCAGCATTATTATGTGGGGAGACTCTCTTTACTAAATGGCAGCGCAACTATGGAATGGTTTAGATCAAAGTCCAGACCTTAGTCCTATTGTGGCCAGACTTGAAAACTGATACTGATTCTTTTTTTCTTTTTTTCTCTCTTTCTCTCCAGCTAATCTGAGTTTATGCCGACCAAAATTAGAAACTGCCAGAGTTTGTGTCTAGATTAATACAACTATTACAGATATACTAACAAAGATAAGATGATGCAATAGTAATTGAATGCTATTCTACAAAGTAGTGCACTACTTTCTGGTGGTCTACAACATGCAATCCCATGAAAATGTATTGAATTATAGTAGTTGTAAAAAAATATTAAATGGTTTAATGGGTATGAATACTTTGCAAGGCCCTGTAGTTCACTATACATTTAATATCTTTATTTTCTTACCACTTTGTTGCTTCACCAGGATACCAAAACCTTAAAATCATTTAGTTTAGCATCATGAAAAAAGGACACCTGCATTGTACTGTGATGAGCTGTGACAAGAAAACAGACTTGTGCTTCAGAGTACGGCGGACACACCGAAAATGAACGATCATATAATCTGTCTGTGCCTGATACCAAAGGCCAACCTCCCCATCATGCAGAATTATCGCTCTCAGAGATTGCTATGCCAACACGTCTGACAGTTTTCATTCCTAACAGCAGTCACACTAAATAATGGGCTGCACCGGCCAACGGTTACGATGCCATTTCCTCTATTGCAAGCACACTCAACAAAATGTCTTGGGTTGTTTGTCACCTAGCTTGGGATGCTGAAGCCCTCCTTGAGCACTCCGTGAGCCTCTCCTGGATAAAACTCATTATCCCAGTCTGCTGCTCTTCAGGAAACTCATTATCCCATCCATCACTAGTGGACTCTCAGACAACAGGATGAATATGCCCTCTCATCATTTAATTAGATCGCTTTGCCTAGAGTTTGTGGGAGAGCACAACAACAGCCAATACAGCTATATCAGCTGTAATTATCTAAAGTCACATCTTTGGTCTGACATTTGATAGTGCTGTTGGTCATCATGGAGTTCATATGTGTTACTCTTGCATTCTCACATGTAAGTTCTTCATTGACACATGACAGTTGTGTTTTTTGTTTGACTCTTAATTGTTGAGTTTTGTGGCTTTATCTCAGTCATCAGCTGCGATACACCTGTTATACATTTTAAAAAGAAAATTGTAACAGGAAAAAAGAAAAATGCTAAGTGATTCCCTATCACTGTTACATTTATTTTAATATCTTAAAAATAAAATATTTAAATTTACCTTCTTGAAGATTAAAAATACAAAAATGCTCTGCATACACCAATACAAGTGATCACATGAAAAATTATCAGTGTCTGGTGTTATAAATACTCACTTATTTGTAAGAATCATTGCAAGAATATTTCCAGTTTGAAACTATTTTCAAGCAAGTTTTTCTTGTTCTCGCATATAAGCCCATATTCACTTACATTATCTGCATTTTCTTCTCAAAGTGCTCTGATACACATTTTCTCTTCAGTGAAAGTACAAAAGATCACATCAAATGTGTGTGAAAATTGCTTGCAGAAACTGCTATTGTATTCATCCTGAGGGTGAGAGAGAAGGCCTTATGTCATTTTGCTTTTTACACAGTGCATATTAAGAAGCTCAAATGTGAATGTGTCATTCAAAGCAATTCATGTAATGGAATTATGCAAGTACATTTAATGGAGAGTAAAGTGTAAATAATCATAAAAATGCAGTAAACTGTAATTATGAAAGAAGCTCACAAAGTTACATACTTTATTTTTGACTGACTTCAGAACTCAGTGCCTTGAACAAGTATTCACTCCCTTGGCTTTCTACCCATTTTGTTACATTCCAAACTGTGATTCAAATGTTTTTTTACAAGGGCGCTGAGGCTGCAAGAGGCATAACACCATGAAGACCAAGGAGCATGCCAAACAACTCGGAGACAACATTCTTGAGAAGTGTGACTGGTGAAAACCTAACACATCCCATCACCCCAAGAACAGTCCCATAGAGAAACAGAGTGGTGGGAACATCATGCTGTGGGGATCTTTTTTTAGCAGCAGGGATTTGAAACTGGTCCAAGTCAAGGGAAAGATGGGTGGTGCTCAATACAGCAATATTCTTGAATAACACTGGTCAGTCTGCCTGGGATTTGAGAGTGGGATGGAGGTTGAACTGAAGCATAATGCTAAAGCAATGCTTGAGTGGTTTATTGGAAAAATCTAGATGTGTTGGAATGGCTTAGTCAAAGTGCAGACCTCAATCCTGTTGAAAACCTGTGGTTAGAGTTGAAGATCGATGTTCACTAGCAAAAAACATCCAACATATAGGAATTGGTGCAGTTTTGCATTGAGAAATAGAGAAAATCCTACTGACAAGAGGTGGTACGTTCATAGACTTATCCAAATCCATTTGCAGCTGTAATTGCTCCAAAAGATGGCTCTACAAGGAATTGACTTTAGAGGGGTGAACAATGGAACATTTTATAGTTTAATTGTTTCGTCCTATTTGTTGTTTGCTTCACAATAACAAAACATGCATCTTTTGAAGTTGTAGGCATTTTGTGCAAATAAAATGGTGCAAACTCTCAAAATAGCAATCTCAGTTCCAACTTGTGCGGCAACAAAACCGGAAAATGCGAAAGGTGTGGATAATTTTGCAGGTCACTGTAAAAAGACAGAATTCAGTTATTTACTCAGTTTTCTATACCTTTTTTGTATTTCCCTTTATTGGTGTGTTAAATACTTATTCCCCATGGTATTCCACTTTATTTCACACAACTTCTTGACAAATCTGTTTTGACTTTTTTATATTTGAATTATTTGGGAAATTACAAGCAGCTGTTGTAAATTTAATGTCAGTTGATCCATTAGAGATATATTTACTGAGAAAAAGCAGCACCTATTTTCCTTGCTGTGCATTTTTGCCACAAAAAAGAGGCCCATAATCTGACCTTCACCAAAGCAATGCAGGGTCTGGCACTGGTTGTGTGTGAAACTGGTGCATTACGGCCCATAATGAACTGTGACCAGAAGTCACTGACTAGATGGATGGCCTCTGGTTCCTAAGCCCCATCACCTCCCACCACTTCACTTTCTCCCTTTTCTATTCTGGCCCTCCCATTCATCCATCCTCTGCCAAAAGGTTGTCTGACAATGGCGAGGCCCTTGGACGAGTTAGAGAATAGATTATTGACAAGGACCAGAGATTTACACTGGAGCCACGGGCCTAGGCAGCCCCAGCAAAGACAAATGGGACATGTAATTGAGTTTTGTCAATCAGTTGTGCTGGAGACTCCATGGCCATTGGTACACCCATGGCGGTGTTGGGTGGATGATGGTACTTGAAGTGGGGGGTGAGAGGCATGAAGGTTTATGAGCCATATAGAGTGACACTGGAGGGTCACACAGAGGGCAGTCGGACACTTTGCTTGTATAGACGTCAGGACAATGTCACAAAAGATGGAAAGGGGGAGGCAAAATGTGCCTTACAGAGCTTTATAGACCACAATAAGAACAGAGGATTCATTCAGGACTCTGTCAGGATGGAATCCTCAAACTAGATTCAGTGCCTTAATTTAATTGCTTTAAATATTAGAAACTAATAACTGAAAGCATTCCCAAACCACTGAAATGTTGATATTTCATGGCAGATAATTTAGAATCACTAAATTAATATAAATTTACTCGCACAATGAAGTGTGATGTCTTATTGTAATGCGTTGCAGTAAATAGCTTTAACTGAGTTCATCAATTTGTAATCAAATCAAAGTTAGTACTTAAGAGACCACAACTATAGGATATTAATTTTTTGTATTTAATCCTCCATACCCTGATATATAGGATGAAGATGAATTAACAAAACTAGTTCACAAAGGTCTGTGACGTAGAACTATTCACTGCTGAAAGATATTTGAAGAAAACTATATTGCTTGCTCTTTTTGTTTTTAAATATTTTGTGTCCATCAAACGTGCAAGTTGGCATGTCTACGCTGCTGTACTCCAGGTAACAGGTGACCTCCTTATCTTAGATCTCATCACTGTGCTCTATAACACTTCCAGATCAGTGAAGATGGTCTTTGGTTTCACTCTGGTGTGAGGTTCAGTCAGGGTCAATGGGAAAGATGCGCCGTTACCAAAGCAACCGATGCCCTGGCAGAAATATGGAAGGGTGGGTACATGTGCTTGTATTATTTGTGGTTTTGGCAACTGAATAAAAGTTATTAAGTCACATTGATTAGACTTTACACAAAGGGTTATGGTAGGGCAAGTAGGAGTTGTGGTTCAAAGCAAACTATATCTCTAGGAAATTAATGAAAGTCAGTGAAGTGAGGGAAATATCAATGTGTGTGTGTGTGTGTGTGTGTGTGTGTGTGTGTGTGTGTGTGTGTGTGTGTGTGTGTGTGTACAAAAATGCCTGAGTGTGTGTATGTATAGTGTGATATGTGCTGTCTCCTGGCTGTAGGGGCAGAGGCTGAGGCTGAGGCTGTCTGAGCCAAGAATTGGTTGGTTGAAGGAACAGGGATGTTGCTCATAGAATAACAATAAGATCAGTCACCTCTTCAACCATAGGCTCATGGGTGTCTGTAGCATAGTCCAGTCTGTACATGAGTATATACATTGGCTTAAATAAAATGAGGATGACATTTCTTTGTATTAGGTATTTTTTGAGTCAAACTCAAGTGAACACACAAAATAGAAGAAATAGTTTTTCTGAATACAAATGCTCTGTTGTCCATGCATGTGGGAATTTGTCTTTGGGACAATACCCATAAAAAATGCATACATAATATGTATGATGGATTATATGGAGTATAAAAACATTATAGCTTAAAAGATTTTCTGCTGGAAAAAGCATGTGGTAAAGTTATCATTCTCACACTTGTATAGAACATGCACCATTGTTTGTGTTTTATTTGTATTTTTAAAAAAAATAAGACATTTGAAAATAATATATTTATATATTTGACTCAATGTTTGTGTTAATGTTACATCACTATTTGTGATGAGGGGACTCCTATCCATATTCAACAGCAAACTAATTCACACACTACTGTATTAGTGTTGCATGTCATAGGGAGTTTGCCATATGAAAATCAGATATGAGGTAATATGTGTTATTTGGCAGTGTTGGTGGCCATGTGTGTTATAGCATGTGTTCTGCGGATATGAGTGAAAGGATTATCAGTTGGCCCACAGAGACCATATGAGCACACAGGTTACCCCAAACCATCCTTAAATTAAATGAAGCACAGTTAAACTCATGATACATTTACTGTGGTTTTTGTGGTGCAGCTGCTCTGGGAAGGCACCATTTCCATATTGTTCATATTCAACTAAAACCAACAATAATACGTTAGATATTTATTTCACACTTTCATAGCAATTATTATGGAGGATTTTTAATTGGCTCTATAGAAAATGCGTTACTTGTGTTCTAACACTGACAAAACGGTTTAAAATTACACACATTTTACATGTTGGAGCCAGGAAGAAAATTAATTTAAGATTGTAGGAAAATAGGAGACTGTAGGAACCGGATACCCCAAGGTACTGCCCCTGACGGCCTGCCGCTGTCCCAACGTAGCAGTAGAGCTGAGCCAAATGTGCCTTTGCCGCCAATTGGCCTAATATTCACCGTACAATACCTAACAGACCGAGAGTTATTTGATAAACATTAAATAACCTAAAACATGTGAAATGGCACAGGAACCTTTATGAAAGACCATGTTTGTACACCATAACAGGTGGTTCTCTACTTTTGACATGTATGTCAGAGTATACTTATAAGGTCCTTTATGGTGTCGTGGTTCAAGTCTTTGACTTTACTTCAGGGGTTCTGGTTGCATCAGGAAGGGCAACCAGCTTTACACTCTTGCAAGTCTGTGTGAAAGTTGTAATGACTTGCTGTGGCGACCCCTGAATAAGGGAGCAGCCGAAAGGACGCTCTCTCAAATAAGAGAATATGCTTACATGAAGGGTATTAAAAAGAGGGTCGGAATAAACGTAGTAGTTAAAATTAGCCAATCACTGCACAGAGCCTGGGAGCTAAACGCCTCAGATAAATTTGACTAGATGTGGAATCAAGACAATTTGAGGCAAAAGTTTAAGGGAACCATACAACTAAGGATTATGTGCACACTCCCAAATGAGGAGGGATTACTTCATATTCTGCAAGATGAGTGAAAAACCCTCCAAGTGGCTAATCATTCATTTTTAATGTAGTTTCCAAGAAAATAGTTTTATTAAACTATGTAACCTGAGTGCCACCTCTACTGGGAGCTGCAGCATTTCCACCAGAACAATTACTCCAAACACATGCTACTCATTGACCAATATATGCATAATACAGATCAGCGTAATGGGGAGAGGTTCGTTTAAATGATGGAAAATTTTTCTATCTCAACAAGACCCCATTCCCACACCAAGCAGTCAAAATTAAATAAAAAATGCAAGCAGACGATTAAGATGCATACTTGGAAAAACATACAACAAAGACTACCCTACCCACACAAGCGACCTTTCACAAATAAAAGGCTCCACGCTACTTTCTCCAACAGCATGAGTATCACCTCTTTTTATGCAAAACTCACTGAACCAGCATCTGAAGAAGAGGAAAACGGTGGCTTATTTCATGAAGCCCAAAACCAATAATCATCTCACCTGTTGCTGTTTTCTGGTCATAATCCGTGTGTGTGTGTGTGTGTGTGTGTGTGTGTGTGTGTGTGTGTGTGTGTGTGTGTGTGTGTGTGTGTGTGTGTGTGTGTGTGTGTGTGTATTCGTGGGTCCTGTAATCTGCATCACATCGGGATTCATGGCGGTGTTTGGTTTGTGTTATTTACTGGATAAAAGTAGAAAACAACAAAGCTACATTCCTTAGCTTAATGGCGAATGCATTTTGCTAGCCATGATTGGTGAATGATGTTGACTACATTTTTGTGAACACCCCTGATTCTATTGGCTCTGACAGTTCAATGGATGTGTCAATCATCCAGATTGCTCACTGGGTTCTCAAGAAACTGTCCTACACAATTTACAGTGTCTGGCTGGATTACTTACACTTACTGGATTACTTATATGAAAAAAGGATTTTTTTCGTGGCACTCTGGCTGTTATTGTTGTCATCTTTTACATTGTGAAATAATTTTGGCTAACAAAAACAAGTTTTTTTACTGCTGAATAGTTAATGGATATGTTGCAGTTAATACATTTTGACACATAAATATTGTTAGATATCTTCAAGGGATTCTACGGTGATGGTGATGATTATGATGAACCACACCGATGATGATGATGATGATAATACTTAAATGATGATGATATTTAAAAGTGCCTTTTAGAGCACTCAAGGACACTGTACAGCGGAAGCAGCATAATAACAATAAAGATAAAACAAACAAAAGTTACAATTACAATGAACCAGCAATCACAGGGAATATGCACTTTTGATCAGATGGGGTTTGAGTTTAGAGTTGAACTGGTAGAGGGCGTTGTTATTGCAGATGTCTGGAGGGAGATAATTCTAGAGTTTGGAAGCAGAGCAGGAAAAAGCTCTACTCCCCATGGTGCTGAGGTGGGAAGGAGTATCAGTCAAGTGAATGGAAGAGGGGGATCTAAGGGCGCCTAAAGGCTTTCAGATACAGTCCTGCAGTCATGAGAAAATTGAAACTGTTGTCGTTTGCTGTTGTCTTAATTGGTTTAACAGCAGAGAGGGAGCAATATTGTTACTTCACCATGTCTAAAGATCCTACGGGTCACAAACAACTACTGTTCAAAGTGGAATTTAACTTGCTTGTCAGTTGAAATAAAAAGCAATAAAATAGTTTTCTACTTACTAGTGGTTTCAACCTTTGATCCTTTTCTAGAAATTAGATTTTGACCTATTAAAATTATGGTGGAGAATCCCTGCCATAGATGACCATAGGTCACTAATTAAATTTCAACTGAAATTTCAGTTGGCACACTTTGTTGTTATGATCTAAATAAAATGTAACATTTCACTTTCAACGCACCAGCTTTCCCTACCCAGAATTGGATTTACACTTTTTTTTATTCAGCCTTGGGGAAAAAAATATTTTCTAAACATCACCAACCAAAATCTTTTTCTGTAGGTAAATTAGTTCCAGAGGGGATAACAGATCATTATCATCTTTTCACTCAGTGGTTAATTGTCCATGGTCTTTCCTTTTTTTTCTCTGTCTCTGAAAACATATAAATATGCAACACAGTTGAACATGGAGTGTTAAAAAAATATTCCCAGTTAAGATGTACAAATCAAAGGAACTCCCAGCGTTTCAGGATTGTGAGTGAAATTACCTCAGTCTTCTCATATGCGGAATCTTCACTTTGCCTGAAAAGCAGAAGAATTACAGATATGCTTTGCCATCTCCTATCCATGGCACCGTCTCATTTCTTTTTTTCCCCCTCAATCCTGGCAGACTTAATTTGGCTGAGTAAGAAGTGCTAAGTCCTTAGATCTGTAGTCGGAACATTTTACTATGTGGTTTTATATTCCAAAGCCTCACTAAGGTGGCTAAATTGGTCTTGGATATAACTCCTCTTGTTAGTGTCTCATTTTCCTGTGCTGTTACCCACCTAGTTCCTTGCTCATCTAAGCCACCTTTATTTCTCGTGCTTAGTTATAAACCCAAAAGGATTTCTGCTTTGTGTCCTCAGACCACATGTACATAATACATGCATGCAGTCATGGACAACATGTGCACAGATGAGATGTGATTAAAAACCTAAAAGCTTACTGAATAGTATATTAAAAACCTACAATCTCAGGGTAGGCCGATGTTGCTTAATTTGTTTTATGATTCTCCGGGGTGACACAGTAGAAGAAAAACACCAACTGTGGACACAGCTTGTTCTTTTTGTTTTTGTTTTGTTTTCTTGATAATTTGGATGATGATTCAATCTAGCTGAAAAATTAATGCCAGCTAAAATATGTTGCCAGAGCAATGAGTGCAACTGATTGCTTCCTTGGCTTGTTTAGGCATTATGTGTATTAGATTAACAGCAACCATGATCACAATGTGGCCAAACATCTATGAGGTTCTTCAGACTGCCAAGGATGACTAGTCACTAATATTGTTGGCGCAACAGAGAAAGTATGAATGCATTTTGATCCAAATTAGATTCACTTTCTTGTACCTTTTTAGATGTTTTGTGAAAAACATTCTATGGTTTGCTGGTGATAGCACCTGTACATTATTGGACTTGCTCTTCACATAACGCGGATGGATGTTGGTTTGAATAAGAGCTAATTTAACAAAAGTCATGGTCCACTGGGGTCACTATTAAATTCATAGAAGTCTATACAGGCCCTACAAAGAAGATGTTAAAAAAAAAAGCAAGACACGCTTGATGAATATGAAAATGACTCAAACCCTTATCCTACATAGTGGTGGTTCTAGCATTAATGCCAGTTAGTGAACATCTTCTATGCCCTCCTGCCCCACAACTCCCTGTTTCTAAGTCCTACATCAGCACAACATGCATCCTGAACCAGTTTAGAAAAAAAAAAAAATTGACAGTTTTGCAAGGGGTTTGGAGTTCGTCCTGTAACTGGTTTGAACCCATGTTCCGACCGTCTCAGTCTTCGTGTCCTTGGGCAAGACACTTTACCAGCATTGCCTGCTGGTGGTGGTCCGAGGGACTGGTGGCCCTGATTGTAATGCAGCCCTGCTTCTGTCAGTTTGCCCAAGGGCAGCTGTGACTACAATATACGGTAGCTCACCACCATCCGCTTGTGAATGGGTGAATGACTGAATGTTGGGTAAGCAGTTTGGGGTCCTCCGGACTTGATTATTGTTGTTGTTGTGTTTTTAACAAATTAGGATCTAAATGTATATTAAGTATTTGGATTTTTTTGGTCTTTTTTTGTAGCTGTAAGCTAAGTTACATGATTCTTTTAAGGGGACATTTTAGTTTTACAACCACAAATCTCCACAAATATTTTCCAATTTGGAGGGGGAAAACCATTTTTTAATGTGCCCCAGGTAATATTAAGAAATATAATAATGTAACTATAATATAAAAAGCAAGATTTTTAGTTCATCACTTTTGTTGTGAACACAAATTGCTGTTGAAAAATCATATGTAACATGCCAAAAACTTTAACGTTTAACTAAAGCTAAACACAATTTAGCTTTTAATGCCACGATAATGTTCTAATCCAGCTGTTAAAACTACTGTATTGTTTCTCTTATTAGCATATCTCATCCAAAAAAATAAAAAATAAAAAAATAAATAGAACAGTACAGAACAGCTTTTATTCTATTGCTACTTTAATTGATAGAAACAAAACAATTACCAAAACAGCAATGAATCACCCTGTTCAAGCTAAATTAAAACCAAATAACACTACTGGACTTTATTAAATAACATTAAAACAAATACTAGACACCAGAACAAGTTAATGCATATCAAAACAAGTTAGAAGGAAACAAATAGAATTCAACTACAGCTTGTTCATCACATTGTTTTGTATTAAGTCATCGCTCTTCATCATAAAATCTACTGATCCATAGTAAAATACCAACACGGCACCAACACGGACTTTAAAGTCAGCACCAGGTTTATGATATTACAAACCAACTGATGTTGCAGGCGATCAAGGCAAAAAAATTGCCTGATCGCCTACTGTTGTCTCGTAAGCAATCCGTGCTGACAACACAGCCATGTCTATGTAACACATAAAAAAAAAAGAAAAAAAAAATATTGTTCATGCTTAAATAAATGGACCAGGAGCACCTGTCACATGACCCAAATTGACAGAAAAGTTCAGATTTATAAACATTTCTGCGAAATTTTGCTCTATTCACTGCATGAAAAGTGAGATTTTCGTCACTATGCGGCACTGTAGATTGTCGTGGAAGTTCAGGTTAACGGCTGTTCACGGCAATTTGCAGGCAACACCGAAAACTGCCGTGAATTGTCAGAAATTGACGTGGGCCTACCTTGGGAGTTGTCCCCCCATGACCCCCCTCCTCCTAATTCTAGGGGAGGCTTTAACATGTAAATGAAAATGCTGTGAGCTAAACAAATGTAAATCAGGGTTGCAGGGGGAGTTTTACCCCAAGTGACATTTCTCTAAAAGGTAAGAAAATCTCTGGTACAAATAGATCAGGCTCTATATAACCTAAATATAGACTCTTACATTTTACCTTGAATTGATTTATTTAATTAAAGTATGCTAGATTACTGTGTATGCCATTAGCAATGGCAAATGTTATGTAAAAAAAATACACAAAATAATTTATTTCAAAAATTTGTTTTAATCAGAATCAGCAAGGTAAAATGTGCATTCCATGCAAACATTAGAATCAGAATGAGAGGTCTGCAGAGATCACAGTCTCCTAGAGCTCAACTACTGTGCATAGTGGCATGACTACAGTGACCTTTTTTTTGGTCTTACTTAAATGCACAGAGGATGTATTAACTACACATCTCCCAGCAATGCGCTCAACTGGCAGAAATTATGCTGGGTATGACGTGTCTGTTCCCTGCAAGCCCCAAACTTCTATTGGCTTTCGTTCTGCTGACACCAAAACACTGTGCTTCACATAAAGCATATCAGCTGTGTCATTGCATGACAAAGTCCCAACCATTTGTCTTCCTAAAATACTGGCAAATTCTGCACCATATTCACATGTCCATGGCATATGAAGCTTTTGGCTCTGCTGAAATTGCCTCATAATCTGGACTTCAATTGTCCTATTGTTGTGACTAAACTTTCCCAGTATTCCATTAAAACGCTCAAATGAAAGCAGGGTTAACATGGGGTGCAAGTTTTGAATCGCATAAAAATGTGTATGTGTCACTAATTAGGTCAAGAATAGATTATGGGAGTGTGGTATATGGTTCAGCGGCTAAGTAGGTTAAAAAAAATTTACGTTATTCAAGCTAGAGCATTGAGAATTTGTTTAGGGGCAGTTAAATCAACTCCAGTATGTGCTTTACAAATAGAATCAGGAGAAATGCCATTATGTATCAGAAGGCAACAGATAATGGTTAATTACTGGATAAATTTAAAAGGACATAATGAAGATCATCCAGTTATGAAAGTATTAGAAAGTTGTTGGGAAAGACGAAAGGGTCAATTTAATAGTTTTGGATGGATTGGGGATGATAGAGCAAAAACATTTAATGTATATAACAAAGAATTCAGTCCAACAGTATTGTGGGCTTTGAGACCTACATGGATATGGAAATATATTAATATAGATAGATCATTATTAAATATTAAGACAAGAAATATAATAGATATCTGCCAAGAATTTTACAATCAAATACAGATTAAATATA
Source organism: Fundulus diaphanus (assembly GCA_037039145.1). Lineage (NCBI taxonomy): Eukaryota > Metazoa > Chordata > Actinopteri > Cyprinodontiformes > Fundulidae > Fundulus > Fundulus diaphanus. Next base: position 39,221,297 of record CM073132.1, read on the forward strand.
ATGATTATTTGCAAATTTATACTGATGGTTCGAAAAATCCAAAAAATGAAGCAACTAGTGTAGCTGTAGTGATTCCTGAATTAAAAATTAATATTTCAAAAAGAACATCTAATTATTTTAGTATATATGCGGTAGAATTATGTGCTATATTATTAGCTTTAGAATGGGTGGAGGATACAAATATAAATAAAATAATAATTTGTAGTGATTCATTATCTGCATTATTAAGTATAGAAAAGGGATGTACAAAGATTTTTCGTTTTTTTTTTTTTTTATTCTGGGATCATAAGGATTTGAAGGATATATATTAGGATCCAATAGATGGCAGTAATGCAACAACTATGGATGCAAGCTGTCGTTAAATCCTAAAGAAGAAGAAGAAGAAGAAGAAGAAGAAGAAGAAGAAGAAGAAGAAGAAGAAGAAGAAGAAGAAGAAGAAGAAGAAGAAGAAGAAGAAGAAGAAGAAGAAGAAGAAGAAGAAGAAGAAGAAGAAGAAGAAGAAGAAGAAGAAGAAGAAGACTTTACTGTGTTTGGATTTTACTGGTATGCCGGACAACGTCTCGCGTTCAACTCCTCTAGGACGCGATCCACAACTTTCAGCCAGTCCGCAGACTGACGAGAAGAAACTGCTGATTGCTATCAGTGGACTGTCTCGTCAGCTTACTCAACATACTGCCGACATGAATGAGAGGTTCACTCAACTGCAGAATTCGGTAAACTCCAGGTTGCTGTCCATAGAGGACAAGATGGCGGCTCTGCAGTCGAAGAACTGTGCGGGAGAGACTAACTCCAAGAAGAGAAGACGGATGCACAAAAGCTTGCGGTAAGAATATATTTGACTGCTAGCTAAGCTAAAAGTAGCCTAGCCATAACCCAAAGCTAAGGGTGTATTTTTTGTGATTTACAGTACGCCGTCTTCACAACTCGGAGACAAATTGCAGGCGCTATGAACCGGCGCAAGGGTAAGATTTAAAGAATATGCTTTCATTCTGCGATAAAAGGAAATAGATACGGATAGATACCGATCATAACTGTACATTTTGTTTTCACAGACTAAGCACGCCTCATAATGAGGCAGTTACCTCCTATCTGCTCGGAGCAATAACTGCAAGCCTCGATTTACACTATATTGATAAAGACGACATTGTGTGTAAGGGACTTGTTTTACGGTTTCTCTCTTGTTTTTAATGTTACTGTGACTTGCGTTTGGTTTTTATTCATACCACTCATTTATTTGTTTTCCAGCCGCCTGTAAGACGTATTACGAGACGGTACGCAGGAGCTTCAGATATACGCAGCCAGAGAACTCAATGCGGGCGGAAGCTGCCAAGAATTCAGCTCGGAGTCGAGCGAGAAGAAAGAGGGTAAGACTTTATTTGGTGACTATTTTTCAGGTGCATTGATAGATGTGTTGTGTCCATACGCAGTGCATCCCATCGCATAATACTGATTCATTGTTTTGTTTTTTACAGCTGCAGGAATCGAGGCAGAGCGTGCTAGCTGATGAGGAAGTGGAACTCTGGATGTCCGCCACCGTAGACCTCATGTCTGACGAGGAAGATGGCGTCGTTGGCGGGGTCTCTGGATGGATTGTACCGCCGTCATTTCGTAGGCCGGATCTCTCTGAACTCTGTGTGAAGCTGCAGTCCCGGTTAGAGGCGACGCCGAAGTACAAAGCCATGCACAGCAGGCGTCTGCACATCGGACCTCCCTCGGAAAGAACGCCGCCAGCAGTTGCCTACAACCCCGAGGAGGCAAACGGACAGTTCACGGAGTTGTAATTTTTTGGATACGCATGTGTGGGAAGATCCTCGCGTTGTATATAGTTGTGTGTGTGTGTGTTTTTTTTAATAAAGCTCTTTCTTTGCATAAACATCTTCCTGGCAAATGTTAATTTCCTGTATAAATTCATTCATGTCCTTGAAGGTAGCCTAATGATAGTGTAGTAGCCTACATAAGATAACATGAATATACAGCATAATATATATATATATATATATATATATATATATATATATATATATATATATATATATATATATATATATATATATATATATATATATAATAAACCAACCAACCAACCAATCACGAGTGATTTTACTAGTTTGAAAATAATGGTTTCAGCCAATACTGAGTAAGAACATTCTGGCCTGCCCTGGCCACGTGTGGTTTTGCTGCCAATCAGGAGCGATTTTACTTATTTAAAAATAGTGGTTTCAGCCAATACTGAGTAGGTTATTCAAGCCAGACCTGGCCAGCCGCGCGGGTTCGCTGCATTCATATGCTAATTAGGGCCATTAGTGCAGCTGATCGCTCTCCACATACGTCAGAGTCCGGTTCCGACAATTTGTGGCACTGAAAACGGCGACAAGCACGGGTTGCAAATTGTCGTTAACTGCCGAAAATTAGGGAGATCTGCGGTAGTTTACGGGGACGAAAATCTCACTTTTCATGCAGTGATTTGCAGTTTTGCTTCCTTCTATTTGCCTAATTCATGCCATTGGTATTGCTTTAACGTAATGTTATTTCGCTCCAGAAAGTGCCTTTACGTAGGGATAACATGCAAATAACTTGCTTCATTCGTTTTGTTTGCATTTGGTGTGAACGCACCTTTATAACTGTACCTGACGCCGCATTAAGCTAACAGTTAATTTCTAGCAAAAGGTCTGTAAGTCATTACAAGCTTTGTTTTCATTTTATCGCTACATTTTGTCCTCCATGTGACTGCTTCCATGGTACAAACATCCACAACAACTTACCCAGTTTGCTAGATCTGGGGCAAGTGAGAGTGCTGTCCAGTTCCACCTAAAAGCAGGTAACCTTGTCTGTGTAAAGCACAGTCTGCCCAGCCAGCTTAAATCCCCACTCAATAGACTCTTCATGTTGAATTTTGGTGCTCCTAACACCCCCCCTCCACCCCTTACCCCAATTTTGTCACCACCACCACCCACACACACGCTCACATACACACTTTCCTATGCAGCCCTGGGCAATTGCTCCTGTGGGCTACATAAAAAGCCCCCCACTGATCCTAAGCATATCCAAGAATACTTAATCAGTAATTAACTCCTTTATTATTGTCTCTTCAGAATGAAGAGAGGCACTGTTTCTTAAGCAGGGAAAATGTCTTAATGATTTTAACAGATCACGGCTGAGAGAATGGGAATGGTGGAACTTTCTGGACAGAGTCCCACACAAATCGCTCCATCAGTGTTTTGTGGCCAGTTCCCCTAAGGGCCAAAAGGGAGTGAATTTTCCTCAAAAATACTTCAGCTACAGATGGAAAAGCCAACATGGATCTCAGTGTCTGTTACAATGGCAAGCTGTTCTTCTGTGCAGCTAAGTGAGAGCCAATAGCTTATCTCTAGCACATACACATGTATAAATGCCTTATCACTCTATCCCCCAGGAACTTACTGTAATTGTGTGACCCTACGACCAGGTATATTTTTATCACTCTACCAACTGCATGGGACAATGAATAAAACCACAGATTTATTTTATTATCCATTGTACATGCTTTTGATTTTCCAAGTAAACTTTGTGCACAAGCAATTATACCTTTGATAAGTGGAGGGAATTTTCTTTGGGTGTGTTTATGGAAAGGAATTAAATCAACAATAAGAACGTGTTACTGGATTTTCCTCACTTCCTTTAGGAAGGTTTGATTAATGTTTAGATCAAGACAGCACCCTTGACCCACTAGTTAGTCTTAAGATAAGACTAACTTTATCTTATGAACAGTTATTGCAGTGGGCTCCAAATCAGAGTTATCTGTATACTTACAACTGAGAATAATTGATCTGTTGTGAATGGATATTATTCTAATACAAACAGGATGAAGATAAAAGGACAGATAAAGGTTCTAAGGCTACCGTACTACCGTATGCTAAAAATTGTAAGCACACCATTTAGTAAGTAAAAAATCGGACCACAGTATTTAATTTGAAAACTTTTTTTTCCCCTTTGCACCATTGTTGCATACATCCTGCACAGTTCAATTGAAAAGAAATTAATGAATAAAAAATAAATCTTCAACATCCTGGTTGCATACGTGCTTGCCATCCTTCAAGATAGTTTATTTAATCACCCTTTGAACATTTCAAGCACTTAGTTAACTTGACATTGCTACGAGCCATTAAGTATACAGAATCTAATCAACTGTAGCCCGTGTAGGATTTTCCTGACATTCGCTCATTTTCGATTTTTAGCTAGGGCCATATTTCCACAGAGGTTACGGAGGCTCAAAGTGATCATGTTGTACAAAGAAATAAGTCAGGAAAAGAGTAAAAGAAAAAAAAACAGCATTATATGTACACACCATGGCACACATAACATGAGATGACATGGAACAATTACAAAAAATTAACGCTTCCCCATAACGGTTAAAAGATGAAATGAAAACTCGTCAGGCTGCAAAGAGCCTGACAGTAATGCTGAGGACCAGCAGGATATTTTTCTTTTTCTTTTGTACTGGTCATCTTCTACATGTAACATTTCCTGAATCATCCAAATGTCTGGACTGAGAAGTTGAAACAAGAAAATCGAACTAAGACATCGGAAGTGATCCACAATAGGGAGTGTTGTTGAGGATGGTGGGGGTAGACAGTGTGGGGGTAGTTCTCTGTCATCTCCACTGTCCTGAGCAATTAAACAATTATGTTAAAATAACTATTGCTCTTTACCTCTCAAACAAAGCTATTGGTTGTGAACTTATACATATTGTGAAAAGCTTGAAATGCTTTTAGATAAATAAAAGATAAGAGGACAAAAAGGCATGTTGCTAGATGGGCAAGAGCTGGTCCCTTCAGCTGCTTGCATTGCAATACAGGTGTTTTTGTTGTTCAAATGTCTAGTCTTTTAGATTTGGATTTATCTGTATTGTATGCCTGATTGTATGTATTTTACTTTTTTTTTTCCCTTCGGATTTGCATGCATGTGGTAATCCCTGGAATGACTACTTGATGTAAATGTAAGTATGCAAGATCTTGCCACAGGAATTAAATGTCTCTCTCTGATTATTTCATCTCCTCTTCTGAACACTAACTGGGTGCTGTTTGTATTTCCTCTCAGGGGAAACTGCAGGCGTTTGCACAAAACTCCATCTGCTTAGCTACCAACTAAACCTGAGAAATGAGATACACTGGTGTCCCATGGTTACTGAAATAAATAGAGGAACAGAGGGATTCATCCATGGTACATTAGAAACCATGTTTTTAATTTACAAGGGTTAGATCATCTTTTTCAGTATTTTTTTTTCTCCAACTACGGTGCCATGTAGTTTGAAGTTATTTGGAGTTGATATCACCAACTCTATGGTGCTCTTCAAACATTTTAAATAAAAAATGGATATATAATTTACTATGCAAATTAAAATTTACTTGTTTATTCATTTATTTGAATCTAAAAAGTCAATTTGCGTTTAAAATATGATACAATCATTTTAGTGACTGAGTTTAAATTAGTCAATGTCGAAGTCAGCAACCGCAGAGAAAAACTATATGGGAAAATCAAAACGTGTACAGCACTTAAAGTGTAAGGAGATGTAAAGCTGTTCAGTTTCCTTGTGCTGCTACACTCAGTCGTTGTGGTTGGAAGACTGTAGCTTGATTTTCATGCTTGAGCTTAGCTTTTGCAAAGGTCGACTTATCAAGTAACTGAGTCCCAGAAAACAAGCCGGATCCGTTGAGGCCACACCTTGACAAGTATAAATATAAAATAATCTGCCTCTATACTATGTTCCAAGCGCCCAATATCCCAATAACATCAGGAGACATAACCAGTGCTCTTGTGGAGTGAATATCTGAGTTGTTCTTCTGATTATCTAACTCAATATCAAGATTTTGATATCAAAACTTGTACTATGTATAAACATTTGTACAGAGTGTAACATACATTTTTTTTTTGTTTATTCAAAAAACTTTGATTGGGGGGTTTGTAACTTTCAGCATACCCTGCACAGATTCAACATTCCCCATGCTGGACAAAGCAAAGCACCCTTCCAGAACAAAACCAAGCCTCCTCCATGTTTCTCTTTTTATTTTTGTGAACACAGAGCTAATTTGACTCTCCAAAATATAAAACATTTTTGTCACAGGAGTCATAATTGTTTTCTCCTTGAAGATTTTTGGCCAGTTAATATTTTGGTGAATTCTAGTCTGAATTTTATGGTGTTCTATCAGTAGTGAAGCCCTCCTTTGTATTCTTTAATTAAGGCCCAAAATACTTCAAAAAGTAATGGATCTTGCTTTTAGAAAGTGATGTATCTTGACCTTTAAGTTTAACTTTAAATGTTTTAGACTTTTCTGTTTTTTATTGGCTCTTTTTCCATAATACACACTATCCATCTGATCATCTACAGTCTTAGACATTTAAATAATGACAATCTTCTTTTTGAGCTCCTAGGAAAACTCTTGCCTTTGCTTCCCCTTTTCCATGTTTAGTTTTGTCAATACTAATCCAACCAGTTGTATGTTTTCTTTTTTGTCCCTTAAATAGGTTGAATGACTACTAAGGTACATGCAATACTAAGCAAGGCTAAACAATTTGGTTTAAAGAATAATATTAAATGCAGATCTATATTCTAGTGTACCAATAATTTTATATGTTTTACCATATATTTGGTAAATAAATTATGTATTTATGTATTTAAGCACTTTGCATTGTCTCTGTACTGAATTGTGCTATATAAATAAATTTGCCTTGCCTATTTTCATCATTGTGTTTCATTACACCTAACTAAAAGCAGTTGTCATGTGATAATCTCGTTTTAAGAAATAGCCACTTTTTCAATGAACTACAGAAATTTCAACATAGGTTTTGAAAACATATCATTAAAGCTTAATGTTTCCATTGAATTTGCTCTGACCTGTGCCACAAAATTCAGGTAAAGAGTATGCAGTGTCAGAAAAGGCTTGCTTCCTCCCTTCAAGTAGGAATAAAACTGACACCATAACTCATTAGCAGCACTCTCTAATGAGAGCCAATAATCCGCTATCTGTATAATGATTAACTAACAGAAACATTAGGTCCCTATTGTGTCTGGGAAAAGGTATGGCATTTAGAAGTTAAACCCAAAAGCTCCATCAATCACAAAACAGCCATGGTTAAGTGAAGACTTTGGGGAGAAATGAAAGGTTAAAAATTCAGGTAAACAACCAAAAGGAGACATGCGTATGTGACTGTGCATTTTTATTGACAGCTCTTAACAATGTAGATCTCTATGAGCATGTGTTTGACTTCCCAAGGCAGAAATAGAAATCTCAACAGTTTACACCTTCATTTATGTATCTTAATTATTGGTATTCTAAATGATGTTGGCAAGTTCTGAAAGAAGAAGAATAAATTTGCCGGTAATCATCTGCTGCTCAGTAAAATGTACATGAATTAAGCACCGAGTGGTTTTATAACAAAAACTGTGCATATGTTTGCTTTTCACCAAACTAATAAAGCAATGTAATGCATGGAAGTTTCTTTTAAATAAGTTTCATATAAGTCTCATACAACACTAAATATGTATATTTAGCTATGCATAAATATTTATTTTTGTTTATATATTGTATACTTAGGAAAGTAGTTTAAACTCGGAAAATAAACATGGCAATGAAAGTAACTAGAAATAATAGATATGATATTACTTAATCTGAAACCATAATTATAGAATCACAAATTGAACTAAAAGGGAAGGGAAAAAAGCAAAGGAATGAAAATAACTAAGATTTAATTCTTCATTTCAGAGGAGTGGACTCTGCTGAGGTACAATAAGTACTTTCACCACTTACAAAACTAAGTGAAATGCATAGACTCGCAGAAGAGAACAACATCAAACCTACAAAGTACCCGACTCCTTTATAGCTTGAAAATATTTACACTTAGCAGCTTAAAGAAGAGGATGATAATCTTGAAATGGCATGTTTTTTTATTATTTTGAGTGGTATTTATATTTGTTAAAAAAAATTTTTTTTGTACTTTAGTTAAGTCTAAATAAACTATGTATAGTAGGTCTGGGCATGCAAACACTGTTCTCTGTGGTGTTATGCTGAGAATGACATTGGTAACACGTGCACACACAAGCATGTTCATACAGGCTTTAGTGGTGTCCCACAGTAAGTAAACGGAGACAGAAAGAAAATGGAGCAAGTCAAACAAAAAGTGCAGCAGCATGGATAGTGGTTATATTGAGCCATTCAACAGTAACACTCGGAATAAGAATCACTGTTAGCCAGGGAGCCAATATATCCCATATAGACAATAAGCATAATCAGAACCTAACTTCTATCTTATTTTCTGGTGGCGTTTAAATATTTTGTTGCATCTTATAGCGAAATACGTAAAAAAATCCATTGGTGAGTTGCAGTAAATGTTTTGACCCTGAGACCCACCGCTGCCATGGAGAAATTGCAGTTTGTTTTCTCAGATTAAGCTTTCTATGCTTTAGTGCTGTTTGAAATGATCTCGCTTTGAACCTGCTTTTTAGTTTCTAGGACTTCTGTGTTTATGACAGTTCTTGTAGATATTTGCTATTACATGTAATTCTGAAATTAATAAAGTTAACATGGGGTTGATCTCTATATTCTTGTCATTGCTAAGTTCTAGTTTTTTGGCACCGATGTTTGAAATGCTTCTAGATGGCGATGATTTGGTTGAAATTGGAATAATTTTTGTATCAAAAGCAGTATATTCATGACTTAAAACGCGGGTTTGTAAATTTGATATTGCTAACTGGGGCCTTGGGAAACTTATTACACTGGTAGCCTATAGTCTTTGTTTTTTCCTTCAGTGAAACCCCTCTAATGAAGCCAAAGTTTATGTTTACGGACTTAAAACCTAAATCTCAAATATACTTTAGTAGGTAAAACAAATACCTTTTTTGAACCTTTAAACGCTCAGAACTTTTGCATTTTGAGGTTGTTTCTATAGCGAGCTTTCATTATTTGCAAATGAAACACATTTGTAAATAATGCGAGAAAGACAAACTGAGAATAGAACAGCAAAACATGTCAAGGCAGCGTCACAATGACAGGAAATAAAGCAATATTTAAAGCAAAGACATTTTAGAGGTTTAAGTGAATTCTATTTTTCACATAATGCTTTTGTTTTCCATCAGGGAGTAACTGTTCTGTTCTCAGTACATGTTTAAGACAGGAAAATCATTGGTGGTGCACCGCCTCCAACAATCATTTTACAGGTAAATACTAATCGACCTTTAAGTCTTCCCTTATCGGACTAGTCACTGGTTTTCGCCCTCAGGATCAACTAATCCATATTTATACTCCTGCAAGTAATACATTTTTGCTTCCAAAGTTTTACTAAACTTTTAGGCTTCAGGCTAGTTTGGATGAAAATAAAATATCTGGTCAGCTATTTCTAAAAATGAATGCTCCAGAAGGGAGCTATTGTTTAAATTTCGAAAGCTTCCCAGAAACTGTAAACTTCCTTTTATATCAACTTCTTGACAAACTTCATTTTGCCAGATCTTAGAGAGTACAGCATAGCATCTGCAATAATTTTTCTTTTTTACTGTTTTCTTTTTTTTTTTTTCTTACTTTACACTGTACAAAAACCTTTGCAGGCATGATTATGTTGATATCTAAAAGTATGCCTTATACAGTCATTACAGTGTGCAGCTGAACACAAAGTTCAGCTGCACACTCTACGCTGTACAGTGGTTGATGTTTTTTTAAACTAAAAGTATAGCTAGAGAAATTCAAAAAGGCAGCTCCTAAAGCATTGCACAAAGTCTAGACGGTACATCCACAGAGGAAAAGGAAAAAGTTAGCTGTCTTCAACAAATTGTGACAAATAACTTTGCCCTAGACAATGGGGAAGAGGCAATATAAGCTTTGATAACTGTGAAGGTTGAGGAGAAATCACGGGTGAATTATAACAACAAAAAGTCACAGAGGGGGTCTGTGGGTTTGTTTCCATGAGGACGTGCAAATCCCTGAACATAAGAGGTACGATGTGAATGTGTGTTTTCATGGCAAATGGTTTATCATGGGAGGATTGTGCTATTAATATTATTGACACCCTCCCTTAGTCAGTCGAGCACACATGCTTACATACTCATAGACATGAAACTATGCTGCCAGAAACAACCTGAAGCACACTGAGCCCTCAATGGGATTTGTCTCTCTATGGGTTTCGGTCACAGGCTGTGTTGGTGTGGCGGCCAGAGCCTAGTGGGCCGGTTTACTGAATCAATCCCCCACCAACCCTACCTCTTTCTCTGCCATCTGGAGTGTCATCTGCTCCACTATTCCAACACACGTCCAACACTGAGTGAATAACTACTCAAACCTCCTTGGAGATTTCATGATGCGACAGTCCTAATACTTATGCATATCATAAAAAGGCACTCAGTGGAAAAGGCAATGAGTTTTTCTGTAATAAAACCTCTTAAGCATAACATTCTGTGTTATATCGTATTGTATAATTGTGCTTGAAAAAGTACATTTTAAAAAGTTGGAAAAGCAGTACAGGCAGCCACTCTGTTTGTTGCTGAGTTGGTTCAAGACTTTGTGCCATATCTGCCATAACATAATTGCCGCTTATTGGTAGCTGAAATAGTAAATCATCCAGACATATAAAACACTTTTTAAAATCAATGAGATTCAACAAAGGAACTCTGCTTCTTCCCATATTTACACATTCATGCACATACTTGTGTTTGTACTTGTTTTTAAGTGATGCTTGTACTTGTATACTGACATGTGTAGTTAACCGGGGCAGGAGGTGTGACAATAAATCCAGCTCACAAGAACAGACAATACTCAGTATTGTGTTCACCGGAACAAGATGGAGGTTTTGCAATATTTTAGGAAAACTATGTATCCCTGTTTTTTTGTTTTGACAAATAAAGGTTTCACTATCTCTCACTGGCTTTTATATAACCTCTCTTCAGTGTAGAGCATTGGGTTTTGAACCCGAGCTCTAACAGGAAGCTGCAAAGAAAATACCAGTTTTAGCATCATTCGCAGTAAACTGCAAGCCTGGATTCTTAATGTGCTTAAGATTTGTATGTATCTTGACTGATACTCATTTTATTGCACTTTGTTCTACTGGGTACCCAGAAATCTGGTACAAAAAATGATTTAAAAGTGTCTGGGAAAGCCTTTGTCTCTTTTGAAACCAAATGTTGCCCGTTAACCCTATGAGCTGTCTTTATTAGTTTAATTTTTTTTGTTTGTTTTTTTGTTTATTAAGACCTCATAAAACAAATTGAAAAGGCAATAAAGGCTTTAGTTCTTTTACACTATGGTGCAACAACTCAAGACTGTTTCCATTTACAAAATAACAAAACTTCTCTATAAACCATAGTGGTTTTCTGGGGCCATTATAATCATTATTGGTTTATTTTAAAAGTTTATACCTTCTGTTAAATTTAACTGTACAATATTTGAAAACATGAAAACATTTTCAACTGTTGCAGTTCATGGTGAAGGAGGAGCTAACGCCTTCATTTAGCTTAATATTTTAAGATTTTCAACTGTTTATGCACTGGCAAATAAAACTAACTACAAAAGCTTTGGGACATGACCAGCTTTTCATTAAAAACAAAAAAGAAGGTGCTGATTCTACTTTGAGTGCGTGAGGTTTATGCTCCTTTGGGACACGTCTAGCAGGCTTTATTTACTAAATAGCTGTATGTTACAAAATCCCTCTAACTTGGAAGTGATTGTAAAAAAGTTTCACAGCACAAATGCTCTTTGTCACTTCAAAAAGCAATGTAACACAAAAGTCTGTCAGCAAAATCCTTTTAAAATTTGTTAGTTACATCTTTCTGTGGAGTTTGTAGTGACTATTATATGCAAAGTGTAGTAGGTGTATCATAATCATTGGTTAATTTTTTTTTTTTTTAAATCACAGCCTTTAAATCCATGTCTCTCCCACTATCAGTTCTTAAGCAATACCTCAGTCAACATTAGGGATGAGTACCGAATTTGGTACTTTTATAGGCACCGACTGAATCCCGTCGGTACTACAGAGTACCGATTCACGTAATATCAAACAGTACCATGTTTTGGTGCCCAAACGCATCACTGTGACACTGAGGGAGTGGACGAATGGGCAATTTTCCATGCCGAACATGAACACAGCATTGCATGCATAAGAGAGTGATGACATGAGTGCTGCTGTGGGCCCATACCCACTTCTCCAAGCCCTGTCTCACAGACAGACAGCTGCAGCTGCCTTGTCGTGAAACTCGCCTCTAGTCAGAGGAAAGCGTGTAGAGAGGAAAGGATCTCTGTTCTCTCATTGCAAATGTATCCCACCCTGATTTACAAAGTGGTATAAAATATAATGTTTTTATTCTTTTTCTTTCTGAAGCTATTGCACCAAAACATTTGCCTGAATTTCATTCCCAAACAGTTTCAATCCCGTCTTCACTTTGTGTGACACTGATAACTTGTTTCGGTAAAAATTTGTTTTATGTGGTATGGAATCAAAAAAAAAAAATGTATTACATTTATTACTAGATAAACACACAAAATTATCGAAAATGATTAAGTTCCGGTATCGATTCCCAGGTACTGGGTATCGGTATAGTATTGGTTCAAATGTGAAAGGTCAACATTGCTGCAGTTGAAGACATTACCCACTCAACCATGTCTTGAACTGGACAGAAACACACACACACAAACAAACATACCAGAGTAAAGCAAAGTGCTTGGAAAATAATTTCTGGGTTGATTAGTCAAAATGTCTGTATTGCTCCAAAAACTCAACCCCTCTTTTGGATGCCTCTGGTCATTCTCACTTACTCCAACAGACGTGATATTCAGCAACAACATTATTAGAGCAGAACACTGCTGAAACCACACCTTAGGTTAGATATGTGTCAATTTTTCCAGTTTAACTGCTCAGAGGTGTAAAAACTGTTCAGAACCCTTTAACACCTGATGCAACTTTACTCTTTTCTTATTAGACTGAGGTGGAAGGAAGTGGTCTCAGGTTTGGCTTTAAAGTTCAGCTCAATTCAATTTTATTTATTTTATTGTGATACTCATTACCAAGTAGTTATTTAAAAAATAAAGTTAAACATAAAAAAAACAGGTTTATCACAGATCTAAAGGGTAACTTTTAGAATTTGGCTTTATTGTGTTTGCCAAAGCAAACGTTTGAATAATAGTGTTAAAAGGTTGTTGATATTCAGATAGGTGAAAAAGCTAAGCTTTTACCACATGATCTGATCAGGTTCCTTGGGATATAAATATCAATGAGTGCTTGGCCGAATGTGTGTTTTTGAGTTTGATTGTTTTTTTTTTCATAGCAAGCTCAAAGATGGATGAAGACAACAAATCTCGGTCTTGGCTCTGGGAACTTTGAAATATCACTCCTCAGGCTTTTTTTTGAGAAACACAACTCACACAGACACTTAGGGGAAAAAAAACACAAGCCTTTGTATTCTGGCTTGTGAAGGCCTTATTACTATTCTTGTCATCTCTGTGGGGCTGTCACATTTTGCCACATCAGCTGTTTGCAGAAAGACTGTATCTGATGTCCATGAATTTTTGGAGGGAAAAAACAACCTTTTTTATCTGCTGCCATTTTTTTTACCAGAGTATTTTAAAGAATTTGCAACTGTAGAAAGACTTTGTTGGACTGTTGACCTCGATGGATTGGTAATGAAGACGCAAAGCTCAATTCTAATTTAAATCTCTTAAATAATGAATGAATTTCCGAGAGTGTCCTGGTTTTGATTCTTCTTGTACTCTTTTTTTGTCTTTAGACTTGACTTTAGAAAGCTGCATATAATTTACAAGTGTTTTGGAACTGATGGTCTGATTTTTTTTGTATATATTCACCTTTGATAAACCCAGAGGGTTTAGGCGCAATTTCCGCCTGCAATTACATACCTGATATAAATCAAGCACAGCTCTATAGCGATAAAGTGTAAATGCAAACTTTTTGTATCTATGTGAAGCTAAGGTATTAACGTTTCTAACCTACTTTTAAACGTGATTAAACATTGGTGTGGCTCTGCTCATACTGGTACCTGTAGGTTGGGGCTTGACAGGTACCAGAATTATGAGCTTATTGGTCTTCTCTGGTTCTGAAGTTCAAAGGCCTCCTTCTTCAGCTTGACTTAATTTATTAGTGTGCATATGTTTTTTTTTTATTTCTTGATCAATGTGTGTGTTCTTTGTTTTCTTCCAATTGAAAGCTTTTATTTTGAGATAGTAAGCAGCACTAATATATCAAAGCACAACTATAAACAGCTTTTTTCTTCTTTTTTGCCTATGCATTATTCTCTTCATCTCAATATATCTTATCATTTATCTCTTTTCATTTGAATATTTTAAAATGAAGAGATAGCATTGTATTGTAAAGTCAGAAAGGGATATTATCTTGTTATCCCTGGATCATGATGCCTCCAGTTGTTCAAACACACCAACCTTTGCATTGACTGAAGGGTTGCCTTCCCGCCCCATGCAGCTTTTTGGCTAATACCTGATTACTATTCAGTTCAAAAAAGTAGTGTGTGAGCTAATCATTCACTGAGTGGCATTATCCTGCAATGTTTCAATTACTTGAACTGAGGCATCAGAAAGCCTTTCTAACATTTGCTTAGTTACATTTTCACTTGATAAGGATGTTAAATGGTTTATGTTGTATGTATTTATTACATATATTGTTTGCAACTAAAAGTCAGTTGAACTTGTAAAATGTGAATATAGTGCAGCACTCTTCTTGCTTCTTCTGTTTCATAATTAGCTTATTTATGATCCCAATACATGAAACGGAAACACTGAAACTTTCTTGCTGTTTTAATTTATTGGAAAGCATAGCACCCCTAAAATCGTGCTGTTCAACATTTACATTTTGTCTTATCTGTTGTCTTTCCAAATCCGTTTTACAAAACCATCTGTTCATCATTTTGCTACATTTTAATACAATAGGTTGGACTGAAATTTGAATAAAAGAAATAGATTTTTATTTTGGACAATGCCTGTATTAATAGTAGTTAACAGAGTTGGACAAACCTGCTGAGGGTCAGCATTTAATTTTTGGCATGATTTGCCTCAGCTTTGTTTGCAGCTGTTATCTGATTGCATTATTGTGTATTTTGTGTCTAGAAACTGTTGGACTGAACATGATCTCTTGTAATCTATTGATATTGGAAGGCAGGCATAAATTCAAAATTGTATGTGTGGATGATTATAAAATTAAAATGTCTAGTTTAGTCAATGTTTGAATCAGGGTGCCGGTTAAACTCCAACAATAGGTAAGCACTTTAGTAAATTTAAGTCAGTTAAACTTTAAATGACTAAATTAACTCAGCTGGACCTTTTTTTCCCGTTTTTCTGCTGCAGTATCATTTGAATGATTTCAACACTTTGATGAGCAACAAAAAAAAAGATACACTTCCAAGTGAGAGGCTTAATGAACAGCAACGTCAAACATCAGGAATAACTTCAGACAGCCAAATCTATTTTTTTAGATATATTCTGCTTTTAGTTGTAAAGATAAGATTTTATCACTCTGCTCTAGCATATTGCAGTGATATACCTTTTGGGACTGTTATTTTTTATTTTAAGGCTATTGGTTTGACACATTCGGAAAATCATAATTTTAAATAGCGTTATTTAGTAAAACTCAAAGAAGTCCTTATATCACTCTAGAATCCAGTGAAAAATTATTTATTTACCAGCTTGAACTCTGCCAGCAGGGTTAGCAGTCACAAAGCATTTTGTTATAGCCTCCTAAATCTCACGGGAGTATATTGACTGTCCATAGTGAGCTAATTATTGATGCTCACTGCCTATAATGCTGCCAAAGGCAAAAGAATTGTTAAGGCCAAAGTCATAAACCTCCCAACCTCTGCTGCCTTGTCACGGTCAAACACCCGACTTGAGTTTAACATAAGAACACATACAACAGACAGGGAACTGGCCAACCCAATAACTGGATCTGCTAATCTATTCCTTCACAAACATGCACACACATGTTTCATATCACACACTGATCAGCTGGTGCGCAGGAGATCTTTAAGAGAGGTCACATTGAGAAGTTCCAATGAGGTTTTTACACACTCTTCTACCAGACAGTTCTCCTTTACGATAAGAAACCTGCTTACACATGCATGTAAGCAGAGTGCCGTTATATGTCGTTATCTGTGGTATTTTCTTGTTTAAAAACATAGGACTTTATTCTGGAATGCCTGATTTTTGTGTATTTGTACTGTAACTTGTCAAAACATTTAAAGGATGTGTTTGCATCATTTTGTTTTCCCTACCAATATGTTTTCCCACCTTTTACAGTGCATGCATCTTGTGATCTGCTCTGGACATTGTGCCTAGATTGCTGTCTGCGTAAGGAAGAGCTACACCCTCCACATCTGCAATATTAGTCATGAGATTTTACAACTTTAAAAGCAAAGCACTAACCTTAGGGAGTGCTAGCATTAGCCATCCACTGTGTTGCACTGGTTGTTGTGACAATATCATGAGCAGGAACAGGATGTATGTTTTTAAAGACATTAAGTGACATTATCTCAGATATATCACTATGATTTCCTCCAGAAACTCCTGTTGTATTAGAATGTCTGTATTAGAACACCGGAGACTGTAGTACCCTAAGTGACACTGATACATTATAAAGTAGGGCAAACTTTCATTACTGATGTAGACAATGAGGAATTGGCTGGCACTTTGTATCAGATTCTTATTAGCTTCGTACATCCTTATTTCCTGACAGAAAAAAAGCGTATATTTTTTTTCCACTCTTAAATGTATCTACTTTTCCTCTGTCTCTCTTACACATCCTTTCTCTGCCATCAGTGATTATACCAAACTGATCAGTTGACTCAGTAACATGTTGGACCACACCACCACTTTCACACCACTGACGAATAGAAGAACAGCCAGTTTGTCAGGCCATCGACCCTGCCATTCCTTAGGTAGACTGATTGGATTTCATTTATCCCTGCAGAGGAAAGGCAGCGATTACAGACAGACTTAGACTCCATGGTGGTTGGCCAGCACTAACTTCCTGAATTCTTTGTGACAGAAGAGACGATTAGATTTATGTGAAGTTAGAGGCCCGTGCACAAAGAGTTTCAAGACCTTAAAGTTAAAAAAGATGACATAGGAAGTCTGAAGTCTAATGTAACTAGGATATTTAAAAGTTAGTCAAAAATTATAGGTTGTCTATAACATTATACATAACAAACAAACCCAGACCCAGAAAACCAAATAAAAAGTTTAATTTTGACTTTGACTTGGGTGTGGCAGCTGGTCAGACAAGTAACTGATATTTAGTGTCCTGCACCCTCAATGCAGCACAACCTAAAGTTAGAAACTAAGCTTAAATGTGTTAAAGATTCATGACATGAAAGAAACACTGCAAAATAAGTTTGTATTACAATGGTTTTTTTTGTGTGTGTTTTTGGACTGTCAAGGTTTCTCTGTCTTGCCAGCAGGGCTTAGTAGGCTTACAAATATTCTTATCCTAAACTTGTGCTGTACTGTGTCTCTCCATTTTTATTTAATGTAAATCTCAGCTATACTATATAACACATTAACATATTCTTTTCAATATATGAGATGACATGTTTCATGAATTGGCACTATATAAATAAAATTGAATTGAATATAAACTCTGCCATCTGTCAAGGATGCCTACAGTGAATTTATTTTATTTTATTTTTTGGATTTTATATAAAGCCAAAACTCACTGGAAAGATCGTATGTCCCGGATGGGACTGGGATCGTTATTGATGGGGAGATGGGGAGGCCCAGGGGTTCCCAGGTTTCTCTGCAACAACAAAAATGTTATTGATGTTTTATATGTAGCAACATTGGGGAAAAAACAGTCTCACTTGATAAGTTATTAGTAACTATAAAAAAAAAACAATAATGTTTCTATGAAAAGTGCATCCCAATGGTAAATAATTATTATAAATAACTTGAAGATAATTTTGTTTAAAAAAACAACTGAATTGTGCTTAAACTTAGCAATAAAGCTGTGTTTAGGCTGTTACAGTAAAATTGAGTGAATTTATTGTTGTGACTATGTATAACCTAATTTTCCTATAAGGATTTAAAATATCCCGTACTGTTTTTATTCCTACATTCATAAAATAAAGCAAAACACTACGTCATAGTTTTATCCACCTCTAGCCGTTTTATACATTTTTGAACTACTGTTAAAAAGATAAGCTTGATTGTTACATATTTCAACAAACAGGCTCGGCTGGTTGGTGAACTGTAGCTTTTCTTTTGTTCTGTTGTTTTCGTGGTACCAATGGTTTGCTCTGTAATTGTTTAGCACCTAAGCTGTGTTCTAAGGTGTCTCTAAGGTGGGTTAATGATGAAGAGGAATATCTCTTGTGCTGTTGAGGCAAGGACAGGCCCTGTTAACTTGGCTCTCTGGTGAGCTGCAATGACAAGAGGCTTCACGGGCCATAAACCCAGAGGGATGAGGGAGACTCGAAAATGGCCGACCGTCTCAATTTTCTGCCAGGCTGCCTCCACTCATTTATTTTTTCACCTTTTGTGTGTATGTGTGTTGCTGCCTCTCTTACTCTGATTATCACATCCTCTTCTGTAATTCAGATTTTCTGCACCATCCATGTTGTCCGTCTTACACTTTTGCCCGCACTTCCTCTATTTATCAGACTTCAAACTCACTAAGAACTTATACCATGTGAGTCAGGTCCTGAAGGGTAGAAAAAGTGTTAGTTGAGAATGTAGTTAGAATTAGAAATAACCGGCTCATACCCCCCCGACACACACACACACACACACACACTATATTATGGTTGCTTGTGGAGCATTTCTAAACCAGCCGAGCAGACTGGCAGCTTCATTATGATTGCTGCTGGCATATCAGGTCGCAATTATCAACGCTGGCTTATTCACTCTTTAATTGCCTCATTTAATTTGTTCACATTTGGTGCTGAACAATGTCAACCTGCTGCAGTTGAAAGCGATTTGCTCCAAGCACTTGTAATACACACGGTCACACACCCTCTGTGCCTGTCTGTGTTTGTGTGGATGCAAATATGTGTCTCAGTATGTGCTTGATCCAGCTAAAGTTTGCTATTGAGAGGCCAAGTTTGAGAAGCCTTTATTTTGAGAGCAGATTCTTTGTCTGTACGGTTGAGGCACAAATGATTCATACCTCTCAACATTTAGCTTGATTATAATATTTTGTTTTAACCAGCATGTTGTTTATTTCTGGAAGTAATTTAATCTTAGCGTGTACCTTAGCATTTAAAAGACGGTGTAAATAATTTATGATCCGACCAGAACCCATGCAACCATTAGCATGTGGTAAGCACTTATTGAGTTGTGTTGTGAGCAGCAGAGATCGCAAAGTCTAACAGCAGCTGGGAGGAATGACCTGGGAAAGTGTTCCTTTGAGCATCTGGGATGCAGTAGTCTGTCACTAAAAAAGCTTTTAAGCTCTGCAGCAGCACCATGCTTGGGGTGAGAGACATTGTCAATCGGTGATGTGATTTTCTTCTTAGTCGTTTTGTCTCCCACAACCTGCACTGGGTCCAGGGGGCATCCCAGGCCCTCCTAATAATATTATCCAGCTGCTTCCTCTGAGATACAGATATGCTGCTAATCCAACAGCCCACACTATGGAAGATAACTGCACTTCAAAAGACCTCAGCCTCCACAGGAGATAAAGTCTGCTCTGACCCTTTCTGTAAAGAGCATCAATGTTTTGACTCCAGTCCAGTTTGTTGCTCAGGTGAACCCCCAGGTACTTATGAGAGTGCACTATTTCGACATACGTTCCCTGGATATTCACTTGTGTCAGTGAGGTGGGTCTACACCTACGAAAGTCCACCACCAGCTCCTTTGTGTTGCTTTCATTTAGCATGATGTGGTTCTGTTGAACCAGTCTACAAAATTCTCTATCCACTGTCTGTACTCTTACTCATCCTCATCTGTGATGAGAACGACTATGGCAGTCATCAGATAATTTTTAAAGGTGAGCTGATGGAGAACTCTGCAGTGTAGAAGATGAACAGAAATGGTGCCAGCACAGTTCCCTGTGCTGCTCCTGTGCTGCAGATCAACCTGTCAGAAACACATCTCTGTGTCCTAACATACTGCGGTCAACCAGTGAGGTAATCCAGTATCCACTGCGACAGATGGTGGT
This sequence comes from Fundulus diaphanus, assembly GCA_037039145.1. NCBI lineage: Eukaryota > Metazoa > Chordata > Actinopteri > Cyprinodontiformes > Fundulidae > Fundulus > Fundulus diaphanus. The sequence continues at coordinate 39,241,421 of CM073132.1, forward strand.
CCACTCCTGACCATTCTAGCATGTCCTTTAGCAGTTGTAAGTGGATGGTGTTGAAAGCAATGGAGAAATCAAATAACACGAGTCTCATGGTGCTCCCAGGATTTACCTGGTGGGCCAGAATTTGGTGCAGCAGGTAAATGATGGCATCATCCACCTCGACGCCAGGCTGGTTTGGAAAACTGCAGTGAATCCAGTGAAGACCTTACCAGGGCGCAAAGATGTCTTAGGATCAGCCTCTGGAGGGTCTTCATCAGATGTGACGTTAGTACTACTGGCCTGTAGCTGTTGAGGTCTTTAGGATGTGCGGTCTTAGGCACTGGTACTGCACAGGAGCTTTTCCACAGCTGTGGTACTCTCCTCTGCTTCAGACTGATGTTAAATTTATGCCCCATGATATCACACAGCTCTTCTGCGCTGCACCTGACAAGACTGGAGCTGATGCCATCTGGACCTGCATCTGGACCTGCAGCCTTCCTCAGACTGTTCCTCAGTTGGGGTGTTGAGAAGGACAGGGTGGTGGAAGGGGGCTTATTTGTGAAGTCATCTGAAGCGGGGGGGGGGGGGGGGTGGATGATAGTTTAGCCGAAAGATGTGCAGTTCTGGGGGGAAGAACAGGCAGTCATCCAGGATGAGGGTGCTTGCAGCATGTTGGACTGGGGGGGCTGGCTAGCTTGTCCAACCTCAGAAAGTGCTGATTCAGCTTATTCACCCATCTCAAGTCACCTACGGCCTGGAAGTTCTGTTGGTGACCTGAGATTGTTTTTAGGCTTTTCCAAACATCACTGATGCTATTGATCTTGCTCCTCAGTTTATTCGGCATATCTCTCAGTTCTTCTTCATTAAAACTCCATGGGAAACATGTAAGGCCTCAGTCTAACAGCTAGTAGTTCGATATCTTTAGTGCAAAGTGTTTGCACACCCCTCCTTGCTTCTTATCGCTGCCCATCGTTCTGTCAGCTCTGGTCAGATGGAAGCCGTCCATGTTAACACTGGAGTCCAGGATTTGCTCGGTTAGCCAAAAAGTAAACTTGCCTCTCTATGAGGGCTATGATATCTTATTAACCCTGAAAGCTCCTCCACTTCTTATTGATCTTACGTTGCCCATTATGATGGATGGAAACGTGGGTCTATATCTTTTCCTCCAGGTATGTCTGCTTCTGCCCGCCCCTTTCCCATGACTATTCCGCCTTAAATCCCTGGGGATTTCTAGCCAAGCCGCTACTGCTGTAGCTGGGTTGTTAGCAAGTGCTAGCAGCTGATCCCAAGTATAAACAATGGTTGCACGCTGTCTCCGGAAACAAATTCTGTGTAGAGCAGGATGAGCAGGAAAAAAATACCACAGAACGGTTAGATCTATCTTGTGAATAGGAAAGGGTAAAAAACGGGAACATACACAACTGGAAGTGAATAATAATAATAATAATAATAACATAAAAGAATAGAAAACTTAGTAGAAATATGGAGCTACTGACATGGGCTGTCCGCCTTCTGCAGTGCTAAAGAAAAAAAGTACCTGTGTGACTTGTTGCTTCAGTATTCTGTTCTTTGCAAAAAGGGTTCTCATTCGATGTTCTATTGCTGTTGGGCATCGTCTTCAAAGCTCAACATGTTTTAATTAGTGGTTATTTGAGTTCATGTTGCCTTTCCATCATCTCAGACCAGACTGCCCACTATCCTCTGACATCAACCAGGCATTTTCATCCACACAGCTGCAGTTCACTGGATATTTTCCTATGACTATTCTGTCCTATGTGTGAAAGTCCCAGTATATGTATAAGGACTTTCAGAAATATTTTAAACAAGCTTGTCTGACACTAACATACATGTTTAAAATCACTTAGATCCTTTTTAATTCTGAGACTGATTTTGAATTTCAGCAAGTGTTCTAGTGATATAGAAACCTCAATGCATCAAGTTGCTGACATGTGATTGGCTTATTTGCTATTAGAGATAATAAGCTTTGAACAGGTTTAACTAATAAAGTGGCTGATGAGTATTTAAGAAAAAACAAAAAAACAACAAAAACAAAGACTTATCTGTGATTGTATTATTTATTTAAAAAATGAATGTGCTGCACAGGCCACACCACTCATAGAGACCCTTGGCACTCTTATTGATATGATAAATAGTATTGATTTTTTTAGAGTTATAAACCAGAACACTTATTTTCACAAGTCTTAAATGTTGGGTAAATCTGTGGCCTCCAGGTCAAGACTTTAAATTTGAGGATAACTTTATCATGCTTGGAATGCATTTTTGTTCTCTTTAATACCATCAGGCATTAGTTTTAATTTTAGTTAGGAAATATTTTACAAGTTACAATTTTGTCAAATAAGCATTCCGTTTTCAGTTACATTACACCACATTTACCTGTGATTTTATTTGTCACAAAAACACACAAAATAAATAAACCATGAAAACAATTCCCTGATGATTTCTGTTTCTCACTTTTTTGTCAGCAAGCAAGTCCAGCAGCCCTTCCTAAATAAGTCGGCATGAGTTGTCTACTCAGCTCGTGAAATGCCAAATGGGATGGTGTGTACACTCTCGATCTGCTTCCATTATTTAGAATTTATTGGTGAATATTTCAAGAACATGATAGCTGAGGAAAATTGTGCCTCGGTGACAGTGGCTCAGTCAATAGTGCAAAAAATACACTTATGAAAAAGCAATATAGTAGTACTCCACAGCTATGGGGTTGTTGATGCAACACTTTCTTAACATTGTCAGCTTCTATTTTCTTTATTCATTTATGGTTGCCAGCCTGAAGGAAATAAGTCATTATTTTGTTGGCAATTTTGTTTCCTTTATTATGGTGGGAGGATTTCTTTCTTTGCATTACATCTTAAGGGGCTAATGGCTGGCAATACCTAAAACAGTGGCACGGTATGTTGTCTGCTGCTTGGCAAACCTGCACAGTTCCAGATGTAGTGTAAAAAGACCAAAAGTGAATGTTAAACAGGAGTTCTAAAAATGTTGAGTGATTCAGTGTTGGTCTGGAGAGACGCATGGAGGAATGCACAGATCTGATGGCATCCTGACTGCCATTGGGTATTGGGATGAAATCCTTAGACCCATTTTTAAACCCTTCGCTGGTGCATTGGAGCCTAGAATATTACCATCAAGACCAGGCTGAAGTCCTTTGTGTTGTGGCTAATGCTGGATATGAAGGGTGTTTCATGTTAACATTCTGTCCACATGTATAATCATCAAATATAGGTTTTATCTCTGTGGCCACAGACATATTGTCACTTTTACATAAGCTTAATTTGGCCTGGCTCTACTCGGCTCCACCCGTTTGCCAGGATTTAAATCTTTTTTTCTTTTTTTCAGCACTGGTGGGGCTTTTTTTGTCCCAGTTCAGGAGTAGGGCCGATCAGAGAGAAGCAGGCCCAAAATGTGACGTGAACTGACTGCTGTTCACTCATTGGTCAAGAGCAAGGAGAAACAAGAAAGTTTTCTCTGAGGAAGGCCAGGGAAAGTTAAACAGATGAGTGGCAACATTAATATTAATGAGCACCATGAATAGAGTGGGTAAAACCGAAATATTATTTTACTACCATTTAACAACCATAAACAATGTATTAATGAAACAAAAAATAAAAAGACACTTCAGCTTTCTATACGCAGATGGGTGCTCTGTATTTAATAACCTAAATCGGAGCTGCGGATTTAGTGGGGCTTTCTCTCATTTTACACTCTGTCCCTGTCACTCTTAGTCCCTGAGCAAGACCATTTACCACAAGTTGTGCCGCTTGGCACACTGCTCCCTTAAGGGGTGGGTCAAACACAGAGACAAATTTCCCCTCAGTGGGACATTATAAAGGGAAATATTTATTTATTTGTTAGATTCCTGTTTCCTCCCTGTCTGGCCTTTCATTGTTCTTCCTCAGCTCAGTCTTTATTGCTTTCACATCTTTTCCATTATCAGCTGATTAACTCCACCTAGTCCTCTCTCACCGTATTTAAACAGTTTGGTTTCATGTTCACAAAGGTGGTTTTTACTGTTTAATACTCTTATTATTGTTTCCCTGCCTGTACTCCATGTCCTGCTTTCCTGATGTTCAGTTTGCTGTAAATTTGTTCATTTTCATTAAATATTACCTTAACCTCTGCTACACTTTGCATTTGGTTCCTCCATCTACAAAACCTGAACCCTAATGCTAGAGTTCTACACATTTATACGTGGTCACCTGCTTGACATTTGTCATATTAAATTTTAAACATTTTCCATATATCTGATTTTCCATTATTTTCTTTAGTTTCATAGTCTCTAGTCTAAATCATATTACTAACATCAGTTCTACTCTCTGTCCTTCAGACAATCTTGGGTCCATGTATCCGTTTTAAACTGCTTTCTCCTGCCTTGCAGTAATCTTGATAATCGCCTGATCCCACAGGATTGCCATTAGGTGATCCTAGGGCTCTAGTCTACAGTTACCTGCTAGAATGCAAGCAATTACAATTAGTAAAAGAAATATCTACAAAGTCCCATTTTGAAATAATCATGTCCTGGTTAGACTTGTGGCTAATGAAAATTATCGCACTGATTTATCGACTGATGACTGCAAGATAGTTTGTTATACAAACATTGAACTCAATTGACAACTCACTATTTAGCATGTCTCGGGTACCATCCTATAGAGATGTTTCTGTTACTATGGTATGTGGTCTATTTATTGTATACCAATTGTCATTGATCAGTTTTAATATATTAAAATGTTCGAAAGAATCTTGTTGCCTTATGCCAAAGAGCAGATGCAATTAAATGGGTGTTTAAATAGTGACCACAGATATACTAGTGAGCAGCAACTTTGTTTCAGACTAACATCAGTATTATCCCAGACATCTGTTCAACAGAAAAGTCATGGTCTGACATTAAAATCTGAGGCAAATCTAAGACATGTAGAAGGATTATACCTAGTCAAATTGTAGTGGACACCAAAACCTGTTCAAAGGTGCCGAAAGTTAGTTTCTCAGTAGCGGTCAGCCAACCAGGGCGGAATATTTTCCATTACACATTGGGGGCAGCAAGAGCACTTAAAAAAAGAAAATAAATTAAAAATCATCTTCGCTGCAAAAGTGGTTTTCCACTATCATATCACTGTGTGAGGAATTGGCAAATTGTCTCCCCTTGCAGCTGCAGGCGCCCCTGCTTGCTTTTAGAAGATTTTAAAATCAATTCTAAAATGAAAAGGGACCCAATGCAAATAGAATAAGACTGGGGTAATATGCTCACGTCTAGACGCGTTGGTTTAAAAGATGGCCAGCTGTATTCTGAACAAGCTCGAGTTGTCTTAGGGAAAACTGATGGACATCAATCTAAAGTCCATTACAGTAATCAATTCTAGAACTGGCGACCGCATGAATAGCCTTGTCTAGATAAGTGCAATTTACAAAAGATTTAAATTTAGTCTGCAAACGCAGATAATAGCTAGATTTGACTACAGAGTTCATTTGTTTTATCAAAGATAACTCCTGGTTTAATATTACCCCCAGGTTTCGAACTGTTTTATTTAACTAAAAAGGTATAGCATAAGGCATAGCTGTGGTAGCAATATCACCAATAAAATACATTGAGTCTTTTGATGGTTTAAGAACAAAACATTTTTTACCTAGCCACTGTTTAACTGCAGTCAACAAAAGATAAAACCGCGTTAGTCATACTTGGTTTAAGAGACAAATAGATTTGTAAATCATGTGCATAACAGTGAAAAGACACATTGTCTTATATAACCTCCCCTAATGGCAACGTATATAGGGAAAATAACAGAGGACCAAGAATGGAGCCTTGTGGTACTCCACACAGAAGAGGAACAGAAGAAGTGGACAGAATGTTTTATTTTTCAGATAAGAAGTGAACTACTTCATTGTAGTGCCACAAATACCGAATGAGACAGGAGCATAGAATGGTCCACCGTGTCAAAAGGTGCTGTAAGGGCCAATAAAATCAGGACCACAGGGCACTTACTATCTACAGACATAGGATTATCATTATATATTTTCAATAAGGCAGTCTCAGTACTGTACCACGATCAGAAACCAGATTGAAATGTTTCAAAAATAACATTTGATTCTAAGAATGCCTGTATTTGTTTAAATTTTTTTTTTCAAAAATTTCTGAAAGGTCTACAATTAGATAGAATTGAAGAATCAAGGTGAAGCTTTTTAAGAAGAGGTCTCACAATTGCACGTTTAAAGTCACTAGGTACAACTCCTAAGCTAAGGCAGGAGTTCATAAAAGTTACAAGTACAGGATCAACAGTAGCAAAAACCTCCTTCATTAATTTAAAGGGAAGACAATCCAAAGGGCAGTTAATGTCCCATGTGGTGGAATAACTCCTTCAAATAAGAAAAGGATTAAAAACGGAGTTGATTAAATGAAATAACACCCTGGGTGATTGCTGGTTAAAATTTGATTAGACTAAAACTGACACTTTGCCTCCTTAACTGACCTCTGATACTGAGCGAGACTATTAGCATTTAGTATTCCCAGAGATACTAACAATTTATCTTTTCTCTATTTACATTCAGCTTTGCGGCATTGTGTCCTAAATGCATCAGTGACATAATTTAACGAGGGCTCAGCTCTACGTTCGACAGGTTTGAATTTACCAACAGAGAAGTTCAAAATATGATTGCATATTTTGTTAAAAGAATCAAGAAAGTCATCAGGACAGAGAGGAATACTTGATGCGGACAAATAGCTGAGAATCTAAAAAAAGCTGCAGCGAACTGTTCAGCTGTTGAAGGTGTCAAGATATGACGATAACACCCTGCTGCCAGCGGCCTACTTTTTGGAAGGGAAGCATCAAAGTCAATAATAATGGCTAAATTATTTGAAAATGCAGTCTCAGATACTTCACAAAATGAGATGGACAACCCATGAGAAATAACAAGATCCAATGTGATGGTGTGTTGGTCCATTTACTGACAAAATTAAATTAAAAGATGCCAAAAGGCTTGCAAATTCAGATGCAAAGCAGTCAGATGGACAGCAAACATAAGCCATACGGATGGAGCCCTGGTCCAGTTGTGTCTGAGTGACACAACCAATTGGGCGCAGACTGGCCTGTGTACGGCTCCGTCTGCAGATCCTTACAAGCCGGCGACGGGGAAGCGTGTGGCTGGCTTCTGGATTTGCCAGTTGAAGTCAGTAGTGGGAATACTCCATAGGACGACGCACATTGTAGTGACAGAATTGTCTGGGAATCCTGGAAAAAGAAGAATCCAGGGAAAAGACTGAGAACAAGGCCAGATGAGCCCAAAGTTTCAGTAGTCGTCCGCCTCTCTTGCCCCGTCTTCTGAGCGGTCAGTAGTACAAGTTAAGATGGTAGGATAGCGTTGCAGGTAAGGAGGGATGAAAGCCTGAAAGGTGGCGGTGTTTTCAATTGTCCGTTCACTTCATGTGGAATATTTAAAAGGGCATGCCGATCGTACACATGTAGCAGTAAGACAAACCTTAGAATTGTTACACTGAATAGGAAAGCTAACAACAATTGAGACAGAGAAATACGGCAAACCACACACAACAGTGCCATCATAGGTTGTTTTGTGAAAGCTGGAACAGCTGCTAGATTCTACTTTCTGTAGGTTGAAAACAAAATAAATTTTTTCCATTATTTTGCATGGATTTCGACTGTGCAATGTTCACAATACATTTTTTTAATTAATATTAATAAAAGCGATTAAGAATTGCAAGCTTTACTCCGTGTTTTTAAACACTATTTTTAACCCAGGTGTATGTATGTTTCTGCTAGTTATGTACTGTTTTCTCAATATGAGTGTATGAGGTTTCACTCGTCTTTGCATATGCATGAGTTAGTGCCATTGTTAAATCCAGTGGTGATGCTGGTCTCATTAAGATTGATGAGGAGTGCTCAATGTCACGGCTGGGTTAGCAGCCCATTGGACGAGCCAAAAAGGGAACTGCCCTACTCTCAATCTCCCTACAACGCAACACATAATTAACTGGTTAAACGTCAAATGAACGGGATAATTCATTCAACTAGCTTATTATTGAGCATAAGGGAGGAAAAAAACGTTTATCTTCCACCCTTTTTGAAGGGTGAGACATACTGTTTAAGGGTCATCTTGTTAGGAGACAATGGCCAGGAAACTGAAGAGAAGATTTTTGTCTGATTGTAGTCATTCCAGACAAGCATTGGATGAGCTTTCAATTAGTTAATGTATATTTTAAATGTTAATGACTTATCCACTAAAATTCTCAATAAGAGATGAAGAAAAGAGTAATAAAATTTTCACAAAGAGGCTAATGTAATTTTTTTTCTTGATACTTTACAAAGGTTGATACATTTTCACATCAAAGGGAGATGTATTTTATACTACTACCAAATATGCGTTGACTTTACCTCAAACTATAATTAAAAATAAAAAGAACTTGTGACTTTCCATTGGGGGGAAAGGGGGAGGGGGCGCTGTCACAGGGACGCAGGACATACAATCATGCTCTCACGCAGTCATAAGGGCAACGTAGAGTATTCAGTTGACCTAACTGGGGGAGAACATGCAAGCACCATGCAGAAAGAGCTGGAACAGTGCTACCAGCCAGCTCTCCATCGTATCTGTTTGAATTTGCTATTTTGCAAAGATGTTGGGTATCCTTAAAAAAACCCATTAAAGTTTATGGTTGTAAGGTGAAAAGATTAAAAAATGTTCATAGAGTTTTAATACCTTCGAAGGGGATAGTAGATCACATCTTCTAAACATGTGCTGTATTTTTAAGCAGCTATTTTATTGTTTCTAGATAGGAATGCACAAGTTAAAAGGGGTACAAATCTTAAGGATGTCTTTGCTGCTGTTAATGACATTAAATCTCAACCACACTGTTGTGTGAATGTGCAGCTGTTGCGTATGAGAATGTTTGTGACTTGGGGATTGTACATTCTATTTAACAGACATGCAAAAATAAAAGAAGGAGAGTTTAATACCTCTGCTCACGAGCACATGCACTTGGCTTAGGTTTAAGGGTTAGGGTTAGTTGGATAATAAACCAGCACCTTGTACAGAGCTTTAGAAAATTGCTGCTCTCTTTTTAAAATCCTTTTGTAATGCCTTGGCTTGGCTAATAAGCTTCCCAGTGTGCACAGAGGATTGACTGAAACAGAGACGCGCAGCTTCAATGATTCAAGAAGACTTTCGTTAACAAAGTGGGCCAACAATGTGGAGTGAATTCCATATGAGCTGGGAGGGAACTTCTTCCTGTGGGGAGAGGAAGTGAGAGTGGAACACTGTTACCAGCACCCAAAAACCTCCTCATTAGAAAACACCATATGGTATCACCACACAGAAGCCTGTAAGCCAGTGAGCTGAGGCCTGCAACAGGGTGCACATTTTGCTAACTTGGAATCCACCATGGTGAGGATTCTCCATAGCTGAGCAGACGTTTGATGTTAAAATCTTATTTTTTTCTGCATTGTTAAATAGTTTAATTAAAACCTGGGACTGGGTGGTAAAGGTAGTTGAGTGGGAAGGAACAGACACAGTGTGAATATTAAAAATTATTGTTCTTTTGCCGAATCACAATTCTTTAAATATATTACCAGAAATTTAAAAGCTTGGTATTTTTCAAGTATGGTTTCTGAGTTTATGCTCTTTTTTTTAAACTGCAGGGGATTCACAGGTGAAGTGTTGTTCCTTTGTACAACTGAACCGTGTAATAGCAGACTGAATTGAAGCCATCCATGATTTGATTACTCAGGCATATGTGAGGTTAAAGATGGTGTGTCCCCAACACAATATCACACCTTGATAGCTGGTAATTTAGGAGGATGGAGGAAGGGAAAAGAATAAAATTTTGTATACTAGGCTTGCTTTTCTGAATGCTTGAGAAAGTGCACTACAATGCGTTTCTAAATGTTTTTTTTACTTGATTTCTGACTATTGCAATTGTAAGAGCCTGTGATTCTGCTTCTTTCGTATCCAACGAATGGATCCTCAGTACAACTCGGAGGTTAAAAGAGAATACTTAACAGAATTCCTGCCTTTTAGCTGTTTATCCTTTTGGAGAGAGATGGGAGAAAATATGTTCAGCCTCATGTCTATAACAATTAGTGCATCAATACATATCTCTTGTGATGCATAAAGAAACTACGCTATAGAAATTTGCTAAAAAAATCCTCTGACATGATCAAGCAAAGAATGTCACATCCAGACCTGATGCCTTTTCCCTAATGTCTTTGTGTTTCTTTTTGTTAGTCTGAAAGAACCACATATACAGCTACAAAAAAGCTTATTGAGTAACCTTGGAAAGAAAGATATGAACTTGCATCGATTAACTCATTTATCGACGTAAGTTAGTGATTCATGAGTTAATCTAAAGTTGATTGATCTTTTCGATTGACTAATGAGTTAAATGACACACGGACATTTTTTATCAAAAACCCTAGTTTTCGCCTGTATCATGGGGGTCTTTTCATAACATGAAGGGCTATTTTTTTCCACAATCTGCTAAATTTTAAAGAGACACATCATTATATTTAACTATTTATTCTGCCACCTGTATTAAATACTGACTGAATAAACAAAATTTGTGGTTTTCTCACACATTACTAAACTTTGACATGTTTATTAAATATAACAAAACAGAGACTCTTAGGTTACTGACTAGAAACAAATTAGTTGAAGAGAATAAAAAAAATATGAAAAACAAATAATCCTAATGAAATCCCTCTCCATGAACCATGCTTTTGGCATCTTGCCTTCATCTATCATGTTACAATTTTTAATGTCATCACATCCTTGTCTTCTGAGCAGATCAGTGAGTTTTGGTTAAGAAACTGACGCTGCTCTGCCAGGCAGCCCAGCTGAATTTGAGTTATCAATCTGCCATCTTAAGAAAAGAACAGAACCGCATAAAGAACATTTAGCATCCTCATTAAACAGCGCAAAAGTAATCCCACACTGGACTCCATGTGGACTGCTTCATGTTGCGTCTGCCATTACTTTTTCCTCTTTCTCCCGCGGAGTGGCTACACTTTAGAATGACCAGCAGCACCACTGCTGGATGGCGGCCATACCGAAACACTAAAAGAAGGTCTACGTGGACATTATCAGTTAATCGGATGAAACGGACATTAACCTAATTAACCATTAATCGACAATCGTAAGTTGATTTGTTTGCATCCCTAGTATGAACAATAGCACAACTTTGTAACATTTCTGCACCAGAGAGTCAACTGGTGAACAGAATTTCCCGAATGCTGTTCACCAGAATAGAAAATGTTGGTAGCTTTTTGGAAATCTTAAATTTGTGCCACAAAAAGTAAGTATCTAACTTTCTCTGGGATATACACAGACTGGAGTTTGTATTTCTAAAGCTAAAAGTGTTAATCAAGCTAATAATAGCAATTAAGCTAATTTTGCTAAGCACTAAAATAAGATGCTCAAAATGTATTAATCAATTAATTCTGTAATCATCTTGTAAATCCCTGTTATACCACAACTGCCCTATCTCAAAAAATGTGCCCTGATGTTGATTATTTTCCTGATATGAACAATTTGTTGACTCACTGCAGAAGGTGTGAAAAAGTATTTTTTGAATGCTGTTCATTTATCTTCTTACAATTTTAAAGATGAATTTGAATCAGCCTAACACTGCAAGGTCAATGCTTTACAGAAAGCAGACGTCTGAAATCCTTCAATTATCTTAATTAGTTCATCTTTTATCAGCTTTAGAACAGGTTTGTATCTTGAATACTGTGTTCTTCCTCAGAGCAGAAACAAATAGTCTGTTTGAATGACTTTCTAACTTCCAACTTCATGTGCTCAAGGCACCCAAAAAAATCCTGATTTTGGTAGCAAAGAGGGGTAATGTCATGGCGAAGATCTAAATAACCACCCTCTTGTCAACCAATATAGTTCTGCTGTGTAAGAGTGGGGAAAAATCAGGCTGGCTAATTACAAGCAAGTATCAATTAGCAATGGGAAGACAAACATAAGGATTAAATTATTTCATAGTTCAATCAAATTCTCTGACATTTGTAGTTGTATTTTTAGCGTTGTGGTGGAGCCCTTAAATAACAGCAACATATTTGTCCTTTAAAGTAGAAAAAGTAGTAACTTTCAGTATGAATAGGTTAAATTTTTAATGATCCCCACGATAATGTTTGGTCATCGCAGCAACAATCAATAATTTGACAAAAACTATATAGAGTCAATATTGAACCTGTTCTTTGCCACAGGCTGACTACAAAAATGCAATAAAAAATAACTTTATTTATTTAACTTTTGTTTATCTAGTTTTAATGAGCCAGTCCCAGAAAGCTGTTTCAGCATTGTAATGCCACACAATCTTGCCTCAAGACAAGCCTGATCTGAATCTGTTAATGCTCTCCCAATATAATGTGTGGACACATGTGAACAGTGCACTTGACTCATCACGCAGGGGTTTTTATGACACTCATTGATTTCTCAATTCCCTTTACTCGCACACTGAGGCAAAACGACTTCAGCTGAGAATTGATTCTCATCATTATTGGCTCCAATCTCCCCATTGCACCAACAGTCACAGGCCTGTAGTAGAAAGGTCAGAGAAATTACCTCCTCTCTATTTACGCTGACAGATTCTGGTGCTTGTGCACCTATCGATTTGTGAATTTGATGAATTTTGCAATATTTCAGAATTGTATTTTGGTCAGTGTTTATTTTATATATATATGTATATATATATATATATATATATATATATATATATATATTAGTACTCGTGTTTTTTTTCTGGCTTGTGGCCCTACTTTAAAACTGATGCTTTGAACATGGGCTCAGATATTGTTTCTAAGTTTACCTCTTCAGATATTAACCGGCGATCAGTCATGTGGCCCTGAGGAGTTAAGGAAGGCCAGGTTGCATTACTAGTGAATAGCTCATTATTGTTTACTCTTGCCTCTCTTATCTTCCTTTTGATAATATTCCATAGATTTTCTGTGAAGTTGAGGTCATGCCAGTTGGCTAGCATTTCAAGCATAGTGATGCTCTCATCATTAAATCAGGTGTTTTTTTTCCTTTGGCAGGTGCCAAGCTTTTCTAGAAAGTTAAAGTAGCATTTTCATAATGTCTGTGAGCAGTGAAAAGCGTGATGTGGTCTACTATTTTTTTTCTGATAGACTGATGCAGTGACTTTTTAACTTGATAAAAGAGAATGGACCAACACTATCCGATGATATGGCTCCCAAAATCATTAAGCAGCTTGGATTCTGTGCTTCTCCACTCTTCCTCTAGAGTCAGTTGCTTATTTTCCACAGGAAATGCAAAAAAAAAAAATTATCTGAAAAGACTTTTGGAGCACTGAGTCAGCCACCCATGTTTTTTTAAACCCCTGGTAGAACGCTTTTGACATTTTCTCTAGTTTAGGATTGGCTTAACTACTTAATACCTAAAACGGTTTACTGGTATATGTACATTTAATTATTGTTAATTGTAGACAACATTTTAAATAACCTTTTAGATTTCTAATTTGTACATAGCACATGTATTAGGTATACATTTGGATACTGTGTGGAAAATAGCTAAATTAAACATATTTGGGGGTAATAACTCCAACTGCCAGATCATGGCAAATCCCATATTTCTTTGGACTATGCTTAATATGCATCCAACGACATTAGTTGGATGCATACATCACCTCACCCATGTTGCTGTTTTTTTTTTTTTTTAATTCCAACTATAGTCCGCAATAGGTCAAAATATTCAAACACTTTAACCCATGGTATGGATGCAGCTGGGAAGTGGCTCTTGAAAAAAACTGACTCCTGCTGCAGTCCATGATTTGTGAAAATCCCCCTAACTGAATGAAACTGGGTGTCAGAGTGTAACTTCTGTTTACAAAAACTACAATTTTGAACCTAATCTCTTTCACAATGAATTACAAAAATGAACTTGATAATATTAAAATATATTAAGAAGTGACTATATTTCTCTTAGGAAGCTTGTTTTAATAATTGTCAATAAAATTATCTTTTTTGTCATGTTTTCTGTATGTCACACTTATACGGTTGAATTATACAGTATACAGTTGGTTACCTCATAGTTGACAAAGTACTGCAGTGTTGGACAAACTGGGAAAAGCTAAGGAGGAACTTATCAGTTTTTTGATGTATTTACAATTTTAGGCATTCTTCTAAAACTACATATTACAATTTACTGAATTTTTAGAAGATAAGCATCAAAAAGACCAAATTACAGATTTTGCTATTTTCCTGCAAAGTTGAAAAACAAAGAAGTGGATAGAAGTGCAAACATGCAAGGTACACTGGCATCCCCAAGAGTTGTCCCAGATCAATAGGTGGTGGACGGGGCACTCATCGATCAGCCCAGTGCACGAAGGCTAATTTATGCCGCTGCTCGAGCAATCCCTCCACACTGAGGCAGCAGGGTGTGAAATTCAAATTATTATTACAGCCGGGCAATTCCATTATCACGGGGAAGGATATGTCGCTCTGGTGCATATTGGCTGTCTTCGTTGTGTAAAGTGAGAAAGAAGGTAAGGAAGAATGGAAGCCAAAAGCTGCCCTCTGTGGAAATGATGGTAGAGGAAATTACTACCCTATGTTTTCTTGGAGGGCTTTTCTTAATTATGCCTTTTAAACTCCCAAACCATGGTCAAATCAAAGCAAATTTGCACCTATTGTCTAAGTAATACTGTTGATATTTTTTTAAACAAGAATACACATTGAATTTAACAGATGCAAATTAGCACAGCTTTGTGTCATGAGACGATAAATTGTCTTTTCGAGATTGTTCATGCTTAATTGTAAAATAAATAAAGCAGTGGCCCATTCTTTAGGTTTCTTCTATCATCAAGTAGGCTTCAAGTCACTTGTATGTCTAGAAGCTTTAGAAGCTGTACAGAGTAATATATGGCATTTAATAGTATGTGCCATTCTGTGTTTATTAATGTATCTTCATTAGGCGGGACGTGGCTGCTCAGACTGTCCCTCGGGAACGCTGTTTTGTAAAAGGATCCAAATCCTTAGGGTTGATATTGTGGATTTATCATGCTCAGAGGCAGCAGCACGCAGTGGCAGAGAAGGACATTTTAAGCATTATTAAGCACAGTTGGATTTAATTTGGGTTGTTAGCATTTCGTGTAATTGTTTCAATAAAATAGGTATGTTTATTGATGTCTTTGATTTCAAAGTTGTTACTGTGAGTTCATACTGACCAGGTAAATCAGCAATGCATATCCACATTTAAAGCCTGCCTCTGCTTGACAGATGAGTATTGTCAGCTTTACTGGAATCATTTGAGAGGTCGACTATCCTTATGACCCAATGGGTAAGAGTGATGTACTTTGTTTCTTTAGAGGGAACTTGGGGAGGACTAACTGGTTGTGTAAAGAGAGCATGTTTAGCCTTGACAGCTAGTTCTGGGACTGAAACATCATCCTGATGGTTGCCACCCCAGGGTTCCACTGAATACGGAAGCCTTTGTACTGAGTAAATGGTTTGTCCAACTAAAATAAATCATAACTCCCTGAATCTTTACCCGATTAATTGGTTATTTCATACTAAAATACTTTGTTTTATGTAATTTGACAAAGACCGACATGCGTTATGGCATATTATTAAATAGCTAAATAAATATGTGCTTCATGCTGAAAATTATTTTAAGCAAAGAGATGTGTGGTATTACATGTTGATAAATGTATACATTAATATATTGTACATTTTAATAAAGAACCAAGTGGGATTGCTCATTTAAATTTATTTGACTCTCTCACATGCAGTGTTGGGCAAGCTACTTGTCCAGTGTAGTGAGCTAAGCTATCAGTTACTCAACAATAAATTAAGCTTCACTACACAAAAGCTACCACCTATAGAAATATAGCAAGCTAAGTTACACAAATGTGTTAAAAGTAGCTTAACTACATCAGAAGCTACTTAACGTTGTACCAACCTAATGTCAGATCAATTCAAAATGAGTCTGATACACTGGTTAAAACATTTATTAAAGATCAGCCAATGACCTAACACAGTGTAGACATTGCTTTATGAGCAGCATAATAAAATACAAACTGAAGTAATTACTGCTAGAAATAAAACAAAAAGGTTATTGGCCTAGTACGTGCGGTGGCGTTAATAACGTTTGGTGGCGTTTTTTGCATATTATATTATCAGGAGGTTGTCTTTTATGTGCTCAGCCACATGATTTAAAGGTGTTTTACCCAATAAGAACACTGCAGCACCAGACACAACCAGGAGGTCCCTGATCGTTGGGGAAAGGCAGAAAGAAGATGCACCATAAGCTTTTTCATATTTCTTTTGTCATTTTAAACATGAAACTACCAAAGCACAAGCCAAGTAGTAGAACTAAATGTTGAAAAGAAATTAAAAGCTAAATAAAATAAACCAGGTCACTTAATAAAGCTGCATTTCCTGTATGCTTTGTATTTATATTCACATGATAATATTTTCAGAATTAATAATAACATTTCTGTTAAAGATTTCATTTATCTTCTGCACCAAGGGCATAAGTAGGGAGAACAAGCAGAGTGAGTTTTGTGTAATATCAGACTTTATTATTGAACTAAGCAGGATTTAGACAGGATCAGAAAGGAAGGTGCATCTTCTTTCTGCCTTTCCCCAACGATCAGGGACCTCCTGGTTGTGTCTGGTGCTGCAGTGTTCTTATTGGGTAAAACACATTTAAATCTAGTGGCTGAGCACATAAAAGACAACCTCCTGATAATATAATATGCAAAAAACGCCACCAAACGTTATTAACGCCACCGCACGTATTTTACGCGAGCGCGCGTTTTTTACGTCACCGCGCGTTCTGGCTGGAAACGCGCGGTGACTAAAAAACGCGCGCTCGCGTAAAATACGGGTTGGAACTGCACGTTATTGTAAGGGCGAGTATTTGCCTAATCGGCTTGCCATAAATTCCACTGCCGTATGCATGCGCATGTTTCGATAGATACAGACAGGAGAGGCAGAGTAGAAGCTCGCGCATGAACATGTCCAGCCAACAACTCAGATGGATTGTTCTCTCTGAATGTTGTTTCAAAATAGCAAACCTGGTTTCATTTCTTATGTCCTGGATTTTGTAGCGTTTGCGGACGCTACGTCGCTACTTGATCAAAAAAATAACGTCACTACAGGAAAGTTACTTGATTCATAAAGCAGCGACGCTACGGTCAAGCTACTGGAAAATGTAGTTTAACTAATAGCTTCGCTACATGTAGCGGCGCTACTGCCCATCACTGCTCACATGTTCAATCCTGAGCCTTCCCTACACACCAACAATAATGCATACACACAGTTTTTTAAAGGCCTGGAAAATTGTTCTTTAAAATTTCCAGGTCATTCCAGTGTCTTACACTACCCTGCCTGCAAATGGGGCTGGAGCTTAAGACCCTTAAAAAAGAACTGTTTAGCACAGCTTCTTGCATGTGCTGGTACTCTGTAACTCCAAGGTACTTAATTTGGCAATGTCATTCAGCCTCAATTTGTGAAATACAGCGATTAAAAAATTATAAAGCATAAAATGATGGTCCGTCTGTTGGGTTTCTGCATTGTTCTCACCAAGTAAAACTGATCTTCAGAACCAATCTCAGCCCAGAATAGTGATCTGTATCCCGTAATCTACTTTCAATAGTTATCCCCTGTTATTGTAACCATAAACTACAGAAAATCTGGGCAAAGTTGCTCTTTCTGTCTGCTCCTATGCCAGTCTTGAGTAGGAGAGACCCATCCAATATGGTGGCGACGCAGAATGCGCTCCAGCACATAATAAGGCGTCTACTCTTTATAATGCCTATGGTAAACTTTGGATTAAATGTTCCTCTGAAACATCAATATGTCATTACCTGCAGCTACAGCACCAAGCCACCAGAGGATCTCACTTGATACTTGACTCCATGGATGACCATTTAAATTTTATTTGAAGCCTAAGAGTACACTATTATCACGCGATAATGCAATCCTTGCATGATCAGAATGCTCCTGGACCGTGACGCTTCCGCTTTTAGTGAACCTCCACCGTTATTTTATCAGTAAGCTACAATGTATCAATGTTTGTGTGTCTGACCTGTACTTTTTGTCACATCTTACCATTTAAATCAACTGTTAATTTTAAAGGCTAGCTATTAAAAGGCTATTTCAAAATATCTTTTGCAGAGCTGTTGCATTTTTTTCCTAGTCTCTCAACTGAAGTTCATTTTGCTTTTGTGTCTCCGTTAATGTCCTCATGTGGCCTATATTATTGACTTGCAACTTATTTCTATCAATGAGCTCTTACTAGTCTCATTCACAAAACGTTTCCACTGCAGGACCATTTTCTAAGAATCAAGTTGTTTTCTGGGGCCATGATTTACCCTCTGTTCATGTCTATGTTTACCATAGTAAAAACAAATTACCTAGGCAGACATTTACCACAGAAAAATGCCCTGGTATGGAGGCATTACTTTTTATTTGGGAACTTTTAGATTAAACTGTTGTGGAGAGACAATGCTAGCTTTTCAGATTGATTGAAAATTTTCAGCATTATGACTTGTCATCTCAGTTAAAATTTTCTAAGGCACAAATAGAAACTATCCCCCTTAGATTCTTTCTAAGATAAGACACCAGGGAGCTGCTGCTTCATGTGCAGTTTGTTGTTGTCATCTTGCAGGGTTTAAATATGAAAAAAATCAGTGAATGTTATAAACTTCTAATGGTTACAAAGGGATTTTAATTCTGTTTCATAGTTGTAACACTTGTGAAATAGCGATACGTTATGACCCCAGAGCCTCTTCTCTTATCCTTTTCTCTTGCTTTAAAAAGTGAGGAAAAAAAAATTAAGTGCTTGCACAGTCTCCTTAAAGTTTGCGACATGTTTCTGTAGAATTTGACTTTGACTTTAAATTAAGTACAAGTCTAATCACTGTGACAGAATCATTGATTATAGTTTTATTTCTAAAAAATCATGACTTTTAACATCTTCTCAGTGCGTGCCTGAATAAGATGATATGTCAGCAGTGACCTGCTCAGCAACTATGGAAAACATTTACATGAAACGTACCAGTTTGAATCCCACTTTGGAAACGGACCCAAAAAGCTACCAGCGTAAATTAAAGGGTGCCGCAAAGATAAACTCGGGAGGAAAAGACATTCCAGGTCTCGTACTCAAAAACACCCGCCTGTTAATCTCTGATTTCTTAAAGGACAGAGGCGGCAAAATGGGATTAAAGAGCTGTCACATACCACCTCTCACCTGCCAAGTGTGGTACAGACAGCTAAAAAGTTTAACTTGTGCAAGGGATAGATTGCTTAACGGGTTTAAGGTGGGATGTAACAATGAAAGACCCATCAGTGAGACCAGGCGGCTGCTTGATCTAAGGCCATACACATTGTCACACGGTAGGGTGTGTCATTTAGAGTGTGTCAGTTGTCATACTTTGGAGGGTCCAATTAAAGGGTGCCAAAACTGAACAGCTCCTTGGACCACAGCCATGGTGGCAGACTGCCAGTAGCCAGACACCTCTGGTGTGTATTGGTATAATTAATAATAATATAGACACATTTTGTGATCCACATTACAGGCCTCTGATTTGTTATCTCCTTTAGAATAGGAGATTTTTAAAAGTCAGTTTATTCAATGCCCCAAACACTGACCCAACTGATTTCCACTTTACGCCCTCCTGAGATTCCATGTAGCCACCCTCATTTTTGAAAGCTGACATCTGCGTGGGAGATGGTCAGCTTGATCTGTGATTTATGAAGGACGAGCAGCAACTGCAGGAGGGGTTTGTCTTTGTGACCATGTGATGGAGCTGCTTTTTGAAAAAGACTAATAAATGTGCTTGCTGCTAATAGATTAATCCTGTAAATCCATACCTAACCAAGACTTTTTAGCCTGTGTTTTTGTTAATTTTTACAAGATGAAAATTCATTTTTTTAAGGACATGTCATAAGATTTTTAAACTCTGTGGTGAAATGCATTATTTTGTAATTACATGACCAAAAAGCAACCAGCAAGCAGCACTTCAATGTTGTCACCCTGCTGATAAAACCATCAAATAAGACATGTCGTTTCTGTGTATATTTGGAAAGCGACAGGACACCTATTGGCACAGAGACACTTGCTTTGAAAAAAATAAATAAAGGTAGAAAAGGGCCAGAACAGAGGAGAAAACTGTGGATTTAGGGGTGGAGGCGGAGGGGCAGGCTCATTAAAACCAAGAGCACTAAGTGCTGGACACTGGGTTGC
Source organism: Fundulus diaphanus (assembly GCA_037039145.1). NCBI lineage: Eukaryota > Metazoa > Chordata > Actinopteri > Cyprinodontiformes > Fundulidae > Fundulus > Fundulus diaphanus. The sequence continues at coordinate 39,261,629 of CM073132.1, forward strand.
TTGATCTTCAAATGAAGAGGCTTGTTTCTTGGCCCTGAGTCACAATTAATTATCACTGCAAGGGGCATAAACTCTGCGCTGCATGTACAATTTTTCTGTCAAAAAGAAGAGCAGAGATAGAGATGAAAGAGAAAAGAGCAAATGAGCAAACTTGGATCATAAATAGAATTCTGAACTTCAACTGAGAGGTGGTGCGGCTGGTCTCTGTTGTGTTGTTCCTGACATTCCCACTTTATTTGCAGTTGGTGACCATTTTTCAAGTGTGAGCAATCATTGATTCAGCTCCCTGGTGGCTGTGACAGTGCTTCAAAGACTCCATTTTGATAACCTCAAACAATTTCCAAGGCCAGAATTCACCAGAAGGCAGCATCCCCTGGCACTTGGGGCAACGCGGCAGCCAAAAACTTGCACAGGAGAGCTTTTAATTGCAGCTATTTGCTACTGAGATGGTGTCTTTGAAAATTTGCAAGACTAAAATCCATATTTAGCAGGGGTTTTTTTCCAACAAATTTCTGAAACTTGAAAATAAACGCTTTTACACTTTTACCTTATAAACCAAAACGCAATACACAACTTTCAATATATACATGAAATATTTTTCATGGTCTAAATATGAAAAAGGTAAATTCATATTTTTCATTTGTATTTTATTAGATCTTTTAAACCCCTATGGGAGAGCTTTGCAGTATATTTTTGTCTCGGTGTGTAATCTGGTAGTTACACATCAAAAATAGTCTGTTTTGACTATATTATTTTTTAGGCTTCTTGGGTGATCCAGTAAATGGACATGAATAATTTCAAGAGTGTCTGTTTGTATGAATATAATCCTACTATTTGAATATTTCACAGAGAGTTCTGTGTATCAAAATCTTTTTTCCCAAAATAGATCTGTTCATCCAGTCACCGATCCATCCATTGAATAAAATGATTTCTTGCTGTAGAACTTTAGGTAGGTCATCTTCGATTTGATGCATTTCAGATTTACTTCGGTTTTGCACAGATTAGCTATGCCAAGGTTATCTCACTACATGTTTTGCACTGGTGCTGATAAATAGAAACCACAATCTATTTGATTTGGCAATGCTTTAAAACTTAACATCTGTTTGAAAATCTTTTGTCTGATTGCAAAATGTTTGCTCTTCATATGGTCAAAGACCAAGCCTCAAAAGGGGTCACCTATTTGAAGTCATTGTTTTTCTGTGACATTTTCCTATTTTTCCCATGGTTGCCTAAATGAGTTTGACCTCTTTCTGCTTCCCTCGGGTTTCCCTTTCCACGACAGCCGGCACAGGAATAGGTGTTAAGTGGGCAGCTAACAGGATGGGGATATTTTTTTTCCACACAAGTAGTGATTGATTTCCCCGTCTTTCTACCTTGAAAGGGTTAAACATCACCAGGACCTCTGTTATAGCGAGATTACATTTAGCTGCTGCTGCCAAACCAAATAGGCAGCCAGTCTGTCTGGTAAGGGAGGAATCTGAGGACAAAAGAAGGGGAGAGCATAACAACAACAAAAAGACGGAGAAAGACAGGCTCAACCTTATATCCTTAAACCAACTCTCGGATTATTTAGTCTCCATTTTTTACGACTTACTGCTCAAATTCAATTCAAAGTTCAATTCAAACTGTTTTCCAGACACAAAGTACAAATATTGAAAACTGTTGATGCATTTTTTACAATAAGTAAAATGCAATAATTTCTTTTCCTGGTTGAATGTTGTCAAAAACCTTCCTCCAGACCAAATGTATTTATTTCTGTCTTCCCTCTCTCTCTGTCTTACAGGTAATGTCCTACATCTGTCATCCCAGTGGCTTCAACATCAATGGTCATCGTATGTGATGAGTACTGTTGCTATGTTTTTTATTTTTTTGTGAGTAAGACTGGAAAGTGTCTGCAAATCCAAGTTACTCTATGTGTATATGAGCACACAAATGGAAAAAAGGACAGATTATAGATGTTCATCCACTGTGCATGAACAAATTTCAAATATTGGTGGAAGTTCTGTATTTTGCCACATGAACAGGTATTGACCTCAACTTATTTTTTTATATATGCAAGGATTCATCCTTTACAATGTTGCACTAAGACCTCTCACAACCCAAAGCAGCAAGGGCCGACCTTTTTACTGTTCTGCATCCTCTGCATGTCATCTGAAGATTGTGTGATTTCTTGTTTGCTTGAAAGCAATAGTAATTGACACAGCTGTCTACACAGGCGTGCACGTTTTATTTACTTTGGCACATTTAATATGTTTGCCTTATTTGGTGGATGCAAAAATACAATCTCTGTTTGGCCTTTGTCCAAATGTGTACAGGTAAGGTAATACTTCAGTAGGCCTAACTATATTTACGTCAGTAAATGACGTCAAACACAAACCATGCCCCTCATTTTGATTATTTTTTAAATACTATGAGTAGTCCAGCAATATGTACATTACTGGATACAATTGATGTAAACCAAACACATATTAAGAGTGATTAACCATGTTTTTCTCTGCATTGTAATAAAGTTTTTCTGGTTGAACAGAAAATGTGCCTCACCTGACTTGTTTAGGTCTACAGATGTATAGATTGCTTGTAACTTTGATCACATTATTTCCCTCTAGTCTGTTAGTCATATGCTCAGTGGTTTAAAAGGTTTTCTAAGCATATATATGCTATTTTAACTTTCTCAGTTGGAACTGTATTTCCAAGTTACAGTGCAAGAAAAAGACCATTCAATAGGCACACAGGGGAGATTTGCTATCTTGTTTCTATCTATATTGCTATGTGTAGGTGCAGTTCAGCATACATGCAGGGGTATGTATAGAGACTGACTGTAGGTGGAGGCAGACAGGCCGGGTGATTGGGTTGAGCTTTGTGTGAAGAAAAAAGACAAGACGAAGTAAGAAGACAGACAGGAAAAAATAAACATCTTCTAGAGAAAGTTGCAAAGTGAATAATGACATAGAAAATAATTTGATGCAAATCTTTTTCAGGAAAAAACAGCGTTGTGATTTTTTTCTTCTTTATTTTGCAAGAATTTACAGCAAAAGATAGAAGCATGTGACTTAATGGGGAAATCTACTTTTAAAAACATACACTTCAATGCATGTTTCTGGACAGACATAAATCCCTTACCTTTGTATGGTTCTAAAGCTCTGATGTGTTCTGATAAAATTTTAGCAAAGCAAAACCCTCCGCTTTAAACGTAGGGCTCTAAAAATGAGCCACTGCCACTTTGAAACATTGATGGAAACTGATCAGACATTAAGTGCAAATAAGTAATTTTAATCATAAAAAATATGTGCAGATACTTTCAAATAAATCTACCTATGGACACGTTTACATTACATCCTTCTTGTATTCTACATTTCCTATTCTTACTTTATGGATAAAATAAGTATGATCTATAACCTGACACTGATATTACCTCTTTGGCTTATCAGCCCTGAAAAGCCACTGCCTCGGGATGAATCTATCCATGACGGAGCCAGCTTTGTGGGTCTTGTGTTATCAGTAGGTTGTTATTTTATTTTTTTATTTTTTTTGAGTTCCTGTAACTTTCATTACTGTCTGAAGTTATCACATGCCCCTCATTTTCAGCAGCATAAGCTAAGGAGAGATTACTGTGTGGGCCCTACAGCAGGGATAGATGCGGGGTTAGAAAGGGCTGACAGCAAGGTGTCAGGTAAAGATGAAATACCATGCATTTTTTAAAACAACATTGTATAAATATTGATAATTCCTTCCACACATCCTGCTTGCAAGTTGAAACCTGCAGAATAAAAAGTTTTATATTTTAACTTTTTAGCTGCATGCGTCATTTAACTCACCTGGACTAAACACAGGTTTCATTATTAAGATTTAACCACCCGGTTTAAAAAATAAAGAAGCTTGCAAAGACTTCATACCTCATAGACTTTATCATATTTTGTTGGTTTTATAATGATACAATATCTGCATTTTATTCAGATTTAAAGTGATGGGCACAAAGCTGTGCATGACTGTTGAAGAGTAGTGTTGTGAAAATAATCATTATTTAGATATAATTGGTACTACAATAAAATGCGTTTCAGATCCCCTTGCGTTCCCTGAAGTTTCTCCCCTTCTTTAGACAGAAGCACTGTAATAACAGGCACTCAACCCCTCCATGTCGCTCAGTGTAGTTGGGAGGTTCTTGTCTGTGAGGCAGACGGACAGGAAAGCTAAAAGGAGACGATAAACTCAGATGCTGGCTGCAAAAGACTTGAGGCAGGGCCACAGTCTCACCTTCAAGCATGACAACTCTAAACAAACAGGATGAGCTAGGATGGAACGCTTTAGACCTTGAAAGGCTCATTCAAAGTCCAGAGCCAAATCCAATTAAAATTCTGTACCAATAGAAATGATACCACATTTTTCAAATATTTATTAGTAAAATGGTTTAAAACCAAAAAAATCCTCCAGTCTGTGGCATATTATGAAAAAAGTTCAAGGGGTAGGAAATCTTGTGTAAGTACTGTGTACATATGAAAGTTATGTATGAAAGTAAGTGCGTTTGAGGTATTCTATTCCGAATTTAAATATTAGCTGTGTTTTGCAACATGGTGCAGTACCGGAAGATTTAAAGTCACTGCAAAGTTATAAACTCTGCAAACAACAGAAGAGCCTTGAGCATTTGTACATATAAGTGATATTCTGGAATAAATTAGTTCATTACTATGCATCACTGCAGGGGGAAATTTTAAGGTGAGAAAACCCTTCTTGGCATAACAAAAAGCATACATGACAAGAAGTGGTTTAAAAAAAAAAAGGAGACTCACTCTTTTTGTAGTAATGATAAGATTTGTTTTTGTGCAGAAAATCAAATGTGTCCTCATACTCGGGGGTTAAATTGGTTTGGGACTTTTTGCCACTCAGGCTTTGCAGATCCACTGTGCAAAAAGCCCTTGTGAGTCATTCAGTGCCACAACATCAATCTTCAGCACTGTATATAGTGTGACCGTGTATATAGTGTAACCACCAGTGACTTGCTTTTAATAAAAGAGACAAACCATCTTCAGTTTTTCTTTCATTTAAAAAAAAAGGTGCCATGAGACTCTTTAAAACATGGTTTTCCCACCGGTCCAGATTTTCTACCATTTAAATGGGAAACTTGTTTTCAATAAGGGTGTCCCAAACCAATCCACGGTATCAATCAGGGTTTCGGTCATGTCATTTTTGAACGACTGGCATCAACTAAACCCACCTCTCAACATCTGTTCATGATCCACTGTTACCGATTTGTTGAGCTGCTCCTCCAGTGGTCTGGATGATTTTTAACAGTCATTGCTTGTTTTACTTGCTTTTTTTGTGCAAAGTTTGCAAAACAGTGTTATACTTTTTGAACGTCATTTAACTGATCGAGTCCAGGTATTTCACTTAGAAACAAAACATTTTTCCTCCCATGAAAATGACTGTAATACTTATAAAATGTAGCATAATATTTTTTTTTAACATTACAGCCACTGGGTTTAAACGCGTTTACATAAGATTTGTTGTATCCATCTTCATGGAGTGTGAGTGGATTTGCTGATGCCCAGTCTTAATTTAATTTAATAATAATAATAATAATAATAATAATAATAATAATAATAATAATAATAATAATAATAATATTAAATCAGATCAATTTTGAGACAAAGAGTCCTTGAGGGGGACAAAACTGATTTCCATGACATTACAATTATGTTTTTAAGATCACAGACAAAATGTAAACACTAACCTTTGCAACATAAGAAAATGGCAGATAGACTGTGCACACACTAGAGCAGAACTTTAAGCATATAATATGATTTATGGATTGTAAAAAAAACATTTTTTTTTTTTCAAAATCATGCAAGTTTAAAATTCTGTGACTTATAGCATAAACTATGAAACAGTAACCCCAACAGCTATTAAGCATAGGCAGGTCTTTTAAACCCTTTAAGGATAACTGCCGCTGTCTTCCTCTTTTTCGTATACTTACTCTGACGCGACCTCCTACGGTAACACTCTTTGGGTTTTAACCGTGCACATACAACATAAATGACTCCTTGCATTCAACCTTCTTGGTGGAAGTTTTCAATTTCATTTATTTTCTTCCTTCTTTAACTGGCCACAACATCAAAGTTCTCTTGCACCTCTAGTCAGGAGATCAGCCTGTGCAGTGTTGCGTGTCTCATAGCTTTGGGTCAGCAGGTCACTGGGCTGACCTAGCCTCCCTTTTAGCCGACCTGCTACTCATTAGTGCTGACCCATGGATGGCAGGTGTGAAGGTGAAATAAGGGGTCGTGACCCCCAGTGGGAGGGTGTTGTGTATCTGCCTAGACTAAATAATTATGTAAGGGGACATTGGTAGGTGAAAGAGACACCTGCCTCACAACCCTAAATTGTACTATGTAATAAAATCATACACAAAATGACTTAAAAAATATTTATGGAAACGAATCAACAAAACTAGACACATTAGAGAATTATTCTCCAAATGTATGCATTTTTAACAATCATCTTATTTAAGAAAGAAATATACAGCAATACCTAAACAACAGAGCTATAGACTAGGGATGCTGTGCAAAATGTAGCAGAAACAATTGAAGTGACTGAAAGAACTCTGGAAATATGAATAAAAATTCATATTTATTTCTTACAAACCCATGCTGGGGAAAATTATGTTACAACAAAAAAATTCTGTTGAAATAATCTAACATCTTGGGAAATAAACTTATTCACATTCTCTGCAGAAAATAAATCAAATATTTGATCCACTTTCAACATCTAGGTAGATATAATCACAAACCAAAACATGTTAGTTTTTACAGGTGCCACTTAACCTCCTCTAAACTTTGTAATGCCTTGGCAACATGTGTAGTGGGACAAAAAAAAATTGTGATATTAAACAATGTATTACGTTTTTACGCCACTCAAATACTGTTTTAAGGGCCAGCGAATTTAATCATAAATTACCTGAGATACACTCAGTAGTACTTTCATTTGACGTCTCAACCATGAATGTTATTTGAACACCAAGAAGGAAGACTTAACTTGTGTAAGCACAAAAAAAGGATTGTGGATTGGTATGATTTTTATTTAAAGTGGGATAAACAATTTAACACCAGGTTTAGTTGGGCAAATGTTTGACATGGCCTACTGTACTGTACATCGTTTTTGTACTATTTCAATTATGTGTGCAAACCACAAGAGGTATTTTATCCCCAAAACACAAAGCAGGATCTTTCTGAAAGAGAATATCCATTGGGAGTCAGGAAAAATTTTAAATTTTAAACGTAGCAATAAACTTTAAATAAATCTTGATTTGGGAACTTTTGGGGAAACCTATTTAAGAAGATACAGAACAATTTGGGGCTCCTCACATTAACCCCATCATAGGCCAAAAATAATGTAATGTGATGCATCTACAAGATCAGAAAAAAGATGTTATGTAAAAGTATGCTCGAACAGTGATAATTACATTATACAGCGGGAGTTGACTTGATGGTCAGGGCTAATTTATTAATTACTGTGAAGAAAATCTATTTGTGTGCCCTTTGGCATGGGCATAAAAAGTATTGGAGTAAACAGAACATCCCACTTAGGAACTTTGCTTCAAACTTTTCTCTTGGGGTTCGGCTTATAATAGTTCACCTAGTTGTCCTTTTAATGAATTTATCTGAGCATGGTTGTGTACACACTCAACTCATCTGCATTACCAGAGCGTGTTTGTCATGCTTGGGCAGTGATCGTTTTTTCTTTGCATATACGTGGATGAAATTGGCAAGCGTCAAATGGTTAGATTAAATTATACACAGTTCAAATTTAATCAGGCTGAAATGGTTTGCATTAGGCATGGGCAGCATAGCAACTTGAGCAAAGACACCCCGGTTGAAGCGCATCACATTATTAACGCAAAAACTTTAAAGAAAACATGGACATTTTTTATTTTAATCAAAAAGCAAAAAAATGTTCTGCTACTAAAATGCTTACTGTTATGAAAATATTTTACTTTTTTATTTAATTTTCACAAGCTAAGCTGTCTGGCAGTGCATAGCAAAAGTTGGAGAAAGGGAGCAAGTGTGAAGGTATCGTTACTCCATAAAGTCGGGGAAAACTGGTAACCCTGAAACTTTATCTAGTTCAAAGTACTTCATATTAGACCCACTGGTCGAAATGTAATGTGGTTTTTGAGATGTTGGCCTTTTAAAACACTAATATTCCTTCATGATGGTTAAGTTATTGATTAAAAAAGAGTAAAAACGTTTTGGTTTTTAGCACTGTCTGTTGTCACAGGGACAGAAAGGTTCAGCTACACCTCAACAAGGTTAAGCTAATATCTGTCCTTTAATGGGCTCAGAAAATAGGCTGTCTCATTTGATCGGAAGCAGAATGGATGCATGCTGAGGAAAAACAACCTCAAGTTAAGATACCAGTGATTTTGAGATTGAAGATTTTAAAGCTTTTTCTGCGGGGCAGTTCATGTTTTTTATTTATTTTTTTTGTTCAGGTGATACTTTTCTGGACCTGGTCTTTTTTCCCATGGACATTGTTATTCTTGTTTCGAGGTTAGTTTGTTTTTCTCCTCGTTTAGCCAATTCACTTCAACTGTATTTTCCTCTGACCTTCATAAGGCTTTAAAGCAAATACTATTGTTTACCACTGGACCCTCTGGCTTTAAGAGACCATCCTAAAGTGAATCTTTCCTGGCACCAAATCCATTACAAAAAAGAAGAGCACTGTATACATCTTTAAGCATATTTCTTCACTCAGCATTTGAAATGATATGAAATGGGAAAACTGTGAAATAGAAGGATTATCAGTGCTGACTTGTACAGAACACCCTCAGCTTCTGGATGCTGCCTGTAAGTTCATTTCAGTTTATACTTGCAGTAAAGGACATTAATAAAATTGCATTTGGAGTTTGCAATTATATATATTATTGAAGCTAATGGTCACTTGCGAAGTGTGTATGTGTGTATCACCTCAATGTATTCTGAACTTGTTAGGTTTCAAACTAATGCTCTGAATTTAGAAGAATATATAAAGAAGGTTAATTTATGTGATGCTGAATGCAGCTTCGTTAATGGCCCCAGAATGCCTGGTCTCAATGTATGTTCTTCTGGGTTTTTTGTACAAAACTACCTTTCGGGTTTTAAGAGACTGGTCCAACAAAAGAGGAAAATATCCACTGAATGGCAGTTGTGTCAACAATGAATGACAACCAAGTGAAAACACAAGTTTATTATGTTGTTGATGATGTAATGATATAGATGATTTTCTCGGCACCTTTTGGGCTCCACAGTACCCACTTACTGTGATTCCAATGGCACAGCCTTCCTGGGTATTGTTGCTGACCAATGCCCATCCCTTTAATGTGTATCTATCTTCTAATGGTTATTTCCAGCATATGACAGTGCCCCATGTCACAATACCCAGGTCATCTCAGACAGAGTTAACTGTTCTGAAGTGCTCTTTCGTGGGACATGACTGAAGCTCCATATTTGTTTTATAGATGGGAAGCTAACAAATCAGCAGCAACCTTGTTTCAAAATCTCTGATGAATCATTTTGACACCTTGCTGAATCAAAATGTTGCCATCTATGATAGATTTGTGCTCCTAAATTCACTATTTTAGTCAGCCTATTTGTCATTTTTGTACCTTTCATTAAGCCAGAATTTCACTTTTTTCCCCACATCTTATTTTTAACATAACTTGACCTTTGATCTTTAGCTCATGATTTGATTGAGCAAGCGTAGAAAAATTAATTGATGAACTAAAAACTTTCAGTCTTTTATCTGTGTAGTAACTCGTGGTAGCAGGTGTGGATTTTTTTTTTTCATGTGCTTGTTTGTGCCTGAATGTGTTAAGATGAGTTCATCGGTGCATCCATGCGGGGTTTGAACTTTGTATTTCCTGCCATGGTGTTCACAAGAGAGCCTTTGCGTGAGGTCAGGAGCACAAAACTGCAGGTTTGTGTTGACATGAACGGCAGCCGTCAAACAAGATGCATGGTGGTGTGATGCGAAAGGGCTAAAACCCCCAATGGGAAGGGGGACAGCAGCAGTGACAGCAATTTATCTGTGTCACTCTACAGTTTTACGAAAGTTATGGGTTGAAGGCACATTGTCTGCAACAGTCTTTTTTTTTTCTTACCCGTTTTTGCTGCATCTGTAGAAATAAAGGATAATATAAAGTTTTAAAAAAACATTGCTAGTTTGCAAGGTCTCATGATGGACAAAACATACTTTATTAAGATGATTTATAATATTTGAGTGTATTTGACTTTGTGGGAAATATCTGCTTTATAAAGAAGCAAGATGTTAATTATTACATGCATAAGTATATCAACACAGCCAGTCCTCCATGATTATGGCAAACATACTTATGAATATTTTTAAAGACATTGCTGCTGGTCCAGGGTTATTTCAGGTTTTCAGTTGTTGCAGACAGCCAAGAGATTCGCATGAGTTGCCTTTTGATGTGTGAGATTAAAGGGATTTAGCACTTGAATACCTCCTTGTCTGGACACTCCTGAGGGCTGTCTGAGAAAGAACAAGAAACTAAAAGCTCCTCTTTTTGCTTATCTCTGCCTTCTTTCTGTCTTTCAGTTTGAGTGTAAATTAAACAACTTCTCACCCATATCCATCCTTAATTTTGTTTATTTTGCCTGTGATACTGTGTATTCACGCTTGCAGTGAATTGTTCAAGAAAAAACACTGTCAGAATGTATAGAACAATTATTGAAACACTATATATTTATTTTTGAGTAAAATTAATACTTTTATTCTGCACTATTCTAGAGGTTCTGTGGATGTATTATTTTTGAAAAAAATATCAATTTGATACAAAAGTTTTAGCTATGACCTTTAATGGTTGTTATTGAAAATGCTTGGTTTAATAATCTTTTGCACGCACAGAAATTCTGAAAGTGGGGCATTTCTTTTTATTTAGTACCTCTGAATTAATGTTTTTTTTGTTTGTTTTTTATTTACCTCATTTCGCTGCAATTACATGTTCACCTGCCTGAAGGTAAACTTAACTCAAACTTAGTACTTTGAATTTAACAAGTTTTTTATTTCATTCTGGGTTGCCCTGTATTTAGATCCATTGAGTTTTTACATTTACTTTGATCTGTTTTCTAGTTTTTGAAGAAGAAAATAAACCCAACAGCATGGTGCTGTCACCACTGTGTTTCACTCTGTAGATGGAGTATTGCATCGACATGCAGTTTTACTCTGTTACACATATGGAAAGAGAGGAATGGCAGTGTAGGGCGAAAAAGTTTCATTTTGGGCTCCTTTGACCAGATCACCTTCTTCTACATGTCTACTGTGTTGTTGCATACACTGCTTGGCCAAAAAAAAAAAAAAAAAAGGTGCCACCTGGATTTAACTAAGCAAATAGTTACGAGCCTCCCATTGGATAATTACTGCATGGGCGATTATGTTTCACCTTGCAACAAGTTATTTAACCCCAACTGACGCAAAGAGTTGCTTCTCATTTCTTAAACAACCATGTCGAACAACACATCCCGTGGTCGTGGAAAAGATGTCGGTCTATTTAAGAAAGGTCAAATCATTGGCATGCATCAAGCAGAGAAGACATCTAAATTGGGTTAAGAACTATCCAACGCATTACTAAAAACTGGAAGGATAGTGGGGACCCATCGTCTTCGAGGAAAAAATGTTGCCGGAAAAAAAATCCTGAATGATTGTGATCGGCGATCACTTAAACGTTTGGTGAAATCAAATCGAAGAAAAACAGTAGAAGTTTAGTAGTGAAAGTAAGAGCATTTCCACAGCACAATGTGAAGGGAATTCAAGGGATTGGGACTGAACAACTGTGTACCCTTAACAAAACAACTAATATGTGAGGCTATCTGGAAAAAAAGCTTCAAGGGAGCATAAAGATTGGACTCTGGACCGATGGAAGAAGGTCATATAGCCTGATGAGTCCAGATTTATTCTGTTCCAGAGTGATGGGCACATCAGGTTAATAAGAAAGGCAGGTGAAGTGATGCACCCATCATGCCTAGTGCCTACTGCACAAGCCTGTGGGGGCATCGCTATGATCTGGGGTTACTGCAGTTGGTCAGGTCTAGGTTGAGCAACAGAATGTGCTCAAAGAATGCCAGCTGACTACCTGATATAGTGAATGACCAGGTTATTCCATCAATGGATTTTTTTCTTCCCTGATGGCACGGGCGTATTCCAAAATGACAATGCCAGGATTCATTGGGCTCAAATTGTGAAAAAGTGGTTCAGGGAGCATGAGACATAATTTTCATACATGGATTGGCCACCACAGAGTCCTGACCTTTTGATTGAGAATCTTTGGGATGTGCTGGAGAAGGCTTTGCGCAGCGGGCAAGATCATCAATGCAAGATCTTGGTGAAAAATTAATGCAACACTGGGGGGAAATAAATCTTGTGACTTTGCAGAAGCTTATCAAAACAATGCCACAGCAAATGCGTGCCGTAATCAAAGCTAAAGATGGTCCAATGAAATATTAGGGTGTGTGACCTTTTTTTGGGTAGCAACTTTTTTACAATCAGTACTCTTCAGCAATACAGAGAAAGGGCAGCACGGAGAGAAGGGTGTCGTGCTTAAACTGTGAGCGCAGGAATTAAACTGAACACATTGATATTCTTTTGGATCCCTTGTGAAATACATTAAAAACTAGTTTGTAATCTCTGTGTCATCATTATCTTGCCTCTGATCTCAAAGAGCAAACAAAGCATGGACCCTTAGAATGATTCATAATTCATGACCAAACCATCTTTTCTCGTTCACTGTGTAAAGTTTATTATTTTGATTTTTTTTTTACCAGGCAAAACAACACTGTACAGTATCCATATTAGTTTATCCAAGCTTCCATTAGGTCAAACGAGAGCAGTGCTTTGAAGAGATGACTATGGGTAAAGGGATTGATTGTGCCTTGTGTTCCATGTCTTCCTCTTTCATCTTGAGATTGATTTATTACTGATGGATGAAAGCTCCCCTCGTCTATTTCCTTATGAGGATGGGTAATATTGAAGGGTACAGTCAGTTCTCATAGCCTATTTATGCACATTTATGAGACGGGCCCAAATGCATCTTTAAATTAATGAAAGCATTAATGCTCAGTGTTCTTCCTTGAGGGTTTGTATCTATGTTCCTTTATGTTTGTATTTGACTGTTTATGTATTTCCTGACCGTGCCCATGCAGGCAGTGATTGTAATGAGGAGTAATGTTTAATGATACAATCATAGATGTGTGAATGTTGATAAATATGTGCAATTTTTAGGACACTGCAGGGTACCAATGCTGGCTGCCAGTGTACTTGCTGCATTATTGTGAATACCAGATGCAGTATTTAAACCTCCATGTTTTGGGTAATTTTAGAGAGTAGGATTTCTATTTTTTTTCAGAACCAACATCTTTAAACAGCTTTTCTCCAAACATCTATCTAGGGTCTATACTTTGCAGTAACCCAAGGCTGTGGTTGTCTATGTATGTGTTTAGGCGATGCATGTCCTGTTTTCACTTAAAACTCTGAAAATATCCTCTTTTCTCCAGCTGGTTGCTTAAGAAATGGAAAAATATTACAGATAGATTAAAAGAAAGACTCATGGGTCATCTAGACACTCACACAAAATCTTTTATCATTAAAAAAGATGGTTTACACAACAGTGAGATATTTGATTCCTCTCCAGCCTTTATGGTAACATCAATACTCACTGATTCAATATTCTATTGTTCTTTCTTTCCTATTGCAACTGCCTCAATCTTTCTTTCTTTTTCTTAAGGTACACATAATATAGAACTGCTGTAATGTCCTCTCTGCCAGACATAAGTATAATATAACATTGTCATAGTGCATTAAATACTTTAGAGACTCAAACTTGTATAGAAATGGTAAATGCGAGAGAATGTTCTGTTATTCTAAACATTCTTCTCAGTGGATACGTTGCATTAAATACATGTCTAAAATTTTTGACCATATTGAATGAGAAATAATGAACTGAGAGTAAGCTAATTGCTAAAATAGGCATTTGAGCAGTTAAAACTTTTAAAAGTTCATGAACATTTGCTATCTGCCACAAGGAAAGACATTGGTACTCATCGAAGAATGAACCCACAACGAAAAATTTTGATAAATAATATTTCAATGGCCATCTTTATAAGGGCTTTTTTGTCCAATACTCAAACTTCACTAAACCCAGGTGTTGCTTTTGCTGACAGTTTTTTCATGCAATACAGTTGGCTGAAGTTAACCTAAGCATGTCTATCCTCTAATTAAATGTGACTGCAAATTCAGCCCTTTACAACACACAAGGTGACCAAAGTGCTCTACATAAAACCAACATTATAGAAACATAATGGAAAACATAAACATAATAGGCAGCTACAAAATAAAATACAAAAAATATCACCGTGTTACTGAAAGTTAAAAGCCAGTCTGAATAAATAGGTTTTAAGCCTGGCCTTAAAAACATCAGTCAGTAGTGGTACGGATGTCCGGAGGCAATTTGTTTCATAGCCTGGGCCCAGCGACTGCGAATGCCCGATCACCCCAGTTTTCACCCTAGAATTATGTTATCATTTGTGTCACAAAAAGGAAAAAGATTAAATATGAGCATCTGCAGGCAAATACTAAAATTAGCAAAAGTATAACACTTTAAATTAAGATTGAATAATTGCTCCATGTGTTTTTATTTTTTATTTATTTAGTTTTTTTTTAGCACACCGTACAACTCAGTACCTGGCTCTTCCAGCCCTCAGGCCTCTGGGCTTGTCAAAAGCACTTTTTTGTGTAGTCTTTAGAAATGTTTCCACACCTGCTACCTCTTGAGTTGCGCAGACAACGTACTGTTCTTGTTCTCCCCTTCTGATCAAGCTGTTTTTTTTTCTAACTCTGCTTCAGCAAGCCCAGGCAAGCACCCATCTAGAAAGTGTATGCCAACAGAGAATTGAGGATTTATGTAAACCATTTTGCCTCAGGCTGACAGGTTGGTGTGTGAACGTTTCTGTGTTGTGTAGACCAGCAAAGTGCAATAGTTTATTTAAATCTACAACCTGCAAGTTTATCCTTTGCAGGTGTGTGCACCAGTGTGCAAGTACATACATTTGTATAGTGTTGACTAATACTGTAGATGAGTGTGCCAATCTTTGTGTGCATAGTGGGGTATTTTAGTGTTTGAATACACAGTAAATCTTCAACATTACACTAAAGCACCAGTTATGACCTGCAGTTTTATAAGGTAAACCAAAGATTGTGGACTTCCATCTGCAAAACCCTCTTTTTCATTTATTAATAGTGGAATCAATAAGTAAAATCGTAGTGCTTTATTTTCAAGAAATGCATTTTTTTTGGTTTCATAAAGTTTCATATTTGTCAAACCTCATAATATATATCTGTAAAGGCAAATAATCAAATAAACTGTTATCTGATTATTATTAGTCAGCATTTTTTTTTTATTGATGCGCTGCAGTGTTCTTCCGCTTAGCGTTTCATTAATGTCACAGAATACAGCTTTATACGAGCAGCCATCTTCTGTCTCTAACCTTTCCTATTTATCCATCTTTCTGTCTCTCTTTTTATGTTTGTTTCCATAATGTATCTTTATACATGGTTATAATTTGCAGGCTACCTGACATTCTTCCTTCCTACTTCTTAATTGAATAAAAATCTCTTTTAAATTTAGCTCTGCCAGAGTTTAGAATATTTTTGAGCGTAACTTTATTCAATTTAGTTTTTATTACATTTGGAATATGTTTCTGATCCATTCATGGGGTCCATCTTGCAACAAAAAATCTGTTTGCCATCTTATTTCAGGGATGGACTCGGGAAGGTGGATTTTTTTTCTCCAACAGAAAGTCTTCTGATGATGTGCGACAATCAAAGCAAATGGTATTTTGTGGTCGTGGAAAAGATTTACTTGTTGAGAATGTGATATATTGAGCATTAGTGCTTATAATAATCAAGTTTAAACACAGGTGATCATCCATATTTCTAAATGCGTCCTTTTTCAGTTTTAACACAACAGAAAAAGGACGCATTTATCCCATTGTATTCTACGCTCCTGGCGCAAGCGATACAAATGCTGTCAGGGATAACTACTTGGTGATTTATAAGCCTTTCTTTTTAATGACCGCCCCATGTTCCCCAATGAAAACAAACTCCACCGACGTCTTCACGGCCAGTAGGTGCTCAGTGCTCCCCACTCCATGGGAGTTTTTGGTGCAGCCATCCTCAGCAACTGGGTCTGTTTACAAAACGCAGAAATATTTACCAAGCCAGGTAAAGATATGTCGCGACTGTGAGCGCTCTCTCTCCTGGTGGGAATGTGAGTTTACCTGCAGGCGACCACAGTTGACTCTGAGCTTAAAGTAAAGGAGCACCGACTATCTCAGGAGAAACATTAAAGGCGGCTGCACACTTGGTTGTACTTTGCACCGCACAGACTGCCCGCCGTCATTTTTAACTTCATAGTCGAGTACACTTATTGGCTACATTTCTTGTGACAAATTCCTACAATTCCCACATCGCCCACCGCACACCTGTCCTGCAGCTTCTCTGCACCTGTGGTGCAGAGAAGCTGCAGGAGCTTGCGAGTCGCACCTGCCTTGGAGACTTGTGGCCTTGTCTTTAAAGTAACTCTGTAACTTCTCAATCAGCTGGTCCAAAGTGGTCGGCTATCAGATTCCAAAACATGGAGGGAAACATTTTAATTTTGCGACAGTGCAGTACTGCTAGTGGCCTTCAAGGGCACCAAACCTGGAAATTACAGGTCTAGTGTCCCCTAGTGGCTAACAAGTTACACACTGCTGATTTAAGGCATCTTTAGGTTCTTAGGTACTACTACTGGGTCAGCAACTCATGAGACTTCCTTTGGAAAATTGTGGACTTGCTTTAAGTAAAGGTTTTCTATGATAAACAGCCTTTTTGTACGAATGGTTAACATGTGGAATTACTTCCACGTGAAACTAAGAACAAACTCTGATCACCATTTTTAAAATCAAATCAAAGCAGTTTCTTAGGAAGGACCAGCTATGCAGTCACAAATAATCACCACCATTCATTGTTTAAATCAGGCCCTTTTCCATTAGACTTGGGCTTTACTTTCACTGGGAAAAGATTCTGGTCTGAGGGTAGGATTTTTCAAGATGCCTAGAGCTTTGTTGAATAGGCAGGGTTGTGTGCTGCAATAAAAAACTGTCTGCCACAAGGAGTACGGAGCAGTAAGGAGATAAGGCGTTTACAAACCTATCAATTTTGTACACATAATTTATCAGAAAAAAGTAGTATTAAGGTGTGTCTAGGTGAGAAAGTACACATCCAAACGCAATCTGTGCATGAGGTTTATGAACCAATTTTGATGCTGTATTTTGACTTGTCGGTAGTGCCAGACCTCCACTGAGAGGCTGATCTCTCCAGGGAGGTTGCAGTTGCTGCAACGTTTAGTCGGCCAGACAGTCTGTGATTTTCTGCAGACTGAGTCTGTTTGTTGAGGCCGAAATGTGTATACAAAGTGTTTACTAAATTTGCAGGAAAAATTGCACTTGCAGTATAAATTTCCTATCTGGTACTTACCAGATATCAAAAGGGCAAATCTTTACTGTATGGTTTTGGCATTTTAAGTTAATTTAAACTTTCTTACCACAGTGGTTTAGACTGATATTTTAGTAAAATAAACAGAGCCCTTTTGCTTTCCTTGAAAAAGAAAACACACACCATATCACACACACCTTGTACTGTCACATGAGTGACGGGATATGCTGTGTGCCGCCACACATTGGACCAGAGTGGTACTGCAGTTTTCCTCACAACTTTCTCATACGTCATTGGATTGTTTTACATAAACCGCCCCTAACAAATGGAAAAAAGTCTAACTTAAAAGCCCAATGCTTTGGTTTACTCAGTAAAACCAAAGCCTAGGGCTGGTAATGGAAAAGAGACTATTGATGGCATTCTTGTTGTTTTTTACTATCGTCTTTTATTGATGGTTCCCAATGAGTGTATTTGCATTTTAAGCCTTGTTCAATATTTTGTTTTTTATGTAACTAGTTCCGGCCATATGCTTTGGTATTAAAAACATAGAAGCTAAAGTGTATTGCACATGTTAATGCTTAACACCTGTGCTTATATCAATAAACTTACACACACACACACACACACACACACACACACACACACACACACACACACACACACACACACACACACACGTGACAGGGCACAGCAAAATAAGGACCATGACTCCCTGGCAACATCTTGAGATATTTACAGATTCTGAAAGAGTGGACTCTAATCTTTTTCAATAATTTCAAACTTGTGGAAATCAACAAATAATTAAAGATATGATAATTTGAATGTTGGTACACTGCAAAGAAGATTAGTGAGATAACAGGCCTCAAAGTTTCTTTAGAATCACCTTCAGCCAGCGGGGTGTTAACAAAACCTGGTCATTTGAATTACTTTGCATACCTTACAGCAACACCTCCCACCTCTTCAATGCCTGTCAATAGAGGGTCCAGATCAACACACTGCACTGTTTTTGTTCATGTAAAGATAATTTGCAGCTCTGCATTACAATATGTGTGTTAGATCTGTACATAGAACAAGCATATTTCAACTGTCCAAAAAATTGCAACACATAAAAGCAAAAAAACAAAGTAAAAAACTTGAGTTATCATTTACAAAAATAGGTAAATATTAAACAGTTCAAGTTTTTTTTTTATTGCTGGATGTTTTTGTGTCTGCAAGTTGCATCATGCACAATGGTATTGTTGCTTTTTAATTGCTCTTTTTGTTTTTTTTTAAAGGATCTTTTCAAAAAATGTTTAAGATAACATTTCTCATTGCCATTACAGTACAAATAAATCCCATGGAGCAAAATTCCAGGTATAGCAGCAATCAGTCATTCAAAAGAAGAGATCATGCATTTCTAGCTCAAAGACCGCAGTCTAGTTATTGGTTATGTGTGTGTCTGCTGATAATGCAGCTATGAATATAGATGTTCACACTGATACACTACGTTTTTCTTACTATTTAGCTATTTAATCAAGGTTAATGTCTGTAGTCAAAAAGATGTGTGGCACTGAGAACAAGGTATGTGAGAACTGTTCAAGTTGTAGCTGCTCGCTGATCTTTGACCTGTACTTGTCCTGTACAAAACAAACTGCAACATTTGTTTCATTAAGAGACAACCATTCTTTAATTATTTGAATCAAATGATGTCAAGCATTTTTATCTTGGAATACCAACAAAATGTAGTCAATGAGCTGAAAGTATAGCTTGGTGAACTATGATAAATTTCAAATGTTGCACATTCCAATTTTATGGCTCCCTAATAAACTACATTTATTTATTTATTTATTTAATTTACCCACATACATATATTGTCTCAGGATACATATCTGTTCAGTCTAAATACTGTATCTTGTGTCATCTTTGCCTTGAATATGGAGCTATCTGTAACCAATTAATTTATCACATGTCTAAAAACATAATGTTTTGCAAGTAAAACAAGTTATGTAGAAAGTAACTACATATCTTCATCAACACAATTTCACCTTAAAAGGCCTGTGTGTTGTTTCTTTTTTTGTTGAATTTTATTAATTTATAAAGATGTACAACACCTATTCACTTCTCTCAGAGCAAAGTGTACCCATCTGTGGGAGTTAGAGGAGTGTGCATATAACACTGTGTGTGCAGAGGACATAAATTGTGTTGGCAAGCCAATTAATTTGTTTATGAGTGTGCTCAGTGGACTATGTGACCTCGGAGCTGCAGAGAGGTAGAGTGCATTAAGCAAGCTGATGGCTTCCAAATTAAACAGGTTTGCATCTATAAAAAGAAAATAAAGGAAAGAGTGGAGAATGAAGTATACCACTGTGACTCAGCAGCATCAAAAACAGTTATTGGTACCTCTTGGTGGGTCTGAGAGGCTCACAAAGCTATCTTTGGTGTTCTGACTTTGAATCGGTGTGAGTTTTTGATTTGGGTGATACTGTATGTCTAACTGTTCATTCTGTTGAGAAATAGCGGCTGGCTAATGACACTGACAATACTGATTCTGTTTGGTGATAACCTAACAGATTATGTTAATGTTTTTCCTCAGGTCTCTAGACTGTATTAGGTTATAGTATCTTAAACTCAATATTTAAGATAATACATTCTCATAAACCTCAAAGAGGCATTTTAATGCTTTGTTTGGCAATAGTACCATCTTGCATTGAGAGAAGGCAAAAGAAAAGTGGGGGTGGGGGCTGGCTCAGGGCGCCCTTGATGTATAAACGATCTCTGCTTTGAATCATGAGACCTGAAGGCATTTCTTTATGTTTGGTTAGGGATAGACTCTGCAAGTATGAAGGCAGATTTAGGTATTTTTCTTGTAAGGCTGAATTTCTTTCTGAGTAACAAAAAGCCCTGTAAAAAAAAAAAATCTGAAAATTATTCTAATTTAAGATAAGAAATTCCTTTACTGTCCCATAATGGGGAAATTTGGGTGTGACCGTGGAACAAGACATGGAAAGAGTTACACACAGTTTATAGTAGTGAAAAAAGAAGCTAATCTAATCTAAAGTTAGTTCTAAAGAAATAAGGGATGAGCTTTATCAGAAAAGTCAGAAATAAAAGTTAACAAAAAAAATGCCAGAGTAAATATTGCACAGTTATTGATAATATGGCATACTCAGGTAAAAAGAGGAAATATTCAAGTTAAGAGTGGAAAAACAGTGGAATAAAAAGAGCACCAGCCTATTTACAAAACAATATTAAATAATATGCAATATGAATGAAAGTACAGCAGCATCTAAAGTAGCTAAGGTGTATCAAGTTTACCGTAGCATCTGAGAGACAGTGTAAAATATACAAAATTAATCGGGTATATATAAGTGCAAGCACAAAATTTGACCCAAAGTGAAGCAGATAAGCTGAATAGCTTAGAGAATTGGTAAAATTCCTTTTTAAAATTAGCCAATTTCCTAGGACTAGGCTGATTACTTTTCACAATCCATACAATGTACGATTTTAATAGTTTGTTTTTTTTTCTTCTTAAAAAAACATCAAGAAACAAGAACAACATTCAAATAAACTTTGACATAAGAAATTAACAAACCAAGGTAAATTTCCGTATTGGGCTTGAAGTGCAAACCTTAAAATAAGGCAAAATAAATAAAAGGTTCCTGTTGAACAAAGATGAGTGTCCCTATTGTGATTAATAGTGCAATAACTTGGATTTTTACCAAACTCACAAAGCAGCTGTCTGTGAGACAGCGCTGAGGGAATAGGGTGACCCCACAAAGCTCTAGCAGTTGTCGTGAGACAGTAATGGTAGACAGTTGCTTTCACATGAAGCTGCTAAATTGGCAAAACAGAGAGAACTCACTAGATTTGTTTCTAGTTGCTTTTTTTGAACAAAACATGTTAGCAGGGTCTGAAAAGTCCCCAAATATAAAGACAGTTGATAGGTAGGAAACACTGGACTGTTGTCTCTTGTTTTCCTTCTCTACCGAAAGCAGAGCAGCGCATTAGCCACCAGCAGCTTCTTTACCTGGCAGCTTTGCAGTGAGACAGACAGGAGCCGGAGGAATTGTTTTTTCAAAATAAAGTAAACTTTACCATTTTATGATATTTAAATTAATTTTAAACTCTGATTATGATTAGAATAAGTGTACAGATGTACAGTAGCTATCTACATAATATGCTTTACAATGTTTTAACATATTTTTGAACTGATTCTGAAGAAGTGGCGGCTTTTATTTTGGTGAGGCGGTGCGCCACTATGTAGTGGAAACCTTTGTTTTAGGGTAAAAAAAATTCCTCTTTAGAGTATTTCCAATATACAGCATTTCCCTAA
The DNA here is from genome assembly GCA_037039145.1 of Fundulus diaphanus. Classification (NCBI taxonomy): domain Eukaryota; kingdom Metazoa; phylum Chordata; class Actinopteri; order Cyprinodontiformes; family Fundulidae; genus Fundulus; species Fundulus diaphanus. The sequence continues at coordinate 39,283,449 of CM073132.1, forward strand.
ACACATATATTCAACATTGCAAGCTTTTAGGCAAGGCAAGGCAAATTTATTTGTATAGCACAATTCAGTACAGAGACAATGCAAAGTGCTTTACATAAAAAAAATATAGGAAAATAAAACAGAATAAAAGTAAGTAGGAATAAAATGTACAAACAAAATAGAACATTAAAAATAGTTGGACTAAAAAAGTTGAACGAGTGATGTTTCAGTAGAACTGTTTAATTAGAGCAGTTGAAGGCAGTCCTAAACAAATGTGTTTTTAATCTTGATTTAAAGGAACTCAGGCTTTCCGCACTTTTACTAAAACAATTTCCCCTTTCAGGATAGAATATATATATATATATATATATATATATATATATATATATATCTATAGTTACATAGAGCGGCGTATTGGCAAAAAATAAATTGCAAATTTGAGTTAATCGATAAAATCGATTTCCTCCTTTGACCTTTGTCTTTTTTTGTACTGAATGTACTTTACGGTTTAATCAGATGGCATTTTTTTGTTGTATTTGTTTTTTCCTCTAGTCGAACCAAAATAAAAGCCAAATAATAAAAAATTGTGAAAGAAGTTCCAAAATGGCAGTATTAAAGTACTTTTAAACACATATGAAGTTTCCTGAATATTACCCTGACTGCAAGTATATGTATTTAAAAATTTTATACACTTACTATATTTTATTTCACCGCTGTATGTCAGAATATTTATCAAACTGCACATAACTTTTTCAGAGGAACTAATATTGATATTTAAGGAAATTAAATTAATTGGTATCCTAAAATAAAGTGGCATTTGGTAATAAAGTTTGGGGAGATGGGCACACTATTTGTTGGGAATTACAACAATAAAATCTCCTTGAAACATTTTTTTAGACACACTTGCCTGATTTTTAAGTCTGGTCGGTCTGGTTCAAATTCCTTTAGCCACTCTTTTTCCTCCAGCACAAAAAGCCTTGTAAAATGATTATGTATAACATTTCTTTCACTGTTCCCATTGTTTTCTGACTCTTCTGTTTGCATATCATATGTGAGTGAAATCTGTGTCTGCATGTCTAAGATGCCAGGGGTCTGACTTTGAACTTACATGAAAGCCAAAAGTTAAGGGAAATATATACACATTCATCTGTGTGAGGGACCAGACTCAAACAAGGACCAAAAAAATGTTCAAAGTAGAAAAGAATTCAATTTAATTCTTCCAAAAATAGTAAACAAACAAGACTTAACGTAAGAATAAATCAAAGGATAAATAACAAATTTGGGCCCAAGTTAACTGAGGTCAACTGAACTCTAACTCAACACAAACAAAACTGACCTCCCAACAAAGAACAAAAGGCTGCTTAAATAGGGATGGAGTAACCCAAGTCTACCACATGAGGGAGGCATGACATAACAAAAGAACAAATAAATACAAAATTAACTAAAGCATTCTATGAAACAAATAAAGCAAAACTAACCCTTACTTAGCAGAAACAATAATAGATGAATATTTAAGTGACAAAATTAACTAATTAAAACAACTTGAAACAAGTCTCCCCTGTCAGTCTTTCAAACAAACAAATGGTATGCTCCAGGTTTCCTCCTCCAGCTGGTTTGTATCAGCAGCACCTCAAACAAAAAACAAGTGTAAATAAACGATTCAGACAGTCATTAACCAAAGTGTGCACCCATTAGAAAATACCTGTCTAAATGAAATAACTTAGACTGGAATATAATATAAAGAAAAAAAAATAATACTAAAACGATGTGGTGGTGGGAGGATCATCCACCACACACTCCCCCTCCACTGAAGGCTCGCTGGCACAGCGGTGACAAGTAGTCAACAGTAATGTTTTGTCTGCCAGGGATGTGATGCACCTCAAACTTGTAGGGCTGCATGGCAAGGTACCAGCGGGTTATTCGACTATTGGTGTCCTTCATTTTCTCCAGCCATTTTAAAGCTTTGTGGTCAGTTTCCAGTACAAACTGTCGTCCCAAGAGATAGTAGCGCAGTGAGTCCAATGCCCACTTTATTGCCAGACATTCTTTCTCTATTGTGGAATAACGGGTTTCTCTAGGGAAAAGTTTACGGCTGATGAAGGCGATTGGATGACGTTCATTTGAACCCTGCAGGAGCACAGCACCAAGACCTTTATCTGATGCATCGGCTTGTAAGAAACACCTGCTGGAAATCAGGGCAATGTAGCACAGGATCTTTACTTAAGGCCTGCTGAATGTCTCTGAATGCTTGCTTAGCTTTTTCAGACCACTGTAGAATGTTTGGGCCCCGAAGACTGGTTATGTCTGTGAGAAGCGAAGCTCTAGCAGAGTAATTGGGGATAAATCGGTGATACCAACCAGACATACCCAAGAAGGATTTAAGTTGTTTTCTTGTCTGAGGAAGGGGGCAGGACTGGATGGCTTCAATTTTTTAAATTTGTGGCTTCACCAATCCTCCTCCGATAACAAAACCCAGATACTCCGTTTCCCTCTTTGCTATGGCACACTTGGCTGGATTTACTGTCAATCCTGCTTTCTGGAGACACTCAAAGATTACTTGTAGATGTTGCAGGTGTTCATCCTAGTATCTGCTGTAAACAATGATGTCATCCAGATATGCAGAGGCAAAATGTGAGAGACCATTGAGTACCTTATCCATTAGGCGTTGGAATGTGGCAGGTGCCCCGTGCAGTCCAAATGGCATCACTCTGAATTGGTAAAGGCCCCATGGAGTTCTGAAAGCCGTCAGCTCTTTGGACCTGGGGGATAGCGGTACTTGCCAATAGCCTTTGGAAAGGTCAATGGTGGAAAGATATTTTGCTTTGCCTAATCTCTCAATAAGATCATCGATTTGTGGTGTTGGATAAGAATCAAATTTTGAGACTGAATTTAAATAGCGGAAGTCAATGCAAAACCTTAGTGTTCCATCCTTTTTAGGGACAAGAAAAATTGGATTGCACCACTCGCTCTGTGATGTCTCAATAATCCCAAGGGAAAGCATTAACTCCACTTCCTTTTTAAGTGGTTTGAGAAGTCTCTCAGGTATGCGATAGCTCAATCGTTTTGGAGCAGCATCCTCCTTTAAAGTAATGTCATGCGTTATCACATCTGTGCAACCTGGATTCTCCTGGAACACACTCAATGGACAAACAGTCCTCACCTCTGACTGTTGTTCTTCCGCCAGATGATCCACACTGGGCTTGGAGGCTGATTGAACAGGAAAATATTGCTCCTCAGGTTCTTCATCGTCTACACTCCAGATGTAAAAGGAGGCAGGTTTCTCTTGGCCACGGGACACCCACTGTTTCAGGAGGTTCACATGGAGAATGCGAGTAGAGCGACTTTTACCGGGAACAGAGACTTTGTATGTTGTTGGTCCCAGTTTCTCCAGTACCTCATAAGGTCTTTGCCACTTGGCTAGTAGCTTGCTGTCCTCTGAAGGCAGCATAACAAGCACTTTCTGGCCTGGCTCGAACCCTGCAGAGTCATACCAAGTCTTCTGTTTGCGTTGCGAAGTCTTCATGTGCTCCTGGGCCAGGATCGTCATCTTCTCCAGCTTCTCCCTCATCTGGAGCACATAAGATACAACATTTACCGGTTCTTTGTTAGTTCGTCCCCCCTCCCATAGTTCCTTTAGAACAGTCAAGGGTCCCCTCACTTCATGACCAAATAATAACTCAAAGGGAGAAAACCCAGTGGAGGCCTGGGGAACTTCCCTGTATGCAAACAGAATGTATGGGAGCCATTGGTCCCAGTCAGAGCCCGTTTCACTGACAAATTTCCGTAGCATTTGTTTAAGTGTTTGATTAAACCGTTCAGTGAGGCCATCTGTTTGTGGATGATAGGGTGTTGTTCTCAGTCCTTTAATTCCCAGCAACTGGTAGACATCTTTAAGCAGCTTGGACATGAAATTGGTGCCCTGGTCAGTCAGTATTTCCTGAGGAAAACCAACTCAAAAAAAATAAAATAAATCGCACCAAACAAAATGCAACATTCTTTGCCTTGACAACTTTCAAGGGGAAAACCTCTGGATATTTAGTGGTGTAATCCACAATGACCAGCATAAACCGGTTACCAGTTTTACTCCTTTCAACCGGGGCCACTATGTCCATACCCAAGCGTTGAAATGGTGTGCTCAAAACTGGAAGAGGTTGGAGAGGAGCCTTGCCGGGGAGTCTAACTGAGGTCATCTGGCATTCTGGACAGCTCCTGCAAAACTGCACAACATCTTTACGCAAGCCAGGCCAGAAAAAAACAGCGCTTTATGCGGGCTAAGGTCTTATGCTTCCCCAGGTGGCCAGCCCAGGGAATTGAATGGCCCAACTTCAAAACAGTTTCTCTAACTGCTTTGGGAACCACAAGCTGTTTAAGTGGCCCATTTTGTCTGTAAAGAAGGTCATTTTGAATGACAAAATCATTTTTATTGACTTTGGCTTCTTTAAAACATCTCACAAGACTTGAATCCTGGTGCTGCAGCTCCAACATATTACCAGGGATTTTAAAGTCTTTGAGTACCTCAGGCTCTGGTACATCAGAAGGAACAACCACACTCCCTTGAAACTTTTCCCTTCTCCGTAGACTTTTGGATTTCATCTCTTTAGTGTCCTCTGTGAAGAACTCCACATTGTGAAATGGTAAAGTACTGAGATCAGAAACAATTTCCTCAGATTGCTTGGCTTGGGCCAGAGTTAGAGCAACATTACACTGAGGAGAATTCAATAGATCAATAAGCACTGGCAAGTCATTACCAAGAATTACTGGAAATGGCAAGTTATATACTACCCCAACATTAAGCAGGTAAGTTTGTCCTTTTATAGCCACATAAACATCTGCTGTTGGATATCATTTTTTGTCTCCATGGGCGCAGCAGATTGGAATGGTCTCACCGGTGCAAACAAACTGGGGTGAGTTGTACCTGCTCTGGACCAAAGTCTGTGTACTCCGTGTATCAATCAGGGCCCTCAGTGCCTGACCGTTGAGCTCCACAGAGATCTCCATTAATTGATTCATTGCTCCAACCTTGTGATTCTCTTTCCTGGGCACAAAACACATCTGGGATAACTTATCAGCATTTTGAGGACACATAGGTTTAGTATGACCTTCCTGTCCACATAAGTAACAAGTGGGTTTTTTCCATTGAACTTTTGAGCCAAATCTCTCTTTTACAGGTAGCTTACCCACAGCTGAAGCTGGTTGGACTGAAGATTGTTGGCGGCCATCCTTTTTCCAGCTTTGAAAAGCCCAAGAGTTCTTCCTCCTCGCAGCCACAAACACATCAGCCAGTTCAGCAGCCTCCTTTGCAGTCTTTGGATTATGTTCTTTTATCCAAATCTGAAGTTCTGGTAACAACATTCTTAGATATTGTTCAAGAATCATTATTTCATTGATTTGTTCAACTGTTTTACCATTAGGTCGAACCCATTTGACATACAGCTCCTTCAGCCTTATGTAGAGCTCCTTGGGAGTTTCTTCTGGCTCCACCTGAAGCAAGCGGAATCTTTGCCTGTAGGTTTCACTGTTAATGTCATACTTCTGCAACACAGCTAGTTTAACTTGATCATAGTTCATGGACAAATCAACATCCATGTGCACAAAGGCACTTCTAGCTTTGCCTGTTAGCAGAGGTATTAAATGGAAAGCCCAGTCACTTCTCGGCCAACTGCAGGCAGAAGCTATTCTTTCAAAAGTAATGAGAAAATGTTCAATGTCATCTTCACTCAATTGTTGTAACTTAGGTGCATGAGAAACATATGACTGTGAATATAGGTCACCTTATTGACTGTGTTGAGGTGAAGCTGCCACTCCAGGATCTGGTGGTTGTGTAGGCCGGACTGGTGATGTCTGTGGAGCAGTGGGAGTGGTCTCAGGTTGGCTCTCCCTTTTAAACAATCTGAACTGTTGTTGTAGTTCCTGAAACTTCTGTCGTTGCTTAGCATTTTCTTTGGTCCAGTGATCCTCTTTGGCCTTCTGATGTCCTATGTAGGCTCTGAGAAGGTTGGCCAAGTCTGCTAGTGTTGGTTCACTCCTTTCCTCTTCCATGTCGAACACTCCAGCAACAGCTCCACCTTCTTCAACAGCCTCTCTTTCATCCAGCTCAGAACTGGGTCCTCCTCTTGTCTGTCCTCTTCCCCTTCCAGGCATTTTGGAAACTTTTCCTCTTAGAGGGAGAGAAAAAAAATGACCCCACTCCTGACACCAACTGTGAGGGACCAGACTCAAACAAGGACCAAAAAAATTTTCAAAGTAGAAAAGAATTCAATTTAATTCTTCCAAAAATAGTAAACAAACAAAGACTTAACGTAAGAATCAAAGGATAAATAACAAATTTGGGCCCAAGTTAACTGAGGTCAACTGAACTCTAACTCAACACAAACAAAACTGACCTCCCAACAAAGAACAAAAGGCTGCTTAAATAGGGATGGAGTAACCCAAGTCTACCACATGAGGGAGGCATGACATAACAAAAGAACAAATAAACACAAAATTAACTAAAGCATTCTATTAAACAAATAAAGCAAAACTAACCCTTACTTAGCAGAAACAATAATAGATGAATATTTAAGTGACAAAATTAACTAATTAAAACAACGTGAAACAAGTCTCCCCTGTCAGTCTTTCAAACAAACAAATGGTATGCTCCCCCCCCCCCCCAATATTGACAAGTCACCACTGCTAAAATACTTAAAACTGATATTTTTTGCAGAATTTAATGCAGATACACACTAATTAACAGTAATATCAAATGCAACATATTGGAAAACTTACAACTGGATACTACAGTGGTCTATTTTAAACATTTTAAGGGCTAAAGTGCCATGCCCCTAAGTCCACCTACTTCTCTAAATAAACATTTGGGACACTCTGTCCCCTAGAAACTGGGTTGAAAACTGAGAAAGAGGGAAATTAAGTTAGGCTCTGTACAGTAATTCACATTCATCTGTTCATTCATCTGTAATAGTAGCTTTATATTTGTAGAACAAAACCGTGTAATGTTTATTGGGGCAAGTCCTTGGAGTCTTTATAAGTTCAAGTGCAGGAAGACTATGGATAGTGTTTGCAGTGCTGAATTGCCATGGGATGAAGGGAATATGGAATATGGGTAAAAAGCCTAGAGCCAATGTAATGTAACTTGGGAGTATTCATGCAAAGTTTTCTGATGTGGACACAATCATTGCAGTTAGATTGTGACACTACAATTCCATTAATTGACAATTCTAGCTGAATTCTGAATAATATTTGGAATACTTCTAAGTCTTGAGTCTCAATAGAGCATTTATAAATCACTTTACACAATAAATTTAGAAACATAATAGGTAAAGATAATTTCGTTTCATCTTTCTGCATTGTAACACATCAAAATCCTTACCTATGTAAGAAGAAAAACTATCAAGACTCCAGAAAGTAGGTTTCCAAACTTAGAGTAAGTCTATTAAAAGCTACAAAAAGTCTTGAAGTAAGCTTTACACAACTTAGATACAAGATTCCAACTTATTTCTCCTCCTTATTTAAAAATAAGAACTTTGGGATAATTCATATTCTTAAAGGAGGTTTTAGCTTTTTAAACTAAGAATTTAGAGAAGTCATTACATAATAAACAACTGATGTATTTCCAGTATTTAGTTTGTAGTCTAGTACTGGTGAATAAATCGGGATCCCGTAAAATCTGAAATGAATAATGTTCATTTTAAAAAGTAGTGTACTCAATATATTAAAAGACCACTCAAAGCACTGTGGATGCTATTAGCAGAACCACATTATCTCATATAGAAATTTTCACCAAACAAGATGAGATAGTAACTGAGGTGATTTTGACTTATCTAGACTGGTGCCCAAGTTGAGAAAAAAACACATTGTGTGAGAAGTCAACAGCTTTTTTTTTTAACTTTTTTGAATGACATGAATGCTGTCGTTAGCCTTGGGATGCAAGATAATTGACACTGTTTCTATGGGGGTGTGATGGATTGCCTGATTAGGGACCCTGGCAGCAGTATGCCTCGCAGATGGCAAATTAAACAGTAGACAGATGCCCCCAGCGTTCCTACCACCCTCTTATCCTCCACACTGGCTCGGCACAACCCTCCATAACCTCATGGAGTTCCAGGTTCATTCTCACTCTTTGTGCTGCTATGCCTACTCTTTCTGTCCTGTCAGTTTATAATTGCTGGGCTTCACTCAACATTCACAATTTACCTGCATAACCTTGTACATTTATATAAAATTAAAGAAATATCATACCCCTTTTCTTTTTGTGCTAGTTAGACGGCCAAAAGACTTGTCATCTCTTCCTGATGTTTTGATGATGGCCGCGTGAAAGGATTTATAAGTGATGTTAACAGGATAGAAAACCTCCATGGCTGTTCACTCTAAAAGATTACACGTGTTATCTGTGAGTGCTTTCATCTACATTTCTGTAATGGCAGTTTTGCTAAGCACATGGGAAGCTTGTAACTGTGGCCAGTGCATCATTAATACTGTCTTCTGCATGTGTACCATCGTCCTAGACAAATCACTTGGGCTTGTCATCAGGAACATTGCAATCCCCTATACACATTGGATGTACACATGTACCAGGAAAGCGAACACAAGTTTTCTCTCTTTGCAACAGTAGATGCTGCGGAGGTTGAGTGGCTCGGGGGTGTCAGTGAGCGCAAAGTACTTTAAGGGGAAAGTAGGGCTTGCTTGTAATGTTCCGTTAATAAAGCCTTGATGCATTCCCTTGTCTTTCCCTCAACCATGTCTTTGTTTTATCTCGCTTGAATGGGTGTGTTTTTTTCTGTTTAATTATTTTTTTTAAAAGGCCAGACCTCCAGGCAGCAAGTGAATTCTTCTAATAGAAGAAAACGTGGGTGACCGAGAAATGGTATTACGACTGTCACACTGTTTTTTAATTCTTATTGCCTGAGTGTAGCTGTCATGGCCTGCCAGTAAAGTGTACAGTCACTCCAGTGGTTTCGGAAGCATCCATTATATTCAGCCCACAGAGCAATCATAGGATTCAGATGGAGCCAGAGCTCGTTACGTTTGAGGCTTACAGTAAGTGCCCTTTGTAAATGCCAACGACAATGATGGGTAGAAGAGAAGCCCCTCTCCATCTCCATCTGTCTCTGCATGCCTGACCAACCCAGTCGCTGGTGTGTCAACCGTTGCACTCACAGTGAAATGAGCTTTGTAATCCAATGATATCTTGTCAACTCAAATCTGCAGCTTGGGTCGTGATGTGGCGCTTTCTTTTCGTGCTGGAGCACCCAGAGAACAGCTAAAGGAAATATTGGGTTAAGTGCTCTGAATCAAAGGGATGATAAAACAGAATGATAAATCTGGGTAATAGAATAAATATGTCATGAGCTCATGGAAACACTTGCAAGCTGAGAAAACAAATATTTTAGACTATTTGGTGAAGGTACGATGCCTTGCAAAAGTATCCATACCATTTATTCCCATTACTGAACCAATACTGATTCATGGAGGCCACAGATCTGTTTTTCAAGGGGACATGGCCCAAAAAGGCAACAAAACAGCCATGTAAAGATCACACATGAGAGTAGTAAATTGCATTCAAACATAGCTTGAACACTAAAGCTATAGTTGGTAATCCTGTTCAGAAACACTTTTTGTTATACTGAGTAAAATCGGTCTTCCATCATGAAAGAAAGAAGTCAATACATTGTGTATTCAGAAAAAAAGGAGATTAAAAAATAAATCTTTGTGGGAGCTGCAGGCCTGAAAAAAACTCTAACCGATCCCTGCTATTCGGTCCGAAGGGCAGGGATATGCCAGAGTTTTGGTCCTGCTCTCACCCCCCTCAAGTTCCGGGGGTGTCACCATATCTATTGGTTGTATGCCAATCATTCTGACGCCCTCACATAACGGCAGTGTGCATGCATGTTCCTTGTTTGTTGCCGCTTGCTGGCTGCACATGCGCAATTCTAGTGTTTATGTATCCAGTTATCTTAGCGGTTAGCTTCAGTGTTAGCCGTTCATTGTAGCGCCGCTGCTCTCACTGTATACTTTGAACATGGTTGACAGTTGCAAGAAGCGAACCATGTACAAGTTTATGAAAAGAAGAGGAAGGCCTCAGTAGAAAGAAATAAGGCCAGAATGGATTTATGAGATTATTTCACGCGATCCTCCTGAGCAGCGGGAGAGCAAGATAAGACAATCTTGCGCATGTGCAGTTATTCAAAAAGGAACTTGGGGAAACTTTGGGAAAAATCACAGACTCTGCCACTTGAGTTTTTTCACATTGTTATATTAAAGCCACACATTTAAATTATTTTTTAAGGATTATATGTGATAGACCAACACAAAGTAGTGGACCTTTGAGAAGTGGAACAAAAATGAGACAGGATTTTTTTTATTTTTTTAAATAATTAAAAGCCTGAGAAGCATAGCTTGCATTTGTATTCAGCGTTGTCAATAATTTGTAGAACCATACTTTGGTGCAATTATACCTGCAAGTTACCTAGCCAATTATGTTTTTATTTATTCTTCTTTGCAAATTAGTCCAAGCCCACTCAGACTGGTTGAGACTGTAAACAACAAGTCTTACCACAAATTTTCAATTAAATTTAGACTTGGACTAAGTTTTTTTGCAGCCTCAAACAGCTTTTCTTACACATTTTTCCTGTATTCAACTACATCCATCTTCCCAGGAGTAGCTCCTTTGTCCCTACTGAGGATAAGCTTCCTGAAAGTGCCAGCATTTTTTACCTTGGTAATGGTGTGTTAAGGGTGATGGTCTGTTATTTGTCCACGATACAAAACTTTGGCGTAAAGACTTATTTTGGCATTCTTTCAGCGATGTAGTTTTTTCTTATTCTTCTGTAAACTCAAGATTAGTTGATTGCATATCTAATAGTAGTCAAGTTGAAAAATTTGTCTCTGTGGCTCCTATAGAGTTGCCATAGGCCTTTTTGTGTGAGTAATGCTATCCTTGTCCAGCCAGTTAAAATAAAGGATCATGTTTGTAGGTTTATAGTTGTGCCATGTCTTTTACAATTCCATATAATGTATTGAGCTGTGCTTGAGATGTTCAAAGGCTGGGATATTGTCTTAAAAGGTAGCCCTGCTTTAAATGTTTTAACCACTTTTATCTTTGTGTTGTCTGTGGTGTCTTTTAGATATACTGGCACAAAAAAAAAGATACTGAAGCCTTCACTGAACAGTTGTATTTATGCTGAAAATAAATTACACACAGAGGGGCTCTATTTACCAATTTGTTGACTTAAGGAAATTGGTTCAGTTTTATTTAGATTTCAAACATGGATTAATGCATGTATGAACAAAATTATTTAGAGCGTTTGTATTTTGGAATAGAGTTTGACAAACCAGGTGCCATCTCTTTTCCAATTCACAATTGTGCACTAATGTTTGTCTCTGTCAAGAACTAGACAATGATGTGCAATTCAAACCACACAGAGTTGTTTAAAAGGTTTATTTTAACAAGAAATCCTAGATACAATCAGGGAACCTCTGCAGGAGAAGCTGCTTTCTTTGAGGCAGTGAGGGCAGGCTTACTCACTGTAGAATCGTAAGGTAGAATGTCAAGGGCTTGATCGGAATCCAGGGGACAGGTGAAGGTCATGTAATCAGGGAAAGACAATAATCATGTAATAAGAGCCAAAAAATAATCCAAACCATTAGGCAAGGCTTGTAGGTTGTGGCACAGAATCAAGGTCAAGGTCCAGTGATCCAGAGATCAAAGGCTGACAAGGGCAAGACCAGGCAAGAAAATCCAGGTGACAGGATTGAGGTCGTAATGTGGGTGATATATCACAGGCATGGAAGGAACGCTGGACATTTACAGACAAAGCTTTTGATAATATGGCACCGATTTGGTCGCTGTGGACAGATTAAGTAGTGTAGGAAACAGGTGTAAAACATGAGGCTGATTACAGTGGAGCAGATGGGCCTTTCAGGGTGCAAACAGCAGAATGGCACAGATCATGACAGTCTATCACATTACATCTGAATACATTAAAGATTGTGCTTGGGAGTGACAGTGGCGCAGTAGCTAGGGGTTCATCATGTAACCACCGCTATGCCTGCTAGCGATGCTCAGAGGGCCCGGTGGCAGCCTCACTTCTGGCAGTTTGCGCCAGGGCAGCTGTGGCTACAATGAGACTCACCATCATCAGTGTGTAAATATGTGTGTGAATGGGTAAATGACAAGTGCATTTACTGTTTGTGTATTTTGTTGACATAAAATGACAAGAGTTTATCCACAGTATATAAATCTTTTACTCACTCCATATGCCATCCAAATCAGCTCTCATGCAAATCTGGATTAACAAATACAGCAGGCACAGGAAGTAACATTGCATTATCACTACTACAGAAAGTGTTTTTTTCATACACAAAATCACCATGAATGAACAGCACAGGGGGTCTGCAATGGTCTCGGATTAGGCGAAGCACACCCACTTAAACATTTACAGAGCATTGTATCGTCTGGAAAGTGTTAAGATCCATCTGTCATGATTGGTTCATGTGTGGGTAGTGTGTCTCCTTTCCTCCCCCAACTTACTTATCCTCCCACTCATGCACACCTACATGCATGCATTCTCTTTTTGGGTCTTTCTACCAACATTTCTTTTGATCCTCCTTGCTCCTTACATTTTCCTCAATTCTTTGTTCTGCACTGCATTTCTTCACCTGTTCACATTTGTTTTGGCAAGATTACTTAGTAGGTTAATACTAAAATCTGGTGGAGAGATTTCGGCACTTTCTGGTCAAATTGCATAGACACACACCCTTGTGCACATGGAGTAACAGTAACAGCCAAAAGCTTGCCTTTAAGTGGGCCGTTTGGGATTTTAGTCAGCTTGAAGCTGTGTATGGTCTGTTCTTCTGTTGTTTTTGTGTAATTTCTGGGCATGACACTCAGATAAGGTATACAGCTGCTTAGAAAATGGCTAACTGTCCAGAGGCAATGCAAAATTAATTGTTCTCCTTAACTGGTAAGGAATGAGATTGTGCTTTATGTAATTCCTGAGTGCATTAATAAAAAACTGTAGAGATACATGGAAGGGGGGGGGGGGGGGTAAATGACAAAATATTTGTTAGCTTAATCGATGGAGGGTATCGTGATAGCATGATAACCAATCAATGCAACTTTGACTCAATTATTGCAACAATGAACCCGTACTTAATCTCAATTTACACTATGCGGACAGTTTGCTCACTTTGAGATTATTTAGATTGGAAACTAAAAGGTAAACTGATAGAATTGTAATAAAATGAAGTGGAATGTCAAATTTAGTGCTCTTTATGTTGTTAAATAATCAGGACCATTTTGGTATACAAGACTGTTTCATAATATGAGCCTATTGCTCCAACTGCCATCACTTGGCCTGTGTTTGCATCGTGCATATGAGTAAACTCAGGTAAGGAATAAACACACAAAACCAGTGGCTATTTTTGTTTTTTTGCCTGGTGAAATCTTCATACAGATTTTCTGTGTCTCATTGCTCTTTTTTCCCCCTACTTTCATCCATTGGCTCCATGGAATTGATTTCCACCTGCCTGTCTGCTGCCTTTGTGAGCAATGCACAATCTAGGGAAGATGGAAAAACACAGAGATGGAAGGTTTTACTTTTTTACTTTAAGAAGACTTTCACACTCCTTCGAAGAATGCTTTTCCTCCTCACCCTTTACATTTTTGGGACTCGAACAGAGAATATGTGGGCACAAATGAATCAGATTTAGTCTGGTGGGGCTTGGTGGTAGATGTTGAAGAGACAGGTAGCCTTCAACCCACATAATCAATTCAACAGCAGAAACCTCCTTCACTTTACTAAATGATAACATACCTTGAGAGGCTTGGCCCTTGACATGAGAGAAAAATAGCTGTGTGAAAGAACTATAGTGGGAGATATAAGCAAAGTTATGACAGGACACAATCTGCTCTATCATCTTGCCTATGTAAGATTGTTTCTCTGTTTTAGTCTTATACTGAGAAAAGTAAAGTTTATTTCTGAATTGATAGATGGATGGATGACTTTGTTTATCTCAAAAGGGAAACTTGCTTGTCAAAGCCATCCGATATGTTTGAATACCTTAAAAAATACGCTAGAATAAAATGCTGAGATGAGAGAGAGAGAGAGAGAGAGAGAGAGAGAGAGAGAGAGAGAGAGAGAGAGAGAGAGAGAGAGAGAGAGAGAGAGAGAGAGAGAGAGAGAGAGAGAGAGAGAGAGAGAGAGAGAGAGAGAGAGAGAGAGAGAGAGAGAGAGAGAGAGAGAGAGAGAGAGAGATTTTATATGTACAGAAAAGTTATGTATAAAATCATATGGGTGTGCAAATATTTGTAGCAGCAGGGTGCATTCCAACAATGAACGGATCATTGTGCACAGAGTACAGTTACTCAGTGCAATATTGTTCAGTGTCCATGAAAAATGACTGGGTTTGTCTGTATGGGATGTAGGGTTAATTGTCACGATTTGGGTTTTGTCTTGGTTTATGTTATCAGATTTATTAGTTAAGTTTCTGCTTTTGGGGTCTTGTTTGGTTTTGTTTTAGACATGTTGTTCTGTTTAGGTTACCTGTTTTCCACCTGTCACTTTATCAGTTCTGTTTGGTCTCTCTCCCCTCAGCAATCTGTCAGCTTTCTTGCCTTGATTAGATCCACCTGCTCACTTATAATTAGTCTTCACTCCTGTTCACCTGTTCACTCCCCTATATAGTCCTGCCACAAACCTCTGCAATCTGCCAGATCATTAACGAGCCACGGTGAGTTTAGTTCCAGCATTCTTTATTCTGATTGACCTGTTGACGATAACCCGAGAGCCTTTTTGATTCTGAGCCAGCCTGTTCCCTGATCTGTTTTTCCTGCCCTGTCTGACTGATTTACCGGTTTACCGACTAGTTTCTGTCCTATGGTTATCCGAGCTTGCTTTGCCCTGTCTGTACCTCTGCCTATTTTGGACTGCTTTTTGTGTACCGGATTTTGGACTGCCCTTTTGACTATTGAGCCCGCCTGTTCCTGTTTTCATTATTAAAATCCTGTTTTTTGCCTTAACCTCACTTGTTGGGTTTGAATACTGGGTTTGCCTGATTCACGATCATAACAGAATGATCTGGCCCACTAAAACCTATCGCCCAACAAGTTTTTAGAGGTTTTTTTTTTTTCCCCTCCACACGCTATGGCTTGGGAGGGTTCCAGATTGGCGTTCTGTCCCCCTGGTATCGGTCCCAGACGCCATCTCTCCAGCAGCCGCAGCAGCAGTAACCCGCTGCCTGCTCCGAGTTTACGATTGGGAGGGCTCTTTGTCACAAATTCAGATTCAACTCAGAATAGAAGGGATCACTCACCCAGCGACACCGCTGTCGGCTCTGCCCATGGGTTTTATCCAGAACCAACTTTGTTTATGGAGGTCGAAGCGGAGGTGGTGCGGGATCTTCGCCCGGATCTTTTTTTCTCTCTCCCTCCAGAGGAGGAGATGCAGGGAACGCTGTGGGCTCCGCCGATCCCGGCTCTACCGACAGGATCAAACCTCCAGCAAGTCCTGCCGTCCCGCCGTCGGAGGAGGGGACGGAAACCTGTGGGTCGCTCCTTCACCCGTTCTGTTCGGCCGACAGGCGAGTCAGTACCGCGCCCGTCCGTTGCCACTTCCTGCCCAGTGGATCGGAGTCCGGTGCTTCCCAGAGCTGAGCAGCCCACAGCGCCTCCTGTTGGCGCCCGTGATGCTGAGGATCTGGCGCTGGAGGACCAGTTAAGAGCTTTTGCCCCTATTATTAAGGACCTTAGGGAGGCTCTTTTCTGCCGGTATTCAGAGGAGCTGGAGGCAAAATTAAAGGAGGTCGAGGGGCACTATAGAGCAGCTCTCCAGGGTTTCTATAGTGGACTCAATCCTGTCCCCAAGGGTCCAGCCGACGCCCCGGCACCTGCACCTGTCCCAGAGGACCCGCCTCCTACCTCAGCTCCAGTGCCGGCCTCCGGCAGCTATAAGGCAGCACTGTCTGCGCAGCCGGTCCAAGACGCGGCAACCCCGGAGGCTCCGCAGCCGGCCCGAGACGCTGCAACCCCGGAGGCTCCGCAGCCGGTCCGAGACGCTGCAACCCCCGGAGGGTCCGCAGCCGGCCCGAGACGCTGCAACCCAGGAGGGTCCGCAGCCGGCCCGAGACGCTGCAACCCAGGAGGGTCCGCAGCCGGCCCGAGACGCTGCAACCCAGGGGGGTCCGCCGCCGGCCCGCGACGTGGGAACCCAGGAGGGTCCGCCGCCGGTCTGGGACGTGGGAACCCAGGAGGGTCCGCCGCCAGTCTGCGACGTGGGAACCCAGGAGGGTCCGCCGCCAGTCTGCGACGTGGGAACCCAGGAGGGTCCGCCGCCAGTCTGCGACGTGGGAACCCAGGAGGGTCCGCCGCCAGTCTGCGACGTGGGAACCCAGGAGGGTCCGCCGCCAGTATGCGACGTGGGAACCCAGGAGGGTCTACCACAGGCCCACGATGAGGGGGTTCAGACGAGCCCTCTTTCAGGCCGCAACTCGGGGGCTCATCGGGACACTGGGCGCCGTGGCCCTCGCCCAGACGACAAGCGGCGCCGTGGCCCTCGCCCAGACGACAAGCGGCGCCGTGGCCCTCGCCCAGACGACAAGCGGCGCCGTGGCCCTCGCCCAGACGACAAGCGGCGTCGTGGTCCTCGCCCGAACGACAAGCTCCGTCGGGGGCCTCGCCGAGAAGACAAGCACCCAGAGCCCCATGGAGACTTAGAGGCCCCTGGACCTCTTCGGAAGCTCTTACCCCCTCATCTTTGGCTTGACAGCCAATTTCCCAAGTGGATGACCAAACTGTCTTTGTCGGAGGTTCTGGAAGGGTTATTGATGAGGTTCTGGGTGTTAAAGGGTCTGGGAGCATCTGAAGTCTGTAGTCCGGGGCCTTCTGAACCTGAAGCCTGTAGCCCGGGGTCTGAACCTGTAGCCTGTAGCCAGGCCCCGTCTGAACCTGTAGCCTGTAGCCAGGTCCCGTCTGAACCTGTAGCCTGTAGCCAGGCCCCGTCTGAACCTGTAGCCTGTAGCCAGGCCCCGTCTGAACCTGTAGCCTGTAGCCAGGCCCCGTCTGAACCTGTAGCCTGTAGCCAGGTCCCGTCTGAACCTGTAGCCTGTAGCCAGGCCCCGTCTGAACCTGTAGCCTGTAGCCAGGCCCCGTCTGAACCTGTAGCCTGTAGCCAGGCCCCGTCTGAACCTGTAGCCTGTAGCCAGGCCCTGTCTGAACCTGTAGCCTGTAGCCAGGTCCCGTCTGAACCTGTAGCCTGTAGCCAGGCCCCGTCTGAACCTGTAGCCTGTAGCCAGGGGCCGTCTGAACCTGAAGCCAGTAGCCAGGGGCCGACTGAACCTGAAGCCAGTAGCCAGGGGCCGACTGAACCTGAAGCCAGTAGCCAGGGGCCGACTGAACCTGAACTCTGTAGCCAGGCTCCTCCTGAACTCTGTAGCCAGGCTCCTCCTGAACTCTGTAGCCAGGCTCCTCCTGAACTCTGTAGCCAGGCTCCTCCTGAACTCTGTAGCCAGACACCTCCTGAACTCTGTAGCCAGGCTCCTCCTGAACTCTGTAGCCAGGCTCCTCCTGAACTCTGTAGCCAAGCGCCTCCTGAACTCTGTAGCCAGGCGCCTCCTGAACTCTTTAACCAGGCCTCTCTTCTAGCTCTTAGTCCGGCGTTGTCTCCAGCCTTTAGTCCGGCGGCAGGTTCTGTTCTTTCTCTCTCCAGACGTCGGTTCCTGAGGGTCCGGTTCTACCGACGGTCCTCGAGGTTGCTGCTCGGCCGCCGGCCTATGAGAGACCTGCTCCGCCGCCGGTCTATGAGAGACCTGCTCCGCCACCGGCCGCCGGACATCGTTGCTAACCGGGGCCGTCCTTCAGGACACCCGCCGGATTACCTGTCTCACAGAGGTCGTCCGCCGGAGAACCTGACACGCCTAGGACGTCCGCCGGAGAACCTGACACGCCTAGGACGTCCGCCGGAGAACCTGACACGCCTAGGACGTCCGTCGGAGAACCTGACACGCCGAGGACGTCCGCCGGAGAACCTGACACGCCGAGGACGTCCGCCGGAGAACCTGACACGCCGAGGACGTCCGCCGGAGAACCTGACACGCCGAGACCGTCCTTCGGGACGTCCGCCGGAGAACCTGACACGCCGAGACCGTCCTTCGGGACATCCGCCGGACAACCTGACACGCCGAGGCCGTCCTTCGGGACGTCCGCCGAACAACCTGACACACCGAGGCCGTCCTTCGGGACGTCCGCCGGACAACCTGACTCGTCGGGGCCGTCCTCCTGGACGACCGCCTGAGAACCTGACTCGTCGGGGCCGTCCTCCTGGACGACCGCCTGAGAACCTGACTCGTCGGGGCCGTCCTCCTGGACGACCGCCTGAGAACCTGACTCGTCGGGGCCGTCCTCCTGGACGACCGCCTGAGACCCTGACTCGTCGGGGCCGTCCTCCTGGACGCCCGCCTGAGAACTTGACTCGTCTTGTTTTGTTTGAGTTTTTATTTGGACATTTATTTGATTCTAGCCCTCCGTCCTGTACCTCCCTCCACCCACCCGAGCTAGTCTGTTTTGTTTCTGAGGCCGTCTGGAATCCGGCCTTGAGGAGGGGGTTCTGTCACGATTTGGGTTTTGTCTTGGTTTATGTTATCAGATTTATTAGTTAAGTTTCTGCTTTTGGGGTCTTGTTTGGTTTTGTTTTAGACATGTTGTTCTGTTTAGGTTACCTGTTTTCCACCTGTCACTTTATCAGTTCTGTTTGGTCTCCCCTCAGCAATCTGTCAGCTTTCTTGCCTTGATTAGATCCACCTGCTCACTTATAATTAGTCTTCACTCCTGTTCACCTGTTCACTCCCCTATATAGTCCTGCCACAAACCTCTGCAATCTGCCAGATCATTAACGAGCCACGGTGAGTTTAGTTCCAGCATTCTTTATTCTGATTGACCTGTTGACGATAACCCGAGAGCCTTTTTGATTCTGAGCCAGCCTGTTCCCTGATCTGTTTTTCCTGCCCTGTCTGACTGATTTACCGGTTTACCGACTAGTTTCTGTCCTATGGTTATCCGAGCTTGCTTTGCCCTGTCTGTACCTCTGCCTATTTTGGACTGCTTTTTGTGTACCGGATTTTGGACTGCCCTTTTGACTATTGAGCCCGCCTGTTCCTGTTTTCATTATTAAAATCCTGTTTTTTGCCTTAACCTCACTTGTTGGGTTTGAATACTGGGTTTGCCTGATTCACGATCATAACATTAATTGGGAGTTCAGTAGTCTTAACGAGTGGAATGAAGCTGTTGTGGAATCTTCTGGTTCTGCATTTGAAGTGATAAAACCCTTGCCATAGGGCAGCAGTGTAAACCGTTTCTGATGGGGCTGCGAGGGGTCTTTTATGGTTTTCTGAGCCCTGGTCTGCAAGCAGTGTCATGATCGAAAGAATCGCTGTCCCGATGATTCTCTCTACATTTTTCCAGTCTGAGCTATTGCAGGACCCAAACCAGTCAGATATACTATAATAATTATATGTACACTGGGAAATTCAAGCTGGACACAGTGGTGTTATATTAAAAAGTTTATTTTAGAATAGGAAGTGGTCAGAGAATGATTGAAACAGCCTGACCAGATGAAGATGACAGAGACAGACAGATGATTGGATGACATAGGCAGGAACAGACTTGACCAGAAGATGCAGGCAGGGACAGATCTGACCAGAAGATGCAGGCAGGGACAGATCTGACCAGAATGCTGCTAGCAGGGACATATTTGACCAGGTGCAGCAGGCAGGAACAGACTTGACCAGAATGCTGCTGGCAGGGACAGACCTGATCAGGTGCAGTTGATGTGTTCCCAGCGTGGGCAGAACGAGACACAGAATCCTCAGGAACGACCTGAATCAGGTGGCGCACACAAGCACTAGTTAGTTAAGGCAACTAGCGAGGGCTGGGCAATAACAGGTCCTCAGGATTGGCAGGCAAGCAGATAAAACACTGGGGAAAACAACATGCAGGCAGCGAAACAAGATG
Source organism: Fundulus diaphanus (assembly GCA_037039145.1). Lineage (NCBI taxonomy): Eukaryota > Metazoa > Chordata > Actinopteri > Cyprinodontiformes > Fundulidae > Fundulus > Fundulus diaphanus. Next base: position 39,303,427 of record CM073132.1, read on the forward strand.
AGACGTTCTGGCACTGGGAGCTTGAATGAAGCAGGTATATGTAGAGAGAGTGACAGTTGATCCAGGTGAATCTGATTGGTGGCATCAGCAGGTGGAACTATTTACGGTGAGTGATGGCAGGGAAGTGACTGAGATGCATGGAGTGGAAACATGAGCAGTCCAAAACACAAAAACAAAACCCAAATCATGACAGATGTAGCTGGTCAGTAGGAGTTGGGAGGTTACAATAGTATATATAATATTAGTAGCAGCATATAATGATATGATAATAGTATATAATAATACTTCTAATAAAAATAAGTTATAAAAAACAAAATAAATGAACATAATTTAACTAAATAACACTAATGGTATTAATAATAATAGTGTATGATAACAGTCCTTCACTATAGAAGATGCACATGCCATAAGGCAAGGTAAGTTTAGCATTCTCACTGATTGTTTTCCTGTTTTTCTTTATTAGTATTATTCCGTCGGCATCAAACTACTCCCGCATACTTCAACCAATTTCAACAATTTTGGTATCAAAACGTTCAGCTCGTTCCCGACATGACTGCTATATCTCATGGTTATACTAACTTTTATACTTCTTAAAATATTTAACTTTTTGTGCGTTTTGTTTTGGTTGCTCCCATTGAAATCAATGCAAATTCCTTCAAATTCTTCAAATGCCTTCAAATTTTTCACATTATTCACATTCTTTAAATTCTTCTAATTTTTCATATTCTTCACATTTTTCAAATTTTTCTCATTTTTCAAATTTTTTAAATTGTTGAAATTATTCAAATTCTTCAAGTTCCTTAAAATTCTTAAAATTCCTTAAAATTCTTCAAAACATACTACTACTACTACTGAAACTACAACTACTACTGATGCTACTACTGATGCTACTACTACTGATGCTACTACTACTACTACTGATACTACTACTACTACGACGACTACTGATACTACTACTGATACTACTACTACGACGACGACAACTACTACTGATACTACTACTACTGATACTGTTTAACTGGTTTAGCTCTTTCATAACATTCTTCTAATCCTGCAGCTTTTGTCCTTTCACGTTCAAATTGGTTCTTCTTTGATTTGAATGTTTTTCAGCTAATTTTTCTGGCTCTTCTGCTGAAATCATTCTGCAGATTAGCATTCTCACTCGCTGTTATGCAGGAACAGCTTTTTCTAGTTTATATAGCACTTTTCAGAAACAAGATGATTAAAAGTGCTGTACATAAATGCTATACTATGAATACAAATGTGCACATGCAAATAGAATGTGCAAAAAAGTAAAATATTGTATAAATATCACATATGTTCAGTCTGTTTGTGTTCTTTGCCTTGATGACTGCACATCAGAACATTGTACCAAAGAAGATGGTGCTCGCCACAACATTCATTCCAATAGTTATCAAAATATTTTGTAAGGTTAAGTTTATTATTTAGACTGGTGAAACAGTGTTATATTTAAGGAAACCTTGCATATAGCATTAAGTCATTGACTTGTAGCATTCATTCATCCTGGATTACTGTGTAGCCAAGGTGAACAGTCGCCAGGACAGTATTAGTAAAGTGCCCCAATTACTGAACCATGTGGTACTCCACATGTAACCCTGGAGTGTGCAGGAGATTTGTCATTAATATGAACAAATTTAATTAATTTGGATAAATAAGGTTTAACCAGCCTAATACTTTTCCCTTGATCTCTACATAAGTTGTGAGTGTCAAGAAAAAAAGAATCCAGAAGCTGTTCTGAGAGATTGTACCGCTAATATTTATGCCTTTTGTGTATGTGGTTTATCCTCCTTTGGGGCACATTTATCAGGCTTTGTTTATCAAAATCTATTAATCGTACCTACCTTCAGCCAACACTTCTTTGTAACTACTAACTCATTTACTTATTTATCTATCAATTCTGCACATTTTGCCTTTGACTTGGTCAAACGTAAAATACTGCCTAAACGTCAAGCTTCCTACAGTCTTTGCTCTTGCTATGCTTTCCTGCATTGCGGTGTGTTAGTCTACTCTATGCAATGCTTGGTGAAAACCCGCCCACCTTGAGCTTCCTCAGCCAGTTGATTTCACATATGCCTCTGTCTCATCCCCTTTCTCCACCCTCCGCCGGGTCTGTTATTCCCCTGCACAAGAAGAAAACTCTTCCGCAGCGGAGAGTGTTGTCTTCAGAAAAATGTGCTTTAATTGATCAAGTTGTAGTAATGCACTGTTATATATTGTAATTAATGTAACAGTGTTCCCCTGATCACACAAGTAGTTAGATTACTCAGTTACTGAAAAAATGATGCCGTTATTTTCTAACACTGCTACTCACAATACTGGTTGTATTGCTGGGTTTTACTTTTATATTTTCTTAAATTATATAACTATATGAGACAGAGGTGGTGACAAAGAGTTCAGGTCGAAGCCCTTATTTACATGCTTCTTTGGCATTTACTATAATCACAATCTAAAGCTGCTAATTCATTTCAACAAGTCCGAGCATTTTTGTCTTCTGTAAAATTTCTGTTTCTCTTGTACCTCTAGTGCTTGGTCTTTTTTCCCATCTGTATACAGACTCAAACCAGAGGGCAGCTTTGAACATCTTATGCAATGTAATACACAAAATCTTTTAAGAGGACTGTCTTTTTACATTTTTTTCACAGTTTAGTCTTTGTAAAGGGGTATATGCAAAAGTTAGACACACTTTTAAAATGTATGTGTAAAAGTGTCAAAACTCTTTTCAGGCATGACGGTTTTGCACATCACAAAACAAAACTTCTAAATTGATCCTACTAAGAAATGGAAGGGAAATGCGAATGGCTTGAGAGCAGACTAGAGCTGTTGCCTCCCTGCTGTGCTGGTACAGAGTTCCTGTGACTCTGTCAAAGTCACTGTGGTGAATTGTAGGGCTGTAGATAGCTGTGACTGCTCCTCTGCTTTGGTTGAGCGCCAGTTTTGTAGTTTGACTTCCAGTTGACTTCCACTCCAGATGTCCTCAGCTCTATGCTGGTGTGTTTGTGTATATATGTGTGTAGTTGAATTTCACCTACAGATGTGTGGATGTGACCATATGCAAATACATTTGAGAATTCTCTATGGAAGAATGTGTTTTCATCTCTTGTCTCATTTTCATCTTAAATAATTTATTTTAGTTATCAGTAAGGATCTTTCAACAAGCAAACACATTTCACAGCATAACATGCCATATATTTTACTGACTCGACTACACAGCACCCTAAACAAAAACAAAAAACAAAAACAAAAGAGACCTTATTCCAGCTTTCGATCAGATTTATTAAAGAATGTGCTATCACACGTCTCTTTGAGCATAAAACATTATTTCAGCATGAAGTAGGCATTTATTTACATATTTAATGATGTCTTTGTTAAATAGCATAAAACAAGGTATTTCAGTTTAAAACATTCATTTATACATTAATATGCAATATGTCTGTCTGTTAAAGACCATACATTTATGGAATACATTGTTTAAGCATATTTAAGGATGAAAACTTGTTTTTTATGTGTGACAGTGTCCTCTATCATAACCACACCTCTGCCGTTTGTAACAAACCAAATTGTGTGGAAATCGGGTAAAAACAAATAAGGGAGTTAAGACTTATTTTAGTTGAGCAAACAGCTTCTTCAGTACATATAAATGCACTGTGGTCGCGTGAGAGAGCCATTAGAAATGGCTGCCGCACTGAAACGTCAGCTCCAGTAGGTAGCGCCAGTCCATGGGACGTCTACCTATACAATGTCCATGCGCCAGAGCTTAATCTTCGTCTTTTCATGTACGCACGCAGGCTCAAAACCGGAGCGTTTATAAATCTCCACTTTGGCCGGACTTTTTAGGATCATTAATTTTAAAGGATGTAAAACGGCATTTATGTGTGGATGAAAGGCATAACCGCATATAAATGTCTCAGTTTTCCCAGATATACAGCCCGTGTGGACTAGGCCTTGGACTGGAACTTTTTGCCATGTGGGTAAAGATTCAGTCAATTTGAATTGAATACATTTTTTACCTCCTCCACAAAATGTAAGTATGCAATATATTCAACAAATTAGTCAGGATTTCTGTCGGAAAGGCATTTGTTTAATTACTGTAAACCAAAATTTAAAAAGGGTTTTCCACATTTGCCTTATGGTCATCCGGATAGCAAATTCTTTTGGGTTCGATTTAAAAAAATAAAAATAAAATAATAATAATAAATAAAAGAAAAAATGAAAGAAAATTGCCTAGTCTTGGCGATAAAAACTAAAGTTTGGTCGCTCTTTCTTTGAAAAACCCTGTTGTATTTAGCCAACTTTAATAAATGATGCCATATATGTGGACAAAGACGCACAAAGACATGTTAATTCACTGTGCGCCTTATAATCCGATGCGCCTTATGGTCCAAAAAATACGGCATTTAATGCAACTGTTGAGCAAACATTCACAATAAGTAATCCACAGACTGCAGCTCTTATACAGTTGTACACAGTTGTACAAGTAAGGATGTGTATGATTACCCTGGGAATGTTCACATGGCATGGGGATATTAAAGGTTCATCGCAGGTTCATGTTTGTAGAAGGTTTATAACAATGACCATATGGATGTCTCAAACTGAACTCTGTATCAGATAACTTGTTGTTTTAGAACCAAATAAATGTATATCTGTCGTATTTTTGTAAAGCTGTTTTGCTAGCTAGCATCATTACACACAAACTCCCAGTTTATCAAAATGAAAGCAGTACATATTATATTTATTTAAACATTCAATACCTGTTGGCTCACATTTCCTGCTCTTTATTTAGTAATTGATTGTAAACATTGGAACATTTTTATTCAGTGCTGACAATGAAGCTTACGAATACATGTTTACGTCATGGTTTCATAAAAATCTTGCAAATATCATTCATTCACACTCATTGTCATAAAAGACATGGGTCTTGACTTGGACTTGCCCTTTAAAAGCTAAAGACTTGACTTGTACTTTGGAGAAGACACTGGGGAGTTGTCTTGGACTTGGCCCTAAAATACTTAAGACTTAATATGCAGTTGAGGGGGGGAAATGATGCCAGTACCCTTTAAGAGTAGTTATTTATCCCTCTATGATAATGATACACTTGATAAACCTTCTAATGTTGTCAGCTGTCATAAATCAACTGCTGTTTTTTATTTATTTATTTTTATTTACTCACCATAAATAGGAAAAGCAACTATACAGGAGTTTCTTTTTGTTGGAGCATTTTCGGGGCTTCGTGGTTATGGTGCTGATGAGACCGGATAAACAGAGATATGGAGATGGAAGAAAATGAGAGACATACTCCCTCAGGAAACGATTGAAGGGTTTGAACTGCTGGAAGTATTTGTCTCTAACAGCCCTGCCTTTAGACGTTTACTCATACCACTTGCAGTGATGCGTTTTTGATTCCCATTGACTCTGAATTGCAGTTCATTCAGTCTGCAATTCCCTTCCTTCTTTATTTCTTTCCATCTCTCTCTCTTTCTCTCTCTCTTTTTATTGCATCTCATCAGCCATGGGGAAACAGCCCAGCTGCTGCTGTGATGCCACTCATGGCCAATGTGCCCTGACAGATTCCAATTAAGTTGGAAAATGTAACTTATTGATATTAGAAAGTACTCTGACACAAACATCATCCCCTTCTTTTGTTGCATTATGCAGCTTGTAGTTGAAAGTATCTCCTGGTCCACCATTTCTATAAAGTTTATTTCTTCACCAACTCCAACTCCTCTCATTCTATCTGGGGCTTCCTCTATCCCTTTGGGCTGTTTGTTAACTGTTGTAAACAGCCCTTCCATGAATGCATGAGCTGTAATTTAAGTATCAAGCTTTTGTCAATCAGTACATCTCCAATCGGCCTCCGTCACTCATTCAAATAAACAAGGGCACCAAAAAGAGAAAAATAAATGTAAGGTTAAGAGGAAATTGTAGAAAAAAAAAGCAAAACTGCAAAATATGCCTTTACTGTCTGTGGTAGATTTATATAATTAAGTAAATGGCTAGGAATACCAAGATACCTAAGGCATGTAAAAATACCTATTGTATTAGACACCTTTTTCACTTTTCATTATGTCTGTATTTGTGTCTGTTTGTTTTTGACTGATCTGGAAACCCTAAGATTGCCAACACGGTGGAAATTATATTAGCACATGGCTCAGTAGGTGGTTTCATTCTGACAGATTTCCGTTGCCCCTGTGTGCTGAATGAAAGCATTCTGCCAGTACCAGGGAGCGAGCGCGTTTGTGTGCGTGCGTGTGTGTGTGTGTGTGCTTCACTGTTAGAGCCATGAGGCAGAACCATGGGTCTACTCATTGGCCTATAGACCACTTGTGACCTCATCTCAACCTAGCAACTCATGCTACTTCAGATGGTGAGAGACAGACTGCAGTTTTACTAGCTGTCTGTCCATTTGTTTATTTTGTTCATGCAGAAGAAATTCATTTTAAGAATCACATTTCAACAGCTTTGTTGATGTAAAAGAAGCTAACATGCAAATTTGATTTGTGCAACACTTAAAAAAAAACACTTCCTGTAACAACCTTTATGATGCATGTAATCTGGTGGTATGTGCTTGGTGTACAAAGTTTGTAGGAAGCTATTCAAGTTTCATCAATAATCTAATGCACTAGGAGTTAAAATGCACACGCTCACACACACACACACACACACACACACACACACACACACACACACACACACACACACACACATATATATATATATATATATATATATATATATATATATATATATATTATTAGTGCTGTCAGACGATTAAAATATTTAATCATGATTAATCACATTAATGTCATAGTTAACTTGCAATTAATCGCACATTTTTATCTATTCTAAATGTCCCTTGATTTCTTTGTCACATTATTTTTTCTTATTTTAATGCTCTTATCAATATGGAAAAGTAGATTGGGTTGCTTTATGCAAATGTTTTTTATTGAAAACAACGTTGGCATACTGTAGTGTTCAATTTCACTCTAACATTTTCACTTGGAGCAGTAATCTCTCTCACAATGTAATACACTGTCCATTAGTAAAAGGGTGAAAAAAATAGAAACAGAAACAGCCCCTTCAACAGCCCTTTTTAAGGGATCAAAACAGGGCGATACAAAATAAAATTACAAAGTACACATGTAAGGTAAACTAGGACTCAGCCTATAGTGCAGTTAAACCATGGCTTAATATTTTTCTCAAGTTTGCTTTGAACATAGCAATCAGGCTACTACTCTTTACTTGCCAGAACCCAGCCTCTTATTTCATAAAGAAAGAACAGTATTCAATTAAATTTTATTTATATAGCGCCAATTCATGAAACATGTCATCTCGAGGCACTTTACAAAGTCAAAATCAGTCAGATTATACAGATTGGTCAAACATTTCCTATATAAGGGAACCAGTTGATTGCTTCAAAGTCCCGACAAGCAGCATTCACTCCTGAAGAAGCGTAGAGCTACAGGGAGAGTCGTCTGCATTGTCCATGGCTTTGCAGCGATCCTTCATACTGAGCAAGCATAAAGCGACAGTGGAAAGAAAAACCACCCATTAGCGGGAAGGAAAACCCTCCAGCAGAACCGGGCTCAGTATGAACGGTCATCTGCCTCGACCGACTGGGGGTTACAGAAGACAGAGCAGAGACACAACAAGACAGACAAAAAAGCACATAAGCACACATTGATCTAGTAATCTGTTCTACATTAGATGGTAATAGCGGGTGATCGGTCTTCCTTGGATGATGTCACAGTTAACAGAACGTCAGACCAGGTGTACCTACTATGAAGAAAAAGAGAGAACAAAAAGTTAAAAGCTGAAATGACGACAGTCATTTCAATGTAATACAATGCAAAACTGGAGAACAGTAGACTGGAGAACAGTAGAAATCAGTAATGGTTACCAATAAAAGGTAAGGCTACTACTACTTTGCTTTGAGCCAGTTACTCAAACAGACAAGCCTGTTGACATTTTCAGACAACAAGGAAGCTCGCCTCTTTTGCACAACATACCCAGACAGTGAAAACAACCTTTCAGAGGGTACTGATGTAGCCGGTGTTGCCAAGTACTTGCGTGCAAGGCGGGCCATTTCACTGTGTGCCCCTTCATGTGTAGACCACCATTCCTGGGGACAGTCATCCATGCCAATAAGAGGCTCTGCCTTGTAGCGCTCCAGACATTGCTCAATACTGTCCTCCTCTTCATCAGACGAAGACTCGTGTGCAAGCATGAGAGTTGGTTTCTTCGTAGGAGGCTCAGGCGTGATTTGGATATCCGGCTGTGCAGGCCTCTCCCTCTCCATCTCCTGGAGCAAGGCACGGATCATACTCCACACCTCAGCCCTGTCAGGTTTGCTCAGACACTTAAGGTCCTTAAACCTTGAAATGAAATGAAATCCAACTTTAATACAAGAACAGGTATAACAAAATTGTGACAATATCCCTATCTCTACAGTGCAAAATTCAAAAATGCAAAGCAAAGAAGCAAGCAAACTAACAAAACAAACATACTGAGAGAAACACAATGCTGGGAATGAGGATGAGTGTAAATATGAAGCATGGCATTCTGACCTTGGGTCAAGTGCTGTCGCAACTCTCAGCCATGTGATGTTGGTCTTCTTGCGTCCGTCCATTTCTGCTGCGAAGGTTCCCTTGAACTTGATCATGTAAGCTGGGTCATCTTCAGTAACTTCCATCACTCGCGAAAGATGACACAACGTTGGCAGCACCACTGAGCAAGACACAAACTTCTCTCCTCCCAGAAGTTCGGACACATACCTGCAATAATATAAAGAAGCACTTTAGTGGGTAACTAGTTAGGCCTACTGTAATTCACCCAGAGTTCTCTCACTCACTCACTCACTCACCACACTCCAATCTTTCACACATGCATAGCCTACCCGCACATAAACACACACCCGATTAGTTACTGTTCTGACACAGACCTACTTTGATTATTAAACAAACAGACACACAACACGGATACACAATAAATTACCTGCAGTGCTCCAGCACAGCCTCGAGCTTCTTAAGTTTCTCCAGCTCAGAAGCTGTTGGCATGGCGACGTTGGTTGTGTGCAGGGCCAGTGCATCTCTCAGAGGTTCAGCATTCCGCTGAACACGCTTGATCATTTCCAGTGTACTATTCCATCTCGTTGACACTTCCTGTACGAGTGACTCTTTCTTCTGATGGTGTGCGACTTGTTGCTGATCAAGCTCTGCTTGGTTTGCTGGGCTGTGCTTGAAATGCCCCACAACCTTTCTGCATTTTGCCAATGCGCTGTCAAACGGGCTGTTGGTTAGAGAAACTGTGATGGCTCTGTGCACACTGTGTGCGATGCACGGCATGTGCTCAAAGGGGAGCTGCCTGGCCGCTGCAATCATGTTGCGTGCACTATCCGTGGTCAGTGAGACAACTTTCTGTTCGATGTCTCACTCTCTAGCAACTTGCATAAAGTGCTCTGCAACAGCGTCAGCGAAGTGCCTGTCTTCTGTCTTTACAACAGTCAAAGCATGCAACTGAAATTTCCACTGTGGATCAAAGTAATGGGCTGTGACCCCGAGAAAGTTGTGATTACTGATGGACGTCCAGTAATCACCAGTGAGCGCGACTACTTTTGTTTTCTCCAACGCCTGCTGTAACTTAGCCTTTTCCGTTTCGTGAAATTTCTGTATGTGGCTTGTAATGGTGGCTCTCGAAGGCAATTCGTAGTTCCAGTCGTTGGCTGCGATCCGAATAATATTCGCCAGACCCTCGTCCTCCACAACGTTAACAGGCCTACATGCAGTAGCCACCCATTTAGCTATGGCTGCAGTAAGTTTATTCTTAGTTAAAGTATCCATGCGCTTCTGTCTGAAATCATCCATTGTTACCTGGCTTTCACGAGGGAGCGGAGAATTCCAATCAGCTGAGTGCTTGGCCATTAAGTGGTATTTCAGACTGGTCGTGCTGCAATGATAGCTCAGTTCACAACGACAAAACACACAGATCACTTTGGTCTTGTCAATGGAACCATATGGCAACTTTTTAAAAGAAAACTTTCCATTCAGAATACTATCGGCATCCATTTCGGCGTCTCACGCTAGCCATCCACTCAAAATGTAACGTCAACTCTTTTAATGGTCCAAGTGTGTGTGCAGCGTGCCTGATGTTTTGTTTCCGGTCTAACTAGATCCGGAGAGGTATTGTAGTTTTTCTAACGTTACTAGTTGTTGCAACAGCATGTGAAAAAAAACTACAAAGTGTGCTAGGCCAAAAAGAACGTTAATCACACGATACAAAAATCGACGCCGTTAAAATGGGTTTACGTTAACGCCGTTAATAACGCGTTTAACTGACAGCACTAATATATATATATATATATATATATATATATATATATATATATATATATATATATATATATATATATATATTAGTGCTGTCAAACGATAAAAATTTTTAATCGCGATAAATCGCATAATGTCGATAGTTAACTCGAGATTAATCGCAAATTAATCGCATATTTTATCCTTTTATTTCTGAAAGTGTAATAGCCTTTTTGGGCATTTTAATATGCAATTTTGCAATAAATGACACTAATAAAATACATGCTTGTACAAAAAATATTTTTATTTTGTTATTTTTCAAGCACTTTTCAGAATTGGAATGAAAACATCCTGGTGCCAAATGTTAAACTCTGGACTATAATGGCTATATGAATAACCATGACGCCCTGATGTTTACACAGTGTGTAAACAAATGCGTAAATAAATACCTGTTTTCATGCCGATATATTTTTTTTGCCTCTTAAACAAAGATAGACATGGTATTATGCATAAACATATAAATTAATAAAAATTGTACATTTTAATAAAGTCATAAGTTTTGTTCATTTCTTCTCTCTCTCTCTCACACACACATCTAATTCTGAGCTTTCACACCAACAACAATAATTTCTTTGAATATTTTTGCTTGCTGTTTCTATCCATATTCGTTTAAGCCTGGAAAAAGGTTTTAAATTTCCAGGTCATTCCAGTCTTACACTTTGCTTGCAACTGGGCCAGGAGCTTAATACCCTTGAAAGAGACTGTTTAGGAACTGATTAGTAACTCCAGGTACTTCGTTTGGCAACGTGATTCATCCTTGGTTTGTCAAATACAGAGACAACAAATTAATAAGCATTAAAGTACGGTTTATGGGTTGGGGTTTCTGCAATGTTATCAATGTGTAAAAGCTCATCTTCAGAACCAATATCTGCTTAAAATGGTAATCTGCACCGCCTAATCTACTTTCAGCAGTTACCACCGGTTGTTGCACCGTAAACTGCAGAAAATACGTGCAGAGTTGCTCTGTCTGCCTTTACTTCCTATGGCGGAGGGATATTTCAGCTGGATACACTCAAAGCGTCTAGTGCAGGCAGGTCTCATAATAACCCCTATTTCGTCACTTATTTTAGAGCCCAAATAAGCGATTTCACTTTCAGAAACCTGCCCAAAAAAACCACAACCCGTGACTCATGAAATTTAGAAGCGCTTTTAGAAAAAAGAAGCCCAAAGTCGCATGTGTTCGAGGGTAAAAGAAACTGTTGGCAACAGTGAGCGCGGGTCTGTCTTGCTACAGTTTTCTAGCACTTTTGAAACTACGGAAAGCGCCGAGGGTAAAAGAAACACAGTCCGGAGAGCGCGGCGGGGGGAAAAGCATTAAGGAACGGTGTGTGTGTTTTGACGCGCGATTAACGGCGACATAAAAATTGTCACCGTTAAAATGGGTTTACGTTAACGCCGTTAATAACGCGTTTAACTGACAGCACTAATATATATATATATATATATATATATATATATATATATATATATATATATATATATGTTAGGGCTGGGCAAGTTAACGCGTTAATTTCGCGTTAATTCATTAGACTAACAGCGATATTTACTTTAACGCGCATTAACGCATGTTGCTCACATGCTTTTATTTTGTGAAGGTCTGTTGCTGCGGTGTAGGGGTTTGAATCAGATCAGTAGGTGGCGATAATGCGCTGTCAGCTCAGCCTCGGATTCAAAGAGGAAGAAAGGTGCTGGCCGGGAAAAAAACAAAGCCGACATGCGGAAGGCGGTGTTTCCCGCAGGAATTTGCTTAGGCGAGGCGGTGAGTTGGCAAACGGAACAAGTTTTGTGCGGAGCGGAGCGGGGTCAGCATCGACGCCGTTGGTGAAGTCACTTCTCGCTTCAAAGTATCCATGCCTGTTTTTCCCTGCCATTCACTATATGCACGCGAGAAAGCAACAACAAAAAACCGCGTGTTAACGTCAAATAACCATGCAAGCATATCGAGTTAGCAAGCATTTCAGTTTAAAGTTCTTCCAGAATCGAATATGACAGAAACAAGTTAGTTGTAACCACTGCCAAGTTAAACTTTGGTATTGAACATAAAATGGTAATGCTGCTCCCTGCGGTTACCTCAGAAATTGCCTGTTTTTTGTAGATTCTTTCCCCATAAAGAGAATTCCCTGTCAGTGACAATAAGCTTTAATTTATTATTATTTCTTTTTTTTGTTTTACATGTTTAAGTTGAGCTTTACACTAAATATGTGTTACTGATAAGTGCTACAAATGTTACAACACTTTTGTTCATATGGCAGCAGAACATTAAAATAAAAGTGCTCTTTACACTACTTTTGAATTAATTCTTGGAGTTTTTAAATACAATGCGATTAATCATGATTAATCAGGCAAATTATGCGATTAATCGCGATTAAATATTTTAATCGTTGCCCAGCCCTAATATATATACTCAGTATATCCATGAAGCTCAGTATATCCATGAAGCTCTGTATATCCATGAAGTTATTTTGGTTAGCTCCAAATGGGACCAGGATGACGGTCAATAGAAATATGCAATAAATGAAAGCCTTTCACTTTCTTCCTACTTTACCAAAATCTTCTGTAAACTGCAGCCCACTGTCCACGGTATTCCTTTCACAAAACTTTCATTCAACCATTGAATGGTTGTGGGTGGGGCACTGCAAATGATATAAAGAGCTGCCTACAATTCTCAATCAGTGTCCCACTTCAAAACAAGACTATATGACTATGGAAAAGACAGAAGTTAAATTTCCTATTTTAAAGCAAACAAGCATAGCCTCAGACTTGCCATTCCTACCCCTTTACACTTTATGCTGAAAGCAAAGGTGTGATATATAGACTACTACACCAGACATGAGCAGAATTTGCAGAATATAAGAATATTTTAACTGTAACAAAATATGTATATGTTGCACCTGTTGCAAAAAAATATTTTTTGAAATGTCAGAGAATATGTAAAGCCAATGTGGGTTCATAATGAACATCAAAATGTATTTGGAAACTTTTTAGTTTTCTACATGACAAAAAGAGCTTGCCTTTTGGCAATTACTTTATAGTTAGTTCCTTGTGGTTGTTGTTTCGTGGGCATACTTCTACCCAACATATTTTCTTCATTCTGGTGAGGTCTTTTATTTTGAAAGATAACTACCCTGTGCAGTTTTAGGGTGAGCTAACTGTCTGATAACAAGTCTACTAAAATTTGAAAAGGAACCCATAATATCTGCTTGGAGAAAGACAAGAGTTTCACTTCTAGATATTTCCTAACTTAGTGGAGGCAGCCAAAGCAAACCAGTCTCAACCAAACACAAGGTTCATTGATAGGCAAGTCATGTTATCTGTCTAAACATCTATGTGCAGGTATTTACAGATTAATATTTAACTGAAGGTGTACCACGCACAAGTGGTTTGGTGGACTGTTATGTTTTTCTCTCTCGTTGAGTCTGGACTCTTTTTATAAAGTGCATTTGCTACTGTGTCTCTGGAGAGAAAATTTATATTGAGAGATATACACAACTTATGGCTTTTTTGTTTTCTTAATATTAGGGTATGGGCTCAGTTTCAAATGCACTTAGCTTGGTTACTGGAGCGAAGAACAAAAAAACCAATAAACAGAATTCAAATTCATTAAACAAACTAAACAACTCGTAACAAAAGCACATGGCAAAAATGAAATTCTCTAGCTTCGATGTATTCCTTTATGTTGTCCAACTAGACCTTGGAAAACTGTATGGGAGAAAAACATTTGTGGTGTATAAATGTAAAAAAAAAAAGCTTATTTTCTTTGAAAACCTTTCTCATAGATATGGATGAGATGTAGACAGACATAAGAGAATAATGTATTGGCAACATGTCCTTCCCTTCTGGCTAAATATGGAAAGATTAAAGCGTGAACACACTTTTTGTGAGTGTTGTTTGTTTGCCTGCGTAGATATAGAATTTACATCGACATTTTATTAAAATGAACAAAACCAGAATAGGTTATTTTTTACTTTTAAAACTCCACTTCTTTTCTCAACAGAGCTCTGATCTTTTGAAATAGGACTTCAAATACTCCTTGTTAGGACACAGGTGAATAATGTTCCCACAACTTCCTAAGCACGCTGTGGGTAGAATTATTAAATGTCAGAGCAAATCGACCAAGCTAAAGTTTCATGTTAGAGTCAAAACTAGACAGGGGAAGTTACTGTCTGTGACTCTGAAATTGAACATTATTGGTGTCTTTATCTCTGTTCCTAAAGGCAGTCCATTATTTGTAGATGGCAACCATTGCCTCGCAGTGATAGATTTATAACTGTACAGCAACAGTCCGGAAACAAATTTGAGATTTCTGGTGGACTCTGTCAAATTTGCTCTCCTCTTCTTCTACTTTTGCGCTCTCACTAAGTCTTTCTCGCTGGTCAGTATTTCTGTATCTGTAAGTTTTTATCACTGTGGTTCCCTCACATACTCTCTCTCTAAACACCACCAGTGGAGGGCCAGCAGAGTCAGTCATCTGAATAAGAAACCTGTATCTTGACATACAGGGGTTGTTATTTTAGCCAGGAGGGCTTCAAAAGTAATGTGTGGCCTGCTCTCGAATGTTGGCCTCAACCAAATGGGGACATGAAACAGCCCATTAATCTTTATGACACTGGAAACCTTACACTCCAAAACTCACAGGCTGTTTATGTGTGTCCTGAAATGCAACACAACACTCTTCTCTCTCTTCCTGACATCACTTGCCACGACCAGTTGACCTTAGCACTAGGGAATCAGTTTTAGCTCTGGGATCAGAAAAGAGCTGCAAGCCCTTTTAGCCTGCAATCTCATCAGCATTGCCTACTGTGAGTGGATGAGAGATGAACAGAAATAGAGGTAATTTTGGGTGAGGCAAGAACTAACTTAAGGATATCAATAAGGTGTGAAATAATATAATGGCAACATTTATTGTCAAAGTGAAGCCTGTCTTGTACAGTCCTATCCAGCACCTGTCAGCTTGCGACTGTGTCTGGGGAAGTGTGTGTGAGGTATTATTATGAGCCCTGTATGTGATGTTTTAAGCCTAATGTTTTGTCTGAGACTCGTTTTATAAGTATAAAAGGACATACTCCTTGAACTGTTACCCTGCTGTTCTGACAAAGTTAATTAATAAAGACGATGTTGGAATGGCCGACAACAGTGGGTTTGAATAAGTGTTGAGGAAAGCTTCACTGCTTTTAAATTGTTTGTGGGGAAGCATTATGGGTACTCAAAAGAAAAAGAAACCACGACAGAGTGACAAATAAAATACAGTTAGTAAGCACGGTGAGAATACAACTGGTTACCAGTAGCTGCCAACGATGTTTTAATTAGTATCAGATTTTGAGCTTTCTACATTCCTAGACCCATACAATCTAAAATGATGTTCCAGTTTTTTGTGTTAGACTATTTAATTGTCTAGTTCAAGATCTTAAACATTGAACAAACCTGAATTGGATGTAATGATTCTATAAGGTTACTCCTGTCACTGTGCATCCTTGTTAAAAGAGATAGTTTTTCATAATCCGGACAATTACAATGAAAAATAAATAAATTAGGTGACTATTATAAAGATGAATAAATAATTAAACTAATGAAAAGAGATATTTACATTTGTCTCATTGTATGATTTAATTACTGCTTACATTTATTTATATCGCTGTCATTTTGTGTATTTATTTTATGCTTATATATTTATTGAGCATGCATTTATTTCTATGTTTTGATTATGTAAGAGTCAGTCCTCCATAGAGAACAGGATAAGGATATATTTATTTAAGAAAGTTAAATGTATCATAGAAAGGCAACTGTGAGCTGACTAATTAAGTTTTGCATGTCAGCCTTAGACTTCACCCCGAAATACATCTGCTAAAGATGAAGGAGACTGTCTTCAGAGGCATCGGAAAAGAACCAGATGAGTAGTCATCGACAGATATGCCCTCTACTCCAAATCGTTATACAAGTTATAAAACAGTAAAACATACTGAATGCATAGGAGGAATTTGTGTTTATTTTTTTGTAAATTATCTCTCTTTCCTTGCCGTTTTTGGTTTGCTCTGTATTAAAGTTCTCCTGTTTTATAAAGAAGCTGAACAAAAATGTCCTGTGGTGGGTTGGAATGCCCTTTGAAAAGCACGAAGTGGCACATGAATCAAGAATTGGTTTTAACAAAGAAAACTAAAAAAGTCAGGAAGGGGAAGGTTACATACTAATCCAATTAGATGGAAACAAGCTGCTCTCACCAAAGGAAAGGCTGGTTCATTCATCACTACTTTCTCTTCTCTTCTCTTAGCTCCATGGGGTTTTTCCTTTCCCTTGGGGACACCTCGCACCTTGCAGAGAGAATATAGCTAAACATAAAGTTTGTTAAGACAGAAGGTGGCCTAAAAGGCAGTGCTCACTCCCTCAAAGATTTGTTCTGTGTAGAGAATTACTTCTTGAGGCTCCAGATGGTTACTTTTGATAGTTAAAAAGGTCGAAGAAATGCTTTCAAGAGATTATTACATAAAACATTCTCAGAGATGACAGAGAAGCTTACATTCTAGATGAGAGTACAAGGAAAAAAACATATTTGAACTCCCCTTCGGCTTCATACTAAAACAGTTGAGGCTGTTCATTAATCTGACGTAGGTCAGTCCGACCACAGAAAACAATTGAACAAGTAGTAAAAATGTGATCACAGCAAAGATGGAATTTGCAAAATAACCTGAACATAGTACACTACAAGTTCTTTCAGGCTGCTTAGCAAGCTGATCAATACATCTTATGAAATTGAATGGACTAGGTAACTGTTGCTGTTATTTCTCAGTGGTGAGAACTTTCAGGATCAACATGCAAACTGTAGCGTTCATGGGTTTTGATATAAAATGCAAAGTTGGGTAACTTTTTTCTCATACATACTCTGAATAGAATGACCCGATGGAGACATGCAATATTCCAACTTGTCAAGCCAAATTCTGAAGTTTGTACTGGTCGTATAAGTGCTCTCAAATAAAAAGGACATTTTATGCTTACAATGCATTTACATATTACAGCGGAGTATGCAAACTGTCTCTTTTCTCAATCCTCACATTCACCTTCTGTGACTACTCAGTGTAAGAAAACAACTAAAAAGTACTGCTTGTAGTCAGGCATTCTGTTTGATGCTGCATCATCATTTTAATTCAAATAGACCTTCCTTATTTTTGTGTGTTTGTATGCATGAGTAAGGAATTCTTTCTTGGTTTCAAAGCTGAAACGAAAAAAGTGAGTTATACGTTTTGTCTTTTCTTTTTTTTCTTTTCAAAAACAGTTCATCCTAGAAATGCGGAGGGTTTTCAAGGAAGTATTGCAGCATTGGCAAATGTGATGCAAATATTGTGAAGGCTTTCTTCTTAACCACCTCCCTTCCATTGGTGGTTGTATAGTTTCTTGCTCATGTAAAGATTCAGAATATACAAATATACTAGGGATTTCCAACACATCCAGCTGATGAGACAAGATGATACGGTATCGTCTTGGGTATCATTGATAACCAGTGTTGGATTCATGAGAATGAGACTATTTTTTTAAAGGTATTTTTTGTATACAGAAAGAGTAAAGCTTTTCTGAATTGCAAATTGTGTTTTAAAGAATCTGTAATCTCTCTGTCCAGACTTGACAAGTTCTTTTTATTAGCTTGACTAGTTGAAACATATTTTTAATGCTAAAAATGATTTGAAAGGAACCCTTGGAGAAAAATAGCAACTCAATAGCACTTAGTAAGACAGTTCTCTCCACACAGGCATGGGTTTTCTCCAGGTACTCCAGCTTCCTCCCACAGTACAATTAGCATACAGGTGTCTGTGGTAAGTGCTGTAATTCAGGATTTAAAATGGGAACATGCCTAGTTTCCTAGGGCAATAAGGCCTTTTTATTGTTTGATGGAAATCGATGGAAATACCAAGTATATCATGGTAATCCGGGTTTTAATATTTATGTTAATCCCTACAGTTTTCAAGGCGGCTCAGTGAATTCTATGTAGATCTGTACATAAGAATACCAAAGGGAGAAAAGGTCTAATTGTCCTTGAAAAAGATGTGCTGCATTTTTTTATATCTTCTGCCACATTGCCCAGAGGCTTTACTGCAGGCCGGGAGGAGTTAGGTGGTGTGTGTGGCAGAGGTGCTGTTGGTGCCGGGTGATGGGGCATTACTCTCGCATCATTGACTTCATTACAGTCTCTTTCACATATTCATCCCTCAACCATTTTAAATGCCCTTGCCAGCCTCTAATTCACTTAATTCCATGATTATCAGTTCTGACAGCGTTCGTGCAGAAAGGTCAAATCTTTTCGTGATATGTACCTGAACCTTTCAACACTGACTCATGAACAGAGAAACTTGCTTCTTCAAAGCGGTGCTGAAAGCTCGCCAACATGATGTATTGCAATCATATGCTAGGAGTTGGTTTTATTAAACTTTCATTGTTCAGACTCTCACTTGCATATTTTAGCCGTTTACGCAAAAGGTATGCATCAGCACACACCAGAACAGGGAAAGAAAGCCTGAACACCCGCACTTAGGCAGTCCTTCACTGGCTACTATCACCCATTTCTCTTTCGTTTCTCTTTGCCCGCCTGTCTGATGAGATCGAGGTTGCCATGGCGTGACTGTACGCGGCAGACACACGAACAAGTGTTTCCCCCTGAGGAGATGCAATTTAAATGGGAAAGCAACATGACAGCTTTGCCACATAATCAAATGCCACACCCACAGTTACACACCGCCACCTCTGTTTCGGGGGGGGGGCTTTCCATTCTCTGCTTTTTGCATGTAAAATAGGCAGCACAATCTCATGTCATCTTCCACACAGAAAGTCCTACATCTGGTGGAATTCGTTTGCACAGTACTTTTGTTTGTGTTATTTAAGTAAAAAAATGTGTTCCTGTAGATCTTATTCAAAGAGAATGATTGTGATTAAGAGTACTAGGTTGTTTAAAGTAAGGTAGATCCCAGTATGTCTTTTTTATGCAGATCCCAAAGTGTCCTTGGCCGACTCTTTTGACACCACGGCCATGACAGATTTTTTGAAGAAAAATGTCAGTCTGCTTACATTTTCCACCCACTCAGTCTATATTGTATTGGTGTAAGAATCTGTTTCAGCTGCCTGATACGTGGGCAATTTCTGTAATTTTATATTTTTCTCAGCTTTTCTTTCTAGTCAACAAATGCAGCTATCAGAAGCATATAATTAGTTCTTTTCATTATGGAGTTTATAAAATTCTAACTCTTAACTGCAAATTAAAAAGGAACATATCTACTCTTTGTCATTATTTGTAAAACCCTAAAGCAGAAACACAGAATTACCAAAACAGTTTTTAAAACGCAAATTTAATTTGAAGTTCTACTTTATGCATTTAACTTCCTGGTCACTGATATCACACAGGGTGGCAAGGATTCAATTACATGGCGGAAATGGCACTAAACAGCCAAGATTGCCACCAAAAACAGAATTTTTCAAGTCAGGTCATTTGGTTTAGTGCACATATAGGATGAATGACTATCACGGATTCTGACTTTTTTCAGATTTTAAGCGTTTCTATCAAATCAGATGGACATTCTCCAACAGGAATGTAATCAGCTGAAATATATAAGAACTGAACAATGTTCAGAACGAACAAGTATTCCAGCTGTGAGGAACCTTTTTCCTTTTCCTTTGCGCTGTCATCATATGGATTCTTAGAATGACGGATTCCTGCAAAATCAACAACACAATGCAAGTGACAATCCACTACATATTCACCTAGTCATTGACTGTATCTTGGGTTTCCTTAGAACACTTTTTTAACCAATTTCAATAATAAACCAAACTTGAATGCACTGCTAGATATCTGGGATCAATTTGGAATACATTTAATTGACTTGGAATCCATATTTATGATTGAATTGAATATCCTTTTTTGTAAAGTCCCTTGAGATGACGTGTTGTGGATTGGTGGTATATAAATAAACAGGATGGACAACTGAATGACATTATTATATGGATGCTGTGGATGACGAAAGGTGATGTTTGAATCTATTTAGATTCCTTTTAAGTTTTTTTATTGATTTCTGCACATTTACCTCTTATAAACACCATGTTTTGCTGGTATCCTGTCACCAAATTTCATGACATGCCAGTAAACCGGTCATGCTAATCACATACAACTGTTATGTTCTGTAATGCAATTTAAATTAATTCTAACACCCACGTTGAATCTTAATTTTTTTAATTTAAATCCTCATTGAAAATAATTTAAGTTAAAACACATTGTTCCAACCCCCCACTCACATCTCTCTCTACCTCCAAAATCTAAGCACCACCAGTTATCCGATTTTAATTGTATATTTTTAGTCAAAAAATGCCCTGAATGTACACTCGCAAACCTGCCAGGGTGCACTGAACAATGCTATCTGTGTTAGCAGGGGTAGCGGCTACTTGCCTCACATAACAGTAACAGCTGGCTAATTGCTGGTCGAACTCCAACAATTAACCTACATGTCACAATTGTAGCAATACTTTGAACCGAATCAACATATCGACACAAGACACAAGAGCAGACCTCTCAACTTTTATTAAAAGTTAAGAGTGAGATTATGCAAATTTTGGGGCGGGGCTTGTTTGGGGGCGGGGCTAACTGGACCCTGGAAGAGCCGGTGGAGTCAACTCCATCTCATTTTTATCCCACCAGATATTGAAGTAGACATGTATTGCTTTTGTTAAAAAGAGAAAGAGACGTATTAATACTTTATTGTTCAGTTATTGGATTAAAACATACAAAACACACAAATGTTCAAATAATACAGAATAAAATTAAGTAGTTTTAAGTTATTGACCGAATTATTACACTGTTACACATTCATCTATGGGTTTGTTTATCATTGTAGATCTATAACCTGATTGGTGGATCAGGCTGCGTTTCATCAAGCCTTTATGGTCAACATTTTCCCCTCAGCAGCAACACTGAAGCACACAGAGGTTCCCGCTGCGTCTTTATGCACGACCCTGCTGCTGATGTCTCCCTCTTTTCAGCTCAATGCACTTCTAGACTGTTACAGTTTATAACATTCTCATCACCTTTCAGAGCGACAGGTTTCTCAGTCAGTTGCCGCGCTGACCAGACAAATCTGTATTTGTCTGGTCAGTGCGCTCTGGGCGGTGAGGTTGGCGGATTTTACCCCCGTTGGTGCGCTGCGTGTGAGGGATAAAATGTGGGGAAAATGCATAACTAAATACTGTAAAGGGCTCCTTTAGAGGAAACAGGGGGACTGACGGGTCTGAGATCAAGCCCCTGATGTTACAAGTTCTTTAAAATGACCCTTAAAAGTGCACACCAAAATTACATGTAACATAGTTTTGCGCACCTGAATTAAAGCGCAAGGCAGCAGCCCACCGAAGCGCCAATGATTCTATGTTGTTAAAAATACAAGAGCATGAAACACAGCTACCTACTCTCCTATTGACTTTAACTGGCACACGTTGCTACCGATGTGAGATCATTAAACGTAGTAATTCACGTTTTGAATGGTGAACGGTGATAAAAGCACCTGCTCCAAGGGAAAGGAGGGGGGAGAGGAGCAAGCGCTGAGGCACAGAAATACGGTGCATGTAGTTAAAAAATGCAGAATTAATAAAAACGAAACTTATAAACAGACTAAGTGGCTTTTTAAACTGCATCTGGATAGCAGAACTGTTTTATGATCCCGTGTGCAGCCATGCAGCAGCTCCACCCCCTCCCCTCCCCTCCTGCATACGCGGTACAGGACCTTACCGGCTTACTTTCACCACTGGTTAGGACTAAAATTATTCATAACTCTGATCGCTCTTCCTGCTGCTCTGTTAACACGAACTGCAGCAGGAATTACTGATGGCCACAAGTTGTGAAAGAAGCCGAAACAGCTCAGCAGAAGGCGGAGTTTTGTCGTCCGCAGCCCAGATGGGCTTTGTGATTTTTATGCATGAGAAATGCCATGTTTGCGTGTGAAATGCCATGTGTTGCGTGTGAGCGTGTGAAGTTATTGAAATGCGTGTGTCACACGGTCAATGCGTGAGAGTTGAGAGCTCTGCACAAGAGTCTGACAAAACTGTACCACCAACAAAAACAAACACTTGACTTCATGCTGTTACTCACCTGTCCGGAAAAGAAAAGCTAGCTCTGAGTCAAACTGGAGCTGCTTCTGCTATCAAAATTCTTTCCACCTTGGAAATGCAAGGCCAATGTTAATCCTTGTTTTGTCTCTTTCCTAATCTGACAACATCTTTGCCAAAGATCTTTTTTTTTTTTTTTTGTGGTAATAAAAGGTCCTGATTATCTTCAAGTGAACATGGTGGTGGCATTTTATGGGCGGGGATGGGCTAAGCCCTGAGTGGCAGCTGTTCACGTGTACTTACATGCACACCCGGCCGGCCTTGCTTTGTAAAGAAGGGACTGGAGAACGACACAGAGAGATGGTGTGTGACGTCATACCATATTCCATCTAAAAAAATGCATTTAGTTTTTCACAAAACTATTGTTTTGTTATTTCTATCTAAAATAATGAAATTCTGCTTATTGCTTCTTTAATGAACAACACAATGTGTTCCATATACTGCCGTTTTCAGCAGGGGGCAAAAAACTATAAGCATAAAAAAAAATCTGTATAACTGGCATTCCATAATAACTGCCTAGAAGGGCTCACAAAAATCACATCACTATGTCTGGGTTTGGAATTAAAAACAAAACAGTTCACTGACACTTCCTGTGCTTTAAAACGTTAGGAAAAGGCATATTACATTTCTGCACAGAGTTATGCTGCATGACCAGTTTTTGTGTGATGCTGCATACTTTTTTTCCAACATTGCACACACCGCTTTAATGGCCCTGGAAGTGAGTACCTCTACCATCGGCTGCTACGTGTTCCAGACGGATGAGGCGGAGAGGATACTACACAAGAAGAAGATTGACCATGCAACAGCAGGACATGGAGCCTTTACGGAAATAATAAAGATAGGTTCCTTAGAGGTGCACAGTGGGCTGGCTAATGTGCTCGATCGCAGGGTTGCTAAGGATATCCTAGACATTTTTTACTAAGGAAAATTTATATTTGGAGAAATTTGAAAAGAGATAAGTTCATATTTAAAGCTTTTACTGCATTTTAAGCATACTAGGGAGTGCATAACCAGAAAAGGGGAGTGTGGATAATTTAAGCGGGTGCCGCATTTTAAGTAGTCTCCAATTCACATGGTGCCACCTTTATGTTGTAATTATTAAAATTGCTTGAATCATGTTTCATGTGGTTGCATGATGGGGCTAACCGGTTTAACTTCTCCCATCGTAAGTCTGTCCTTCATACCATTCTTGTTAGTTGGAGAGATAGTTTTGTAGGTCCCGGTAGGATTTATTTTAAAACAAACTAACTACTAAGTGTTTTGAAAGAGTGATTTTAAACAATTAACTACATTTTCTAAATTCATGTAATATCGGTTATCTGATGTTTAACATGTCCACCTAACAAATTCAGGTATTTACCTATTCTTAAATTGTGGTTTTCGCAAAATTCTGTTTATTTTTTTCCTTATTACAGCAATAGATGAGTGCTGATTAGCGGATATTTAGTATACACCGCTGTGACTATTTAAAGTCAAACAAAACCCTGGAAATGGTCTTTTTCACTCATTACACAAAGGCAGGAAGTATTATCACTAGTAATTTTGTACCAACACACACCTGAATAGAGTAAAACTTTTTTGCTTTATCCTTTCTGTGCTTTTGACAGGTGTTGCCATCTTAGCAACCTCAGTGACTCAAATAACACACTGTCACTTAAATCATGAGAGAATATTTGTAATCATGACGTACCAGCTGCACAAGGCACCAGAATATGGACATGCAATAGATCCAAGGTAATAGATCTAAACATGCCAGAAAGCCAGGCATATGTGGGCAAAGATAAACCACATGAATGCAAAGGGAAGTGCTTGTTTGACTGTCACAGAGGCCTAATCTCTGGTAGTGGTACAATTAAATCAAACTTACATCTTAGCTGGTAAAAGATGTCTTGCAGCACAATTTCAGTGCTAGTTGTCATCTGTCAAAAACATACAAGCTACTGTCTGGAACGCAAGCATTCGATTCATTCTATAATCAGAGAAACTGTCACTCCGGATGATTGCATGCAGTACAGTACTGTTTGGTTCTGTGTACATACTGTGTGGGGGTGTTTGGGTTATAAGTGAGAAAGACACAAAACAGACGAATGTGGGAGAGGGGAGATGGAGAGGGAGATGCAGAGACTGTATGACAGGTGGATGGTGTGTTTTTCGGTGTTTGTGAGTCAGTTTGCATATGTGGAAATGTAAATAGTGACTTAGAAATGTGATGGGTAACGTCTGACAGTCTTTGACAATCAAAGCGAATAACACACATCCCAACACAGGCATGTTTCTAACACTTCAGAGCACAGCACACTCCCTTCCTTTGAACTTTAACTCAGTTTATAACAGCTGCTAACTTTAACCTAACATATTCCTAAATGAAATCTGAAAATAAAAAAAAGAATCATAAGGATCACATTGACATTCTCTTATCATTAGGAATCAAAGGTTTCCACAATGGAAACAATGAACAGATGTCTCAACAACATAGTTACTACAGTCACACAGACACATATGAATCCATACACACAGCCTTGCAGGATTCTTAGAATGGTGTTTTTACACTTCATGGATAACACTATTAAGCCTATGATAGCTTGGCTGGGCTGACTTGGCAGAATCTTATGAGTAGTTTGGCTGCATTTCTTCCTCTTGTTTATTATCTCCCCCTTTCTTCATCCATCTCATTTAATCAGGCATTTCAACAGGGGGTGGATACTGCCCACCTGGTTTCCTTTTTCAAGATGGTAATAACAAAGTTTTTGCAGCATGTGAAATTGCTTTTGCCTTTTCTTTGGGGTCAAGTGTAAAGTCATGAAAATACTAAAATCTATACAGCGATAATGTATGAAATTAAGACTACCTGGAGGTAAGTCAAATAGCACTGATTATCTTATTATCATTGCGCATGTAAGCAGGTGCAAGTAGCGGTCCATTATAATAGACAAGTTTTGGTGACTCACATTGATCAAGGAGCTAATGTAGGTAATCGAAATCTGTCTGAATAAATAGTAGATCTCAGTTTGCTGTGTATTGGTTGCATACTTGAAAACCAAGCAGGGTATCCATCAGTGATGGAGTCAAGACCAGTTCATCCGAGGCCAAGACCAAGGTTGAATCTTTAGAATTAGACTTATGTATTGAGACACTGTTTTTCTTAACAAAAAAATAATTTACAGCACAAATGCAGAATTTAAAAAAAAGATTAATTCTTCAACTAAAACTACTTCTGGGTATTAAATAATCATCCTTATAAACTAACAGGATATTTGTAAACTGATGCAACCTTTGTAATAATGGTCAGGGGGAGTTTTCCAGTTATTGTCTGAATGCCTGGTTGCATAAACCTTTCAGTAATTTGTGCATCTACTATTTCTAGGGCACAAGAGAACTCTTCTCTGTAAAAACCCAGAGCTGATTCAGATGTAAACTTGGTCACTTCAATCCTTTTGTACTCGCTGGTATTTAATGCAGGATGTTAGTTAACTTGTGGTTTTATTTAGTCTTATAATGTTTTTATTTTTAATTTTGTCGGTATTACCTTATTGTTGTAATGTGTCCTTTTTTGTTCCCAGCACTTCAGCCAGCAGCTGTTTGTTTTTTAAAAGTGCTGTGAATAAATTAAATTTGATTACAATCGATTCTGTTCCACATTTGGAAAAGTCAACATGCAACAGGTATAGGATAGCCTACTTAGGGCTCATTAACATAATGCATCAAACCCTGTCTACTATGTAGAAAACATACCTAAATAAAATAATATATGGATTACCTATATCACTCAAAATCACATGCTGTGTTTTGTGACATCTGTGAACTAGTTGTATAATGTTCCATTGGATTAAACGCACCACTCACAAAGCAACCGCTGTGTTTGGGAAGTTATCTAAGGGAACCTCAGCTATTAGCGGCGAGAAGCCCACTGACTTGTGCTGTGTCCAGAACAACCAGCCAAAGCAGCTTCACAGATTGCGGGGATTAGGCTGCTCTCAGAAACAGGGCTGAAAAGGGTGAAGATTGTGAACAATCCCTTACATTTTTATTTTTTAATTTTCTTCCGCTATTGATTGAAACTGCCCCCAATGAACACAGGCTCAGCAATGAGTTGTTCTTTAGGTCCCCGGGGAATCAGAGTCATCCTCAAGTTTTGTTTTGTTTTACACAGAAGCATGAGTCTACAGCGCTCAGAACAACATAACCTCAAAGCTGGGTGCTCCCAGCACCTCTCAGCTTTACAAATGTACACATAAACATGTAACTTACGTGAGAAACAGACAGTATGAATCTATGTCGGGCTGGTGAGATAAAGCCAACTTTCTGAGTTGGAGAGCCGAGAGACAGTTCTCACTCCATTCAGGTGTGGTGCCGAAGTTATCCCCGACAATATTTGTATCCTGTGCATCGGGAGCGCAGCATAGAAGATCCAGTTGACTGAATGAATGCACTCTGCAATGTAAATTAACTTAATGGAGCATTAACCATTGGTTTTGCGGGCAGTGTTGATTCATGCCTTATGTAGACACTTTTTGGGGGACGGATTGGGTCGCTATGAATCTGGGGGTACACATCCATTCAGTTTGTTTGATTTTTTTTTAGTTTTTCTTGTAATGTGCATTTGCGACGAAGATCAAAAGGAGTTGGTATTTGGAAAATTTACAGGGTCTTGAAGCAGCCTCTACCAAATTTTTCGAGGCCTGTAAATACGAGGCCGAGAACAAGACTAGTATTTATGTATTCATGTTACGATTATGTTAAGTTATTCCTTTAATGTATTTGTTTTTAATCTTTTTTTTTTTTAGCTTTGAACCTTTTGTTTTTTTCTGCAGTAATGCACTTCTCATTGGGATCCCTAAAAAGAGTCTGTAGAAACTACAGTATGGTCAGAACAGTGCTGCAAGGATCCTGATGACAGTGCGAAAGTATGACCACATCACACTCATTCTCCACTCACATCACTGGCTTCCCGTTTCTGATAGGATTGAATATAAGGTCTCAATTCTCGATGGATTGAGTAGGCATCTTGCAATTGGAAGTTTGTGGGTTATATTCCAGTTTAGGCCTGGGCAAGACACTTAACCCCAAGTTGCCTACTGATCTGCTTATCGGTGTATGAATGTGTGCGCGATAGTGTGAATGTGGCTCTGGTGTACAGCGCTTTGAGTGGTCTGTATGACTGCAAAAGCGCTATATTCAAATCATTTACCATTTACAACCCGATCCCTCTGCTCAAAAAACAAATTACCCATTCCATATGAGTATGAATATGCAGCTTAATCTTTTTCCTATTGAGGTGTGATGTATTTTCAAATTGTTCTTTTATTAATTTATTATTTTATTTTGCAGTGTATTTCCTTTGCTTGCCATTGTCATTATCATTTGAGCTAGTTCACTCTTATGAAATAGAAATAACGACCCCTGATGAAACCAAAATATCTCAACCTTCTGCTGGTAGATATAATTTGAGTAGCATTTAATCACAGCACACTATAAGCATATTTTAGGTAATTACTTAAATAAAGATCTGTTTTCTGTGTCCCAGAGATATTCTTTGTGGATGGTCAGTACAAAATCTCTTCTGCTCAATTTTTTACCCAAAAAAGTCGAGTATGAAACAATCAAAACTGCCAAAGTACGAAATACCAAATGGGTGAAATGACCAGAATCACCTTAAATGACAAATTTGTGAGAGAAATTTGTATTGTTTCGAGGGTGTAAACCTTCAAAACCGAAATAGACCTTGTAACTGGACACCAGGACATGCCTATAGTGCAGGCATGACAATTGTCTATTCTTCCGGTGGTTATTTATCAGGCAATAAGGCCATAATTATGTAAATCAATTTAAAATAAAAACTCAGTAGAATAATACAAATTCTTACAGGAATTCAAATTACTGAAAAAAACTCTATTCCTATATGAGTACTATATAAGATGCCAATATCATCATAGTAGTACTAATATGTTAACATGCACTATTAGGGGGAAAAAGTAACTTTTCTGATTTGTGCTTATTGGTTTGTATAGCATCTTTGTTAAGCCTGCTCCTATATTAGCCTTTTATTAGCCAGTTAACACAAAAAAAACTTTTTGCCCATTTTTTTTTTTTTTTGCAAATTTGAGTTTAAATAAAGTGCCTGGACTAGACTATAAATATATATGGATAGATTTTTCAAAGTACAAACTCGGTGACAGCTATAATTGAAAATATAATGCAGTCCAAAGTGTAGCTGTAATTTGCCAATTAGTTTTGTTCTTCTTCACATAACATAATATTTTCCCCAGTTTCAACACAGAGGCATGTAGCATTCATTATACTTGTATGTGCATCTGGTTTTTGGACAGAGCTGTGTGCTTGAATAAAACTAAATGTACTGTTGTTTCCTTTGCCTGCCCAGGTGCTATGTGCCAGCCTCTTTATTAGCCCAGCCCTGCAGATGGAGGCTAATGCAAACAGGATTTTTGAGCTTCAGTCTTTGTGACTTGTTGTTCATTAAAATTAAATTATGTGTCAGGAAGCATAACTTGTATGTGCTGTTGTGCAGTTATTACTCAACAAGCTCTCTGTCTTGCATCAGTGGGTCTGCGTTTGTCTTACAAGGTCTGCCAAACTAATTCTATGCACTTGATGGCTACATCTGTGACAGATTTTTACCCTTGAACCCCTGCCCCCGAAAAGCATTGTGTGTTAAGATTTTAATTACCTTCATAATAACAAATGTGTTATTGTGTTATTAGTATTGTTAATGTTGCTTGTGAAATTATAACAAATAATTTTTGTCTTCACGCAATACCTAAAAACACTGACTTCTAAAATAGAAGTCCCTTTTCTAACAGTCCATCTGATTAGGACTAAAATATTTCAGCCTAATTTTTTTTGGGTTACAAATGTTTTATTCCAATTAATATTTTCTTACCAAAATGGTATATTGCAGATACTTTCAAGGCAATGCATATATAAGCAAACTGACTTTAAACGGGTTCAAGGTTTTGATTTAAAGGTGTATATAACCACATTATATGCCTATGAAAAAATATGGTTATATACACCAAACCTACATGCTGATAGTGTTTTGATAGTCCTTTTTGAGCCTAAAAATAACCAGAGTATCAGGTGCGATGATCAGATATAAATAGACGTGGTGCCATCTACCGGCAGTACCATAGAACTACCAGAAAGCATAATAATAAATAAAATAGAAATTAATAAATCACAATAAATAATAATGCCGGGCCAAACCAGACCCTCTGAAATGCACTGCAGTAAAGCAGCCGCTTGGCGTGATCAAAGACCAACCGTTATTAATTAAATAAATAAATCTAACAGAAACTCTAAGACCCTCATGTCAGAACATCACGGAGAAATTAATTTCTCGTTCATAAATGCAAACAGGGACACTGCACCAAGGTAAGAATCAATCAATTTATAATGTTTTTATTTCAGACTGTAGAGGCTAAGAAGAGCATTGTTATTACTAATATAAATTTATGAATCAGAACATGTATTATCGTCAATCAACTCTGCAGTCACATCCCGGCAGCTTAGCTTAAGCATCCGCTTCAGTGAACACCAATGTTCATGCTGTATTCCCAGCACTATTCCAGTCTTTTCTCTCTTGGAATCATATTTTTTATTTTTATTTTTTTTCATTTTGATCATTGTTTCCATTACTTCGCTGGGAGATGCTAATAGCCGTTAGCTGGTTGCTGATTCATTCCCTCCTGCACACGCGCCTTGTTATTGTAAATAAACACGGATGGCTTTATTTACTAGCAGCAACTAACAAGATAATACGTAATATGTCAGCAGGACGTGATAATCTTTCATAAAAACTTTGTAAAGCAGCCAACGTGAGTTACTGAAAAAAAAGTCAAATAACGTGGGACGCACCTTTAAGCCTCCCAGTAGTACCTTCCGGAGATCTGGGCTTTAAAACAACAAAAATAAAAATACATTTAGTTTTTCTATTTCTGTATTTTCCACGAGTGAAACAATACATATATTTGTATTGGAAATTTCAGGGATAGCTCAGTTGGTTCAGTATGCATATGTACCACAGAAATACAGCATGCTTTTATACCTGAACACGTATTGACTGTTTGGGTCAAAGCAAGTGCTCAATGCAGCAATCTGTAGCACAACTTTCAAAAGTTAGACCAAAATGAAATACAGGCTATCACTAAATCTAGGCTATCACTAAACTCTACTATTTTAGGAACATTGTTTCTCATGTATCTACTGTGCAAAAAGAAATGTGGACCTATGCCAGCATACGCATTTTTCGATGGCAATAAGGTACGTTCTCTTAATCTGCGCCGAATTGAAATATTCTCCTTAAACAATGTCAAAATGAATGCATTAGATCGCTGTTACAGGAGAAAAATCAGCTGAGTGCAAATCAAGCTGCTTGGAGCATTTAACCAGTACAGTCAACCATAATAAATGCTACACAGCATATGAGATGCCACAACACACTGTTACTTTCATGAGGAGTCCGACCAGAGGGGATTTTCCTTCAGCTGCGCTTCTATGGTCAATTTAAATACATCTTGTACACTGGATTGTCTAACTATCTGAAGAACTCCAAAGTGATGTAAATCTTTTTTATTCTCAAATGTCTGTACACATGTAATACCAAAGTACCCGCAAATCAACATTAGCCAATTCCAAGATGTTCTCTTGTTGTCATCCAGCCAGTCAGCCAGTGGCTATAGTGGTTTATCTGTAATTTATAAAAACAATCAAATCAAATTTCCACTCAGTTCGATAGTGTCCAATTGTTATTTGTTTCTCTTGATTGAAGCAAACCAAAAATATACTATATAATGTAAAAATTGAAGTATGTACTGAACTGTGATGTTTGCGTACCTTTAAAATGTTTCTGCTAACCAACCTACTTTTTATTCAGATTATTTTATGCAAAAGTAAGGCACATACAATGATCTTGACACAAATGTCATATGTCATAAACTATATATATATATATATATATATATATATATATATATATATATATATATAAATAATCACAATCCATGTCTGTGCATATGACATTTTATACCAGTGATTTCACAATACCTGTTATTACTTATGGTTACTGATATACAGATACATACAAGCAAATGTACATTCCTCTGATTTAGCTGTTTTCTAAAGTTATTTTAATATTGATGGTCTGGCATCCTTCCAAGCCTCCACTACAGACTGTGAATAAATAGGATAGCCTTTAATTCAAGTACAACACTATTATCAAATTAGCCTGTTCAGGCAAGTTCAAATCAATACCAATGTTATCACATGGCTCCAGGTGAGCAAGGTATAAAGATAGATCCAAATGTGACATCTTCTTGATCATCAGTGGAGTTACCTCCTCTTCTTTCCCTGCTATTGACTGGATATTGACTGTTGATGGGGAGAAATAATTGATCTTCTCTCTTACTCACTTCCACTTAAAGGTGACTTAAGATGGGAAAGGAACAAAAGAAAATCACAGCAAATTGATGATAGACAGACAATGAGAAACAAAGATGGGGTACAGAGTGAGGGGAGTTAAGCCATCCAGAGGGGATTCAAGTTGTCTCTAATTGGACACATATTGGTCCTCTGAAGTAATCACAGAGAAGAAAGCTCCCTTTAGCTCTGACAAAACAGTTTATCCATTTTCTGAACTACATCTATACAAATTAATTTAGTCTCTTACTAAACTAGTAATTTACAAGGCTGCAAGTGCCCCATCGTTGACGTTTTTTTCTTTTTTTATTGTCTCACCATACTTCGGTGGGACAGTAAAAGACAACTTGATATGGTTGTAAAGGAGTTGTTTTTTGTTTTTGAAAGAAAAATATTTAAAAAAAATCACATTAAGACTGATTCACACGGCAAATTTTATAATTCTCTGCCCATTTTCCAGTCCTATGAGACCCCACATATAATGATAAAAAAAAAATCATAGCTATAACTGGTTTGCTCTTACAGTGTGGTGTCTGGTCAGACGGCAAGCACAGCACACAAAAATAATTCACTCAGGAACATTCAGGTGTCAGATGGGAAATATCTCAAAGCCTCTCGAGATTGAATGGGTGTTCAGAGTAAATTAACAGTGATGAGGAGGAAGAACAATGCTGATAGTTCGTGGAGTAATTTTAATAGAGAAAATACATTGACAAGACGTTGGTTAAAAGAGCGGACACAGCTCAAACAGGGGGCTCTACATTTGCTGCACTATGATATAGAGGTGAGCTGTGTTTTTTATCTCAGGGTTTCCCTCACCTCGCTTTCTGATTGGCTACATATCACACTCAACAGGCTGTATGCTCGTTCGTCCTCGGGCAACACCACACATGCTAGGACCGGGCTATTCGATTGGCGGCCCCAGGGCTGGGTCCGGCCCCTTTGAGTTTTTGTACCGGCCCCTAGAGTGTACTGTGATTATTACATACTGATAGTCTTACATAGTGCATGAATATGACTAACTGCACGTTCTCTCGTGCAGTAGGGGGCAGGATGCGCACGTTTAAGTCATGGTGGAAAAACAGGAATACAAAAACAAATACCTGTTTTCGTCGGACATATATTTTGGGAGACCGCACATGACCAATCAAAAATCACCATTCACGGCGCGCTCTAATTCAATTCTCTGACTTTTATCTGTCAAGCGTGAAGGATTGGCTAACAAGACAAAATGTCTCTCTCTACCTTAAAAAAAAGAAAAGTTGACTCGGAGAACAGGCAATTCAACAATGAATGGACAGAGAAATACGTGTTTATTGCCGTTGATGCGAATCCTGTGTGCTTAATCTGCAACGAGTGCCTCGCCGTGTGTAAAGAGTATAATTTAAGAAGGCATCACAACACAACGCATGCTAACTTCAACGCTACTTTCCCACCGGGCTCAGCCGCTCGGAGGCAGAAGATTTCAGGGCTCACATTTTGTTATGAGCAAAGACGTCGCATATTGTTTCGGGCCTGTACGGATCAAGAGAGAGCAACGGTGGCATCGTTACGAGTGGCATGGATATTGGGAAAAAAGAAAAAGCCGTTTACAGACTCGGAGATAGTCAAGGAATGTATGCTGGCATCCATTAATGAGGTGGTAACAGATGAAAAAATCCGAAAAAGCGTTATTGATTCGATCAAGCAAATTCCAATATCTGACACGTCAAATATGAGGAGAGTCGAGTCCCTTGCCTCGGATGTTTTCGAGACACTTTTGGACAAGCTGAGGAAGGCTGAGGTGATGTCTTTGGCCGTGGATGAGTCGACAGATAACGGTAATGTTGCGCAGCTGTGTCTCTATGTGCGATTTTTTGATGGAGAATGTTTTCGCGAGGATCTGCTTGGACTACTTCCTCTGGAAGGGCACACCACTGGTGAGATTTTATTCACCAAAATTGCTTCGTTCTTTGAGGAGAACAACTTGGATTTGGCACGCGTCAACATGCTGGTGACGGATGGCGCGCCCTCGATGGTGGGCAGGGATCAGGGGCTTGCCGCGAGGATGGCAGCCGTGGCTCCACATATGAGATCACTACATTGCCTCATCCACCAAAGCCTTCTGTGTGCCAAACTCAGTGCTAAGTTAAAAGAGACCATGGACTCTGTCATGGCAATTATAAACTTTATCCGTTGCACCTCCAGTTTACAGCACCGCCTTTTCCGCCAGCTGTTGACTGACATGTCTGCTGAATACAAAGATTTGCTCATTCACAATGACATTAGATGGCTTAGCAAAGGAAACGCATTGAAACGTTTTTGTGAACTAAAAGAGGAGATTCTGGTGTTTCTCCAGTCTTCAAAAATGAAAAAAGCTGGCAAGTTTCTGTCTCTGATGGGAAATGATGATTTTAATGCCACTGTTTGCTTTTTGAGTGACGTTTTCCATCATTTGAATCAACTCAACATGGAGTTGCAGGGCAGGGATAAAACAGTCTCAGAACTTGTGGAGAAACGTCATGCTTTTCTAAGAAAGCTCTCACTCTTCTCTGCTGATCTTTGTCCTGGGAAGATGCTCCACTTCCCCACATTAAGGAAATCTGGTCTGCAAATTACTGAGGTGATGTCAGGCTTTATTGACTCACTGAAAAACAACTTTTCCACCAGGTTTGATGATTTCAGCATCTCCAGCGAAGTGATGAGATATGTTAAGGACCCTTTCTGTGTGAATGTTGAGACAGACTTTGCATTGAAAGGAAAGGAGCTAGTACCATCATTGGATGAAGGTTTTTTACAACTGTAACTCATTGACATTCAGTCGTCAGATGACTTGCGACAGTCATTGCAGCAGGCAGGTTTTGAAAAATTCTGGACTCATGTAGTCAGCCAAGAAAAATTTCCACACTCAAGGGGTCTTGCACTTTTTCTTATGACAATGTTTGGCTCAACATACACTTGTGAGTCGTCATTCACACACATGAATGCCATTAAAACTCACAATCGCATATCCCTCACTGACCAGCATCTGCAACACTGCTTACGCATTGCCCTGACAACATATACACCTGACTTCACTGCTCTTGCTAAGTCAAAAAAATGCCATTTCTCTCATTAGATGCAAATGTTGGCAAACTACATGCAAAGTGACAGTCATGTTAGTCAAACAAGTAATGAGGATTGATTTTTGAACAGTATGATGCAATTAACATGTTATTCACCTCATAATATGCACTTAATGTTTTTTTTTATATGGTATGGCTCAACTGAACTGAATATTGAGGTGTCTGATGCAATTTCAATATAGGCAGATAAAGGAAAAAAAATGTAAAGAGAGGTCAACTAAGGGACTGTTACAGTGATTTTTTTTTCTCATGTTAGCAGGGCTAAAATGGCTGAGGTGATTATTGTTGAAAGCAGTTTGAAATGTGCCTTGATAAAGTTCACTGTTATGTTGTTGTAATTAGAAGCATACTATGCAGTTTTGTTTTTTTATATTTGTTGGTGCACTTGGAATTGAAGTTGTTTGTCAGTTAAATGAATGAAAATGTAAACAACTGACAGTAGTAGTCCATGTGTGGATTTATGTGTATATGTTGTTCTGCATTTACAAAACAGAATATATTGACTTCAGTATGTTGTAATTTCTTTTTTTGTTGCTGTGATTACTCATATTCTCTGGCCCCTTATTTTGCCTTAGATTCATGAACTGGCCCCAATTCCAAATTAATTGAATAGCCCTGTGCTAGGATATCCAGCCAAGACAATTCAACATAGTAAATATACCTGATTTGATGTCAGAGTGGTCCTGACGTCCTTCCAAGAACAGATCATGCTTAACACACCACACACGGCAGGAATATCTCTTACGATTATCTTAAGAGCCACCCTGATAGTCGGGGCATGTCAGAAGGGGAAGATAGGGGCAAAAATCGGGCTAATTATCCTGCCCTGTAAATGAGTCTTTACAGCATATCAATGTGAGCAATAACCTTGCGTGTAAGATGAATTCTCATGGTATTTGTGTCTTCACAAGCATACAAGAATCCATCTTGTACCACCAAAAACGGTTCAGGCCAATCACGTTGCAGTATTGTGGTTTAAGACTGGTGCGATGAAAGCAAGAACTGCTGAACCAACATAAACATTGAAGCACAGGAGGACACAAACTTACCTGATGCTATCATATTTGTTTTCTAAGAATCCACAATTTCATCTTTGAAAGAAGAACAGCAAGAGGTGCCTTGACTAGCTTACCATCTTGCGGTTTCACATGAAGGTGGTGCTTACGTTTTAATTTGATACCGTCATTGGCTAAAACCAACCTTTGGTAGGTGGGCACTAGGTGTTGCTTCACCCTATCAGCTTGGAGAGTTCTGCTCCTTTCCACTAACTGATTTGATAGGAACAGTTCCAGATTGAAAATGTGCAGAACGTAGAGTGCTACACATCATCAATTTAGCTGGCCAGGTTATGTAAGCAAGGTGTGAGCTTTGACTTGGCCAAATACTTTCTATTTCTAAATTCTCAGTTCCTCCTTTGTGGATTTACTGGTGTGTTTTTGGCTCAGTGCTATGTTGCAGGGTCCAGTTCTTTCTTTCTTTCTTTTGTTTGATGGTTTTAAGTTGTCCTCAAACATCCTCTAATAAATGTTACACTTCAGAGTGGATCCTATGACAATGAGCTAACAAGGTCTCTATGCTCTATACTGTATGTTTCCGTTTTAAAAGGGTATTTTCCCGGAATGCCGTATTGAGATAAAGGTGCCGTGAGATGGATATGAACCTTGGAATGATGATTAACAAATACAGCCCCGTATGTCAATCCTGTAGGACTAATCCCTTTTCTTGGACTGCCTTGGGGAGGACAAACCCCAGTTAACATCAGCTGGAAACTAGGAATGCTCTCTATCCCCAGACGTTATTTTCACTGATCTCTCCTGATACAGAATGTGAAGGCTCTCCAGCGTCTATGTCCCGGTGAACATGTACTACAGCAGAGCGCTTCACAGCAGCGATTAAGTTATTGCGCAATCTAGTAATGTTAATTCTCGCTCCCCTGCCGCGAGTCCACAGCTTTCCTCATCGTCTTCGGTTAACACCAGCTGGAAACTATGAATGTTCACCAAAGTTATGCAGTTGCTTCATCAGTTTCCTGCACTTCAGCTCTCCTCATACAGAATATGAAACAAGTCACAGGTCTGCCTCCTGGTCAACGTGTATCCCACAGTGCAGCACTGAGCAAGCCATAGTTCTGGAGCTCTTCCCAGCTTGATCCACCTTCACTAGTCACAGAAACTCAGTTTCTCTTTCAAACAGGTTAATTAGCTGCATAAGTAGCCATCTGCTTTCTTAAAGCACACAGCTTTATTGGCCGAAACGTATAACACAAGCCCCCGCGGGGCCGCACAAAGGCGGTATACAAATGAGCTGTTGCTTTCACGACCCTGACATGTAGATACCGCTGGGCTGGGTTTTAAGCTGAAAACATCTCGAGTAAAACACAGAGTTTACTGTTTTAAAACCTCCGAAATGGTCATTTAAAGCATTGAGGGGTTTCTTCATAACTTCAACTTGCATATTTTGCAATAAAACGAAAATCACAATTTTCTCTGAAGTTGAAGGTTTATCACGGTTTCTCCATTTCTGCTCTGCTGACTTGTTCCTACTTTTTCCACAGCGCGTCACATTTGACTTGTGTGTTTTGCATTGCTGTTTGGCAAAAACACGATCAGTCATTTAGTACAGGCTAAAGCTGATAGCCTAGTGTTACCCCAGCAGGCCTCCCGGATTTCCGACGAAAGTCTCAGTTTTGGATGATCTATCCACGGCCAAAGCTGTCCCCAGACATGCTCTGGTTGTAGTGTTTGATTAATGAATACAAAACCTTCTCTGTAGAGAGTTTGTTATGGTAGCCAGTTAGTCAGAGCGAGTTAGCATGTTGCACATAACAACAGCTGTTATGGTAGCTGGCAGTGCTGTTGAAGGAGGGCCGAGTGTCAGCCGCCCTAAAAAAGACAATAAAAGCAGAGCGTGAGCTTGTCACGACCGATGGGGAACTGTCCTGTGATATCACGGTATGTGTGAACTAATTAATTTTCTTTTGACTGGGCAGGTCCTTGCTGGTTGTGCAAACAGCCCTACATTTGGGTCTGACTCGGGATCAACTATGTACCGTTGTACCATTGTGCAACTGCTGGCAGCCACTTTCACATGGATATGATCCATGGGACCATGTGCCAGCTACAGCTTATTTGCATAAAATAAAATCAGCACATTTTAAATGAGCTCAAAATAGGTGAAACTCAGAAGGTGAAATCTCATCATCTGAGAATGATTTTGTGCAAAAACAAAACAAAACAGTGAACATGTTTGATATAGCCCATACACCTATCTTAAATGTTTAAAAGAAGCACAAGAGGTCACCTTCAACGTTTGTGTTTTCCAACCCACACATCACACTGAAATATGACTAAAGGTTTGTAAAAACAAGCTCTCTGATGTCCGTTAGCTGCTAAGACTAATGCTTGCTACAAAGTATGTTAAACATATCAGTTAAAACAAAGGTTGCATTGATTTTCGCTTGCTTTGAAATCTTAATGCCACACACATTTTTATAACAATAATAAGGCACATTAATGTTGACTACTGTTATGTTGTGGAACTTAAAATAAGCTGTTAAGATCATTGTTTTTGGAAACACTGGATGTTAAGAAAATAAACAGGGATGTTAGAGCTGCTTTTATTTCCACTTAGTTGGAACTGATTGTTTAAGTAGTCTATAATGCAGAGCTATGGTTATTATAAATGATGCAAAGACCTGCTTTAAAAAAAAATCTGCTTTTTAACTGACTTTTTGATAACATATTTCTATTTTGTGATTTTTTTATTTTTATCCAAATCCATGCGAAATCCTCAAAACGGACTAAACATGAATGTCTGCCATTCTGAAAGTAAGGTTAGAGCATCAAATATTTCAATAAGTATTGTAAGTTGCTGAGGATGAGTGTAGCTGCCAGAGATTCTTGCCTGGGGAATGCACATCCAGTCCCTTAGCTGTGACTGGTGAAAATTAATACCAAGCTCTTTTAGCAAGCTACTTCCATTGGGGTTGTAGAAACAATTTCCCAACGGCCCAGCAGAGCTTAAATAATGAATGACTGAGGTGATGACTTTTACAAAGACCTGCTAGCGATACAAACAATTAAAATTTGTATTGAGGGGGCAGAAGTGGGATATTTATTTGAGTTCAGTGGACAGTGGAGTTTATGCAGATCGACCCTATTGTTAAAATTAATCATTTTCACCTCTCCACTCTTCTGTATCCTCTGTGTACATGGCTGCCTATATCTATATAATAGCTAATTAAAATATGCCACAAAATAGACTAGGCATGAAAACTAATATGTTTTAATTACTGTCTCAATTGGCTTTTGTACTCTCAGAGAATGTCTTTTTACATTAAATGAGAAAATATATTTTTTGAAGATGTGGGAGATGTTTTTAAGGTTAAGGTTGATAACCTTAAACTTAAAAAACTTTGTTTAGCGACGACAATAGTAATGATTAATCTATTTATAATTAAATAATTTTCATCATGTTACTAATATTGTTGAGAAAAAAATAAGTTTTTCTTCATGGACCAAATTAATCTTGATGTTTGATTAGCCACAATCAAACACCAAAATTCATAAAGCATAAGTTTGAAGTCATTGATACAGCATTGGAATTATTTTTCTTTTCATAAAATTCTGAAAATTGTGACATGTATGCATTACACCCCCATCAATACTTTGTAGAACCACTTTTTATGCATTTGGTTTGTTAGGATATGCCATTATCAGTTTTGTGCATCTAGGAAACAAAACTATTTGCCCATGTCCCTTTTCAATTCGGCTCAGACTCATGCAGATTTAATTGATGTCTGAACATAATTTTGCAAGTCTAGCCACAAATTCCCAAATGGATCTAGATCTGGACTTCAATTTGGCCATTCTAGCATGTGAATAAGCTTTGATTTATACCATTCCACCATATCTCTAGTTGTATGGTTAGAGTTGTTGCAGTCCTAAAGATGGAACTCCTTGCAAAAGAAGGTGGCTTGTTTTCAGGCCAGTCTCCCACCTGGGTGGTGGGCATATTGATTGCTTCTCTGATGATGCTCTTTTCGCCTAGTTTTAATCCATTTAGTTGCCAGGTTTAGGTGTATTTTTTTAGGTTTTCAGCCTTGCATTTTTAATTGGTGATATTTTACAAGTAATTAAAATTTGCTTCTGTGATCCCTTTTACAGTTTTATGTAAATGGCATGCATTTTTGCCCTGGCTGTCTTAACCTAATAAAAGTAAAATAAATCCTCCCGTGGGGGAGTGGTGGCCTAGTGGTTAGAGCAGCGCGCTTGCACTCATAGAAGGATGCAAGTACCCGGTTCGATCCCCAGCGCCTGCACTCTGGGTCCCTGAGCAAGACCCTTAACCCCTGATTGCTCCCCGGGCGCCGCACATGGCAGCCCACTGCTCCCCATGGGGATGGGTTAAAAGCAGAGAACAAATTTCGTTGTAATGTATGCTTCAATGACAATAAAGATGATATTACTTATTATTATTACTTACTTACAATAAATAAATCAATAAATAAAAAGTCAAATTACCTGTCAAATAAAACATATTGTTAAACAAAGGTATAACAAGTTAAAACTAGAGAATATACACAGTACACTTTAAACCTCCCTGTAAAAAAAATCATCAATCTATATGATTTAAAAACCACTGATTTTGAGTTCGACTATAGTAGGGTACAAATTCTCTATGAGCACTACCAATTTCACATCAATTTTTTTTTTTCTGATGATCCTAAAAAAAGTTCTTGACTCGTTAATGTCTAACCTGGCAAGCCAGATTGATAATGTGTAGCATTTTACTTTCTGCATATTATCAACTGGGACTGCTTCTATCGAATCCGCTTGAGGAAAGAGGGATATTTTTTTCTTCATAGTAGGTACACCTGGTCTGACGTTCTGTTGACTGTGAAATCATCCAGGGAGGACAGATCACCGACTATTACCATCTAATGTAGAACAGATTACTAGATCAATGTGTGCTTCTGTGCTTTTTTGTCTCTCTTGTTGTGTCTCTGCTCTGTCTTCTGTAACCCCAGTCGGTCGAGGCAGATGACCGTTCATACTGAGCCCGGTTCTGCCGGAGGTTTTTTTTTCCCGTTAATGGGTGGTTTTTCTTCCCACTGTCGCTTCATGCTTGCTCAGTATGAGGGATTGCAGCAAAGCCATGTACAATGCAGACGACTCTCCCTGTGGCTCTACGGTTCCCCAGGAGTGAATGCTGCTTGTCGGGACTTTGATGCAATCAACTGGTTTCCTTATATAGGACATTTTGACCAATCTGTATAATCTGACCCAATCTGTATAATATGATTGAACTTGATTTTGTAAAGTGCCTTGAGATGACATGTTTCATGATTTGGCGCTATATAAATAAAATTGAATTGAATTGAATTGAAATTGAATTCAGCAGAACTTTCCGAGCTAATTTGGGCGAAGTGACACCTTGTGCCCACCTATCAAAGGTTTGTTTTAGCCAATGATGGTATCAAATTAAAACATAAGCAGCAGGCATCATGTGAAACCACAACAAGATAAGCTAGTCAAGGCACTTCTTGCTGTCCTTCTTTCAAAGAAGAAATCATGAATTAACCTGCTAGCGCGTTGGTGGTCCTTGGTGTCCGGGGCTGGATGCTCAGCTGTGTGCTGGCTCACTCCTGGTGGCTGCTTTGTAGGGCCTGGGCCTTGGGCATCTGGGCCCATGGCTCGATCTGCTTCGGTGTAGCTTTCTCTCGTCACCGCAGCTCCCAGGGGCTTCTGCCCTGTGTCTATGGGGGCGGGGGGTTCCTGGGGCTCCTCTCTGCTCTTCCCTGGTATGGGGGAGGCAACTATCTCTGTGTTGGTCCCTCTTGGGCACCTTTGCTCTGGGGTTCCTTCCATGTGTCTGGGGTTCTGGTTTTCTCGGTGTCTGCCTTGGCCCTATGGGAAGCAGGTCTTTGGCTCCTCACAATCACTATTGAGCATTTTTCTTATGGATAAACCTTACACACAAGTGCACTCTCACAAACACTGACAGGTACGTCAATTCAGGTGCTTACAGATTTACTTCTATACAAAAAAACCCTATTATTAGCTTTAGTCGTCACTTTATACATCTTGTATTAAATTATAATGTTTATTTTTCAGTGATGGTATCAAGACGTCGGTTGTTTGTACCTGTAATACTTTATCGGTTAGTTTTGCTGTTCTTTTTATATCTCTCTTTGCAGGTGTAGAAGCAGACTTTAAGGATGTTATCTTATTTCCTTTTCCTCTCCTCTATTTTTGTCACCTTTTTGTCTCATCTTTTGCGCTTCTTTTTCCTCCTACCTTCCCTTTTTTGTGTCCATTGAACATGAAATAGTGCCAGAATAAAATCTAAATAAAGCTTTTTGCATTTATAAATCAAGTGGAGCACTATGACAAAAGCAGTTATGGTCCACTCGTGAAAGTAAAATATGTTGGGCTCTCTTTGGCATTAAGACAGCAATTCTTAAGGTGGATGGAAGAAGTTGATAATGTTACAGAGAGAGTGAGTGTTCCTGGAGGGGGTCCATAAGGTAAAGCTTCAAGGGTTTGAGGTCATTAGAGTGAGTGAACAGAGTGCTTGAGAGAGTGGGCAGATGAAAGCTGGAAATGTTAAAGTTGTGGTGGACAAACATGAGGAGAGAGAGTTCCAAAATCGAGACCTGTCACAGAGAGGTTTGTGGTAGGAATCCAGACTTTGAGCAGTAATGGCAACCTTGGTGTACAGAGAGCATGGGGGTCAGCTGAGTTGGGGTAAGAAATCAACTATTTTTCAAGGAAGTTACAGAGAAACTCTATACATAAGCAACACAAACACAGAGGGCTTGACTCTACCAACAAACGCTGATCATCAGGTGAAGAGGGATCATCCTTGCAGCTCCTTATATCCTCAGCAGTCTGATGAGAGAAATTACTGACAGGTGAACAGCCAGCCAGCATCATCCCAGAGCAGAGATTATCTGTTTGGGTACATCACTCACTCCAGGATCACAACACTAAAAGGGCTTCCTATTACCTCTTTTATTGTTGCCTTTTTGTAATATGTTCAGATATGATTTACAGAATTTTGGACACCATGCATTGTATTTACAATTTACATACTTGCATAAGTAGTTATAGATCAAGTTTCATAGTTATAGCATTAGACAGGTAATATACAGTTGTTATACTAGCCCCTTAACAGTCGGCCTTGACTAAAACCTAATGAAACTTATTGATGGTTAACGGGCTAGATAACCCGAAAAAAATGTCTCATAAAAGTCCTATGAATGGAAAAATGCAGTTAAAGTTAAGAATATTGTTTTTTTTACTATTTGATACATGAACAGGTTTGTGATGAGATGACATTCACTATCATGTAATATAAAACAGTGGTAAAAAGTAGATTTAAAACACAATTAATAAAAGCATTAGAGTCAAATTGAAAATGCAATAGAACCAAGTACAAACTGACATAAAAGTTTAATAAAAGAACAATACGTTTAAACTAAAGTATAACAATGAAATAGAAAAGACAATTGTTAAAATTCAGTTAAAAGCAAAGTCAGATAGATTTGTTTAATTTACTTTTAAAATCATTGAATTTTATGAAAGAAGATATGTACACCTATATCTTCAGCTTTACATCA
The DNA here is from genome assembly GCA_037039145.1 of Fundulus diaphanus. Lineage (NCBI taxonomy): Eukaryota > Metazoa > Chordata > Actinopteri > Cyprinodontiformes > Fundulidae > Fundulus > Fundulus diaphanus. Next base: position 39,347,085 of record CM073132.1, read on the forward strand.
CTAAATTTTACTTTAATGTTATGAAGGCTGATATTGTTATAATATAAGTAATGACTTCTCTCTTCTGAAATAGAAACCTATATAAAATTAAATGTTGAAATGCCTTCATTCATCCCAACTTGTTGTTAGTCTCATCTTTATCTTCTCCCACATCTTTTTACACCGTTAGAGCATGGCTATTTACAGTCATACGCTAACCATTAAAGTAAATTGTAATTCAACAGGGTCCTGATGAGACGAGATGCTGCAAATACAATAGAGTGTAAAATGACAAGCACAACAGTATAGCCAAAGTCAACTTCTATTAGAGGATTGTATGTATGCAATAAAAATAAGGCCATCTTAAGCAGACAAAGTGTGCAAAACATATGTTAAGCCCCTGTTAGTATATACACATACAGTTGTTCTTTTCATTTTATTGAGCACTCTTAATAAGAAAAAAGTAACTAGATTTTTTTTCAAGCCATAGTCACTTGGTGTGCATTTTTTTGTCATGTTAGTGTGTTATTGCACTGAAACAATTAAGTAAAAACGTTTACCCAATAAATCCATTATATACTACTTCTGAAATGTGTTTATTGAAACTCTTACTTTGAAATATTGTAGTTATGAAGATTCTATATGATAATAAATATTTAACAATGCATGTTTTAAAAAGTAAAAAAAAATAATTAATGAATAAATTATAAATCAGCGGATTTGCTTTCAAACACAATTCCAACAAAGGGTTTGTAGGTGCTCAGGGTTACTTGAGCTTTAGCTCAGATTTCTTTGTTTTCACAAGCGTTGCCCGCGAGCAGTGCCTCTAGGCAGTAAAATATGCTGAAATGCTCACAGAGAGGCTCAAAATATTAGTTCAGGATCTAAATGTTCAGTAGTTTGGCATTCTATAATGGTAATTAGCTGGGTGTATTCCTGACCAAACAAATAAACTATGTTAAATATTGACTGACAAAAGATCTGTGTTATAGGATAAATGATGTTGGCAGTCTCTGCTTGCCATCTTGGTATTGAGTATTTCTGTTCGTCAGTGTGTTCTGGGAGTTGTGTAGAATAAAGTATCCTGTCTGTAGTGGTGAGTTGACCCAAAGCTGTTGTGTGTGCATGTGCTTTCTTTATTTGTAATAATTGTGGTCACTGGCTGAGAAAGGAAAGGGTATCTCAATTTTAATAGTCATCTTTGTTTGTGACTGTAACTTTTTATATCCCAGTGAAATGCATCCTCTGCATTTAACCCATCCCTTAGGGAGGAGGGGGCTGCCACTGTTCTGGGGCTAGGTGTCCTGCTCAAGGAACCCAAAGAGGCAGTCTGTGGGATTCAAACCTGGGAACTTGTAGTCTTCTCAGGAAGCAAGCGCCCAGCTCTAACCACTGGACCTGCAGCCTACAGGCCAACTGCAGCCTGATGCAAAAGAAGTCGCTCCGGCCTGCGCCGCATAATGGGACTGTTTTGACTAGCGTATCATTAGTGGTATTTGCTATGACAATCAGGTACTGAAATGAAGCAACTAGTCACAAATGATTTTCCATATACTGAGTTAAAAAAATAAATATGTCCATTGCTGTGTTTATAAATCTGAATTTCAATGCATTACTTTCCCTTCCTGCTATACATAGATTGGGTTTCACGTTTAGGGTTTAGTCCATTTTACTGGCTTTCTTATCATAGGTAGGTCTTGGATTTAATCTTCATAATGATGTGTGACACTAAGGCTATTTCTCTTTCAGGAAAAAGCCCACCAAACACCCACCCCATTTTCTCTTCATTGACCCCATAACCAGCAGTGTTCAGATATATTGCCCAGATATATAATTTATAAGAACCAAATACCTTTTCATTTTAAACCAGTATATTCATCCAGTTTTAGTGCCAACCTGTCCGCATATGATGCAAACATGGATCTCGTCTAAAATTTATTTTATTTATTTTTTAGATAATGCAGAGAGAAACTATATTTTAACCGCACACTGAAGATTCAGCCCATCACAACAAAATGCATTATGCAAATGAATTTGCACATTTCCAATACAGAGATAAATATGCCTGTATTCACATGTTTCACATGTGAAAAGCAAGGGGTCTGTAAGCTTTCTGAGAAATAATTTCCCAGGCAAACGACCGAAGAAATTCGATGTGAGCAAGGAAGGGAGAACAAGGTTTTCTTTTAATAGGGAAAAATGGGAGGCAGGGGAAGAGTTAGCAGTAGCAGCCAAGATAATTGATGGCAACTGTTTGGGAAGAAGATTAAGATTCATGTGTAGGACCACAAATACAGGATGGAAACTCTTATGTGCTACAGGCATGAAGGATATGTGGTAAGATTTTCAATGGCCTGCTAGCTTAATTGATAAGGTGTCATCCTGGTATGGTTTGTAAAAAAAAAGAACATGATCATGATAAATATAGCTGAATATTATTTTCGCAATATCATAGAATTGAGGCCTTCAAACCATGACCCAAACAAACTGTGACAGAGAGACAACAAAGCTAGGATGAGATATGGGAGAGAGAAAAAGAGATGGAGAAAAAAAAATAGTTGGAGCCCAGGGCAAGAGAAGAAGGTTTGTGGGGGGTTACCGGTTCTTATCCCCAGACTGGCTGGAAACAGGCTAGAGGCAAAAAGAAAGTCTGGGAGTTGCACACTTCCACTCATCATCCATTTCCCTTGGGGGGCCTTTCAGCAAGGTGGTGAAGCCTCTTAGTTCTTACACTGTACACTATAACTCCTGCAGTGAGTGCAACTGTTTGTACGGGCAGTTGATACGTATAGGGAAAGAGTGCAGCTGAACTGTCTTTCCTAACACACACAATAAATTCTGATTAAAATATAACTTCTGCTTAAAATAGTAGTCTTTTTTTCTTTGTCTTTCTTTCTTGAACAGCTTTAGCCTTGATAAATACCTTACCCACTATAGTTACTGCCAATTACACTGTTGTGGGCAGACCTCCAAATATAAATGAAGGCATGCACAAATTATGTAATGAAAAATATTGAACAGGAGGTCAGAAGATGAGGAGGTTAGTAAAGTAAAAAAAAAAAATTAAACTAAAAAGTGAATCACCAGTCCCTATTCTTTGCCAACCTGTTCTGGGTATATAGAAGAAGAAGAAAAAATCTCCCTTATTGCCCTTGTAATACAGCCCTCAAGGCAACTCTGTAATATTACAGTTTAATGAATAATTCATTATGTTAAAAAAACTGACAGGCATACAATAATATTCTCACAACATCAATTTTGTGACATGAACTATACACTAGAGCATGCTTGGTTGGTATTATACTCATAATCCATCATAGAAGAAGCGTTTGTATGTTGCAAAAGTGGCCTTTACTCAAAAGAGATGAGTGTTAACCTTTTATGGTCATTTTGATAACATTGGAAAGATAGTTAATGTACAATGTTTTCCTTTGAGCACCTGGACAGACTTCTAGGGATCATGACATCCTTGGGGATCTTTACGTTGGAGCAGGAACTATGAAGATGATGATAAAGATTAGAGGACAAGAATAGAGTTTCATCAAAGTGAAGTTGAAGGTACAGCGGAACCTCTAAATACACATTTATTTTGTTTAAACAAGCAATTTCTGTCTCAAAATGGATTTGTTGGAAGAAGTTCTCCACTGAGGATAAAGAAAATTTTAAATATCTATTTGAACTTCCACACACTCACTAAACCACTTAAACTCCTAGGTATTTTAAACATCGTTATCATGTATCCTATATGATAACATTGTCAGAAGCATTTAATGGTTGACTGTAAATAAAATTATTAAAGACAGTCAACACAGTTTCTGTTGGAAGAGCTTTTAAAGGTTTATTTTTGATATTTGAAAGAGAAACCACTTTCATTATGTTTTCAGGGAATGCATCATGGGTCAAAGAGCATATCTAGGGCATTCTACTGGGATGATGTGCCACCACAACAATCATACATTTTAACAGCACTGCCATCATGTACACCCCTGTCTATAAAAAAGCTGTCAGAACCTGGGACATTGTCTTTAGACTTTAAAACTAAATCGTGCCATATACACTTTTTTCTGATTGCTTTAATTCTCCCAAGATAGTTTAATATACACTCATTATACTTTTGCATGTCTAACTTAAGTTACAATGGTTGTAGGAATAGAATGCTCAAGTTTAACTTTTAACTTTTGAGGTAGGTATGCAAAGTAGAACCTTTGCTCTCTAAGTGAAACAAAAAGACCAGGATTACGGTTTCCAGAGAGGGCAAAGACAAATACCAGGACTTCTAGAGTGATGTTTCTTGGACAGATAAGTGCAATATTAACTTATTTGGACATGAGAAAAGAGGACAATTTTGTCATAAACTGCATTACAGGAAATATAACCTCATACCAACTATGGAGAATAGAGCTGGAAATGTAATGGGGTGCTTTTCTGCAGCAAGCCTTGGTCAGCTTGCGATCAAAGCTCCACCAAGAATTATACTGTTTATCAGAGAGTGCTCAAGGAAAATGTGAGACCCTCTGTGAATAAGGTGAACAGACACAGACCGTGTAACATCAATATAACCCTAAACATACCAGTAAATGTACCATGGACTGGTTGAGAATTGAAAAATGGAAAGTCCTGGAAAGCCAAAGCCTATATCTTGATCTTTTGAGATAATGCAGTGTGATATAACTTAAACATCTTAAAGCTGCAAGTTGGACCAGACCGATGTCACAGTCTAAAAGATGGCTGCAGGAAGTGTCACACTGAAGAGAGAGAGAGAGACTTCGGATTAACATGGTGGAGGTTTGGTGGTTCAAAGAGAAATGTTACAGAAATCATACAAGGTCTATCGAGCATGGATAGAGTAATGAGAAGAACCAGCGATGAATAATGAAAACCAGTGAGTTTATATACTGAGATGAGAGTGGAGACTGATATTGAATCCAGTTGAGTTAATCAGGGGATTAGGAACAGGTGTGGAGGAGAGCAAAAAAAGTAGATTGAGGGAAGAGGAATGATTAACACAAAATTGGCTGAACTAGACGCAATGACTCTTGAGACTGAGTTGAAAAAGACTAAGGCCCCCACATACTTACGCGGACTCCGTGCACACAGGTACATGCAGAGCTCAATTTTTTACGACCGCGTACACAATGTCACAGTACAAACTGCTTGGGGTTAAGAAGTCTTCACATCAAACTGTTTTATATGTGACACCAAGCTCTATACACTGAGCAGCTCCAAGCAGGCTGTCACAAGGACGTGCATGGACGCGCAGAATCACACTCCCTGTCTTTTCGCACTGACAGGTGTGCGGTGGGAGACTGCTGGAAAAGAAACGGCTCTAGGTGCTCAGCTAGCTAATCAAACATTTTAACAATCCGTTCCGGCGCTTTGTCCCGCTGGAAGAAATTGTGGGAATTGTAGGAATTTTTCCACGAGATATGTAGGCAATAGGTACACTCAACTATGAAGGATTAAAGTTCCTCACTGAGTCCGCGCAGCTCACAGTATGCGCACAATACGGCCCAGTATGTGGGAGCCCTAACACTGATCTAAGATAAATTAATTTGATGTACAAAGAATAGAACACGAGAATAAACAAAGAAAGGAAACACAGAGTAATTAACTAACATGGCAACATGTTTCCAGCAATAATGGACACAGATAAATTAATTCAGTATGCAAGAAACTTAAACAATAATAAAGAAATCATAAGTGACAAATGAAAACACCAAACACAAGGATCATGATATTCCACTTTAGCTCTGAATATTTGATGGGGTGTCCTCAGTATTTCATAAATGTAGCACTATAAAATTATTGAATCAGGGAGGCTAAATACAGAGCACTCCACACTTTTCATTTTTTTATTATTATCTTTTGTTTGTTTAGAAAAAAATATGAGAGTATCCTCTGCTTTTACCTATTTGTGTGAGTTTGTGATATACAAGTAAACTGAGGTTTGTGGTTGCAATGTGACAAAATATGAAAAAGCATGACTAATTTTGCAGGGCACTGTAACAATGCACAGTAAGAGAATCGTTGTCATTCATCCTTTCTTTAAAACCGATTCAGCAGCTGTCAGTTTCTATAATATTCTTTGCTCTACTTCTCAAATGTTTGGTTTGCCTTATCAGGCAGAAGCTCGTCATTCTGCCACTTGCTGTTTAACTGGTACTATATAGTATATTTATCGAGTTCATGTGCTGTCACCAGAGAATGGAGACTAAACTGCGGTTTTCACCAAGTGCTGATCGTACACATGGCCTGCCTAATAATTTGAAATATATCAGATACACACAATGCAATTAAGTTATGCAAACCCAGAATGAACATTGGCAGCTGGAAACTATCTTAAGTGAAAAACTGTCATAAGGTTTTGGGAGTGTTTGCATAAGTAAGGATTTGAATGCTAATTTGTGTTAGACCATATGGAGGCAGCCACAGCAGTGTTGGTAGGCGACTGAAGCTCGGAGGGCAGTGAGAGGTTAGTGTTATTGGACCATGCTATCATTATGAACAGTCATCTAGTTATTGTTTCTGATGCTTATTAAGCTCCTCAACAGATGGACAATAATCTGGGTCATGATTACCATCAGAGGCAGTGGCTTGTAACTCATACTTACACACCAAAGCTCATCTGGAGGACATTAGGGGACAATGGACCGCACTGACCTCAAACACTGTTTCCAGTGTGCCTAACATAAAATATGGCATTTAAACTTATGCATAAAAAGTGCTTTAGCCTGATTTTAACAAGGTCCTTCTGCTTTATTGGCCCGTTAGCCAAACTCATCTATTGACACTGTTTACTTATGTAAGTGACATTTCCAAGTTTATTTAATTCAGTCAGTTACTACCGATTGAGATGACCTTTTACTGGCTTCACAGGCTGGAGCCTATAAACCTCAGACTTGCCAGTTTTATAGGCACTCAATAATCACACAAGGTACTATTGATGAAGTTGTTGTCTGTGACCACAGATCCTGACAATGCAGTGCCTATGTAATCCTGATAAAGATATTTCAGGAATTAAAATTGATGAAAATGCAGCTCAGGGCCACTTTAGTCTTCTTGCAATCATTTCTTTATATTTATTTTACACAAACAACACACTGAGTCTAGTGAATGTGTCGGACAAAGTGATGGATACATTTACGTAATTTCTACTGGCTAGCTGTGGGGAATATATGGGAGCTATCACTCAAAATATCTGTCAATATGATAAACACACAATTTGCATTATCTGCCTTCTCACTTGCTGTCTCAGTCAAAGCACTTTCATCAAAAACATGATGTGTTTTTCAAGACCCAATAAATTTACTAAGATGCTTTTTAACTCAATGGCCCCTTATCTCATGAATTACAACCACTGAAAAGTTTGGAGCTATTAATATCTTAGTAGTGCCTCAATCTATTACCTCTTGGATGAAATTCTGTCAAAACTTTATAACACTTTGCTCACTCAAACAAATGTTTTCAGTATCATGTTTATGTATCTCATTGACATTCCCAGCTTTAAGTATTTCAGGAAACAGTGGAATCCATCAAACAAAGGAGATTTTATTTTATTGAACGGTTATAAGCTTTAAAAAATGTGAAGATTAATTTGTTCTTGCTGTCTGTTCCTGCATCCTCTGCAGTATTTTAAACAGTTGATGACTCAGTGCCTCGAAGTAGTTTGTCGTCTTCAGTCAGCAAGTCGAACAATTTAAAGTGTAGAGACCATGTTTTATACAACCTTTAACATGATCTACAGGCTCAGATGTAACATATTGGGCTTGGAAACAAATTGATTCGATCATGCACTAAGAAGGGGAAATACATCTTGCAAGCTTATATTTACAGCCTACCCATGTTCAGGCACTCACAAGACATTTGACAGCAAAGACCATGAAGCTTCGCAATAAATCCGCAACAGTTCATACGTCTTCAATGGCATATATATATATATATATAGCCCGGACACATTGGATGCTTTTTGGTTTAGTTAAATGGCAGTAAGCACTATCTCAAGCCCATGTTGGTCTTCAGCATTTGTTTCAAATGTTTCTTTTTAGACATGAAAAAACATGTAAAAAAAATCATAGACTGATTTCCAAAAAAAAAAAACACAGATGAACCTTGGGAAAATATTCTGTTTATATGTGAGACAAAAGCAGCTGTTTGATGTATGCAGGTTACATCTGGGATAATACTAACAGAATATTCAGGGTAAAAAAAGAGCCTCATTCTGACAGTCACACATGTGGATAATATTGTGGTCTTGAACTTCTTTGTTGCTACTCTGCAAATCACTATATTTGATGGAACCATAAATTGCAGTTTCTACCAGAAAATCCAGAAGAATATCCAGTGATCATTTCCTACTTTATCTTTGGCAGTACTTGGGTTATGCATAGGACATTAAACTAAGTATATCAGCAAATGCACTTCTGAAACAAAATTAAGATTTTGGATTGCTAGCACTTAAAAAGGCAATTCATGCATGAAAGTCCTTAGTTGTATTTGGCAAATAAGATTGGGCCAAAGTTTAACCAGAGTGATATAAAAGAGCCATTGTCAGCTATTGTAAAAACTTGACTGTAGAATTTAGTTTACTTTTTTAATCAATGGTTGCACAACACATTAGTTTTGGGGCAATTAGTTTTTTTTGTGCAGATTTTGGTTTGGGTACCCTTTTTGAAATAGAAAATGGCTTCCATTTAAAAGCAATATTTTTTGTATTTACTCAGAGTATCTTTGTTTGATATATAAAAAAAGTTGATCTGAAATATTTAAGTGTGACAAAATAACAAAAACAAAATAATTATATTAGAGGGCAAACACTAATCAAAGCATGGCACATCATTCATTTATGTAGCTGCAAACATTAAGTAGTGCTCAGAACTTTACTCATTTCACCATGTTTGACCCACTGGGCTGAGACTTTACCTTGCTAAGTCCCCACAAGCAACAAGAACTGAAACGTCTGAAAAAACAGTAGTGTTGACTACGAGTGATGTAAAAAATGTGAAATTGTGAAATAAATTACCTTGTACAAAAAGCTGCAACCAAAAATGTACAGAAAACCGATCATTTCAAAGAAGCAAAATTAGCTTTCAGATTACTTTTCAAAGAACAGAGTGAATCTTAAAGGGCAGGTTTTTTTGAGGGTTAAGTGTAACTGTGGTGAAAACTGGCTTTCAATCTGCTCCCTGGTACACCCAAGAGCACCTACTCACCTGCCGTCAGTGACCTTTTAGGATTATTTAAACTCAAAAATGGATTTGTGACTCCAATATAAATTTAAAAGCAAATAATTTTGAAGCTTTTATGAAATTTAAGAATATATGCAACATTGCTTTTGTTGTTTTTCAATCTCATTATCATTTTCAACTTCAAAATCCTTTGCAGCTGCTAGACATATTATAGGTAGTGATAACTGCTGTAATACATAGTTTATTTTCAATGATTTACATATTATATGATTTTCAGATATTCGTCAGTCATAATACTGTAGATAGTAAACGTTGCTATTGTGTTTAAATAGGTCATTGTAGAGTAAATGCTTTTTATCCGGGTATTTCTGTGAACTTTGTTGGTATTTACAGTGCAGGACATATTTTTATATTTATAGACATGTAGTCTTACAATATCATATACAATTAAGAGAAATCTGTCTATTTATTTGACTCTTGCTAAGTATAGTTAGCCCTCTCTTTCAGCACAGTTAGCAGATCCAAATGGTTTTCTGTTGGAAAGGAAACAGTCAATTTGTGTATGACTTTTCTTTTTTTTCACCAGATCCAAGCTCAATTTAGGTCTGAGAATTCATTTTGAATGAACTGTAGCCCTTTAAGAAATGTTCAAACGGTGATGTTTAATCTAACTTGCATGTGCCTGTCAGGATTTATGCAGTATGATTTAGATAAAAACAACATACATCAAATTCAGATTAAATAAAGGCATCAGTAACAAAAAATATTTCTGTTGTAAGATGAACTGTAATTAAAGAGCTTCAGGTTGATTGCAAGGGTCAAAGATTTAGAAGGCTAGCAAATCTTTGTAGATTCAAAAAGTTTAGTGACACAATACATTTAAATTGTAAAAACTAAGATAACGTTTACAGCAAAGCCAACAGTAGAGCTGTGAATTTTGTTTCAAAAATTCTCAAGGGAATTTATTTCAGCTCAAATTGGGGCTTGTATGACTATTCAAACAACCTGAAAGAAAGGCCACTGTTCAGTATGTACTTTGGCTTCACAGTTTGGTATAGTTCGGGTAAAACAGGGGAAAGAAACAAATGCTGAGATAGGCATATCCCTTTTATTTATTTCAATCAAAAACAGGAAAACAAACCCACACCCTGGGCAGTCAGGATGCTGTAAAGCAGCATGCTTTGCACTGCAGGGGAGGATTGTCTATCAGTAGCATCGCCTCAAAATTAAAACCATTACCATTTTTTTTCATTTAGTTTGAACTCAACAGCTGCCTGAAGGTATACATATCTTTGGACTTTGTTTAATTTACAAACTGTGTATGACCTTTAGCCCGACAGATCATAGATTAAATTTGAATGTGAAACAAATACAAAAAGTGTTCAATCTACAGTCTCAACTCAGAAAGATAAGTCTCCTTCTCCCACTACAAAGCAAACATTTCTGGAATTGGTCTTGCCAAACTCAGTACACTAAATAAACCCTAACTGCATTGGGGCAAACTTTGGAATAGGTTATATTTATAGTTGCATAAATACTGGTCTCCTTTATGTTAAGAAATAGTTATAGACAGAAAATACACTTTAAAAGAGAAAACAAATAAATGACACATAAACTGCTTCAATACAAGTTTTGATGATTGATGTTAAACTCATCTATCTATCTCTGTCTTTCTGTCTGTGTGTCTCACAATTTGTTTCTTCTACTTAACATTGAATAAATTCAAAAGCTTTACACACCACCACTGAAATACTTAAATTGAGACAAGTGGGGTAGTTTTGATTTATTTAACTGTAAGGGGGTCTTTGACATGAAATATTCACTCTAGTTGTTATACATAAATAGATTCCATATTCACATTGCAGTAGGTGCAGTGGGCATATAAGGGCATACTTGTGGAAGCATATGGGTGTAAAAAGTAAATTTCAGCAGACATCCCATGCCACAATGCCCCCTTCCTCTAATTTCAGTGGCCTGCCCCAAGGGTGCAATAACAGTTTATTACACCTATCCTCGCTTTATGACCCTTCTCTACCTCCACCCGCTCCCCTCTAGTCCACGCTAACTGTTATTGAAAACACCCAGGTCTGCCGTATATCATTCCTGAGCACCACGGTATGCTATGCGCAACAAAGCCAATCAGCACCTGTTCATATGGGTATTGTTCAGGTCACATTGGACTGGCTCCACTTATCTAATATCTGTGTCGATGTGGAAGTATTTAAACACAATCCCATTTGTCTTTACAGCCTCAGTTGCCCCAAGGCGGAATTTTCTTCACCTCCCCCCTTACCTGTATCTGTTGTATAATTGCAGAGGGAAAACCAAATGGAACTGAGAATATTTTTTGCCACATTGTGTGGTGTGTGTGTGGGTGTATGTCTGTGAGTAAAATGGTAAATGAGTTTGGCTTATGTTATTGCAAGCGTCAGGGTACAGAGCACTTAGTCTGAACTAAGAGGGAGAATAATACATATCAATGGGAGCTCTGCCTAGTTCATGGTAGTAAGTAGAAGGGATCTTGGATTAAAATGCAAAGCGTCAGTAAAGATCTTTCATGGTAGCGGTGTTCAAAGAGAGAAGCAAAAGCTCAATGGAGACAGTATGACAACACACATGGAAGGGCCCATCATTCCTGTGCCTCAGTGCAGGCTGCTCTGTCAACCATGAGACTGTGTATGGGAAAACCCACACTGCCATAGCAAAGCAAATGAAACTTTCACTTCGCAGAATTGAATAATGCTGTCCATATTTAGCAAAACATGCTACTAGTAAAAACACTAGTACCCAAAACATGGAAAATATGTCATAGTATTTAACACTTAATGCTAATGTAGATAAAGCAGTGAATGTGATAATTTCCCTTAAAACCTTTTTTTTAACACCCGTTTTTAGCTGCTCTTTCAGACCTGTGAATGTTTACCATGGTAGATAAAAACACTTTATGGCGTTTTTTTTTCTCTTTTTTTCACTCTCTGCATGCACCATCTGAGTCACAAGACAGATTCACTAAATATTTGCAGATCCAAAAACCTTTGAAGTTTAGAGGACTCTAAAATGTGGGAGTTACTTTTATATCAGGTAACAGGTGTCTTTGTGTCTGTCACAAACAAAACCAGGGGAGTGGTCCTAACTGATGGGGCACTCCACTAAACTATGAAAACCATCTGCCTATGAGAAAGGATCATTATTTGCAATGTGGACGTTTTTGATATATCATTATTATGAAACCTAATTTTTACGAGATAAAATGTTTGAATCAGAATCAGAATGAGCTGTATTGCCAAGTACCATAGTACTTTACACATACAAGGAATTTGCTTTGTATAAGATGCTACACATAATGGTAAAATAGTAAAAAACAATGAATATATTCCTTTACCTAATTGATTTGGAGAACACCATCATTAATGGAAGGTAAATTATTACATTTAGAGCATACTAAGATGAAGGCTACTGTACTACTTTGTGATGTATTGTCAGAATGAAAAATGTGCTTTCTCGACCCTGCATCATTTAATCTTTATTTAATGCATATTTTGTTTATATCCATAAAAACCAAGAGATACTGTTATAGTGCTATTTTAGTGGCAGCTCTTTTTTGCATGTGGTTTGCTAATTAGAAACATAATCTCTGTTTTTTTAAGCATTGAGGCCATTGATAGAGTTGCCTATTTTTGTACAAAAACATTTTTGCAAAACTAAAGTTATAGATGTACCTTCTTGACCTCTTTTTTTTTTTTAGAAAAAATTTGTCTGACTATACTTATATTCAAGATAATTTTAGTACTTTTTGCAATCTGTCTCCATGTGTTCAAACATGTCTTTTTGCACAACGCTAGGCAACACCAGCATATTGGGCAGATGGATTGTGTTATCTTCGGTGTGCAAGGTGTCTGATGGGTGTAACTGTTTCTGTTTAATTACTTGTCAGATGAGCAACCCAGTTAGCCACTAAAGAGATCCTATTTGGCTTCAGGTGCCAAAGTATGCTTCTAGGAAGTGGAAGGGCGTCTTACATGACTAAACATTCACAGTGTGCTTTACTTATGTTCACACTAAATTTATTATTTAAATTTAATGTGTTTCTCATCAATTGTAATCTATCGTTTGATGTAACACTCCATTGTAAAATGTGGGGTTCTTGCTTTTGTTTCTGTTGCTGCTGTTTTCTTTTGGAATATATATATTGTTGTACAAATAAGAATGTTCATTCAGCATACACATTATTTTATATTTTTTTTGACTAAATAAAAACAAATATGCACTGTGTAATCCAGTTGATCTAATATTATCCTATCTGCTTGTCCATGTCTTATGTTTTTCAGTCTGTGCAGGCACCGAGAACAAGCTAAGCACTCTGTCGGACCTGGAACAGCAGTATCGTACCATGAGGAAATACTATGAGAACTGTGAAGTCGTCATGGGCAACCTTGAGATTACAAGCATTGACCGTAGTCGAGATCTGACCTTCCTCAGAGTAAGGACAAGACAATAAGATGATGTAAACTAAAAGATCTTGACATGCGGAAATATAGATCTAAAACTACATGCATTTGTGTGCGTGAGAACAAAAATGTCATTCTTCTCTAAAGCTGTACTTACTACTACTGTCAGGCATATTATGTGGAGAATTTGGTTGCCTACATGTTGCAGGGCATTTTTGCGCTACAAAAAGGATATCTCAAGATGATTTCCTAATTGCATGATTGACTTTATTAAGTTTAAATTTGATCCGGCATCAAATTAATCAGGCTGCAATAATGTAATTGTAATAACCTGTGTTTGCATGACTTCCAACCATTTGGATTATTTGTGCATGGGTGTGCAGGTGTGTTAAATTGTGTCTTTGGGTGAGTAAGTATATGTGTAAACAGGTGTGTTTTTGTTGAGACTCTATATGAGCAACGTTCTTACCTGGACATGCACAATTGTAAGTGTGGCGAGAACAGTAGTAGGCCTGCAAGCAACAACACTCATCATTAGCAAGGGACAGGTAGACCCAGCTCTGGAAGGCTCCAGCCATCCCCAGAAGATAGGCAGAGCACCAAGAATCCCCGGCCCAGCCACACCGTTTGAACCAATAGGAAAATTCAACTGCAATAGCCAACGTTCAACCTTAAGAGGACAGCACTAAGGGTTTTTTAAAACAAATATTGCAGAACAAAAGTTTACATGAAAATGTAAAACAAATTGCACAGTAACATTAATGTAGCAACTTTAGGCCTAGTTTATCTGCAAAAAAAGTTGAATTTGGGTTGAGTTACACTTTATTGCTAATTGAAAGGCAAGGCAAGTTTATTTATATAGCACTTTTCAGTAACAAGACGATTCAAAGTGCTGTACATGAACAGAAAAAAAAACATTACAGACATAGGAAAAGACAAACATTACATTAACAAAGGAATAAGCTAAGTAAATCCTTAGCTATACAGAGTTCAGTAGCACTCTGTTCCAGGTCACAGAAATTAAGGTTGTTGTTGCTTTTCAAGGCTGACGGGAAGGCCAGATTCTGATAATATAATTTATTTGGGCCAGACACACACTTCTTTTTCTATCTACCTTAAAAGTCTTACTGGTACATCTCAATGGCGATTCCAAAACAGCCAAAATTGTAGTCATTCTGCCAGAGACCAGCTACCATCTTTCATAATGATTGTTTGTATTCTGCCAGAAAGTTCAGGAACCACAGCCTGCAGTTCTGCTTACACAGTATTGCAGTCTGAGTGCTGGTAGTGGACATAACGCTCACATAGGTCAGGCAGCCTTGATATGGGCCGCAACAGATGCTGACGTTTTCAGAATTTCTCGATACTCCAGGTAACCGCCAGCTCCAAAAGCAGAAATCCTGTTATCTTAAATCCAATTTTGAACACTTTTTCAGCATCCTCGACTGACGAAATGGACAGAAACACAATCCTCCTCCCACCGTGTGTCCAGTTGCACATGTCTCGTCGGGCAAAGGAGGCTCTCCTTCACCCAGTGTTCGCATTGAGAAAATGTCATCAATTGTGTTGAGAGTCCAGTTGACCAGATCCATAATTTGAAATTTGGAAGATATGTAAAAGGAGGCTCCAAAAAGATTGATTGAAGCAGAAGCAGGGAAATGTGGGAGGGAGAAGGGAAAGAGAGTGGAGAGAACAAAGGTTAATACTGATTGTTCCAATAAGATGTAATCCATCTACATTTACGCACATTTGTGGTGTGAAAGCGTGGAATGATAAAAATGCCAATAACTTGAATTGTCTATCTCAATAATCCAGGGAAAAAAAAAAAAAAAACATTTCCCTCAGGAAACAGTTTAATGTAAATCAGCTTCCATTTTCTCATGGCCTTAGATGTAACTACATGTAAATGATAGGTTGGGAAGTTGTTACAGTGAAATCTGTCAGACGAAGAAACAACAGTTTACTTTTTTGGGAAAATCAGCTGTTCACGTTGACCTCTTTTAGACGTTTACTCCTAACAAATACAACCCTAGACTGCGTTGCCTACACTCTGCACTGCCAAACAACATCCAACTCCAATTGATTTCAATCTTACTGGAGGGCATGGGAGCTCCCGTGGTGTTACACTAATGTGCTGACTGCATTATTGGGCAAATATTGCTGAGAGAACTGGGCTACTGAGGCTTTGTAAAGAAAGCAGGTCTCAACCAAAAATCAAGTTCTGTTCTCATATTTGTCTCTACAGCAGTAATTTAAAGTAAATATGGAATAATTGTTTGTTTGTGTCAGGTAAAAGTAATGGGCTAAGATGTATCTTCCTCGTGTTTTGTTTTTACGGACTGAAATATCAAGATTGATCCAAAACATCAGCACAATGCAGTCATTAAATGTTCTCTATTACTCAGAGCAATTCAGCAAACACCCCTGTGAAACCAAAGCTGAAAGAAGGAGCAATGGATGGTTAACTGCTACCATTAGACTCTCACAGTGGCAACTGACTTAGATTAAAAAAGGTGGTAGGGGTCTACGTTTATTTATTTCTGCATCTATACGTGTTTGGTGTGGAGAATTTAAAATGTGATTGTAGTTCAGCTGCACTGAACCAATTTGCACTTTAAAACATCCTTTAGCGTGCATATATAACTTTTCACTGTGTAACCTCTTCCAGCTTCAGTTAAATAAAGGGCACGTTTTCAGGATAAGGTTAAAAGTCCATTAGTACAAGCCTTTCTTAGATGCTGACATTATACTAGTCATTTACAAAACATCTCCCTGTGGCACCAACTTGCCAGGGTTCTCCACCTTTTCATGGTGGGCAATTAAAATGGGTTAATTGAAGATGCTAATTAGGAACATGAGGTGCCAAACAGCAAGGGAGCCAAAGGGCAGGGTGCAGTATGTATTTTTAGGAAATATTATTATTTTTATGATAAGACACATTAATAACATCCCTCCCCTGGGAGAGAAAAAATAACCTTGAGGTAGAAAAGAAGTGAAAGAAAAAAAAGAAAACTATTGTGCTGGAGCTTACCATACCACCTGTCTTTGGGAGGTGATTGAAACTGATGCCTGTGCATTGGCTCCTTTTGAAGATAGGCAAGAGATTGATGGCTGCCTCCCAAAGCCCCTCAAACAGCTTTAGCAGTAAACAGAGTCCATCTTCCAAACTGCCACCACGACAGATGAATCAACGCTTGCACAGTGATTAATAACTGCATTTTGCCACTGAAGCTTTTATCCATTGCACATATGCACATTGTTAGACTCCAACCGTCAGCATTAACCTTATGTATGTAATAATCCATATCCTCACTTCTTAATATGTTTCCATATTTTAGATACAGAACACATTTGCATACAACAATTGCAAATGTGAGTTATTCACATCTTAACATAAATTTTGTGCAACATATGTCTAAATGTGGCAAAAAGTTAAAAAGTGCTTATTTTTTATCTACTATTTTCTAATCTCCCTTTGTATCAGTCTAGAAGACTACATACTTGGCTCCTGTTAATGTCTTCTGCTTTGACATTATTTTTCCCCACAGTTCAACAGTTTTTTGTTTTTTTTTGTCCCCCCCAATTCTGGTTTACTTTTATAACATTCACTCAATGGCAATTATTTTCGGTCTACCTGTCAAATCATTTAAGATACATAGTAAGCCAGTCACATGACAGCCACTCACTGCATTTAGGCATGTAGATGTCAACTTGATGAAGTTCCAACCTTAACCAAGAAGATTAAGATTACCTTGAATATGCTATAGTTGTTGGTGAAGCAGAAACTGAACCTTCTGATATACTGGAATTGTTATGCACAACCGTATCTAGGGTTTGCAGAAAAAGTCAAAATATCCAGTGTGCAGAGGTTGTTCTGTTGAAAATATCTGATTTATGTCAAAAGTCAGGGGAGAATTGGCAGACTGGCTCAAAATTATAGCAACAAAATAGAAGCTCAAATAACCTCTTGTCACATCAAATGTATATAGGATACTATCTCTGACCTCATAACACATTAAATCTTGAAGCAGATGGGCTTCTAGTGGAGGTATAATAGTGTATGTTTTGTTTCGTGACTAAGAGTACTGAATATCCCTGACTTAAAGCTGCAATAAGGAGTTTTGATAAAACCAAAGACTTACCCAGAAAATTTGAACAAGCACACCGTAAAGGTCCCCCACCCCACTCGCTCTCTGCTGCGCTACAGCCCTCCCTCCACAGCTCCTCCCCCACAGCTGAGCCTGCCATGCTGCTCAAATGTTTACCTGTCTTGGTTTTCTGAGCAGGTGCCACTCAAGAAATTGGCAATTTTCTTGTAAAGCAGATTGTTTCTGTGCCATTGCTCCATACAGCTGCAGCCCACCGGCAATTTTGAGCTTGAATGATGGGGTGTGAGCAGCGCCTACACAAGAGTGATTGACACTGCTAACAACCAGTCAAAGCCAGATATTCCTCCTGGCTCTGATTGGTTGTTTCTGACCGGGAGCAGTGTATATCTTCAAATGGCAGAAGGACAAGTGGGAAGAGCCGAAGGAACTTAATTTTTTTTTCACAGATTATCTATCTCATATTTAACTGTGAGGGCGTTGTGACAGTTTCAACCAGTATTTACACAACCTACTCTAGCTTTAACAACTGGACCTGCTGAGGGATCACACACTACATGACTGGTCTAGCCAACTAAAGATAACTTAACACATCAGACTCTCGTAGAAAATTTTGTGAGGACGACTGTGTATGAGAATGTTTTATTCATGTTGAGAATTTGGAATATTGATTTGAGGTTCAGAGTTTGTTCATAGGTTTCAGAATGAGTGTCAGTGTCAGTTCTTTCAGCTGCTGCCTTATTCAGAGATGCCACAGCCAATAATTTAAAAAGAAACTCGACAGAGTTTCTACATCAGATCAGCCCTACCTGATGCACACAGGATTTGGACTCAGGTCCCCCATTTGAAAAGATGTACGCGTAGGCCACTACACCACTACAGAGGGACTCTTGGACTCACTGTCAATGTTGGTGTTAATTAAAATATTATTTTGGATCTTGTAAATAAACATTAAGAACTTATAAGAAACACATTCATTGTATTTGGAAAATATTTTATTCAGAAAAGTCAAAAACGTACCGCAATGTAGCCCTAAATATCCAAGTGTTCCTCTTTTATTTTTCTTTCGTTTTTTTTTCATTATGTCTTTGTCATCAGTCGATGGTTTGCAATGTGTCCACAGTTTTTTTTGTGTATATAATGTTCAATGGTTAACAATAACGTTTCATATGAATGCTTGGTCGCAGCTGATGTCTTTTCCCAGCTTTTAACTTTCACTCGCTGTTGGCAACACATATATTCAGTACGGTCCGGGAACAGATTTCAGTGCCTGAATGCATTCAGATTCAGCTCATAAAATTGGAAGATATCTGTTCCCCTCAAACACTTGCACACCAGTATCCCACTAAGTTCTTGTGCCAACTTATGCTATCAACTAACTTCAACTATGCAGACTGACACAGACTTGTCCTAACTAGTAATCTGTGGTAAAATCTAGCAAGCAAAATTGCAAAAAAGATATGGCAACTTTGAAAGAACAGTGGGTCCAAAGTTGTATTACCAAGGTGTACCTAATCAAGTGGCCAGTAACTGTATACCAAAATTATATTTTGTCCTTGTGTCATCTGGATGAAAATTATCACAATAATATGCGTGAATGTGAAGACTCTTGAAGACACCAGAGTAAAACAGCAAAGTACCACAATTCTGTAGTTTTGAATGAATAAATGTTATTTTAAACATTTGTTTGTTTTCAAACTGTTTGTATATTTTGTACCCTATGAAAAAATTCCTTAATTCTTCATTGAAGTTATTACATTTTTGCCCTTATAATGGTTGTAAAGCTTTTTGTATACATTTGTCTCAATCTTTAGTCTTTTAAACACACAATTTAATGAGTAATTTGATGGTAGGACCATAGAATTGTTTACCCTTTTTTCTGTAACATATGAATGGATTTGGTGTTTGTTTTATATGTTTTAGTCCACGCTTTGAAACAAGTCATGTGTGGGACTATTAGGAATTGGTATGACATGTATACAGATGTTTTGTTTCTAAATTTCTTACTTATGTAGAAAGTGAATCAATAAAAAAATATGAAATGCCACAATACTGTATGACTAGCATGAAACAAATGCTTATTAAACTGTTAAACCTGGTTGTAATCAAAGTAGAATATTATTTAAAGATTTCTATAGATGCTATTCCCATATCATCCATGATCTGAATGTGGCTTTCAGAAAATTATGGTGTTTCTCTTTTAATGCTGCCCTTAGTGGTTCTTGAATGAATTGTGCATTTGACCCTACACTTGTTCAAATAACTCCCAGCTGTCATAGTGATGCTCACCAGATGGAGAGAGCAATGTGCGCACAGGTGAGCAGGAATAGACTGATCGGCAACTAAAGGTTAAAGACATCTTGTAACTTCTGTTAGAACAAACCCACATCATTAAATTTCAAAGGTTGATATCTACATGTCTGGCAATATGTTCATACTGCCCTCTTTGGTCCTTTTCAGAGGGTATCTCATAGCAGAGTATTTCATATAAAAGTAATGTAAGCAGTAAAAATGTCCACCTATCCTGCACCTTCCGTCCCAGGTGACTTGACCTTTATAGTGAAGGGCCCATCTGTGGGTTAATAGGGTTTTGGGAGTGAGCAAACATATTGCTTAAGGGAATCACATGTTCATATAAAACAAGCGGAGGAAATCTTGAGTTGTCTGCCATGTGTGTCGTTGTGTTGCCCTGTGACAGTCTGAACTTGCAACCTGTCCAGGGTGTACCCCAGCTCTTGCCAAATGTCCACTGGAGATTGGCACCAGCTCCCTTGTCACTCTGCAAGGACAATTGGGTATAAACAATGGATTGATGGATGGAAAAGTGGAATGTTGCTTTTCTTTGTTTTGATTTCACCCTTTAAGGTTGAGGGGATCTTTACTGAGCATCCATCAATCAGAAACATTTAAAACATTTAAAAAACAATTATCCTTAGTGCCAATAAAACGTGTTTATTTTTATACAAAAAACATAGTACAAGGTAAAGCGAGATTATCTTTGTAAATCTAAATGTAAAAATGAATCATAATACATAGTATGTTATGTACTTATTTTTGTTAATTCATCATTTTAAGTGCACACTGCCTCACTACTACTGACTTCCCATGTTAAGTTAAACCACTAAGCACACACAATTTATATTGTTTGTGATTGAAAAAGTTAAATCCACATCTACTGTTTTGATGAATAAAATATACTATTTACATACACAAACGATTAAATTGCCTACCCAACATGGTGGATAGTTTCCGTACCTCAATAACCCAGAGGGTGAGATTGTCAAGAGCTTCAGCTCCTGTTAGTGTCTCCCACAGCAAATTAGCCTCAGAGGAGGGATCAGACTAAGGAGTCTATGGTTCCATCCGGATACACTTAATAATAGCTTCTTGCTTCTGCTCCTACCTCCTGTTTCTTGACCTTTCATGTGGTCTACAGTAAGAACTGTATCATGTAGAGCAGTGCTGCCCAAACTTTTTGCATCGCGTACCCCTTGGAGCATTTCATCTCCATCCGCGTACCCCCGCCCCTACCCCCCCCCCCCCCCCCCCAAAAAAAAGAAACATTCAAGATAGGGATCAGAGTTTTATTAACTTGACTGCAGATACTAAATACATCTGCATTATAAAAGGGCATAACATAATAACATGTAACAAACAAGAACAAAGACTATAACGAGCCTGTTCAGAATACAGCCAAAACTGCGGAGCGTGACGGAGTCCTTGTGACTCTGTGAGGTGTGTGCTTGAGAGGACGCGCATAACCCCTGTATGTCTGGCCGAATCGGCGACAGTTTCAGTCTTAAATCGTCTTCCACACATAGTCTGTGTCGGTATTTAGTTTTCAGGCTGGTCAGACTTGAAAATCCTCTCTCACATAAATATGTAGTGGCGAATGGCATTCATTTCTTGGACCAGGCTGTGAAGACCGAGGAGGACCTGGAGGGCTGCGCGCAGCTCCTCCGTGCGCTGAGGCGCTCGGCCCCTCTTCACCCCCCGGCCGCATAATGACCTCCGCGGCTACGATGACGGAGCCTCTCCACAGCGGCTGGACCCCGCCGGCTGCGATCAGCGGAGGAACCACACCCCCTCCACCGCCCGCTGATGACGGCACTCCTCTCCCTCTGCGCCAGCAGAAACCCTGCGGCTCCTCCTGTCCTTCTCCGGGGACGTCACAGCTCGCCTCTAACCAACTTTATCAATGTCAAGCCCGAGCTATTCATTGAATTTAAGGTTGCTGCTTCGCGTACGAGGCCACTATTGTACGGCATTTGATTTTTTTTTCCCTGCATTTTTATTTTTTTCCCCCAAAATCTTTTCCCGTACCTCCCGTCATGACGTCGCGTACCCCCTAGGGGTACGCGAACAATAGTTTGGGAATAACTGATGTAGAGGAAAGGAGCTTCTGACTGCTGTGCCAACTTGTGACATAAATGCACATGGAAGATGCAAGCCAAATCCGGCCCTACAGCCTTCAGAAAATGAACTACAAAGTGCACGATCTCTTCTCTGAACATTTGTGCAGATTTCTGTGAGGGGACTGTGTCGATACATCATGTCACGTAAAGAAATGTGGGATATTTAAAGGGTTCTTAGCACCAGTAAGGGGTGTTGTGGGTTCCTAGGCAAAACTAGTTGCGGGAGGGAGCATACAGGTTACTTTTCCTACCTCCTTCCTTAGTGACTAAACTATTCGGACAGCACTTATCATAGCATCTGCTGTAACACTTCTACTTTGACTAAAGATTTCTTGCTCTTTAAGGGTATTCGGGTTCAGCCTATGTTTCCGATGACATGTCTGACCACAGCATTTAGCAAACCTTGCCCAGATTAGGGAGACCAGGGGATGCCAGGCCTGTGGGTGGGTGGGTGGGGTGGTGGGAGCTCACCAGCACACACCTGATGGTCATACAGTGGCTCCCTGGGTTCGGCCAGGCTCAACCCAAAGAAACTACAGGATGCCATATTTCTGTGGTCACACCACGTGCAGCAAGGAAGATCAGGATTTGACACAATGCAAGTTGGGTAGTAGGCCAGGGCGGGGGTCTTGGCATGCTTATACCTGGCGACATGAACTGGCTATTGGGAGGTGGAATGTAACATCACTGGTGGGTAAGGAGCTGGAGGTCTTGTGTGAGGTTGAGCAACACCAGCTAGAAATAGTTTGACTTACCCCACACATCTTGGGCTCTGGAACCCAGCTCCTGGAGAAGCGCTGGAGTCTCTCCTACTCCGGAGGGGCTGAACTCGAGCTCTGTGTTGTTGTTGGACTTCTGTGCAAGAGATTGAATGTCCATAACAAAAAACATGTTTAGGCATAAGGTGGTCTATAAGTGCACTTGGTACCAGGCCACATTGGGCCAAAGGTTGATGATCAATTTTGTAATTGATCAGAAATGCAGGATTGTGTCTTCGACACTCGGGTGAAGAGAGGGGAAGAGATGTCAACGGATCACCACCTGGTAGCAAGTTGGAACTGGTTGCAAGGGAGACTACTGGACAGACCTGGAAAACCGAAACAGCTAGGATCGTTTGGCCGTGGAAACTGTCCATGTGATCTTCAATTCACACTTCTGGGGACGTTGGGGGCATATAATCAGAATGGACCATGTTCAGGACTTTGATTGCTGATGCAGCTTCCAGGAGCTTTGGCCTGAAGGTTATTGGTGCCTGTTGTAGTGGCAACTAGAGGAATCGCTAGTGGACACCAATGGCGATGGAAGCCATCAAGCTGAAGAAGGAGGTTGTTTGGGTTTTGCTGTCCTTGGGGACTTCTGAAGCGGCATGTAATGGGCGGCCAGAAGGATTGCAGCTTTCATGGTTGTGGAACCTAAAACTTGGAAATGGTAGGAATTCAGAGATACTATTGAAAGAGACTTTCAGTTGGTTTCAAGGAAGTTCTGGAAAGCCATTCCATGACTCAGAAAATTGTAGCAGGGACCATGTCTTCATGGACTGAGGATATCGTCAGGTAGAGGAAGGAGCACGTTCAGGATCTGCTCAATCCAGTTACCATGTCCTCTGTAGAGCAGCCAGAGCCTAAGAAATCAGGAGAATGTAAATTCGTTATTGTGGCAGGGGTTGCTGACATAGTTAAAACATCCCTAGCAGAGTTTGTATGACTGGATTAATTCAATTCCATATTTTTTTGTGAATGATTTGGATATATATGTCCTCTAAAGTGCCTTGAGATTGTATATTGGTGTATATAAATTAACTCAATGGAAGTACCATTGGTGGGTCATTGCTGTTACATTTAAGTAGCTGTTGGGTCAGTTATGTAGCAGTGGTATATATTTGTGTCATACACTGTCTGAGTCGCAATGCTCATGCACCAAATATTTTTAACATATCTGGAAAAGCTCTGGCAGTCTATTTTGAAAGTCAAAATGTTTATGCTACATTAGCCTATAAGTGAAGGAAGGCTATGTTGGAGTGTTATTTACTTAAAGGAGCAATAAGTAAGAAATTTACTGCAAAAATCAACCAAAGTCATTCTCATTTGTCCCCCAGGATGGAAGTAACATTCCCTATAAACAATTGGCCCTCTCCATCACCAATATCTTAGTGAAGTTTTTTTCTCCTTTCAAACCTAGAAGTATGGTTCGGAACATCTTCGGCTCAGTGTGTAGCCTGTGTTTACTTCCTGGTTCCTGGGCCAATGACATGAGAGTTTCCAGGGTTCCCAAAACAGAGCCCAGCATTTGGTATTTTATTTTGTTAAAAGAAGCAGCCTCAAGACATGGAAGCCAGTAAGAGAAGCGGACCAGGAATAGAACAGAATACAACATCATATAGCTATCCTGTGTAAGTAAAAATTCTGTGGGGTTTTGCGACCAGCAAAAAACATTTAGAAATTATGTATTAGACTGTTTTCATTGGCAGGCTGTTATACTGATTTGAGCCACTAGGTGTCATTATTACTTATTCCTCCTTTTAAGGTTTACAAATCCTATATATGTAACATGGGTATTGTTGTGATATCAGCCAGGAGAGACAAAATCAGACAGTTTCTGAAATGTGAGAAGCTGCAGACTCCCTCCTCTATCCACCTTATTTTCGACGGAAAAACGGAGCCAGCGAGTTGCCGTTTTTTTGTGCAAGACTTACGGCCGCTCACTTCCTGTCAGTTGGTAGCTTGCTGAAAAGCGACTCATGCAGCTACTTCGTCTCAAATTACTTGTCTTTATGGCTTCGAGGAAGACCGGGATCGTTTGTACGGTTAGAGGATGTTATAATAACGCGTGTAAAAGAAAGGTTTATTTGGAGCAGGAGTGTTTTAATCATCGACCGTAAACAAGAGCTGCGGATGCGGGGCGCCCTACTTCATTCACCCTCAGCCGAAGAATGAGGAATCTCTTCGCCTTATTGTTAAAAGCTTTAAATCTGAAGAAACCACCGAAGCCACCGTATGTTTATTCTTTTCATTTTGTGGACAAAAGACCGACAGAAGGGCACACGTCGCCAGAAAAGTGTCTGGGCTGCGAAGTTCCATTAAAAACAGAAACAAGGAGACGTCAAGAGGAGAGGAGACACAGGTAAGCTTTTTATATTACAGTCCTTGGTGTCATGTATGGATAGTTTATAGTGACAACTTAAATTTTAAATTTCAAGCCTAAACATGAAGTGGTCAGAATGTTTTGATATACTGTTATAACATTAGTTCAATCCCAAACGTTGAAATTAACAGAGCAGCAATCTAATCACAACGAGGCAACAGCTAGGATGTTTTGAATCAGACGATTCATTAGCCTACCTTCCATAAGTCGCCGCTGCATGACTTCCCCCTGGAGTCGCAGCATCAGAGTGCTCCGGTCGTCTCAGTAGTGCCGGTTAGTGTAGTCAGGATCCAGCAGAGTGAACGTCGGACTTGCTTTGGCTTGAACGGACATCAGCCTCCATGAATACCAGGTCATCCATGTTGCTATTTATTATCACCGATCCAACTTTTCCACTGCGGAGGTTCGCTTCGGTAAAGTCGCACTGCAGAGCCGTCCGCACCAAGTGACGACACAAACTGGTTAAAATGTCCTCATTCGTTATATGAGGCCACTTCTTCATGTCATCCTCTCAGTCATGAATAGTTTGAGGCTGTGGTACTGACCTGCCACTTCGATCGCTCTTCAATTTTTGACAATGTTGCCGTGACAGTTTATAATTTCTGTCAAACTAATGTTATATGGCCGAGGGAAGCACTGAAACGGAAGTGCCGCACAAAAAAACGGAAGTTGGACCCATAGTTACTTCCGCGTTCGAAAATAAGGTGGATAGGGAACTGCCCCATCACAGCGGGTGGCACAGCAAAAAAAGCGAAGCTCTCTCCCTCACATCTTCCTCTTTGTCCGTTAGCCCTCGTGAGTGGTAGCTCACCCTGGAGAGAAAACCACCGGTGCCCAAATGGAGTTCAGAGTCCTGCCACATATGAAGGCAGGATTGAAGCTAAGTGCATCCCTGCCCTTTTCCAACATCGGAACTCAGTCGACTGCCATGGAAACAGGCTGTTTGTAACCTTTTTCAGCTGTGGCAGGAAAGCTGAGTTGAGACGGCACGGAGCATTCTCCTGCAGCTAGGCTGAGCTAAGAGAGATCTGATCTGAAGTTGCCCACTGCAGGCTCTCACAGGAAGCCTAAGCACACAGCCAAGCCAAGAAGGCAGTGCTGAGGTCCACTTGTTCCACAGCCCGAGCGCAGCCAGTGGAGCCTGTGTAAAGCACATCCCAGGCCGAGGTTTACGAGGTGTTTCCCCCCTGAGTTAGCCACATGCTTGCTCCGAACTAGCTTTAGCCTGAAGCAATTTCTTCCAACCGGACCGCCCAAAGTCAACCGAACAGACTCAAAGGCAGATGTTTGGCAGAATAAACTGGGGAAGTTTAAAATTATTTACTTTTAATGTGTTTTAATAGATTTGACCAAGTTAATAATAGTATCCTTAGTGCTATTATTTTCCCGGATCACTTACGCCTACCCCAGTGTAGTAAACGTAACTACGCCATTTCAACATAATGCTTGTTTCGTTTCACTCTGCCATCGTTCGATAGTGCTACGAGTGTTAGTACAGCATTGATAGGGAAGATTAATGTCGATTTAATGGTGTTTCATGTAACGTTAGGATTAACTCATCAGAGTAATGTAAATACTAAGGTGACCAGATTTCTGAAATCAAATCTGGGGACATTTCTTGCTCGTGGATAAAAATCAATACATCTCATCATGATGAAATTAGGAAACGGGGACAGTAATGGTTTCATTTATTTTTACATATTTATTAATATTTGAACAACAAAGATCAAATGTAAAAGCCAGGAATGTGCCTCTCCACAATTTAAGTGCATCCTAAGATTAATAAAATGAATAAATAGTGTTATTAATGGAAACTATAACTGTCTCTGGATTGGGGCAAAGTTGTGGGGGTGGGAGTGGAAGGGTCAAGGGTGGTTAGCAGGGCTTTTCAATTTTGTGGGGCCCAAAGAGCTCTGCTGCCTCCAAAGGGGAGAGTGACATGAGGAAAAGAAAAACCAGTAAATACAAACATTTGGCCTGTGGCTGTCTGTGGAAACAGAGTTCCTCCACCTTTTAAAAAAGTGCAACAAATGCTCATTCTGTTCATGTTTACATACCTATGATAAATAGGTTTTTCTGCATTAACATAAAAAAGAAGTAGAGGTCAAGCCCGCAGGTAAAGGATGATATATGTTTGTTACTGTCACCTGACCACATCAGGAGCCTGTGCATCTCTAAGAAGCAGATTCATTTCTTTCACTAATAGGCTGTAAGTACAGCTCCACTACTTCCTGAACTTCAGCAGCTCCTTTGTTTCCTGTCTTTCATTCTTGGACAAGCTGATTAATCCAGGTGTGTGTGGCTGGTTACTGAGGTCAGACACACCTGGATTAATCAGTCTGTCCAGTAATGAAAGGCAGGAAGCAAAGGAGCTGCTGAGGTTCAGGAAGAAGTGGAGCTGTTCTTAGAGCCTGTTTGGGACGAGAAAATGGGTTGTGGTGATGTGAGGTGAAAAGGTGTTAAACATGTTAAAAAAAGCACAGACTTGGAAATCCCCTTGACATGAATGCAAGTGATTGTGTGTGTAGTGCAGCATGAGCATGTATAAACTTACATAAAGTGTGTATAACTACATTATGTGTATGGTAGTAGTTGATGTGTGAGTATATTGTTTGCTCCTATAAGGTGAGTTAACGCCGGTCAGTGAGTCAGCTGACATGAGATCATCTCTGGTTTCTTCAAGGCCTTCTGTGTCTGAAGAGCCATCAGCCACTGTATCCAGAGGTCTTGATAAAATAAGAGGAGAAGAGAATATATTATGTGCAGAACAGACATTTTTAAAACACAAAAAAATACAACTAATCTGCCTCTTCATTCTGCCACAGCTAGGGCAGTGCAGTGACACTCATGTTCAGTGCAGAGACTCAGAAAGAGGTTATATCCTCAGACATTGGGCTTCTCAACTCAAACCTGAGTATATAGCCACTCTGTTTTACATAACATACTTCACACACTACATTACTCAATACGTTAGTTGTTATTTCCTTAAGTAATGTATCATTCAAGATTTGCATTGTGAATGGGTTGAACGCATATCGAATGTTGTTCTAAATTAGTTAAGATAATTTAAACCAAGATTCACTGAATCCTTCTGATGATGGGTTTCAACTATTTGATTTAGTTGTTTTGTAATTTTGTGTGTATATAGTTCCTTAATCTCTTTTTATCTTAATGTTGCTTAGTAGTTTTAGTTAAGTTTCACTAGCCTAGTAGAGATGATTTGTTGATTGAAATACAGTGTTAATTCAGATAAACAGCATTCTGTAGTGGTGTTCTCTGGATGTTCATTTTACTTCCGTTAATAAATTATTATACTTGAATAGAAGTTGTCACCCCTTTATGTATATATCCAAATCATTCACATGTGTGCAGAGTTTGCTGTTAAAATAATGCCAGTTCTCGAATCACCCTTTCAACTATTGTTCTAATATCAGCTGTTTGGGCTGATATTCACCAGAAAATACCTAACAGACCAAGAGTTTTTTTTAAAATAATAACTTAAAAACATATGTAATGGCACAACAGTATAAAATGAACAAATACTTTATTTTTCTTGTCAATAACTTATATACTGTATGTCATCAAGTTGTATTGTTAACCATGAGTGGTGTAACAGTAATGGAGGTAGAAACAATGAACTATGGATTTCAGCGGAAAGTGAGTCTTAGGCTACGTTCACACTGCAGCCTGAAGTGACCCAATTCCGATTTTTTTGCCCATATGCGACCTGGATCTGATCTTTTCGTGACAGTCTGAACGACACAGATCGGATTTTTTCAAATGTGACCCAGGCCACTTGGATATGTGGTCCTGAATCCGATACGTATCTGATCTTTTCAAATGCAACCTGTGTCTGAACGGCCAGGTCGCATTCATCCGACCTGTACGTCATTGATACTTGACAAACGTCACTAACGGTGGACCTGGCTATGCCAAAGAGGTTGGCTAAAATAAAAATAAAAAACAGAGGTTGGCTATTGTGCGGTAACAAACACCTGTTGCAAGTCAATACAGCCCCAAGGTAACGCGTTTACTCGCTGCTATGGCCGCCGAAGATGTGTGTTTTTACGTGAGAGCGCTAAAGAGATCCGTTCAGATGCACATAAAGGTTGGCTTTGTCATTCGAAAATTATGAATGAAGTCCGTATCAGTAAAGCCGCTGTTACGTTCCGCTACCTCTCACTCTGGCTCGTTTTATCTGTCTTCTCATTGAGAGAAGATAGGGGTCATAATAAACATGGTACGGTGAATAAGAGGAAACGGTGAACAAAAAAACAAACAAAAAAAAAAAAAAAACGGGCACCTGACGGAACACACAGTGTGGTGGGGGCTTACCTTAGATTTCTGATCAGAGTTCCCCAACCAACTGATCCTGAGGAAGGGCGAGCCCTAGCGATCCTCGTCCATCAGACGCTCCGTCCAATAGTTTTTTTCTTTTTTCTCTTTGGTCCTTAATATGCAGGTAGTTTTCTTCTTTTCCTTAAAAATACACCACTCGTGGTTCTTCAGTGGTTATTCCTAGCTGGCGTGTAACTCTCCCGGTGCTTTTCCTTGTTAGCGTCCAGCCGGTTTCCCAAACAAATCGAACAAAACGAAACAAACTTAATTCCGGCCAAAACATCCGACGCTCCCCTCTGGGTAGATCCTTCCCGAGGTGAAGGTACTCTTCTTTGTTGCAGAGCCTTCCCGCACCGTCCTTTCAATTAATCGTATTTTCCAAAAGTCCGCTGCTGCTGCAGCCTCCTTCACTGCCTCGCTTGTCACAAGAACCACAATTCCCCACAGGTGTGACACCAGTCCAGCTAAATGCTTGATTGGCAATGCCCCGCCCCCTCCACCAGTGAACCGTCAAAGGTGCAAAAAATAAATAAATAAAAATAAAACAACAAACAAGTCGTCAGGGAACAAAGAAAAAAAATAGCAACATGTAACACCGCTCACATCGCTAAAATTTGGCTATCTTTCTTTTCGATCTTCTTAAAAAGATTGCGTTGGTAATGTGCTGGCTCCGGTTGGAGAGTAACGTAAAGAACGCAAGATACGCTGCAGAATTACGATCCATGTTTACTTCCGCAAACAATGAGCACGCTTGGTATGTATGACGTCATTGCGGGACACTTAGGTGTATGAATGCAGTTCACACAGGAGATCACATACAAGTCGCATATATTTGGAAATGTGAACGGACACGCAAAAAAATCTGATTTCACAAAAAAATCGGAATTGAGCATCAAGGCCTGCAGTGTGAACGTAGCCTTAATCTTTTTAATTAGAAAGTTGGATGGTCTGTAGATTTGTGTAGTGTAATTCAACTCTTGTATTGTGGGCTACAATTAATTGATTGTATTAACCCTTTAAAAGTAAAAAGAAATATCAGTTTCTGTTTTCAACAACATACTATTAACGGACTAGTAAATAACTTTAACATTTCTTTGCTGTTTCGTATGAGTTTTTAATGTGTGCATCTTAAAACATGCCTTAAAAATACTATTTTCAATTACCAGTAAAAAGCTCCCCAATTCAATAATTTCTGGTTCATAAACTATCCAATAGTTCATGGTGTGAATCAGAAAAACTGTTTTTACATATACTACCGGACAAAAGTTTGGAAGCACAATACCTATTTTTACAACTAATATATCATAATTTCATTGGTATTCTTTACTACAAAATATATGATTTTTTTATGAAGGGTAATTTATCAGAATTTCTTCTATCTCATCAGTGTTTATATTAAAGTAGTTATTACCAGGGAGTGCTGAGCTTGGTAGGAATGTAAATGTGACACAGATGCCATACAACAGTATATTACTGATCAAGGAAATAATCTCAGGATAGTTTACCATTAATACTCATGAGATGACTATTAGGTAGGTTTTTTTTCCCGGTTTTCCACAAAATGTAAAGGTGCTTTTCCTGCACATGATTGCTGTCTTCTGATATCTCTCTTCATATTTCTGTTTGACTGGCATATTTGTCCCTTGGGCCCCATCACTGCCCTCCCCAGTTTCCTAATTTCTGATGCACTGTTAGATGAGCGCAGATTACTGTGGCCCCATGCTCCTCAGCAAACTCCTTCAATATTAATGAAGACTGATGAAGTGCTAGGGAGCCCCTGTCTTTCAGCCCTAACCTAGATTGGATTGACAGTTGCAATTAGTGTCTCCTCAAGTTCATTTCCATCACTTTAATTTGACACGAAGAAGGACAGTGTGACACCATTGAGAGAGGGAGAAGTCCTGAGGAGAATGGATAGTGAGTGAAAGTTAGATATTTGCACTGACACATTGTTTCATTCTTAAGATTGCACTACGTATTTAGCTTCTCATTTTTTTTCTAAGAACACTTTTCATTCTTCGCAGGTGACTTTATCCATTCATCCAAGGTTCACATAGTTAGTGCTGTTTGCTGTTGCTGTTCTATACCCAAATTAATATAGAGACTTTTGATGGCAGGACAAGGTTGTAGTCTCCTCTGCATTGCCCTGCCACTGGCTTTGACATTTGGAATGTTATGTTTATTTTTTTTATAACAGCATTTCTGTATTGTTCTCCCTCTACTTCTGTAATCTTTTTCTTTCCTTTGTTTTTTTTAAGCTTTGTTCATGTACAGTACTTTGAATCGTCTTATTGCTGAAAAGTGCTTTATAAATAAACTTGCCTTGCCATTTTACTTTCCAGGTTTCCTCTTTTACCTCCAGCAGCTACCAAATATATAGTATGTCAATGTGTCTGTGAAAAAGATGAATGGGAGAGATATACGGACAGCAGCACCTGAAAATGAATGACTCTCCGTTTTTGCATGGAAAGAAGCAGTAAACGATAGTCAAAGTCTGACTGTGTGTGTGTGTGTGTTTTGACATACACTTTCACTTGTTTATGTATGGATATGCATGAGACTTTATGTGAAATATGGGACCAGAAAAGTTTTTCTTAGCCAGGCAACACTCCTCTCAATTCCCCATCCATCAAATACAATGTTTAGGCTGTCTATATCTGCAACTTTGGAACTTTTTGTGCTCACATATACCTTTCCTGGCCACTTTATTAGGTTAACTTTCCTTGTAATGGATTAACCATGTTGGCTTTCAGAACTTCCTTAATTATTTTACTATTACTTAGATTCAACAACGTGTTAGTTGCATTTCTCACACATTTTGGTCCATGTTTACTTAACAGCAGCAATCAAATGCTACACATTTGTGGCCCGCACATCTATCAAATTTATTTGTTTGTGGGTCCAAACAAGGAATTTGACTTTGGATTCTAACGCTTCATGTAAAAACAGACAGAAAGGTAACCAGCAGAACAGCAAACTACAATCTGTAACAGAAAAAAACATTTTGTGAAAATGTAAGAACAGTGTCAGTATATGTACAACAGAGTCCCCCAACCCTCACCCCAGCTTATCTTAGTAAGGATATTAAGGTAGGGTGTGGCGCTTCTGCTCAATTGGTGCGAGGGGACCCAAAAAGTGCCAAAACAAAACACCCCCCTACATCATGAGCCATTAACAAAAGGCAGGAAGGATCAGTGCGTTCAATTTGATTAAGCCAAATTCTGACCTCTCTACCTGAATATTTGCTGGAATCAGGGACTCATCAGCATAGGCATATTTTTTCAGTCTGTTCTTTCCCCATTTTGGTGAGCTTGTGTGGATTGTTGTCTTTGTTTCATGTATGTTCTTAGCTGAAACGAGACCTTCTGCTGCTTTTTTCCATCTGCTTCATGATTGGAAATTTTATGCATTCAGAGATGGTTTTCTGCATATTTTGCTTTCAAGGAGTGGCACCTTGTGCTACTGTTACCTTTCTGTCATCTCAAACCAGTCTATCTATTCTCCTCTGACATCAACATCCATACAACAGCTGTTTCTTGGATGTTTTTTTTTCCCTTTCTGACCGTTGTCTGCAAATCCGGGAGATGGTTGTGCATGAAAATGCCAGTAGATGAGCATTATGTTTTATAATGTTAATATGTTGCCTTGGACAAACAGATTGAAAGTTACTTAAATCCCATTTATATCACATTCTGATGCTCTATATTTTAACTTCAGGAAGTTATTTTCATCACATCTAGATTTATTCATCTGCCCATAAGGTATTGCATCACTATTTGTATTAACAAGCAACTGATCTAATTAAGTATCTGATTTAAATAGATTTAAAACCAGTATCATTGTTGGTGTGGAGGATACCTCAGGTTGTCCTACTCCCCTTCTCAATCTTAATATCAAATATAGTTTTCTCACATATACGAATTGGTGCTGATGGATGAAGTAAAAGTGTAGTTTAATATGTGGTTTAAAAGTAAATCAAAATGACTATTATTTAAAATATGTCAGTCAATTGATCTGTAGACATTTGCAAGGTAACAATGGCTGTTTTTGCATGTTTTCTAATTAACTGTTATTGTAAAAACAGAAATGGCCAAGCCAGACTGAGATAAGTATAAGATAAAAAAAAAGATATGGAAAGGCAAACATGGATAGGGTTGTCAAAGAACAGATGACCATGCTTTTCTGATACCTTTTATACTTCATAGCTACATAATGGCTAATGCTGGTGAACCCGGTATTCAGCCAGACATTTAAAAGGTTTATTGTGAAGAGGATGAGTAGTGGTGGGTGAGGCAGACAAACATAACCAGACTAGGCAGATTAATCTTGTCAGAAGGTGCAGGCAGACAGGGATGAGCAGCAGACCAGAGGATGCAGAGAGTGACAGAACCAAACAGGTGATGTGAACCACCAGAACAGGCAGATGAAGCGGCTGGGACTCAGGGAAAACAGACAGAACTGCAGCACGCAGACAACAGGCAACTTTAACTGAAGAGTCCAGCTGGCTGAGCACACAGGATCTGGAAGAAACAGGGTACGTCACACTGGACCACAAGAAGCAATGAAGAGAGAAGAGATGTTCTGGCAGGGACGAGTTGGCTGAGGCAGGTATGTGTAGGCTGGTAAACAGGTGAACTGAGTAGACTAATTAGTGGCAACAGGTGGAGATGATCTAGAGTAGGGTGGAGGCTGGAGGGAGACTGAGCTGATTGGATAGTGGCTGGTGGCAGAGAATTGACATGCTAAATAAGAAAAGTCCAGAAATGTCCAAAGGCAAAAATAAACAAAAACCCAAATCATGACAATCTATTTCTCTTTACAGCCTGAATTTTTTTTTTATAAATAAACAAACTATATGAGAATGATATGGACTGAGTTTTCAGTTCAATTTGTTTAATCAGTGTCACTTTGATGAGGGAGTCCTTTGTGAGAGGCTGTTGCTTACACTTCACCACTGGGTAGAATTGTTTCTTTGGAACCACGTTTTATCATCCTCATTACCAAGTCATCATTTATAGCAGAACCCATTGAAAACATTTACAGCCATAATCCCCCACCCCCACCTTTTTTCTTATTTCAACGTCTTCTGGCTTTTTGCTAAAATTAAACATTTGAGAAAATTAAAGACAATTATATTCAGACAAAGATAGCCTCATAAAATACAAAATACATAAAATAAAATAAAAATAGAGGTGATCGTTCTTCTGCTTGAAGCCTGTGATCTTCATCATTCCTGGCCATATAGCTCTCATATTGTTCTGGCAGAGCTTGCACTTAAGGTTGTTTCTGTAGCCTTTGGTTTCACTAATCTTGACTTTAAGATGCTTTTGTGTACTCCAATAGTTTAATATTAATAACAATCTACTGGTGATACAGAATTTGTTATTGGGGAAGCATCTTACTGTTCTGGTGGGAACGGAGTTGGTCACACAGAAGTTTCAATAGCCAGTTAGGCACTGAGGTCATCAGTTGTCCGACTGATTTCTTTGGGCAGACCTGGGACAACACCACTGCAGTAATCAATGGGACTAAAGAAAAACGCATGGATAAGTTTCCCTAGATCTCGTTGGGACATCAGTCCTCTAATCCTGGAAATGTTCTTCAGGTGGTAGAAGACTGACTTTGTAACTGTCTGTATGTGTCCATGAAGGTTAAGGTCTGAGTCCATCACTACACCCAGATTTCGGGCCTGATCACTAGTTTGTAGTTGTAATAACTAAAGCTGCATGCCGACCCTAGTTTGTTCTTCTTTAGGTCCAAAGTTAATAGCTTCAGTTTTTTTTCTGTTCAGCTGGAGACAGTTTTGGCACATCCATGCTTTGATTTGTTTGATTGAGTTTAATAGGTTTGGGGTTGCTGAGTTTGTTATACATTTGTTCAGTTTGAGCATGTTAGAGTAATAAAACTAGTGTTAAAAACTAAATATTTATTTTTATTTATCTAAGTATTTATTTATTTAGATTAATGCATAGATGTATTAATGCAACCTCACAGAACTGGAAAGCCACAGATAACAGAGATTTACATTATTCATGTGGTGCTAAGATAAGTTTTGGTCACAAACAACATTGCATTTGAATGACCACTGGTGTGTTTCTGCTGATTTCATTTGAAAAGAGAAACATTCAACAAGTTACCAGAGTATCGTTTTCCTTAAGGTGCTCCTGTTACACCTCTGTCTTTTTTGCTCCACTTGCTTATGTTGCTTCCTTTTGCATTTCAATCCCTTATTCCTTATGCATCCTACCCCCAGCTCGCCTTACGGTCGGTGTTTGACTAAAATCTCATTAGAATTACATAGCCATTTAGCTAAGTGACACAGGGTGTAATTGTACCATCCATCAATTGCTATGTAATAACACACTCGGAGGCACTAAAAGTTGATTAGCCATCAACCAATGTTACCAGCGGGTTTGGGGAATAAATGGTCAAGAGAGAATTGGCAGGCTGATGTGTGGTGGGTGGCCTAAGAGGGCATTTCGGTCAAGGTCTCTGACCCATGCAAGCTAAATTAACTTGGGAAGGATGAAAGGAACATCTTAGAAGATATGCGTTTCTCACTCTCTTTCTGAATTGTTCTCCCTAATTTTCAGCCACCATGTTCTCTGGGATGACCATGCAGTTCATGAACATCCTGTTCTATGTTCACAATCAAAAAGGCTATTTTTGAAATACAACTTAGATGTTCTCTCTTCCTCTCTACCTCTGTCTCTTAGAAATAAAAAATACATTAAAAGTTTATTTTTAACTGTAAACCTTTAAAACAAATGTTGAAATTTTACATTTTACTCTATGCATAGCCAACTTTATTTAAAAGCACTCTAAAAACAGTGTTTTTTTAACCATTTGATTTTCTTTTTTTTTCCTATTCACAATGCATACTCTTACTGTTAATCTTGCTCCAATTTGGTTATTAGCCAAGTCAGTAGCCCTTTAAAAAGTAGTTTTTATTTTTTTCTTCTTCTCCTTCTTCTCTCACAATTTCACATACATAGATATCTTCCAAGGTTTAGTTGTATATTTCACCTTACTATGGCTTTGAAGTGTGATAAACAAAATAATCTGGAATTTTGTCACTCGTGTAATTTTATTTTTAACATTTCTCATAATAACATACAATAATTACATTTCTCATTTAGCAATGCCGATATAATTTAAAATGAAAAACAAAAAAACTGCTTAACTTCAGATTGTATTCTGATTTTGGCATTTCTGGTTGTGTATATGCTACAGAGAAGGAAAGACTACATCCTCAAGAAAAAAATACTTTATACTAACTGCAATTGGATCAGCAGATAAAAAGTTACAATTTAATATTTTATTTAATCATGAACACATATTATTGCTTCTAGACCCATGGGAAAACTCTAAGTTATCTTTAAAACGTCCATGACAACAAATTTCATTTCTCTGAGGTTTTGGAGGTATATTATGATCTGATGTGCACTGAAGAGGCCATGTGAATGTCAAAAGTGAATACCAAAGGACCTGCTAAGGTCAACTTTGTCGCTTTGCTCAAAAACGGTTAGATCAGAAAACAGTTTATCTTTCCTTTTTTATGTGTCTGCTTAATTCAAATTCTCCAATCAGAGGGGACCATCAAGCAAACAGCCTTCCCCCTCCCCTCTCCTTCCCCCGTCCCCTCCTCCCCTTAGTTTGTGAGTCCCGCTAGCATGTCTGACAGCTCCAGTTGAGAGGAGGAAGGTGGAGAAGGATGCAGAGGGCATCCCCAGATCAGCCTCCATGTATTGGCATGAACAGGAGTCAGATGCCGCGGTGGCAAATATCCAACATCCAACCTCAAACTCACTTCACAGTTACTAAAAATGCGAGCTGATATGTCCAAGGGTGAAAAAAACTGTTTCCACTCACTCCTGAAGGACAAGAGAAACACAAGAGCGGTCGAAGTTTATTTATGGGGACTTTACTGGGGACTTCATTAATGTGGACTTTAATGAACATTGTTTGCTGCGGGGAAATTCAAGTCGGAGTTTTCAAACAAACAGATTTTGAAAAAAAAACTCTGTACCAACATGGATAGTGGCGACCACAATGCTGGCATTACCTGCAAGTTGATTTTTTTTTTTTTTTTTTTTTTTTTTTTGTAAATGCTGTCAAATGCAAGGAAGGTGTGTTTGTAACTGAAAAATCTGTCTGACTGACACCAAACCACTGGCAGCTGCATAATTTTCCTGTTGGATTACAGCATTTGGTCATCTTAGCCTCGCGTGTCCGACATCCTGCAACACAAACACTTCCACCAGCTAGAATAATGGATTTTTGACAGAATTTTGCACCAAGGAGAGAGGTGTGGATGGAGGGGAGAAGGAATATTATGAGTAGTGCCATTCATCATTGTGATCACTTCAACATATCATTTACCGTATTTTTTGGACTATAAGGCACACTTATAATCCTTAGATTTTCTCAAAATTTATGGTGCACCTTATAATTCGGTGAGCCTTATATATGATAACCGCTGTGCTTACTGACCGATTTTGTGTGGTACATATGCTCATAAATCTGATAAAACGTAAGTACGAAGCCGCTCTGCTTAATGGATATTTGGAGCATTAGGGTACTGTACACTGTGTCACTACCTGGTCGGACCCCTGAGCATTCTCAAGACTGACTGACTGTAATGTCGAAACTAGAAGTGCATTCATGTAAAGGCTCCCATATATTCGGGTGTACTCCACAGAGGTCCGCGCATACTCAAGGCGTATTCAAGGCAGACTCTGCGCGGACTAAATTTTTACGACAGGGTATGCGGTGTCGCACTATAAACTTCTCGGCTGCAAGCAGTCTTTACATCAAACTGTTTTATATGTAACACCGAGCTTGATAGACTGAGCTGCTTCTAGCAGGCGGTCGCAAGGACGCGTGGCACCACAGTCCCTTTCTGATCTCACTGACAGGTGTGTGGTGGGTGCCTGCTGGAAAAGAAGCTGCTCCAGGTACTCAGTTAGCTAACCACACGTTTTACCATCCGTTGTCCCACTGGCAGAAAGTGTGGGAATTGTAGGAATTTGCCACAAGAAATGTAGGCAATAGTACGCTCGACTATGAAGGGTAAAACGTCCACGGAGAGTCAGCGCAGAGTCAGCGCAGAGTCAGCGCAGCTCACAGTATGTGCACAGAACACACAAGTACAGTGGGGCAAAAAAGTACTTAGTCAGCCACCAATTGTGCAAGTTCTCCCACTTAAAAAGATGAGAGGCCTGTAATTTTCACCATAGATGTACCTCAACTATGAGAGACAAAAGGAGAAAAAAAATCCAGAAAATCACATTGTCTGATTTTTAAAGAATTTATTTGCAAAATATGGTGGAAAATAAGTATTTGGTCAATAACAAAAGTTCATCTCAATACTTTGTTATATACCCTTTGTTGGCAATGACAGAGATCAAACGTTTTCTGTAAGTCTTCGCAAGGTTTTCACACACTGTTGCTGGTATTTTGGCCCATTCCTCCATGCAGATCTCCTCTAGAGCAGTGATGTTCTGGGGCTGTCGCTGGGCAACACGGACTTTCAACTCCCTCCAAAGATTTTCTATGGGGTTGAGATCTGGAGACTGGCTAGGCCACTCCAGGACCTTGAAATGCTTCTTACGAAGCCACTCCTTCGTTACCCGGGCGGTGTGTTTGGGATCATTGTCATGCTGAAAGACCCAGCCACGTTTCATCTTCAATGCCCTTGCTGATGGAAGGAGGTTTTCACTCAAAATTTGACGATACATGGCCCCATTCATTCTTTCCTTTACACGGATCAGTTGTCCTGGTCCCTTAGAAGAAAAACAGCCCCAAAGCATGATGTTTCCACCCCCATGCTTCACAGTAGGTATGGTGTTCTTTGGATGCAACTCAGCATTCTCTCTCCTCCAAACACGACGAGTAGAGTTTTTACCAAAAAGTTCTATTTTGGTTTCATCTGACCATATGATATTCTCCCAGTCATCTTCTGGATCATCCAAATGCTCTCTAGCAAACTTGAGACGGGCCTTGACATGTACTGGCTTAAGCAGGGGGACACGTCTGGCACTGCAGGATTTGAGTCCCTGGCGGCGTAGTGTGTTACTGATGGTAGCCTTTGTTACTTTGGTCCCAGCTCTCTGCAGGTCATTCACTAGGTTGCCCCGTGTGGTTCTGGGATTTTTGCTCACCGTTCTTGTGATCATTTTGACCCCACGGGGTGAGATCTTGCGTGGAGCCCCAGATCGAGGGAGATTATCAGTGGTCTTGTATGTGCTCCATTTTCTAATAATTGATCCCACAGTTGATTTCTTCACACCAAGCTGTTTACCTATTGCAGATTCAGTCTTCCCAGCCTGGTGCAGGTCTATAATTTTGTTTCGGGTGTCCTTTGACAGCTCTCTAGTTTTGGCCATGGTGGAGTTTAGAGTGTGACTGTTTGAGGTTGTGGACAGGTGTCTTTTATACTGATAATGGGTTCAAACAGGTGCCATTAATACAGAGTGGAGGACAGAGGAGCCTCTTACAGAAGAAGTTACAGGTCTGTGAGAGCCAGAAATCTTGCTTGTTTGTAGCTGACCAAATACTTATTTTCCATCATATTTTGCAAATAAATTCTTTAAAAATCAGACAATGTGATTTTCTGGATTTTTTTTCTCCTTTTGTCTCTCATAGTTGAGGTATATCTATGATAAAAATTACAGGCCTCTCTCATCTTTTTAAGTGGGAGAACTTGCACAATTGGTGGCTGACTAAATACTTTTTTGCCCCACTGTATGTGGGAGCCTTCAGGCAGCCTGCGCCTGGAGTACGCGCTAGCAACAATAAACCAAGTAAGTTAATTCAATATAAAAGTTACGTTTATTTTGGCCTAATGTTAGAAACAGGGCAGTGTAGAACAACTACGCTGTCCTTCCGACAGAGACGGATAGCTCTCTCTCTCAAGAGAGAGCTGTGTACATGAAAGGGCAGAGTGATATTATGCACTTGGGTAGAATATTTAGTGCGCCTTATAATCTCAGAAGAAAATAACATCACTCCAATTCTCAAATGTTTGATGCTTCCTTGAAAAGTTCAGAGGAATAAATTGTGGGGTAGGGGAAGTTTTCTTTAAGTCCTTCTCTGACAGATGCCATGTTTTGGTTATTGGGCTGGAGTAAGTATCGGTAAGGACATTAATTTGGCCCTTTGGATCCTCCGTTTTAACACCAGTAAAATAATTGTTTACTTCTATTCAATTTTTTGACTCCTTCAGGATGTGTTGAAATTTAAAATGACTTGTTTACTGCATCCAACCTCGAGAGCAATGTTGTGCACAAGCAGTCCTATAGGCCTTACTCTGCAGCTTAGTAATCATGCCATGTACAATGAAATTCCTGTGTACTTTGCCATCCTGGT
Source organism: Fundulus diaphanus (assembly GCA_037039145.1). Classification (NCBI taxonomy): domain Eukaryota; kingdom Metazoa; phylum Chordata; class Actinopteri; order Cyprinodontiformes; family Fundulidae; genus Fundulus; species Fundulus diaphanus. Next base: position 39,388,067 of record CM073132.1, read on the forward strand.
GTCATGACAATGTAATCCCTTATACAATATGACACACAGACCAGATTTATGTGCAGATCTGGACTTTTTAGGGCTACAGTCTTAAACCATTGATCGACTGATGAACAGCCCATTTGAGTTAGATTGCAGTTTTCAAGAAATGTCTCTTATTTATCTCATTCCTGTTTCTCCTTTATGCATTCTGAAGCTCTGCTTACAGGCTGGTCTGGATCCACCTGCATGAAACACAAATATATATATAATTTCTGATGAGTAATGTATGTATCAGATGAGTTGATTTGATAAATGCCAAGAAAAACACTGAGAGATAATTTGGCAAAAATGTTTTCTCAGTGCATCTATTAGTCTTCACCAGTCCAGACTATTAAGTATTACTTTATTTTTCATGAATGTTTATGTGTTGTAAATGAAAAGAGGTAGCTTGTTTCAAAGCAACTACCTTTATTTTTGCAGACCATACTAGGTTAAGAATACATAGAATTTTAAGATGTTAAGAATATATAACTTTCCCATTGTAGTGTCCATATGACATGAAATACTCCCTGCATAAATTATAATAAAACTATTTCCATGTATAAATCAAGCGGAGCACTATGGCGAAAGCAGTACTGCTCCACTTGTTGAAGTAAAATCTGTAGGGCTCTTTTTGGCATTAAGACAAGAATTCTTGTTGCCACATTGCCAGACAGGACACTATTTAAAAATAAAATAAAAAATACATAACGAGATTGCAAGAGTACAATTAAGAATACATTGACTATCACACATTTATACTGTGTGCAATCAAGTTTAAGAGTGGTAAGATAAACTATATACTGGTCGATAGTGGCCTATTCTCCTTAAACACCATGCAATAAAAGACTCCTACCTCCATATTTCAAAGTTGCTACTGTTTTCTGAGGATGAAAAAGATCTAGCAGAGACAAATGTGATGTATGTGTTTCCGTGTGGGTGTGTATGTGCATGTGTTAGTTCCTGTTCTGACCACAATGAGTCTTATTATCTCTCTAAATAGATGAGAGAATACCTTAATTGCTCATTGAGTTGATGACACTGTTATATTCAGATAATATCCCCTTGCACAAAAGTGACAAAGTGCAGATAAAGGAAGCTGATGTATATAAATGTGAATAAAAAAACCTTTAGCACACACATTTATACAGAGTATCTTTTGGTATAATTGCAGCTTTTATCATTAAATAAATGCACTGACAGTCCCAGCTCCACCCTTGTGAAACACTAAGTCTTTATCACTAATGGACCAGTGACTACTACTGTAATTACACAGGCTTTTGTCTAGCCCAGTGCACAACTATCTTGGAAGCAGAAATTGCTCTGACTTTTTTTGTCTCTTTCTTTCACATCTGCAGTAAAAGGGCTACCTCTTCCTGGCCCAAAACCAGTTGGGCAAATGAGTTGCAATAATGAAAAAGACAAAATTACAGCAAAGCTGAATGTAAGATACTTTTTACTTTTTGAAAGAGCTGTTTGAAAAAAATCTGATTTTGATTTATCTCGGTGGTATGATGTGAATAGGATCGATGCTACATCAATAATATTCTGCATGAAACCCTCCATGTCATGGGATGTTGTTCAGATCACCAAAACTGTTCTGACCCATTTAGATTAGATTGAGATTTAGATTAGATTTACACAAAAAGCCAAATGCAGCATTGAGACACAATGGTACTTTAGGTTAATGTGTAGACTTAACCTAAAAAAAGACACTTGTTTTTTAGGTTAAAGTGACAAAATTAATTAGACTAAATTTTGTGTAGGTCTACATGCCACAATGACATCTTTTTTGAGTTAAGGAAATCAGTCAGCTTGATGTGGTTTTGCCCCTTCATTATTTCATACCTATGAAGTTGTGGGCCTTTCGGACCTGACTGTTCCATTTTCATAATACTGCTTTCTGCCATTAACGGTTCTGATTTGACTTTAACAGGAAATTTGTAAAATCTGTTCATCATCTACTGTATGTAATGTATGTATGTGGTTGCTTGAGTCCAATAAATAATGATAATAAATAAACCAGCAGCAGCTCAATTTGATATTTTAGTTTGATCAGAGGTCTTGTATTGTCATTAGAGTTAAGTGGCCCAAATGCAGATTCAAAAAATAAACATGGATAAAGTTGGAGAAAATTCGCTTTAGCTTTAGTTTTATTTAGTAATGAACTAAACAAAATTCTGAGTAACAGGGGGAAAAATATTGTCCAATGGCGTTATTTTATTCCCCAATAATTGTAAGGTACTTAGAATACTAAAAAAAAGTAATAAATTGGAACATCATACAAGTGAAACTGGACATTTAAGGCGGCATGTAATGCAAAATCTACTTTTTTTGCCTTTAAATGCTAAAAATGTAGTCTCTTTCCAGGTGCTACATAGATATTTTTAGATTATTTCTGGGCCATATTTTTCAAGCCGTTCAGTTTTGCGAACGGCTTGAAAATTGGAATCGTACCGATTCTTGAAATTTGAATCAATACCAGCCCTATGATATAACAATTCAAAGTTATGAAACGGGAGTACTAATTGGTGCTGGTGTTAAAACATAACAAGAATTCACCTGTAATGCCATGGTAAAGCATGCAGTTATTTTTTCTTTTCACATTTTCACATTTTATAACAGCACATCTCTATGTAATTTGAAGATTGAGTATCAGAAACTGCTTAAATTGGCAATAATTGTGTGTACAATCAATTCCTTGATTGTCCACACTCCAATCTTCGGTGTTCTAGCAGTCGCAGCGTACATAACAAAATATATGGTAAATGGCCTGTACTTGTATAGCGCCTTATCAAGTCCTGAGGACCCCAAAATGTTTACACTATATTCAGTCATTCATCCATTCACACATTGGCTGTGGTAAGCTACATTGTAGCCACAGCTGCCCTGGGGCAGACTGACAAAAGCAGGGCTGCCATACAAACAGCTCCACCGAGCCCTCTGACCACCAACAGCAGACAAAGCTGATAAAATGTGAGATGGTGGGTTCTCTTACACCACTGTTGCTCGTGGGTTGTCTTACACCACTGTTGCTCCGTGTTGTGACTGGTTTATGCAAATAGTACTCTTTAGCACCAACCTCAAGGTAAAAGTCTAAGCAGTTTTTGTGCAGGATGTGTGAGGTCTGTTAGTTTCCCTTTTCCTGACCCTAGACCTGTATAAGTCCTGAAATCAGGAAAGGTCAACCCTGATGATCCTATCTGCAGACCTAATTGTTCAATGTTCTTTAGACCTGTCCTATTTTGTGGATGCCAGAAACATTATTACTATTTCTCTGAATAATGCTCTCCTATGTACCAAAACCTACAGAACACAGACATGGTTCTGTCATTTTAGGTATAAATTGTGCCATACTCAACATTTTTGGGTAATAACAAGAACAGTAGTTAATTCAATGGGTTTTTGAATGAGGAAGAGGTAAGACCACAATACAGTTCCAATTGAATAATAACTAAACCAGTACAAGTGAATAATTGGTTTTGAAAAGCCTTGTAATCCATGTGAATTTGCATTTTTTTTTTAAATTAATTTACGAAGAACGTATAAAAAGCTGCATTCTTCATTGAATCCAAAGAAAAAAGAAAGTTACTTAGATCCATCATGGTACTTTAGATATCTCTCCTTACTGCCTGAAACTGGAACAAAGTATGTCAATTTCTGTTCTTTGATTAGCATGATCTCCAAACAACATGCAAAAAATCACATTAGGTCAAAATTTTCCATTCTAATTACTCAGGACAGTTTAGAAAACCATCTTAATTAAACATGATTGTTATCTGGGTTTGTTTAATTCTTAAAACTGCAACTGGGTCTTGCTGCCAATTAAGTCCCTTGGACATTGCAGCCACTGTGTGTGTGTGTGTGTGAGAGAGAGAGAGAGAGAGAGAGAGAGAGAGAGAGAGAGAGAGAGAAGGAAAGAGAGAGAGAAGGAAAGAGAGAGTGTGCAGAGCCAAGTGGGTCAGAACACTGATTTCTTGGTTCCCTGTGGAGACAGCAAGACCTTTATCTTCAATTTCAGAGATTTCCTCTGTGGTCAGAACTGGAGGCTACATCACCTATTTCTCCTTCTCTCAAACACTTTTTTCATTTTATTGGGCCATCACTTAACTTAGTCAAGACAAGAGAAGATATAAAGTGGACATTTTTACAGCCATGTTGGGCAGATGCATTGCCACTACAACCTTTACATTTTTGGCCTAATCATGATGGTATTTGCTACTAGTAGGTAAATAATTTTAACTTGTCTTAAAAGTGTGGTGTTATTTCATAACATCAACTTAATTAGCAAATGTGGTGTGTGAGGTTAACATAAAAAGAATAGACAGTATGTTTCAGAATTATATTCTCGTAATGTAAGTTTATTCATATTGCAATTTCAGTAACAAGACATTCAAAGTGCTGTACATGAACAGAAAAACATTACAGACATACATAGGAAAAGGAATAAGCTAAATTAATCCTTGACTAGAATTCTTTCATAAAAACATTACACATATATAAGAAAAGGAATAAACTAAATTGGGGCTGGACGATTTAGAAAAAAAGCATATTGATAAAATAGAAATCATATTGATCGATATCGATAATTATCAACAAATTCAAAACATATATTTTAAATGCAGCCCTGGTCATTTTATGCTGTTGCTTAGCGACCTATTTTTAGATAAAGAACACTGAATTCAAACTCAACCCTTTATTCAACCAACTTTTTACCAAAACTGCAAGTTTTTGAAAAAGAAAAAAGAACCCGTGCTCTATGAACTCTTTGAAGGGGCAGAGCTTGGTTTCTGGGTCTGCGTTGTGATTGGTTGGGAGGATGTAATGATGTAATATTAACCTACATGGCTAGAATGCATAAGGAAGGAAAACTTTTATTCTATTGAACTTTTTATTGACCCTTTTCGATATACGTCTATCGATCAATATATATCGTTATTGAATTATCGTCCAGCCCTAAGCTAAATACATCCTTGACTAGAATTCTTTCATACATTCATCACTAAAAATCCTAAGAAAGCTACAACTTGAGATCTCTGATCTGACTTTTCTGACACTACAGCTAAAACGGAAAGCAGGTAAAAAGCACAGTAGAGGCGATGTGTGTGTGTCTATGGGTTTTTATTGTAATCGTGTGTGTGTCTTTGTCTATGAACTGTGGAAGATGGCACTTGCAGCCATTAGTCTTTGATAGTGATGGAATGTTATCAGACAGTTCAGTTCAGTACGCTCTGTTTCAAGGTCACAGATGTCACAGGGCATCTTGTTAACATAACATCCAGGAGAAATTAAGATTGCAGGGGAGCCTATGTATATAATAGCATTTGGTTTGGGCAGGCAGACTCTTGTTTTTCTGTCTGCCTTAAAGTCTCACTGGTACATCTCAATGGCGATTCTATACTCCAGGTAACCACCAGCTCCAAAAAGCAGAAATCCGTCTATGTGTCCAGCTGCACAAAGGGGCTCTCCTTCGCCTAGTCTTCTCGTTGAGAAAATGTGTTCAATTGCGTTGAAAGGTCCAGCTGACCAGATCCATAATTTATAGTTTGGAAGATATGTAAAAAGAGGCTCCAAAAAAGATTGATAGAAGTAAGCAGGGAAACAGGGATGGGAGAGGGGAAAAAGAGATCAACAGAGGAGAGAAAAGTAAAGCGTCCTCGTTTACCGAGAAGAAAGAAGAGAAAAAAAAAATGTGGTGGGATGTGATTAAAATATATATTCTACTGATCTAAACTCTTTGCAAGTATTTTATCAAATAACAATATATGTTATGAAACAATAATTAGAGCCTTTCAATTCAGATACATTTTATGGATGAATTTCTTATCTTGACCTTTTGGAAACTTGTGAGCTCCTCACTGGTATCACCGGTGATCTCCAAAGGGTCCCTAGCCAGTGGTCTCTGCTGTGGTAGTGTGGGCGAAGCTGCATAAGGGGCCAATTGGGGAATTTGATTCTATGAAGCCTGTGTTGTGGCATAAACAAATGCAGCATATGTAAATCATACTGGGAGTGGCGCTGTGTCACTCACATACTACCCCACCGGCCTGAGACAGGACAGACGGATATGATTTGGGATAGATAGTGCAGTGATTTATGTAATGGATTTTTTTTTCAAACCTAATCGTGAATTGTATCTTATTTTTGGAAGTGATAGATCTTTCATCCAAAAGTCATATTTAGACAATTTTTCCCTTTTCCTATCTGAGCTGACTGACTTTTGGTTGTTAGACCTTCTTAATGAGGTAAGGCTGCAAAGTCTGACCTTTGTTACGTGTTTCTAAATGTAAGAGAACAAAAAAGACTGTTAAAGTTCTTTGAATAGCACACTTAGTGTCACTAAACCAATGCATTTTGCCTATTTGAAATGTAAAGCAACAAGAAAACCAATTAAAGCTCCGTAAATCGCACACTGTGACCAAGCCATGCTTATTGACTATTTGTTGATTGTAAGGAAGCAAAAATGTAGTTACATGAACTGAATAATTGGGTGCACAAATCTTGTGAATGAATAATTTTAATGTACTAATTCTGCTGATTCAGTACACTCAAAAGAACTACAGTTTCCATCGCTATTTGAGACCAGAATGTGTTTGGTCTATTTAGTTTAAAAGACGACTTTTCCTGCACAGACTTAACTGTTTTTAAGATACCTGTATGAATTTAGATGATCTGATGGAAATAATGTCTGCTTATGTCTTATTTTATGAACAAATGATTAACCCCAAAAAATCCATCACTTGTATTACTAAATCAGTTAGAAATATTACTATTCAGAGGAGTACCTGCTTCAATCAGGGTAACCTGGAACAACACAAATAATTTACCAAACAAATGAAGAAGAAAATTAAACTAACCAAGAATCCTTACAAAGACAACACAGAGGTCCTATTTGGAACTGGTAGCCACTGCCCTGCATGGGAAGGGTTTAAGAATATGATGGGGAGACAGAATAAAAAGTATGTCATATCCTTGAATGGACAAACTGAACTGTGCCTCTTTATTGAAGTGATTATCTTCTGCAATTATTTTGATATTCATGATTGTAGTTAAGAGGTTTCTGTTTTTAAGGATACCAATTTCAATTAAGTACCAAATGATTTTACTATGGAAGTAAACGGAATGTTAATCTTTTGTGGATCAATGAAAAGTCCTGAACCTGATTATATTAGGGAGATGTATACTTAAAAAGAAGTGTGCTATTCAGCTTGCAGATGTTTTCTGTTTTATCTTCCAGATGCCCCTACAATTGCACAAGATCAATCAATCAATCAATCAATCAATCAATCAATCAATCAATCTTTATTGATTGAAAGTGCTTTACAACAACCACAGATTGAATAAAGTGCTGAAGAGAATTAAAAATCAAATAGAAATAGTAATAAAAAAAAAAATAAATCAGCTGTGCATATAACTGTAATTCAGTTAAAGTTTTAAAAGTCATAACTCTCATGTATAAAAGGCCAAACTGAACAAATAGGTCTTTAGCCTGGCCTTAAATAGGGGCAGGGTTGTGACTGAGTGTAACTCCAGGGGAAGAGCGCTCCAGTTTGGGCCCTGCCAGTGCAAAGGCACGGTCACCCCACTGTTTACGCCTCAACCGTGGGACCACCAGCAGATGTTGCTCAGAAGAGCATAAGGCTCTACAGGGCTGGTGAAGAGTCAGAATGTCGCTCAGGCAAGAGGGTGCAAGGTAATAGATTGAACTGTAGACAGACAACAGAATTTTGAACTGAATTCTGAACCAAACCGGGAGCCAATGAAGAGAATAAAGAACAGGAGTGATGTGGTCATACTTGCGGGTGTTGGTGAGAAGCCGGGCAGCAGCATTCTGCACAAGTTGTAAACGTTGTATAGAGGCTTGGTTAAGTCCACTATACAAGATTTTGCAATAGTTGCAAACGTGAGCTGATAAACGCGTAACTGTTTTTTTCCAAGATCACGACGAGTTTGAAAAGATTTAACTTTAGCTTATAGGTGAAGCTGAAAAAAGCTTGCCTTTACTACAGAATTAATTTGTTTATTGAATTTTAAGTTGTTGTCAAAGGTCACTCCAATATTTTTGATGGAATGGCTGAGGTGTGAGTCCAGAGGTGTGAGGTTCAAAGATAAATTTGATTCACTTGAGGGACAAAATAGTATAAATTCTGATTTGGACTCTTTCAAATGGAGAAAGTTTAGTGATAACCATGTTTTGATGTCATCAAGACAAGCTTGAATTGAATGTGTGTCTGGAGAGTTTGGAGACAGATATATTTGTAAATCATCAGTATGTAGATGGAAAGACACATTATGATGATTTATCACAACACCTTATGGTGTCATGTATAACGAATAAACCACAGGGCCAAGAATGGAATCTTGAGACACACTGGAGGTCAGAAAGGCTGGTGATGACGAGACGTCATCAACCATCACAGAGAATGTTCGGTTAGATAATATGACCAGAACCACTACGGTCTCTGGAGTCCTACCTGTTGAGCCAGGCAGGTCAGTAGGATGGAAAGATCCACTGTGTCAAATGCTGCAGTGAGGTCCAGCAGCACAGGTTTTTTTAGCATCTAGGGACAGCAATATTTTAATCTGTACTTAAAGCAATGCTGACTCTGTGCTATTGTATGCTCTAAAACCAGATCGAAATGTTTCAAATATTTGATTCTGATCCAAAAATAACTGCAGCTGTGTAAGAACAACCTTTTCCAGAACTTTAGAAAGAAAATGCAAACGAGATACTGGTTTGTAATTTAACATTACTACTGGGTCAAGATTAGGTTTTTTGATTAGCGATCTGACCACCACGTGCTTAAAAACTGTTGGAACAGACCCTAAACTCAAGCAAGCGTTAAGGAACTGCAGAAGACATGACCCTACTGTGTCAATAACCTGTTAAGTACCCTTGAAGGGATAAAATTCAGAGGACAGTTGGTAGCTTCATTCCTCTCTTTCTGATAAAGGTCAAGAGGACAGAAAAAGTAAAAAGTACAGCTTGGTGGAAGAGTTGTGAGGCAGATTCAAAGTTGATTCAGTTCCAGGGTGAATGTTCCATAGTGAGGATTTGCGGGCTATGTCATCTTCTGGTGTTTGCTCATTTCCAACATTGGTGCTATTGTCTACCAGGAGATTTTAGCACACTTATTTATTCTATTTTCTGACAACCTTTCCTTTCCAGCAGGACTTTGCATCTTTTCACTCTGCCGAAATGTGGGCAACCAATACCTTGTTTAATGACTATGATGTCACTGTGCTTGATTGGTTATTTCACTGGCCAATTTATTGGGTAGTGCCACAACAAAGGACAAAATATTGAATATGTTTATGTTATAGTAGATAGACACACTTTTACATATGATCAATATTTTGTACTAAATTATTTCATAATTGCTCTTTGTAATATATATATTTTTAAAATTGGAATTTTGGGCTTTTAGCAGCTATAAGCCTTGCTTACTAATAAGTTTAACAGGAATAAACACTTGAAAGATATCACTCTGTAATGAGTGTGCTTAGGTTGAATATACCTTTTTGAACTAAAAGCACAAAACCACATTTATGACATATTTATATTTACTGTCATGAGCTTTAATTTTACCCAGATTAATACTTTTTAGAACCAAATCTTGCCCCTTTCCCATGCAGAATTTGCCAACATCCAACTCAATGGACATACATATCTAAGGCTAAGACTTCATTACAACAGCTGCATTTTTTTTCTTGTCCTTTAAAATTTGTAGAGCCATGAGGCCTATCAGCCTTTATTAGCTAATAATACTTTTAGGACCATTAGGAGTGGCTGAGTCTCCCCCACAGCCATACTTAGCAGTCTCAGTGGTGTACCGCTGGAGGACAGAAGTAACCGGGCCACTGTGTGACAACCTCCCCTCAAGCAAAAAAAGGTCTGAGCAGACTTCCAATTTGACATCGCTAAGACCAGGATAGCATTCCCAGCGGGTTATTGGTGTGAGACTTTAAGCCAACCAAAAAGGCAAATGTAACACAGAGTAAAATAGTGTGCTATGAACAGTAATTGGGAGAGACCATTTCTCTGAGTTTTTAGTTTTTCTCTGTTTTTACGTTTGTGTTTCTGGTAAAGGAAGTTGCAGCCTAGGTGAAAGACTTGATTGTCTTAAGAATTTGGAGATTGAGCTTTAGAATATCGCCTATGTGTATCTTATATGATTAGTCAAAAAAGCTAGCAAATGTACTGCACAAAGAACACCATGTAATTTTAAGCTTCTCCTGCTGGTGCTGCTCAGATTGCCTTATTTAAACAGGGGAACAGTGAAATCGAGTTATTCTCTGGGTTGTACGCATTGTTTTTCTTGTTTTGTGCAAGGTCCAAACACTTGGAGAATGGCTAGGGGAGGACTGTTGTTGATCAAAGCAGAAAAATAATCAACTAAGCGAGAGAGAATGTCTTCTAATATCTTCTTTCCTTGCTCAGGGCTAAAAACAAACTGTAGCAGAATTAAAAGTTGCTGTGCGAAACGCAGAAGTGTATGTGTGCTCCTTTTTTGTTAATTAGAAACGTAAAAAATGCCCTGTTTTGTTTGGGGAAGAGGGAAAGAGAACAAGGGGCAGAGGTTCAACAATTAATTCAGAGACGATAAACTATATTGGATTTGTTAGCTACAAATCAGAATTTTTGCAGCAGATGCCAACTTAGGCATTACTAGTTTATCAAGGTTGAAAGACTTATTTTCTCACACTGTTTATACTGTGCCCAACACAGAGGGATGGCCAGTCCTCATTGACGGGTCATGCATAGGTAGTGCTATTAACAGTTATTCATATAATCTGACCATCTTTATGTTATCATATTACAACCACCCATTTGATGTAAATAACATTTGATGTGATATGCCACCACAAAGTATTTTTCAGATGTGTATAAAGTGGAAGGAACATATATCAAGTTTTCAAAATTCTTCACAAATTAAAATCTAAAATCTTGTTTATAGCCCCGTTCTTGAAATACCAGCACTCCTTCCGTTTGTTCTTCCCACATGTCTTATTGTAAGCAATGACTTTCTTCTCACCACTTTTCCATAAAGAGCAGATTGCTGAATTGCACAATTTATAGTTGTCCTCTCAACAGGTTCTCCCACCAGAGCTGTACCTCTCTGCAGCTTCCCCACAGTTACCATCGGCCTATTGGCTGTTTCTCTGATTAATGCTATCACAGCCAGATCTGTCAGATTAAGCTAGAAAACCATGTCTTGGTACAATAGCAATTGTGCCATACCTTTCCCACTTTAATATGATGGATTAAATGGTACTATGTGAGATGTAATGATATTGTTTTATAATACAATTGTGTGCTAAACTTCTTTTTTTTTTTTTTTTTTCCCAGTGTCCTGTCTAGCAATGTGGCAATAAGAATTGATGTCTTAATGCCAAATAGAGCTCGACAGATTTTGCTTTCACAAGTGGAGCAAACAGCTTTTGCCATAATGCTCCGCTTGATTTGTGCATGTAAATAGCTTTATTGTGATTCCTGCAGGGAGAATTTCAAATTATATGGACACTACAATGGGAAAGTGGGAGAGTAAAGGAAGAACAAGAAGAGAAAAAAAAAGAAAGAGAAGAGGTGAAAGAAAGAAGAGATAAAAGGAAGAGAATGATAAAACTTCCTCTGTCTGCTCCATCACCTAGAAAGAGACGCAAAAAGAACAGCACAACCAATGGACATAAAGCAACAGATACAATCGAGAGGGGCCACCACAGGAAGTCTGCAACCCCCCCCCCCCCCAAGGAAAGAGGAGAGACGACCCCGAGGAAATCCCCCAGCCACCGCAATGCCGACACCCCCAAGAGCCACGGGGACGAGCCCGTGGGCTCTGCCGGCAGCCAGCCGCGCTGAAGTGGTCCCGGCCATGGGCCCCGGGGGCCAGAGGCCCCAGGGGCGCCCCGCCCCCCCGGCGCCCACCCGGAAACCCGCCCCAAACCCGCGGACCGTCAATGCACCAGAGGACCAAGGCGCCCGCCAGCGCAGCGGAGGAAGGCAGGACGTGGGGGGGTGGGCTCCGCACCTAGCGGAGACTTGAGATGTTCTTGGGAGAGGGAGCGGACCACACCCATACCTGGGAAAAAAAAAAGGAAAACTCATTCACACCATCCCTCCCTTGTGCCCCACTCACCACACACAGATAAAAAAAAAAAAAAAAAAAAAGACGCTGTACACACATTCCCACATAACACTCGCATCCAACACTGTCCAGAGGGGGGGTCACCCCAAATCTACTATACGACTGCTTGTGCCCGACCCCCGGCCCCGCCCCCAGACCAGACGCCCCCCGGACCGGGCCCCCCAAAGAGGGCGGGCCAACATGACCCGTACGAGCCACCCAGCCAGAACCCCCCCTCACCCCCTAAATACCTAATAAACCCCCTCCCTCCCCCACCTTACCCTAGCCACCCGTGCCCCCCGCCCCTCCTGGGGGGAGCGGAGGCGTCAGCCCCAGACCTGGCAAGCCGCTGACTACCCGTAGCAGCCCCCCGCCAAGACCCCGGACACAGTGGCCCGCACCTCCTCCAGGCCCCAGACTCCTCGCCGCCATCGGAGAACGGGGGTGTGCAGAAGACCCCAATCCTCCCTACACCCGCTCAGATGTTGTGTTGTTGCATGTTGTTCTCAAGTGCATTTAAAAACTGGGAGTGCCGAAGTGGGTGCACGGCACAGCACCCCCCCCCCCCCCGGAAGGAAGCTCGTGCCAGCGCCCCCCCTCCAAGCAACTACCCAGAACCCTCAATGTCTAAATGCGAGAAGGGGCGAAGGGAGCCATCCGAAGAGAGGCTCACACAACATAAGCCCCCACCCCCCCTTATCTTGGCCTACATGAATGTGCGTTGTGAAAATGTTTGAAGTGAAAGTGTCTAAAATGCATGATAAAATTGGGGAGAGGGACGTCAATAGAAAATGGCAACCTCCAGTAACGCCCCCTCCCCAAGGACCTACATGTGTGGCGGCGTGATGGAGCAGGCAGAGGGAGGAGTCCGGGGATGGGGAGCAAATGACAGGGGAGCCAACCCAGGGAGCCAGCTCCCCTACTGACTCCAATAGGCACCCCCGCTCCCCGAAAGCCCCACCCGGAGAAAGGGGCCCCTCCAGCGGCACCACCGTAGCCAGGGGGCCGGGGAGAGGCCGCAGGGCCCGCCAGCCAACCACCCACCAAGCCTACTGGCTTTAACCCCCCCCCAAAAAATAATAATAGTAATAATAGTAATAATAATAATAATAATTATATATATATATATATATATATATATATATATATATAAATAAAAATAAATAAATGAATATGATGGGGGGACCCTGGCCAGCTAGCCCGCACGAGCCATCCCAAACCCCACCCCCCAGGCGAAACCCACACCTGGAGACCACACGGACCAGGACCGGGACAGGGGGCCGGACACAAACCCACCAGAACGTCCCCCCCCCACCCATAGACTTAACCCCTCCCCAACACTAACATTCAAACATCTCACCATACATTCGACAGTAGACATCCAGGCTGGGTAAGTCACTACAGATGGGGGCAACAGACCCTGGAGTCAGACCCACCAAGCGCCCCACTCCGAGTGCCCCCAGAGTCCCAGGAACCCATCCACCCAGCCACTGCGCCCTGCAGGAAGCAACCCACCGCCCCCCATTCCACTAATCTTTGTCCTGTGTAGTGTACTCTGTGAAGGATTTTGTATTGTATTAGTTGTAAGTTGGAGTTTCTAGTCAATTTGAAAGTTCTTAGACATATCTGAGCCCAGAAGTTTTGTTCAAAGCTAACTGATAAATCCTCTTCCCATTTCATAATAGGAAGAGATACTGAATCATCTATTTTAGTCAGTGTCCTGTATGATTTAGACAGTAGTTTGGGGGGTTTAAATCTAGGAACTCTAATATATTACTTGGAATTTGTAAACCACCTTTAATATGCTTAAATTTTTTTCTAATTATAGATTTAAGTTGTTCATATTCCAAAAATTTATTTTTACTAATGCCATATTGCATATTTAGTTTGGAAAAATTGATGAACTTGTTTCCATCAAGTAAATGTTCCAGATATTCAATACCTTTATTCTTCCAGTATGTAAAGTTTATCATATTATTATTTTGTAGGATGTCAGGGTTGTTCCAGATGGGTGTACGACTGCATGGGATAAGTGATGACTTTGTCATTTTAAGAAACTCCCACCATGCTGTCAGAGTAGAGCTGATATTGATATTTTTAAAGCATGTATGCCGTTTTATATTTGAGCTAATAAATGGCAAATCTGAAATTGTGATATTATTGCATATTTTCTGTTCTATATATATCCAGGGCTCGTCTAAAGGATTATGCTTTATCCATTTAGTGATATATTTTAGTCTATTTGCCAAGTAGTACTTATGGAAGTTAGGCAGATCTAGTCCACCTCTGTCTTTAGTTTTCTGTAGCGTCTTTAAGCTGATACGGGGTGGTTTATCTTTCCACAGAAATTTAGAGATTGAAGAGTCTAGAGATTTAAACCAGTCAGATGATGGTTTATTGGGGATCATTGAAAATAAGTAATTAATTCTAGGTAAGACCATCATTTTAATCAAAGCTACCCTACCCATGAGTGAAATTGGAAGCGATTTCCATCTATCCAGGTCATCTTCTATCTTTTTTAAAAGTGGGATGTGATTAGATTTGTGCTAAACTTCAACACAACTTTATCCCTGAACCATCTGGGGTGTCCTTTGGTCTTTGTGATGATGTATTTTCACAAATGCTCTCTAACAAGTGATGCTTTTACAAAACATCGGTATTTATAGATTGAACTACATGTTGATGGATTCTATTAGCTAACTAGGTAGCTTCTGCAGAAACTTGTTTGCACTGGAATTTTAGTGTTATAAGAATACAGAAGGCTGCATGCAAATGCATGCCACACTTTTCAGATTTTTATTTGTGACAAAAAAAAGAAAGCCACATTATTCTCCTTATACTTAACAAAACACATATAACACACAACATGTAGACATGAATCACCAACCCAATGTAAAGTGGGACCCTGAATGTCATGGTAAACTTTCAAGACAGTTGGAATGACACTTTACACCACAAATGGGAATCGTTTCCCAGGCATGATTAAGGAACTAACTAAGGGCCACATTGATCAAGGTCCTCCTCCTGCTTCAGTTCTCTACCCGCACATCAGCTCATGGTAAGGGAACGTGCAGAAGTGATTACTCTCGAATTAAGACTTGCTTCGCCGCAGATATATGTGTGACATAATTAAATAATGGCTGCCTCACCCGAACAGTCCCAATGCAGACGAGGCTCCCAGTCTCGTCAGATTGGTGCAATATTAACCATGACACATGCGTAACTAGGCTGGTAATTAATGCGCTGAATCAATTACAAATTAGTCAATTTGGAGAATTCCCCACAGGAGTCCACTCATTACTAGTGCTCTGATGGAGTTGCAAGTTCTTCTCATGGGAAGGAGTGTCACTTAACTGTTCTCCTTTTGTATTCTATCATATCCGTCTTCTCAAGGTAAGACTTGAAAGACAGAGGAGGAAACTGAGGCTGCTTTGGTATACCATTGAGAATGTCAGTTACACAACTCTAGATTGTAAGTATTGTCTAGGAAGAGTGTGAAGGTAATTGGATCTAATGAAGGACTCCTTTCTTTAGCTAATAAGCATTATTATTGGGAACAGCTGCTATGACCATTCTGATTAGATTTCCTTTAAGCAAAAACTTCATTATAAACCTTTAAAAGCAGCCCTGTAGATTTATTAGCGATTTTAGTGACACTAATAAATTTGTTTGTTGCACAGCTTTCAGTACGATACTACTTAAAGCCTTTGTAAATATTTATGAATTGTCGAGATCTTAGCAATAAATATGTTTATTAAATGTTGCTCTTCAAACTAAACTAGTTTAGAGTGAAGGTGGCAAAAAAGTAAACAAGGATTTGTTTCCAGTGTTTGTATTAATGCAGCTCACAGCAGTGCATGAGGTGCACACTGCATCACTTGTTTCCCTGTTGGTATCGAAGTGTGTGTGTGAATTATGGGTCTTTTTAATTCAATTCTGAAACTGTTAGGAACTGAAATAGGAATGAGCAGCCATGACAAGAGACAAGCAGATATATTATAGAAGCCCTTGTCTCTTGTGTGTCAGTGGTGGAGTATTATCATGCGTACATGCCATTTTTTGGGTACAGCATTGGAACCCATTTGTCTTGTTGTTTAATTTGTCAGATTTTACTCTGTGAGTAGCATCTGCTGTTTCATCACATCCTAGAGGTGCTCTACTCTGTTGGGTGACTGGAGAGTATTTTAGTAAAGTGAACACAATATCATGTTCTAGAAACTAGGTTGTGACGACTTAAGTTCGTGACAGGGTACATTATCCGCTTGGAAGTAGCCACAAGGAAAGGGCATATGGTAATCATACAGGGATGGGCATGATCAAAAACATAGTTGTCTGAACAATGGAGCAAGCAGAACAGCTCCTCCTCCATTTTTAACCCATTTTCTGACCCCAAGAAATATGATCACTCCCCCTCTTTAGTCTGACAATCTATGGCAATGGACAAGAAAGTTAAAATGAACTGAATCTCAATAAGCTTTTTATGTGTTATTATATTGCTCCCTCTCTCATTCACCATCCTTCTGATAAAATCCAATAGAAAACTCTTCATAGCATTCCATGAGTAATCTGCAGCAGCTGAGACCTGTGACCAATCCAGAAAGGAGCAGCTTGCAGCAATAACATGCAAACGCACACACATGTTGCTCCTCATCACTCGTGCAGGCAGCTTCAGAATCAGAATCAGTGTTGTTGGATAAGATTGTGTACATAAACACAACTTTGGTCTTACATGGTCACAACATACAGCTATTAAGTATACAAATGTAAACTTTAAAGGAAATAAAAGACAAAAAGAATAATATGTGTATATAGCAGTTTGTACAAATTTATTTTATTTCAAAAGGTAAGTAGGGTAGTGCAGATACACCTGTTTTGTTTCACAGTGGAGTAACTGACTACTTAGGCTGTAACAATCGCAATTTCGATTGTAATGCAAATTGCAGTTGACTAATAAAATTGATTGATTGATTGATTGATTGAGATGTTAACTGTGTTCATCCCAGAAATGGCCAGGGGGATGAAGTTGTTTCTGTGGCGCCTTGTTTTCGCAAGTAGAACTGTGTAGCACCGAACTGAATGGAAAAGGTCTAAGCAGTTTTTGTGCAGGATGTGTGGTCTGCAGATGTTAGCTGCCCTTTTCAAGTCTCTAATGTAGGGAAGATCAGCCCTCTCTGCAGACCTGATTATTTGTTGCTGTTGAACCCTATCCTGTTTTGTGGCTGAGCCAAACTACACAGTAAAGGATGTGCATAAAACAGATTGAATAATAGAAGTGTAGATGATGCACGGTCATCTCCACTGACTTGAACAGGTTAAGCTCAAGGTGGTTCTGATTGTAACAACCGCCACCTCATCCACCTCATGTCTGTATGTAAACTCATCATTGTCCTGGATCACACGAATGACAGTGGTGTCATCTGCAAAGTTAAGGAGTTTCACACACTGAGATGCAGTCATTTGTGTACATGTAGAAGAGCAGTGGGGAGAGAGCACACCCCTGAGGGGCATTGGTGCTGATGGTTCTAGTTTAGTTGAAGATGCTCTCCAGCCTTTTTTTGCTGCTACCAGTCAGTCAGGAAGATGGTGATTCAACTACCGGTAGAGGCCAGCACTGTGACCTGGGTGAGCTTCTGGTGGAGGATGTCTGATTTGATATAGTTGGAAGAAATTATTTCCTGCTTACAATCTAAGTAGTCCTCACCCCCCAATTTATTAATTCCACCGCTTGATAAAGCTACTTGAGTATGGAGTAAGACTGCTGTTAAAAAGATGTGTGCACGATTGTAACAATTTATATTTGTATGACAATAAAAATATTGTACACAAAATTCCGCACTATTTCTCAAATTTACATATAAATGTAAGTCTGAGAAATAGTGTGGGTTAGAATTGTTTTTATGTTTGTATGAATCTAAAAGCTATGAGTCCAAAGTCTTGTGAATACCATTCTGATTTCTACAAGTACAAAGTCTTCGGTCTTTACCGGCGTAAAAACACTTCCTGTTTTCTATTGCTGCATGTGGATTATGGTTTGGTGTTCCAGACTCTCTTTTATCTTAAATCTCTTTGCTATGACATTTCTCTGTTTCTAACACATGAGAACATTTAAAACACGTTTTCTGTTGCTGCACTTCACGTTTAGGAATTCCTCATGTTTCACACGGTTTGCTTTTCTTGGCATGGTAAGAGGTCACAAGCCTAGGTTTAGCCTTAAAATGGCTTCCTCCCCTAACCTTCCATCAGCTTCTCCATCTCTGTCTAAATCTCCCCCTCTCTCCTGCTCTCTGTCTGATTAGTTATTCCTCTGCTTCCTTAATGATAATGGTACCTATAATAAATGTAGTGTTTATGGAGCTTTGGAGGCGAGGGTGTCAGAATTGGAGACCCGACTCTGTGCTGTTGAAAAACCAGCAGATAGCCGCCCCTTAGCTAGCACGAAGCCACAGAGATTAGCTTCACGTAGCAGTCCCCCAGCAGTGCCCAAGCAGCTGGATAACTAGGCCAGCTGGGTGACAATACGCAGGAAGCATAGCTCTAGATTACAGTCCCAAGGTCACCACAAATCCATCTGCGTTTCTAACAGATTTTCCCCACTCAGCGACACACCCGATGAGAAGCCGACTCTGGTAATTGGCAGCTCCATAGCCAGAAACGTGGCACAAGAGACACCAGGCATTTGATTATGCTCCCTCCAGATGGTTCAAGCCCTTTTTCGGGGGCCAGAACGGGCGACATCAAATCCTACCTGAAACTGCTGGCTAAGGATAAGCGTAACTACAGTAAGATTGTTATTTACGCTGGTGTTAATGACAACCGGTTACGCCAATTGGAGGTCACTAAAGTTAGTGTTGCTTCGGTGTGTAAGTCCGCTAAAACAATGTTGGACTCCGTATTTTTCTCTAGTCCCCTGCCTGATCTGACCAGTGTTGACATGTTTAGCCGCATAGCACCCTGATTTGGTGTTAAACACTGACAAGGTTATTATAGTGGGGTATTTTAACATTCATGGTGACATTGAATGTGATAACCTTAATGTAGCCTTTAATACTATCATAGATTCAATTGTTTTTGCTCAAAATGTGCATAAACTGATGCACTCTTGCCTTCATACTTTGGACCTTGTGCTGACTTAATGGCATTGATTGCGAAGAGTTAACAGTATTTCCTCACCACCCTGTCCTATCTGGCCATTTTTAATAATCTTTGAGTTCAATTCAACTGAGTTTTCCATTCCCAAAAGCAGGTTTCATTATAGTAGATCTTTATCAGATAATGCTGTATCAAACTTTAAAGAGTCTGTCCCCCTTTTAATTTCCTCACTATCACAGAAATGCCCAGCAGATGGCAGCAATGTGTTTTCTTCCCATTCATAAATTGATGCCTTTGTTGACTGTCACTTCCTCGTTGAATTTTGCATTAGGCAATGTAGCCCCCTTGAAAAAGAGGATGCACACGCAGCTGCTGCTATGACGTCTGTTTTGTCAGATCATAACTTCATCTTTGAAAAAAGAACAGCAGGAAATGCTTTGTGCATTTTACCAAGCATGGTACTGTGATTGGCTAAATCCAAACTTTGGTAGGTGGGCAATAGGTGTTTCTTCGCTAAATAAGCTTGGAAAGTTCTGCTGGATGTCCCTACATTCCCCGAATGGTTTTGATGGGAGCAGGCCCAGATTGATAATGTGTAGAACTAAACCTTCACATTATCCATCTGCTTGCTAGGTTAATAAATGACTGCAGTTCAGCAACTGTACTTATTCTATAGAGGAGATCCAAAGACACATGAGGCCAGTTTACATCAGCTAAAACTATGTGTGATATTCCAGGACTTTCCAGTTTGAATCACGAATGCCAAATTAGATGAGAGACAATATTTAAATTTGATTGTTGTTTAATTAATCAGACAAGCCAAAATGAGTACCTATGACTGTGTTTTTACAAAGGCTCAGATATTATCTTTGCATTGTTAGTAAGATACAAACATCAGGGAAAACATTCACGGAAATTGTTAAAACTTTGACCTCTGCAACTAGGCAATCTAGTGTCTACAATGTGCTACAAGGGACATGTCGCTGCGAGGGTTTATAACTATTTCTGCCCATATAGGGAAGGCCATTTCAAATTAACATAAAGTTGTTCTGAGTGATGACCTTTATCTTCTAAGACAGCAATGCCTCAATTCAAAGGGCACAGATGTTGACTGAAAGTGCAGAAAAAAAGATGTGTGAAATGTTGCTGTGTGTTTGGTAAGATCTCAATCTAGGACATTTATTGAGGTTTTGAAATTATACAAAAGACTGCACTTTCAAATAATCATGTTCACATCTATTACATCCCAACAGTACATCTCTAGACTTTTGACACGTCCTTTTGAGGTGTGCCTAAATGGTTTAAGGAGTAACTTGAAATGTCTATCTTTTAATGTATCACTCTTAGTTAATGCATTATGTACTTGGACAGAAATATAAATACCTTGTAACTGCAAACTGCTAATTTTAGACAGTTAATCTTCCATGAATTAAATGAATACAAAATGCACTCAACATTTCCATTTAGTATTACACTTTTACAGGTGAAGGTTCAAGACTGTTCAAGAGAAACCTTTAACATGACAAAATCCTAAATATGTTTTAGATTTATATATACTGTTACAATTTTAGTCTCTTAAGTGATTATGAAAAGTGAAAAAGATGGAAATTAATTGATATTTTCCAGTACTGATGTATTGATATACTTTTCCAGGACTGATGTGAAAAAGTATGTTCCATCCATTTCCTGAACCCACTTAACTTTACAGGGTTGCATCCCCCATAGTCACTGGGGGAGAGGTACACCTTGGGTAGGTTGCACTGGCAAATAATAAATATTAAAATAATGCTAACTTTTCCTGTTGAAACAAAGGAAATGCAAATAGTTCCAACCTCCAACCATACCAGCCCAGTACTAAATATCACAGTGATTTCCAACTGTCCTTTTTTAAATTATAACATTACTAGAAGTATTTTTACTGCTGAGATGTTGATGAAATTTAAAGAATAAAGACAATGTGTTTTCTCTGGGTCACCAGGCTATTGACATGATGGAGAGTTGAAAATATTACAATTTTATTTTCAGTTGTCTGTTTCTTTTAGACTTCCAATATGACTCCATACAATACATCATGTGTGTTCTCTATTTTATGGGGTGCATTTTGCCCTGGGAGCATTACCAAATTCAAAATATCAACTAAATATTGATATAACTTGCATCACTCTTACTGTCTCCAGGCTTGCGATTAAGTATTGGACTTGACACACCTGCTTCTTACTATGTTTAAAATGCTATTAAAAGTGACTTATTATTTTGTGGAAGGTTATGCTGCATAGAAGCCAATGCTTTGAACAGGCGGTGCAGTTTTTTTCTTCTAAATTTGCACACACTTCCCTGATGGCGCTGGATGACCGCACATCACCACCACTGTCAGTTCTTTGCTGTCATTGTATGATGCAGAAGAACAGCAAGAAGACACCACATATGCATTGCAACAGTAGGAGGACGAAATATTGGTAAAAGGCCAGCGGCTCACAGCAGGTTGGTTTGCGCTCCAGGCATGGTTGCAAACCAGATGATTGGTGTACGTTATGAAGTATTTTCAAGTCAAAGGGTCATGTCTAAGTGAATTCATGAGTCATTGGTATAAAAGTCCAAGTGAAGTTCTAAGTCATTTGCAGCATTACGTTTAATCCACTCTGATTGTTGAGCAGACAGTGTGGTCTTGGTCACGTTGGCTGTCAGAACCTGAATCCTAACAACTTGCCCCTCACCTGAAAGAGGGAATTTTAAAGGCAAAGAAAAAGGTTATCACAACACACAATAATGTTTTTAGTCAGATGTCAAATTATTATTCTGGTGCAAAACAAGAGGTTTGATCTGGAGTACCGTATACTTCGGACCATAAGAGTCACTGGATTATAAGGTGCACCATGAATTAACGTGTATCTTTGTCCACATACAAGGCGCACCGGATTATAAATCACACTAAATATTCTTAAGTGTGTCGCCCCTTCATGTACACAGCTCTCTTCTGAGAGAGAGCTGTTCTAACATAAGGCCAAAATAAACGTAACGTTTATATTGAATTAACTTTCTTGGTTTATTGTTGCTAGCGCGTACTCCGGGTGTGGGCTGCCTAAAGGCTCCCACATACTCAGGCGTACTGTGCGCATACTGTAAGATGCACGGATTCCATGCTGACTCTCCGCAGACGTTTTACCCTTCACAGTCGGGCGTACTATTGCCTACATTTCTTGTGGCAAATTCCTACAGTTCCCACAATATCTGCCAGTGGGACAAAGCGGCGGAACGGATTGTAAAATGTGTGATTAGCTAGCTGAGCACGTAGAGCCATTTCTTTTCCAGCAGGCTCCCTTATGCATTTTAACAGATTTTTGAGCGCATTGTACTACATAAAATTGGTCAGTAAGCATGACAGGAATCACATATAAGGCACACCGGATTATAAGGTGCAGCATAAATCTTTGGGAAAAATTAAGGATTTTAAGTGTGCCTTATAGTCTGGAAAATATGGTATATAGACGGTTATGAGCTTTTTGAAAAAAAAAAAATGTAAATAATATAAATGTCATAATATATTTTCAGCCGGGCTAGTAAATTATATTGTTCACCAAATATCCACCAAGTCAAGTCCTAAATAGCTGGTTAAATATGAACTGTTTTGCTTTTCATACAACACTGGAGTTAAAATGCTTCAAAGCTTTGAATCCAGAAGTAAACAAGTTTCACACCAGCTGTTGAATCAAAGGCTAGGAACTATGTGCCAACTATAACTTGTTAGGACAATAGAAGCTGCTTTACTAACTCTATTGAGAAAAAATGCAACTTGAGGCATGTGTTAGTATGCTGTGTCATTCACTTGTAGTAAAAAAAGAAGAAAGTAATGAAAACCTTGATTTGAATATATTTTGTATGTACATTGATAGACACATTAGGGCTTTGTCTGCAGTAATGTGATTATTGTTATGCTAAGCCCAAAAGCAAAACTTTTCATTTACCAGTCCAATGCAATATTTTCCCCATATCGATACATATTCCACCACATCTTGGATACAAGCTGCCTAAATGAGCTTCATTCAGTGGGCTCACCATGCAACTAATGTCAATATATAAGTACAGCTAACAAAGAACAGATTATTTTATTTGCCAAACCTGTCATCTTTTAACCCTTTTTTTTGGGGGGTGGGGGGGGCAGAGTCAAAATTCCCTCTTCTCCCTGCAATCCACTCAATAAATTAATGAATGGATGGATGGTTGGATGGATAGTTTCAATCTCTAAAAGTGTATGTTATTTAAAGAACTTGTTGACTCTCATTTGTAGTTTTGTTTTGCAAATTAATGCCATATCCAGACTATATATTTTTTTATATTCGCCAATACTCAATATTAAACCTGAGTGTCGTTTACATTGAATATGTTCTCTGAGAGAAGTCAGGAGGATTTTCTTAGTTACACTTATAGACGCTTTATCTGGATTCTGGGACTGCTTACAGATGTGAAAGTGAGCTCAGGCAGAGGATTTACTGATGCAATAAGGAAATAGAGGAAGAGAGCTTAGTAAAGCCCTAAGCCGTCCCAATACACCAGCACCATATATTTGTCTTCAACACTGCATCCGTGCAAAGAACATTTACTTGCCTCAATATGTATGGAAATTAGTAGAAATCACAAAGCTAAATTAAGTGTCTACAAACATGTTAATCATACCCAATTTTCCAACCTTTTTCAACAAACTATTTTCGGTACACCTTGTTGTATATCTTGTCTGAAACATGCTTTGGTATCAATCAATCAAAAATGGAAGTAAAACACAACCCAACCCCTAAATGTGTCGTCTGTAGGCTTCTATCTATTGTTCTTCCTGGTTCCTTTCGTCCCCAAATCTTTGTCCTTCCTTCACTGATTCTACCCAAAACCTTGCTCTCTTCTTCTTTTAGAGCTCAGGGATTGAAGGACTTAATTTCTAAACGCCACACGTCTCAGTGACTGAAGTGAGGGGTTTGTTCCGCTGCCACACTTCCGTTCACAAATGCTCCAGCTTGGGGAGAAAGAGGGAGAAATCCCTGTTAATCTACTGAATCTGACTCTCACCATCTCTTTTGTTCAGTGTTGCTGAGATACTTATGCATTGACCTTTTGGAATTTATGTGAGGTCGGATGACCCAGGTGGGGCAGGCGGAGGGGCTGAAATAATCATATTTAATTTATTATGCATATGCAATTCTTTTTTTTCCCTTACAAAGTTTTTCTTTCCTTTCTGTAATCAAATCTTGTCCTTATAAATTAGTTTTTTCTTTTGACTGGTCCACATATGTACTTCACACACCTGTTATAAAATAGTTCAAAATTGTTTTTTCACAAATATGTAGCATAGAAATTAATATGCTTTTGATTGGTACAAGTCTTTTAAAACTGCAACACTGCTGTGTTCATAGTCTTTTGCAAAATTCTGAAATAGCTTGAACCTTTGATCTTAGACATGTCACAACCATAAATGTCCATGTATATAATCAGGATTTTATATGATCAACCGATATAAACCAGTGCATATTTGTGAAGCATAAAAAGAATGATCCTTGGTTATCAATATTCTTAACATTTTCTTTACAATTCTGAAAAGTGTACCATTTTTATATGGCTAGCCCCCTTAGCTCTGATACTCTCAAATAAAATTGACTGCAACAGGCTGCTCTCAGAAGTTACTTAATCTGGAAGTGGAGTTCATGTGTGTATTTATTTGTCCAAATATGAATACAGCCGGTTTGTGCAAACCTCAGAAGTTTGTTAGAAAAAATTAGTGAACAAACAGACTTATGAGGGACATGCCAGAGAGGGAAGCGTACAGTTGTCAAGTGGTTTAAAGCAGAAATAGATTATACAATGATGTCCTAAGCTTTGACAATCTCATGGGGATTTGTTTATTTCATCATCCAAAAAGTGTGTAGGACCTACCTAAGACAATCAAATTTAACTGACAAACCAGAGACGTGATCATTATTCAGAAAAAAAGCCCTGTGGCCCATGGTAACTCTTAATATATGAGAAGGACAACAATTATAAATATGGCCTTTATTAAAGGCTGACAGGAAAAATAAAAAAATAAAAAAATAAAAAAACTTTGGGAAAGCAAGTTATAAAAGATTTCCTACAGGCCATGCAGAGGGTAGAGAAAACTCGTGAAAGTAGATGCTCTAATCAGATCAGATGAGACAAAAAATTCACGTCTTTGCCCATGTTACGTCAATCCGCGTTTCCCCATCAGATACGGTTCCCCCTTCGTCTTCTTGCCGCTCCGCCCCGCCCACGCGGCAAAATAGGCGCGTGCTCGTGATGAGCACTGAGAAAGCACGCGCGTGGCAAGCACGCGCTTGTTTGGCGCGCTTGTCTGAGGAACTACGGACACTGTGAAAGCTCAAACAACATGTTTCGGCAAAGTTGTCACACTTTCTTCACGTTTTTGCGGGAAACTAATAGTAATAATACTAATAATTATAATAAATATAATAAATATATATGTTATACATACTATTTTGCCGCGTGGGCGGGGCGGAGCGGCAAGAAGACGAAGGGGGAACCGTATCTGATGGGGAAACGCGGATTGACGTAACACCCACATGGAAAATGCTACGAGATTACACATACAACGCAGACACAAGGCACAATGTTTTCACTTTTTTATTTTTAAATGCATGTATGTAGAAAGATCCAAAAACATTGGCCCAGAAAACATCGGCACCTGTACTAAACCTTGTGGGTTTTTGTGTTATCTCTAACTTCTCCTCTATCGCTTGGTGGACATATATCATTACGCTTGCTATGATCCAGATGCATGTTTCTCTCAAGTGGGCATACTTTGCACTTGGGATGATTTTGATATGTGTTTAATAAAAGTGGCCATGCACAGGGCCGATTTAGCCATTAGCTCAGCAAGGGTTGGTAATCACTACAAGTTGTTTCCCTTCTCCGTGCATTTTATTACTAAACAAATAATGTGTGGGCTAAAAAGTGTGCATCTGCCATCTTGTTTCTCCTTTGTTTTATTTCCCTCTGCAAGAATGCACTTGGGAAAGTATTGATTTGGGAGCTGGAAAATAACAAACCGACAACTGTGCGAATGCTGTAATAAACAGCCTCAGAAAAAAATGTGAATAAAGCCCCCATGAAGTGTGGGCCCTAAAGTAATTATTAGTTTCTGTATATGCTTAGCTACAGTCAGCCATAACTGGTTGCTCTTGTTGTTCTTTGCAATCAAGCTTCTAAACAGGGGTAAAAAGTGCCTGGATTGTGAAAAAGGAGTCTATTACATGCTTCTATATTACTGCACTATATACTGTAGATAATTGCAAATAAGCTTTTTTGAGTACCAGGCCATCTACCCTTCAGTGCGGATGTGAGTCATCCTAAAATACTTCTTTTCACTCTCTGTTCAGACTAAAGTGCAGTGTATTACACGTGAGAAAAAATCTCTAGATACCGTAGAGTTTTAAAGAAAATATACACAAACTCATAATCAAGCATTTTTGTGAACAAGGTTAACTTTTAATCTAATCTGAACCTAAAATCTGAATTTAAACATGTCTTGAGTTGTGCATTTTAATCCAGAATGCTTTTACTGACATCTTTAGTGTTTAGTGTTGGTATTGCAGTCTCATCTGAAGAAAGCTATACAGATACACTTTTTCACTATTTCTCTGGAAAAAAAAGCATTTGTTTTTAAATTGTCACAATTGATAATTACATATTTAACAATAGAATGATCATTTAATTTTTATATTCATGTCCTTGTCTGCTGCATCCAGCTGAGTTGACTTATAGACTTTGTTTCAGATCAGGGAGCAGGTGGAAGATAGAGATTGACCGATGCAGGTTTTTAAGGCCGATACCGATACCAAATATTTTGACATCAGGCAACCCGATACCTGATATGTGGGGCCGATTTTTATTTTTATTGGGGGGGGGGGGTTCTTGAAGCCGATATAGTTTTTTCTTCTACCATTTACATGAGAAAAATGCCACAATGATAACAAATGTTATACAAGTGTCAATTTAAACTAAAAAGACACAACAAACCTCAGAATATCATGTCTGCTTAGAAGAAAAAAGCTGTTTTCACACCCAAATGTTTTGGGTGTAAAACAATGGTTCTGAAAAACTGACAAATTCACGCACAAAGTCACTGCACAATGGTGTAGTTTATGAGTCTTTCTGGTAGGAATGGCCATTATTATTTAAGTATGGAAAAATACAAAATCACAATGCAAAAAAAATAAAAAGAAAGTCCAAAAGATTTAATTGCAGCATTTTGAAATGTTTTAAACAACTTTTAGTAGCATTGATAACTGTAACAGCGTTTTCTCTCTATGTTTTCTACATTGAAAATCTCTAAGCATTCTGTCACGCCTTCCAACAGGCTGCCAACAATTTAGGATCCTACATATTGTATACAAAATGGAGCTAACGATTAAACAAAGAAACGTTTTGCCATTGATACTGTCGCGCCATTTGGCTCATTTGTAAAGCCCCAAATACGCACAGTATATATACAAAGATAATGTATCTTTACTTTAATAGCTCAACAGAAATGCACCATTCTAAATGTTTGCACAAAACACCTTACATCTAACGGCTGATCTTTATCTATACCAAATGTCCAGTTAAAGTGATGCTGAGCAAGAGTGCTCACTCTGTAGCAATCAGACTGTCCAGTAGTAAATTGATAAGCTTTGCTCATTCATTTAAAACTTTCTTGCAAAATTTGACAAATACATCTGTTTAAATGAAATTTCTGTTTCAGAATCAGATATACTTTAACTTTGTTTTCTAAACAATTTATGATATTACTGTGCATATTTTCTCTCAGTATAAAACGAAAGTAAAGGAAAATCAATCAAAGCATCACCAGCAGGAACACAAACCATGCTATGTGGACTATTTGTGATTAAGATATACAAAACTGGTATTTGATCCTATCCTAAACAATATAACCTACCTAAAATTTTCATTTGCTTTAAACTAATAGCTACATAGAACGGTGAACATAAAATGCAGACAAAAACATCTACATTTGCTTCAACATTTAAAAAAAAATCTTAAATACAATCTGGACTTACTAATGTATCTTGAATATGGTCATCAGCTAATTAAAACTGTGCTCGGATTGTATTTTGTTTGCTGGTGACTGATGATCACACTCTTTGACAGCTTTCATTCACCAACTTTCCTTCTGAATTATTTCACCTCTATACATGAGTTGCAGCAGCAGTTCACATACAGACTTGTTGATTATCAAAATAAGTTGGGCAAGCATGAGAAGACTTCTTTTTGACTGCTTGTCTGCTAATGACAGCCACCATGGATGGGTGGATGGGAGGAAAAGGACACATGCTGTCACTTTGATTCACGCTACAGCAGCTCCAAACGGGTGGCTCCTTGCCAATGTCTCAACAGTCGTTATACCCTCCCTAAATGACATTTAAAGTGTGAAGCAATGGTTGTCCTTGTGGCTCAGTCACCCCAGGCCGAGCCCCGGCTATAAGCACTGAACCCTGAGCCAAGTTCTGCAGCGAGGCCACAAACCCTGAAGCAAAATCTCCTGCCTTGGATGCTGTAACTCAACTCTCTGGCATGATTGAATATATGGAAAGTGACCTTGAACACTTGGGCTACCAATGATCTGATGTGGGCCGTTCCTTCTCATTACTGCTCCGTAGTTTGCACGTATCTTTTCGGTTATTCAGTGGTTGTATGCATTTGTTATAGGGTTATCAGACTTTACTATTATATAGTCCCTTATTTTGCTATACAAGTAAAACATTTCAGCATTGCTCAAAGGCATGTGTAATGTAGTAATCTTAATTTTTAATCCTCAGAAAAATATGCTGTCAACATTATAGTGAAGTCTGTATGATTCGGTTGAAAAATAATTTTTTGTAAATTGACTTGTGACAAGATATGCTGAAAATTGGCACTATTTTAATGTACTGAAATTAATTATTGTACATAATGTTCTTTTAATACATATTGTTATTTTGGAATTACTTTGGCAAATACACAGCACACACTGTTGTATGCAGAAACACACACACACACATATATATATATATACACATATATATATATATATATATATATATATATATATATATATATATATATATATATATATATATATATATATATATATATATATATATATAAACAAGATGGAATTAGCTCTCTGTTGTTTTTGTTCTTACAATGTGCTATCACATGGCTAAAAAAGAATTGACACCCCCTTCCATAACTCTGTTTACAGTCTATACGAGAAGTCACGGGCTATGTGTTGGTGGCTCTGAACCAGTTCGACTACCTGCCTTTGGAGAACTTGAGGATCATTAGAGGAACCAAGCTTTATGAGGACCGCTACTCGCTTGCGATCTTTCTGAATTACAGACGAGATGGAAACTTTGGCCTTCGACAGCTGGGTCTTAAAAACCTTACAGGCAAGTGGCTGAACTGATTTTGTTGCAAATGTTCTTGCGGTATATTTTGTTTTGTGATGGATTTAATTGTTTTGATTTGGCTCTTGTTGAAAATATTGTGTTCAGGGCGAGTAAAGTAGTGGATGGAATTGTTTGGTCTTTGTTATAATGTATGCAAAAACCTTTTTGTAAACTGTGCAAGAGTGATGCATATTTACAGTGAACATTTCTGAGTGATGATGCTAATGCCACTGCTTTGAGTAATCAGTGGCAACCTGTCTAAGCTGGAGATCACAGCATGCAACATTATCAGATGTGAAAAAGTAGTATTTTAGTCTAAGGTAAAGATAACCAATATATATGTATGTATGTATGTATGTATGTATGTATATATATAAATGAATAAGTTGGTTAAATAGAAAGCATTACAATATACTGGTACCAATTTCCCCTATGCTATTATTTAAGAGAACCACAAATGAGTTACAAATGAGTTACAGTTAATGAGTTGCAATGCTTACACATCTGCATTCTCATTATGACCCTAACCAGTAGGATGTTATTTGGGCTTAATTTCCATCCACTGCTCACATGCTTGTTTTTTTCCATGATTAACAATCTACTCGTCAATCAACCCTAGGCTGTTTGATTTTAAGTTGAGAAGATATTACATGTGATTGCCTGATAAAATAGTCCACTAAGTAGGCAAGTTTTGTGTGGGTGGCTTTGCTGTTTTGCGAGCAACAGATCTTTGTGCTTCTTGGTGTTCTTCGGGAGCCCTGACCTGGAGGTCAACATAAAATGAAGTTCTCGACTCGTAAACAACATGAAGAGCTTTTTCACTACTGGGCAAGAGTGACATACCACAGAGATCTCAAGTTGCAATAAAAGATCAAAGGCATGATATATTTATTTTGAAGCTAAATTCAGCCTCAAAACCACTCTAAGTAAATGTAAATGCACAGAATAAGAAACTGTGTAGAATGGCACCAAGCAAATGTATCTAGAAATAAACTATGACCTTTATTTTCTGAAATCTCTAAATTCAAAAAAACCAATAATCATTCCACGCTTGCATTGTTAAGCTTTAAGTTACATGCACAACCAGTCTCTTTTTGCTGAAACGACAATATACAAAGCTGCTGTACATAATACAGTGAATAGGAATAGTATGCATTCATTTTACATGTAAAGGTAGTGATTTGAGAAGAAAAAACCTTAACTTGAGAGGCAACAACAATGTACTGCAACCATGATAAAACAATTATCAGTGTCAGATTACAATACATTTTGCCATAAGTGTTGCTTGTTTAGCTTTGTTAGATGAAGGCAATGCACTTATTCCCATTCTGAACTTCTTTTGAACCATTTTACATTATTTAGTTGGCTCTTATCCTTCCAGTCTCTTGGTGATTCCCCAGAGTTGAGAGAAACAACAAAAGACTGATCAATCTTTATAGACAATGACAGTATCGGCTTTCATGTTGCATCCTAATGTGGCATCTTTTCTTACATTTTGCACCATTCTTAGGCAATAGAATGTGTCTGTCACAAACAGTAGCTTTTTGCAAAGCCAGCTCTGTTCAGTTGGGTGCCAAGTTGAAGCCAGTGTTCTGGGAGTCAGGCCTGGGCTCTGAGAAGAGGGTGTTTGATCTGCCATCAATGGCCTTAAGCCATTAAGAGGGGGGATAGTTATGTACAAAGGCATTGCCCTGCAACTGCTCTACTTCATCAATCTGTGTCTTACTCAAGCAATGTTATGTAGGGGATAAAAAAAAAACAAGATTGTCGTTTTTCAATATTTTTCTCATCCTCAAAAGCAGACATTTTAGTATGTCCCTGTTTGACTTACATAATTTTAACTTTTCACCTATCTCATCCAGTTTACACTCACATTACATTTAGAGGTGTATTGCTTGGAATTTCAGATAAGCAGTGTTAAATTTTATTTTTATTTTTTGTTGTTGTTTGAGATCCAATGAAGAAATGTTAGTGTCCTCCTACAGCAAACAGATACAGTACCTTGTAAAATTATTGACCCCCTTGAATCTTTACCTATTTTGGTACATCCCAACCTGTAATTTAAAAGTTTTTTCTTGTTTTGTATTTTATTTATATGTTGGATCTGCTCGAAATAGTCTAAGTTGGTTAAGTGAAAGTAGAAAAAAATAAAATAATATGTGTATATATATATATATATATATATATATATATATATATATATATATATATATATATATATATATATATATATATATATATATAATATAGAGTTAGTCGGGGATATTTGCAGATATAAAATGTGAAAATCTTGGCTGGATGTTTTTGCCGTTTTGAGTGAATTATAAACTGTTTTGACACTGTGTGTGTGTGTGTGTGTGTGTGTGTGTGTGAGTGAGTGAATGAGTGTATGCGTGTGCGCGCGTGGAGCAGGCTCGCTTCCAGTGGCAGAGAAAGAGGAGGATAGATCTAGATGGTGCGCCAGTGTGAAAATCTTACACACTGAGGCTTTAAATTATGCTTCATTCGACTTATTTTTAATGTCTACAGCTGAAAATCCCAAGAAAAGAGTTGGTTTGAATATAACAACCTTTTACAGTTTGGGATGAAATTCTCAGGGTAAACTGTAATGGTAATACAGATTTCACTATTTGTAAAAAGGTTAGATGTTTGTGGGAAGGTACTCTCTCAATATTTGGCTGGAAGTTGTCAAGTACAAAACTATACCGTGCTTAGCCATTTGTGGAAAAAAACAGAGATTTATCAGGATAGTCTTTATTGTCATTATATGTATAACCATAATGAAATTATGGAATTAAAAAGGAGGAAAATGATGTGAGAATTCAACATGTAGGAGTTATGGGAGTGAGGTTTCTTTCTTTCTGCTGTAGAATGCGTGTAAGTTTTAAATGGTTTTGATGTGGCCCTTTTCCGAAAATGTAATTATTTCATAGTTTGAAAAAAAAGCAGGTGAAAATGCTAACAACATCTGAAGTGGTATCTGCCAAAAAGCATATCCCTGTCCTGTCTGTTCCATCACTGGGCAAAAACAACAAAATCATAAATAGCATCAACACAACCTAGATGTATCCTGTCCCAGCTTTTTCCACATATTCCTAAGAGAGTGGCAGCAACAAGCTTTTTCATTCAAACACACACTTGTAGTGGAACTCCACAGAGCAGGCGCAAAAGCTAAAGCCTACCTTTTTAAAAAGCTTAATGAATTGCTATAGGTAGTTTTATATTTTTCATACCATACACAATTTTTGGAAATGGTCTTTCTACACATATACACATAGTAATACCTTGAAAAAAATCACATACACTCATGGGAAAAAAACTCATGTTAGCAGGTCTTTCTCACTACTTTTTGCATACATGGAACAAAACATTAGGGCAGCTGCTGTTGGGGGTTGAGACAAATCCTTTGCGCTAGAGTGTTTGCAGCTGTTATCACAATGCTTTGTGCTACTGAAGAAGAACATTTTTTCAAGTCCTCTGCAGTACATCAAACTCCTTCCTTCATCTGAGTGTTTTAGTGAGCTGACGGCTAGACATCTCATTTATTACAAGGCCTTTGATGTTGCTGTCACATTAGTCCATTGCTCCTCTAGCTAAAGCTCCCAGGAGAAGTGTAAAATGATCAATATCACCTATAAGCAATATATAAAAGAGGATAAAACTTATTAAGACCATAAGAGGGTAATCGAGAAAAGGAACAGCAAGAGGCCATATGTATTTCTACTTGGGTAAAATTGCCTTGGGATGAAATCAATTTGTCGGTACACTATTGTAGCATTCCACTTATTGATTTTTTTTTTTTTTTTGGGGGGGTGCACTCACTCTGCTCACTGTGACTGGACTTTCTGGATTTAAAGGGACTGGAGAATGGGATGGAGGGAGGTCTTTGGCTGAGCTGGGATAGGACTCCCTCTGATGCACCTTTCAATCAAGCTTAGCTAAGTTATCCTCATGAATATGAAATATAAGTCACAGCAAAGCTGGGAAAAGTTTAGGGATTGTGTTTGTGTGCACAGGGGTGTATAGAATAATAAATATAAAAGACTCTCTTCCCAAGTGTGGGGAGTTTAGTTGTTTGTTTGACATTACTTTCTGAAACCCAGAGAAAGTTTAAACAAAGAATTGTGTCTAATCTAATTTACAAGAAAGGCCTTTACATCTCCTTGAAAAAGTATTCATACTAATTTCTTCTTATCACATTGGAATTATAAAGGTAATTTAATTTTGTTGGGATTTTATGTAATAGTCCAACACACAGTAGTATATAATTGTGAATAGAAAATAAAGAATAGACTAAATGGTTTTCTGAATCCTTTACAAATAGAAAAGGAAAATAGGGGTATGTATTTATATATTTGCATTCAGCCCCCCCCTTGGTCAATAGTTTGTAGTACCACCTTTTGCAGCAGTTACATTTGCATGTGTTTTGTAGTATAAATCTAACAGCTTTACAAATCTAGAGACAAAAAAAATTGCCTATTCTGCTTTACAAAATAGCCCAAGGTCAATAAGATTGGATAAACCATCTCTCACAAGCACTGTTTAATTGTTGCCATCAATTCTCTATTACAGTGCTTCCCAAACTTTTTGCATCGCGTACCCCTTGGAGCATTTCATCTCCATCCGCGTACCCCCCCCCCCCCCCCCCCCAAAAAAAAAGAAACATTCAACATAGGGATCAGAGTTTTATTAACTTGACTGCAGATACTAAATACATCTGCATTAAAAAGGGCATAACATAATAACATGTAACAAACAAGAACAAAGACTATAACGAGCCTGTTCAGAATACAGCCAAAACTGCGGAGCGTGACGGAGTTCTTGTGACTCTAATGTGAGGGGTGTGCTTGAGAGGACGCGCATAACCCCTGTATGTCTGGCCGAATCGGCGACAGTTTCAGTCTTAAATCGTCTTCCACACATAGTCTGTGTCGGTATTTAGTTTTCAGGCTGGTCAGACATGAAAATCCTCTCTCACATAAATATGTAGTGGCGAATGGCATTAATTTCTTGGACCAGGCTGTGAAGGGACATTCTAAAACGCTTAACGTGAAAAACGCTTAACGTGAAAAAGCTTAACGTGGCTTAAGGTAGGAAAACAACGAGGAATCATCTCCAAATTTCTTTTTCATATTGCTCCTAATAAGCACATAAAACTGTCAAAATGTCAAACCCAAAGTCCAATTATTATGGACGTTACCTAACATTAAGCGTTTCTGCTTCATTGAGGCCTATTGAAAGGAAAAAGCTTAACGCAACTCAATGTACCTAAACAACGCTCAGTGATCACCAAATTTCTGTCATATATTGCTCCTCATAAGCACATGAAACTATCAAAAAATCGAAACCAAAGTCCAATTATTATGGACGTTATCTGACATTAAGCGTTGCTGCTTCATTGAGGCCTATATTAAAAGAAAAAAG
Organism: Fundulus diaphanus; assembly: GCA_037039145.1. Taxonomy (NCBI): domain Eukaryota; kingdom Metazoa; phylum Chordata; class Actinopteri; order Cyprinodontiformes; family Fundulidae; genus Fundulus; species Fundulus diaphanus. The sequence continues at coordinate 39,423,162 of CM073132.1, forward strand.
CTTAACGTGGTTCAATGTACCTAAACAACGATCAGTATTCACGCTTAATGTTAAATAACGTCCATAATAATTGGACTATGGGTTTGACATTTTGACAGTTTTATGTGCTTATTAGGAGCAATATGAAAGAGAAATTTGGTGATTATTGATCGTTGATTATGTACATTAAACCACGTTAAGCCTTTTTCTCGCCATAGGCGCCAATGAAGAAGAAAACGTTAATGTGAGATATCTTCTATAATCGTTGGATTTCGGTTTATTTTTTTTGACAGGCTTAAGTCAATATATGGCCATGCGAAATTTGGTGATGATTCCTCGTTGTTTTCCTACCTTAAGCCACGTTAAGCGTTTTAGAATGTCCCGGCTGTGAAGACCGAGGAGGACCTGGAGGGCTCTCCCCGCCAGCCGCACACTTCGCTGCGCGCAGCTCCTCCGTGCGCTGAGGCGCTCGGCTCCTCTTCACCTCCCGGCCGCATAATGACCTCCGCGGCTACGATGACGGAGCCTCTCCACAGCGGCTGGACCCCGCCGGCTGCGATCAGCGGAGGAACCACACCCCCTCCACCGCCCGCTGATGACGGCACTCCTCTCCCTCTGCGCCAGCAGAAACCCTGCGGCTCCTCCTGTCCTTCTCCGGGGACGTCACAGCTCGCCTCTAACCAACTTTATCAGTGTCAAGCCCGAGCCCTACTCGAGCTCGTGCTATTCATTTAATTTAAGGTTGCTGCTTCGCGTACGAGGCCACTATTGTACGGCATTTGATTTTTTTTTTTCCTGCATTTTTATTTTTTTTCCAAAATCTTTTCCCGTACCCCCTGTCATGACGTCGCGTACCCCCTAGGGGTACGCGAACAATAGTTTGGGAATAACTGCTCTATTATATTTAGATGTGGACTAGATGTGGAGATGTGAAATGAATATGTTTTTAACTAAACCAGGTATATTAAAGTCCAGTGCTTCACTTCCTTGTCCTTAAACTTTTTACTGGTCACTGGGGCAACAGAACTCCTTTAAATGGCTGAATTATCGTCTATGCACGCAAGTAAATTCTTCCTGTTAATGACTTGATTATTTGATTCAGGGGTCATGACACCATCCTAGGAGAATTGACTTTGAAACCAAAACATAGTAGCTCTGTCTGTTCAAGGCTCCCATTATGCTGTCTCAAGCACCAGTATCAAGAAGCAGGTTATTACAGTACATCACTGTACTTAGCGTCATCCATCTTCCAATCATCTCAGACCAGCTTCTTTGTCCGTGCAGAAGAAAAGTGTTCCCACAGAATAACGCTGCCATCTCCTTGTTTGTCTTTGTGGATGGTGTGGTCAGGATGATGGTGCAGAGTTATTTTTTCTCCAAATATAGTATTTTGCATATATGCCAAACAGCTTAACTTTGGTCTCTGTTATGGCTGTTGTTGACCATTGGTTGGTTCTCAATGCCTCCATAAAGGGGTGATATAAGGAATGCATGACTTAAAGCCACAGTGTGTAAGATTTTCACACTGGCGTACCAGCTAGTGGTAGGCTAAATGAATTACAAGTGACCTCTCCAGTAAGCGCATAATAAGTACTACGGAAGCCGCGGAGTATCATAAATGTGACAATGTCAACATATCGTCAATGCATTTGAGCTAATATGTAGCTATATAGCTAATAGCTATGGTCATTGTGTGAAACGGTTTTTGGCACTTTGCCAAGTCCGCTTGTTTTTTTTCTCTTCTTAAATCAAGAATAATTTATTTGTCACCGCGGCAAAATTTCTCTTTGGCTACTCCTGTTCACATTACGGTTCACATTACACATAATGAAAGCAAAAAAACTGACAAACATGGAATGAACAAGGGTTACATTTTATTTACTGTTCAGGAAAGTCAATGATAGATAATGAGGTAGTAGGGTGCTTATTGAACAATGATGAGGCTTTGTTTACAGCAATGTGCATTTAGATATTCTGAAATGACAGTGTGTAAGTAGGCAGTAACATTAAGGTGATTGTAACCTATGACGGGCTAGTAACAGTGGGGGTGATTTAAAAGCATTGGACTGCAGTCTCCCATCAGGGGGCGATTGCCCTCACAGCCCTTGGGAAGAAGCTGTTTCTAACTTTATTTGTTTTGGCTTTGAGGCTTCTGAAGCATTTACCTGATGGGAGAGGCGCAAACAGCCCATTGCCTGGGTGATGGGATCAGTGGAGATGCGTCTGGCCCTTCTTTGGACTCGTTCTGCATAAATTGAGTCTAGATCCTACAGACGGCATCCCACAATCCCCTGTGCTGTTCTCACCACCCATGTTAGGTCCTTCCTCTCCTGGACTGTGCAGCTCCCATACCACACAGTTATGCTGATACACAAAACACTCTCTGTGGTAGCTCTATAGAAGTTCTTGATTGAATTTCCAAACACGTGAATTTGAATTAATAACCAGATGAAATTTGAAGACAATTTTTTACACTGGATTCTATTTTGGAGTATTACAATAATGGGTCTGATTGCATATGCAGACCACAACTTTAAACTTCTTAACTGGAAAAAACATTGATATTCCTCCCGCTTTACAATTATGCACCACATTGTCATTGCTTGTCACATAACATCTCGATAAAATTCAATGAAGTCTGTGGTTGTGATGTGACCAATATGAACAAGAACATGTTGTACATAAGTAATTTCTTCTTATATACCCCCTTCGCCCGAGTATCTAAGCAAGATAAAGGTTAAACGGTAGTGCCTGCTGACATTTGCAAAAGTTCCTAATCTTTATTTTAATGCATGCTGATCCACAATGTCGTCTTTCATGCTCAGGCAGACAATTTTAGCTCTTCTGTTTGGATTTACATGAACCTTGCACAGCCTCTGTGCTTCCACATCATAATTACAGCCTCTTTCCTGAGCAAAATATTAACAGCCACAATAAGGAGCACAACACAGATGAGCTTTCTGATTTAACACATTTTACTGCTAATGCCTCACCACCCATTCCCCATTGCACCCTGTGTCTTTTTTTTCCACATTTGTTTAGTGTTGTTGATTCTTTTTTTTTTTTCTTCGAACCACACCACGCCTGCACTGCGTCTGTCTAAAATGAAGCATCCAATCTGAGGCCCCATCTGCTGAATGATCTCCTCTCATTGCATGCATGTACACAAGCCTGTGTGTTACGCCAAGACGTTATCCACTTCTTCATGGTCCATCTGCTCTCTTTATCCCTTCCATTTTTTTTGTCTGTGTTCCACCTCTTTATCCCTCTTTCTCTCTTTGCCATATTTCAGTTGAACATCTTAATTTGTCCCATTGATGGCTGTCACAAAAAAACAAACCTCATGTTCGCATGGCTCGCCACTTCTTTTTTTATAAAACTCTTGAGACTGTATTCTGCAAGTGCCTTTGCAGGATCACATGCTTTTCCAGTTTACTGTTGTGTGACAACTGTACAAAGGGGAGTCATGGAGAGGACTGGTTGGGGTGCAAGGTGAAAGTGATGATTTAGGTAAGTGTGTTTCCCCCATAAAAGGGACTTCTTAAAGAGGGAGCATAAAATGAGAGCCCTCCTCTGATCCCTATGTCTTTTATTCATCCACTAACTGCTAAGAAATGACAAAGTAGTTCTAACAGAGGAGGCAGGCCAGATTGGTTCGGTGCATGTCACCAGAATTCAGTTGAGTATCTTGCCTGGCAGCCCACAGACCTCAGGTCTCCTTCAATTGTGTGTCTAATTGATTACTTCCCATGCAATTACTCCCGTGTCACACTCAATATTTCACCGCTCCAGGAAGGGGGCAAGTGGGAGTTCTTTTTTGAAGGACGAGATTCATACTGTCACATTTGTGAGGCCCTAATGTGGATCGTGAGGAGGGACATGTTAAATTGAAGTATGGAACAGGCATCAAGAGTACTTGCTGTTAATTGATTGCCGTGTAATACAACTTGCTGACACAGTGAGTGAAACTCCTGAATTAAAGCAAATAGAAAAAAAAACCTTATATGGCACAACGTAGGATATAACAATGTATATTCACAATGTTTGGGTAAACTCAAATTTGTGAATTAAATAGCCCGGAGTGGCAAAATATCCTTTTAAATTCTTAGTCAATTTAGTGAGTAATAGTTGGCCACATAAAGGATACATAAGAGACTAAATTAAAGGCTTTTGATTGAGCTTCATGGGGTTGCGTCATGGGTATGTGTCAGGCATATCTTGCATGTCCAACATACAGATATGTGTTGAATCAGATCATGTCATCCCATATCATGTTATGAGGACTATGTCCAATCTGCTCATGTTTTATAATATATACCAAATGAGCATGTTTTTTTCTTGTGTATGTGTATGAGTGCATTCAAACCAAGCTAAAGTGCAAAGTTTCAGACATCATTGGCTGCATTGCTCTATTTAAAGTGAAAGTTGTTTCCCCGTAGAGAAGTGCTCCACCAGTTAAACGTTAGAAGTGATAAAAGGGAGTGTCCAAAAGTTTAGAGGGGCAGTCTGTAAACCCATATAAAGTTCAGTACCAAAGTTGTCTCCAACTACAACTGATTTTGACAAAAAGTCCCAATTCTGCCAAATAAACTACAAGAGCTTAGAAGAAGTTGTACACCAATTAAGTTGAGCATTTCTTATGCTCAATTTATCTGGAACAAACTTCCAAAAGACTAAAAGTAAAAGTGCTGAAACTCTGAGTTCCTTTAAAACCTATTTGTTTAGAGTTTCTTTTGAATGTTCACTGAAACATCATTAGATTAATTTGTAGTCCAACTTATCTTGACCTGCTGCTACTATTCCAATGTAATGTGCTTTCCTCTGTATGTTTTATTTTCTTATGTTCTGTCCATGCACATCACTTTGAATTGTCTTGATACTAAAATATGCTATACAAATACACTTGCCTTAACTTCAGTTTAACTTTTTCACTTCTGTCTAAATATATGTTCGTTCCGTTAGAAACTAAACCTCGGTGGTCTGCTGGAAGTAAGAGTGGACTTTAACCTCATTAAAAGTTAATAGAGGCATGGAAGGAATTTTAATGCCAAATAATAGTCAAATACAGTCCTCGGTCTCTCTCCACCATTTCCCTCCCTCAAGAAAGACTTAGATCAGACTGGTGAGCTCTGCTGTATATGTAAAATGTTTTAAGACCCATGTGATCTATTTTATTTGTTGAAATCTCATCAGGTTTATTTTTCTTTGCTTCTCCATGTAATTCTTACATGCTAGGGTTCCTAAAATCTGACACATTAGGTAGGGCTGCCTCTTTATTACTAAAGTCATCGTGTTTGTAATCATGCATTGTATGATAAGATTAAACCAGAGCTCCTTGTGCATTTTAAGTCTGCACATGGAAGCAGGGTTCTCATGAACTCAATGTTCACATGACACATTTGAATTTAGACTTTTAGAGATGATTGGAAATTCTGAAACATACCCTTAATTTCTACAGATTTAACACAACATGATTAACAGCAATATTCTCAATACCTACACATAGACCACTTTAAGAAGACCCCTGTTTAGTTTAGGGTGCTTGTTCATATTAGGCACTGCCAGCTGAGCAACAGAGAATCAATTCATGTAGCTCACAAGTGGGGGTTTGAGTTGTCTCCTACATAATAATCTGCATGTAACTACTGTGTATAAATTGAGGTTTGTAAGAAAAGTCAAGACTGTAGTTATATTCTTAATGTAAAACCAATCTAAAGTATGGTGAATGACCCTAGAGGTCAGAATTCACTCCAACAAGGATAAAATCAGAAACCATATTATGAAGGCAGCTCAACATTAAAGCCTTGTGAATGTCAATGAAAAAAGGTTAAAGTGAGTACTGTATTGGCTTGCAAACATACATATAAATACTGTGATTTTAAAACGCTATGCACCTTTAAATAGTTACTGTAATAAATGTAACTCAGTAAATGGAGCTAGTTACTATTCACCTCTGTTGCTGGAAGTATAAAACTTTAGTAACATAGATAGTACTTCAGCAGAAAAATCTTTCTATCCCTTTCTGGTTCAAAGGATAAAGTAAAAGCCTAGGAGGAATTTCGCCTATGAAGCACATGTACAGAAAACGCCAAAAGATGTTGATAAGCTCTTATACAAGCTTTGTTATGGAATGGTGGCTACAAAGCCAAATTGCTCTACAAAATTGTCAAAGCATCTGATGGCTGACTCTTTCAAGTTTATGAATAATTTGTCAAGGTCAGTAACACTTTTCTCCAACAGGAAATTTTTACAAATGGAGAGGGCATTTGTTAACATGAAAAAGTTGCATATAAAATTACAAAAAAACTGCAAAGGTATGTGACGGTTGGGAGACAAAATGACTGTCTGAGGGTCCTGTTTGGTTTTCTCCAAACACAAAATCCCAGTACATTTCAAACCAAACAGGACCTTCAGACAGAGGCTGGTGCATCCCAAGGACAAAACCCCCAAACCTAAGATGAGTGGAGTTGTGTATGCAGTTCAGTGCAGTGAGGAATGTTCTGATCTTTATATTGGAGAAACCAAACAACATCTCCATAGACGCATGGCTCAACACAGGAGAGCTACCTCCTCCGGACAAGATTCTGCTGTCCACCTACACCTCAAGGACAAAGGACACTCCTTTGAGGACCAAAATGTTCACATTTTGGACAAAGAAGACAGATGGTTTGAAAGGGGCGTGAAGGAAGCCATCTACGTTAAGAGAGAAAAAACAACCTTAAACAGAGGAGGAGGCTTTAGGTTCCAACTCTCAAAAATTTACAATCCAGCTATAGGATTAATTCCGGCCAATCATCACCTCAATTCTCATATGGGGGATCAAAACATCGTTCCTTTAAACCAGGCCAATAACAACCCTAATGACTCCTCGTTACAGAGGAGTGGACCAGTTTCGGTTCAATCTGCTGGCTTAATGACTTTAACGACTTCCCATTACTAAGGGGTGGACCTGTTTCTGTTGAATTTGCATGTTATCTAAGCCATTACAAGGCCTTTGTTGGGCAGTAGTATAAAGCTTGATGCTCCACATCACTCCAGACTTTTTGAATTGAGAAAGCTCCCTGGATAGGAAGCAAAACGTCTGCAATTAAGGGAAAATAAGTCCAGTTGCTTTGTTTTTTACCTTTTTTGGGATTGACCATGACCTGGATGACTGAGAATCTTCACCAGCTAATGCAAGAGACTCATTGGAAGAAAAAGACTAATAATAAGCACAATCTTTTCGGATTTACAGAAATTTGTCCACTTTTGAAAACCAACTAATTTAGTTAAGTATTTAATTATTTAACAATTGTGGCAATTTTATTAAATATCAGTTTGAGTCTTTTTGAATATCATTGATGATAGGATTTAATCATTTGACTTCCACTTGTATATCTAAATGGAAAGAACAATTTTATGCAGTCTATTTAAGGCAGTGAACCTGAGCCACTAGGGGTCCCTAGACCTCTAACTTTCAGGTTTAGTGCCCCTGACGTCCACTGGCAACTCTGCACTGTCACAAAATTAAACAGTCTGCCTCTGGGTTTTGGAATTTGATAGTAGACCACTTTGAACCACATTCAACCCTCTATATTAAATCCTAAATCAGAGAACCAAGCATATGCCCGATCAAGTGTCATATTGATATATATATATATATATATATATATATATATATATATATATATATATATATATATATATATATATATATATATATATATATATATATGTCAGGATCTGGGTTTTTGTTTTGACTGTTTGTTTATTTTGATCTATTAGTTAAACTCTCCAGCTTTAAAGCTCAGTTTTGGTTTCGGGTTCTTTCTTGTTTGGTTTCTGTTAGCTTGTGTTTTGTTTAGTCTTAGGTTTAGGTTCTGTTTTGGTTTATGGAGTAGTTTGTTTTTAAGTCACTTAGCCTGCTCAGTTCACTTCTGTGTATCCAGCCTTTAATCAGTCACTCAGTTCACCTGCCAGCTCACCTCTTAGTCAACACCCTGTCATTCCTCTTCTCCAGTCACCATCCAATCAGTTTCAGTTACTTTCAGTCACTTCCCTGTTCCTGATAAGCTCCACCCATGCCAGTAATTAGTTTTCACTCCATTCACCTGCTCACTCCCCTACTTATACCTGCCTCTTCCTCCTGCAATCTGCCAGATCAATTCAAACCACTTGGTGAGTCTTATCCAGCGTTGTATTTCTGATAGCCCTGTTGATACCAACCCAATTGCCTTTTTGACTCTGAGCCAGCCTGATCCCTAAACCTGATTTTCTTGCCCTGTATGATTGCTTACCTGTTTTTCTGACCTGGACCTGCCTTGGGATATTCTGAGTTTGCCTTATCCTTGTCTGTACTTCTGCCTATTTTGGACTGCCTTGAGTGTACCGGATTTTAGACTGCCTTTTTGACCATTGAGCCTTGCCTGTCCCTGTTTATTAATAAATCCTGTTTTTTTGCTTAAAACCTCTCTTGTCTGGCTGAATACTGGGTCCATCTGTCTCTGGTTCGTGATAATATATATATATATATATATATATATATATATATATATATATATATATATATATATAAGTTTCCTAAAATCTCTTTTTGAATAACTCTGCAAGCACAGGACTGTCTTACCTGCTCTTCCGCTCCTCAGGGGGATCGGGTGAAAAAAATCTCTCAAATCCACTCTGGTCTTATTTCTCCTTCTGAGGCCTTCCTCTTCTTCTCATAAACTTGTGGTTTGCTTCTTGTGACTCTAAGCCATGTTCAAAGCATACAGTGAGAGCAGCGGAGCTACAATGAATGGCCTACACTGAGGCTAACCGCTAAGCTAACCGAATATATACACACTAGAAGTGCGCATGTACAGCCAGCAAGCGGAAACTAACAAGGAACGTGCACTCAGACTGCCATTGCATGCGTGCGTCAGAATGATTGGCATGTGAGACAATCAATAGATAGTGCTGTACATTGACGTGAAAAATTATTTAATATCTCTCAAATTAAGCTAATACTTGAGTCAAAGCTTAAACACCAGTTCCTAATCTTAGTTTGTTGTGTTTGAATGGGACTTCATACTCTTATATTTGTGTCAAAGGCTCATCATGGATTTTATTCATACTATTTTGTTGAAAAGCATGTCAAAGATATGATGGCATTTGATCACACTGTCTGTCATGTTCATTTTCTGTCATCGACTGCCTGTCACGACAGCTCTAATATGTCACTGCATGGATGTGCGGCCTTCACAAAAAGTTTAGACTTTGATTCATAGGGCAACATGGTGTTTGAAACAGTTCTTTGATGTCAGAAACACTCTATGCTCATCTCAGAGGAAGAACAAAATGAGGAGGAAAGCAAATAAAGTGGGAGTTGACTGGCAGCTCAGGGGGTCTCAAAAGCCTTCGCAAAATCTGTCACTCTACATCAGTTTACTTACATGGCCTAAACGGACATGATAAAAGATTTTCAAACTTGACATGCTGATGCCAACAGGTTCTTTATAGCGGTGTAGTAAGCAGTATTGCATCACAGCAAGTAAAGTCACAGGAAAAAGACTGTCATGTGAAAAATATAAAAATGGGATTTAGGCAGGGAAGTAGCATATATATATATCAGCATATAACTTGCTTCCGACTAATCTGGGGAGAGTCATAACCCCATTCTAAACTCATTGAAGGTCATCATTACATAGAGAAAAAGCCTATGCAAAATTGGAAAACACTTCAGACCATTGTCAATTTTCCCCGCAGTAGTTCAAGCAAATTCACCCCAAAGGAAGACTTTGTAACGCTGAGAGAAATGCATTTGAATTAAAAAGTGAAGAGCACAATTGCAAACTCTACAAGCTTTTTTTGCATGAAAAATTCATGATTATGAAAGTACAACTTTGGCTTGTTTAGAATTATTGCTTGGAAAAAATCTCTACAAAAGATAGGATGTCTTGCAAAGTTTGCAAAGTTGTGTCTGAGTGAACCACTAGAATTCTGGAACAGTATATTCTGGACAGATGAGAGATTGTGCTGTTGCACATAACGTAGAGACTGTTTCCCATAATACACAGTTCCAAGTAATAGTTAAACAGCATATTTGATACCAACATCACATAGCAAGTCTCAAAGACGGTGGTAGAAGAGTGAAGATTTAGGTTTGTTTAGCAGTCAGAGAAGCTAGGCAAATTTCCACCATTGAGTGGACAAAGTACTCCAATGTACACCAAAATATGTTATATCATTAGCCTCAGGTGTTTGCCTATTTTTAGGTTCCTGGGGATTGTGAAACCTTCTCAGTCTTTCACATTTTTATCAATATTTATTAATCTGTAGATATCTTCCTTGTTTCCTTTAATTGTTTGATATTCTGCTCATTATAGATTTAGTTAGTTTACTCTTGTTTCTGTTAGATCTTTGTCTTTAGTTCAGTTAGTGGGTTTATTTTGTCATTGTCTGTTTATTTCATAGTGATGTTTATATCATTGTTAGGTTCTGTTTTCCTTCATGTTTCCTGCCATCTTATTGCTCTCCCTCTCCTTCACCTCAGTATCATCATTTCATGCACCTGTACTAATTACTTTCACCTGCCTTCCCGTCTGTTCTCATCTCCTATTTATACTGCTATTCTTCCCTCACCCTTTGTTGGTTCCCTTGTTGTGCTCCCCTTGTTTCTGTTTTTTGTCATCACCTTCCTTGTCTGTAAGTTTTATTATTTTCCTTCAATAAATTGACTTTGCTTATTCATCCTGCAGCTTCCAAGTTCTTGTCTCCATTTTGGTCCAGCTACAACCCCAAATAGTATGACATTCTAGAGTTACATGGAAGAGTACTTCGCTGACAGATGACCTTACTTAAAATAATGTCAAAATTAGGACAGTGATCCTAATCAAGATGTTACAATAATCAGTCTCTACAATTTGACATGAATTAACTATTTTCTCCAAACTTCAAATGCTTGTCAAATTTTCTCCACATCAATGTGAGACAAGGGCAATGTTACACAGAAAGTGAATACTTTAGTTTTCACCATATGGTGGTTCTGCAAGCTAATCAACTATGGGGTGTACATAATTTTACCATAATTAAATACACTCTTGCAAACATCTTTTCACCTTTCTTTTAGGTCTCAACTTAACCTTGCACATATTACTTTGCAGGTTTTGAAGTTATCCCCTTGGCTGGTGGGATTTTCTCTGGTTCTTTGCTTAGTTAAAACATGTTAGGTAAAACTTTTATTTTCAGTTGACTATCAAACTTTTTGTGACTGGAATACCACTGTCATTTTATCCACAAATTATGTTTTTTAAATTGAGCTGCATACACACTACACAAGGAGTGATTCATTCTTGCTCCTTTTGAAACTTAAACTTTTTCATGCAAATTTTCCTGGAATTTTGGTATTTTATTTCTGAACATTAAAAATAACTAACATAGAATTTAAGGTTGCTCTTTTGTTTGCAAGTGAGTAACCTTACAAAATCAACAGGGGATTGAATAATATTTTTTTTCCCACAGCAAAAAAAAAAAAAAACACGCACGTTACCCTTCAACCCTTCAATGCTACCTCTCCTTTTTCTCCCTTGGCAGTTTAATAATTAATATGGTTATTTTTGCCTCTTGGGCTGAAGCCTTGAGTAAGTAGAACAGCTATTGAAGGGAGCAGTGGTGGGTAATGGGACAAGAAAAAAGCATTTTTTATTTCATCTTGGTGTCCAAAAAGATATACTGGGTGTCCTGTATGCCACACTAACCTTGGTCTTACTATATGGATGTACAGTTAAGGGCAAAAAGTGGACAAATCTAATTAAATCTATGATTAGCTTAGTCAGCCTTATTGCCTGAAAACATTTGACACGTTTTGCTCCGTATTGGCATGATAACATGATGCATTTGGTGCTGATTTTTCTGCTATATGTGTTTTTCCACCACAACCAAGATCTGGTTGCATCTCCCACTGGTTGCGTCAACATACGGGTGGCGATGACAGCCATTAGTCGATGTTGTTTGTTGCTCCCCGTGTGTTGAGCCCATAAGTGAGCAACTGAAAAATTATACATTTGGATCAGCACTTTCTAGACAACAGGCTTCACATTGATTTCAGCATGGTATAATTGTCAACCTGCGCCAACAATTCATGTGACATAAACAAATCTTTGGATGTACTTGGAGTGTGTAAGCAGAAATTAAATATTGATGGGATGATTAATGTGTATGATGAATGCTGGGTAGCACTTGCTACCCAGCATGCGGGAAACCAGGCTGCATCTGGAAGAATACAATGTGTTTAGCCTCTAGGTGCTACAGTTAGCTTCCCCAAACAAAGAGTCATAAAACAAGAGACCCTGTGATAAACATCAGGGGGTAAGAAGGGAGACGAAAAATTATCAGCTCTGCAGGGCCTGAACTCACTTCTGGGGCTATTTCACATACATTCAAAACGTCTAAATTTGGACTACTGGTGGACTTATGGTCGGCTGGTTGCTATAGTTACAGTAAATGAACACAGGGAGACAAGTCATACTTTACTTTACTTTTACATGTTTAGTCTAACAAGGCAGAGGGATGTTTACAGCTTCAGTACTGGACTCTCATACATAACACATACATGAGACGGGTAAAATCCATATGCGAGAGGGTTGGCCCTCTCGCTTACATATGCTTATATCTGCTATCAGCGAAGAATACCTACTTGGGGAAATCCTGACACACACGCCTTTTGACTTAGCAGTGGCCCCTTTTTTATGTAGGGAGCGTTTGTACACACACACACATGTTGTTTAATTTCAAAGAACATACTGCCTACTACTGGCATGGCAGGGAAATTACACTGTTTTAATGTTTCCACTAGTGTGTGCACAGAGATATTAATTAAAACGTCAAATAGATGTGTGGTAACAGACGCGGAACAACAATCCCCTTTTCAATGGATTGGTGTTGTGTAAACACGTACTTTAGCTGTGTAAACAAAGTGAAAACAATGCGTCTGCAGTGTGTTAGTTCCTGGGTTTTAGTAGACCTGAAAAAACAAGGTCTGGTTTCATGCAAATTATGTCCTGAGTGAAGCCAGTCTTCTCTTTGGTAAAACCAACAGAATTTGTATGCTTGTGATAAGATATATGCATTCCCTTCAGTCTCTCTCTCTCTCTCTCTCTCTCTCTCTCTCTCCTTTTCTTTCTCCTTTGCTTCTCTCAGACCCCAGTTTGTTTGTCCATTCCAGACGCTCTGCTTCATTTTAATTCAGCTGGCAGGCTGAGCACGCATCAGCCTTGATACGCTAAGTGGCCCTCAGCAGCAGCTATTAGAGGTCCCTTTACTCTTTTTTTTTTTTTTTTTGTAAATCGCTCACTCATATGTTGCCTTAATAATCTTGGTGTTTTTCTTTTCTGTCTCTCTCCACATTTTGGCGGTTTTGTTTGCCTTTCTCACTTATATATTTGCTTTATCTTGTAGTATTTTAATATGATTTTCACTCCCTCCTCCTCCATCTTATCCATAAAGCTCAGATTACCAGGATTTTATCACAGTTTAAGTTGGAAATAAGCCCCTATGCAACCCATCATCTCCATATCTGTTCGCTTCTTGTGTTTAAGCATATGCTTTACCTCACTCTGGCATAATTCTATATTCCCCAAAATTGTTGCCATTTTTCATAAAGGCTCTTGGAAATAATTGCACTAGGGTTGGGCCAAATGTAATCAGCAGCCCATGACTGAAATTCTCTCAGTGGAGAGGAGGCGTATGTTTGGGGGATGCGGCCCAGGGCCAACAACCCCATGACATCTACTATATCTCAGAAAAAAAACACAAGATTGCTTCTTACCCATAAAAGTAAAAAAAGAGTAAATGTTACAGTTTCCAAGCACCAGTTTCAGTTTACTCTGCAATGATCAGACATAGCTTATAACCACTCACGGATGAAAGTTCTTATTGTTATTAAACCTTACTTCAAGCAGATAAAAGACAGATTGAGATCAACACCTCTTCCACAAGGACGACCTGGCCACGAAAGGCAGAAGTAAACATCAGAGAGGCCAAGACAGAGAACAACGACAAAGCAACTATTAAAATAAATACAATGCAAGAAATTTGACAAATAAAATGCTGGCGTTATTGTTACAGTAACAATATAAAATTTTAAACTGTAAAATTTTAAACTGTAAAAATGCAAGATTTAAGACACAGACAATGTTTAAAGGATTTCTCTTGTTGGTTTCTTAAGATGGAGCAGAAGGCTTTCAGTGAAACCAGGGCATTCCAAGCAGAGGGGGCAGAGAAACAGAAAGCTTTTTTTCCTGTTTCAGTTCGAACATGAGGAGCAGAGAAGTACAAAATGTCATTTGATCATAAAACATAATGGCTTTCAGTTCTTCAGAGAAAAGGGCAAATAACTGTAAATAACCAACCCAGTTAGAGTAAAACAAAGTAATTCAGTGTGTATTTCAACCTTATATATAAGGAAGGCTTTCTAGCATTAACATACAGTTCACAGAGATCAGAAATCACCTTCTTAGTTAACGAGGTACATTTGTTGTGGAACTTATGAAAAATAATCCAATCAGTATTTATTTTTGTTTTTAAATTATCTCTTTATTTAAGATTTCCAAATTCAGTGGATGACAAGGGAACATTTTATCCCTTTATTCTTGATTTGCTTATGTGAGCACATTTATTAATTGGCTTCAAGAATTGATCATAAAACAAATTCCAGGGCAATTCGATGTTAAAAAAAAGAGGGAGATTTGTTTTCACTCATAATTAGACAAATTGTGAAAATGTTGAGTTTCTCTTTTGAGTAGAATTTGTGCTTTAGTTTTCAGGAGTTTGGCATTTCTGACCACTGGAGTCATACAATGGTCCCTCAGATCATTCCCAAAATAACCAGCACCAATGCGGGCATTTTTTATTATTAGATCAAAGAGCGATAATCTAGAAGGATATGTAATGTCAAGCCGGGTTGGACTGTCTCTTAATTTGTATTCAGTGATCCACGGATAGATTTTAGGCTGTTGATCAATCAAGGTTTAGATCCAACACTAACAAAAGCTCACAAGAGTTTAAGAAGTTATTTAAATAATTTTGAGCCTAGCTGCAGAATGAGGAAGGCCTATAACAGTCCATGACTGTAAGGGACTGTTTGCTCAATTTCAAGTTTCATCACCAAACATTCAAACTGTTCGCTCATTGATAAAGAGGAGAGAAAATCACATGAAGCTTTAATATTTTATGTAAATAGCTACACCACCACTTTTCCTCGGATGAGCACAGCAGAAAACATTGTATCTGTTGATAGCATTATAATGATCTGGGAATGATTTACTCAACTGAGTTAGGACAACATGAGATTTCAGGTTCATTCGTGTGTATCCAAATAACTTCTATATCAATTTTAAAAAGCAAGTTCTGGCCATTTAGATGTTAGATACCAATACCTGATCTGTCCCTGAAAGTATCAAGGATACCTATATTATTCAGAGAAAGGGTGAACATTGCCAACTAGTAAAAGAAGAAGAACCACAACCCTAAATGCATGCACCAGAGTGCACTGGGATTAGACGGCAAACCTGTAGAGGTAGTGCCATGCTTTCGGCCATGCTCTGCTTCTAAATATTGTGTTATGTTAGGCATGGGTGTCTGGTAAGTACGTACCTATTTAAACGGTAAATGGACTGAACTTATATAGTGCTTTTCCAGTCATACTAACTGACCACTCAAAGCGCTGTACTAGAGCCACATTCACCCAATCACACTCACACATTCACACATCGATACGCAGCTCGGTAGGCAACTTGGGGTTAAGTGCCTTGATCAGGGGCACATCGACATATGACAAAGGGAAGCTGGAATCTAACCCACAACCTTCCGATTGCAAGACGACTACTCAACCCATCAAGACACAGTCGCCTAATTAAGAAGCCTGATCCAACCTGACACAAAGCAAAAATCGTCCAGGAGAGGTTTGAGGAGCACAGCAATGCGTGTGAGTGGTTGACTTGGCCTCTAGATACCCCGGATCTCAAGCTAAACAAGAGTCTGTGGGATGTGCAAACTAGTCTGATCCGAAGAGGCAACACCTTAAAATTTGTGTTCGCACATTAGCACCAGCACCATACAACACTAGACCTTCAGGGGGACTAGCGGAGTTTCCCTCGACACGAGGCTGTTTAAATTTTTTTTTTTATTAGATGGTGGCTCAAGGCACTGTAAGGCAGGTGGTCATAATCTTACACTTTTTAGGTGCATTTAATTTCTATTGGAATTTTTCTTTGAAAGTGAAATATTTTTTTCTCTTTTTTAATGACATTTGTCACAAAATGCTGTGAGCTTTGATTGTCTGATTTTCATACATATGTCAAGGGGAGCTTTAATTTGCATTTTATTAAGTTCTGGTTCCAAGGATTACTTTCCAACAATACTGAAAAAGCAAAAAACGTTTTCTGTTTTTTCCCCGCTCTGACACCCACGTTTACATCTGCCAGCTGCTCTGCAGCTCCTTGCTCTTTGTCCCTTGGTGAGCATACGGCAGTCAAATAAATTTTGCAATCAAAGCTAATGCTTTTACATTTTAAGAGTGCATACTTTCTTTTGCCAGTTGCTTTTCAAGGATGCAACCAAAAGAAGTCTTAGGAGTTCAACTAGTGAATTGGCATCAGTGTAATGTCAAGATATGCACATTAATAGTAATAATAGTAATTACATGAGGAACAAATCATGTGACATTCTACAACCACAATTTAATCATTTTAAAAAGTAGTGTTAACTAATAGCACACCTTAGGGTAGCCAAAATTCATGTTCCAAAATCACTGTATATATATATATATATATATATATATATATATATATATATATATATATATATATATATATATATATGAACTTTTAGAAAATTTAAATAGATCTGACTACACCAACACACATTTATTCTTATTTTAAAAGAGAATCCTTTCTTCCTTGCTGTCTATTAAATTGATTCATAATCTTACATCGGGCCTCTTCAGAAGAGAGATATTTTTATGCGCAATCATTTCATAAGCTATAACAACAATCTTCTGATGTAAACATCTGTGTGGAAAATTATGAAAAGAAAATAATTACCTTCAAGTAATGTGTAAGGTAAATCAAAGTAAAGCAATGGTTTAAATATGACATGACTTTGCTCTTAAATTGAAAATTACGCTTGTTATGCGAAAAATCAATGTGCTCTAAAACTCCATGAATATGATGTTGAACAGAAACCATTCAATAGCCGTGAATGGTGTTTGGCATGTTAAGTTAAGTATGCATTCAATGTTTTAGGTCGTTTAACACATACACGTACCTCCATCTGTATGTTGAGCACATGCTGCATGTGCTTCGAAAGTAAAAACTAATTTGTAACCTGTGTTTGCCTTTCGTCAATCTTTAATTGTGTACTTTTCCTGTCATTCTTTTTTTCAGTTTCACATTTTCATCTCTCTTCTATCTGACATCACAAAGACACACACACAGAAACACACACACACACACTGCTCCTCCTGACCGCAAAGTGCTCAGAGACTCCAAATCCATGCTTGCTATCTCTCTGGTGAGCCTCTTGTAAAGCACTTTTATGTGTTCAAATTAATGCAGTTGTTCTTTTCAGGCCAATAGTTAAACCCATAAAAGTGCAATTACACATGAATGGGTAGCACCATTGCAAATGTGAACTATGGTACCAGTGTTAAAATTGCATGCCTTTCCTGTGGGAGATGCTCCATTCACCGACTTAACAGAAGATATGAAATTTATGATGCAATGCTGTGATACGTGTCACACAATGGAACTAATATCAAGAAACTCATAATTCAATCCAATTCTGTTAGACTGCATGTTGAAGCATCAAACTGTAAAAAATATTAAAAATAAAAGCTTCGAGGACATATCTCACTTGAATCTTAGTTCTACTTAAAATTAAGTGGTTTATTGCCTGTGGCAATATTTCTTAGTTCATTTAAAGTGACTGACAGTTTTGCTTAGTACTTCAGATTTCTCAGTTACACCAAAGTAGTTGATTAAGAATTGTGTGAAATACTTATACAAGGTAAAAAAAAGGCATTAGCCAAAGTCACATTAAGTTGCATAAATTGAGAAACAACACTTTTTCTCTTGATTGCATCACTAAAATAACATAAATTGTCTGGAAGCTACACAGACAATGTACTATCAATGTTATTTTGGTTAGGGATTGTAACTTGGATGAACAGGGCCTCAAAGGAAGCAGTGGTAACAGTGGGGCATGGGATATTTAGTGTTATTGCTATCTCATACTGTGAGTTGGAAGATAGAATGACTGTTTCATGGGGATTTTTGTTGGAATAATAATCGTTTGGGGAAAAAGGAACCTTTCCTCTGGTGTTGCCATGAATTACAAAGAAGCTTCCATGGTAAATTATATTCAGCCTGATTGGCCCAGAATGACGACTAGCAAGCTGGAAACTGATCAAAAATATTTTTTTTCTGATCCGTAAGGCCTATCAGGTCACTGTAACAACAGCTTTGTGTGTACATTTTTACTGCAGGCGGAAGACCTAAAGTTAGCTACTTTCAGCATTACTCAGGTGTTTGAAATAAAGTCCAATGAGTCAAAGAGGTGTGAGAAGCCATTTAAATTAAATTAATAAGATTTATATGACATGTTATACATTTCTGCTGTGCATTTAGGGACCAAGAGAGTGAGAGAGACTTTAAGTAGACAACAGGAGGGCCAAATTGAGTACAGTAAAAGTGTTTTATGTGTAAGCTTGCAATCTCTGTCTGCTATGCAGCATGCTGGATTAGTGAATGTTGGCAGCCTTTTGGAAATATATTAGACCCTAATAAGTTCCTATATACACCTCCAAAAGGTTTGGAGGTAGCACAAAATGTATTAAGATACTTAAACACAATACATGTTTTATCTTCCCTGAAATATATGTACTTTGATATTCTCTGTTGCCTGGGTAAATGTCATATTCTCTGTTAATTTATGTTCTCTCTCTTCTTAGTGTATGCTCATGTACAAGAAAAATAAAAGACTCTCAATGTAAACATTTCCCCATTCTTTCCACTACATTCAAACATGTACATACATGTGCACTTCATATCTGTGTGTTCTTGCTGAATTCTCGCAGCAGCAGCAGACAAAGATGAAGCTGTGCGGTAGAAGCAGATGATGGATAGGAGGGGAGATCACCTATTTGTAGAGCAAAGTCAGGGATTTGCTATCCTGACATATACCATGAGCAAAACAGCTCAAACCACAGTGATTGACGCAGCGGGGTGTGGCAAAATGGTTATTGGAAATCTGTAATTCCTTATTGAAGAGCTTGCTGCATTTGTAAATGGCATGTTTTCATCCTGGGTAATATTTCCTCTTTTTTATGTGTAAGCATATATAAATAAATACTATAGGATTACAGCCTCACTGTGGTTTCTGTAACTACGAGAAAAGCAGTGTTTAATTGTTCTCTAAAGCAAAGAAAGGTACATTATAGGAACGTTTTTTTATAACAGTAGTTGTTCTGTTACTTGTCAGATTGTAGAGCATTTGTAAAAAACAGAAGCTATCCTCTTAGAATTGAAAGGCTAACAGCTTGAAAGCAACTCAAACCGATAACATTTATACCCAGAATACTATATTACAATCAGAATCAGTTTTAACCAGCAAGTTACTTAATATAGAAAAAAGGTAAATATAAATATTTTTCTTGTATTTTTTGTAATGGATATTATCTGTATTCATTTTTACAAGAGATGGATGTTAAGGTTGTTGTTTTTGTAAGTAACTCATAACTTTATAATGCTGTCAACAACAAAATGTTTTGATCCGTTGGGCATGCTGTCTGCCATTTTGTGCCTACGTAACACCGCTCTGGCGGTGACATTTTGTAGCACTTTTCAGTAACAAGACCATTCAAAGTGCTAGAGGGGCAAAGCCCTGAGTGGCAGCTGTTCACATGAACGCTCTGGTCCAGCTACATAGGCACAAGACTGGAGAATAACACAAAGAGATGGTGTGTGATATTATACCATAGTCCATCTGAAAAGATACCTTTAGTTCTTCACAAAACAATTTTTTAGTTCTTCATAAAATAATGACATTTCACTTATTGCCCCTTTAAGGTGCACTGTTGTTTTTAAAACCTTTATTGCCCGCCCATCTTACCATGTTTTAAAAGTAAGTCATAAATCATTAGATTTTTTTCTAAATGCCTCTAAGAAGGAGGCTTTAATAATTCTAAAACAACTCTCCCCCCCCCCCCCCCCTTTTTCAAAAATACGTTTGGTTTTACAGCAATTTAAACACACAAGATGCCATTTAACTGTATCAAATATTGCTGGGTCTCTCAGAAAAATGGTTTGCTGCACAGACATGCCATCCAATGGTTTGGTATCATTGGAAACAAGAGAGGGTTTCCCCAAAGGGCTTTCCCATAGCTATACAGAGCTGCACAGCTGTAGCTCGTTAAACATGTATATTACTTCAGTGATGTTTTTTTTTTCTCTGAACGTTTATGATCATATTGGCGCAATAGAGGAAACTGACAGCTGTTGAAACGTAAGAAGTTATGAGGCAAAATGACACAAGTCAGCCCATTTTCTCTTCATTTTATTCATAATATGCTGTGCACAATGGTACATTTTAATGATACACAGGGTAAAAACTGATGAACAAAATCTTTGTCATATGCAGAAGGAATACTACAATTTAAATTAACACTTATTTGACCAGATTCTCTTTTATGAGGTTAGGAAATTGGCATAGTTTTGGCACATTTGGCTAAAATGTGCCAAAATCATAGGTCCGCCATGCAAACTGCCTACTAATAGCTTTGTGGAACAAATATGCTTCAGCTGATTCAGTCCAGATTTGCTGCAATTATAGTCAAGATGTGGATCTATAAAGTCAGAGCCTTCTCCTATATTTTCAGACAGGTTTCCTTGGTGTTTTGCAATGGTTATTTTGGGAAAATAAATTGGCAAGGCTAAAACATTTGGAATTTTTTTTTCTGTAATCACCTATAAATCAGGCATAGTGACATTTGCAATAGGGGTTTCACTGGAAAAAAATATTATATTATTGTCATGGTTTTTAAGTGTTTGGCCCACATGCAGAACACGATCAGGAGGCAGAGAGCAGTTTAAGATGTTTATTTACAGGCACGGAGGTATACGAAGACGGAGGCTCACTACGTGAGCGTCTGACGAGGAATCACATGGAGGACGGATCACAGAGCAGGCAGTCGACAGTGATCGGGAAAACGTGACCGATGCTCTGCGGAGGGAAGGAGACAGGTTAAACGGGGCTAGAGAAGGAAACTGCCGTAACGTGGGTGCGCTTACCGCCGGGTTCGGGAAACCTAGCCGGGGGGAGTAATGGAGGACGGCTTCAGTGGAGCTCGTCTCTGAGGTGGAGCCAGGTGACTGAGCGACAGGTGAGCGGGTAGATTGGATTTGGCGGAAGTCCGAGCAGCACCGAAGCAGGAGGCGGTGGCAGTAAGCAGCTGGAGGAACCAGGGAGGGTGCAGAAGGGGGACTCTTGTCCGGCTTGGTACCACCAAGGGGGCTCGAGGGGAGTGCCAGAGCAAAATCTGAGCGAAGGGGTTCCTGGGACTTGACTTGAGACTTCAGAACTCAGAAATGCATCCAGAGAGTGATACAGTGCATGAAGCGATCTGTGAGAAACAGGAAACACGAGTTAGCGCTGGAAACTGGTAAACTGTCGAAAGACAGTGGCCACTGAAGTGTACCACGATGGTTTAACACTCTGGCGTCTTCCAGGTGTCTGCCACCCGCTTTTAAGCTCCAGCCCGGAGCTGCTGAACGAGCCGCCGGTGCGCACCACGCCCACCTGTCAACTGCAATCACCTGTGAAGAGAAGAGCAGAGAGCAGGCAGTGCAGACAGCAAGCTGCACAGCACTGCCTGCAGAATCCTGACAATTATGCCTTACCTTCGCACAGGTACCAAAGGTTTAGATTTACACTTTATAGCTGTGAAGCTCTACTTGATTTATATAAGGTATATCATTTCAGGTGGAAATTGCTCCTAAACCTATCTGTGCTTAAGGGATTTTAAAGTGCTGTTCATGCTGTTGATGGATATTGTTGGGTAAGGTCTGGATAATGTGTAGTGTACCCAGAGACATATCGACTCACAATGTCTGTTGTTTCCTCTCCCAAAACCTTTGCAATTATCTTGCATACCCACTTTATGTTCTTCAGCTAGATAGTAGGGGTATGAATCACAAGCTTTGTCACGATACAATGTTATATCAATTTTATTTGGATGACAATATTAAATTTGCAAATATCAGAAAGTCTGTTATGATACGATGTTGATTAAATTCAATTAACAAGTCTGCAATCAATATGATGCAATATTATATGTCCATCAAACACAATTATTATTATTATTGATATCAACTCACACAAAAAAACAAATATGATTTGACCATTTTATTTCTAAGCTCTTAAGGTACATTCACACTTAACCTGATTTTATGTAGTGACACTTTCACTTAACTTCCACTCCGGTCTCCTCACTCACTCTTCTCCAGGCTGGTTCCTTTCTGGACTTCTCTCAGTAGTAATAATTGGTTGAGTCATATAGCTCAGGCCGACCGCAGACCGCCACTATCAGCTTGTCTTCCATGTTGAATCAAAACCGCTTTGTTTCCGCTACTGTCCTTTCCCCATGTTGCAGCCACATCTAGTTCAATTCAATTTTATTTATATAGCGCCAATTAATGATACATGTCATCTCAAGGCAATTTCCAAAGTCAAATTCAATCAGATTATACAGATTGGTCAAAAAGTTTCCTTTCTAAGGAAACCCAGTAGATTGCATCAAGTCTTGACAAGCAGCATTCACTCCTCATAGAGCCACAGGGAGAGTCGTCTGCATTATCCATGGCTTTGCCGCAATCCCTCATACTGAGCAAGCATGAAGCGACAGTGGAGAGGAAAACTCCCCTTTAACCAGAAGAAAAACCCTCCAGCAGAACCAGGCGCAATGTGAACGGTCATCTACCTTGACTGACTGGGGGTTAGAGAAGATAGAGCAGACACAAAGACACAAAAAAAGCACAGAAGGACACATCGATCCAGGAATCTTTTCTATGTTATATGGTAACAGCGGATGATCTGTCTTTCCTGGATGATGTCACAGCTAACAGAATGCCAGACCAGGCGTACCTACAATGAAGAAAAAAATGACAGAACAAAAAGGTAAAATATGAAATAACAAGCAATGCAAATTGGAGAGCAGTAGGAGAACTCAGCAGAGTGAGAAAAATAGACCCTGATGCAGCCTAAGTCTATAGAAGCATAACTATAGAGATAGCTCAGCATAAGCCAAGCCACTCTAACTATAAGCTTTGTCAAAGAAGAATGTTTTAAGCCTAGTCTTAAAAGTAGACAGGGTGTCTGCCTCACGGACCAAAACTGGGAGTTGGTTCCACAGGAGAGAAGCCTGATAGCTAAAGGATCTGCCTCCCATTCTACTTTTAGAGACTCTAGGAACCACCAGCAGACCTGCAGTCTGAGAGCAAAGTGCTCTGTTAGGAACATACGGGGTAATCAGATCTCTGATATATGATGGAGCTTGATTATTAAGGGCTTTATACGTGAGAAGGTCCCTGATGGGTTGTTGCAACACGACAAGTCACAAATGTTCAGATTTTTCATCTCAACCCATTGTCAATGATAATAGATTACCTGTTCACTACATGTTTTGTGAGTTTCAAAATAAGCGTGTATCCTAAAAAATTATGACATGGATCTGTCACAATTTGTCTTCAATGAACTCAGAACCACACACACGGAGCTAAAATTGAGAGTTTATTGAAAGGAAGATGGATAATGCTAGATGAAACCAGAGAAGCAGGCCGGGACTGGAACAGAGGTGTAGATGAAGGCAGGAGCTGACGGCCCGGAGAGAGTTCTGGCTGGAGCAGAGTGGAGGCATGAACTGGCAAGCTGGACCACCAGCTCGGCAGAGTGAAGACTTGCAGGCCAGAGTAACAGCAGGATCAGTAGTACGGCAGGGTGAATACTTGCAGGCCAGAACTACAGCAGGATCAGTAGCACGGCTGGGTGAATACTTGCAGGCCAGAACCACAGCAGGATCAGTAGTATGGCAGGGTGAGTACTTGCAGACCAAAGTACAGCAGAACCAGCAGCACGGCAGGGTGAGTACTTGCAGGCCAGAGTCACAGCTGGATCAGTAGCATGGCTGGGTGAATACTTGCAGACCAAAGACACAGCAGGATCAGTAGTACGGCAGGGTGAAAACTAGCAGGCCAGAGTCACAGCAGAACCAGTAGCTCCACTAGAAGTTCAGAGGTGAGAAAGGTTACTTCCAGCAACGGGCAGAGACAAACAAAGATATACCAAGGCATACAAACGGCTATCAGAAGCAAACCAGGTAGACAGCCGAGGATAGCGTGTAGTCTGATGGTGGACCGGCAGGGAAGTCTTCTTCTTCTTCTTCTTCTTCTTCTTCTTCTCCTTCTCCTTCTCCTCCTCCTCCTCCTCCTCCTCCTCCTCCTCCTCCTTCTCCTTCTCCTTCTCCTTCTCCTTCTCCTTCTCCTCCTCCTTCTTCTTCTTCTTCTTCTTCCTCCTCTTCCTCTTCCTCTTCCTCTTCCTCTTCCTCCTCCTCTTCCTCCTCCTCTTCCTCCTCCTCTTCCTCTTCCTCCTCCTCTTCCTCCTCCTCTTCCTCCTCCTCCTTCTTCTTCTTCTTCTCTATTATGGCGGATCACAAGCAACTTTAAGGTAACAGGGAAGTGAAGACAGAGGGAGGCTTAAGTAGGAAGGCTGGCAGGTGAAGTGAGTCTGACTAATTAATGACCAACAGGTGTGACTGACTGCGGAGGGAGTAAAGGGTAAGCTGAGTGAGAAGGAACTGAAAACTAACAGTAAATAAAGCCAGATCAAAACTAAACCCTGACAGGATCAATATTTTCATTTTGCATTGATGTAATGGGATTGTTAATTATTTAATCAACATATCGATGTGGATTGATATATTGGTACACTCCTACAAGACAGCAGGGCTTGAGTGAATTCCTTCCATCATAGGTCAAACAACATCCAAATGTTACCACAGTTTGAACTAGAAGCCTATTGAAAACATGCAAACTCTACCTAGCATTACAACCAGGGTAAGTAGTTAATCAAATTAATCAACAACAACTTAGTATTTTCTTTAAATGTTTCTCAAAGCTTTAACTTAGAGGTTAGCAACAGTTTTCAGTGTATGGATGATAAAATATTGCAGTGAAACTTTTTATTGTGTTTCAAAATTAATTTGAAATAGGAGTTGCTGAAGGACAGCCAGGCCTTGCTGACATTATCTTCCCACATTTTCTCAGCTCTTAGGTAGGAATTAAAAATATTATCCCCCTGGTTACAGATCTACAGATGAAGCAAACTAGTTATTTAATTGATGCTCAAGGCATGTATTTTAACGAGGTCCTCATTACCAAGAAGCCTGAGGAATGTGTGTCTGTGTGAATGTTTGTTTGAGCGTGTGTTTACCATATTTTTACAGATATTGGCAGTTTTGCTGATCTGACTCTTGAGTGCAGCCTATCAATACATTGAGCATTCCATCTCCACTGTGTAGCCCAGCTGAAGCAGTGCCTGGCATTTAGTTGCATGGAATCTTTCACATCTTTCCACAGTTTCCTAACTTTATCCCTACTGTCCTACCTAATTGATAGTTTTACTGAGCAGAAACCATGTTAAAACTCATTGTGACAGCAAGCAAGAAACCCAACATTGATTCCCTAGTTTTAGTGCGTGAGAAAATAAAATAAAAGGTATTTGTCCTTTGGATTGTATGCCTGCCTATCTAATGTAATTTGCAGAAACAGGTAAAGCATTTTAAAAGTTATTTTCAAAAGATGGGTTGGGGTGTGTGTGCTGGTCTCCAGTGCTGGTCTGGTGACCTGTCTAGGGTGAACCCCCCAATGACCGCTGGACTTACTATCCAAACACTAGATTACTTTAAGTACTGTATTTAATGCAAGCATGTTTTCTTCAAGGTTGTGTTGAAAAACTACTGTAAAACCAACAAGTTAGTATTGTTAACTCAATGCAAAACTGAGCTCTTAACACCATATACATGAAAAGTAATGAACTGAAAACTGACTTTAGTTTCTGCAGAGCTTCAAGATAATGTTTCCAACATTTGGTCCCAGCCTCCTTTATATATATGATTGTTGTAATGTGAACTTGCCAAAGGATACCTTGTGCCAAATTTAGGTACCATAGTCTCATAGGAATTAGGAAGACACTTGATATTTCTGGAAATTACATTTATGTATCATATGTATGCTCCTGAGCCAAAGGAATTTGGTTTCTCTAGAGAGAACTATGTCCTTCCAGAAAATTGAGTACAGCTCCTAGATCAAAGTCATTTATTTTTTTCGCATGAGAGGTGGGGTGGGGTCTTTGATCAGCTGTACTTCTCTCTAATATATTAGATTGCAAACTATAGTTTATTACAAGTAATCCATATCTGTTTAAAGTGCTGGAATAGGCCACCTGCCGCTGAATTAGAAACTATGAGCCAAATGCCAATTTCACCGTCAGTACAACAAAGAGTAATCAGCTGGCAGACAGCCTTGTGATGAGCCCATTCCTTTCACCTTGGCGTAGCATGCCTGCACCTGCAGGACAACTACCCAATCCCTGTTATTCCAGTCAACACCAGAGGGAAAATGTGACAAAAAATAAAAAGATCACATTGCTTTCCAGGTGAAAAGAGGGAAGTTATTCTGAAAAGCGTTTTCATCTGACCCTTAAAACACATTGGATTTGTATGTAATTCAGAACTGCATGAATTTCTGCCATTGTAACCTGACACAGACCCAGTTGTGGCAATAAAAGCTAAATATGTGAATAATCAAATCATTAAGAAATTAATACATTAAAACAAATAAATAATTTAAGAAAGGTTTTCATTAAAACATCATTTATACAGAAAATTGAGCCAGGCATTGAGATTTAAAATGAGGAATTTGCCGTATTCTTTCTATGTGTGTAAGCAAACACTGGTAGATTGATTTTACTTCTCATCACGCATGACCACATGTGGCTCTGACATGTTTACAGCATCATTTATTATATTTTGGCCCCTGTTAAGAAGCAGCCAGCCAAAATAAATGGTCTTAATTCTTAGATCTTGTAGAGTGCATGCACGGTGCTGAAGTAAGATTGAGAAATCCTGCTGGCAGGTTTGACATAATAACTTTTTGGCTTTGTATTTCGGTTTGTCAATCGCCTTTCTTTGCCAGCTGCATCCTATTGTGAGAACAATTAGATTTTGCGACGTGGTATCCTTGTGGATGAGTGTTATCCCTCCTGTGGTGAGAAGCAGAATGTATTTCTTTCCCTAACCCCACTGCACATGTAGTGGGATGAAGATGAAGAGCTGAAGTCTGGGGATGGAGACCTGTAGAACTATACCAACATCACCTATCCCAAGGAGCATCATTTAATCAAGATTTTGTCAGAGAGTGTTGTATTTGGCCAGAACAGTGTGGTGCTGGCAGGGCACCTTATGTAAGATTATGGGTCTCGTCAGTTTTAGCTGCATGTTGGTAATCTGTTTGTATTGAGATAGAGAACACACAAGCTCTGTAAATAATGCAAATCTGCTATTGGTGTAATGAATGATGTGGTGAAGAACCCAGAATTCAGCCAAACACTGTAGAAATGCTTTTGACGGAGTTTTAATGGAGGGAAGGTGAGGAGAGGGAATCAAAACAGTCAAACAGAACAGGGTCCAAAAAGGGTAAGGCAGACATCCAGACAACTTGACAGGGAACCGGCAACAGAACTGGGCAGAACAAAACAGATCAGGTTACAGACAGGATCAATGTGCTGGGAGCTCTTACCAAACTGAGGCAGCAGACACATGGGTGACAAGTGTGACGAACCGACGGGGAGCAGAGAACTAAGGCAGGTTTAAATAGGCGGATAGAACAGGTGAGCGGAGGGAAACTAATCAAGGACAGGTGGGAGTGATTAAGGGAGCAGACAGGACACTAGAAAATAACCCTAAGACAAAACCAAGCAAACCAAGCACAGAACTAAAAGCAGAGCTAAAACAGGGACCAGATAACTAACACAATAAAGGGGCTAAACTAGAATCCAAAAAAGGAAATAAATCCAAGGGCGAAAAGAGCTACTTTAACCAAATAATAAACATAAACCAGAACAGAACGTGACAGAGCCCCTCCCTCAAGGACGGATTCCAGACGTCCTTCGAACCGAAAATAAAACAGATTAGACCGGTGGGTGGAGGGGGTTACAGGACGGAGGGACACAGTCCATACAAAACAAAACAACCCGACACGGTGAACAGATACAAAATCCAAAAATGACCAATCAAATCCTGAACCAAAAACAACCCAGACAGGGTGAACTAACTAAGCGAAAAGTCTCAAGAAAAAGTGTTTTAGAAACAAAAGTCTGATGGGCGGCCCGGAGGATGACCCCCAAGATTCAGAAGCTCTGGCGGTCGTCTCGGAGGACGGCCGCGGCGTCTCTGAGGTCAGGCGGACGTCCCAGAGGGCGACCCCGGCGAACCAGAGTCCGATACGAGCGTTGCGGTGGGAGACGTCGGCGGAGCGGGACCCTCAGAGACCGTCGGCGGAGCGGAACCGTCAGCACCTGAGGCCTGGAGAGAGAAAAAGCGAACAACGGCACCGGGCTAAGGGCCGGAGACGGCAGACTACAGGCTAGGGAAGGCGGCACCGGACTGCAAACTAGGGAAGCCTGGCTACAGGCGGCTATAAGGGAAGCCTGGCTACAGGCGGCTATAAGGGAAGCCTGGCTACAGGCGGCTATAAGGGAAGCCTGGCTACAGGCGGCTATAAGGGAAGCCTGGCTACAGGCGGCTATAAGGGAAGCCTGGCTACAGGCGGCTATAAGGGAAGCCTGGCTACAGGCGGCTATAAGGGAAGCCTGGCTACAGGCGGCTATAAGGGAAGCCTGGCTACAGGCGGCTATAAGGGAAGCCTGGCTACAGGCGGCTATAAGGGAAGCCTGGCTACAGGCGGCTATAAGGGAAGCCTGGCTACAGGCGGCTTTAAGGGAAGCCTGGCTACAGGCGGCTTTAAGGGAAGCCTGGCTACAGGCGACTGACGGGAGAGCCTGGCTACAGGCGACTGACGGGAGAGCCTGGCTACAGGCGACTGACGGGAGAGCCTGGCTACAGGCGACTGACGGGAGAGCCTGGCTACAGGCGACTGACGGGAGAGCCTGGCTACAGGCGACTGACGGGAGAGCCTGGCTACAGGCGACTGACGGGAGAGCCTGGCTACAGGCGACTGGTGCGGGAGCCGGGCTACAGGCTTCAGGAGGCCCCGGGCTACAGGCTTCAGGAGGCCCCGGGCTACAGGCTTCAGGAGGCCCCGGGCTACAGGCTTCAGGAGGCCCCGGGCTACAGGCTTCAGGAGGCCCCGGGCTACAGGCTTCAGGAGGCCCCGGGCTACAGGCTTCAGGAGGCCCCGGGCTACAGGCTTCAGGAGGCCCCGGGCTACAGGCTTCAGGAGGCCCCGGGCTACAGGCTTCAGGAGGCCCCGGGCTACAGGCTTCAGGAGGCCCCGGGCTACAGGCTTCAGGAGGCCCCGGGCTACAGGCTTCAGGAGGCCCCGGGCTACAGGCTTCAGGAGGCCCCGGGCTACAGGCTTCAGGAGGCCCCGGGCTACAGGCTTCAGGAGGCCCCGGGCTACAGGCTTCAGGAGGCCCCGGGCTACAGGCTTCAGGAGGCCCCGGGCTACAGGCTTCAGGAGGCCCCGGGCTACAGGCTTCAGGAGGCCCCGGGCTACAGGCTTCAGGAGGCCCCGGGCTACAGGCTTCAGGAGGCCCCGGGCTACAGGCTTCAGGAGGCCCCGGGCTACAGGCTTCAGGAGGCCCCGGGCTACAGGCTTCAGGAGGCCCCGGGCTACAGGCTTCAGGAGGCCCCGGGCTACAGGCTTCAGGAGGCCCCGGGCTACAGGCTTCAGGAGGCCCCGGGCTACAGGCTATGGATGACGGTGCTTTAAAGCTGCGGGGAGCCGGCACTGGAGGCTGGGCTTTAAAGCTGCGGGGAGCCGGCACTGGAGGCTGGGCTTTAAAGCTGCGGGGAGCCGGCACTGGAGGCTGGGCTTTAAAGCTGCGGGGAGCCGGCACTGGAGGCTGGGCTTTAAAGCTGCGGGGAGCCGGCACTGGAGGCTGGGCTTTAAAGTTGCGGGGTGCAGGCACTGGAGGCTGGGCATTAAAGTTGCGGGGAGCAGGCACTGGAGACTGTTCATTAAAGCTGCGAGGAGCAGGCACTGGAGACTGTCCATTAAAGCTGCGAGGAGCAGGCACTGGAGACTGTCCATTAAAGCTGCGAGGAGCAGGCACTGGAGACGTTTCATCCAAACAATCCTCCGAAAACTGGCTGAACACAGGCTGCTGCTGGGGCCTGGACACCATCCTCAGACGTCTTATATACGCCCCTGCTTCCACCGCAGAGTAGAGCAACTCGGCCGCCCATTGCTTTGCCGAGGGGGTCTGCATGCTGGCCATAACCCCCGTCTCAAAAAGCATGGCTACTCCTGAGCGGAGAGGGAGTGTTGGCGACAGATTCTTCATTTTATGGTCGGTTCGTACTGTAATGAATGATGTGGTGAAGAACCCAGAATTCAGCCAAACACTGTAGAAATGCTTTTGACGGAGTTTTAATGGAGGGAAGGTGAGGAGAGGGAATCAAAACAGTCAAACAGAACAGGGTCCAAAAAGGGTAAGGCAGACATCCAGACAACTTGACAGGGAACCGGCAACAGAACTGGGCAGAACAAAACAGATCAGGTTACAGACAGGATCAATGTGCTGGGAGCTCTTACCAAACTGAGGCAGCAGACACATGGGTGACAAGTGTGACGAACCGACGGGGAGCAGAGAACTAAGGCAGGTTTAAATAGGCGGATAGAACAGGTGAGCGGAGGGAAACTAATCAAGGACAGGTGGGAGTGATTAAGGGAGCAGACAGGACACTAGAAAATAACCCTAAGACAAAACCAAGCAAACCAAGCACAGAACTAAAAGCAGAGCTAAAACAGGGACCAGATAACTAACACAATAAAGGGGCTAAACTAGAATCCAAAAAAGGAAATAAATCCAAGGGCGAAAAGAGCTACTTTAACCAAATAATAAACATAAACCAGAACAGAACGTGACAATTGGGCTTTACTTTGTCTTTCTTATTCACCATCTGTCTATGCTGTTTTCTCCTATCTTTGTTCTCTCTCTTATTTTCTGCTCTTTCTGGCTCATATAGGGAATTAGGGTTAAACTGTTCTAAACTGCAACACAATAATCTAGACCACCCTCTGTATCATTAATGTATGTGTATTTTTGTACATGTGTGCACAAGTAATCAATTCCTCCTCTAAGCCTGACAACCATTGGTTTGGTAAAACACTGCATATTATGTAAGCAACACTACCTGAATAGAATCTAAAATATACAGACTTCTTAAACTTTGCTGGGGTTTCAATCCCAAATGGACTCGTGTTGCGATAGGAGTGGAGGATAATTAATTATGTGTGCTCGTGGCATCATTGAGAATAGATTGATGAGAAAAGAGTGAAAAATCTTGAATGAGGTAATATCATCAGTGATGGAGTGCTTTCATAAGGCCGAAAGGTCGGCCTTATGAAAGCAACTATTTTTAAAGCTAGAGATGCACCGACTACAGATTTTGTGGCAAATTTCTGATCATCAATTGTGTAAATTTCACAATAGTAATAGAGGTGTCTCAGCATTACCAAGAACCTATAAGTACACTAAATTCCTACAGGTTTTGAGACAAATGGTATCTGTACAGCAACATACCAACTAAAATTATCTACAGCCTGTCTTATTAGGAGCTTAAAAAATGTATTTTAGTTCACTCGCTATTGCTTTGTACACTTTCATATGTAAAAGCCACATCACAAGGTATTACATTTCATTCTACAATATAATTTCAACTGAAAAAGAACAGTTGAGACTGGCTCATTAATAAAAGCTCTTATTTAATGGTATGCGGTCTTAAATCATTGTTTTGCTTTTTGTTGTTTTTTTTCTTTTTTGTTATAACCATACTTGAGCCTTAAGCAGCTTTTCCATTGTGATGTGTCCTTACTTGTTTTAGGAGCAGAGTTGACATCACACTGTGTTGGTGCTTCTCAGGCCTACTGCTATACACGATTTCACCATCATTTCAGAAAAAAACAAAAACAAAATGACAACAGAGTTAGTATTTTGAACTGTTGATAACAATCAATGTTTGTTTTAGCAAGATTTGTGTGGTTAGCTGTCAGAACTGTGAACATCATTATCTGTTTGCATTCTCTGTAAAGTAAGTAACCTTTACCCTAACTTTGAGATTTCCAAAAGACTGGCAACATTTGCCAATAATAATCTATCGGATGCTAAGGACTATTTGCACGCTTAATTATTTGGAGTTTATTGTTGACAGGTTTCTGCAGTTGAATAACCTAAAAGCTGTATTTGGAGCACATTTTATTCAAAAAATACATCACAATTGAATGAGTCCTTTTTTTGTCCACAGAGATTCTCAATGGAGGTGTGTATGTTGACCAGAACAAGTTCCTCTGCCATGCAGACACAATTCACTGGCAAGACATTGTCAAGTATCCAAGGCTCCATCCTATAGTCGTGCCCACTAACAGCAGTGTCACATGTAAGTAACAATACAAGCAGACCATCTAAAAGAACTGCGTTGCAACTAAAGCTTACATTCTATTTTCAAGGATGCTTAGGATCAGTTACATTGATTTACCCTGTAGGATGCATAGTATAACCACAGGTAGATCATTACACTCCAGTGCTTGGGCTTAATAGAACACTGTATTGATTTTACATTGTGCTTCAATAACACCATTGGTTGCATGATGAGTTTTTATTTTATTTTAAAAATCCATCCAACAGGCCTAGATGGATAAGATATCTTCCTCATGATTTCTCCTCGTTTACAAAAGCTGCATGTTCCTCGATATAAGTTGAAGCACAGGGCCTTTGGTTGGAGAGTGAACACATGTTGTGCTGCTGGCAGTAACACAGCTTCTAACTACTTACCCCATGCAGATCTGTGATGTGTTGAACAGATGTCTAACTTACTGTTTTATAACTTTAAAAAATATTTTTTTTTCAATGGGTTGTGTGTTCAGACCCAATCCATTTCACTTCTGTTTGGGAACCACAGATGAATTTTAGTCATTTTTTTTGTTTGTTTATTTAATGGTCACGTTTCTTAAGCATCCACTGTGGAATCAGTTCATTTGATTACATTTGAGGAAGGAAAATAATAGTTTTATTTTTTTTTTTGTTACATGCATTTGTAATTACCTCCTTTGTTATGGTTCCCCAAAAAGAATTTGGTGCAGCCACTTTCATTCAAAGGTCATTAGTAAATAGTTTACCTGTTTATAATTGAATGTTAGTATAAATAAAGCTTTTCTTGTGAAGGCCTCAGAGTGTTGCTGGTAAACATCAGTGAACAGACAACGCAATGAAAACCCAGGAACACAGCAGACGGGTCAGGGAGAAAAATTGGAAAAGTTAAAAGTAGGGTTATGTTATAAAAGTATGTGCTAATCTATAAACACCTCACATAATACTCCTCAAATTATCATATAGAAATGTAAAGAGCATGTTACAATTGCACATCTTTGTATACATGGCCTCTAGCTGAATGAAAGAGGGGATTTTTCAAAAAAGGCAGCTGGGAAGTCCAGTGCGCAATAACTAGGAGTTAGTTAGGAACAAAAAGGTCTGATCACTCTACCCCCATTCTGACTTCTCTTCATTGGCTGCCGGTGCGTTTTAGGATCCGTTTTAAAGTGCTCTTATTTGCTTCTAAATCTCTTAATGGTTTGCGTCCCCCCGCTACCTTCCTGAGCTGCTGCATTCCCATACACCTGCCCGCTCCCTTAGTTCTGCCAATGAGCAGCTTGTTATTGTCCCTAAATCCGAGCGAAAACTAGTTGGTAGTTGGCTCTATCATGCTGTTCTGTTGCAGATACATGAAAGCTAATGTTCTTTGTTTGTTTGTTTGCCGTCAAATTTGACTGAGCCTGAGTTATTTTGCAAAGAATATATGCAAAGTTCCCTCACAGGATGTGCAAAGCTGGTGATGAACTACTCCTAAAGACATGAAGTAATTTTAACAAAAGGTTGTTTTTCAAAGTATTAATTTATAGGAAAAAGAAATCATTACGTGTTTCAGTTCTTTAATTGCATATAACTTATTTCTAATATTCCTATTAAAAAAGGAGAAAAACAAACAAACTAAGGCCAAGCTTGTAGCCCTGTTGCTGTTCATTACCATTTCATCCCCTTCTACTGCCATTTGTACCAATAAACCATTTCATACTCATGTCAGTAAATCATTTATATTGGTTTATTTTTATCAATAGATAAAGTCTTTTTAGATTATTGGGAAAAAAAAGAAAATTATCAAATCACACGCATGCCTTAATTTAGTTCTGTATCGTTTGCTAAAAATTTTGTATTGAATCGTTTTGCCCATTTATTTTGTTTCTGATCCCATTTGGGTCGGCGGACTTATATGAAATATGACAGATTGACCTCTGATCCAATAAAACAGTTTTAAGGGACATCTTAAATATATTACTTGTTGGAATCATGTGAACAAATTTCCTTTAAATTGATTTTGGATATAGAAAATGACCTTAAATCGTCACTCTTTCAGAGCAGATACAAAACGTTCAAATGATGGATATGAGGCAATCCATGGTCCGTACAAAACTTCCCACTATAGACTGCACCATTTCCTACCTGAACATTTGGGTAAAAATGAGAAAACCAGTCAAGGTAGAAAATGGTGATCAGGCAAAAAGACCAAAAGCCTGCTGATATCATAGAGAATCAATGAACCATTTGCCAGAAACCTTTTTCTGGAATCATGGAAATACTGTTGTAAAGCAGTGGGATTATGCCTCTTAAATGCCTAACAGGTCTGTGAGTTGAGTCAAGAGAGAAATTGTCATAGGCAGACATCTCATTTGATCCTGCTAAAAATGAAGTCCTAATAAGTGTCTGTATGTGAGCTGTAAAACACCAACTCCTGACTTTATTCTGTTGTTGTGCTTACTATAACAAATCATGTCCTCTACTCACTCAAATGCCATTAATTCCCTGCTATAGCCAGCTTGAAGACATATTAATGAACACATTGAGTTTTAATGGGATTTATTCAAGTGAAAAGGAAAAAAACAATAGTCTGTCAAGGGGTGGGTGGGTGGGAAGGGGGTGGGGGTTGATGCCTGATGTGGTTGTCAGTGAAGTAAGAATAAATTAAGTCACCTCCTCTGACCCATTTATTTTACTCATTGGGCCTCTTAATACACTCCTTGTTGTTTTATTAATGCAGTGCTCCCACTGTTTGACATTTAAATCTTGTCAAATCATAAAATAAAATGCATTACCATTTTGAAACAAAATAGAAAGACAGTAAGCACATGTCCTTGGATATCTTCTCACAGCACTTGCTGGAGACTTCCAATGCATATTAACTACTCATGGCATTGCTATTCTGCTCAATCTCCCTCCTCCCTGCAGCCCTGTTAGCCTCGGATTGACCCCGGCTCCCGTGTATGTCATCTACCCCATCCAAAAGATCAAGGGTCTCTAAACTTCTAATCCACACCTGAAAACATTATCTTCATGTTATTCTTTAAGGTCACAAAAGCTGTATGTTGTTAAGATGTTTGCCTTTTCCATGCCATGTTTTTGTTGTCTTTGTTTCCTTGTGGGAAAAAAAAACTCAACTTGAAATTCAGCTTTAACAGTAGGGACTGACACTCTTTCTCTAAAATATTGACAGAAACAAAAACAGACAGAAAAAACAGAGGCTGGGATGGTGACACTGGTACAGGAAAAAAACGATTGAATCGGAAATACATAAACTAGGAATGAAAGAGATAAAAATGTTGCAAAGAGGTTCAAAAATTAACAAGTAGAGGATGGAGAGGCACACAGTGGGCAGCAGAGTCAGTCGAATGCTAATAGCTCTCATCTGAAGAGGTTGATGGACAAAGGGCAGCACTTTTACAATCATTCAGACTCACCTCTCACGGTTAGTCAATTACTAGAAAGTCAATTACGTCCTTAAAAACTCAGAAAGCCAGTTGCAGCTCTGAGTATTCATCTCAGCCTGGTTGTTGCTGTCTTATTGGGCTTATTTATTAAATATCAAATACATTTACTTTTTACAAAACAACCTAATGCCAAAGTTATATCAAATACTCTCACTGTAATAAGGGAACTAAAAGTAAGTAAAATTTTCTTGAAATTACTGTATTTCTCGATTTGTGCAGGCAAGTTTAAATGATCTGCCAATGGAATAAGATTTTTGCACTTAAAATAGGAAAATTCTCATCTCCATCATCTTATTTCAAGTGCAGTGTATGTAATTATCTTATTTAAGGGGTCAAAAATATTCATTCCATGGGCAGATAATCTTATTTACCTGCTCAAATAAAAGACAAATACACAAATGTCAAGAAAATTTTACTTACTTTAAGTTCCCTTTTTGGTGTGAAAAACTGCAGGGATAAATTAGTCAACATGCTGTGTAGTGTTTTAGTAGTATCATGTTTAAAAAAAAAACAAAAAACAGGGAGATCTATATAAGTAATTCGTAAACAATGGAAATGTGATTGCTTTCATATAATCACACATTTAAGTTCTCACAATTCTTCGAAGCTGTTCTTTGTATTATTACAAGTTTAATTAAAATATTTGTCACACACTCACTGAGAGAAAAAAAACTATTCAGCTCATTAAAACATCCTTCATAAAACACTCAAATAAAAAAGAAAGAAACAGTTTTACTTTTATTCAAAATTTATGGATTTTAGATCAGGGGTCACCAACCTTTTTGAAACTGAGAGCTACTTCATTGATGTTGTGCTACCAGAGCTACCAGTACTGACCTTTCAACTAGAAGAATCAGAGTTCACCTTAACATGTAAAATAAACATATTTTTCATGCTTTGTTATAGATGTTGGTGTTTTTAAATCTATATAAATGCAAGTTTGATTAAAAAGGAAGAGTAAAGGAATAAAACTATGTTTTAGATTCAGTTCACTGGCGGGTTGTGTCTTCTTAGAACAGGCTTGTGGGCACCACATGTAGTCCTAGGGGACTACTTGGTGCCCAAGGGCACCATGTTGGTTACCCCTGCTCTACATTATCATCTCTAAAAGTTTATCTGATTTTATTTTTTGTTCTCCCGATCTGGTTTTCTTTTTTGCAGGTCAAAAGTGCCATCGTTCCTGTACTGGGCGCTGCTGGGGCCCCAAGCAGGACCACTGTCAAAGCTGTAAGTTCAATTCAATTCAATTCCATTTTATTTATATAGCGCCAATTCATGAAACATGTCATCTCGAGGCACTTTACAAAGTCAAATCAATCATATTATACAGATTGGTCAAAAATTTCCTATATAAGGGAACCAGTTGATTGCTTCAAAGTCCCGACAAGCAGCATTCACTCCTGGAGAAGCGTAGAGCTACAGGGAGAGTCGTCTGCATTGTCCATGGCTTTGCAGCAATCCCTCATACTGAGCAAGCATGAAGCGACAGTGGAAAGAAAAACCACCCATTAGCGGGAAGGAAAAACCTCCAGCAGAACCGGGCTCAGTATGAACGGTCATCTGCCGCCCTCGATCGACTGGGGGTTACAGAAGACAGAGCAGAGACACAACAAGAGAGACAAACAAGCACAGAAGCACACATTGATCCAGTAATCTGTTCTACATTAGATGGTAAAAGTGGTGATATGTCTTCCCTGGATGATGTCACAGTTAACAGAACGCCAGACCAGGTGTACCTACTATGAAGAAAAAAGAGAGAGAACAAATATAAATAGGCCCTGATGTCCTCCAGTAGCCTAAGCCTATAGCAGCATAACTATAGAGGTAGCTCAGGGTAACATGAGCCACTCTAACTATAATCTTTGTCAAAAAGGAAAGTTTTAAGATTAGTCTTAAAAGTAGACAGGGTGTCTGCCTCACGGACCAAAACTGGGAGTTGGTTCCACAGGAGAGGAGCCTGATAGCTAAAGCATCTGCCTCCCATTCTACTTTTAGAGACTCTAGGAACCACCAGCAGACTTGCAGTCTGAGAGCGAAGTGCTCTGTTAGGAACATACGGGGTAATCAGAGCTCTGATATATGATGGAGCTTGATTATTTATACGTTAGAAGAAGAATTTTAAATTATATTCTTGATTTAACAGGAAGCCAATGAAAGGACGCTAAAATTGGAGAAATATGATCCCTCTTGTTGATTTTCGTCAGAATTCTTGCTGCAGCATTTTGGATCAGCTGAAGACTTTGAACTGCATTTTGTGGACTTGCTGATAGTAAAGAATTACAATAGTCCAGCTTTGAAGTAACAAATGCATGAACTAGTTTTTCAGCATCACCCTTGGACATAATGTTGGCAATATTCCTGAGGTGAAAAAGGAAACTCTGGAAACCTGTTTAATATGGGATTTAAATGACATGTCTTGGTCGAAAATAACACCAAGATTTTATACTTTATTACCAGAGGCCAAAATAATGCCATCCAGATTAAGTGATTGATTAGGAAGTTTATTTTTTGAGGAGTCTGGTCCAAAGATTACAACTTCTGTCTTGTCAGAATTTAAGTGCAGGAAATTTAAAGTCATCCAGCTTTTGATGTCATCAAGACATGACTGCAGTCGAAGTAATTGATTGGATTCATCAGGATTTATGGATAAATATAGCTGAGTGTCATCAGTATAATAGTGGAAATTAATCCCATGCTGTCTAATAATTTTGCCAATCGGAAGCATATATATAGTAAAGAGAATTGGTCCAAGGACTGAACCCTGTGGTACTCCACAGGTGACCCTAGAGTTTGAGGAAGATTTATTATTAACATGAACAAACTGGAATCTGTCCGACAGATAAGATTTAAACCAGCCTAATGCTTTCCCCTTAATCCCTACAGTATGTCCAAGTCTTTGTAGGAGAATATTGTGATCAACTGTATCAAATGCAGCACTGAGATCTAGCAGGACAAGTATAGACACAAGTCCATTATCTGAGGTCATGAGAATATCATTGGTGAGCTTCACCAGAGCTGTTTCAGTGCTATGATGAGCTCTGAAGCCTGACTGAAACTCCTCAAGTAGGTCAGGATTTCACTACTGCTACAATATATTGTTAATATGTCATTTCAAATTGGTTAGTTTCCCAACAAAATGGAAACAGCCAAACTAATCTAAATATGGTATACAAAAATGGAGAGAATCCTAAGTTTTCCAACTTTGGACCTGTATATCTGTTACCAAAAAAACAGTGGATTGGAAACATTCTACAACAAACATAAATTAATCACTCAAAGTCAACATGGTTTGAGATAAACATGATCAACAGCATTAACCACACTGGAAGCAATAGAACAAATAACAACTGCTGTTCATAATGATAAAATTGCTGCTGGAGTGTTTGTTGATATTAAAACAAAAGTGTTTGACTCAATAAATCATTAGTTTTAATGTTACTGTATCAGAAGGCATGTATTACCAAATGTTAAAAGCAGCAGCAGCAGTCTGTAAAACTAAGAGATGTGTGTTCACCATGTTTGTACACATCTTGTGGGGTTCCCCAAGGGGCAGTTTTGGGTCCTAAATTCTTTATGGTATATGTAAATGACATATGACAAATATCTGAAGTTATGAAATCTGTGTTATTTGCTGAGGGTACACACATCTTCTATGTTGTAGGTATGCTGGAACAGTTAAAAAATGTCACTGGAGGAATGAAAAAAGCTAAAAAATATGGTTTGATTCTAACAAACTGTCTTTACATGCATGAATGTTTCAGAACTATAAAATGGAGCAGGTTTTTCAGAAAACGCACAACATAATTTGCCCTAAGTCCCACTCTTAACATAGGTCATCATACAACAGCAGTGAATTTCATGATCCCCTCAACTGAGGATTTAGACGATTTCACAAGAGGTGGCCAGCATCCTGAGGAGATGACTTAGTAATTTTTGGTAAAAAAAAAAAAAAACAACAGCTAGTTTTAGGAAGGTGACGGTATCCAAAGGTATCCCTACTGTATGATGCACAAAGCAAAAATTGTTACATAAAAAGAACTGATTCTGTATTGTCCCTTACCACATTTAAGTTACTGCAAAGAGGTTTGGGTAAACAACAGCACTACAGTCATTAATCATACTTCAAAAAAGAGCATTAAGAATAATTAATAAAGCTTGGTACATAAATCATACTAACCCACAATTCACACAATCAAAGTTATGATTGGCAATCAAATATATAAACTATGTATAATGTATAAACCCAAAGCAAATATATATATATATATATATATATATATATATATATTCCTCCCACAGTCCAAAAACATGACTGTTAGGTTAATTGGTCTCTCTAAATTGTCCTTGGGTGTGAGTGTGTGCGTGAATGGTTGTTTGTCCTGTTTGCCTCTGTGTTGCCCTGCGACAGACTGGCGACC
The DNA here is from genome assembly GCA_037039145.1 of Fundulus diaphanus. Lineage (NCBI taxonomy): Eukaryota > Metazoa > Chordata > Actinopteri > Cyprinodontiformes > Fundulidae > Fundulus > Fundulus diaphanus. The sequence continues at coordinate 39,463,684 of CM073132.1, forward strand.
TGTCCAGGGTGTACCCTGCCTCTCGCCCGGTGAATGCTGGAGATAGGCACCAGCAACCCCCGCGACCCCATGAGGGATTAAGCGGGTCAGAAAATGGATGGATGGATATATATATATATATATATATATATATATATATATATATATATATATATATATATATATATATATATATATATATATATATATATATATATTCTATTCTATTCTGAGGTTTAGGTGGTCTGACCTGCAACACTTCCTGGTCATATTTATTCCTTAATCCTAATTATGTAATGAGCAGGGGCATCCTACAACTTGTTTGTCAGAGCACGAGAAAGGTTTTGTATTATGCTAATAAACAATTATTTAACACTTCAAATGCAGTAGTTTTCACACCATTTATATGTTGCATGAATGTGGTAAACCAATGAAAAAACAGAGGTTTAGTACCTCCAAGTGTTATATTGGAGGTGCTGAACTTGTTTAAGTTCACATGAAGCCCTATTCAAAATTAAAAGATGTTCCTTGCATAAAGTTTTCCTTGTAATCACTGTGTGCTGACATCTTCATTTATGGTTTTCTATTTTGACATGAGTTTGTTCTGTGGCTCTGATCTAATTAAGATAATGAGGAATGAACTGTTTCCCTATGTAAGGTTGACAGAACATCACTGACTAGGTCCAGATAAACCCTGGTCCTGTCTTTCTGTGGGTGGTTACCCCCATTATCACAGTTTACCTCCTATCTCCAGCTTTACATTCTGTGCATGTCATTATTCAGTCTTCTTTCTTAGCTGCCCACAAAATCATTATGTGTTTTATTCTTAAAATGTTATAGTTAATTAACTGTGAAAATCTTGAATTTTAAAAATTACTTTTTGTCTTTAAAAGATTTATAAGTTCAAATCAGCAAAGGAAATTGTTCATAAGATACAAATAAATATAAACCAAAGTTAAAATGAATCCAATAGAATGCTTTGAACCTACAGAGGTGAAGTAATCCATTCATCCATCTGTCCATTTTCCATGTCCATTAATTATTGTTCAGGGTAGCACGGGAGACCGCAGACAAGAGCTGAAATGCAGGGTGGGTGCTGGCTGACATGAAACTGGATGAGGGGCATGGTTCACACTTTACAGGTTCCTTTGCTAATATGCAATCAATGTCTGCTAAATTTTGTTTTGCTTTGCAAATTAAAGTACCTATCATGTCATTGTAGAGTTACACTTGGAGTCTAACATCCTCATTCTAGCTGGTTATTTTGTCAACCTATACAGTATATGCTTGAGTAGCCAGCTTACTATGCTGATTCGAAGACGTCCTGCTTGTAGCTTCATGACCACAGTTTTAAAACAACATTATCTTAATTAGAGAGATAGGTGGCACTCCATTAGTCTCCAAACAGTGACTATTTTGTTTCTTGTGAATGGAAATATTTCAGTACAGCACAAATGTGTGTTACTCATAACAGAGGGAAAACTGTAGTAACTTTCTTTCAATTTGATAGATGGCAAAGAGCAGTAACAGGGAGGGGAGGGAAAGCCTGCCCAAACCCTGTGTTCCACACAGCCAGAGAAAACGTCAGCCACCATGGCACTTTCCTTGGTATAAGGACTTCAGACTGACAGTAATCAATAATACCTTTGGATTCCAAACCATAACTTTTTAAAACCCTTTTATATCTTGATACAGGTAATTGGCACTTTTAGAAGGTCCACATTTCACATCCCAGGGAAATTACAGTTGGAAGGTAATCTTATACGCATATTATTGAATTTTCGAAGGAACTTGACGTTATCAGCAAAAACCTAGCATGCATGTAGAGAACATGCAAACTCACCACATGCAGCCGTCCAGTTAATGTGCACATTCATTTCAAGTTCTTTGATTAGCACAGCTGGTTTGGCAATTTTTTTGTAACTTTATTTGTTGGATAAAATGAGAAAGATTTTATTGTTTGCTGTATAACTGAAACACAATCATCTGATTGCAAGTATGAAGTAACTGTTAGCTGAAGCCTTTCAATCCCTAGTTCAAGTAGTGTTGAAGTATTACCAACAGCATTTGATCTATATTGTATATTCATTCAGTAGAAGAACATTAAGCTTTAATTCATATGAAAAGTTAACCGAATATTTCATCTCAAGAAGAAAGTATTAACTACAAAATGTAGACATCTTACACTCTTTATCTCTCTGGGGAATTCCTGTATACAACATAGAAAGTTTTTATTTATTATTTTTTTCCAGTTCAGAATTGAAAAAGGACATTTTTACTCATGTAAATAGTAGCTGAAAGGCACTGACTCCTGTGACTGATGCTGCTGTCCATATTCTGTTCAAATGGAGGCTCCCAGGCATATTTCATGAGATGGATTCTTTTGGTATTTGTTGTCACCGGGCACCATTTCTTTTTTTTTCTTAAAGTGGAAGTTTTAAAGCTAAATTGATAAACAGCATTGCATCTCTTACTCTTGCTCTTACTCTCTCGCTCTCTTCCCTCTCTCTGGCAAGGTCATTTGTTTGACGGAGAGTCTTTAAATAAAGCAGGCCATTTCATTTTAGCCCAGGCACCGTTAATGGAATGGCGCTGATGGTATGTTTGGCGTGGGGTGAAGTGTGTGCTCGTGGTCACATTTTTCGTTTTGGTGACTTTTCCGTCTGGTGTATCCATCACCCTGATAATATCTCGTCAAAGTAACGGCGGAAGAGAAATGGAGCGTCCAACAAAACATCATGAGCCTGCATTCACAAATGCAGAGAGTTTCACTTGCTAGCTTTAGGTTGATAGTATTGCACCTTGACAGTATCACTGTTAACTGAAATTTTCAATGCTTTAAATGTTGCAGTATTTCTATGTAACTAATTAGCTTAGGTTTACTCATTACTCCTATGAACAAAACCAAAAAAAAAGAGAAATGATTGGATTCCTTCCATATATTTGTTTTCTTAAATGTCCCTCTGTGGTGCTTTTCTTAAATATGTTTGTTTTCTAAATAAGTGTATATTCTCAAGTAATTTACATTTATAAAGAACAATGGAAGATTGGTAATAAGACACCAGAAGACCCCAGTTTTCAATAAAAAACAAAACTTATGCAGCACAGGTCAGCAGTTTTTCATGTACTCACTCTTCGTTTCAGGATTTATTTGAAATATTGTTTTTCCAAGGTGAAATTCTCAGTACAAAAATGGTGGCCAAGTTCCAACCTTCAAATCCAAACTTTCTCTCAGATGAAAGAAAATTGGTTGATCCGATAAGGAACACCCTAATAACCGAGAAGGCACAACCCAATTATAAACTGAAAGAGGCAGGATCATCACTGCCATTATGAACCAAGTTTCCTATTCCCTACGACTAAGAGGGTACTTACAAAACTTAATAACACTAAACAGACTGTCAAGTATAGTGGTGGCACCATCATACCATGGGGCTGTTTAGTTGCCAGTGCTATTGGTGCATTTCACAAAGCAGAGAGATTAGAAAATATGAGTACTATATTAACTTTCTTCCGCATCTACTCGAATCAACAGCTAGATGACTGTACTTTGTACACAACTGGTTCTTCCAGCATGGTAATGATCCCAAATACACATTAAAATTGTTTTGGGAATAAACAACACAGGTTCATTTAGAAAACCTAAAGTCTGAATTAAAAATTGTGGACTATGCTTCAAAAGTGCAGAGTTTACCCACTCGTGGCAGCAACTTTTCTTGAGTATTTTTTTATCACTTTTATACTTTCCTGTTTCCTGATATCTCCCACGAGTCCAACAATTCACATTTAGGCTGAGCCTATTATCAGTTCTGTTTGTCTGCAGCATGTTCAATGTACATATGGCTGCTTGTAAGAGAGGCAAGCTGCCATACGGTAGTCCATATGATTGCAAAAGACACATGAGGAAGGGACGGGCAGCTTTCCATTATGAAAGCAATGCACATTGTTAAATGGCAATCACTACATCTCTGTCACATTCAGCGAAAAACTCTCAGGCGTGCTTGCAGGCAGCAGAAAATATGGTTGAACATTACTGAATATAGCTTGCCAAAAAAATAAATAAATAGATAAAATAAATCACACATGCACACAAAAAACAAATGTAAACACAGACACAAACAGAGCTCCATAAAAGGTTTAGCCAGCAATAAAAGTAAGAAGACGGAAAACATTTCCTTGTGTCTGTTCAAATATGGCTGTTGATTCTCATTTTGGAACTTTTTCTGTGTAAAATAATTTTTTGCTGATTCAGTCCTGTTGGACATCTTCATTTACTGTACATGACTGTCAGAGACCAGAGACAAACAAATTCAACCACTTTAACTACTGGCAGGGGGGATTCAAAGAGCAAACTATAGATTATCTTTTGGATGGGATCCATAATTCATCTTACTCCACAATATTTCAGTGACATACACTTGTTCCTTCTGTCAAAGCTACTTAAACCTTATTTGGCCATTTAAAGAGTTTACATTGTCATTTACCACATACTTATGCACACAGAATGTTGTCAAGAGCTTGTGGTGTAAATCTTATGAAATATGTCTTTTTTAACATTTGTTCTTTCACAGTAACTAAGACGGTGTGTGCTGAACAGTGTGATGGTCGCTGCTTTGGACCCTATGTAAGTGACTGCTGCCATCGTGAGTGTGCGGGTGGCTGCTTTGGCCCAAAGGACACAGACTGTTTTGTGAGTGGACATTTACAAATATTAAAACCGGACACTTCTGATAATTCTGGGACTTATGATAAACAAAGAAATATGATAATATGCAGTAACTCAATTAATTCATCCCACTGTGCTTTGCATTTTATTTTCTTTCTTATTTTTTTACTAGGGACTTTATCTTGTCTTTGTTCGGGGGTCACTTTAAAAACAGCATCGTCCTTAGACTTATTTTTCTCTCGCTATAAATGTCACTTGTATGGTAGATGTATTGGATGACATTTATATTTCCTTTTTTCACAGTTAAGCATTGAGCTCACGGGTAAACCATCATAGATTTTTTAATAAAAATGTTTTACTGTTTGATGTGCAGAAAAAAAATCAACCCCCATCAAAACTGTGACTTTAGCTGCAGAAATAAAATGTTTGCAGAAGAAAAGGGACAAATAATGTTATACTACATATTACAAGATGGTAAAAATGTTCATAGAGAGTCAAGTCTACAGTAGTATATCTATTTAGATTAACAAATCATCTAAGCTGGTAAAATATGTAAGGTTTTTCCAAGATTTTAATTTAAAATCTAAAAGACTGTAGAGATCTTTAGTTTTTATACAACACCTTGAAATGACATTCATTATGAATTCTATGCAACCAAACAGAATTGAAAAGAACTGAATTGAATTTCCTATCACTGAACAATTAGATTTAGCTGAATAATTTTAGTTTCTATGCTGCACTTCTGTGTATCATTTTAAGCTGATTCACTACAGTAACAACAAGAAATAGTTATGTGAAATTCTTACCAAAAAACCTGTAGTTATAGGATCTTTACACCCCCACAAAACTAAGATATTGTTCTATTGATAGAGATTTCATTAGTTTAAAGGAAAGTACTCTCCATATGCTCCATTTGTTAATCTTTTTTTTACACTAGAAGGAAATTGTTTTTAAAATGTAGTGTAGTTAATGTCAGTTCAATGTCTAAGTGAAATATCACAGTTTTTATCCACATGCTGCAAGAATCCTGTTACCATTTTCAAAATCCTATTTCATTCAGTGTGCTACAGCACTTCCGTCTTGTTACAAAAACATGGAGATGTGTGTCTTTTTTTTAATGAAATGTAAATTAAATATTGTTCAGCTGGAGTAGCTAATCTTTGTGTTTACAGGCCTGCACAAACTTCAACGACAGTGGTGCGTGCGTTACACAGTGCCCTCAGCCGTTTGTCTACAATCCAACCACGTTCCAACTTGAACACAACCCCAGGGCAAAGTACACCTATGGAGCCTTTTGTGTCAAGAAGTGTCCTCGTAAGTGCAAACATGCAGACTTGTCAAATGCCTTACAAACATATTGAGACCACTTGAGGTTTTTCACATTTTGTTACGTTACGACCACGAAGGGGTCAAAGGTTTGTAAGCAAATATTTGTGAACAAACAACCTTAGAAAGACCAAGAAACACACAAGGCTGGAAAGCGACAAACACATCTGCAAATCTACCAAAAAATAGCTTTCTACCCTAACATGATAGGCTCAATGGATGGGCATTACTCACTGAAGTCGTTAAAAGACCATTGATAACAATGGAGAAGTTAAAGAGATCCAAAGCTCAAGTGGAAGAAGCGGTTGACAAGGCACATCACAAATTTGGCCTCTATGAAATAGTTTCAAGATGAAAGCCATTGTCTAACGTAAGCCCTTAGACGTCATATTTAATGTTTGCTCAAATTGGGATACACAGAAAAATGTGGCGGAAGGTGGCCTGATTAAATGAGACCAAACTGTAACTTTTTGATGAGCATCAAAGAAACTGTGTGTAAAAGAAAACTAGTGCTACATGTCACATTGAATCTGGTAGAAACATGGTGGTGGCAGCATTATGCTTTGCGGAGGCTTTTTTTCAGTTAGGGGCAGAGAAACAGTGCAGAGCTGATGGGAAGATAGATGGAGCTAAATACAGGACAATCCTGGAAGAAAACCTGTTAGATGGAGCAAATGACTTAAAATGGAGAAGAAAAAACATAAACCTACAGCCACAGCCATGATAGAAGGGTGTAGATCAAAGCATGTGTATGTGTTTGAATGGCAGAGTTAAAGACAATACCTAAATTGAAGTGAGAACTTTTAGCATGATTTAAAATGTACTGTCAACAGGCCCTTTCCGTCTGCCTATTTTACAAAGAATGGACAAATATTTTAGCCTGTATATGTGGGAAGCTGGAAGAGACATGCCACAAAAGCTGGCATTGCAGTAGAAGGCGGTGACTCCATGTATGAGTTTCACAACTAAAACCAACAATTCACTGTCTTTTTGAGAAAATTTTACCAGCAATCTGTTTTGTTCTGAAGTTATTGTAAAGAGGGTTTACAAATACATGCAAATGTCACAATTTTGTTCATTCTGTATCATTCTGGCATCATCTCGTACTAGTTTCACCCTGTTGCTTGGTCTTGTGTCACTCCACTCGTGGATGGACACAGCTCTGCTTGCTGTTAATCAGTTACCAAGCCAACAGTTAATTGTAAGCAACTCAAGGTGCTCACAGCATGAGTGAAAAGGCCAACCAGCAGGTGTAGAACTGTGACTTAGTGCAAACATAGGTGTTTTCTTTAGGCAGACATACAATATGATGAAAACAAGTCTGATTATTCAATATTATCAGTTTGTAATAAGAGTAAAATTATGATGATAATTATTATTATTACTAGTAATACTGTGAATATTTTTAGTATGCAACCTGCCACCTAAAGCCCACTGTCAAAAGACAGAAACTCCTGTCCGCTTGATGTGGATGTGAAAATAACCTGCAATGTTTACTTTAAAATTCATACGGTTTAATAAAGTGTATTCGGATCAGAAGTGTTTGATATCTTGTTTCTTACAAGATATCAAACATTGGGGCGACAGTGGTGTAGGAGTTAGGGAGTTTGTCCTGCAATCAGCGGGCTGCAGGTTCAATCTCCTGCTCCCACTGCCTCAGTCGTTGTGTCCTTGGGCAAAACACTACACCTGACTTGCCTGCTGGCGGTGGTCAGAGGTGGCACCAATGTATGGCTGCCTCGCCTCTGTCAGTCTGCCCCAGGGCAGCTCTGGCTACTTAACATAACTCACCACGTCAGGGTTTGAATGTGAATGACTGATTGCAGAGTGAAGCGCTTTGGGTTGTAGTTAAAGCGCTATACAAATACAAGCTCTTTACCACCTTAGAAGAAACAGAAAATTTGATCATATGAAACTTCTTTTCAGTAATAATTTCATGACCATCAACACAAATGTGTGGTATTAGTTACTTGTAGCTCAATTAATTATTTGCTTTAATATTTAAAAGGAAATAATTAATGTCAATTACATTTCATCAAAAAGTATTTCAATATTAAAATAAATGTTCTACCCTTTTATGATGTTTGTTTACATTCATGCATGTTCAGGAGGCAAAAAGTGACTTCCGGCTGTTTTTTTTCCTGTGACCTCCTACACCTCTACCACTTATTTTACTGTGTTCCTGTGTGACAAACAGCAGCCATCTGTTGTTGACATTTAAAATGACTAGTTTTTTCCCCCCCTAGACAACTTTGTGGTGGACCACAGCTCTTGTGTGAGAGCTTGCCCTAGTAACAAGATGGAGGTGGAGGAGAACCGCATTAAGATGTGCATTCCTTGCACTGATATCTGTCCAAAAGGTAAAATAAGAGCCAATAGTTATCTTTACAGATAAAAGTATTAAGAATGTGTTTGTCTGCTTAATTAGCAATTTGTCAGCTTGAAAGCACCAACAGCATTTGATAGGCAAAGCATATTTGAAATGTGATTTATTTTATCAATAAATGGAATAATTCAAACACCCATTTACCATCGTGTTAAATGTCGTGTGTGTGTATATATATATATATATATATATATATGTGTCAGGATTTGTTCTGATCGACCCGAACTCACACACCACACACGGAGCTTCGATTTAGAGAGTTTATTGAAGGTTACCAGAGTCTGTTAACAGGATGGAGCAAGTGGATGATGAAAGCAGGAGCTGGAGGACTGGAGAGCGCTGGAGAGCTGCGCTGAGAACCAACTGCACAGCAGAGAGGTGACTTGGAGCAGGAGAACCAGCAGCACAGTAGAGTGAGTTCTTGGAGGTGCAGGGGGCTGGTGTTGAACCAGAGGTGCAGCAGAGAAGGTTCTTTGGACGTGGGGCTGCAGAACAACCAGGAGAGCAGCGGTGAGAGAGACAGTGAACACAGGGGCTGCAGTAGATCCAACTGTGCGGCTGAGAGAGTTCTTGGAGATGTAGGGCTGCTGTAGGACCTGAGGTGCAGTAAGAGAGTTCTTTGGACGCAGGGCTGCAGAAGGACCAGTAGAGCAGAAGAGAGAGAGTCCTTAGAACGCAGGGGCTGCTGTAGATTCCTCAGTGCAGCAGAGAGGGTTCTTGGAGGTGCAGACAGGAACGGGTGCAGGAACTCTGGCAACCAGACGTGGGAAAATCTCTGGTTTGTCAGACCAGGGACAGTTGACGCTCAGCCAAACGTGGGAAAAACTCTGACTGAGGTGCAACAGAGGATTGAAGACGGACCGGCGGTGAGGAACTGACTGAGGGAGGCTTTTATAGGGAGGCTGGCAGGTGGAAACAGTCCTGGCTGATTGAAGGCTGAACAGGTGGGGATGATTAGTGGAGTGGAGACAGAGCTGGGTGGAGGATGGAAGGTGCTGGAAAGGTTCAGGGTGCAGGAGGCAGGATTGCACCCTCACTATATATATATATATATATATATATATATATATATATATATACACATACATATATATATATATATATACACATACATATATATATATATATATATGGGAACGTTTTTGGAAATTGGAAAATGACAAACTGATATTGAGCACATTTACATAATTAATGTTATTTAATCCAGTGAAACTTTTTCTTTCTCTCACTTGTATTGTGCAGCATGTGATGGAATAGGTACAGCCAGCCTACAGAGAGCTCAAACAGTGGATTCAAGTAACATTGACAAGTTCGTCAACTGCACCAAAATCAATGGCAATCTGGTGTTCCTTATTACTGGAATTAAAGGGTGAGCCCATTCAGCCTATTAAAAAGTTTTTATGGTTGTGAATAGTCCCAGATGCACCATTTGGTACTGCAGTTAATCTTAAAAATGGTGATTGTGGTTGTAGGAAGTTGATAAAAGCATTTTTTGCCAACCCACCAGTCTCACTTCTACTAACACTGTGAATATTGTGTGGAAACAATTATACATTTATTTTTGGTTGACAAACATTGAGCAGCTAATGTCTAAATCAAACTATTACATCTAAAATAGTTACTGCCTTTTTCATACAAGAGTTATTACAATTAACCTGTTAAACTGAAATCTGCCACCTGGCTCCCCACAAATGGTAAGCAATGATATTAGGTTGCATATAAGTGAATAAACTTCTGGAGCAGATTACTTTTCTCGCTCTCCATATTTTCACCCAAATTTGTTTGTCAGTCAGTTTTGCAGCCTTGTCATTCCAAATGCAGACAAACTAGGAACTACTCTGTTTAGCTTTTTATCTTGCTTTGCTCCAAATATTTCAAATGTGATTATACAAGCAATGCACCTTCAGGATGGTTGTCAGAAACACACATTTAATCTGCAATTTAGCTCCATTATACGCTTGTTAAACGCCATGGCAGTTTTACTCAATTAGATACAATTCTCGTATTTTTTTTTTCCACTCAAAAGACCATTACTGAACAACTGAAAAGTTAAGCTCAAGTAAATATATATATATATATATATTTATTTATTTATTCATTTTTTTGTTTCGTTTTTTTGTTTGTTTTTTGGAAAAAAATGCCTGAGCCACCTCAGCTGACTACTCTTGTTGTGGAGGAGCAGCAGTTCTACTCATGGTGCATTCACACCGAACGCGATTCTAGCAATTTTTTTGCCAGACTCGTTTGACATTTGCCAACAATTTGTGTGGCCTGTCGGGACAAGGATCCACTCGCTTCAATCGCTTCACCGTGTCATCAAATATGAAGAGCTTCTATTCGTTTGCCTGTTGAACTCAACATGGCGGACGGGGACTTTACGACGGCATTGCTGTCCCTGGGTCCACCAGATCACCCAGAGATGCTCCTAGTTTGGGGAGTCCAGGAGCTACGGCTGGATCTAGGTGGCTTCCTACGGTACTTCCATCTGTCCAGGATCCGAAACTGTGCAGGTGATCCTTCCCTGAACTGCTTCAGGGAAGGATCACCCGTATAACAGAGGTAAGGCGAGGAGGCGCTCTGGAGCTCACACAGTAGCAGCGGGAGATCACAGCAAGAGGCCGGGCAGAGAGAGCACCAGAGCGGGGCAGAGGCAGCTACCGGCCCTTACCAGCTCTGGAACTACGAGAGAAGGACGAATGATAAATGATTTAGCAGTCATTTTAAGGGCTAAATTAAAATGACTTTTTTCAAACCCACCCACAAACCTCTAAAGAGCATTCCTTACTTAATACTACTGTATACAACATACATTTTTCCATCTAGTATTTTGTTTGAAAAACGCTTTGTCTTCAATGCACTCCATCGTATGTCACAACAACATCCAGTCCCTGATTGGTTGATGCAACGCAAATTGACAGAAAAGTTCAGATTTTTGAACTCCGTCGAAAGTCTGCTTCGCTCTCGCGTCACCCTAACCATGCGGTTTGCATCACTACAAATGCTTCCTTCGCATCGCTTTGCATCGTTTCGCTCCTGAATGAGTCTCTACATAGGGATGACATGTGAATCACTCGCTCTCGATGCGCCATTCACATTCGGTGTGAACACACCATTAGAGCCCCTCCCAGATGGCCAAGCTCTCACTCTGTCTCTAAGGGAATGCCCGACCACCCTGCAGAGGAAACTCATTTCAGCCACTTTTATCCAGGATCTTGCTCTTTTGGTCATGACCCAAATGACTATAGCTGAGGGTAGGAAAGTAGACCAATCAGTAAAGTGAGAACTTGGCCTTTTGGCTCAGCTCTCTAATCACCACAACATACCAGTACAACAGCATACCACCCCCCCTCCCATCAAATTGACTACAGGGAGGCTTGGGTACAATATAGACATGTACATCTTCATGGCTTTTTCGCATTTACTTTAATAAATCCCTCTTCATTCGACTGGCAGACTTAAATACAGAGCAATCTTTTGATTCAACCAAAATATTTCTTCTCCCTAGAAGTAATATATTTTGTGTATATATTTTGGGGTGGCACAACAATCCTAATGGTAATAGGCCTCCAAAACTCAAAGACTTGAAACTCACCATAAAGCAAATTAATGATCAGAAATACTAGTAGAGGGATGCAAAAAATAAAAAGTGTTTCATTGCTGTAACAGCACTTAATATTTTTCATTGATTATTAAAGACAATAGAGCATATTTTGATGTTCATTGTGTTAACATGAAAGTTAAAACAGATTTGTCAATGATACTTCTGGTATGCCTTTTTATCTGTAGACAATTTGTGGTGTCATTTCAAATTAGAAGCAATTTCTTGTTGGAAGTCAAATAACTTCAAATCTGAATCTGCAGGGGGTATGAACATTTTATTAGGTACACCTTCCTAGATGTTGGATAATCTTACTTTTGCCTGTAGAATGGCCTTGATTATTCATAACAAAAGGCCAACAAGTTCTATTGTCTAATTTTGGTGAGCTTCTGCAAATTGCAGCCTTGGTTTCCTGTTCCAGTAGACTGGAGGGGCCCCCACTCTGGTCCTCTGTTGATGTAGCCCATATGTTTCAAGATCTCACATTTGATGCATTGTATAGTAATTACTGCCACATCCTCACCTGAAACAAGTCTGCCCATTCCCTTCTCACCTTTAACATTAGACATATCCAGTGATGCTCACTCAAAAGTTTCTGTCTTTATTTTGATAATTTTTTCTAAACCTATAAGATGGCTGTAGGTGAAATTTCAAATGGATCAGCACTCCCTGACATCCTTAAACCAGTCTCTCTGGCATAAATAAGCATGGGATGTTCAAAGTTACCTAAATACCCCCTTTCCCCCCAATTCTGACGTTCAGTTTGAACAGCCAATCATTGAGATTCTCCAGTTTAAGAACGATATAGCATTTCAAATTAACCTGTCTTGTTTGTGATTTCTAATATAAATATGGCATATTCAGTATTTTTTATCATTCTAATATCTAATTGTCTCTCACAGGGATGTTTATCACAACATTGGACCTTTAGATCCAGAAAAACTCAGTGTGTTTCGCACTGTTCGGGAAATCACAGGTTGGTATCCATCTCTACACTATAATTAATGTCCCATCTTTGTTACTCGTCTTAATCTTTTTTGCCTTTGCTTTTATGCCATGTCCATGATGTATGCAGTTTAGCTGGTATTTGTGTGTTATTCGTGTGTGTGTGTGTGTGTGTGTGTGTGTGTGTGTGTGTTTGCTCAAGTCAACCCACTCCCTTCTCTTGAGACTGTCCACCCCAAGGACAGACAATGCAGCATAAGATGAATATTATATGAGACTTTCAATCTCTTGTCTCTCCACTGCTTCTCCCTTGGGGGCTCTCTAGCCTTGAGTCCCTCAGTCCCCGTTCTCCCTTCACGCACTATGAAGAAAAGATCCAGAACATGCAGTGTGCATCAGTAATTGTCCAGCTCTCCTGTGCCGCTGCCACTTTTGAGCTTTGTGTTTGCTGTCATTTTTTTTCTGCCCAGACGTGTACCGCTGCCAGTTGAACATTACAGACTGTATCTGTGATGTTACCTCCCCTCATGAAATAAAAACACATATGTGGCAGTGGTTCGGTGATATTCTTAATTATATTTCTCAATTACCATAGATGTTTACAAAAGAAGAAGCTCAATAAAATAAGTGGCAAACACTTTGTGTGGTGAACACCATAACCTGTTGGTCAAAATGAGCCTTTTTTTTCAGTGTGGAATCCTTTATTTTGTTCATTTCATTAGACTGATAGTAGGTCTTAGACTTTAACGGTGGTTCTTAATTAGTGGTTAATTAGATTGTTTAAGGTTAAGCCTTAAACATGCTCAGAAAATGTGAGTGTAAACTTTGTCTACATTTGCTTTCATTTCCTATGAGGGTTACACAAAGTCAGGAAATGTAAAAGAGGTTTGCTTAGACTTTGTATTTACTGTGGTTATAGTACTTGAGAACTGGAAGTTAGACCCTTAGGTATGTACAATAATTCAATAAATTCTAATTTGTATTAATACATTATATAAACAACAAAAAGATGGCAGTATCAACAAAACAACTACAAAGCAGGACAAAAACATGACTAACTTCCTGTTATTAGTAAACATGTGCACGCTTTGTAGTCTTAGAAAAAAAACTTGGTTTTGTTCAAATATTGCATGTAAAATAGCAAAACAAGGAAAAAATAATTTATAAAGCTCTTATGTGAATTGAATGCATTATTTAAATCAGACACACAAAAGGCAAAGATCCATAATTTAACTAAAAACTCCAAAAGCTGAGGACATGGACATAAATTATCCACCCCCTTTTAAAGATGTGTAAGAGAGCCTCAAAACGATTTCATCTTTATGGATAATCTTACACTGTAACATGTTTAACATTTAAGTTCATGTCACTTCAGAACATTTTCTGAGGGGGAAATATCAATATACAGTATGTGGAAAAAAATAATGTTTTTAACAAAAACATTGCATACTTACAACACAAAAATAGGCACCCCTGGGACTTCCTTCAGAAATAAATGTAACATGTAACACAGAGGTCGTACAGTATATCTGAAAGAAAATGTTATGCCCAGTACAGAGTACAGTAGCGAATCAGTCTCCCAGTGGAGATTTCCCAGAAATCTTGCAACAGTGAATGTTTGCATGTATGCTATGCGATCAAAGGGACTTTAAGTGAAAATTAGGTAAACCAACAGCAAAATGATTTGTGGCCAAAATCAACCCAAAAATGGTTCACAAGATAAACAATAAAACCCCTCTATCATGGCATTTTCAGTTGCCAGACATAAACGCCTATAAAAAAAATCTGTTGTGATTTGACCTGAAGATAATCATATATAAGAGAAGACCCAGGACCTTGCATAAACCAGATCAGCGGTGTCTAAACTTCTTGCCACAAGGGCCAAAATTGTGATGTTAAAAGTATCAGAGAAGAAGATAAAAAAGGGAAAAAAAATGTTTCATTTTAAAAGTTTTTATTTTTCATGTTGCACTAAACATTAAATATTTTAATACAAAAAAGATTTTTATTGAAAGTGATCAATAACACTGTAGAGCCAAATCAGGATCTGGCAAATGTGATTTGTATGTAAAACAAAGGCATATAAATCCATAATTTCGGAGGGTTGATTGTGTTCTATTTTATTGGTATGAAAAGAAAGGTTTGGCATATGGTCAACAACTAGAATAGGAGATGGGTCACCCTTTCATTATATATTTAGTCAAGTTTAATGAATGGGTGTGCCCAAGTCTGTTTTTGACTGGAAGTCTCTGGATGTTTGTGTTCCTACTTACAATTAAATTAAAATAAAAGCAAAGACAGAAACCATGCTTGATAAAATATAAATACTTTGTTGTATCTAACATTTTCTGTTTTCAGAAGATTAGGTTGTCAGGGAAAATCTTGCCATAAAAATTGTATGTTTATGATCAATCTCCACCAACCGCCTGTGCTGGCAGACCATATTAGTTACATTCTTGAATTGTAATCAGGAGCTGCACAAAATCCTTAAAAAAGCCCCATGGCTGCACTTAGAACACTTTTGATCTAGAGAGATAGTGCAGAGCAAAATGGTCTAAGATTCCTCCCTGTGTATGCTCCAACCTTGTAAAATGAGGATGACCAAAGTATTAAAGGAGGGTACTGATAATTTTGTAAACTGTAATTGTGATTAAAACTGTTTTACCTACTGAATCAATTTACTTAAAGTCTGACTTTTTTTCCCCTAAATTAATCAGTCTTAGACCTTGGAATTTTAAAAAAAAAAGATGTATTATTTTTTGTGAGTTTTTATACTTTCATAGTTTTGCAAAAAAGTTGTTTATGTATGTAAATTAAATCTTTACTTATTTTTTTATATATTTTTCTTTCTCTTTTGGTGAATGAAGGCATGTTGAGAGCAGTTGATGGGGCATAAACCTGTGGCCATGTACTTAGATATTTGTCTCAGCTCAACTTGTCATCTCCCTGAGCTGTCAAGAGAATGTGACACCTGACAG
Organism: Fundulus diaphanus; assembly: GCA_037039145.1. NCBI lineage: Eukaryota > Metazoa > Chordata > Actinopteri > Cyprinodontiformes > Fundulidae > Fundulus > Fundulus diaphanus. Next base: position 39,479,562 of record CM073132.1, read on the forward strand.
AAGCAGTCAACCTGGCTTTCTGACCCTTAGGTCACAATAACATTGCCTTAGCTTTCAAATGAGCAGGATATAAGGGGAGCTGCTACCATCCTCACCTGCACTCTCATTTCTTACTATTCATTCATTTCCCTTTGACTCTTGATTCTTTGGATCTTAGACATCTCACCAGATCAGGCCTTTTTCAAAGACTGCAACAAAGGAGTGATCAAGTTGCACAATTTTGCATGAGGGTTTGTCAGTGTTTTGACTCAGAAGTGAAATTGCCACAACTTAAGCCATCTTGACCTTTGCTTGTGAGCTCATGGCCCTCTTTGCTAAGAGCCTCCACATGGTAATTTGCTGTGTAGTCTGGTGTGTTTTTAATGTGGCTCTTAGCATAACATGAGCCACTTCTTCAGCTTACAAATCACACATTGTCAAAGCTGAGGAGATGGGAAAAGCACAGATCTTTTAGATGACAGATGATAGATTGTGTCTACTACCAATGCGCAATATGTTCATCAGGGAGTGAATTTTAAATAACAAACAAGCAATTTATCATTGTTCTATTAATGATGTATAATGAAGCTTAACTTTGACTCTTGACTACAAATTAAGCGTTATCTTCCTCTTGATCTACAAGTTCAAATACCACTTATCTTGAAGACCAAACAGCAGTGAGACATGCCCAAGAAATCAGTGCAAGTCCTTGGTCATAAGTGGTCAGGCCAGTACCACCAACTGTTGTAAGGATAGCCAAACCATTGCAGTATTAGTAAAGCAAATTCAGTCTTATATGCAGAGGTGTCAAACATATTCACATCTATTCCTCAAGTAGAAGTATAGATACTAGATTTTAAAAATACTTCTGTAGAAGTTTCAATTCAAACCTTTTACTCAAGTAAAATTATAAAAGTAATGCATATAAAACTACTTAAAATATTAACGTAGAAGTAACCCCCCCCCCCATTACCATAATTGTATTGTATGTTAATATTGAAAAAATAATTGGGATTGGCTGTTTTACCCTCATATATGTCCATTGAAAATGAGCATTTAGTACAATGCAGATATATTAAAGGTCAATATAGGTGCAATACTGAGCACCAACTTGGGTTTCATGGAGCAGATTATTTGATGTCTGGTTGCCTATAAGTATTGGTGCACAAGGTCAAACTGCAGAGACATATTATCAATAACCTTTTACTTATTATCAGAACATAAATGAACACCTAAGTGAAGCTACAGGAATTGATGTAAGATAAGAAAACTGGACATGAAACTGAGTAAATTACTCACTTATAATAATTAACTTTGTATGGTTGTTTGTATACAGGAGAAAATGTTGTCAAAATTAATGATTAACCCTAGTGGTTAATCAAAATAGTAAAAAAAGGAAAATAGATGCAATGTTCTTCAACATTTTGTTCTTAAGTTTTTGTTACGGTGTTTGGCGAACAACTTGGTGCAGTACTGCCTCCAACCACAATTAAAATCACTGTTTGGGTAGCGCTATTTATCTGCATTTTTTTTTTTGTTTTATTGACAAGCCAGAACAAAAACAAGATGAAAGAAAATAGAAGTAATGACACGATTTTCAAAATGTAAGGAGTAGAAAGTACAGAAGGAAAAAGTAGGCTAAACAATAATTAGTTCACTTAAGAATGAATTACTAAAATTTCTACTTAAGTAAGGTAACAGTATTTTTTACTTAATTATTTGACACCTCTGCTTATATGCAATGTCAATGCTAATCATTTAGTTTTTACTTTGAATTTATGATAGCACTGAAAATCAGAATGTTAGCCTGGGATGTTGATATATTACACAGGACAGGCCACACATTTGCCACTTATGGTATACCGCAATATTTATTTTGATTGCTTATATACCTGTTTATTTGTGCAGAGTTGCGGAGGGCCAGGTGCCTATCGCCAGCAGTCATTTGGCATGAGGCATTCCCTGGACAGGTCTCTAGTTCATCGCAGGACAACATAGAATCACACACAGCACACATGATAACCAACCATGCACGCACTCACAGGTCTGGGATTTTAACCTAGGACCTTCTTATTGCACGGAAACAGTGCTACCAACCGTGCCACTGATTTGTCTTGTTTATTTTTATGTCAAGCATCATATTTCTTTTCCATTCTGAAATGGCATCATAGTGAATCTTTGGCTTGAAAGGTGCATCACCACTGCTTGTTTTACCATCACAGCAGTTTTTATTGTAATGACATATAGTTTTTGCGAGTACAACTCTACCAGTTCAATAGCACTTCTGCCTCTAGGATAAAAAGCATTCAGGGGATCATAATCTTCACACCATGACCAACAGGATGGGCAGTTACAGAAAGTGCACACAGATTGGTCACACTGACATTTTACAGCCGGGCTTTGCCATGGTTTTATTTTGATACTCATCAAAGAATAAATTCATGGGTATAAGTGTGAGTTTTAGTGTAAGCAGTCAGAATAAACTACTACTACCCTGCTTGTTTCTAGGGATGATATACTGACATATAATGGTTAGTGAGAGGAGATGAACAATATTCTTATTCTGTTATACTAATTTATTATCTTTACCATGCCCCTCTTATTGTGAAAAGTGCAGATAAACAGTGACGCAAATTGGGTTCAGGGATGTCCAATGGATGCAGAGAAATGGTGCTATGTACTGGTATGCTTGTTCAGCACGCACAGCTATTCAGTACCATTGTATTCAGGAAGTGAAGTCTTCTGGGAGAATCTGTGCCCAGATTGTTTTCTGATTCCTGTAGCTCAGACAGCCAGGTTAAGGCAGCTAGTTTTATTTTTCAACAGGGTACATACCCAAGAAACAGAATGTACTTTAGTTTGAATCCAAGGTTCTTCTTCGAAGAGGAAGATGTTTACTCGGCAGGGGGAAATCAAAACATTCACACGCATGTCCCCGCGATGCTGCTGGAGATCTGTGGAAAGAGAGAGAGAACGCTGCTCTGTACAGGCTTTTACTGCTCCGTGACATCATGGGGAATCTCCAGCTGTGTGGGAGATTCCAAATAGCTCGTCATGAAAATGGGTAAATACTGAGCACTCTGGGATTCAGAGTTCTTTGTCAATCTCTTTTGTTCGCTGGTCAGACAGTTCAGTCCCTGTTCTCCATGGGGCTGGTGTGGAACCCCAACACATAAAACTATTATAACTGAGCAAATATCTTGTGACAGAATTGTTAGACAATATGTATCCGACACTATTTGCATGCATACATACCTTGTGTGTGTTTTTCCTTGGGGTCAGGAATGCTGTTTGTTTGATGTTTTTTTTCCACTTCTTTTGTTCCCTTCATCAAACACTGTTAAACATTTGTCTCAATGCCGTTGCTGTTCTTCTGGGATTGACATAACACAAACAATGTCTGCAAATTTGTAAAGCGACTGTTCAAGGATATTGTTCTGTGTTTTCAACAAGCCAATTTCGGATAAATAATTTGTACCCAGGGAGGAAATCATACACTGTAATATGATGTCAAACACTATTTATTGATTGAAAAATCTGCTATTGATCTTATGGCACAGACAGTTATTTTGTTTGTTTTTAATTGCCAGCCACAACCTCCGCTCTTTCTACTTGGTGATTAAGGCAGCTTGTCGCCTTTATGTTTTCTTATGATGTTAAAATAATTACTGTTAATTATAGTATTTTTTGTATTTGATAAAACATTAATTCCTTCTCTCCTGACTGTATGATGTTTTCATTGTGGATTTAGCCTTGGTTTTATTGCCTTAACCCATAGATTTGTTTGTCTTCTGGTGTTGGCCTGGGGATTTTACTCACCCACTGTTCTTCTACTAAATATTTAATATTTCTTAATCCATTATTGAAAATTATAAATGAGCCACAGCCATCCTTTCAGCTTTTCATTTAATCCTTTAAATGATTCAGCAGAAGAGAAGCAGAGACAGGAAATGCAATATATATATATATATATATATATATATATATATATATATATATATATATATATATATATATATATATATATATATATATATATAAGCCTTTTCATTAAAATTCTATTTGTATATACCATGCCTATTGCTTGGATTTGAGTCAAAGGTGTGGAATGATTCCATTTCAACACTCATATAATATGTAATACAATAATATACATTGATTGCAGTGATTCTGGTTTGTCTGCGTTTGTGACACAGCATAACCTATGTGTCTTTGTTTGCATTTCTTTCTATTTAGGTTACCTTAACATCCAGTCTTGGCCTGACAACATGACTGACTTGAGTGTTTTCTCCAACCTAGCAACTATCGGGGGAAGAGCCCTGTACAGGTACCTAATGATACAGGAACAATGTTTGTTAATATGTCAATCTTTGTACAGTTTAATGTATGTTTACACACAAGTTTTAAATACCCAGCCCATAGGAAATATACTTTATTGTCTCTCAATAAAGTATATTTTCAGTTGTCGCAGCAATAAAGTGACAGGCTAATGGAATTATGCAGACTCACACAAAGGTACAACATACAATAAGAAAAAGATAACCAATAAGGCCGGATGTATGTTTCAGGTATTGTGTTGTTGTTGTTGGTGGACCAAAACGCAGGCAGGAACTTGGGAATTACATGATCCAGTGAAAGTGGATTTATTGAATAAAATAGAACTTACAGGCAGGGTAACAGGAATCATGCACACGCCAGGGAAGTTGGCAAGAACAGAGGGTGACATGTAAAGGAGGACCTAACAACGACTGACTGAACTGGCTGACTAAATAGGGGAGGAGACAGAAAGGACAGCAGGTGGAGCAATTAACACAGGTGAGAAGACTAGAGGTAATTAGGCTGAAGGAGAGAGAGAGAGCAGTGATCTGACAGAGACAGGATAAGATAAGAATAACGTATTTAAACGGAGGCAGTAAAATAGGAATAAAACAGAAACAGGAATAAACTACTAAGATCATAATTAACAGAAAACTAATGACAGAAACGAGAATCTACAGATAATAAACTATACTAAAAGGGGAAAACCTAAAAAGGACTCCACAGTCCACAAGAACCTAAAATAACCAAAGACCTGGGGATTCTGACAATGTTTGATTGGCTAGGAATATTATTCATACCCAATTTGTAGGGTGTAACAATACACGTATTCCTACCAAAACTATCCAGTACAGACATCTCGGTCTGTAAGCATGTGTCCTGGACAAATCCTAAACACATGCAGAATCTTTATCTGCAGAACTATCTGCGTAATGCAGCATTATATTGCATATATATCACCAAACTGTTTGGAAAAAAAGGGCACCTATTATGCAAAATTCTCTTTTGCAAAGGGGAGTGGTGGCCTAGTGGTTAGAGCACAGAGCTTCGGTCCCAGAGGTTCTCAGTTCAACTCCCACAAGCTGCCATTACGGGTCCCTGAGCAAGACCCTTAACCCCCAATTGCTCCCCAGGCGCCGCACAGTGGCAGCCCACTGCTCCCCAAGGGGATGGGTTAAGATGCAGAAGTGAATTTCTCCATCGTGAGATCAATAAAGTTCAATTATTATTATTTTGATTTGGGCCCCCGCTGCTTCTAAACACAGTTCAAGTACAAAAAAAAAAAAAAAAAAAAACCAGCCATTTATTTATTTATTTATTATTTTTTTGCCAATAAGTCAATTTTCTGTTGATGTCTGTGAAACGAACAATTACAAAAACCTTACGATTATCACAATTGTTGTCAAAATCGGCGGCCACTGCCCCTCACCTAGGAACTCCAGCTGAGCCCAGCCCCTCACATAGCAGCCCAAGTGGGAGTGAGCCTACTTAATTAGCTGGTTTTACAGCTTTATGCGCCATACAATGGCTCTTCGATAACAACATGCAACTGATAGCCCTGTGTCCATGGACCGCGGAACGCATTTCAAATTGGTCGGGCCCATCAGGAAATACTCACAATACCACTACCCATCACATACGCACGCGCCCGCATACACATAAAACACCAGCATCCCCTTGATCACGCAACTGATTTGCGTCACATGACACAAGACAAGCCAATCCATTTTTAGACAACAGAATTTATTGCTTTCTCATAGGCTGTGGTCCCTGAGCATGATAAATGTGTCTGCCATGTTATAATTAAAATCGGCACCAAATTTTTATTTAACTTTTTTTCTGACGTTTCAGCACACACGCCCCGGATTTATTTCCACTTACAATCATTATATTACAGCTAACACAATATTTACAGAACAAAAATACTTTAAAAAGAAAAGTCAAACTCACCCCTGCTCTAAATATTCCCGAAAAAGTGTCTCCGTCTGTCATTATGCTGGAGAAGTCCCTTGCTATCCTCAAAGCATCCACTGTGGTCAAAAGATCCCTGTGTGTGTGGGTGTGTGTGTGTGGGCGCACATCAAGCTATTTAGTCTTTTCTGGGTCATTGTCGATCTCAGATAGGTCTTGATACAACGGAGGGACGAGAAACACCTCTCAGCACTTGCAGTGGACACAGTTAACTAAGCTAACTAAGCTAACGAAGCTAACGAAGTAGCGGCAGTCATAAGCAGCGCAGAGGTGGGAAAACTTTTGTTTACATCACATGACACAATCAGCCAATACATTTTTAGATGGGATGATTTATCGCTTTCTCATTGGAGAATGATGCTGCTGCCATAGACTACTGTGCATTTGAAAAAAATAGCTATTGAATATTTTAATTTTATTTATATATATTATTTTACATGTTTGATCATCAAAAGTAGGTAGGACCGCGGCCCTACTGGCCCTACCCGTTCCGCGGTCCTTGCCTGTGTCCATTCACAAACTTATCATTCAGAAGTTGCTTGCTGCATCTTTGCTGGTTGTGCAGGCTTTACTTCTGCTTTTGGGTCTGACTCAGGGTCAGAGTTGTACAGTTGTAACATTGTGCATCTTTTTGTACCCATTTTCATGTGTATAAAGTGCAAGTATAAATATTGATTTGGGAGGTGCAGCCAGCTACAGCTTATTTGCATAAAAGTGACACAGCCCTACACCAGCTCATTCTGAAAGGAGCTCAAAACAGACAAAACTGAGGAGGTGAAATCTCATTATGTGAGAATGTTTTTGTGCAAAAGATTTAATGAATATGTTTTTTATAGCCCACAGACCTTTCATAATTTGTTTAAAAAGAAGTATAATAGGTCCTCTTTAAGGTTTCTTGTGCAATTAGAGCAGAGAAAGAAAGACAGACCTTTCTACAGTGCTTTATTTTCAAATGGGGCCACAGTCCTGATAAAAAAAAAAAAAATCTAAACATAAACATTGACCATTTTAAGTGGTTTTATTCTTGTATAATCTATGTAGCGATCCAGGCATTGGTTATGCCTGCTTAAACCACTTTATTCATAAAAGAAAATTAACTGAATCATTAGTCAGTTCTATACTTTCCACTTACTTAAGTTTTAAATGTTCACAAATGTAATTCAATTTAATTTCATGAATTGAAGAAAAAAATGTTGTTTACTGTTCACCAGTATATATAATAAAAAACATATATTTATTTTCTGACATTTCTTGATTGAAACGTACAGATATTGTAGCTAACTGTGTTTTAACAACCCAAATGCATACTGAACCGTGTATTTTTTCTGCACGATTACGCCCCTACCATTTTGTCATGTTACAACCACAAACCTTTTGTGTGTTTGTTTAAGAATTTGAAAGATCAACCAACATAAGTGGAAGACAGTTATTTTGGTCAAAATTGGTTTTATCTGGGGTAGATTCAATTGTGAGATTTTATTATTAAACTAACATTTATTACTACATAAACACAAAAAATGACCTAAAATAGGTACCACTGAGTACCTGTATCGGTTCAAATGTGAAAGGTACCCATCCCTAATCATAATTCAGTATTTATAAGTAGTGGCTTTTAAATGAGTTGCATTTTCTTTCTTGTGCTATTATACACCATGTTGTATGTAAATCAGAAGTGCTAATAAACAGAAATATGACGTGCAGTATTTTCTGACAAGTGATTATCCGATTGCAAAATTTTGAAAGGAACCCATGAGTCACATTACTGACATTTCACTAAAATCTGCAGAGAAAGTAATAAATAAAAGATTGTCTACATTCCCTGAACAAAGATTATAAAAATGCTATGCATACGTCTCACTAGAAATGTTATCAAAATGCATATAAATGAAGATGCTTTCTTTAAATGTTGAGTTTTCCACATAAAGTACGATGAATGTGCTCCCATTTCGCTGGGAGTAATTTGATAGTAATGTGACCTGGTGCAAGCAAAATGTGAATTAATAAGCCAAATAAAACATTTTTCAGTGAGACTGGGTTGTTCATTTAACTTCCAAATTGAAAAGGTTTCTAAGACTTCCTTCATTTGACCCAGTATTTAAACATTTTACAAATATCCTGTCCAAAAGTGAATCAGAAAAAAAAACAGCTTAATGCTCCTGTTACTTCTAGGCTGGACAATTGGAATTCCTTACAGATAGTCTAAATGTCTTCAGCTTATCCAAAACGCTGCTGCAAGAGTTCGGATGAAAATTGAAAAAGAATGTTTATATGTCTCTTATTTTAGCATTTCTTCATTGCCTCCCTGTTAAATCCAGAAGGCAATATAAAATTATATTTATTGCTTATAAAGCCCTAAAAATCCACATCAGGGCTCTGATTGTTCAATATATTCCTAACTGGGCACTTTGCTCTCAGACTGCTGTTTCACTGATGGTCCCAAAAGTTTCTAAAAGTAGAATGGGAGGCAAGTCTTCTAGTTATCAGGCTCCTCTTCTGTGAAACCACCCCCCAGTTTTGGTCCTTGAGGCAGACTGTCTACTTTTAAGATTAGACTTAAAACTTTCCTTTTGATAATGCTTATGTAGTTAGCATGACTTAGGTTATCCTGAGCTATCTCAGATGTTATGTTGCTAAACGTTAAAGCCTGTGGAGGAGTTGTTGTTTTTTTGTGTGTAAATGTTGTCTTCTCCAACCCCCAGTCGGTCTGACCACTTGGCTGCTCACACTGGACTCTTCCTGTTAAAGGGAAATTCTACTCTTCACTGTCACTGTGTTCACATTCAAGAGGAGAGATTGCTGCAAAGCCAGTGACTTGATTTTATTTTATTTTTTATTAGAGTTATATAATTTATTAGATTAGAAAAAATCTAATGCAGTTGTCTCTTATGTGATTAAGTGCTCTGCATTTTGATTTTGTCAAGTGCAATCATTACTTACCATGAACACAGCTTGGAATAGGTTTGGGTCATGATTTTGTTTTGACATTTAGAGATTCAAGTAGTTTTAACCCATCTGATGGAACATAATTATTTATCACTTTTTGTTGCTTTTGCAAAAGTGCTTAGAAATGTGTGGTGACATTTGAATGGTAATATTGTAAGTCATGGCTGATTATATATTGCAGACTAGGTGTGTGCGTGTATCTCTTAAAAAGTGTGGTTATGTGCACTGCACCTGCATGCAGATGAAAACAGCAGGACACATTAAAGCCTGCCTCTCACCTTTGCCCCATGCTTGTTGCTGCATACCATGTCTGCCTGATGACTCTGACTTCCCACTGTTTCACTGTCAAATTTTAACTACAAGTGGAGCAGAAATGTTTTTTTTTTCTTCTAAAGAGTGAGCCTACATTCACAATATTCATTTATTCATCAGATTTATTATTTTTGTACAGAAGCCGAGAGCAGCCATGCTAGTTATAAATATTTACCAGTTAATATTTTGAGATGACACGATGATTGCCCGGGGACATTTTTTTATTTTATTTTTCCAGCTCATGAAGTGATTATGGTTTCTATTCAGTTTTTTTTTCCTTCAGTATCTCTGTGCTTTGGGCTTGTCAATGCTTTCATGCACTCCTACACAACCTTTTGTGGCTCTACAGGTCTTTCTAGTGCTTGTAAGGCAAAGCAATTTTTTTTGTATAGTACATTTTGGGAAAAGACAATTTAAAGTGCTTTACATGATGAAAACATAAGAAAATAAAACACAAAAAAGTAGATTGCTGTGGCATAAGAAAGAAAAGTAAAGACAAGTTGGACTACAGACTGAAATTAATTGATTTTTTTAGTTAATAGTTTAAATCAAAGGCAACGAATGAGTTTATGGCCTTGATTTAAAGGAACTCAGGGTTTCAGTATGTCTGAAAGTTTGTTCCAGATTATTGGAGCATAAAAAACTGAACATTGCTTCTTCATGTTTAGTTCTGATTCTGGGGATGCCGAAGAGACTTGAACTTGAAGACCAGAGTGGTCTGGAAGGTTGATACAACAAATCTTTAATGTAATTTGTGCTCGGCCATTCAGTGATCTATAGACTAACAGAAGCATTTTAAGGTCTGCTCTCTGAGATACAGGGAGCCAATGTATGGAGTTTAGAACTGGGGTGATGTGATCTACTTTCTTAGTCTTGTTGAGGATGCGGCCAGCAGCTTTCTAGATCAACTGCGGCTGTGTGATTGACTTTTTAAGCAAACCTGTGAAGACACCGTTGCAATAATCAATACGACTAAAGATAAACACAGGGATGGGTTTTCAATATCCTTCTGGAAAATTAGTCCTTTAACCCTGGGGATAGGTGATAGAAGGCCCCCTTTGTAATGACCTTTATAATGAGTCCATGAGTACACTCAGATTTCAGGTCTGATCAGTATTTTCTGACTGTGATAACTGTAGCTGTGTATTGATCACTCCTCACTTGGTCCAAAAAGAATTAATTCAGCTTTTGTTTTTATTAGAATGAGGAAAATTATGCCACATAAACACACTGATTTATAACAAATGTCTTTTATTATATTAAATCGGCTTAATAAATGCATCTTTCATTGTCAAAAAATCGTTGTAGTCTTCTTTAAAAACTTCAAGAGTAAAATTATTTTGTGATGGGATAGTATGTTTAAGAGGTGCTTAGTCAGCTTATACCTTTGTCTGTTTCCACTCTTGGATTCTAATAAACACTTTGTTAACCTATCTTTTGCTTTTTCCCCCATTTTGTCTCTCTTTTCTCCATCTATACTGTATTCAACCTCAACTTTTCTCTCTCTCCTCTTGCATTCACCCTGCTCCTGTCTGGCCATGTTGTTCTCTCACCTTCACCTGTGTTGCTCTCTCAGTGGGATATCCCTGCTGGTGTTAAAACAGCAGGGCATCACATCGCTGCAGCTTCAGTCTCTTAGAGAGATCAGTGCTGGGAATGTCCATATTGCAGAGAACAGCCAACTTTGCTACTACAGCACTGTCAACTGGACGAGATTGTTTCGCGCTGGAAACCAAAAGGTTCTTATCCGCAACAACCGAAGCCCACAAGAATGTGGTAAGTTCACAGTTACAACTTATTAGTATTTCAGTTTCAGTAAAAATTAAACTGAAAAGTCACTGCATTGTCTTGTAAAGACATCCATCATTTCAGCAGTTTCACTATTCTGCAACTGAGCTCAAAGTAAAACCACTCCTTATTACTTTGTTAATAACTTTACACATTATACGGGGAGTGGTGGCTTAGGAGTTAGAACATTGTGCTTGTATCCTGGAGGTTCTGGGTTCAACTCCCGCAGACTGCCACTCTGGTTCCCTGAGTAAGGCCCTTAGCCTCTGGGTGCAGCACAGTGGCAGCCCCTGCTCCCCAAGGGGATGGGTTAAATGCAGAGAACAAATTTCATTGGAATGTATGTTGCAATGAAAATAAAGATGATTATTATTCAGTTTAATTACTGAAATTATTTTATTTAAGAAGTCACAAAAGCAAAAATACCATTTAAAACTCTACAGATCTGAGAAACCCTTGAACTAAGTTTTTTTTTTATTATTGTTATTATTATTACTATTTAAATCAAACTCAGATATTTAAAAGTAACTTAATCACCAGTAGACTGTTTTATGATATAACAGTTGGACTCTATTTAATATATAGGGGACTTCTCGAGGCAACTTATCTTGCCATATTTTATTAGCGGGTATCAGAATTAGAGGGGTTTAGCACAAAAGCACACAGCACTTTTTGTATTTTTATTTGTAAAAAAAAGTTTGAAAAGTGTCATTTTCCTTCAACTTAACAGTTTTGTGTTACTTTGTACTTAATATCAACTCCCAAAAGAATACACTGAAGTTTGGATGAATAATGTTACAAAACATGAATAAGTTGGAGGGGTTTGATTATTTTTCAAGGTGGTGTAAATGGTTCAAAGCACAAACAAGCTATTATTTTATTTTCCTTTTCGCATGGTTGGAAGCTGTTGCTCTCTAGTTTATAAAAGTATAAAACCCATAATCACATAAATTAACATATGTACACTAGGACAGTTTAGAGTGCAAGGTTTGACCACATTGTATTATGGACACAAAGGATTTGATTACTGTTTCTTTCAAAAAATATGAAGTAACTTTTTATACCTCTTCCAAAAGTGCTCAGATAATTTTTTTTTGTGTAATAAATTCAATAATGAGAAGGTCTTTGCCTAAAACGTTCCCTTTTCTTCCACTGTGCACCACATAAGGATGTTTCACATACTTGCAAGCATTTTTTGAGGGATTCAAAGGTTCTCATTTTTAACAAGGCTTTCAGTTTTCATGGTTGTCTTTATGTCAGTGGCAAAGCATGCCTAACCTTGTTTTTAAAAAAATTGTCATTGTGATATTTTCCATTTAAGAATTTCTTGGAGATTCAGTGCAGGTTTAGTAAACAACTATGAGTCTCAAAACCTTTGCTCTCCCTGCAGTTTTCTTAGTAAACCACATACGCACACTACCAGCAGTAGCACATCTTGAACTAAAGAGCCTTTTTTTGTATTACTTAGCAACCTAAAAATGGCAAGCAAAAGTAGAAGCAGCTTTAGATGTTTGGCAAAAACAAAACAACTCTCTGCATTGTTTGATTTCTTTGAAAAAGTCACAGAAGAGTATTAAGTTTTTGCATTATATTCACCTGGTTATGTTTGTTGATGCTGAAAATCACTCAACAGCTGTTGAGTTGTTATAGCAACTGTTATTCATGTCTGCAAGAATACCCCGGAATTCAAACAAAATACCAATTGGCTACTAACTAAAATATGATTTTTCTTTTATATCAAATTGCTTGTAATACATTTGATCACATTAAGTTCATTGCTCAAAGTATTTCAAGAAAAACTAGAACTCCTGGTGGATGACATTCTTGAACCACCCATTCAAAAACATAATTGTTTCTTTTCCCCTAAATGAAACTACTATAAGTAGCGCCTCATGTTTCTAAATTACATCACAAATAAGCAGCCCAACCTATCTTTTAATACAATACAAATATATGTATCTAACATTTTGTAATCTTGGGTCGTCTCCACTTTCTCTGCATACCAAGGTATGGACTGTTTACATGGGCTGGAATAAAGGGAATATATTATACTGTCGAGAAGAATCATTCTACATTCAGGGTCAGTGTAAAAACTAATAATTGTAAAAAAAAAACCAAGACATATATTGCTATGAACTTAGTATATAGAACTTGGTAGAAAGTGGAAAAAAATAGTCAGAATTTGTTATTTAGGTTTCAATGGGCTTTGACTGTGTGTTGTTCCAAAACTGAAATACAGCCCATAAGACTGCTGAATGAGTGTTTCCTTCTTTCTATAAAATAGTTCTCATGAAATTGTTACATTTATGACTAAGAAGTCCTTTAGCTTTATTGTGCTCATGCCATAAACTTGACTGTTGTGTATAACTCTGCGGTGTAACACATTTTCACCACTCATCCCTGCAGATGTACTCTCACAGAATGTCTGAGTAGATGGGTGCAAATTGTCCACATCTGACATCTTTATAATGCCCTGTTAGGTATGCTTCATATTTTAGGGCAGAGCACATCACATTTTGGTCGTTTGTTTTATTACACTAAACCTATTTCATTTTGCACAACTGCTACAAAGCTTAAACCTGATTCATGAGCAGAGGTCTTGTAAGCTTTTTTGGCCTCCAGAAGGCTTTAGCAAAAATTATTTTACATTTTCCACGAAAAAAAAAGTAATTGCAACTTGCGAAATTGCAAGAAGTTCATTGCTTGGATGTAATATAAATCTGATGTGTGCGCCTCCTCTGACCTGACCTATATTTTGTATAGATTATCACACGGTTTTGGATACCTGTTCCTACAGATACAAAGAAAGTCCTCAATTATGTCAGAAACCTCAAATTAAATCAACTAAATAATATGCACTACAGTCTTGCAAGCCCTATACAAAGGAATACAAATTGAGTGTTAAATATTTGCCCCACATCTCATTGCAGTTACAGCTGGTCAAAGCATTCAGAAGACCAGAAACAGATCGAAAGTGCTCAGTTCACACAGGGACTTCAAATACCAGCCACTGGTTGGCATCTGATCAGGACATTCCACAGAGAAATATAATTATTTGATTGCAACTACACTTTTACATTTAAGAGGCACATTCATGTGTTTACTGTTTATTGAATGAGTTTTTACATTAATTTGCATATTTGCTTCGTTCATCAAAAAGAAATGTTGCACTGATTATAATAAGCTGTTCTTTCTTCCTCATGTTAAGGCTTCTTTTCAAGTTGCTGTTTCTGATCTTGCAGCACAGCTAATGTGTTTTTTTTTAGAACTCAACCACTCTTATTCTTATTTCCTCTCTCTGTTCACTTTACGCGTGACACCAGATTTCCCACAGAAATAATTTTTTTTCCCCCTGTGAAAGCCAAAGCTTTCATATTCTGCCATAAAACCATACAACCGATTTTAGTCTTCTTGTCGAAATATCATCTGCTGTGAGACAACGAGGCTTGTGGTGTGTCCTACAAGTGGCCAAAAGCAGAACTGACCTCATGTTTAGTGAAGTGTCACTCTGGAAATCCACCAGGAAGAAATAAAACCACTGCTCAACCGCATATGTGATGCTAAAAGCTCCCCGTGTATTTGTAACAGTGTTACTTGAATATTTCAACATTGGGAGTTTAATGTTGCCACATGCCACAATTTCTCTGGAACTTACTGTTGTGGGGAAACATGAGAGAAAGAACAAAGACATATCCATATAACAGAGCAGATGAGATATTCTGGGTTGATCAGTAGTGCATAAAAAAACAAGACCTAACAGGATTTTTTTTTCCTACTCTTTTGACTGTTTGCCTGAATTATATCAACAAGTCTGTGTGGCATCTGCAAGTTCTTTCTGTGTGTCATCTGTGGTTTGCCATTGTTTGCTCAGCATTTAGATAATGAAGCAGCCCAGATCCCTCCTGCACTAACTGCAGAAAAAAGCATGTAGTAATAATACACACTTTATGCATAAAGATTAATTATTGCACACACAGTTTATAAATTTGCACAGCTTCGAACACTACAGTGTTTGTGTTTTGAAGGATTTTATCCAAAGGGGATATGTATGCAGACGCATTGGTGTCTATTGTTTGACACTTTCTTTTTTCCGGAAGAGAAATAATTTAGTCCCTCAGTCACCCACCCATCTGCCTTACTGTATCTATCCTGGTCTTTGCCTAAGAAATCTGTTGCTATGAAAAATAGTTGATTTAAAACAGCACAAATGAGCAGCTGTCATGTAAGGTGGAAGCATTGAATGCAATACTATGATTTTCCAAATAGCTTGTGCTTTGAGAGATGTATCCCAATGTCTTATCATAAGTCATGGGTTTATTTTGGCTATTTTTTAACTTTGTGATCATTTTCTGCAACTACATTATTGCTGTGTCAACATTTTTTTATCTTGTCACTGTCTTTCTGGTTGTTTGTCCTGAGCAGCCAAGGAGCACATGGTGTGTGACCCATTTTGTTCCGATGCTGGATGTTGGGGTCCTGGCCCGGATCAGTGCCTGTCCTGCCGATACTTCAGCCGGGGGCGAACCTGTGTGGATACCTGCAACCTTTACGAAGGGTAAGCAATGCATTTCTCTAGGTGCATACTCCTATTTATAGATAATGTTTGATAAATGAATAGCTGATAAATGAAACCTGTGGAATTTTAGGCAGGTACCACTACTTGTGAGTTGGCAAACAGAAGTCAATTAAAATTAATTAAAAGAAATGTCCTTAGGTTAAAAAAAAAGATGAAGGAAAACAATAAATCTGTTCTTTTTCATGTAAAATTACTTTTTAGTGTGATTTATCAGCCAAAATAATTAGGTATTTAAAAACTCTGGTCAAAAGCTGCAATATGATTTTTAAATACCCTAACAATATCCTTAAGGGACAATACAAAGTAAAATTTTCCAGAAGAAAGGCTAAAGGACACCCAATGTATTACTTAAACAATATTTTTTGACAGCTTCATCACTGTTTTACATTAAATATTGGCCACAACAAACTGTCTATGATGGTCAAATGAGAGAGTAAAGACCCTGGAACTCAACACAACTGTCCACCACATACTGCCTACTTCAGTGTTCCCTGTGTATGTTGGATATGAGAGACATATGCTACTAAACCCTTTGTGTGAGTGAGCATGTGGGTGATTGGTGATAGGTGGGCAGTTGGGGAGTTGGGGAGGGGGAGTTTCCTGCATTAATTGAAAATGAAAAGCCAATACAGGGCAGTACAATGCATTGCAATAAGGTCATCCCAAAATCTGTGTGTGCAGTATTAGTTACACAGATGTTTGTTTGGAATGCGATGATTGTTGATTCAAAATGTCATTAATTCACATTTTGCATGCCAATATACAGTATGTAGCTTTTTGGGTTGAGTTTTACTGCAGTAGATACTCACAACTGCTACATATAATAGTCCTCAAAACACTAAAGGTCACAGAGAGTGCTGGAAGCCTTATGAGAAAGACTGATGAGAAAGAGAGGAGTGTGTTGATTTATCTCAGCTCATGTCACCATCGCAAAATGTAACAGTATTACTACCTTTAGATGATTTTCTAATATAGTCTAACCTTAATCCAATATATATTGTAATCATAACCCCTTTTTATTCTGTTTTCATTGGTGATTTTTGATTAGTCATTGGGCTTGCCATCATTAACTGTTAACTTTCTCTGGATGGTTTACTGTAGTGTTGCAATAAATATATACAATAAATACTGTTTTTGTTTCTTTCCTCTTGTTTGGTGTACATTTTGTAAATGTTGCAGAATGCAACATGGTTAATATTTTTTGCGCATGAAATCTAAAGCATGAGCCAGAAGTAATTTATTGTGAAAAAGATTGTGCAGACTTTTACATTTATTTGTCTTATTACTTAATTTAATTACATGTTCACTATTTAAATCTTAATGAAATGCACCCTCTTTAAAAGTCAGTTTTCAGGAATGCATAAGCAATGTTAATACTCAAACATAGCTGCACAAAATCAAACCACACTAACTCAGATCAGCTACCGACACGATCTACAAGCCTTAATTAAAATCGTTATTGCTTTATTTGGGTGGCATGTGTGTATTGGGGGGGGGGGGGGGGGGGGCAGTGATGAAATGATGTTAAGCATTCATCCTTTAGCTACAAGTCGTAAATGATGAAAATTACATAAAAGCAATAACTAAGATTGTGAATGTAGCCACAAATACCCATAGTTGTAAGCTGGGAATTTTCATGCATTGTGTATTTTTATTTTTATTTTAAACAACAATTAGTCATTCTGCTGTTTGTGATAACAGTTTTATGCATACTGAAGCGCCCTCCCAGTCTCTCAGCAGCAACACGTATAGTCAGTGACAGATCTTAGAATTTTACAGCCGCAGCAAGAGAACATGTCAGTCAAGGCTCTGAATATCAGCATTTGAAGTGATGGACGGGGGAGGGGAAGAAAACCCTGCATCTGGAACTGTAAAGGAAAATAAGACACTCCTGCAAATGCCAAAAGCAAATCAAATTCACTTCAGCAGTGTGCAGACTATCAAAGATGCATCCGTCAACCAGGAAAGGAAAAAAAGATTGTTTTTCCTTATAAAGAACTACACAAGAAACGGCTAAACCTGTTAGGTATAGACGAAAAATGTGCATGTGTAAAACCAGCCATAAATTAGATTTTCTCTTTAGCGAACCTTATAAATAGGTCTACACTGTAAACCCGAATCAGTTCAGAATACTCAAAATCTTTGTGGAAACCGATTACCTCACAAATTTTGAGTAAAGAAGTTAGAATATTTAAGTTTGAATTACTTACAACTTTTACATAATTAACTATCAAACATTACTAATTCACTGAAAATAAACATTGTGAGTGCACTGCACTTAAGTCATTTATTTTAATTTGTATATATCTTTTAATTTCTTTGTAATAATTTGTTAGGATGATATGGTACTCAATTGATTAACTTTTTTAAACTCAAAAATTATACTGTTTAGTAACCAAAAAGATAATTTTAGATATCTCGTAACCTACTTTTTTTAAGTTCAGAATACTCAAACTTCTTCACACAACAAATGCAGAATGTTTTTATTCAAATGCCTTTTCTCCAAAACTGTAGGTAAACCAACACCAGATACACACATCTGTATGGGTGTGTGCGCAAATTCTTTGCAAGCGTGTGTAACTGATACAGGGAACTTGTACTCAGTGTAAAGGTATGGCCTTTAAAAACTTCCAAAACCATCTTCTAGTGAACTTACAGCTATGGCCTTTCTACTTCAAAAATGTAACTTCAGACAATAAAATAATATTAAATGAATAAATAATAAATTAAATAAATAACCAAAAAAGTACATCTAAAGATTTAGTCATTGCACAGAAATAGAAAAAAAATCTAATAAAAGTAATTTTATAGATTTAAAATGTTTTTTGAAAAGAGGGGCCAATAAATAAATAAATATACATCATGTATATCTCTATATGGAGTGTTACTAAGACACACACACTCTCTACCAGTGCTTTAAACCATTTTGATTCTCCCTGTAGCAGAAAGAAAATCCTTTTTGAAAACCTTCCTGTTGTCCACCTGGATCAAAGAAGAAAAGAAAGATGGAGAATGGTAGTGATGTTACGTTATGTGCCGAGGCTTCGAGGCGTGTGTCGAGTAATGGAGGGGGCGTTTCCGTGAAGTGCGTATCGAGGCTTGCTTCATTTAGGGGAGGAGCCGAAAACGATGACGTCCGAAGCCTCACTGGCCGGCTGTACCACGTGACTGCTTCGGGAAGTGGTTCAGATGTTGGCACGGCTTCGACAGCTTTAGAAACCCCACAGGCTCCATTCAAAATGTGGGTTGTTGTAGGCGAGTTGCGGTCAGTTGAGAGAGTGGATAGAGTTTTGATAGTTTGGATAGCAAAGTTTGGATAGTGGTTATTTAGTTTGAGACAGTTAGTTTGGTGTTTGGAGAGTTTAGGAGAGAGATAGATAGATAGTGCTCTCAACTATCATGCATTGACCGTCACTGACTTCACACGGTCACACGCAAACATGCCATTTTTCACGCATAAAAATCCCAACACCCATCTGGGCAGCGGACGATAAAAACTCCGCCTTCTGCTGAGATGTTTCAGCTTCTTTCACAGCTTGTGGCCATCAGTAATTCCTGCTGCAGTTCATGTTAACAGAGCAGCAGGAGAAGCGATCAGAGTTATGAATAATTTTAGTCTTAACCAGGGGTTGAAAGTGTGCCGGTAAGGTCCTGTACTACGTACGCAGGAGGGGAGGGGGTGGGGGAAGAGAGCTGCTGCCAGATATTGCCTTCATTCAGAACCAGTGATGGCTGCACTCTGGATCATAAAACAGTTCTGCTCACCAGATGCAGTTTAAAACGCTACGTCTGTTTATAAGTCGTTTTTAATAATTCTGCATTTTTTAACTACATGCACCGTATTTCTGTGCCTCAGCTCTTCGATGCGCTTCTGCCGTGCGCTTTTTTCAGGTGCGCAAAATTACGTTACTTGTAATCTGGGTGCGCGCTTTCATTTTAAAGAACTTGTAACATCAGGAGGTTGATCTCAGACCGGTCAGCTCCTATGATCACTGTATAGGAGCCATTTACAGTTTTTATTTATGCATTTCCCCCCTGTTTATCCCTCGCACGCAGCGCACCATCGGGTAAAATCCTCCCACCTCACCGCCCAGAGCGCACTGAGGAGAGCAATAGAGATTTGTCTGGTCGACTGAGATGAGAAACCTGTTGCTGTGAAAGGTGATATAGGTTATAAACTGTTACTGTCTAGAATTGCATTGAGCTGAAAGGAGAGGAGACATCAGCAGCTGGATCGTGCGTAAAGACGCAGCGGGAACCTCTGTGTGCTTCAGTGTTGCTGCTGAGGGGAAACTGTGGGACCGTATAGTACTGGGCTAATCATCGGTCACAGTACCCCAATCTGTACATACTTGCACTTATTTATTTATGCACCCCGGCATCATCTGTGCCATGTGAGCGTGTCTTTTCAAAGGTTGGAGAAGTAGTATCAAAAAAGAGAAATCATTTGAAACCAAAAACTGTGGAGAAATTGTTGTTTCTTAATAAAAATGCATGAACTCATCCAAGTTACACAAGCATTAGCCTATTCACTACCCCCTGCCTAGTTCCACAAGCACTTTCATTGTCCTCTGCCTGATTAAGCCCATGCCATTTTTCTAGAGTCACAGAAAAACATTATTACACAACATGCCATATCATGTCACTACTATTTTGGGAATAATTACACACAGACAATACATTCAAACAATGTTTTATTATACACATGTGTATACAAAATTTATGCAGACAAATTATTTCGTCCTACACCTTTTGTGAAGTCATTCCCAAGAGTCATAATAGACAAAAATTCAATGCATCACACGTGTTAAGATACAGCTGGCTGTGATTATACACCTGGCCAGTAGGTGGTGTCGTGTGCACATGAAGCATCAAGAAATGAACCCTTTCTCGAACCAGTTGGCTCAAGTGGTTCAATGCCTCATGAGGCTTCATCTCACCATCACTAGAGAATGGCAACAGATTGGATCATGTCAAGAACAATAACAAGGACAAAAGTGAAAAGGATGGTGGGAAGAAGGAAGGGAGAAAAGAAGTAAAGAAGGATGGGCAAAGAGAAGAGATTGGGTCCAGGGTGGAAGAAGAAATGATGTAGGGAAAGGAGGGAAGAAAAGAAAGAAACAACAGTATGGGTCTAGGAAGGAAAAAGGAAGGGAAATGGTGGGATGGATGGTGGGTGCATATATGCATCAGCAAACGTAATGTCCCTCATGAGAAATTCATCTTCAACCACAGTGGCTGTGGATACAGGACTGAAGTGAAGTAGAGATGCACTTCTTCCTCCGATCTCCGTGACAATACCAATGGGTGTGTTCCCGATGTCCGGCTCCTCTGATTCCACACTCTAAAAAAATGCAAAAGTACACTGTAACTATTTCTGAATACTTATACAGCTGCCCACTCAACAATTAAGTATACAGCAAAGTATTATACAATAAGTTAACTCCCTCTACTACGCCTCCTCCAATCATCCCGCGCTCCTGATGCAAATAACAAGTTCTGTAGGGGATAACTAGTTGGTCATTAATTAGCATTTCTCTATAATGAACGGCCCATGCTCCCGCATATGAACAGAGTCCACTGACGTCTTCACAGCCAGGAGACGCTCATTGCTCCGACTCCATGGGAGTCTTTAGTGCAGCAGAAATGGGGGCAATTTACAAAACGCAGATAAATGTATCAAGGCAGGAAAAATATGTTGTTACTCTGAGCGCTCTCCTGGCAGGAATGGGAGTTTACCTGCGTGCGAACGCAGCTGACAACAACACCTCCGTGTGTTACGCTGAATGTGAAAAATAAAGTGCTGACAAACAGCAAAACCGACTTCGCTGAGGCATTTATACAATTGAACAACATGCAGATGTGTTTGGGAAGACTTAACCATCATACTCACACGTTTTCTTGACTTCAGCAACCGCCCGCTTCCCGACCGCCATGTTGGTTTGAATTTGCTTGGCTGGTTCCCGCCGACGTTATGACGCACTGACGTCATTACGTTGCTTTCAAAGCTTTCGTGTAAGGTAATAATGATCACTCAGATAGTTTAAGTAGCACGAAATTAAAACTGCATTCCTCGTTCGGAATGCTTAGTAACTTAAAGTTGGGTTGACTTGATAGTGGATTTTGATTGTTTTCTTCACAATACTTTTGAGTCAGTAGTAATGTTCGGGTTTACAGTGTACTACTGTCATATGTTAACCCAACCATGAAAAATTCAACTTTACAATCTAATAGTTTATATCCAGGTCACACCTTGAAATGTCGTGTTGAAGGCTCTTGAGATGACAGTAAACACCAGAGTGAAAAAGTTGGCTAATTAGTACTGTGGCTCTATTAGAGGTTAATTAAACAGCAGAATAAATATTGTATAAAAATATGTGGACTCATGACACTGATAATTTTGGAGTATAACACCATCTGTTAACAGTCTACAAAGCATGTATGGTTCATATTTCATGAGCCCGAGCTCTCACACCATCGTCTAGCTTAGAAATATCACATTTCACATTGCAGTGGCTTTGATTAAGTAACGTGCAACATAGGCTTTTTCCACAAAGCTGACCTAAACCAATACAGTTTGTGATAAACCAAACTGTGTCAATGGAGCATCTTCAAACAGCATTTACTTTAATCCTTATGAAGACATCTACCTAGTTTGAAAAAGTCTACCTTCTCTTTTTTGAGACAAATTAATAAAATAGGTTTGTCTTTTTTCCTTTTTTATGAGATGAGATATTTAATGAAAAGAAAGCATATACTGTAGAGCAGGGGTTTTCAAATTCGTTGAAGGTGAGCCTCCCCTAGGAATAGGTAAAGATAACCACGCCCCCCCCCACCCCCCAACCACAAACCTACCCCACACAAGTCCCTGCAGTAAATGCATATTTCTTTCGTGTTCCTGGAATGCTGTGTTTCAAAAACATCTGATAGCCCAACACATGTTTTTTATTGTATTTCTTTTAACAAAGTACATTAATTAAAAAAAGGCCTATTAATAAAATATCCATCCAAATATTTCCATCTTACAGGCTACTTTTACTGAAACATCACGGACAGAGGGCCTACTTTTAAAATTGAGCAAATTCATAAACTATTGTTTTCAACAGCAGACAAACTGAACTAAACAGACGCCAATGACAAACTGAACTCACGTCAACAGGAGACGTCAACTGAAATAATAATAATAAAAAAGATAACCTGAATTTAACAGACGTCAACATATTACATATTCCAATTTACATATTTCGGCTAATTACACACAATTTAAACCTATTGCTATTTTAACAACCAAGCATTTTATTAGATATTATTACTTATCTGATGTTTGGCACTTTGTTTTACCTTTTGTTAAAGTGCTCTTTAAATAATGATGACAATGATAATGATTATGGTCAGAATAAACTTTTGCATCACCTCCCAGAAAATGGAAAGAAAAGAGACAGCTGGTGTTAAGCGTTCAATGAGCAGGTCCAGCGCGCGAGCAAAGTCGCGTGCGCGTGCAGAGATGGAACTGAGCGCGAGGACAGAGCGTGGGTTGAGAAGAGTTTTTCAGAGTTGAGTGCGCGCCAGACTGGTTTTGAGCGGGCGCGTGTTGTCTCACTGCGCGCTTGGATTGGTTTCTGCGCACTCAAACAAAAGGCACAAATATCTTCTTCTCCAGCACATTCTTCGCGCCTCCCCTGTGACTCTTTGGCGCCCCCCAGGGGAGGCGCGCCTCACCTATTGAAAACCCCTAATGTAGAGTGTTTCTCCAGTTCTGCATTGCAGTAAGTTACATTAAGTAAGATTCAATTCAATTCAATTCAATTTTATTTATATAGCGCCAAATCATGAAACATGTCATCTCAAGGCACTTTACAAAATCAAGTTCAATCATATTATACAGATTGGGTCAGATTATACAGATTGGTCAAAATGTCCTATATAAGGAAACCAGTTGATTGCATCAAAGTCCCGACAAGCAGCATTCACTCCTGGGGGACCGTAGAGCCACAGGGAGAGTCGTCTGCATTGTACATGGCTTTGCTGCAATCCCTCATACTGAGCAAGCATGAAGCGACAGTGGGAAGAAAAACCACCCATTAACGGGAAAAAAAAACCTCCGGCAGAACCGGGCTCAGTATGAACGGTCATCTGCCTCGACCGACTGGGGTTACAGAAGACAGAGCAGAGACACAACAAGAGAGACAAAAAAGCACAGAAGCACACATTGATCTAGTAATCTGTTCTACATTAGATGGATGCATTCTACTGTTAAAGTTAATTAATTTTAGTGATTCAATTCAAAAAGTGAACCTCATATAAGGGACCATTGCACACGACAATGCATTTCAAGTGTTATTTCTGTTCATTTCAATGATCAAGGTTGGAGCTCATGAAAACCCAAAATTCTGTTTATCAGACACACATAAAAGACATTTACTATAGAAATGTTATATTATGGCTACAGCTATTTGTAAGGCTGCTCAGTTGTCCAGAAGGCAGTCATCAACACCCTCAACAAGCAGGATGTCACAAAAGTTAATTCCCAAAGAGGCTGCCCGTTCACATGCATAATATTCCATTAAATGGAAAGTTAAGCGGAAATAAAAAAAATGTGGTTGAAAATCATGTACAAGCAATGCAGATCGCCACGGCGATGACTGGATTGCGAACCAAAGCCCATTCAACAGATTCAGGGAGATTCAAAACGTGTGTAGCTAAAGTCCAAGCAACAAAAGCCATCATGCACAGGTTTGTTCAGGACATAGGCTACAATTGCTGAATTCCTTTTGTTAAGCCACTCACAAATCAGAAACAGCACCAAAAGTGTATTTGCTTATCTAAGGACAAAAGGGACCAAACTGCTGCTCACTCGTCTAACATTATTTTTAGATTCTTTATATCATTTGGAGATGAAGGTCTCAAATTTTGGGGTAAGGGTGAAGTGGCGCAGATTCCAACTTTTTGAGATTCTGTGCAAATTTTCCACAGGTAGTATTGGTTTGAAGAGCAATGTCATCTTCTTTTGTTTGTCCACTGTTTTTTATAATGTGCATGTGTTAGAAATATAAAAGCCCTTCATGCTTCCACAGATTTTAAGGAGAGGGTGGGTTCATTTTCAAGCAGTACTTGACACTTACCAACACTGTCAAAATGACCAACACCTGGTTCAAGGACCAAGTTTTGACCAGCAAATTTGCCAGACCTAAACCCTATAATCTACAGGGATTAGGTTTTGAGTGTATATATTATTCAGTACATGTACAGTACTTCTGTAATAAAAATATCTTTTATTGGTTTTACGGTAATATTTAATTTCTGTGAAACTACGTTTTGGGTTTTCATTTGCTATAAGTCAAAGTCATCATAATGATCAGAAATAAACCCTTGAAATAAACCAATCTGCGTGATTCTAAATGGGTTGAATTTTACTTTTTTGATTTCATTTGCAGAAATAAATAGAACAATTTTATAATATTTCCATTTGCCGAGATTAACTTCTACTTAACGTCTGCCTGAAAAGTTTGCAAGAAACCCCCACAGGATTTTCTCAGAGTTTTTGAGATTTATTTTAATTTGACTGTTTATACAAGATCGTCTTAGGAGCCGGGGGAAGTGGAGCACAATTTAAAATGGGTTGGGAACAAAAGGCACCCCTGCAGAGTCTCATAACATTAGGAGCCCCTTGATGTTATCTTCATCTACTTTAGAAAGTGAGAAAACATGCACCCTGGGGAGCATTTTTAATGACATTTTAGGCATTTTTACTGAATTCCCTTTGTTAACAGAGAATTAATGGAGAGCTCCGTTCTGGTTCAGATTTACAAATTGATCACAAAAGTTATGGAGGCCACTTTGGAGAAGAGCCAGGACCTTGAGATGCTGTTAGGGCAGGAGGGCTAGGCGTGTCACTGCGTGTCACAGTCGCTGCTTGCGCACGGGGCCACGCCCTGCCTACCTGTCTGCCTACACGTCTGCATCAGTCTCAGAGAGTGTCACCGGCACATCATTCACCCAAAGTGGCTGTGACTACAATCCCAATCTGTTTCTTTATCAGCAATCTTATTACACGTTTTGCATTTCTTTAGTTTGTTTTGATGTGCTTATCTTGCCTTGTATTTCATATTTTATGAGTTATTGACAGCATTATTGCTAGATGCGATAAGTTTGGCAGTAAGTCTGCAGAGCTCTTCCAAAATGATTGTGTTTTTTTCCTGTTTTTTATAGAATTCGTTTTTGTAGCAACACAATAGAGATTTTTTGTTAACTTCATCTCATTCTGAGAGATAATAGTGACAATCATCTGCTCAATGCTGGAGACAATCTAACTTGTAGATGGAAAACCAAGCGAACAGCCTTTACAAATCTATTCTTGTAAAATAGCTGGGTATATGTACATTGGAGCAATTATAAAATATAGCAAAGATTCCCACGCACCTCTAAATCTAAATCCTACTGCTAGAAAAGACCAGGGATCCATAAACAACTATTGTTAGGGAAAAGTATTTTTACTTTCAAAACTTGATTTTCCTATTTTCTCTTTTCTTTTTGTTATAATTAAATTTTCTGAATTACACTATTCACTAAAATTTGATGAATCTAATAGCAAACAAATTTTATATTTCTGAAGGTTTACAGCTAAAAAAAATAATTTTGTTTCAAGAACTATCAGTGTGTTATATGTCATAAACAAGATTTCAAAATTTGTTCTTTACAAAAATTTAAACAATAATTTAACCTCTTATAGATCCATCCCCCTCAAAGCCCTTTTTTCAGTTTGTTTTGCTCAAAATAACATGCTTAAATCTAATCACGTTTTATTCTGCAATTGTAAACTATTTAAACAATTTTGTTTTAAATTTAGATAATGTTTATAATAAATCTGCTATGTTTAATAACAGGATGTGATAAACTTAGAAAAAAATGATTAAAAGGTTTGATAACTCCCCCAATGGAGTTATCAAACTCTGGGGCTTATGAGTGGTGATATGATCCAGTTTCCTGGTGTTGTTCAGGACGCTGGCTAGTCTAGCTTTGTAGTCATTCTCTGATCTATAACATTGAGCTTTTAGAAATAGATTTATTTTGAATAGAAATCAACTTTATTGTCCTTCAGTGGGGAAATTCAGGTGCACCCATCAGTAAAGTTAAAGGCAAATGGAAGCATGCAGATTTACACAAGGTAAAATATAACAAAAGATAACAAACTGTCCAGTAAGGGTACATTTGCAACACAACAAAATATATTGTACCATTATTAAAAATAACATACTCAGGTCTTAACAAATGAACAACTCAGTAGTTCTGTAGTAAAAAGTAGCCCATGTTTATATTAAATTAGAATAAACTATTTTGTTGTGTAAAATAATAATATGTGAAATTAAAATCTTCACAAATTGTCATTGGCGATATATGGTCTGAAATAGTGCTTTGAATGTGATGGACCTAACACACTCACTGGCCTTTTTTTACCATCATTTGGTCACCCAGAGTTCCTGGATGGTCTTCTCTGCTCCAATGCTGGCTTTACTGAGTTTGGTGCTATGATGTTCTAACCACATTTTACCAGAAACAAAGAGAAGCAAAGTACAAGGAACATTTTTTCCTTTTTTTAATGAATATCTAACTAGGCATCTTACTGTCTTGAGTTAAATACCCTATCTCACAGTATATTTCCGCTGGGGTTACACAAATGACACACAGCTAAGTGTGGGGCTCAAGCCGGGCTCGAGGCTGCGGTCAGGACGAGGGAAAGTGACATGTTGAAACATTGAGTGACCAGGGCAACATCTGGTGGTTTTGCCACAGATCAGTCTTTGGAGGTGAATGATTTTTCATCCCACTCGTCACCAGAGGTTGAGGGAGGGTATTTGAAGCCCAGTTGGCCTGAGCCTTATCAGTTCAAGCCGCTAGCTCGAGGCGCTGACTCAGCGATGCTCGAAGCTGGCGCTGCTGAGGCAGTGGATGACAGAATGGGTGCGTTTTCTGAGTGGTAAAGTGATTAAGCTGCATCATTGCTGAAACGGGCTAGCGTTCAAAACCGTAACAAACACTATTGATCAATGCTCATGATTCCAACTCCTGAATCTGACTCGCCATAGGGCAACAGTGTGTGTCTGTTTGACAGATGTTTTTATACCTGAATGTGGGCTTATGGTGATGAAAGAATGTACTGTTTGAACCAGTAGGAAAATTCATCTGCAATAGTCACCGTTCAACCCTAACAGGGCCACACTAAGACAGCTTTAAGACAAATATTGTAGAACTAAACAAGTTCACATGAAAATATATTAAAAAATACTATAACATTAAAGTAGCATCCTTATGCCTGGTATATACAGTTTGTCAGCATACTGTATATATGCTGACAAACTGTATATACCAGGCATAAGTATATATATATATATATATATATATATATATATATATATATATATATATATATATATATATATATATATATATATATATATATAGTGAAAGAATTGCGTAGCATCAGATAATCTCTGACCCCAACATTGTTAGTTTTTAAGATTAATAGCTAATCATCCACCTGCTTCTGAGAAGATTGGATGGACAGGAAATAAAATGTTGAAATGTTCTTTTAATTTATGTAGATTTGTGTGAGAAACAGAAACCGAGGGTGAACACCTTGCTGCCCCAAAAGTCTTATATGTACTGATTATATGTTCCACTGCTGCCTTAATGAGATCAACCAACATGCATACAGAAAATGTATTTTACCTCACTTCCCTCTTTGAAGGTTTATGAAGGCCAGAAGAAGCATAAATAATATTAATTTGATTTTATTCCCAACTGAAGAGGAACTTTTTTCCTTCCATTGCTGTTTTTTTTATTACCAAGCAAAAGACATGAACACCAGTTAAGTTTTTTTCTTCTGTACTAACAAAGGCAAATTGCCAATGACTTTTTGAAACCACTCTGCTGTTCCACCATTATAAGTAGATTACAGAAATTGAATAAAACCAACTTAATTTAATTGACTTTGAAAACGTTACCCATCCCCCATATCCTGCACCTCTCAACTGTGTCGACCCCTTGAGTTACGATTCCGGCAACTCTCTCGAACCCTGTCAGTTTCACTCTGGATTAATTTGGGAAAAAATTGATTGAAAACGGTTTGTTACAGACTAGGTTCAGTTTTTAATCAGCCTCTCTACATGAATATTGTGTTGCACAACATTGTTCTGTGGCAATGTTTATTTTTATCATATTTTTAAACACGAAATTTCTGAACAGTCTTTTTCTTTGTTTCTGAAGAAATCTCACAACTATATTAAATTTATTAACAAGATTTTTTTTCCTCCACATGTCTTTTTTACACTCCTATTACCCAGGGATATTCGAGAGTATGCCAATGGTTCAATGTGTGTGGAGTGTGATGCCCAGTGTGAACGAGCAGACGATGACTCTTTAACCTGCCACGGCCCGGTAAGCTCGCTCTTATCGATAAGAAAACACAGGCACATGTAAGCAATCATTTTGTACATGGCTGCTCCTTATACAAGTAGAGAACAGAGATGTTTGTACACACTGGTTGTTATCTGATCGTTAAAATCTAATACTGTGCAGTACTTTTATTCAGTGTGAATTATATGTGGTATTGTTCTACTTGTTCTACAGATGCAAGACGTTATGAGAATGTGAATAACAATTTAAAGTGAAAGCATTACGGACACCAAAATAGACTTAACATTTCTTGTTTACGCATGAAGATTCACAATCCTCAATCCCCTGCCTATATGTAATTGTTTGAGCAAAAAATGAGTTTATAGTGAGGATGTAATGATTTCTGTGTCTCCCTTGGGAGAAATTATTTCTGGACAAGGGAAAGCTGCTATTACAACAAACCGTCCATAAAATAAAATGGGTCCATAAACAAAAGAACATTCTAAATGCTTCATTTTTTGCGTTTTCACAAATAGAACAAAGGTCTCATAAAATACAGCTATACAACAGTTATGTTCAGTGTAGAACTGTCCAGTTCAGGTGTGATCAAATGGAGGCCAGACTCTTGAAATCACTCTGGGATAACTTTATTTTGGGGCTAACAACAGAAAAGCAGTTGTTAGCTGTAGAATCCTTACTAGCTAATGATCAGCCACTACCAGTAAGCTTATGGTTTTAACAAACTGTTGCTTCCCGTCACATTATTTTATCTCTCACTTTCTCACCATCTCTTTTTTTCTATGCAACAGGCATCCACAACAACAGTTTAAAACTAATGAAGGTCTCTTGAGTATTTACACATGTACATGTTGTTGACTAGCCATACATACAATCATCAGTTGTCAACTCTGTCAACACAGAGCCATTCAAGACCTACTTCCTGTCATCGTTAAAGATGAGACGCTGAAAAAAGATGAAGTGTTCCAAGCCTGAAATGAGCACCTTTAGATCAAAATCTCAATGTTATAGCCATAGAACCCATTCCAATTGCATTACAGTTTATATAAAGTGATTTCAATTTCTGTATGCACTGAAACTGTTGGTTAGTCCTCAACCAATCATAGAATAAAGAATTAGGGAAATAAGGAAATACTCCACTGCACATGCAAATGGGAACCTTATGTGAAGACACCTGCATAAAGTGCACAGAAAGACTGAAGTTCCAACGTGGTGCTCCGGTTGCTCAAATACCCTGCTGGACAAAACAATGTTTGCTCTCTTTGTCACATAATTTGGCTTGCTGGTGTGATAGGGCTATTTGTATACACACACCCACATCACACACACACATCATACACATATCCTTTCTCTCTCCCATGGGAAATGACGTGCTTCGAAATGCCAGGCTGAATCTAAAAGCCGGAACAGTAACACTTTCGATTTACATAATTATACCACATCGAGTACACCTTCTTTTGCACGTACAAGTCGTAAAGAGCGCATTTTTCTGAGAAACTCATTCACACATCCAAACAGACTCTTAGAAAATAGTGCTTGAGCTTTTTGTGAGCATGCATTAATACAAACAGATATTTCTTCCAAGTAACATTCATCATCTATGGAAGCTTTGGGAGACTAATACAAGTGTTTGTTTATTTCTCAAATATATTTTTCACACATGTAGTAGGTGATAATGAATGCATTATGAGAAGCTTGCACACTGTCAATGTATGTGAGAAGTAATTTTTCGTTTCAAAGGTACGGTTACTGTTTGGATTCCCGTTCTCTGACCATATGTGTATGTGTGTGTGTGTGTGTGTGTGTGTGTGTGTGTGTGTTTGCATGTGTGTGTTTGTCAGAAGACATTATTTAGGCCTTGCCGATGTTACGAGGCCTGTCTGAGAGAGCTCTTCACTGATCTTCCTTTCCTCTCCAATCCCCTCACGCGCCTATATTAGCTCCATAAATCCTATTCTAGTCGAATTGTTATGGTCATTGTGTGTGCTGTGAGCGATGGTTATTATCTGCCTGCTCTGCTCGTGCTGCTTTATGGTCTTGCCTGTTTTCTCCATTTTTTCCTCTCATTTTCTCTTCTTTTCTTATTAGACTTCTCAGACTGTCTCTCTCCTCTGCTTCGTTGTAATACATCCATTTCCACCCTCTCCGCTTCCGTTCACTTATTAGTGTGCACTACCTTTTTTTTCTTTTGTATGCTTTTTTTTCTAACCTCAACACACAATTATTTGTTTTGCCTTAGTTATCTCTCTCTCACTCTTTAGCTTTTTTGTGTGAAAGAAACCCCCAAATACACTGGTCATATTTTTTTGGATGCGTGCAAGTTTATGAGAAGAAGAGGCCTTCCTCTTCTTCTCATAAACTTGCACGCAGTATGCTTCTTGCGACTCTCAGTATAAGGGGAGAGCAGTGGAGCAACAATGAACGCCTGAAACTGAAGCTAAACACTAGAAGTGTGCTGGCGTAGCAAGGAACTAGCAAGGAACGAGCATGTCACAATGATTGGCATGTGGGACAACCCATAAATGAGATGATTCCCCCGGAACGCAAAGCCGAAAAACATCGTCCACTATACCTTTAAAGTTGTAATTATTTCACATCAACACGATTGCTTCAGTGACTCTTGTGCTCAAAATTGTATTAAATTTTAAGCTTTCTCACTTCTCATTATTAGAAGTGCCTACAGGTGTCTCTACCATGCCAGCATGAAAACGCTAGTCCTCATTAAAATGAGCCACACACAGTATATTTGAGAAGTTCATCAAGCTCAGTGCAGAGCTGTAAAAAGAGTCCTGGCATTTTCAGCGGAGTCTATTTTCAGATTGCTTCAAACAACAATACCATCGAGGATGATTGATTTAGCTACACCCACTAAAAACTGCAAAAAGAAGAACTGTTACCCATAAACATAAAAAAAAATGATTGAATATAGTCGGAAATATTGCAGGAACCAGAAAATAGTTCAGCTATGAACTGGAAGCTGCAGGGAAACCAGGGTTACTGTCTTTAATCAAGATTTACATAAAACATTTGACAAAAAGGCTGCTGCCAACAAAATAAGCTTCAGCAGACGAGATTGAGATGCAGAAAGTATTTTGATACAAAATTTAACATTGTATTATTTTGTACTTCTTGCGAGAAAAAAAAGTTTGCTAGTGTTTACGTCTCTAATAATTCACAGTTCAATGCTATAAATGCACATCTTATTGCTAATCTAGGTTTCTGCAAGCAAACAAACATTGAAAGAAGATTTCTAACAACAAAGGGGAAAATATTTTCCTTTCTATTTGAATTTGTCAGCAGGCTTACCTGCAAACGTATTTTGTATATACACCCATCGGTTTTCAGCAAATTAAGTTCAATATTATTGGAAGTAGTTTTAATGGCTGCCTCCAGCTACAAACCTCAAAACAACCAAATAGAAAAACAATTGTTTTTTACAGTTAAATTACTACTAGGACTGCGCTGGAAAATGTATTGCTTGAACTATTAGAAAGATGATTGTTTTCTGAAATAAGCATCTAAAAGATGACTGTTTTTCCCTTTTCTTTTCGGTGTTACCCACAGGGCCCAGAACATTGTGTGAAATGCCTTCATTTCAAGGACGGACCGAACTGTGTGGAAAAGTGTCCCGATGGCCTGCAAGGTGCCAACAGCTTCATCTTCAAGTATGCCGAAGTTAACAACGAATGCCATCCCTGCCATGCCAACTGCACCCAAGGGTGAGAGCAGTCTGACCTCTTCACTGCAGTAAACTAGGCACCCTAGCTGCTTCTAATACATCTCACTTTTCCCCCGTTTGTAAACAAGAAATAAAAGCAAAAACAGAGAGGCTTCTTTTTTTTCTATTTTTGTGGTAGAATCCAGTAAAATTGTTTTCAAACTTCTTACAATGACCTTTGAGTAAATATCAGTGAGTAAGTGTTTTAAGCGCCACATCTTGGCTGACCTTTTAAAACAGTGTTACGAGACTTTATCTTTTCATTTTGTTGTGTTATATCGTAAGGCTTGATTCCTTGAAGGATGTGATTTAAGTATGCATTCAATTTCCTCTGAAGTTAAAGGTGTTTCTGTTCGTAATTAGAAAAAATTACCAGAAAGGTCTTTAGAAGGCATAGTTCCAGGTGGGAGGATTGTTTTTCTGTTGCCTTGCATATACAACTTAGTAAAAGACACAATAATAGTTTATTTTTACTTCTTACAATTTGTATCTTATATGTTTCACGCACACAGCACTTTACAATCTAC
The DNA here is from genome assembly GCA_037039145.1 of Fundulus diaphanus. Lineage (NCBI taxonomy): Eukaryota > Metazoa > Chordata > Actinopteri > Cyprinodontiformes > Fundulidae > Fundulus > Fundulus diaphanus. The sequence goes on from CM073132.1 coordinate 39,513,103, forward strand.
TTTAGTGAACCCATTGCTACAACATTTGGAATAATCTTTTTTTGATAATTTATCATTCAGTCATCCTTGTTGTACTGTATCAGCATCCCACACTTTGACTTGGAAATATTTGCCCACCCTACCCTGAAAGAGTTCTCCAAATATTTTTAAACTGTGAGGGCATGTCCTTAGCACCTCTTTAAGTGGCCTTACAAATTTTCTGTACATTTGAAATCCTGGCTAGGTCATTTAAAAACTTTAATTCTCCTCTCATGGAGTCCGTCTTTCCTTGCTTTGTATGTATGCGTAGTTTCACAGTGATGGTGAAAATCAAAACCTCTTTTTAGCTTCAGTTTTCTAGCAAACAGCTGAGGGTTTTTGTGCCAGTGTTGATTGCTGTTAGGAAATATTTCGAACTTTATCCACCTTGAGAAAAACCTTACCTCAAAATGTCATGCTGTCACCACGATTATTCAATTGTGGTGGCATTCAACTCAGCTACTCAATTGGTGTCATAAGAGCATAACACTTTCTCCTATAAGGGTTTGTGACATTTTAGCCATGTTGGGATGTTTCCTATGCAAGAGAAGGATTCTGTCTTTCAGTCCTACTCCTTAGTTCAGGCACATAGAGAATACAATGACACAGCTGTTACATAGAATATGGCCAGTACTTGTTAGTTATTCCTGCAACTCCCTCGGTGTTGCTGTTTGCATCTTAACAGCCTGAATGACCAGTTTCAGTCTCATCTTTTTATAGTTTTTTTTGGGAGAAATCTACAGTTTTTGTAATGTCCCTCTTGTCCCACTTACTCTCCTATCACTGTGCTTCTGTGGTGTATAGATAACTCACCATGTTCTTATCCTGCCCTATTCCCGACTTTTATCTTTGTGCAATGATATTATTTTGATCCTTTGTAACTTTTCTATAAACTATGGCTTCTGCCAAAGGATGGAAATTATCAGATATAAGGAAAATCGTAATACAATACCTGAAAGGTGTTTTATTTGAACAAGAATCATTGATAGCAGGTGTGAAATTAAGAACAAAAAACGGTGAAACTAAATCAAAAAGTGCTTCAAAAAAGGATTAGTTTACGAGTGTGCACATCAGCAACAGAGATATAGGAAATGTGTTATTTTTTTATGTTTTCTTTTATTCTGACATGGATTGAACAGGTTTTGTGTCATATGTATATGATTAAGTTTTGAAATTGGGTATAAAAGTCTCACTTTTAACATCAATAAAACAGCTGTACAAATATTCAAAGCAAAAATTTTAAAGAAAATAGAATGGTGATTTTTGACAAAACAGCAACTAATGAACTAAATTGTGAGAAACTAAATCATGATTTTCTTGAGGAATAATATTTTTAGTTTGGCATCTATCCATTTCTAGACTTTTACATGCTAGATGTTCTCAGATACACACACACAAAGCCCAAACAGCCCAAATTGTACAAATATACCTTTATAGCCACACATAGGTTTGCAAAAATGAAATAAAATAAAGGCAAGAAGCGGAAAATAAGCAAGAAGCAAAAACACATCATAGTGAGGGGATTCAGTGTAGTAACCTGCCACTCTCCACTGCTCTCAAGCCACTTACTGCTCAATGTAATATTCAACCAGGTTTGGAAAGACATCATTTTGTATTTAACTCCACAGGGGCTTTATGTCACAGACTCTCTCTGTTATTTTTCCTCTCCTGAGTGACAGCCTCCAGCTTGCTTGAGCATAACAATTTAGTTGTAAATGGAAAACACTAGGTTGACTCTTTGTCACGGGTACAACCTCACAAGCAGGTAGGTGTCTCATAAAAAAACAAGCTGATGGGAGGGAAAATGAAAGAACTGAGATGCACTGAGAGGGGAAGAGACATGTTTTAAACAATCCGAACACCAACCATAGTCAGTATATATTTTGGAATTTCAATAGGTTAATGCAAAAGAGCTGAAGAAATTGCTAAAATTCCTGATTAGAACATGGGAAAGCATTGGATTGTTTGTCTTGAATCCTTCCACAGTTAGGGAAAATTAAATCAAGCAAGAAATAAGCTTCTGAAATTATTTTATCCTAAATATTCCCACAGGATACATGGGTGTAGCATCAGTCTTACCATGTGCTTGACAGGCAGCGAAGCAAGCTATCCTAAAAGAAAACATCTATCCAAAATTCTTCTCACTGTAGCTAACACTTATTTACCTATTTGTGTGTGCTTGTTATATGTTTGAGCACTGATTACCTTTTCTGTGTCCTGTAAAGGTGCATTGGACCAAGACTACAAGACTGCATCGGCTGGATGGACAGGTATGACGTTAATTTCAAAAGAGTGTTTTTACATTCTAATATTAAAACATAACACACAGCAGCACACACAGACACAAAATAATAACAGTAAGCAAAGTCTCTGATTAATGGATTGCTCTGAGCCACACAGTCCCTGCGAGTATCCTTAATGCTTCTCTGTGCATGCTGGCCTGTGTAAGTGTGTCCTTGTGATTTTGCCCAGTTCTTGATGAATTGATCATGGTTTAGCATTTGTTTTGAGGCTATGGGGGAGAAAGAGGGAAGCAAACGCTCCTCCCAGATTACTACAAATGGATTTGAGACTATAAACGGAACTGCTGGCATCAAGCTGTGGCAATTAGGGAAAGATTAAATAAAAGAAAAAAACTACTGATGGGTAATCAACACTTCACCGAATCATGAGTGATGCAAAGATTTCAACCACAGCAAACGATATTATTATTCAAAATATAGATGGATGTTTAGCGTTCTCAACCTTTTACGAGAAATAAGGTGCATTGGATTATTGATCAAAATCAGCATGGTTAGAACTTCTTGCAAAAGTGTATAAGCTCCCTGAACTTGTGTTTTGTCACATTATGATCACAAACTCAATTGTTGGGATGTGTTGTGACAGACCAAAGCAAAGTAGCACATGATGGTAAAGTGTATTAAAAATGATAAAACATTTGCACCAAAGAAAAATATGAAATGTGTGGTGGCTGTTTATTCACTAATCACAGCACTCTTTTAAGGTGTTTCTCTGCCAGCTTTAGACAGTGTGAACCTCTAACAAGTTTTCATGCAGCATAGCCCTGTGTATATAGCTCCATCCATCTTCCCATCAATGCTTACCAACTTTCCTGATCTGCAGAATAAAACCGTACTCAGTATTTTGCTGATGGCGGTGTTAAGGGTGATCTGCAGCGAGGTTTTTCCACCACACAGCATTTAGCATGTAGGAAAAACATGGCGTTTTAACCTCCTTTGACAGGTTTCATCTTCTTCAGCACATTTGCTACGCCGCTATAGATGATATACTTCAGTGTTTAACCTTGTCTCCCCTTTAGACTTAGCCATTGGCTGGACCTTTACCCCAACTAACTGTATGTGCTCTCTTTAATCATCTAGACTTAAAAAAAACTGGCTCAGAGCTTATCTGCTTAGCAGTATAGTTGAAATGACAGGAGCTAGTACTGCCATTCACTTTTTACTTTTCTTTGATGTACAAAACTCCAGGATTTGTTCTTCTGTGCCTTTTTGTGTCTGTATGCTCTGTCTTCTCAAACTCTTGAGATTTTCTTTGTTGTGCCCCTTTTCATTCCTATGTTTTAAGTTGTATTGTTTGTTCTGTTTTGTGAAGAAAGAAATAGATTTTTTAAATAAATACAAAAACCCCAAGATGGCCGTGCCAGATGGCCGTTCACACTGAGCCTGGCTCTGCTGGAGGTTTCATTCTGTTAAATGAGAGCTTTCCTTTTTGATGTTGCTACTCAGATGCTCAGTATGAGGTTTTGCTGTCAGTGACACAATGCAAACGACTGTCCACTGTTGCTACACGTTCATCCAGGAGGAGTGAATGCTGTAACTCAATGACTCGATGCAATCCGCTGGGGTCCCTTTGATTGAAATTATTTTAACCCATTTGAAGAATAACCTGAACTTGATTGCATTGATAACTAGGATCAATTGGAATGCATGTCCTTGACTTGAAATCTTTCTGTATGATTAGATTGTATTTACTTTTTTTCTAATCTGTAAAGTCTGTTGGGACGACATGTTGAAAACTGCCGCCATATAAATAAACCTAATTGAACTGAGTTACCTCCATAGTTTGGACTTCTTATGGGTCTCTTTTAATGATTTCTTTCATTTTAACATTCATCCATTAAGATCAGATTTGTGGGGTAGTTTTACTGTCAACAGATAATTATAGCTGATCAGTGGATCTCTGTGGCATTTCCAGAGTTGCCATGAACCTCTTGTCTTTCCATTTATATGATGATGGACCTAACTGTCTTCCGTGATAAGTTTGAAGCTTTGGATACTGGTTCATAACCTAATCCTGCTTTCAACTTCTCCACAGCTTTAACATTGGCTTGTCTGATGCCTTTGTTATTCTCCATGATTATGTTTGTTGATTTGTTTATTAATGTTCTCTAACAAACCTCAGAAGCCTCCCCAGAATAGCTGTACTGAAGTAATGATATAAATGTAAAAAAAGTAAAATAGTCCATGGTTATGACTGCATTTACAAGGCACTATATTTAATCATTGGAGACACTGCCAACAGTATGAAAGAACGTTATAGCTGCAATGGGAATGTAACTATCTACTTACCTAGTGAACTGATCAGCTCTTATCAGAGCTCCTGTTAACATGCAGCTGTATCTTTGCCATGGCATTTAGAGTGAGCTGTTACACAAATCTGCTACCTGTTGCAAGGTTTACAGCAAAGCCAAAGGTGGCTTATCAGAAATATGTGATTACGCAAAGCATTTCTAAGGCCGTTGTTCATCCTAGCATTAACTCTTGTATGGGGATTGTGTGCCTGTCTGCTTAGGATGGATTAATCGCTTCAAATAACTTAGTCATGTAAATTTAGTTTGAGAAACCTCTTGTAGTAATGGCTCAACTCAAAATGATCTATTTCTGTGCTTATTTATGTATTTATTTATGTATTAACACACAAAAAAACTAGATGTTACAGTGCAAAGAAATATGCTCAATGGAATCTCCTTATGGGAAGAGATGAGTTGTGCTACAATTTATTGTAGAACAGGGTTTCATGATCTCTTTCATGGGACGTGTTAATAAAAGGGGACAGTGCCTTGCAAAAGTTTTCATATTCCTGAAAAATGTCCCCATTTTAAGATGATACCAAAAATCGGATTTTATGTGATAGACCATCCAACATTAATGTTTTGGAGGGTAGTGGCAAAAGGATGTGTTTTCTAAAATAATAATAATAAAACAAAAACACAAAAAAAATATTTAAATCATTTTACCCTGCCAATTCTAAATTATACTACGAGATAAAGTCCAATGCAAATGTCTCATGGATTTGTTGGATAACATTAGGGAACAAACACCACCAAGAAACACACCTGGTAGGTTAGATATAGTTATGTAGATTTTAGAGGTTGTAAGGAAGGTTAGGTTGTTTAAGTATGACACAATTAGAAGTTTGTGGTAACTATTGGACCTGCATACATTCACAGCTGGTGTGGGATAATCTGTTAACAATACAACTGATATCCATCCACTCCCCAAGTTTTTCCTTTGTATTGGACAAGAAGAAAGCCACATCGGGGACATAGCTAACAATGCTCAAGTCATTAATCATTTTGCTTCTATTCTTCTATTATGCTCTACCTTGTGTTGCTATAGCACATACAATCTAATTACAAAAACACTGAGGTTTGTAGTTGTAACATTAAGATATGTAAAAGAAAGGGTCAAGGTGTCTGAATACATTTTTCAATGTACTTTATGTGGGACCTGTTTTCATGTCTAAACAAGTTTTTAGATATGCTGTAAATCCATCGGAAACTTGGAAAAATCGTGTGGAAAGTTTAAACTGTCATCTTAAGATGAAAGTCCTAAGCAGCATAGAAGAAAATTTGAATAATATGTCTTGATTAGTATAGTTTGACAATAAAATGAGTGATTAACAAAAGGAGGATAAGGTGGGCTGCTCTCCTCTGATTAGAATAAAACTGGATCAACATTATGTCAAACTACAATTTATGTTGCTGTTGTAATGTATTTGCAAGTGTAAAAATTATTCAAAATGTTAAATTTAAATAATTAATAATATTTAATAATTTTGGTTTATGAAATTCTGTAATTTTGTAAAAAAGTTACTTCATGCATGCCCTCCAAGGAAAAACCCTCACATCATTTACAGTATTAAACACCAATAATAGTTAGCAGAACCAATACTGCCCAATCACCGTGTTCCTTTATTGCATGTATCAAAACACATATACCATGACAGCAGGACACAAATTAATTTATGTTGGTTACAAAAACATATGCATCTTATTTTACCTACAGGTATGACACTTTTTATTTATTTAACTCATACCAAAGGAAATGTATATATCTGCAACAAAAACAAATAGATGGCTGGATCATTTTATTGTTTGGGATTAGTTGCAGCTTTGTTTTGTTTTATTTTATTTTAGTCTTCTTCATCAACCAAATAAGAAATATATATATCTATATATATATATATCAAAATTACCTCTACAGCAGGTCTATGAATAAATTAGGGAGCACATTAAAAATTTATTGATAATTCTGATTTCAAATGATAACCTAAGAGTCATGGTAATATTCCCATCACTTTATTGAATACCTATCTTGTATTTCCACTGCGTAGGAAGATACACTACCTTAGTGCTCCACTAACTTTCAAGCATCACCTTTGTATGCATCTGATGCTGAACGCTTTGGGGTTTGATCTGCTAAGTCAGGTTGCTACACAGATTTTGGACATGTCAAGACATTCAGTGTAGGAACTCTTTGAAATGCCATGTATAACACACATATGTGCCACTGCTTCACAATTTATGCAAGTACTCCTCAAATGTCTCAGCAATGGCCCAATGACTTCCATTAACTTCAACAATCTCTTCATCCCTCTTTCCCCACTTGTCATCCAGTCTTGGTATCAAGTTTGATTCCTTCCTCTCCCTTACTGCTCATATTAAATCAGTTTGCCATACCTCTTACTAACCGTCAGGGGAACATTGGTAAACTCCAACTCTCACTCTCCCGACCGGACGCTGAAAGACTAGTCCACGCCTTCATCACTTCTCACCTTGACTACTGTAACTCTCAGGTCTCCCCTCCAAATCCATTCAGAAGCTAGAATATGTCCAGAATAGTGCTGCCCGCGTCCTCACCAAAACCTGAAAATCCGTCTACATCACCCCAGTCCTCTATTCCCTCCACTGGCCCCTTGTCAACCAACGGATAACCTTTAAGTTACTCCTGCTGTTCTACGACACTGTTAACCACACTGGCCCAACCTACCTCCAGGACCTTCTTTTTCCTCAGTCTTCATCTCGGTCACGCAGATCTGGAACCCAGAATCTCCTCACTGTCCCACGTACTAGGCTATCAACCATGGGTGACTGTGCTTTCTCCTCCCTGGGTCCTTGGCTGTGGAATCAGCTGCTTCTTTCAAAAGCAGCCTGAAAACTCATTTGTTTCATGCTGCCTTCAACAAATAAGACTTCCCCTATGTTTTCCTTGTTCTTAACTGCATTTGTTGGTCTTATTTATTTATTTATTCTAGAACTGTGAAGAACTTGAGAAGTCACAAGATTTTAAAGTGTGCTATACAAATACATTTTATTATTATTAATCGCAAGTAGTGTTTTGCAGACATAGTGTCTGTTCCACTAAAGATCCTGTCACCTCAGCATGTTGAATTCCTAAATTCAAGAATCAAGTTAGTCCAAACCACATGGAACCTCCCAAAGACTGTGTCTAGAGCATTGGACTTTCATCCCCAGAGGGACAGGTGATCCTTCGAAATGTGTAAAAAAAATGTTTTTATTAAAACAACACCTTGACATTTAAACCCATCGAAAAGTTAAATTTTTATAGTTATCATTTTGAAGCTCAATAGAAAATTTGGTCAGCTGTTTTTCCTTATAAACATTATAGATGTTCTGTTGATTGGTTTTATTTGTTTGTGTAAATACTAAATTAATGTAATGTTTGTGTCCTTAAACATCATGTCACTGCTAATCAGCAGTTCCACTCATTACGATTGCTTACTTCCTGCTCTTAGTCTGTTAATTTTCTCCTTTCCCATTCTATCTTCTTGTGTACAGAACACCTCTGATTGCTGCAGGAGTGATTGGCAGCCTCTTCATGGTGGTGATCATGGTTTTGAGTGTAGCGGTGTCTGTGCGCCGGAAGAACATTAAGAAGAAGAGGGCCCTTCGCCGATTTCTGGAGACCGAGGTAAAAAAGACAGTAGATGAAGCTAAAAGTGGCAAAAATTAACTAAAGTTTGTAGGGTAATTGGATGAAGTATGTTCCAAGGAGAAATGTCCCATTAGTGAGATGTGAAAGAACATTTTGTCATAGGGCTGAACAACCCTGGTGCATTGACATAATACTCAACTTCATGTTTATTATGAAGAGAGGCTGCAAAGCTGTCACTCATCACTAAAACATGCAAGATAAACGTTTTTTGCAGAGTGTTCAATGACATCCACATAATCACAGACTGTGGAAGAACCACAGTGCTAGTTCTGTTGGACCTCTGCACAGCATTTGACATTGGTGACCATGATATATTATTAAAGAGACTGGAGAGCTGGGTTGGACTCTCTGGTACAGCACTCAATTGGTTCAAATTCTACCTAGAGAACAGGGCCTTATTTTTGTCAATGGGTAACTTCTCATCAGAGTGGACAAAGGTCACATGTGGAGTACCCCAAGGTGCAATCCTGGTACCCCTTCTATTCAATATCTATATGCTCCCACTAGCTGAGGTTATAACAAGAAACAAGATTAGTTACCACAAATATGCAGATTATACACAGCTCTACATTACGATGTCACCATGTGACTCTGAACCCACCCATGCACTGAACAGATGCTTAGAACAAATCAATTCATGGATGTGCCAAAACTTTCTCCAGCTGAACAGAAAAAAAAAATGAAGTTTATTATTATCCTTGGACCTAAAGAGGAACGAAGTAGAGTCACCACGCACCTTCAGTTATTACTACTGCAAACTAGTGATCAGGCCCAAAATCTGGGTGTAATGATGGACTCATATGTGAACTTTCATGGGCACATAAAGACAGTCACAAAGTCAGCCTTCTACCACCTGAAGAACATTTCCAGGATTGATGGACTGATGTTCCAACGAGATCAAGAGAGACTCATCCATGTGTTTATCTTTAGTCCCATTGATTACTGAAATGGTGTCTTCACAGGTCTTCCCAATAAAAATCAATCAGACAACTGCAGCTGAATCAGAATGCTACTTCTTACTAAAACCAGGAAGATAGAGCACATTACACCATTTGTGGTCCTTAAACTGGCTTCCTGTATCTCAGACAATAGACTTTAAAATGCTTCTGTTGATTTATAAATCACTGAACGGCTTAGCACCAAAATACATTAAAGACCTATTGTTGCTGTATCAACCCTCCAGACCACTCAAATGTTCTGGTTCTGATATACTCTGCATATCCAGAACCAGAACCAAACATGGAGAAGCAGCATTTAGTTCCAATGCTCCACAAATCTGGAACAAACTTCCAGAAAACTGCAAATCAGCCGAAACACTCAGTTCCTTTAAATCAAGACTGAAAACCCACCTGTTTAGAGTTACTTTCAACCCATAATAACAGGACCATTAACCAACATATTTGATGTGTATTGATGTTTTTGCTTGATACAGTTTAATGTTTTTTTTACTGGTCTCAAAACCAGTGACCGTTTCAATGTGTTTATGATGTTTTTATGTTTTCATGATGTTAAGTGATTTGAACCGCCTTGCTGCTGAAATGAAATACAAATAAACTGAACTTGACTTAAAGTAAGTCTGTACAGTAACTCCACAAACCCCTGCAACCCAATTGTTTTAATAATTTATAATTTCACAATAAATGTTTAGCCTTTTGCACAAATGTTTCATTAGTTTTTAAGAAAAACAGAATCATTACAGGGGGGGAATACATTATTTTATCTTATTTGTTTTTCATACTATCCTTAATGTACAAACACTGACCACTGATGTAGAACATAGGAACAGGCTTGATAAAACGCAGAGAAAAAGTGACTTTTTTTTTCCTAATGGGTATTGTCAAAGTTAATAAAGTTTCAGAAAATCTGGTCAGCTCTTGACTTTGGCACAGTATGTTGGAGAGGACACTTCTTTTAGGAGGAGATGGGGGACCATACCATTAAAATAAGATAAAGCACTCAGACTTTTTTAAAACAAAAATTATATATCATCATAAAATGCACTCATGTGTCCACACTGTGAATTGGGTCTTATCTCACTGCTTTTTATCTCTTCTGGTTTGACAAGTATTGGTAAAGTGTCTCAAAAAAGCTTTTGCAAGGTGGTGTTGTACCTCAGTTGTAATGTTGATATATATATATATATATGTGTGTGTGTATATGTGTATATAAAGGTTTTAAAATTATCCTCAGATATTACATTTTGCGATCCTCTGGTGCAGTGCATGCGAACTGATGAGAATGGAGTTGGCCATTTTAACCTTGATCTCAGCCATAAGTCATAAGATCTCAGCCATATAGCTAAAGGGGCTTTTAAAATTATTTTCCATATACACTTTATTCTTAAACTTGGTGAAACCTGTTAAAGCAGATGGACATTTTATTTCAAGTTGTCTCCAGTGGCTAGTAGACAGTCAAATAGTGTATTGTGTTACAATGCAGTTTTGCTTTATTTTTAGTTATGTGTTGCAGAAGGTGGACTCTATTTTGTGGGAAACGCACAGGTTCAGCATTTTCAGCACCTCTATTGCTGGACAGCTCCCAGCACTGTGAAATAGAATTCCATCTGTGTTGGACTTGAACACTTTTGTGTTGACATTTGTGTTGTGTTTTCTGTATTTCTGGTGTACAACCACTCTTGTTTTCACACAGTTAAAGCTGATTTGTTATTCCATTTAAATGAGAAATGGCTATTGTTTTTAATCATATGGTAACCAATGAGTCAGAGGGTCAGTAGCTTTGGACCACAGCCAGGCTGATTTATACTTTCCTTTCTTATCTCCCAACACATTCTGTAATACTCTGCATATTGCTCCCTCAAATGTGATTCTGCATCCCCTGACTATTTTGGCTCCTCGCTTCTCATGTCAATGTTCTGTTATTGTGTCTGCCATTGTTTTCTCCCACTTCACTTAATTCTTCTCCATCCTTTCCTTGTTGTATCTTTCTTCCATTTTCATTGTTTCATGTATTCATTCCTTCAGTTTCTTTACCAGAACAAGTTATCCACCTACAACTTTTTAAGATTTTATTGACCAACTACAGCGTAACTGCCCCCTTTTATTTGTTCATATTTTTCCTTTTTGTATAAAGGTAAACCTCACTAAGATGCATCTCATTTTGAAGACTTTTTTTAAACACACAAGATTATATTATGTTCAAACAGAATATTGTCAATGCAGTTTTTAAGACCAATTACCTGGAAATATCAAATAAAAGCAGATGACTCTAGCAGTAAACCATCAAAAACTGAAGCACCCAGTAATGCTTCCTCTTAATGAAAACCCCTTATCCTTGCAAAATATGTATCATGTCAATTTAAGATCTTTAAATGATTCTCAGTATAGAAACTTAAAGAAAGGTTTTCAAATAACATTATGGTGATAAGAAAACACAAATTAGTAAGGTGTGGATCCATATTTGGACAAAGCACCATCAAACATTGGGATTTAATTTTAATTTGACAACAACATATAAATTTTTTTAAATTTAGTTTTAAGATGAAGTGAAAAAGTGAAAATCAGCTGTCTCAAATGCATTTGCAGATGAACAGCAGGGCAATTGTATAAGTATGACAAACACAATTGTGTCATCAGCTTAGAAATAGAGTGACACATCAGAAATACCATGTCCCCCATTATGAATGTAAATTGTATAAGGTGCAGAACGCTGAGGAACAACTTTTGTGACATCCTGGTAACATGAAGAAAAGCTTTGAAGTTGATCACACTGTGTATAACCAAAAAACATAATTTAGAATAATTACCATTTTCGAGGTTAGTCAAGTAAGTTTAATTTCATTGTAATATTATTGTGTTAAATGCTTTTTTGAATGGTATAAAATACAAAATAGGGTTTTGATTTATCCACACAATATCTGATAATTTATTTTGAAATAGAGCATACATCTAAAAAAACATACTTAGTAATGTTTTTTTTCTGTATTCTGTGCAAAGTTAAACATTTCTAGACCCAAAGTATGGATGGATTTAAATCAAAATCTCAGTAATTACCTAATGTCTTGCATTTTTGTGCTATGTGTTTTTAGTTGGTGGAACCTCTGACTCCCAGTGGAACAGCTCCTAATCAAGCCCAGCTTCGCATTCTTAAAGAAACAGAACTTAAAAGAGTCAAGATTCTTGGTTCTGGAGCCTTTGGAACTGTTTACAAGGTAAAACATGACCTTTGGGGACCTTTTAAAATACTCATATACTTCTAAATTGGGGTTTTGAAAGTCATTTTATATAGTTAGGTAATGGTATAAACACATATTGTGAATCCTTGAATAAATTAAAAACTAATTTTAAACTCAGGTAAATAAAGACAGATCAAGCAAATTCCACAATTAGAAAATTGGTTAAAATTATGACTGTTTGTCTAAACAAATAAGTTGGCAAATATGTCATGCGGATTAAGAAAATTTTATATAAGGTGTTTTTCTTTCAATTAATTTTATTAATTATTTTTTATTAGTTTTTTGGCTTTCAAAAGTCAAAGGTTGAATTTCAAAAAATATATTCCTGTGTTGAACTGGGATTTTGAAATCTTGTGATGCAGCCTGAAAAATCCGGAATTAGATTTGTATGTAATTGCTATCAAGGACCGCGGAACCGGTAGGGCTGGTAGGCCCTACCTACTTTTGATGATCAAGTCCTCCCCCGCGCTTGTCTCTTCACCCCCCCCCCCCCCCCCCCTCCGCGAAAAGCGTGTCTCTCCCCACCGCAACCAACCCCCCCCCGCTCGGCCGCGTTTGTCTCTCTCCCGAGACAAACGCGTTTGTCTCCATGCGCCCGACCAATTTGAAATGCGTTCCGCGGTCCATGATTGCTATGTACCATCTAAGAAAAGGGTAAAGTTATTGTCTCTATTTATTGCTTTGGCATTCTTGACAGTATTTAGATATTTTACAAAGTAAGGGCCGTGTCCGTGTTGATTCAGTTGTGTAAAAAGTCCTTTACTCTGCTGACCTGATTTCTATGTGCAGTTAATTTCATTCCTTTGGGGATTACACTGCAAATGCTTTGTTCCCTTTGTTATTTAATAGAGCCCTTGAAAACAATAAATAGTGCTTTGCCTGAGGATTTCAGGCCATGTAATGGCTCATGTAACTGTGAGGTCATGTAGCACATGTAACTCATGTGATATCAGACAGACACACATTATGATGAGCGGAAGAGATGGATTTCAGAATCATTAATGACGGAATACGTGATGAAAAGCTTGGGGGTGTAAAGTAAAAAGAATAAGTAATAGCTGACACTGAGAACCCTTGGGCGACAATGAAATGAGAGCAAGCTGAGGCTATTGCCAGTGTAATACTGGTTGAGAGAAGCGAGTGAAAAACACAGCTAAAATGAGAAAGTCCAGATTATATTCATCGGATTATGTATCATAACCTACTGCATTAAACCATCTTTGAAATTTCTTTACAGATTTACAACATAGGACTAACTTTAATTGATTGGAAAGCAATTAACTTTGTTTCTCATATTTGCCGGAAGGAAAGTATTTGAAAAAAATATGAGGTGACGGTGATACACTGTGCTACAATAAAAACAACTTTAAAACAGAGTGAGAACTAAAAAAAGAAAATAAATTCAAATACTTTAAAATACATTTAAATACTTAAAAAAAATAAACACTATAAAATATTTTACAAAGGAAAATCTACAGTCATATCTTAAAGATTTCACCAGTCTGTGTTATTCTCAGATGGTTGGTGAGGGTGTTACACAGATGAGGTACATTAGAGCAGAAGGCCCTGTCTCCCATGGTGCACAGTGTCGTCGGGGGTGGGGGGGGGGAGGGTTGGGGGGATTAGTGGAGCGGAGAGACAGTGTCGAGTCTGAGCAGTGTGCAGTTCTTTAAGGTAGTATGGCACATTGTCATAGATGGATTGGTTGGTGAGTAGTGAAACCTTGTATTCAATGCGGAGAAAGATGGACAGCCAGTGGAGGGATTTAGGGATAGGGTGATGGCCATGTGGTACTGTTTCCTTTGCATCATCAGGATCCGTGCTGTACTGTTTTGTACCTATTGAAATTCTGTACATGTTTGGATAGAATTCTGTAAAAAAAAGTGAGTTGCAGTAGTCAAGTCTTGAAGAGATGAAAGCAGGAGCAAGTTTTTCAACATTGGAAAAGGAGAGTAATGGACAGTGTTTTTAGATGTCCTTGAGAAGAAAGGAAGCGGTCTTTGATATGACTTTAAAATGGAAAAAGAGGGCCAAATCTTACACCAAGATTAGTGACTGTAGACAAAAGGGAAATGTTGGGGTCAGAGAGGATTATGAAGAAAATAGATAAGTGGATTTGATGTTGGGTGCAAACTACAGTAGCTTCTGTTTTTGATGTGTTTAGTTGCAAAAGATTGACATTCAGGCTTTTACTTTCTCAAGACAGAGTGGAGAGTGATAGTGATGAACATGGAGAGAGGTAAGGGTCTGTTTCGATGTAAAGCTGCATGTCATCTGCATAACAATGACATGAAATCCTGTGGTGAGTGATGATATTTCTGAGAGGGAGAATGTAAAGGGTAAATATAGTGGGCAAAACAACGAAGCGCTGAGGGACCCCACTGTTGGCTGTTTAATACTAGGATCTTGCTTCCCTAATGGAGACATACTCGAACAGAGAAGTAAGAACAGAACTATTCCAGAGCTGCCTCAGCATTATGAATATTTTACTGATAAGGCAGTTTACATATTTGTATAAAATAATATAGGAGTTTCATGATCACTCAAAAACAGCACTTATAACAGAAGTTACAATCATGTTTAAAACAAAGTGCATTTCCTTCAATGTCTATGGTTTTGAATATTTAGTTTTTTATTTGTTTTAAGATGTACTTCTTTAATAAAAAAATTGCATAATACAGTATTTAGTTTTGAGATTATATACCCTTATGTTTAGATTTATATGAATTTCAAACTTGCAAATTACCAGAAAATGTCTAAGACTTTCTAAAGTTGACGGAAAGTGTTTTATCTTATTTCTATAACCGAGACTGTAGCCAAGGACATATAGGTTTTTAATGAAGGAAAAATGTGCTGTGAACAGCAAGAGGTAGTCTCTTTCTGCTGCAAAAAGAATGAATATTTATATTTCATATCATTTCCATTGACATTTTGAAATGTGACTTAAATATTAAGAAGACTACAAGCATGACAACATATCTGCATATTTACATATCTGCTACTATTGAAACCCGTTGTAAAATGTGTATCCACATGTAAATTGTGGCAGCAAAATATATTTGCTCCTTGTTAAATCTTGTTTCACAAAATACAATTGTCTTTGCACATTTAAATCATTACTCTCACTCCAGACATGGCGAGGTTTTGGTGTCAAGTATTATCATGTGAACACCAACCCAATATGTTGATAGCATTAGAACAATAGATGAAAGAATGATTCAAGTACAGGCATTCTCAGACAGCAAACTAGTACATTAATTAACAGAATTATTCAACTCCAAATTAAACATACTATAGTCCATAACTCTTTAACTAGGCTAGTGAAGTCAAAATTGATATGATTAAAGAAATTTGATGAACTATTTATTGAATAACAAAGGGGCAAGTAAAAATAGTTGAAAACCATTACAAGTAAAATGATCCAAGGATACTCCGGCTTCCTCCCACAGTCCAAAAACATGACTGTTAGGTTAATTGGCCTCTCTAAATTCTCCTTAGGTGTGAGTGTGTGCGAGAATGGTTGTTTGTCCTGTTTGTCTCTGTGACCTGTCCAGGGTGTATCCCTCCTCTCGCCCATTGACAGCTGGAGATAGGCACCAGCACCTCTCACGACCCCACAAGGGATAGACATGTTAGAAAATGGATGGATGGCTGATCCAAGGATATCACAGTTCAGACTGGATGTTTATGTTTGAGAACCAAAGTTTATCTTGAGGTAATTGGAATAAGGTCAAATTAGCTGTAAAACTAACAATTAGAACAACTATTGGTATGTGTTTAAACCAAATATCAATGCGAGTCAAAGAGGTAAATCCAATATAATTTTCATAAATTAATATTTGAAATAATGATTTGCCAAATTAGAAATCATTGACCTTTAAATGATTTATACTTAATATTATGTAACTATTCTTCAGGGAATAATATATTGAGTCATGAACTCTTAAAATGGCAGAGGGAAACAATTTAAAAATGCCAGTTGCACAAATTCGACATACAGATGGAGGGATGTGTGAGCACATCTTGGCCACCAGGCTAACTACAAAGCTTCTAGCTTTGTAGTTAGCCTGGTTAGTTAGCCTGTAGTTAGCCAAGCTTTACTTGGCTGATACCCATTTAAATAAAGTTTGTTTTATAAACACAACCTAAAGCAATAATGAAAATAATTTGCATTGCTGTGTGATCAGTTAGTGCTAGCCTTTCAGTTTAGCCTCAATCACATCAAAACACAATGAAATGAACAATACCCAAATTATTTATCCTAAACTAATTTTCTGTACTTCTGCCTCATCTTGTTTCCAAATCTCATTCTTTTGTTCCAGGAAAACTGGAAGTACATGAATAATTTTCACATACTTAAACCTAACTTAAAAAAGTAAAGTATATGCTTCAAAAATGGTTCATGGTCATTTATTTTTTGGTGAATTGTTAAGATTTGCTCTAATTGTTCTACCAGGGATTTAAGGAGCAATTATTTCTTGATACACAACTGTTTTTCTGACTCAATTAATACTCTTAAATCAACAGTTGAGTTGCTTTTCAAAAGTTTTTTAGTTTGATATCTTCTAACAGCAAGAAATTAATTTATCAAACTTAAAAAATGTTCACATGTTTATCACAGGGGTCTACAACTGTAGAGGCGTTAATACCAGCTATTTTAGAAATACAGTCACATTACTGTAGAACAAAGGTGAAACATTTATTAATACTATGACAAAGCTTCAGTTTTCACACACCCTTTAGATGCTTTGGTTACTAAGTCACTTTAATCCAACTTGAAATTAGATTGTTCAACAAGATTCAGTCATTTTACTACAGCGTTTTCCAAGGGCAAAATTCCCTTATTAATGCAGCTGGCAGAACATTTCCATTGAGAATATGAAACAGTTGGAAGGCTGAGAAACACTACATTTTTAATAGAGATTCCTCTTGTTCCTCCAAGATCTATAGCATGTTTCGTTAACTCAGTTCCACTCAGTAATGTGAGTTTGTAATCAGTGTAATGAGTCAAACTTCTTTGTACATGTCTTCCTCTTTAGGGTATTTGGGTCCCAGAGGGTGAAACTGTGAAAATTCCTGTGGCCATCAAAATTCTTAATGAGGCCACTGGACCCAAGGCAAATGTGGAGTTCATGGACGTGAGTATCTTAAAAATGATTTGTTTCTGGGTTCCTGAGAAAAAGAAAAACATACATAATGGTTTCTCAAGTCTAGTATTATGTATTTCAAGTCAGGCTTGGATACATGTGCAGAGATGGAAATCACTAAATGTTTTGCAGATTTGTATCTCTTCTGTTTGAATGAAGCAGAGTTAAAGTGTCAGGCAGAAATATTAATATTCCTTGGATTTTTTTTCATATTTTCTCGTTAATAAATGAAACCTTTCATGTATTTATTTGGATTTGTTGCCATTGTTCAATCGCCAGTTGTGCATGATTGTAAAGTGAAAAAAAATAAAACACCAAAAAATGGTTCTGAAACTTTTTAACAAATAATCATATTAGAGGTGTGATGTACATTTATATTTAGCTTTCAGATATACCAATCTTATTCAGTTTTCAAATTTTTATTTTGGAAAAAATTGTGGAAAACCACATTTCCACCCACATTTTTTCCCTTCCACTGTCACATAAAATCCCAATAAAATAGGTAGAAGTTTGTGGCTGTAACCTGACGGAATGTGAAAAACTTGGGTATCTTTGTGAAGCACTGCTACGGCCTGTGCAACATTTCAGGACTTGTGTTATGAGCGCATAAATAATTTGGTGGTTTCCATCTGATTAGCATGATAGACCACAGTTGAGTTAAGTACCGTTTCATGTCAGGTCTTCAGTCAGTAAGAAGGAAGCAGCGCTGTTAAAACACTTAAACAAGCTGATTAAGATGTAGTTATTTTACCTTTCCCTTCAAAATTGAATGCTGTCTGACTGGTGAAATTGCGCAATGATGTTATTTCACTAGTTGATCCAGTCTCGACTGTTAAAAGGTTCAGTCTTTTAGTGTTGTGTTAAACCAAATTGTTCCTTTTCATTTGGGCACCAGAAATCAAACAACATGGCGCAGTTAATATGTATGCTAACAAACAATTTATTTTTCATAAGAAAATAAATCTATCAAATAAATCTGCCTAAAGCATTATAAAAAGACGCTATTAGTTTAGATGTAGTACACAATCTCGATTCCATGGGCTCTAGCTCATTACTGAGGGTAAAAAAAATTACCATGACTGAAGCGATCACTAGAAAAGGGTTTTATGATACAAAACACAGGTCAAACAATGGTTTGAAGCTAATTAGGACAAAATGCTGGACCCCCATAAGTCTCAGTCTGTGGCCCCTAAGAGTCTCACCTCTGCAGACACACACACACACACTTCACACAAGAGGCTCCCAGCACAGTGCCCAAGGTCCCATTTATATAACATTCTGAACTTGGCTCATCTGAAAAGAAAAGAGTAAAAAAAAATCTAAATTATTACACTACAATGATGCAATGCAGATGAAATAACTCTCATCAACACACACACACTGAAAGTGACCCACTTGCACTCATGTTTTGCACTTAGTTTGACAGTCAAAAAGGAAGATTGTTTGAGAGTTGGAATTTCTATTTTTGTCATGATGTCTTTGATGAATTCCCGATGTGTGCTTAATTTTATGCTTTGCGTTCTTTGGGGACTTGTCGGATAACCAGAAAATCAGAGTGGCATACCTGACACAGCTGAAGGTTATATATAGATACATCTATCTAGTAGGTGATTGAATAAGGAAAATTGTGTCATTTACCTTGTTGGTAAAATGGTGTTTGGGAATTACACCGTTCTCTTACTAGAGTACATGAAAAAAAAAACAGGGCTTAGTCAACTAAACACACATACGCCAAAAAGGCCTAACATTATGACTAGTGAAAACTGAAGTAACAATTATCTCTTTATCATGACACCTGCTAGTGAAAGGGATATGCTAGTTAGAAAGAGGATATATTTTCCTCTAAGCAACAGAAGAAGGTGGCCCTGTCTGATGAATCCTACCTTCTTCAAAATCATGTGGATGGCTTGTGCTTCACTTGCCTGAAAGGCAAACCGGCATGGCAGTGGGATGCTTTGGACCATGCTCCCCCAAACACCATGGGTCCTGACATCCATTATCAAAGTTTTATTTTATAATTATTTCTATTCATTATTTATATCTACAGCTGATAAATGTTTTCAACGAGTTCCGGAGCTCCAAAATGTGAAAATCAAGGCAAAAAAGTAAAACTCAAAAGGTAAGGGATTGAAATGAATCTTAAGTTCCATACAAGATATATTCGCAAAAAAAAAAAACAAAAAAAAACCACTCCATTTACTAGTTTGTAAGCACTGATAACATTACATTTGTGGTAATTGATTGGTCAAAGAAAACCTTGTTCATCACTTGCATGCCAAATGTGCTGAGTTTGAAGGGCACAGAAAGTTTAAACTCTGCTCAAAGTTGATTTATGACACCAAGAAGCTGTGAGATTCCATGATTTAGTGATTATATTTCAATGTGTTTTAGCATATTATCGTTACAGTACTAATATAGTGACATCATTTACTTCTTCAATCAGCAATTTGAGACATTCAGTAGTACTGTAAGTTGTCATTTTTCTCCATTGCTTTGGTGCTTAACCCTGCCAAAGTACTGTTTAAATCCTTTCGTGTAAACCTTCCCTGATGACTGTGTCCTCTTTTAGCAGGATAATGATCCTTGCTGCAATGCAAAGGGGGATTATTGCTTACTTTGGAAAGCGTAATGGGGAGTGTGAGATATTTTCTTGGCCATCATATTTCCCAGCTTTCAATCTAATTGAGCATTTGTGAGATGGCCTGGACACACAAAACAGATCCATGGATGCCGCACTTCTTGACTTACAGGATTTGAAGTATCTGGAAGTCAGATACCACAGCACACCTTCACAAATCTAGTCCAGGCCACTCTTCAATGGGACAGGGCTGTTTTGGCAGCAAAATGAGGACCACCACACATTTATGCAGGAAGTCATAATGTTATAGTTAGTTCAGCACTTTTAAAGTTCAATTTGTGCATATTAAAATTAAATCATTTTAGCTGCTTTTTGTTTAATGCTATGTTTAGGGGCTTTTGGGTTTAATGTTAGCAGCTAACTCACAATTAGTGTTGCCTAAAATAACTTTTGATTTGTCTCAGTTATATTCTAATCAATATGGCAATTTGGGGTTTTAATCCGGACTGATTAAAGAGAAGCTGAAATTAACTTTTTTTATTTATCCATTATGACTCAGTTGGAGACCATAAACCCATTTTAAACCAATGGTTCATAGAATCTCACAGACGATTTTTTTTTATTTAATCTTTTTTATTGGATGTGTATGTTTACTCCTGTTTGGACCTTGGTATACTACCAGCGTAAAGAAAATAAGCTTCATTTGATTCCTTGAAACTGTGTTGTGCAGCCATCTTTAAAATAAAATATAGCGGGGTGTTAGTATTAGTAGTGTTTTCAGATTTTCGCATTAATTATATGGATATAAATATATGTTTTGCAATAGCAAATATTGCTACAGGAGGAGAAGGCCAACGTTAAGTGTTATTCCTTTTGAAGCCAAATTGCTGCTCGAGGACTCATCTCCCCTGCAGCAGGATACATCTACATGATAACCTGTGGTCTGTCCTTCAAAGTTTTGTTCTGTTTTGTTTCCCCTGAAAAATGATTAAGCTGCTTAGTTCATCATCTGTCCATTTGTTACATAAAACAGAGGATTACAAAAATGTATTTAATTAATATAAAAAAGAAACTGCAGTCAATCATAACATGGATGTGAAATGTTAGACTGCAACTAAAGCTAGGTAAGGTCAAGAAAATATAAAGTTTCTGTTAAAGATATTTAGTCTATATATTTAGTTATTTCTTCAGTGGTGGGAATCTAACATTTTTTTTTTATTATTATTTTCTTCTATTTTGCTTCTTTCAGTGAGTAAATGAAAAACCTGCAATATATTCCAACAGGGAATGCAAATATCTGGTTTGAACTGTATGTTATTGTGGATCATTAATGCAGGCACAGATGGCTTGTGTGTCTGGTCAGATAATTATTCAAAGAGTTAATGAAATAGCAAATTTTAACTATTTCTGGTTGGGATCACTTGTAACAAGACATATCTGTTTTACTTATCTTAAAAAGGGGGGAGGAAAAAAGCAGGGAAAGCTCATATTATCCTGATCATGTCTTTAAATCCATAGATTGTATTTATGTTTTGCATTTGGAACCCTTTTATTTTAAATAAGAAAAAAATAAATAAAGGAGTATATGCTTTCCCAATCATATGCTATGTGGTACACTAGAGATTAAAAAAATAGATTTTTGTATTTCTTACATTTAAACAAAACATCCACAGTATTAAGTAAACAACTAGAAAGAATTTTTTTTTTGCTAAATTTCCCTGGCAGGTATTAAGGATTTACTGCAATCCTCCCTTGCTGTATTTACCACATTTTTATTTTAGTATGAAGAACACCAAATGTCTTGAAGTAGCGAGTCACTTTGATCTTTGTGTTGAATAGAATTCAACTGTTTCTGACTGAGTGGATCGTTGCCGCTCACTTCAAGAGGAACTTCAGCCTTAAAGAGAATAAGGGGTCCTGTGATCTCCAGCAGTACAGTTTACAATACTAGACATGGTGGATGGTTCAGGAGTGTGAGAATGATTGAGCGTTTGTCCTTTGACATTAGCAGCTAAACTATCTCTGCCCAATATGACATTTCAAGAGCAAGTACTGTACGTTTTTTCTGCTTGGGAAATACCTATACATATTTCAGATAACTTATTAGTTTTCCTCCTTTGAAATAATGTGTAACTATTTTAATGTTTCTCTCCACTATAAGAACAATGAAATTAAATGTGGTCATTCCAAAGTGGTAGAATCTTATCAGTTTGCTGTGACTGGAGAATGGAAATAAGGCAATTTTACTTTTAAGTACAATAATTTATAGATAGTATTTTTGTTCATCCTTGTTATAATAATATTCCAAACGTTTAGTAAATACACCCTTCTCTTGTAATGGTCTGTGATGTAAAAATGTCCCTGATACATTTAAGCTTTTTTATATATTTCTAATTTCTTTTCAGAAGTAAGCACACAAATAAATTTGAACATGAGTGGGATCAGATGCTCTTACCAGTGTGCAACTTAAAATCTGTATAATATTTGTTACTCATAACCTATGTGCTTCAATACATACAGAGCCTGAGAAAAACAGTATTTTCTTTCAATCCTATTACTAGGAATAAGCTGCAACAGGACGGGCGGCTCTGCTGCCTAATTGAACTGAAGGGATTTAAAAACACTTTAAGGATAATGAAGAAAACATCATTGGATGGCTGTTCCTGTTATCAATGTTCCTTGGCTAATGTTTTGATTTTATTTTTAGTTGTTTCTTTCAATTTATTGTATGAATAGTACAGACTACAGTTTTGTTTTTTGTTTTTGTGTGTCTATTCAAAACAGTTTGCTCTTGAAAATGAGACCTTGTGTCTCAATGAAATTTACCTGTATAAAAAGAGGTGAAATGAATGAGGGGGCAGTATATTTTTCTAAGGCAATTTATTAGGAATAAGGCTGTTTAAAAAACATGAACAAAGTGGTAAAATGATTGAATTGTTCTTTAGATTATATGTTTTAGCCTTTTTGAATACATAATCATATATGATCATATAAAACTGATAAATATAAAATGTTTTTAACTTGCATTTGTCTGAAGTGACAACAATAAATTGTAATTCTATTTTCCCCCTTTTGATATATAAATAGTTCTTTATGATGGGGTTTCCAGAAAATCTACAGTACATTTCAATTTCAGCTTGAAAGAGGCACATTTATAACATTTTTCAACCCCCCCCCCCCCCCCCGTTTGATTCAGATCACTAGAGATGTAAATACATGATCAACTGTTGAACAGATATACTTCAGTCTTTTTATTTCTGTGCATTTTAGAGTAACCTTTGACTAGCCATGCCCACATTACCATATATGCCTTAGTGTTAATCTGTCTTTTTTCCAGGAGGCTTTGATAATGGCCAGCATGGAGCACCCTCACCTTGTCCGGCTGCTGGGTGTCTGCCTGAGTCCCACTATCCAGCTGGTGACACAACTGATGCCTCATGGCTGCCTGCTTGACTATGTCCACGAGCACAAGGACAACATTGGATCACAGCTGCTGCTCAACTGGTGTGTCCAGATTGCCAAGGTAAGAAGAAATACATATATTTTGGTGAAGTGGCTGCTCTGCTGTTTGATTGATTTGTAGTTGGATGTTCTGATGGACATATAATTTGGTACTTGAAAAAACTATGTAAGTATCATTTGGTTAAGTACAAGTGTTTGCTTTGAATAATAGGTCAGATGAATTCTGAACTGTGTTACTCTGTACTAATAGAGATCAGGTAAAATATTACATGTTTTTGAGACTGACAAATTGCAAGTCAGCTCAAAGGCTATAGATTATTAGGTTTAGAGTTTATTAGGCTGTTTTTTTTTTGTTTTAAATATCTCTTAAGAACTGAGCTTAATAATTTTTAGTCCTGCTTGGCTTCAGTGGAGTGAATGTTGGTCTGGGGACTGTGAATGCAGGAAGTCATTATAATTAGATATAGTGTTGCTATTTGAAGAGATTTGTGAAAGATGCTTCCAGGATTGTTTGCTCTCTGTCCTGCAAACTCACAGGCAATACAAATTACAGTAAGCATTTTAACCAAATCAAGGACTACTAAAATATCCAATAATAATTCTTAACATCAGAACTTTCTTTTTATTCTGCACCATTTTACAAAAAATAAAAATCATTGCATTCCTATTGAATAGAAGTTTGTATAACCCATTACATATATTGCTATAATTATTGAACATGCTAAAGCATGGTGCATTTTATGATTGACTGCTTACACTGTCTTAAAGAGAGAATATTGTAATGAGAATGAGAAGGGAGAGTGGGAATGACTTAGGAACAGATGAAACCTCAGATTTAATATCTTATACAAATACTGATGTTGACATTTTTTGCTAAAACAGAAGCTGGCTGTTCTCCAGTGAGTTTCCAAGGGAAATATGAAATCATCATCTAAATATGGGACACACTTATCATCCTACACATAATGTTATTTTTTTCATTGTTACCAAAGGCGATCCCATCTGGCAATCAGACTTGCCATGCTGGACAACTTTCAATGCTGAATTGAGGAAAGATCTAAATTTTATGGACTTGGTTACTTAAATCTCTCTATGAACATTATATACTGCACATATATTGTTTACCATCTTAATTGATTTGTGGCAACCCCTGGTGATGAAAATATCCATCAGATATTAATGGTGTGAAAATATTTTTACTTGATGTGAAAACCAAACACAAGTTGTTCTTTGCACTGAAATTAGTTCCATGTTACTGGAAAGGGAGACTGGTAAATGTATGTCCTTGCATAAACACAGCTTAATTTGTTGTATTTAACAGTGAAAACATTAACATTTTTGATTAATTATTATAATTATCATCATCATGTATGTGTGCATTCAGTCTCAGGGAGTCTTCCTGTTCATCAGGCTTGTGCAAAAGTCACGGCGCTACTCTGAAACAGCATCCCTTTTGTTTTCGATCCATCAAGAACACCATCGCAGCCATTGCGTATTAACGCCTAATCTGCCAGAATGAAAGGCGTTGGGAAGTTGCCGAGAAATAACATACATATTCTAGCCATAAACAAAGTTCATGGTACAATTATGCCTGAATATTTGACCACACTTTATGGTGGAAAGAACTCATTCAAATTGATTTGTTTTCAGCTTGACCGGGCTTTAAACCATAACTGATCCATTTTCAATATGATCGATATTGGGGCAATTCCAAAAGATTCATGTTAGCCAGCTTTATATTTTCCAGTCCCAGTTTTGCAATGTGTTTGGATTCATTGTCCTATTGGAGGACCCACTGATAGGGTTATTAAAGATAACCCCTTTTATCCTAGAACAAAAACCACACAACACAAGTTTTAGACTGTTCTATAGAAGAGGACAGAGGATGAACCCAAACGGAGAACTGTACTCCCTGAAAGTTTGAGATCGTCTGTGTCGGGTCATTTCTGTCCTCTTGTTTTTATTGTCACACATCAAAAAAAGGGTCAGGAGGATTGGGTCAGGAGGTTTCAGGAATTTACAGCATGGGGGTTGTAAGGGTCAGGAGGTTAAAAGCAAAGAAGGAAACAATTGGAATTGCAGATGGTGATTTCTCACCAGCTTCATGCACAGCTGGATAACGGAGACATTCCTTATCTGAGAGAACCATTTGTTATTCCTGCCTAAGGGTAAATACAACAAAACCTTCCTGAAAGCAAACTCTTAAAACAAACCAAAATGCCTGTAACTTGATAGAAATAAAATGATTACATTCACATTTTCCTAACACCCACCTGTGTCCAAATCCAACCACCTTACCGTTAATTTGAAGTGAATTTGAATAATTTGTTGGCAGTCTTTCATTATTCCATCGCCCCGCTGCAATGGGCCTGTACTATTGGCAGTGATGTACACCCTCAGCATGAGGCTTCCACCCCCATGCTTGACAGTTGTTACAGTATTCTTAAACTTGAAAGTGTCTCTCTAACTCCTCAAAACATCTTGTCATTGTGTATAAAAGGCATAAATAATGTGAGATTGCAATTTGTTTCTCAGTAAGGCTTGATATTTACATTTTTGAGCAGGTACTTGAAAGTGAAGTAACAAAGAGTGAGGTGTGAATATCTGTTTTTCATACCTACAGAAGATGCTTTTGTGGTCCTGAACTAGTCTCGGGGACATCACAGCAGGGAGAACGGGATTTTGAAGCTAGTAATGGTGTTCATGCCCTCCAAACTACTGCCGGGCCATTAGTTGAGAAGCTGCTTTTTACTGTAGCCTCTTTTACTTACTCTGATCTCCTTGGTCAATTTGTTTCTTGTCTACTTATACAGTACCCCTTCCCCACAGCTGTAAGCCTCTTATTTGGTCTGACACCTATTCCTCAGATGTTGTATGTGTTGAATTTCTTGGCACACATGTGTGATCAGAGAGTCCTAAAGTTGCATGGGGAATTCTGTTAACACTGTGTAATAGTGGTCCAGTGTATTTTTATAATTGATGCGACATTTTACATGTTGTTTGTATTTTGATGGTTATTTTGAGAGTCCTGATCTTTTAAAATACCAAAGATCAACAATGAGAGAGTTAGGGTGTTTTTTTTTTTTTCTCTGCATCTGTTATCAGTTATCAGGTCTGGTTCATACTGGGTACAATGTACACATACCATACGCTGCCAAATCATTTGTTTAAACAATTATGTGCAAGTATAAATTGCATGGAAATTTCCAGCCATTAGACCATTAAGGATTTAAAATAGTATTACCTTGCTGCAAAATGTTTTAATCAACTACCTAACAAAATAGAAAGACCTTCTGAAGATAATGGCTGGACCTGGTAAGAAAATGTCATTATTCACATATAAACAAGTCATGTACCGACATGGGCTGAAAAACCTCTCAGAGAGGAAGAATTCGTTAACATGAAAAATAGATATAAAGTGCTAGATTACAGGTTGTAAATCCACATAGGGACATAGACCATCATTTTTAGAAGCATCTTCTGTGCTCTGAAGTTTTATGTTTAACCAAAAACAAAAAATCACACAAACCTTGTGTGTGAAAGGCTAAGCAGCCTACAAACGTGACTCAGTTATACCAGTTTAGGAAGAATTAGCTGCAGTTACAACAACTGTCATGAGAAGATTTGAAAGGATACCACAATTATTTAACACAAATCATAGAGATTAAAGTATATACAAAATATTATGGACAGAATAAGAAGAAAGTCTGAAACAAAATCCCATTCGTATTGCTAATTAGTAAGGCTTTTAACAAAATCGAATAATTTTGATAATGTTTGATAATGGGGGGGGGGGGGATTTTTTGTCTTTTTAATACAGTGTATGCAAACCTCTGGTTTCAACTATATCTTAAGTGTGACTGTTGTCACAGACATTTAATCTAGAGTAAAATTAATGTTTTTGGTAATAGGAGTCCCTTTCTTTCTTTGTACTGTACTTTTGAGAAGTTAATAGCGTTTTGAATGTTGATTTGAACAGGTTATGATTTTCACTTTAAAGTTAAAATGGAACTGTAACCAAAACTATAAAAGGATACATACATCAAAAGACACAGAATGATAGGAGTGACATTACACGGCTGTTGTAAGACTCAGAACCCTTTTTATTATGAAGGACAAGCTGGTGTACTGCTACCTATGGGATCAAATTCATGGTGGCATTCCTGAATTGTTTGGTTTCAATGTCACACATTTAAGCAACCTCCATCATACTGTTGCAAAATCTCATTTGTGGTTACTCTGTCTTCATCAAGATGACTGCCTTGGGTTTCCTTTGAGTCCAGTATTATGTGGGTGTGTGTGGGAGTGGTTAAAAAGCCCTACTGTGTATATCACAGGGTCATATCTCTCTGTAAACCAAGCAAGGCAAACATGCCTCCCTCCAGCTCATTACAGACATCCCTAGGGTTCCCATGAAAACTCACTCCACGTCAATTCCCATTCCACTCACTCTGTTTCCACTTTCGTCTCTGCTCTATTTTTATTTGTATTTTATCTTGTGAATCCTGTAGTTTTTCCACTTCTGTGAACATTAAAGCACGAGGAATACACCATAGCCTCACAATGACACTTATTTTTATGTCTGGTTCCTTTGTTTATGTACATGCTGTACTTTCACCATGCTGCTTTCAGAGCTGATTTCATTTTCGTGTACATAAATATTTCAGTTAATGTACCCACTGACCAACTGTTGTTGTTTTTTTCCCTTTCTATTACATGTTTCTGTGGGCAGTCTAAACTAGTGCTTGCATAATAATGCTGGGAAAGGTCAGCGGTACATATTATTTATTTAATTTTTGTGAGGAGTTTTCCAAATTTGTCCAAAAGAAGACAATATTTAGTTTCGGTTATCTGTCATGAAAAGAATAGCATATTTTGGGAAGTAATTTTTTATTATTTTACATCTTCATAAGTCATGATTCAGTTTTCCAAATGCATAGTCTGGTAAAGGGAGGTCAAGAGCTTGTATTGACTATGCGATTGCCCCAAAAAATCCATATCACTGCAGGAGTGTCTGCACACCCACAGCGTTGTGCAAAGGTGTTTTTACCTATGGAACTTTTTTCTCATTTGGTCAAATTATAATGACAAACTTTTGTGTATTTTGTTAGGATTTGATTTATTTGACCAACTCGGAGTAGTGCTTTCTTGTGAAATAAAAGGAAGTAGTGTTGTGGCAGATATCCACGAGTCAAGTGGGAAATTTCTTCAAAGAACAACTGTTAATTGTACACTCCACAAATATTGCCTTCACGGAGGACTGGCAAAAGACACAGCCATTTGATATAAAGCTATAAAGATGGATTTGACCACAGGCCATTTAAGAGACACGGTAAACATGGAGAAGAAGGTGTAACCGAACATTTAGCCCTCCCAAAAAATGTATGTTTCTCAAACTACACAATCCTTACAGTCAAACATTGGAGTATCAGAATCATGTTGGGCTTATATTTTTATATTTTTGCCCCTCCCAAAAGAAAGTCTGTCAGACCCTTCAAAGGACTTGAGACTGGGTGGAAGTTTACTTGTCAGCAGAACAGTTTTTTTGTACATCCTCCAAAAAGTTTGAACGTAGTTTTCGAGAAACAACTAGATGTGATTTAAACGGCAAGCTTGACGTTTAAACTCAGATAAAGCCACACTTTACCTAAGTGTTTTTTGGCTTTTCAGAGTTACCGCTGACATGTTCTGCTGCCGCTGTTTTGTTGCCGCCATTTAATGTTGTCCTCTTTGTATTTGAACTGCTATCATGTGGCTCTACAAACTGTTTTTGAGGTTTTTGCTAATCTGGACTGTTCTGTACTGGTACCAGTACCAGTGGTTTCATCATTTGAAGCGATGACTCTTCGACTAAATTGGGATAGTATTCCAACTCTTTAAGCCACTATTTAAACCTAATAAGAATTTTTGATGACCTTTCCACTTTTCTCACATGATTTATATAAACATGTTGACAATATCAAGCATACCGTTTCAGATAGTTTTCTATCTTGTTTAGACTGCTTTGGGCTTCAACATCATGTTGAATTCCTAACTCACTCCAAAGGACATATTCTGGACCTGCACTTGACTTTTGCACTTGAAACTGCTGCAAGAGTTGGTTGTACTCAATATTAAGTATAGAGAGCCAAATTCCACATTTTAAAATAGACATAAACACATCAAAATCAACAACTTTTGAAAACCTTGTACTTTTTTTGTTCCACTTCTAAGTTATGCCTTACCTTGTGTTGGTCTATCATAAAATCCTGTGAAATAAATTGAGGTTTATGGTTCTCACATGGCAAAACGTGAAGAAGTTGAAGTATAACAAATATTTTTGCAAAACTCTTCACTGTTGTTTATGACATATGAGCGATGCTATATATGTACAGTTTTCCCCTTTAGGGGCAAAGTCTACATAAAGCTAATAATTTACATGGTTCTGTAATTGGGGAGTGTTGGCCTAATGGTTAGAGCAGCGCACTTGCACTCAGAGAAGGATGCAAGTACCCGGTTCGATCCCCAGCGCCTGCACTCTGGGTCCCTGAGCAAGACCCTTAACCCCAGATTGCTCCCCGGGCGCCGCACATGGCAGCCCACTGCTCCCCAAGGGTGATGGGTTAGGAGCAGAGAACAAATTTCGTTGTAATGTATGTTTCAATGTATGTTTCAATGACAATAAAGATGATATTACTATTATTTATTACTATATTACTGTGACATTTTAAAATCACAATAATGAGGATAAAGGAATACAGTGCGATTATGCCATTAAGTCTTGTGCTTTTGTTTGTCTTTATAACTTTATTAAAGTTGTGTTGCCCTCACGATATATGTAGCCAGCCCCATTGGTGTATTTACTTATAGAATCAATTACTTTTTGCTGAACTAAAAATGTAAAATATAAACTTTCTCTTATTTTTTTTTTGTTCAATCGCTTCCTTTTTTGATGATCCGAGAGTCACACAAACTTCAAGGGCAGCTAAAGCTTAAGACAATGACAAAATAAAAAAATATATACACCACTTATCATAATGATTCAGATGTACTTGCATGTGTCCTCAGATACAGACCCCAAAGTGTGAAGTGTTAATATATCTGTCCTTATTCTAATATTATAAATATTACCAAACAATGTCAACATATTTTTCAAACTTGTGCCAATATTTCCATTTTTATAGACTCTTAGAGAAAACATCTAAATAGCTTTCATATGTTTGATTCCAACCATCCATGGCAGATAACATCCCTGCTCTGAGACTGGATATTAAGACACTGAGCATGAAGCAGATCACAGGAATCAAGCCTTTGATTATACCAACCCTCAGTAATGTCAACAAGTGTCCGCCTATCTTCCTTCTCCTCATTCCATCTCTGGCTCTTGCTGTCTGCCTTTCTTTCATGTCTGTACTAATTAATTCTGAAACATTTCTGTCGGGGTCTTTCATGACAGCATTAGTAAGTATAAGTATATTCTGTGTTAGCGACCAGAATGCTTCATTCCCTTTGGTTAAATATTTAGTTTAATGTAGGAGTGGTTTTATGCAGAAATTCCAATAGCTGAATAGTTGAATTGGTTGATTAAATAAATGTATTTTTCTTATGTATTGAGGTCTGGAACCACACTGTAGATTTATATGCCAGTATATTGTGGATATTGCAGGGGAATCAGTAATGACAAAAGAAGTCATAATTATCTAAAGGTATTGGAAAATGTCTTCATACAGTTTATTAAATATTTTACTCTCCCCACAGTTTAGTTACATATTATATTTTCAATGAATTACATAATGACTTAGCAATTCTTATGACTAACACCCAGTGTCATTTAGATTGCTCAGTGGGTTTCCCTTTAAGAAATTACTTCTCCTCTCCTTTACATTGATACAGATTTTATACTCTCCTATTTAACAAAATGTAATGGGGTGGTCTGATTTGTTTGAAACACAGCTAAGCGTATCTGCTGTTTGATAACTATGATCAGTTGGAACGTGACACTACAAGGCTGGTTCTGTCTGTGTTTTTGAGTTTTAATAATGCTTTTTACCCCAACATATCATAGATTCAAGGATAGATGGTTCATTGATGATGTTCTGGCTAATGGTTGGTATTAGTTCAATCACCTTGTAGTTCACCTGTCCACAGACATGTCTTATGTCCCAGTTAATTTTTCCAGGATTTTCTTTCTGTTCATCCACTCTACCTCAGACAGTAATCAGTACATTTTCTTTAAACAAATACCTCCAGCTTCTTGGCTTCTTTGACATAGATTAGGTTATTCTCAAATGTCGTTAAGCAAAGTTTGGTGAATAGATACCACAGAAAAAAGCTGACTACACATGTTGAATTAAAACTGCTTAGTCCCCGCCGCAGCCCTTCACCGCACGTCACAGCCACATTCAGTATCTAATTGGTTGTCGTGGCGCGACAAGACACACAAGTTCAGGTTTTTCATCTCCAGCAACTGTCGCATTGCATCCCTTGCAGGTCTTGTGTCACTCTGGCTTCACTTAATCGTCAAAATTACATGTTTTACATCGCTAGAATTGCCTCTGTGGCCTTGATTATCATCACTTTGCGACACACTGCTCCCGTGTTGCATCCATTTTTCACAGAATTTCACAACTTTGCACTGGAACGTGCCACACTACTACTACTTTCACCCCTGCCAAGGAGTTGTTGTCAGTCTTTTTACAGCAGCCAAAGTATCCTTTTAGACAGGGAAAAAAGTTTGGGATGCTCACCTCTTTCAGCTATCATAGAACCTGAGCCGCTACACAAACGTGCACTGTGAGAGGGGTTGTGATTATGTGGTTGCACACGACCTATGGGATATGACCTCTACTTTCACTCTGACGAAACATAAAAAATGCTTATACTGCAGAAAGGTTATGACTGAGATTTTTAGTGGTTTTGAAATCGTGAATTTTTCATATTGCAGTATAACGTGAAACCAGTAACCGGCCTTTACCTTGCCCCAACAGATAGAGATTCTAGGGGGTATTATGCAGAGAAAGATGAGAGACACCGGGCCCAACAATGCAATACCCTACCTACTCAGCAATGCCACATGCTTATTGCCTTATCCCAAAAGGACATACTTTTTACTTGGCTAACATGTCTTTATTAAAAATCCTGGGTTGTTGGTTTTATGGAATATTCTAATTATCAATAGATGCAAATCATAGTCATAAAAATGGCATAAAAAATAAATATTTAAAAGTAGAATTATGTGTGTTGTAAATCATTTCAGGAGTTTAACTTTTTTAAAATGAGTTATTGAAGTAAAATAACTTTTCAATGGTTTTCTGATTTACAAGGATACACCAGCATTTCATTGAAACCATTGCTTTGTAAACATTATTTGGAAAGTTCAACTAGGTAGAGAAAGTGAGCCCAAGCCAGTTTGGGTTCAAATAACCAACCTGGCTTGGTAAAGATTTGGAATTTTCCTAAGAAGAGATAAAGGACTTGATTAAAAAAGGAGGATGAACAAAATATGGGCCACCTTCCTCAGTCAGCTGTCAGCAAGGCCCAATGCAGATAACGAGTACAGATGGGAAATATACAGATGGATTACCATGTTATCTTTGAGGCATACAAGGATTGTTTTTTGCCTTAATCTGCAAAACACATAAAGAATGCTTGAAATGAAACTTGGTCAACTAGAATGGCCTCTTAATGCAAAAGCACAAGGCCTCTGGCAGCAGTGAGATGAAAAGCAGTCAAGACAGTCAGATAGAGAAAGAGGATTTGACCTACACTTACTCGCCGTTTGCCGTCTTGTCTATAAAGCCTCCTATCAAGCCAAAAGGAAGACTCTCCCTTTTCCTTTCCCATTTTTCTGTCTTTGTCTTTTACTCAAACACATCTAGTCTTCCTCTCTCTCTCTCTCTCTCCAAGTAGGCTGATGGGGGGGGGGGGGGGGGGATGGATGACTGCAGGCAGCTCACACAATGGATGAGACTGGCGGTTCAGGGAGACAGGTCGACACTAATGAGTGACTGCTAGACACACACACTTTCACACTGGTAAAGGAACCCTTGTAGAGGTATCAAAACCTGAAAATGCAACCATCACAGTAGTGTACAGCTCAAAATTTGATTAAACACATTAAATGCATAACTTTACACACGTTGGCCGAGGCCTTATAATAAGTACGCAAAGATATTGTAAAAAAAAATATTATAATGTTCTGACTTGACCTGTCCAGGGTGTACCCTGCCTCTTCCCCAGTGACAGCTGGAAATAGGCATCAGCCCTGCCATGACCCACAGATAAGCAGATATATAGATTGGATGGATGGTCACACCGCTACTGTTCTCATAACATTTCACTCTTCCTTTCAGAAGGATAAATATATATATATATATACACAAATATTCTTTTGGATGTACAAATCTTTACACAGTATGTGCCATTTAGATATCACATTTACTTCTATATGGAAGACTTAGGTTAGATGTTGCAACACTCACAGTCCTCATTCAAAGCGGTTCACATGCATTGTCTGTTCCCTTTCAGTCGATTCACTCGATACAACACGAGTATGGGAGCATAATATATAATATAATATAAGCACTAATTTTCAAGTATTCCGGTCTGGCTTTGGTCTGGCCTTCTTGTACAACAAGGCCAGGAACACACTGATTAAAGAGATAAAAGCCACAAAGAGGTGCTATGCTGAAAAGCTAGGAAAATCAGCCAGCAACCCTGTGATAATGTGGAGAGGCCTGCACACACTTACTAACTACAGGAGACCATCCCCCAACTCTGCTGGTATGTACTGGCTGACAAGCTGAATGATTTTTGTTGTAGGTTTAAAAAGCCCAATTTCACACCTCTACCTTGTTCCAACATCATCTTCAGTCACCTCCCCTGACTGCTACGCTTTCACCCCCCCCCCTTTTCCGACCACCCACATGCACCCACAAGCAATGTGTGAAGAGGATATGTGTCAGCTCTTCCAGAGGCAGAAGATTAGGAAGGTTCCTGGCCACAACGGTGTGTCACCGTCTTGCCTGATCTTCTGTAGGTCACTGAAACGGGAGGTTTATCTGCTGGCTCTCTGATGCAGCAGGAACAACCAGGGGTCTCATTTATAAAACAATGTGTGAAATCCATACCAAATGTGTACCTACGGCCAAAAAAAGAAAACGGTGTACGGAAAAAAAATAATTCCAATTTATAAAACCATACGTACATAAAGTATACCAGTATGCAAGTTCCCTTTATAGATCACAGCTGTACCTGAATGTTTGCATACCAGATTCTTCCTCAGGTTCTGCCTTCTACACGCCCAGATTCAACCATAAATGGTCATTGCAAAGCACCTCATGAATGAAGCTTAACATGCTCAAAACTTTGGAGATGATCATGGACTTCAAGTGGAGCCCCACCCCCACCCTCCAACACACAAACATACACACACTCACACACACACACACACACACACACTGCTCCCATCACCATACTCAGCAGCTCTTTGTCTACTGTGGAAACTTTCTTGTTTCGAAGAACCGCTATATCCAGGAAACGTGAGGTATTTAGGCGTACAGATATACCAAGACCTACAGTGGAAGCCCAACACTTTCACCATTATAAAGAAGGACAGGACTAAGATGGTCAAAGTGGGGATTTGAACTGGCAACTCACCAGTTACAGTACAAACTCCCTAACTCCTGTGCCACTGTCACTGTGCCACAGCTGCCCTGGGGCAGACTGAAAGAAGCAAGGCTACCATACAATTTGTGCCACTGTTGACCACCTGCAGCAGGCAAAGTAGGACTGAGATGGTCAATGTGGGGGTTTGAACTGACAAGTTGCAGATACAGAACAACCCTCCATACACTCAGGACCTGTACATTTCCAAAGTCAGGAAATGGCCAAGAAACATCACTGCTGATCCATCTCACGCTGGTCAAAACATGTTCCAACTTCTCTCCGCTGATAGGCGATACAGAGCACTGTACGCCAGAACCAACAGACTTAGGAACAGTTTCTTCCCACAAGCCATCAGTCTGATAAACAGCTGAATCTGACTCACAGTGTAAAAGAAAAGAAAACTCTGGTGCAATAACCCAGTAATTCTGCCTCTATCCACCCATTTAGTGGCTACCACTTACCAAATGTGTTTCCATTTTTCTCTATTTCAGTGCTATTCATTCTGTTCATATTGTCATATTGTATATACAATATACTAAATCCACCTACCTCGTGTACATAACACCGCATATAATACTAATTTATTCCAGGATTCTCATTCTCTTCAGTCATCACACTGTGGACATGTGTCTGTACATGTAGTATGTGGACTTATAAATCGTTTCCATCTCTGACATAAACATAATAGTAATAATATTTACTACTGCATCTTTTACACTCTGCTCATTGCACCGTTGCAATGTTGTCTCAATCAGTCCACTTGTTTATAGTGTGTTCATGTGTTCTCTATACTGCAGACTGTTTGATTTTTTTTTTTTTATAACTGCTGTTGAGTGACCTGAGAGAGGTGAGATCATTCCGTGTATCCATGTCAAACTAAATGAAGGATTAGCGAATGATAGTTACAGTAAGTTCATCTAAGGCCCAGAACCAAATTCATCTGAATGCCTAAGATAAAAGCCTGTGCTAACCGCTAAATTAATTTCTTTCTCACTCATCTGAAGGCCTTGAATAAAAGTCTGTGTGACTCTGCTGCATTAATTATTCTTCTATTGCAGAAGTACACCCGTCATATTTACAAAAAGCATTGATTAAGAATATTAAATTATTTTCATATATCTGTAACGATGTTGCATGTCTGTAATGATTGAAAATGTCTGTAATGAGTTTATACATCAACCGTGATGTATAAAGTCCACTCTGCAGTAGGATCAGGTTGTGATATAAACAGACAAGTTTAAGATTAGATAAGGGCGATGACTCCATTGAAAGCGGAAGCACTATGCCCAAAAGCATGCCTAAGAGTGACCCTTTGTCTAAGACTCCAGCCAGATGGAATACTTTGTTATGACACCAAGGCCAAATGGACACATTTTTCTTAAATATGAAATCATTTTCAATAATAGCAGGAATAAGTAAGTAAAGTAAGTAAGTAAAATTTATTTATATAGCACTTTTCTCAGATAAAAATCACAAAGTGCTTCACAGTAAAATACAAATACAAAAAAAAAACAGTATACAGCAATACTAAACAGCATTTTAAAACAAAATGGAAAAACATACAAACGAAACCATAAAACCTACATGTCTAATTAAAAGCCTGCTTGAATAGCAGCGTCTTTAGTTGCTTTTTAAAAGAAGAAACAGAGTTCAAACAACGTAAAGAAAGAGGCAAAACATTCCACAGCCTCGGAGCCACTGCCTGGAATGAGCGATCCCCTCTAGTTTTAAAATAAGTGCGTGGGACCACTAACAATGATTGGCCCAGTGACCTCAGACTATGGGTCGGAGTATGGAGCTGTATCAGCTCAGAAATGTAGGGAGGAGCTAGACCATGCAGGGCTTTAAAAGTAAGGACAAGAATTTTGAACTGGATTCTATACTGGACCGGTAACCAGTGCAAAGCTGCTAATACTGGGGTAATGTGATCTCTTTTGTTTATGTGAGTTAAAAGCCTTGCAGCAGAGTTCTGGACTACCTGAAGACGGTTTAGCTCCTTCTTGCTCAAGCATGTAAAAAGACTGTTGCAATAGTCCAACCGTGAGGAGATAAAAGCATGAATAATCATTTCCAACTCACCTTTTGACACCAATGGTCTTAATTTGGAGATATTTCTTAGTTGGAAATAACAGTTTCTAACTAATTGTTTGGAATGGTTCTCCAAGGACATCGCTGTATCAAACACAACACCTAGGCTCCTGAGGCTCGGCTGAACAGACGAGCCTAAGTCGGTATAGTATATAGTTCAAATGGAATAATATGAGAAATATAGTGCTGTTTTCTCCAAAATGAATAGTTTCCAAGAAGGCATTAACCTCAAGAAGACAAAGGTAGTTCTCCCAGTGAACTATGTCCCAGATATGATCCCAGCTGAACCAATGGGGAATTGAACTCTGGCCGAGATTAGCAGGGCTGTCAGTCCCCGGAAGATTATCATCTCTAAGGGCGGGAAGGCCTAAACAATGTAATGCAATGAAATCTGACCAATCCAAGGCATTGCAGCAAAAACTGACTAATCAGCACTAGCTAATCATCCTACCGTCCATTATTAGTTTGATAGACATGAGAGGCCAACTGTGATGCACCATCCAAGAAGTCTACAAAGTCATCTGTCATAAGAGCCAATCCATATGGGGTATGGAAGATCATCTCCATAAGGCCTCCATTTAGAGTCCCTTAGTATCATCATCAGGGAGAGTTAAATTGATTAAATTAATTTGCATTTAATGATTTGATTTTTTTTTTACTGCTGAATTCATGCTGTTAACACTGCTGAAGCATTACTAATTAAATAAGCATACACAATTCTAAATAATATATGGACATTATTAGTCATTTTCATCCTTGAGTTCTTTGATGGTGGTAAAATTGTCTTAGTGTTTAGTTCATGAATAATTAGGTTTTTAAAGGTGCACAACATCACTGTATAAACCATTTCATATAGTTGATATTGCTGCATACAAAACCCTCCTAAAAAGTTCATGAATAATAACGTCAGCTTGTTGTTTTGTCAGGCCAAATGTCAGATAGGATGTCAGATAGGTGAGGCCAAGCTGACCAAAGGCTTCAACTTGCTGGTGTGATTCAACAAAGTGGGACCAAAATAAATACATAGCCTGCAGTGCAGCGGGGACAGTGGCCGCTGCAGAGGATTAGAAGTGGGTGTGCAATTGGGGGGGGTGTCCAGAATTTTTATAGGAGGGTCCAGTGAAATTTGACACATCAAATAATAGTAATATAGATATAGAGGATTTACTGATCCCACAATATAATAGGTAGAAATTGTGAAATGCATACTACTGACTGCTAACTACCTGTTTTTAATGATTCAACAACAATCAAACAAGAAGCTCAAACTGAGTCGAAATAAACCACAGAAAACCTCTTTATTAGAGAGGATAATATTGCATCATCTTGGACCTTCTTTGGACCCCCATCTTTTGTCTTATCAGTATTAATATTTCAGTTACTAATACCATATACATAGTATAGTATGTTTTATTTTGAATAAAACTGTTTTTTTGTTTAATTAGTTTATATAATCGTGCACGTATTGTTCCAAAAAATAAAATAATTAATTTGTAATAGTGCTTTGCCCTTGTGATCATTTGCTATGGTTCAATTATTTTAAACAACCTGATTGAATTGGCACCAAAAATGTGGCAGAGAAGAGGGAGGCTCACTTTTGAACTTACTGTGCAGATATGTTATATTTTCTCAGTTTATTGTGCAAAACCTTTTTCTGTCAGCACAGAATTGGACCAGCGGCAGGAATGAAAAGTAATGTGGTGATCTAAATGACTTTTCATATTTTTAACTACTTTAGAAATAAATGCTTTGATTTTCACCAAACCATGCACCATATAATTTTCACATCTTGATGCAAATACATCTAGAAGCTCACAGAGAGGGATTCTATTGTTTTTTTTTTATCATAGCCAGAGCTTTTAAGGTCTATCTGTATATCAGGTGAAAGTCCCTCTGCTCTCAGTTCGTCAGAGGACCCTGCTGATGCTTATTAGAGTAAACCTCCTCAGCTGGGTGAATATAAGAATCAAGAGTTTATATTGTCATTATGTAACCACAATGACATGTTTAAGATTTTATAAGTGATTAGCTGTGACTTAGAATAAGTCCATTCTCTGTCAGCTTTCAGGTTTTACTGCTAACTTCAGCCAGAGTTATGCCACCTCTTGCTGTGTGCACACACATCCACCAGGCTCCCCACTTGACTCTGCAGCTGTTCTGAAATTAGCCGCATCCCTTTATTGTAGCCCACTTCGAGTAATAAACAAGGCAGGCTGACAGTCCTGGACTGGCACATCCCAGCCTGTGCACGACCATGCATAGTTGCGCAGCTGCAGTGCCGTGTGTGCACACGTTTTTCAGCCTTCTTGTTCTTTTGACTAATTGTCAGGTTATGGTGGAGCAGGTAGGTATAATAAGGTGATTCATTTTGTTCAATCTGCTCAGTGGCTTGTAGGTAGTGCCTGGCCAGCGGCCCGAGTAATGCACAGTTTGTAATCCGAAATATCAAATTGCACAATAAAGGAGCCGCAGGTTCCATGGGAAGGCTTTTTTTCTACTAAACGTTTGGCGCAAATCCAGGGCCAGTTTGATAGACATGAGAGCACACAGAGCAGGCATGACTTTGGCTCAGATAAACAACCAACCACAAAATATGCCCCAAAATATGGGAAAGGGGAGGCGGTAAGGCTGTTTGCTTGATAGTATGCTCTGATTGGAGAATATGAATTACGTAGAAAGACAACCTACATAGAAAGATAACCCATTTTCTGATCTGGCTGTTGTTGAGTAAAGCAACAAATCTAACTGCCTCTGAGTAGGTCCTTTGGTATTCATTTTTGACATTCACACGTCCTCATCAATGCACAACAGATCATATTATACCCCCAAAACCTCAGAAAATTGTAATTTGTTGTCATGGCCCCTTTAGGGGTATCCTTGGCCCAAATATTTTAAAACAACACCTTTGAGATGTATTATTCCTATTTTCTGAAAATGTTTCTAGCCCAGATACCAAGTGCACGTTATGAAACAGAGGAATAGCAGCTGTTAATGAGTATAGGTTGTGAAGGATAGTTGCTGCTTAGGCTAATCAGTGACTATTTTACAACCCGGGTGTGACACAAGGAAATAGACTGTGAGAAGCTAGACGAATATTCCTTGGCATTAGCTCAAATAAATTGTCGAAGAACTCTGTTCTTAGACTTAGACTTAGACTTTCTTTATTGTCATTTTGTATACACAGAGTGCATACAGAACGAAATTTCGTTTTCACACAACTCAGAAAGATTGCAGTAACTCTACAGGATACCTTGCGGTGAATTAGAGTACAGGATAAAGTGCAGTGATAGGTAATACTCAGCAGACTACGGAATCTCAAACCCGTTGAATGGAGAGCTTGTTTGAGTTAAACGTATATTGGACGATTTTTGCCCAAGTCACTTTTTGGAATAACTGTGGATGTGCAAGGTCATCCTACCTGCTCTTCTGCTCCTCAGGGGGATCATGTGAATGAATCTCCCAAATTCACTCTGGTCTAATTTCCTTCTTCTGAGCCATTCATCTCATAAACCTGTAAGACAATTTGCTTCTTGTGACTCTTAGCCATTTTCAAAGTATACAGTGAGAGCAGCGGAGCTACAATGCATGGCTGAAACCGAAGCTCACTGGATACATAAACACTAGAAGTGTGCATGCACAGCAAGAGGAAACTAGCATGGAATGAGAATGCATATTGGGTTTAGGTGAGCATGTCACAATGATTGGCATGTGTGACAACCAATAGATAAGATGATCCCCCTGGAACTCAAAGCTGACAGTAAATCTTCCACTGTATCTTCAACCTCTCATCATAAGTTAGAGGGGAGAGTCTTAGCTCAGGTGACAAAAACACTGCATTATTGTATTAATGTAAGTAAGCTCATTGTGAGCATTGTACAATCCAGAGTCAAATTCCTATGTGTACTGATATGAATCTGATTCTGAAATCCCTGTGCACTGGGATTCACACTGGTGTAGGGCATAATAAGTTACCTTAACTATGCAGACGACACACATCACCATGTCACCAGGTGACTATGAACCCATTCAAGCGCCGAGTACATGCGTAGAAGAAATCAATACATGGATGTGCCAAAAATGTTCTAGTTTAATAAAAAACAAACTCAAGTAATACGTTTTGGAACAATAGAGGTGCGATCAAGAGTTAGCACACAGCTTCAGCTGTTTCCGCTAGCAACCAGTGATCAGGCCGGAAATCTGGGTGTAGTGATGGACTCGGACCTGAACCTTCAGGGCATCTTAAGACTGTTACAAAGTATGCCTCCTATCACCTGAAGAACGTTTCCAGAATTAAAGGTCTAATGTTTCAGCAGGATCTCACAAAACTATTCCACGTATTTATCTTTCCTGGAATTGATTACTTCAACGGTCTCTTC
The DNA here is from genome assembly GCA_037039145.1 of Fundulus diaphanus. Lineage (NCBI taxonomy): Eukaryota > Metazoa > Chordata > Actinopteri > Cyprinodontiformes > Fundulidae > Fundulus > Fundulus diaphanus. The sequence goes on from CM073132.1 coordinate 39,554,868, forward strand.
ACAGGTCTGCCAAGTCGATCAGACAGCTGCAATGGATCCAGAGTGCTACTACCCGTGTCCTCACTAAAATTAAGAAAGTAGAGCACATCAGCCCAGTTCTAAAGTTTTTACACTGGCTTCCTGAAAATCAGATAATATATTTTAAAATAATTATTTTAGTCTATAAATCACTGAATGGCTAGGCACCAAAATATTTCACAGATTTGCTATCAGTGTATCAACCCTCCAGACAACTCAGATCTCAGGGCTTGAATCTACTCTGCATTCCCAGAACCAAACACAGAGAAGCAACATTTAGTTCTTAAGCTCCTCTTATCTGGAACAAACTCCCAGAAGACTGTAAAAGTGCTGAAACCCTACCTTAAATCAAGGTTAATAACCTATTTTTTAGAGTTGCCTTTGAATGTTAAAGAGAAGTTTGTTGTCCAACTTATCTCATATCTTAACCGGCTGATACTATCCCACTTCAATATGTTTTCCTCTGTAGTGTTTATTTTATTCTGTTCTGTTCATGTACACCACTTTGAATTGCCTTGTTACTGAAATGTGCTTTACAAAAAACTTGTCTTGATGTAGAGGTGGCCTTAGAGTTAGGCAGATGAGCTTGGGGTACCATTCCTGCATGAATTTAATTGAATTTTAATTGAGAAACACAGGTAAAATTGGTTGACAAATATTGAATGCATGTGTAAATGTATATTTCTAATGGTAATGTTTTTTGAGTTAGTTTTTATTTGAATAATGTGTTTACAACCACCAGGATTAAAGTTTTGATTTACCTTATCTTAAGCTAGAAATACATGGTGTGCAGAAAATTAGCAGAAAAAAACTGGACATTAAAGGACATGGCTAATAAAATAGGATTTATTTTACTACAGAAGTTCTAATGTATTAAACATAGGATGCATTAGTATTAATGCAAGAAAAATATTATGAACTATTTAATAATCAACAAATCCTTGAACCCTTGAACGTTTTTTGCATCCCCCCCCATTGCAGGGATTTCTTGCTCGATTACCAAGCTACAACCCTTGCAACAGATCAATCATAGATCACAGTTAATGTCTCCCGTTACGGCACACTGTGATTGCCCTGTTATTATCCCACTAATTATGACTATCATCATTATTATCATTTCTCTATTACAGTTCATTACTTCAGAGCCGGAAAGGGATGGTATAATGGAAGAAGTGTCAGTTATTCTATTTATTGACTGGCAGGAGTGTAGTAACAGTCTGTTTTCTCCTCTCTCTAAAGTTGTTTTGGCGTTGAATAGGCTCACAGGCTGCTTGACCAGATATGAGCAAGCTTGGTCGATTGGGGTTTAAACTGCTTTAGAACTTAATGAAGAACAGAGAGTGAAAGGAATACCTCACTCCTATCGGACTAATAGAAGCTTTTTTTCTGCCATTTACTAGAATAGAAACGTGTATTATTTGTGAAGCCTTTAAGACCTACAAGAATGAAAGAAAGCAATGCTGAGGCATGTATTTTTATTATCTTGCTGAAAAATTCAGGGCTAATAATATCAACTAATCTTATGTGCTTACTGTCTTAAAGAACACAGTGTTACAGAAAACACTCAACTTAGATGTAGTCAGTTAACTTAGGAAATCAATTATTTATGCATCGTTTAATAAAAAAAAAAACTACCCCAGCTTTAACCTGCATAAAGCTAAGCGTTCAGTGGGGTAATTGTCAAATATAAATCATTTAGTAAATTTCTTTTTATATCGTCAGTTTTGAAGAGAGCATTTTCTGTAGTCAGCAGTGGTGTTCAAATTAGGCACTGGTGGCATTTACATAAAATACACATGAGGTGGTTCACCAGTGTGGTTCAATACTCTCATCTCTTTGCAAACAACCTGAGGCTACAGTCTAAATGTGCTCCCTCAATGAAAAGCACAAACATACCGGGTCACTTATAGTTAAACACAGACTCACTAGATGGGAAGTTTCGCCTGTGTGTGATCAGATGAGGAATTTACAGTAAATATAGGTGCAAAAAAGCTGCTCTCTCACTTACATTTATTAAAAATCCTTTGCGTCCGTGTGATTGATGAGTAAAAGCAGCACCGCATTATGGTTTCAGTCACCAGAAATGTCCAAATTTTAATGTTCTAAAATTTGAAATTTTTTTTACTTGTTTTGTGAAAATGCCTCAAGCTATTACCCAGTTAAGGTCTAGGTTTTCCTTGTAATGGGCTATCTTGAGGAGCCAAAGACATAATATAAAAAATATCTATCTTCCTCAAACCTCAAGCAGCCATAAACACATTGTTAAAGTTTTATCAGGGAAGTATTTGCAAATGTCGTTCTCCGTTTAAAGTACTACACAGGAGGTACATAGCTGCAGGTTAGACAAACAAAGTTAAAGTTTTTAAAAATGTGCTATCTTATTTGAAGTAAATAAACCAAATTACAAACTGTACCCATCAAAAAAACTAGAAAAGGCATTTCTGCTCAGTTGACCAACTCAGTTGCAAAGTGGATCATACTTGTTTGTCCAGCGCATTTCACAGATGATTGATTGGTTTAAGATCTGAGGAATTACGAGGATAACTCAACAATTAAAGCCCATGTTGTCCTAGCCTGGCCAGCCAGACTGAATTACACGAAGCGTAAATCAGTCTGGTAAGGCTCCATTCCCTCCAGCCCAATCACAGCGCGGGAGGAAGGACTTTACGATGTGGCAGAATTACCCATAAGGCAGCAGCGCTTTTCTGCTACCATAGCAGTCAAGATACATATGCGGAGTTTTGTTGCTTAGTGCCTTGGAAGATTAAGAATCTTGCATGTGAGTACACCATGTATCCTCTGGGGTTTCTTTAGACAAAAGCGGCAAAACAATTTTTCACTGCAGAGTTTGCATGATGGTAAGGACATGTTTCAAGCGCTACAAATTGAAAAGAAAAACAACAGGGTGCGCCGCTTGGAGTTTTTTGCGTCGCATGCGTAGTTATCCAATTGGTTCTAACCTGATGACACTGGCCCTGTTAGTCCCACCTTTGAAATTGAGCTCTACCAGCTCCTTACCAGACTGATACGCCATGTATATGGTGTAAATCAGTCTGGCTGGCCAGGCTAATGTTGCGCTCCTCAAATCATTCCTGAACCATTTTTGATGGTGACAGAAAGTAGGCCATAGCTGTGAGGCAATACTCTTTCCATAATGATGTACATGATCTTCTATGATTAGGTAGATGATGATTAGATAAGTGATACATGTGAAAAAAACATTTACACAGATAGCAAGACCCAAGGTTTTCCCACAGAGCGTTGCCCCTTGTATGACACTGCCTCTAGCCTTCTTACCATGGTGCATCCTTATCCCAAGTGTTTAACCAGTCCCAGATGCCCACACAGCCACCCATCGATCTGTTGTGGAAGGAAACGAACGGTGAACCCATTTTCAGAATACGCACCCCGATCGATCTGCATCTGCTTATCACTGTGTATTTTGGACGCATGTTTCTCAGAGCCAGCTTTACCGTTACAGTAATATGCTTTACTGTTGCATTGATCCACATGGTTCAGTTTATGCTTGACATAATGAATGTCAGGATAATGAATGAAAGATTAATATATTTTAGAAACACCCCACAATAGCTGCAGTTTTGGAACCCCTCTGAAACCGTTTTATGGCATTACAATTTGGTCCTGCGAAACTCACTCAAACCCTTACATTTGCCAATTTTTCCTGCTTCTAACACATCAACTTGAAGAAGAGTGTTCACTTGTTTGTTAATATCTATGCAACTCACTAATAGCTGATATGATGATCTGTGTTAGTCACTTCACTTATCAGTGGTCAGAATGCTGTGCAACATGTAATGTTTCATAGATCTGATGTTACCACAGAAACAGAGCCCCTATTCTGGAAGTGTCAGCAGGTAATGAAACTGTCAGGGCGACAAACAAACAGTACAAGAGCAGAAACGGTAGGATGTGAAAATCAGCTGGTTTATGCATGAAGCAAAAGGACCAGTCATGCTTATAAGTCACAGATGCAGGACACCTGGAAAAGCACACACTTCACTTCTGCTTGTAACAGGATTTAGTAACATGAACAGTTCTTAATTATTCAAATGTTGAGATTTGTGTTCAGACATTGATTCAGAGCAAAATGTGCATTGCCTTTAATTATTAAATTATAGAAGTTAGTATGATAGCACTGCCAGACGTTTGATAGAATTTCTGCTTTAATTACTATGCTAACCTCATCTTTTTAAGATTGACTATTTCTGCAAAGAAAGCATGTTTTAATAAGAGGACACAAATTAAGCTGTTCTTTGCAACAAACATGACTATTTTGAGCTGCGGTTTTATTTGGAAGCTCTGTGCTTCCAAATAAAACCTGACCAGCCTCTTGTAGAGCTTTGAGAACGACATTTCCTTCTGTTTGCCCTCATTGACAAAGAGGAGAAGCATGACAAAAACAGACAGAAGCAGATTAAAGCATGCCAAATACATTAACATATCCATCTGGTGTCTCATTCTTCTCTTATTCTCACTCACCCCGTTGGCCCCCGTTGCCCCTATTGCTGGTCTTCAGTGGGTTCAGCCAGGACAAGGTCATGTTGTTGGCGTATGTTATGAATCTGCCACCTGATCCCAAAGATGCCTGTAGGGACCTGGCACACACAACATGCTGGCAGGGTGGCAGTAGGGATTCTGTGAAGGTAAACCACCAGGATGAAATAGCGGATGGTGCAATCTGGGTCAAACACACAAAGTAACACCTTTCATTTCCCCCTCTTCTTTTGTCAGTGTAACTGTTCTTCCTGTTTGTTCTTGTCTTGCTTCATCACTATGAAACCAGCTTTTAATAGTACAACATGAGACATGCAATGTTATTTTAAAATGGATTTCCTTCAAGCAATGATAGTCCCTGCACTCTCATTGTCATATTATATGTGGATCCAAGGGACTCCGGTGTGTACCTTACGTATCAGAGATGGAGACAGAAAGAGAAAGTGCCATTTTTTGGGTGACCATTAGAAAATTACGTTTACCTACTGCAATACTTACAAAAGACAAAAACAAGTACACCAGAAAACAACCGGTGAAATTCCGAGTCTGATATAGTTTCAGTTTATTCTTCTTTCCCTGCAGTCCATGCTGTCTGGTGTAAATTCATATTGAAAGTACAAATCAAGCAATAAAGAATAAATAATGTAGAAGTAAGTGAAACTATCACCTTTACATTCCGAGTCACAACAAAGCTCAGCATAACATGGTTCCACTAAGTGCCCCCTCTTATATAGATATGTATTTTTGGTCTTTTGGCTTTTACTGGTGTAACTCTGCACTCTATTCTCCTCAGTTCTATTTAACGCCTAAAGCATGCTCATTGATGCTGATGATAAAGTTTCATCACTCTGCCAACCTATCTCCCCAAGCAAAATTTTGTTGAAAAGACTCAAAAAAGGTGGGTTTTTGCATGCCATCTCAACAAAAATGTAGTCGAAAAGTGAAAGATGAAAAGCAGTCTGCAGAAAAAGCTCCATTCATTTCTAAATCTGCTTGAAGAGATATAATTGATCAAATAAGCTCACATTTTCAACAAAAGATACCCAATAATTTTGAAAGAATATTACCTTTCATTAGGAAGGACGTCTGGGAAAATATATAACCTTATGTAACATTTCAGTTAATTAAGGGTCACAAACTACTGTCCACTAAATTTCAAAACAGTTACATTCAATTGAATAATTCTAAATAAGTGTTAGTTGCACCTTCACTTAAAAGCCTATTTTAAATTGTATTTGGAATTTTATAGATTGCCAAAACAGAAAAAATGTCATCTCTCCTTCTAATCTGCAGCAAAAACTTTCAATGCGGAATTTTAAATCAGACAGACAACTCAGAGGACTTTTTGGCCACTTAAATAATGAAAATATGTAATATTTGATTGATGGACAAATCTTTTTAACTAGTTGTATTCGCCCCATTATGCATACAGGGGATGACTTAACCAAAAAAAAAAAAAAACTGAGATAGATGGTAAGAAAACTAATTAATCTACAGTTGTGTTTGAAATGATAGCAGTGCTTTTAAAAAGAGTGAAGTTCAAATTTATTTTAATGGCTTTTATTGCCATGCATTCGAATTCTTTAAGAACGCTCTGAACTCCATTCAAAAGCAAAACGTGAGGAAAAAAATAACCCATCATAATTTTATAGAAATTAAGGAAAAACAGAAGTGTCTGCTCTTCAGTAATTCAGACATTCACATTATAGATTTAGCAATGTTACACTGAACTGATATTTAGTTTTTATCCACCAAGAGTTGCTTCACACCCAAAATGTATTCTATTGGATTGAGGTCTGTAATGTTAATGTTGTTGGTCTGTAAACACTATATTATCTAACCGGTATCTTTAAGGCGGTTGTTTTGGTGATTTTGTCTTTCACGTAGATAATTGTGACCTGTCAGTTTTTTATGCACCCAAATTGATCCATGGTAAATGGACTGAACTTATATAGCGCTTGGCAGTTGGCAGCCCCAATAACTCAAAAGACTAAGCTTGCTTTCATCAATGCACAGCATTGTGCACCGTTCTTCTTTATGTAAGTCAACGTGTTTAGCAGATTGGAACCTTTTCAGCAGATGTTCTGAAACGGTCCTTTGCAGAGTCTTGTTGCCTAAAGCTTGTATTCACATAGGCCTCCCCTGATTTTTATAATACTCACAGGTACTATATTAATCAGAGGAGGAGGTAAGACGTTCTGTGATCACCCTGCAGATATTTATTGGCTGAGTCTTTCCTATTGTGCCAATTCTTCGGTACATTAGAATGGCAGTTGTCTGTTTTCTTTCACATTTTGCTGGTTTTGGTTTCCATTTTAATGCACCTGAGACCAACTTATGTTTTTGTGTATTAGATTTTTTGATTATAAGATTTTGTGTATGTGCCATTGTGCCTAATCTATAATGCTGTATGGGCCTGATCTTCCAAGATTCAAAATAAGGTGAGCTAAATTGCATGGGCAAAAAAATAATGTGCATGCAATGAGTGGATGTGTTGCGTGTGATCTACAAAGAATGGGTCCACAATGGATAAGACCTGCAAAACCAATTGGTCTGCCCCATTTAAATTAGTAAATTGTGTTTGCTACTAACAAGGGAGAGTGGCTGTAAAAGAAACAGGAAGTTCTAAGCAATGGAGTTGGAGGTAATAATGAATATATTTTTTACATCAGTAATAATCATGAATAATCATGAATATTTTTTATAGCACATTTCAGGACTATACACAAAAGTAAAAAGATAAAAATGTAAAAAATAGAAATTAATGTTACATTTAAAATATTAAATATCAATCTAAACTGCCAGTTTAGTAATGGAGAGGGAGCCGCACGGTCAGACTTACAGCGAATCTCTAAACAGCCTGATTTACCTCCAACAATGCCTCACCTACCCAAATTTTCCAAACCAAGGTAGCTCCATAATAAAAACACTGTACCAATGTTGGATTTCTTTTTAGTTTTTTTTACTTTTTCGTCATGTACAGCACTTTGAATTGCCTTGCTACTGAAAAGTGCTTTATAAATAAACTTGCCTTGCCTTACAAATGCCTCCTATGTGGCCACAATAGCCCCTATTCCATTACAAGCCCCACGCTTTGGTTTCCCAGGATAAACCAAAAGCGGGGGCTTTTAGGTTAGTTGTGCTTCCACACAACTAACTTAGGGGCCATTTATATAAAACAGCTCCTATGACGTATGGGACATTGTTAGGAAAAAAATTGCAGTATCACTCAAGTCCAGCGGGTCCTTGCTCGCCCCCTGTGGTAGACAGTTTTTCTTGATGCATGCACCCCCACAATTCCCACCCCCATTTAGCAAAGTCCCTTGATTTTTACCAAGTTTTACCCCTCAAGTAGGGTCTTTCTCCCCCGAAAGAAAAGCCCAGGGAAAGTGAAATCCCACAAGTGCAAAAACGCTAGGTAGGCTTTTGAAAGCGGCAGGCTTTTTAAAAGAGAGGTCTAATGGAAAAGGGCCTTATCACTACATAAATGTTTGCATGCAAGTCTTCACATGACTTTTAAACTTGCAAAATATAGATGCAAAAACTGTGCCTGCAATTAGTTTTTGCATATTCATGTAGGCACACATGCAAAAAAGTTTGTGCCTGCTGTTCCGCTCATTTTACACATGCAAATAGCTTTGCACATGGTATGAAGATCAGCTTTGCACATGTTAATTAATTTGTAAATGTTTTAATACACGCAAACCTTATGAGGATCAGAACCTATGTGTTTTTACATGGCCTATTTTTGCCTAAGTAGATTTTAACCTGGAATCATGTTGTTGTTGTTTTTTTCCTTTTAGAGCAAGACATTCATTCATTGATATACCCGTTCAGTCTAAGAAATTCTGGAAGTTATGATCTTGAAATGCCCATCCCTATTGCCACGCAGGTAGTACAACTTTATATAAACTTTATACAAAGTCATACTTTAATAGCTGTATAAGAGTAGACATCAAAACCTTTTGATCTAAAGATGCCTTACTCATGAGTTGATAAATATTGCTATAAAGATTGACTCAATACATGGAAATTCTAATAGTTTGTTTTTATTGTTAATATCAGAAGTACTTTGTTTCTAAAATCCCATCCATCCATCTATCCATCCATCCATCCATTTTCAGTCACGCTTATCCCTGTTGGGGACGTGAGGTGATTCTAAAATTAATTCTTGCAATAGCTTTTTCATTAATTGATCAAATGTAAGCCAGAATATTTATCTTTCTCATACACACCATTTTCCAAAAGCTTAAAATTAGTACTCTGCTTGCATGATCACACCAATAATTTTTATTCATCTTTCACTGCCTGAGCATTATTGTCTGCCACTCCCTCAGTGGGTGGTAAGGTCAAGATATACCCTTCATACATTCAGTCATAAGAACGTGCTGCATGACAGACTTCAAAAGTATCACTTAAGCTTTTGCAATCTTCTCATGAACAGAGCTCTTGCTATTTTATTGTTTTATTGGTAAATAACTGCAAACTGCTGTTTATGTCTGCATTCATTCTGTTCACCAAAATCAAAATTAGAAATTCTGATTTGTGTGTTAAAAATAGAAATTTAGACTAAAGATGTTAAATTATATTGTATAAACTTATTGTAAACATGATTTAAGTTAATACACCAGGGAGTACTTTGGTAACAATGGAGAAAACACTGTTTCAACTGTGGGCACTGTCATGTTTAGTTATTGAACCCGAACACAACCACAACAGAGTTAAGTTTTAACAGTTTATTGAAATTTGTGGATAGTGGAGAAAGGAACCAAGAGTCTGTACTGAGCTGAAGCAGTAGGATGGTGAAGGCAGGAACTGGCAAGCAGGTTGGAACCAGAGCATGGAGGCAGCAGAACCAGAAGCACAGCAGAATGGAGACTTGGAACCAGGCTGGGCCAGCAGCACGACAGAATGGAGACTTGGAACCAGGTTGGACTCACAGCACGACAGAATGGAGACTTGGAACCAGGTTGGACTCACAGCACGACGGAATGAAGACTTGAAACCAGAACTGCAGCAGGCTGGCGGAGAATGGAGGAACTATGGACTGGACTAGACTGGATGAGGTGAGCAGCAGAAACAGAGGTAAGCAGGGAAACAGAACGAACCGACGAGGAATGACAGAATGCAGTGAGCTTAAATAGTGAGGCTGACAGGTGTGCTGAATACTGGCTAATTAGTAGCTGACAGGTGTGGAGGATTACTGAACCGGAGACTGGAGCTGTATGGAAGGTGGAAAGTATCTGAGTCTGTGCATGGTGCAGCAGACAGGCTGAATCATGACAGCACCCCCCCCCTTAAGGCCGGCTCCCAGACGGCCAAACGAAAACAGACAACAAAAGAAAACGACCCACCCAGGGTGGGCGGAGGGAGGCACTGGACGGTGGGCTAGAGTCATATAAACAAAAAACGACCCACCCAGGGTGGGCGGAGGGAGGTACTGGACGGTGGGAACCAAAAAAAAAATCCAAAAAACAGAAGAAACCAAAACACAAATCTACCCCAACGGGGTGAACAAAGGACAGTCTGGTTAGGCACTAGATGCCCAGGAGGATGGAACTCTGATGGGCGACCTCGGCGGCGGAGCAGCAGAGTCTGAAACGGGTGTCGCGGTGGGTGACCACGACGAGGCAGAGTCAGACATGGGCGTTGCGGTGGGCGACCCCGACCTGGCAGAGCTAGACGCGGGCGTCGCGGTGGGCGACCCCGACGTGGCATAGCTAGACGCGGGCGTCGCGGTGAGCGACCTCGGTAGCGGAGCAGCAGTCTGAAACGGGTGTCGCGGTGGGCGACCCCGACGAGGCAAAGTCAGACACGGGCATCGCTGTGGGCGACCCCCACGCCAAAGTAGCAGAGTCTGATGTGGCCAGCGGTGGAAAAGTACCCTGGAAGACAAGCGGCTATCAACTAAGGGCGAAGCAGGGCCACAGGACACAGGTGTCACCGGACTACAGGCTACGGAGGTTGCAGGACTAGAGGCTACGGAGGTTGCAGGACTAGAGGCTACAGGGGTCACAGGACTAGAGGCTACAGAGGTCACAAGACTAGAGGCTACAGAGGTCACAAGACTAGAGGCTACAGAGGTCACAAGACTAGAGGCTACAGAGGTCACAAGACTAGAGGCTACAGAGGTCACAGGACTAGAGACTACGGAGGTCACGGGACTAGAAGCTATGGAGGCCATGGGGCTACAGGCTACAGAGGCCACGGGGCTACAAGCTACAGAGACCACGGGGCTCCAAGCTACAGAGACCATGGGGCTCCAAGCTACAGAGACCACAGGGCTCCAAGCTACAGAGACCACAGGGCTCCAAGCTACAGAGGCCACAGGGCTCCAAGCGACAGAGACCACAGGGCTACAAGCGACAGAGACCACAGGGCTACAAGCGACAGAGACCACAGGGCTACAAGCTACAGAGACCACAGGGCTACAGGCTTCAGGAGACCCCGGGCTACAGGCTTCAGGAGACCCCGGGCTACAGGCTTCAGGAGACCCCGGGCTACAGGCTTCAGGAGACCCCGGGCTACAGGCTTCAGGAGGCCCCGGGCTACAGGCTTCAGGAGGCCCCGGGCTGCAGGCTTCAGGAGGCCCCGGGCTACAGGCTTCAGGAGGCCCCGGGCTACAGGCTTCAGGAGGCCCCGGGCTACAGGCTTCAGGAAGCCCCGGGCTACAGGCTTCAGGAAACGCCTGGCTACAGGCTACAGGAAATGCCTGGCTACAGGCTACAGGAAACAGCGGACCCCCCAGGGTCCCAGCATCTCTGATAGGCGGTGGACCCTCCTGGGTCCCCGCATCTTTGACAGGTGGTGGACCCACCTGGGTCCCCGCATCTTTGACAGGCGGTGGACCTGCCTGGATCACCCCGTCGGACGCCGAAATGGCGTGCTCTGCACCCGCATCGGACGCCGGGCTGGCGTGCTTTGCACCCGCGTCGGACGCCGGGCTGGCGTGCTCTGCACCCGCGTCGGACGGCAGACTGGCGTGCTCTGCACCCGCGTCGGACAGCAGACTGGCATGCTCTGCACCCGCGTCGGATGGCAGACTGGCGTGCTCATCACCCACGTAGGACACTGGACTGGGAACTGGGTCCTTGGCTGTGGGCTGAGTAGGTTCAGAGTCCTTGGCTGTGGTCTGAGCAGGAACATAGTCTTTTGGCTGTGGTTGAGCAGGAACAGAGTCTTTTGGCTGTGGTTGAGCAGGATCTGGGTCTTTGGCTGCAAGCTGAGCAGGATCTGGGTCTTTGGCTGCGAGCTGAGCAGGATCTGGGTCTTTGGCTGCGAGCTGAGAGGGATCTGGGTCTTTGGCTGCGAGCTGAGCAGGATCTGGGTCTTTGGCTGCGAGCTGAGCAGGATCTGGGTCTTTGGCTGCGAGCTGAGCAGGATCTGGGTCTTTGGCTGCGAGCTGAGAGGGATCTGGGTCTTTGGCTGCGAGCTGAGCAGGATCTGGGTCTTTGGCTGCGACCTGAGCAGGATCTGGGTCTTTGGCTGCGAGCTGAGCAGGATCTGGGTCTTTGGCTGCGAGCTGAGAGGGATCTGGGTCTTTGGCTGCGAGCTGAGCAGGATCTGGGTCTTTGGCTGCGACCTGAGCAGGATCTGGGTCTTTGGCTGCGAGCTGAGCAGGATCTGGGTCTTTGGCTGCGAGCTGAGAGGGATCTGGGTATTTGGCTGCGAGCTGAGCAGGATCTGGGTCTTTGGCTGCGACCTGAGCAGGATCTGGGTCTTTGGCTGCGAGCTGAGCAGGATCTGGGTCTTTGGCTGCGAGCTGAGAGGGATCTGGGTCTTTGGCTGCGAGCTGAGCAGGATCTGGGTCTTTGGCTGCGACCTGAGCAGGATCTGGGTCTTTGGCTGCGACCTGAGCAGGATCTGGGTCTTTGGCTGCGAGCTGAGCAGGAAACAGGTCTTCCCTATCCCCGTAAAAGAAATCCCATAACTGGTTTTCATCACCAGGGGAAGAGAGGTGACGTCAGCTCCAGTTGGCGCGTCAGCAGCGGCAGAGTCTGGCTGGGCATGGAGAGGGGTCCTGTGCCGGCGGACTCGGCTTCTGCGCCGGGAGGGACCGGGCAGCAGGGTTGAGGTTTCCACCGATGATGAGGCAACAGAAGTGGCGGCAGAGACTACGGCGGGCTTAGCAGCAGCAGCGGTCAGATCAGCAGATGTAGCAGGAGCAACTGACGTGGAAGAGACAGAGGCAGCAGCGCTGGGAGCAGCAGCTGAAGGCTTCACCCGAGGAGCCAGCTGAGTGTCGTGGAGGTGGTGACAGAAACGACGGGGAACAAGATGTTTTCTGCTCTGGCTCGCTGGGGCAGCCGCAACGCCGTCGAACCGACTCACCAGGGACGTGGAGGTGACGTCAGCTCCAGGCGGAAGGATCGCAGCAGTGCTAACCAGTTTAGCCTCCGGTTGAGCAGTAGGGGTTTTCCGGCATCGACGAGCCCGCCGTCTGTGTTGAGAGGAGCCAGGCGTCAAGAGAGTGGCTGCTGCTAGTGATGAGGAAGTAGAAGCAGCATCAGCAGGAGCTATAGCAGCAGCAGGAGCGAGGTGAGCTGAGTCTGGATCCGTGGCGGGAGCTGAGGCGGACTCGGCAGCAGCAACGGTGCAAGCGGCAGAAGTGGAGGAGGCAGCAGCGGCGGAGAACGAGGGTCTGGGAGGAGGCGTCCTGCCGAGGAGTTGAGCAACGGCAGCCTTGTTGTTCCACTCGAGCTCCTCCATCAGCCCCATCTCTTCGAAAAGAGGAAGGAGCTCGGCTTGACTTGTCCACAGCTTGCGTATCTGAGCGATCGCGCCTACCCGCCTCCAAGGTGGACTGAGTGTTGCGAGGTTCTCCAAAACGGCCCGGGACTGGGCGATGAGTTGCTCCGCTCCGCTGTTGCCTGAGAGCTGAGCAACATCTCTCTCGCCAGTTCCTGGATAGAGGCTCTGTGTGGGTGTCGGGTTCATGAGGTCGGTTCGTTCTGTCATGTTTAGTTATTGAACCCGAACACAACCACAACAAAGTTAAGTTTTAACAGTTTATTGAAATTTGTGGATAGTGGAGAAAGCAACCAAGATTGAAGGTTGGAACCAGAGCATGGAGGCAGCAGAACCAGAAGCACAGCAGAATGGAGACTTGGAACCAGGCTGGGCCAGCAGCACGACAGAACGGAGACTTAGAAACAGGTTGGACTAACAGCACGACGGAATGAAGACTTGAAACCAGAACTGCAGCAGGCTGGCGGAGAATGGAGGAACTATGGACTGGACGAGACTGGATGAGGTGAGCAGCAGAAACAGAGGTAAGCAGGGAAACAGAACGAACCGACGAGGAATGACAGAATGCAGTGAGCTTAAATAGTGAGGCTGACAGGTGTGCTGTATACTGGCTAATTAGTAGCTGACAGGTGTGGAGGATTACTGAACCGGAGACTGGAGCTGTATGGAAGGTGGAAAGTGTCTGAGTCTGTGCATGGTGCAGCAGACAGGCTGAATCATGACAGGCACTTAGGCATGGGGTAAGAAATCAAACTTCTGATCAAACTGAGGCAGATGAAGGCAACTATTTATTCATTCCACCTTAAAAAAACAATGACATGTAACCTTGCCATTCTCTTCCTACTCACAGTGGAATCAAGAGGTCACCAAGATTGTTATGGAAAACTGTTATAACAAGCAATTTATATTTGTCAAATTCTAAACCATTTAATAACATTCATGAGCTCCCATTGCTCCAAGGCTGTAATTATTTCCATGACAGTGGGGTTGTTGGCACAAAATAAATCCACCAGCATGCACAAGTAAGGTCATTGCCTGCTCAGCTGAAAAGAGGTTGAATCTTATTTGGAGTGATTACTGTTAGAAAGCTTCACAGCAACAAGTATCCTCCATTTCTCCCTCAGAACCAAAGATTTGTCACTTATCCATCTAAAATCACAACGTTATTGTGCCTCCAAATTGTCATTGCTTCCTGCAATGCTGCCAATAAAGCTAATCTTGTGTTTCTATCAGAGAACTAAATCTCAATCTCCTTGGTTGGTAAGCACAAGCTAAGTGGATGGTGCTAGTGAATCATGCGTGGGCAAAAGGAAAATGTTCTGTGTACTGATCTCACCAAGTTGTATGTACAGTATTTCCGACACAATATTTCAAGAGGTGAAAGATAATTAGTATTTCAGCTAATAATGATGGTCTGTTGGATAAAGAGGCTATCGCCTAATGCTTGTAATCATGTGAAAGCTTGACTTTACAGTTACTCTGTATCTATCTATAGTCATTTGGAGAGCCCTTCACAACTAAAACAGAATCTTCAGTAATTTATATATTTATATCATTTATATAGTTACAGCACTCTCCACAATTTTGAGCATGGTGAAGAGCTTTTGTTTAGTAGCATGCTCTTACTCTGAATATGATAAAAAGGTTTAATTTTAGTACATTCATTCATTGAGAAGAAATGAAACTCCATCAAAGTGGGCGGGGATACACGGGAATGGGAGGGGGCTGTGTTCAGCATGGGGAGAAAGCAGCCGTAAGCTTGATTTGCCATATTGAATCATGGAGAGTGAGCAGAGTTATGCTTAAAATGAAATGGTGCTTAAATATCTTTTAAAGTCAAGGCAGGTGAGCGAATACTTTTGGAAAATTATTGTTGTTATTGTTTATTTACTTTAAAGGCCTTGTCTACATCTTGGAGAGTGGGGCAATAATTGTGAGAGACATTGCGTTAGACCAGAATTGTGCTTCGCAGATTGTTGACTGCCTGCCCATCTTTACCTTTAGAAGCCTAAGCTTCTGTTGGTGGTCTGTTTTTTTTTTATCTTAATAAGATTTTTTTTCATATTCCCATGGAAAGAAATTCCTAAGAACCAGTCTTTTCTCAATTAAGCTTAATATGTTTTTTTTCGACCAATATAATTGTAAATTTTCTGAGGTCACAGCTGATGAATATTGTGAGGTTTAGAGTAGATCCTTTTGAACTCTTGAACCCTGTATTGTGTATTATCATGGCAATCTTTCTCTGCCTCAGTTAAAGAATGGGTCAAAAAATAGATACAATGGGTAACTTGGAGAGTAAAGTGCTTGACTTGACCTAAGCTGCCATTTGAACAGCTTCTCCTACCCCTTTTATTAATGCTGAAGCTGAGAAAGCAACAATAGAGAGAGATGGAAAATTTAATTCCACTAAACACCTCAAAAAGAAAAAACAAAATCGGGCCATCTTCTTGCTCTGAGGCATCAGTGATTACATAATGCAAAATTGAAGATTGTCTGGGCGTACCACCGCACTTGATTATGTCCAATAATTCTACAACCATAACAGCTGAAAGCTGCAAGTGAAATGCTCTGCTCTCTGTGCCTCCACATCAAATTTGCATACAGAATGTTTAATAAGTAATATCTGACTGCACTGAGAAACACTGAAATTGTGTATGTGACATTAGTGAATAGATTTTGTATTGGTCAAATATTTGGTGTAGAAAATTAGGTATGATCTATAATGTAATTCTAATCTTTTATGTAAGAACTAGCTTTTTTAAATATGATAAACATCCTAAATCCTTTGTTTAATAGTCAATTTGTGATTTATTTGTGATATGAATGGTTGTTGGGAACAATGCTGATTAAAAGTTTGCATACTCTTGTCATTTTTTTGGGATTTTATCATATTTAAACAGTTGGTCGTGAAAACATGCATTATATTAATTTTATAATCATTTTAAAACTAGTATTGCACAAGTTTGAATTTATTGGACTTTCTCTAACCCACACTGGTTGAAAATGATGTCTGCAAGCTAAGATAAATAAACATACATCCCCACTAATGTTTTAAATTGAGTTGCAGAGAACTCACACATTGTATCCATCTCCATGATTCTGCCACAATGTTTGACCATTCTTCTTTTCTTAAACTGTAGAACTAACGCATTTATTCCCCCATTTCACCTTTTGCCCAAATTCAGAGTCAAGTCTTCGGTCTCTAACAACTTAAATAAACATTTTCTCATCCAATGCACAACATCTAGTGAACCTTTAACCCTGCAGAGCAGTAGGTTAGGATTCTAAAATTTTACTTTGTCCTTAGGCCTAAATTACCACCTCAATACTAGATAATTATCTTTGAATGTTTTGAAATTTATCAACCGTTATCTTTTCATAATTTAGCAATTCATTTACTATTAAAAAATGTGCCAAAGGCTGAATTATATTATTTTTAAAATGGATAAAATGTAAGATTTACTCCCATTAGATATTACATTTCTGAATTCATTAAAGTACCTGTTTTTTCTTCATAATGACTTAAGGAATTTTTATTCCTGTCTTCATATGTTCCACTTCTTGCACTAAAAGTGGCTTGGATAGTTTTATTTTCCTCATGTCGAGTTGGAGAATTTTTAATATTATTGGAAAACCATCCATCCACCCATTATCTATACCTGCTTATCCATGCAGGGTCACAAAGGGGCTCATGCCTATCTCCAGCGCTCACTGGGTGAGAGGTGGGGTACACTTACTGCGGAAAAATGTTTAAATTCAAATTTATAATTTTTTTCCCCTCAGTTTTAATTAGTAAGGATTTTCAGTGCAGTGTACATGTTAAATATAATAAACAAGCTACTGTGTGGTAAGTTAAGAAATGTTAAACTTCTGACTGATATTTCAAGCTGGATGTATATAAATCCAAATATCCAACTAGACTTATGTGTGGATACACAAAGTTTTCCCTCACAAAATGTTATCTGATTACAAATACCAGAGACAAAGCATAATAATTCAGGCTGGTTCTTAGAAAATTCCTTGAGCTCAATATGACATAAAAATGTACCACATCCTTCCTTTCCCTCAGCTCTTCTTTCAGATTCCTTTGATTTGTCGCACCTCATTCTTTAAATGGTGATTCATCTACTACTTTGCTTACAAGGGTCTACTAATATCCATCAATATACATTAAACATAAATTGCATTTAGCTAACACAAAACAGAGCTTACAAAAAGAAATTAAAAGGTGCACTTGTTAAAACAACTCTACACAAAATATAGACGCACCAAATACTTTTTGTGAAATCAGCCAAAGAAGAAATATATGAACTGGAAGAAAGGCAACGCTGATGTGTCATGCTTCCATGCTGATTATTTTTCAGCATTAAAAAAATATTGCATTTCTTAATGTAACTGCATGGTTTCTATTTGTTTCTGTAATGGATATGGATGGACCCAAGAAATACCCGAAAACGAGTGAGTAAAACTTTAACAGTTTATTAAAGATGGTGGCGGCGCGGACCCCCCTGGTATGTGCGGCAGCACACAGCCTCTGGCGGTTCCTGAAGGCAGAGTGGTGGGTTAGTGACCAGCGGGGCAAAGAGGGAATATTACACGGAGCTGAGTCACTAACCTGGGGCACGAGGACGGCTTGTTTTAGCAGCGTCTGGTTTCCAGGAAGCAGCAGGGTCCGTGAAGGGGCTATCCAGTTCTTTGTCCAGGTCCGGTCCGGTTCTTTGACGGGAGGGATATCCGTTTAATCCAGCAGAGGTTTCCGAGGGAGAATCCAGAGACGGTTCCAGGTCCAAATCCAAATCCAGAATCACAATATCAAAGAGTAGGCAATCTCAGAAACTTACAGGCTGGCAGGGTCCGAAACACAGGGAGGCAGTCCAAATCACTGAGGCTGAAGAACAGAACTCAGGCGGGCAGACAAATCCAACGGGGGTCAGGCTGGCTCGAAAAACAGGGGCAAAAACAGGTCGACAGGCAGACAGGCAGACAGACTCTCAGAAAAATGGCTGGAAGTTCTCACCGTGAGGCTCGAGACGTTCTGGCACTGGAGGCTGCGAGGCGCAGGGCTTATAAGCCGGCAGAGGTGAAGGCAGCACAGGTGCGCTGATTGCAATAAGCAGCTCCAGTGCCAGAAACGTTACAGTTTCTGGTATTCTTCTTTAAAACAAGATGTGAGTACCAATTTCTCACACGTCTTGTGTCACTTGTAGAATGCAAACCAGAAATAGCCAGGTGTTCTTTAAAGTACCTAAACTAATGACTTTTCTTTCACTAAATTCTGTTCTGTTAACACTGGTTTGTCCATTCAGTTTTTGAGTTTTTAAGATGTATTTCCTCTGCAAATGTTTTTATATAAGGACTGAAATAAAAGTTAGTAAAACAGACTCTTGATTCAAACATAATACAAAACAAACAAAAACTGCAAAAAACATTTTGAAACATGTTCAGGAGCGCTTTAACAAATTAGAAAAATGGATGCGTTATTCAAACATCTTAGTAATGTAAATCAAATGTTGTAATTGGGGATTGATCTAAATAATTAACATTTCTAAATAAAATATTGTCCATTTAGATTTAATAAGTTTAACATTATATTGTTGTTGTTGCTTTTTAAATATACAGTATATATATTCTATAAGAAGGCCAACACTGAAAGTCATTTTTAACACCCACTAACAACCTCACGTGAAAACAAAAGAAATATCCCAAACTCTCAACATGAGTCTTAAACCACTTTAAACTCCATTGCTTTAAGTTTATGGGGATGGCTCAGACATGTTCTTCTGTTCTTTAGTGTGTGAACCCTCAGCAGGCACAGTTGTTAAGGGTGATCTCCAGTGTTTCAGTCATAATAATAAAATTTGATGAAACCAGTCTGTTAGTCTGACATCCTACTCCTTTTAGAATATTTCAAGACTGTGAAAGCTGTGTAATGTGTCCCCATCTTAAATATATCATCACAATTATTTGGCAGATTAGAGAAACGAAGAAATGAACACAGGATGTCCCGGATGAACAACTCTCATAATACATTTTCAAAAAACAGGAAATATTCAGAATGATTCACTTGATTCAAGATATTTGTTCATGCAATATGTTTGCATGCTGACAGCTTCCTATGTGAGCATCTCAGTGTGTTGTGATAATAAACAACTCAGAGAAGTGTGTGTCAGTGAGCAATGGCCACCGCTTCTTCTCACACTTCTTATTGATTTTTTCTCTCCCATCCTTTGTAACTTGCTGCCAAATCTGTCTTCACAAAACAGATTTGAAGACAAGTCTACTTACTTGCTAAAGAATTGATGCTGTGGTTAAGCATAATAAGCAATGTGGGGTTTATATGTTTTCTGGATGTTAAATTATTTTTACATCACAAGTAATTTCTAAACTATACATAATACTTGTTGCACACGTCTTATTCACTTTCAGCTCATGATTATGACTTCATTAGAAAATTAACAAATGTAAGCAGTACTTTTATTTTTAAAGCAATAAACGATGACAGAAAGTAGGTCCTGGGTTCAAATCCTGGCATGGGATCTTTCTGCATTAAATTTGCATGTCTTCCCTGTGCATACCTATGTTATTAAGGTTCTCTGACTTCCTTCCTTGGTCCTAAACATGACTGTTGGTTTAATATGTGTAACCTGAGTGCCCCTGGTACCAATGCTTGTGAATTAATTGGAAAAATATCCAGCTGTGAGCACAGCTGTATGTGGTGTTTTGAGCAACTTAAACTATGTTATGGTTGATTTCAAAATTAACTTGAGGAAAGATGAGAGAATGTTCTTAGGGTGTTCTGATAATAATCCAATAATTCATTATTGTTTGAGCATAGTGTCTTTAAAGTTTTTCGGTTCTAAATTTGACAGATAGTAAGCACTTGTACCTGTTAAGCACTGTAACCGGGACAGTAGTAAAGACACAATGAATAAATATAACTCTGCATCACTTGAGTTATAGAACAATGTCTCGAATGATGTGTAATGATTTAACCAAATTAAAGTATGTGTTAGATAAGGACAGCTTTATCGTAGAACTTCATAACTATATCTGGTGTTTGAAGAATATTTACGATTCATATGAACAAACAAGAATTTTTATCTAAACCATCTGGTACTGGTTTCTTAATCCCTACAATACAGTCAAGCTTCTGTGGGGAAAAAAATATGTTGATGGACTGTAACAAATGCAATACTGACATCTACCAAGAACAGTATAGACTTTACCAATACTTTATCTTAGGTTTTGTGAATATTATCAGCAAACATAAAAATGTAAATTACTTATATTACTCATACTTTTGTGAGTAATATCAGTATGGTAAGACTGCATTTATATTTAAAAATCTTAAAATGTTTAAAAGTAGTTCTTAATTAAAGTTATAATTACACCAACATGAAAAGCCTGCTGTTTGCATTTACTTACATCGCAATGAATATTTTAAAAAGCATCAATGCATATCAAAGAAGGTGGTTGTTGTGCAATACTACCCGCTGTTCTTGGTTTTAAAAACGTACTTTAAGGATGTTTTTAGGTAAGCCCGATGTGCAGCTTAAGTACAACTTCTGGTGTCATGTGAGCAGGTAGCCTGTTCCAGCAGCTGCCTACTCAACTCTGAGTTTTTCTTCGTTAAATACATTTTTAATTGTGCTGCATATTGGAGTTTACATGCTATGGAGGTACCGGTTTTAAGAAAAGATAAGAATTCCTTTATTGTCTCACAGTGGGGAAATGCTGGTGTGAGAGTGGCAAACACACAGACAGTTACACACAATTATTAGCAATGAAAGAAGAAAAAATAACAAACTAGTCTAATCTAAAGTTAGCTCTAAAGAAACACTGAGAGTAGAAGATAAAAAGTAAATACCATAGTAGATAAATATTGCACAGTGGAACAATACATTTTTTAACAGCGGAAAAGACTCCAGCCTATTTATATAACACAATATCACTATTTGAAATGTGCATGATAGTGCAGCAGCATCATGAAGTAGCTAACGCCTGTGCAAGTTACCTCAGCATCTGGGGACAGTGTGAATGGTTAATGTTTGGATCAGAACTTGTGCAACCATTAGCATGATGTAAACAGTTATTGAGTCTGTTGTAGCCGCAGAGATAATAAAGTCTGACTGCAGTTGAGAGAAACGACTTGGGGAAGCGCTCCCTAGAGCGTCTAGTATGCAGCACTCTGTCACTAAAAGAGCTCTCAAGCTCTGCAACAGCTCCATGCATGGGGTGGAAGACATTGTCCCTCAGTGATTTGATTTTCCTTATGTAAAGTCCTTCTGTCTCCCACCACCTGCACTGGGTCCAGGGGGCATCCCAGGACAGATGAGCTCCTGTTGAGCTTATCCAGCTGCTTCCTCTCAGCTTGAGATAGGCTGCTGCTTCGACAGACTACACCATAGAAGATGGCTTATGCCACCAGAGTCAAAGGTCTTCTGCAGCGCCCCCTGCGCTCCAAAATATCTCAGCCTCCTCAGGAGGTAAAGTCTGCTCTGTCCTTTCTTGTATCATTAAGTTGTTTTGTGGACAACTTTGTTTGTATTTTCTATTTTTATGGCATTGGTGTTCGGAGACCGCATGAGCAGCCACTCTCCAATTGTTTACACCAGTGAAAAGCCTTTAGCTCTCAGATGCTCCCCATGTTGCCTCCCACCAAGCAACCAGATTTTCACCACGAGCTGAGGAATATTAGGGGGAGAAGGGGGACATGTGCCACCATTGGACATCGCAACCGGAACAGAAGGTTCAGACTGTTATCCCATCAATCATGATCGAAAATGTGAGATCTCTTCCCAAAAAAGTGAATACATTGGTGAAGCAAACTTGGCTACAGAGAGGCTACCTGTTTGGCTCTGTTAACTGAGATGTGACTAACCATGCTAATTTTTGACACACAATTACACAGGTGGTTTTCACTTATTCCATGCTGACAGAACCAAGGAGAGTGGCAAAATGACAGGTGGGGCTCTGCCCGTGTTCGTACTGGATAGATGGTGTAAATCTGGACAATCAAGGGAATGCTCTGCAGTAAGGACATTGAGCAGTTAACATGAAGCCACATTACATTCCCTGGGATTTTACACGTTATCACAATAAGGGTAAAGAGAAGAAGAAAGCCTAAAAGATCAGGAAACAAGGAGGAGGAGAGAGCTCTACACAAGGAACTGAGAAGGTAGATTGTTTGGATTGGGTTTGGAAGAGCATTTAAACAATTTCAGGTCAAAAACTAAATTCCCAGGCTGTCGGAGATTTAGGGTGGTTTCCATGAATGACGTCACATTTGCCTGGAGACGGCGCGAGTTGCCTGGAAGTTCAAGCAGAGTACAAACTTGAATTGCAACATCTGCAATACCAATCATTTTGGAAGATGACAATGTCCTGGGAGCTTCATTTCTACATGCTTCACTCGAGAAACACGGCATAGAACAGCTTACACATCGGTTGAAATGTAATACCTCAAAGTGAGTAGAAAGAAAGCAATATTAATAAAAAGGTCAAACAATAGATCAAACGTGAAGGGTTGATATTAGGCCAACAAGCTCTTGTTGTGCAGCGCGATAACCAAAAAAGGGGTTCTGTTGGAAAAAGGCAACGCCCAAGAAGGTGACTTCACATTCAAGAGTAAGCCCAAAATACTGCAACCCGCAACTCCCAAATGTTGCATGCAACTTTAGAGAAAAACAGGTCCAAAGTTACTTATATTAACGGCACCTTCCTAAAATAATGGCCCTTAGTAATTATTTTCAGGTTTTTCAGAAAACACAAAAAACAATACGTCAATAAGTAATTGATTTAGGCAAAACAATAATTATGGACAAAAAATCCTTTTATTTTTTTAGGAAGGTGACGATAAGTGGACAAGGGAACACTGAAGCCCACATACACACATAAACACCTCTCCTAGCAATCAAAAACACTACCAGCCCATTTATTGGACTTTTCAGCACAAGTGTATAGTGTGTTTACAATCACGATGATGAGGGATGTCATGGATTGTTTAAGGATACCCTATTCTTTAGTAGTTTTAATCAGACACCCACCCCTCCCTTAGCCCAGTTCCCTCGATGCAACATCCCTGACCTTTGAGGACTCCTTGTTTTTCTTCCCAGAACTTCACACCTCTCAGCACTCAGCCATCACCCTCACCCTCTGCTTCAAAAAACAGAGCCCCCTTCCCACCACCATCATGTCATTTCTAACACTTCAGTTGAGGAACAAGCTGCAAAACATCTAGGTGTGGAAGGCTGCAGGTCCAGATAGCATCAGCTCCAGACTCCTGAAGTGCTACAAAGATCAATTGTGTGCCAACATGGGATACATGTTAAGCATGAAGCTGAGGCTGGGGAAGGTTCCACAATTCTTAAAGACATCCAGTATGATACCAGTGCTGAATACCACACATCCTAAGGACTTCAGCAGTTCCAAAGGGGGAGGGTAGTGCTGACCTCTCATCTGATGAAGACCCTCAAGAGGTTGCTGTTCAACCATCTCCATACTCTGTTGAGGTTTTAATTGGCTCTGCTGCACTTCACTTACCATGATGTTATTTGGTTGGATGAGGCCATCATCTACCTCCTGCAGTGAGCTTTGACCTACCTGTAGTAGCATGGATGCATTGTGAGGATCACATTCTTTAATATCTACAGTGCTTTTAATACCATTCAGCCGGGACTTCTCAGGGACACGATAGAGCTGTCTGGAGCAGACCACCACCTGTCCCTGTGGATACTGTAATATCTGACTGGCCGCCTGCAGTATGTGTGGACACAGAGCTATGTCTCTCACTGGCTGGTCTGCAGTAAGGGACCCTGTGGGGAACTGTGCTGATACCCTCAACAACTTCTCCATCAAATCCCTAGGAAGCCATCTTCAGAAATTCTCAGATTACTCTGCCATAATCAGCCTCATCACAGGTATGGATGACCGAGTGCAGCCAATGTACTCAGCAGATTGTGGACTAGTGCCAACTGAACCATCTCCTGTTCAATGGAGAGAAAACCTAGAAGCTGGTGGTTGATTTTCGCAGGGGCAGACCAACTCTATTCACACTGCTGAACATTCAGGATACTGACATTGAGATAATGGTACTTTTTTAAGTACCTGGGTGTTCACTGAACAACAAACTGAACTGGAGTCAAAACACTGGCACTCTTTACAGGAAAGGTCAGAGCAGACTGTACCTGGTAAGGAGTGTGTGGTCTTTTGGAGTGCAGGGAACACTACTGAGGACTTTTTTTGACTTTGTGGTGGCATCAGACATCTTGCACTTTGTGTTTCTATGCAGCAGAGAAGAAGCATTTAGAAAAGCTCATCAGGAAGGCCAGTAGTGTACTAGGATGTACCTTTGACCCAGTGCAGCAGGTGGTAGGAGACAGAAGGTCTCCAGAATAATGCCATCACTGTGGGACCTTCTTGCAACCCTAAATGCAAAATGTACTGTAGTCTCATATGTTAATATATATATATATATATATATATATATATATATATATATATATATATATATATATATAGTCCCACAGGCCTTTTCTAAAACATAAGACATCGTATGTCATCATTGTAGACAAATAATATTTTTTTGCTGTAACAGTAACTGAAAAGCTTCTAAGAGATGCTTACAAGCTTCTCACATGTCAAGAATGGTATTTTAATATTCATTTTTAGCAATGAGGCTAAGTGGCATCTGCTATCGCTCTAATATTTATTTCCCTTCATAATTCTCAGGAGATAATCCTTAATGCGAAAATCTGTTTTTGGTGAATCTGTAAGGAAACTTTCAAGTCAGAATTCTAGTTTACAGTTAAAAAGAAGTTTCCCTGATAACTGCCTAATGTTGCTTCGATTCTTGATGTAGCCTTTGTTGTTTTATGGTGTCAGTTACTTTGATTATGTTGTGTCCCACTGTCTGAAAAACACCCCCAAAGAATTGCATTCTTTCCACCATGCTTGTACATGGGGATGGAATTCCTGAGATTGAATGCGTTTCTTTATTTCCGCCAAATAAAATCTATGATCAGCTACGATCAATGGTCAGTGCTGCAAAAGATTTCATGTATGTATTTTTTAAATCTTTCAACAAAATAGAGGACCAGTAGTTGTTTTTTTTACCTAGGAAAAGATTTTGTCAAGGCCAAGCAGGTCTTTGTTTGCCTGACTTGCAGAAGCGACCTCCTACTTGGTATTCAACCATGGACACACGTATTAGTCTGTTGGATTGTCTGCCTAGAGATTCTGTCTCTGTCACAGCCCTCATTCTTCAAGATTGCCTTAGTGGAACTGGATTCTTTTTTTCTTTCATTTTCCTTTTCTAGCTATCAACATTGCCGGTGCAAATGTTACTTTTGACTTCTACATCACCTGAAATTTTCCACATTGTGGAAATTACTGTATCATTTTAAAATACTTAAAACGATGTCCCCTAGAAGTCAAAGATATTTAGATATGATCTGGTATCCTTTTACTGACTTGAACAGCTACAGTATACAACCATAAGCCCTCATTTAACTCTTGTTTAAGCCAAGACTTGCTACGAAACAACGTTTGAGAATTGCTGATTTTACATGCTTAGTTCATGAAGGCAGCAGGTATCAATAAATCTTGTTAAGAAGGTCCAGAAGCTTGAATTTTTTAACAGACTGAAATAATAAAAATCTAATTCTTCTCAAAAGCATTTTTTTCTTTTCTGTATGGTGATTCTATAGTTTTTAATATTCATCAGGGGGCATCAAGCAGTTTGCCTATGTTCACTGAAGTGATCTCCATGCTGAATAAATGGTAACTTAAGACTCATTCAGCTCATGCACTCTTTATTAATAACAACATGATGTCAGCAGTGCAAGGTCATTTTGAACATTGGAGTGAACTATGATAGGCTCTAACTCTTGGCTCTCTGGCTAACAAGAGAAGAAGGAGAGAGAGGACATGTTTGATGAAAACGCTTGGGGCCAAGTGCAATGTATAGCATCCAGCCATGAGAGTCTTGCAACCTATCTAAGCCGCAAGAATGGGTCAAGTGGATACAAAGATTTGCAGGTTTTTGTTAGACAAATAATTGTAATTATTGCTCTGAAGAGAATAAAGGGCTATGTTCATACGGCAGGTCTTGATGCTCAATTCAGATTTTTTTTTGCTGAAACCAGAGTTGTTGTTTTTTTGTAGTCGTTCATACTACTAAATTTTGCTCTTTTTTCTTTTCTTTTTTTCTCATTGCTATAATTGTGTCTAACAGTCTGTGTGTTTGCTGCTGTCTCACCTGAATTTCCCCATTGCGGGTCAATAAAGGAATTCTTATTAGTTTTGTTCTGTCCGCCATCAGACTTCTGTCTGAACGGTTCAATACCCCAAAGCAACCCGCATCTGCAGATAACAGAAGAAGACATCAAACAGCAGCATCCTGTTTACGCAAGTAATGGCAGATGTAATTGTTACTGAATTGTTCAATAAAGCTTTGGAGGGGAAAAAGAAAAGTAATAGCGGACACCGGCATCTCTGTTTTAATATGAAGTTGTTGAGTTATGGGAGCTGGCAATATTAAGACCACAACATAACCAAAAGAAGAGAAAAAGAAAACAGCACAGACCACGAAAGAGACCACAAATGGTGATTTAGTACCACATATGGAACTGGCCCAAATCAGATTTTTTTCTTTCTTTTTTTTTGGGGGGGGTGAAAATATCAGAATTGGGCTGTTTACACTGCCATGACAAAGACGGATATGTCTTGCATATGGGCAAAAAGTTTGGATTTGGGTCACATTTGCTTGCAGTGTGAACTTAGCCAATTTAACACTAATTAATTGCACTGGAGTTGAAACAGCTGACGTGGTGTATAGGCTAAAATAACCAAAAGAGGAAAGAAACACCATGGCATATGTGATGATTTCCAAGTCTTTTTTCATTGTCAAGAAAAAAAAATATTTATATATGTTCTAAGTTCACCATGCACAGAGAAGGACATAAATCAATAGATGCTTTTTTAATGTCCTTTGTGAACTAACAGAATAATGTCACTATGATCTGCTATATGATGAACTGATTCGTGACAGACTGGTGGTAGGTCTGTAAGACAGAAGACTATCTGAATGCATGCAGGTTGACCCAAATTTAACTCTGGAAAAAAGCCATGATGGCAAGACTGTAAAGAGTTGAAACGTCAGCAATCCTCTCTGTCTGATGACATCAAACCAGAGACAAAAACTGATAAATCCGTTGACAGGGCATATAAAATCCGTATTAAGCATAGTAAAAAACAAACACCAAGCCAAGTAGCACAACAATATACAAGAAAGAGTTCTCGGTGCCAAAAAATGTTGGAGATCACCATCCCATCCCAAATGATTGCCTTGCTAATGGAGGAAAATTTTAATTTGTGTGCGGAGAAAGGAATACTACAAGTAAATATGTAAAATGCTCAAAACTATGCATGAAGTGGAGAAAAATGAATATGCTCTTTTCTTAAGCAGCATTACATCGAAGGAGAGCCGTACATCATGGTCATTGAAATAAATAAGGACATTTTATTTAAGACTGACACTTGTGCTGATGTTACAGTCCTGCCATACACCATGTTCAAATAGATTTTACAGAGACAGGTGTTGTGCAATAAGGATTGGTTGATCATGAATCATAATCCTGAGAATTTGCACAGGCAAATAATAATCCTAATTAATAGTTGATAATGATTAACTAAAAATCACCATAGACGTAACTGTATATTCAGACGGTTAACTAAAAAAGGATGATATGAACATGAGCCTTCAGATAGAAATCACCTTTCACAAAAAAAGCACAACTGTTCTTTACATATGTGGGAATTTCTTAACTAAACAGTTAACAGTTCATATGAATGAGCCAATAAACTCCCCACCCACACTAAACTATTTGCTAAATTCCCAAAAGGATAAAATAATAGGCAAAGTGAGAAAAACATCAAAGCAAAAGTGACACAGAAATGTATACTGTATTTGTCCATCTGTGTGTCTGGGCTCAATGGCACCTAGCAGGCCACATGGCTTAGCCAACAGTAGAGACCGGTTAGCTGGCCAGTCATCAACACCACAGAGGTCATGTGAGCTCACATTTTTGAAACGATGACGGCATTTAGCTTGCAGTTTACCGCAGCTTTTCAAAAATATGCATAAACATTATTGTTCATGTTATTGGTGAATATACATATTTTACCAATATTAGACCCATCTTGTTTCCACTTTTGAAGGTTCAGAGTTATATCCAGGGTTACAATGTATTTAGAAGGCATAGGAATTTGTATGGTGGATGAGTTGCTATTTATTTACAACACATACATGTCAAAATGAGAGCGTTAATGTAAGACTTAATGTAAGTGGAGGTTGAGGTCTTGTGGCTGCAAATGCATGTCCCACATTTGAAACCTCTCACAGTTGGGAGTGGCTGTAGGGCACTCTTCATGGTTACTAGTGCATGTAATTTGAAGCAAGTTGTGACTAAGCCAACCAAAGTTCTATGGTGCACTCTGTTTGCCTCTGAGGTCGGCACCCATGAGTTGCAGATTACGTAATCTCCGCTTTTTTGCATTCCAGTTTCCCTCCGTCGGACAGTAGGAAAACACATGAATTCTCGCAATGTTGTTAAAACAATAGCAATGACAATAACGCTGTTCTAGGCGGTATTTTGGGCAAATAAACAGAGCTGAAACATCCCGTCTGACGAACACTGAAAGGTAGCAACTGTACGACTGACTAAACACATCCCTGGACGCGTGCTCAGGGCATGTGCGGAGCAGCTCACTGAGGTTTTTACAGACATTTTCAACCTGTCTCTTGCCCAAGCAGCTGTACCAACATGCTTCAAATGCACTTCCATTGTGCCACTGCCAAAACACTCCAGCCCAAAGTGCCTTAACGACTACCGCCCTGTGGCACTCACACCAATCGTAATGAAGTGCTTTGAGCGGCTGGTCCTGGCACACCTAAAAGACTTGCTACCATCCACATTGGACTCACACCAGTTTGCATACCGCAGCAATAGGAGCACAGAGGATGCAGTTTCCATGGCACTGCACTCTGTGCTCACACATCTGGACAATAAGAACACTTATGCACGCATGCTGTTTGTTGACTTTAGCTCAGCCTTCAACACTGTCATCCTGGCTAAGTTAATAGCCAAACTTCGAGACCTGGACATCAACACCTCCATGTGCAACTGGATTTTGGACTTTCTGACCAACAGACCCCAGAATGTCCGATCAGGCTCCAACTGCTCCACGTCCATCACACTCAACACTGGTGTACCACAGGGCTGTGTGCTAAGCCCGTTTCTCTACTCCCTCTTCACCCACGACTGCAAGCCTGTGTACGCATCCAACTCCATCATCAAGTTTGCGGACGACACTACGGTGATTGGTCTCATCAGCAACAACGATGAGACTGCCTATAGGGAGGAGAACAAGCACCTGGCCACATGGTGCACTGAAAATAACCAGCTCCTCAACACCACCAAAACGAAGGAGCTCATTGTGGACTTCAGAAAAGATTCAAGAGGCACGCACAACAACATCTACATCAATGGAATGGCTTTTGAGTGTGTCTCCAGTTTCAAGTTTCTGGGGACCCAAATCTCAGCGGACATGTCCTGGTCAACCAACACCTCCTGCCTGTTCAAGAAGGCTCACCAGCGCCTCTTCTTCCTGAGGACACTGAGGAAAAATCAGCTATCCTCGACTATCCTGGTAAACTTCTATCGCTGTGCAATAGAAAGCATTCTGACCAACTGCGCAACAGTGTAGTATGGGAGCTGTTCTGTTGCAGAGCGCAAGGCACTGCAGCGGGTGGTGAAAGCCGCCCAGCACATCACTAGGACTTCACTACCCACCACTGAGCACATCCAGAAGAAACGCTGCCTACATCGAGCTCGCAGCATCCTTAAGGACTCTTCTCACCCACTGTTTTCTCTCCTGCCCTCCGGCAGGCGTTTCAGGTGCCTCCGGACCAGAACCAGCAGACTCTGGTTTCTGTCCAAACTTAGCCTTCTGTACATATATAAATAGCCTTCTGTACATATATTCATAGTACATGTAAACTCTGTTATAATAACAACCATCTGTATATTATGCTATTGTGCATATCTGTAAAACTCTATTTATAGTAATATCCACCTGTATATTTTTTTTTTTTTTTTTTTTTTATTTCCTTTATTTAACCAGGTAAACCCCGTTGAGATCTGGATCTCATTTTCAAGGGGGACCTGGGCAGAAATCTGCAAAAACACTACAACCTGGTTACAAAAATAAAACCAATTAATACATACGCACAAATATAAAACAATAAAAACAATTTAAAAGCAGTGACACTGTTTCATACAAGCTTGTTGTCTATCTTTAAGAACCGCTCGAAATAAGTCCAATGAAATAGTTTCCGACATCTTGAGCTCAGACTGGAGCTGGTTCCACGCTGTAGGAGCCAACACACTGAATGCTTTCTTTCCTTTATCAGTTCGAACACGAGGAACATGTAGAAGGATAAAGTCATTATATTCGGTACATATCCAGCTGTAAATTTAGTTCACAATACTAGTTATCTATATATTATATTCATAGGACAAATCTATCAGTAAAATTCTGTTTATAATAGTATCCATCTCTATATTTATTCAGTAAAAACCCATGTCCTGTACTTATGGAACCATTGTTTATCCTGCACTTGCTGCTATTGCACTTCTGGTTAGACCTAAACTGCATTTCGTTGCCTTGTACCTGTACCTGTGTAATGACAATAAAGTTGAATCTAATCTAATCTAATGTAGCATAAATAATAGAGAGCTGCTACAAACGGGGACAGTATGAGGTTTTACTCAATGTTGTCTGCGAGTAGCAGCCATCATGAATGCCGATGTTGGGAACCATCCTGTTGCACTGAGTTTCCAATTCGTAATACCAACTTTAGAGGCCGTTCCAGTCAAAATTTCCAACCCGGAGGATGTGAATCCCAACTACCAAGGACAAATAGAATGCACTATCATGCCATCATAGCATGCCGAACTGCAACTCCTAGCTAGTAAGCTATTTTGAAGCTCTTAGCTGTAGACTATTGTGAAGTCACTCGTTGCTAGCAGGCTTGCCACCCACCCTTAGCCAGCACACTGTAGAGGCAGTGTTGTCACATTGTCTTATAAATTCTTGGTCTGTGACGTTAGTGCTGGTGTTCAGGTATTGCGGTGGTGCCCAAAAAAGACAGATGCTGCATGTACATGTGATGACCATAGCCTCTGCTCCTAACCATTTTCGGAACAGAATGGTAACAGAGAGATTAGAAGGTGTTGATTCTCACATGGAGCTGTGTTGGTGTTGGGGAAATGGAAGAGGATAAGGCTTGCCTGCATACTGTTTTTAGCTACATTCAGGAAATGGGTATTACACTGAACATAGACAAGTGTGACCTTTCAAAGCAGAAAGTGACATTGTTTGGCCACATCATATCTGTCAGTAGAGATAGGCCTGACTTAAACAAGAATGAAGCTGTGGGAAAGATGACAGAACAAACAAACAAACGTAAGTGAACTAAGACATTTTCTTGGAATGGTCAACCAGCTGGGGAAGTTCATCCCACAGTTGGCTGTGAGAGACACGCCTTTAAGAGATCTCTTGTCGAAGAAAAACTTTTAGACATAGAGAATTGACCAGCCAAGAGTAGTTCAAGACCTGAAAAAAGCACTTCCGTCACCACCAGTACTAACCATATACAACACCAGCAGGGAATGCAAAGTTTCAGCATATGTATCAGCATATAACTGTGCTACTCCAAAAATGGGAAGGAGAGTGGAGACCTGTGGTCAACACCAGCAGGGAATGCAAAGTTTCAGCATATGCATCAGCATATAACTGTGCTACTCCAAAAATGGGAAGGAGAGTGGAGACCTGTGGTCTATGTGTCAATATATCTTAGAGCAGAGATATGTTTAAAAGGATACAATTATCTCACTGGCAACATTTCCAAATGGAGATGACTGACAAACCTCACCTGAGTCTTCTTTGTTCCCAGACAGTAGATGCTCTTGCACTACTCTTTCACTGATTCAGAATGTGCCTCATGAGATACTCCAATTCTACCGGATATGTGCCAAGGAAGCATCTGTGGACAGCAGATGCACCGTCACGCAAATAATTTGTAAAAACAAACAAAAAAACAGGTGGACAAGGAGAGGTTGGAGGACACTAACATGTATGTGGATTCCATAATGTAAAACTTACTTGCAAGCACTACGGTACTCACCTGAGAGAGCTGAGAGAGGAACTCAAGAAGGGCAGTATATGTGCTGCCTTCTTGTTTAAATATTGCAATATCTGTGTTTTGAAGAAGGCATAGACATCAGAAAACGACATTCCCTTTCAGCAGGAACTTCTTGAACTTTTACACTTTTACGTACACAGTTGTGTGGGGACGTATGGCCCTCACACTACAACAGTGAACCAATACACACTGTACCTGGCTGAAAAAGCCTTTGTTACAGAGAATGATGGACCTTAGTTCAAAGGAGATAGACTTATTATCCCTTTAACTATGAGAAATGATGTGCTCATGAACTGCATGAAGGACACCAGAAAGTGGTGAAATGAGAGAACAAGCATGGCAGCCTGTGTGGTGGCCTGGCTCAAGCCAGCAGTTGAGAGAAATAGTTCTCAATTGCCACACTTGCACGAAAAAAGGAGAATTACGCTGATCCATTGATGCCATCACAGTATTCAGAGAGACCATGACAATAATTCAGGGCTGATTTGTTTATACTGAAATACAAGAAATATCATCTAGTTATATGTAGCTTATTCTTCAAGATTTATGGAAATTGTGAGTGGTGAGGGATCTTTGCTGTAGTAGTTGCCATGCTGAATAATTGTTCACATAAGACTCACTTTATTAATAACACAATAGATTAGTGATCAGTGAATTGGAGTTGTAGATGGCTCCAATACCCCCTCCAATCCCCCCTCTCTGTCTGAGGTTTAAGATAATTCAATAACAATAATATGATAATTATTTTCTAGTGGTCATACATTCTAAAATAAGTCAACATGATGATTGGTTATCAACACATTTACAACAACTAAGAAGACATTCCTATATCCATTGGCTGTCTATACCTGCTCATTGGGTGAGAGTCAGGGTACACCATGGACAGTTTACCATATTTTTCGGACCATAAGGCGCACCGGATTACAAATGCACTGTGAATTAGCGTAACTTTGTCTTTGTCCACATATATGGCGTACCGGATTATAAGGCGAATTACATATTCTTCCCCAGTGCGTAATATCACCCCGCCCCGTCATGTACAAAGCTCTATCCTGAGAGAGAGAGAGCTATCCGTCTGTCGTGAAGACAGAGTAGTTGGACTACACTGCCCTGTTTCTGATATAAGGTGAAAATAAACATAACTTTTATATTGAATTAACTTACTAGGTTTATTGTTGCTAGTGCATACTCCGGGCGCGGGCCTTGCGGGTCCTTGCGACCGCCTGCTTGGAGCTGCTCAGTGTACCAAGCTCGATGTCACATATAAAACAGTTTTATGTAAAGACTTCTTGCCACCGAGAAGTTTATATTTTGAAACCGCATACGCGGTCGTAAAAACTGCGCTCTGCACGTGCACAGGGAGAACATGGAAAATCTGTGCAGAAAGACGCTAGGCCAGGATTCACACCCAGGACCTTCTTGCTGCATGGGAAAAGGGCTACCATCTACGGCACTGTGCAGCCCTCTGAGATGACAATCCATGTTTATTTGTTTTAGTGTTAGTGTCATTTCAATTCATTTTAATGAGTTATTGCTATGGATTCATTTTGTTTGATTTTTTTTTTTTTTTTTGCGGGGTCAAGCACTGCATGT
Organism: Fundulus diaphanus; assembly: GCA_037039145.1. NCBI lineage: Eukaryota > Metazoa > Chordata > Actinopteri > Cyprinodontiformes > Fundulidae > Fundulus > Fundulus diaphanus. The sequence goes on from CM073132.1 coordinate 39,589,009, forward strand.
TTGTTTTTAGGAAAGGGGTAGAAGCAAGGGAGCAGCAGAGAGGTGTGAAAGATTACAAATAAGACTAATCTTAAAACTTTCCTTTTTGACAAAGTTTATAGTTAGAGTGGCTCATGTTACCCTGAGCTACCTCTATAGTTATGCTGCTATAGGCTTAGGCTACTGGAGGACATCAGGGCCTATTTTTCTCACTCTACTGATTTCTACTGTTCTCCAGTCTACTGTTCTCTAGTTTTGCATTGCATTGAAATGACTGTTGTCATTTCAGCTTTTAACTTTTTGCTCTCTCTAATTTTTTCTTCATAGTAGGTACACCTGGTCTGGCGTTCTGTTAACTGTGACATCATCCAGGGAAGACAGATCACCCACTACTATCATCTAATGTAGAACAGATTACTGGATCAATGTGTGCTTCTGTGCTTTTTTGTCTCTCTTGTTGTTTCTCTGCTCTGTCTTCTGTAACCCCCAGTCGGTCGAGGCAGATGACCGTTCATACTGAGCCCGGTTCTGCTGGAGGTTTTCCTTCCCGTTAATGGGGAGTTTTTCTTTCCGCTGTCGCTTCATGCTTGCTCAGTATGAGGGATTGCTGCAAAGCCATGGACAATGCAGACGACTCTCTCTGTAGCTCTACGCTTCTTCAGGAGTGAATGCTGCTTGTCGGGACTTTGAAGCAATCAACTGGTTCCCTTATATAGGAAATTTTTGACCAATCTGTATAATATGATTGAATTTGACTTTGTAAAGTGCTTCGAGATGACATGTTTCATGAATTGGCGCTATATAAATAAAATTAAATTTAATTGAAATATGCCTCCTGGTCTGGACCCTGTATTATCATAGTTTTGGAGGGCCAATAAATTTCCATTTATTATTAGATAACCCCTTCTTGTATAGATGCAATATCTTTTAATCCGACCAGGGTTTTACCAAACTGTTTACCACTTGAGGGCAGCCCACATCTTCCTCACACACCAGAGTTAGTTGAGGAGTTCCCTAGGCTTCTGTACTTGGAGCAAACATTTTTTTTTCAATTAAAATAAGTACATATTGTTTGCCACAGGAAATGGAATGCTTTTACAACTAAATATATGTTTTTTTTTAAGTGTTTGATGCCTTACCTTGTGTATCAAACTGAACTACTTGCACTTGGATTTTTCTGAGAAGAAATTTTGCTGCCGTTGAATGCAGTGGCTTTGAATTTCTGCCTGTTTGCTGTTCTTCCTTTGCTTTCTTCGAGTCAAAAAATAAAGGTGTGCTGGGTTTGGGGCATAAGCGGGATCCCTGTGAATTGGTAGCTGGCACTTTTCTGAAGATGTGATTATAACAAAGTCTGCCTGAAACCCAGGAATTTCATTTTGGTGTCAGGCTCACCTGAAATACATGCGCTCCTGCTGGCACCAGTGTGGGTGATACATCCAGGTTTACTGCAAGTTCAAACTTTGTGTAGTGAGTTGTTCCCATCACCCCCACATGTGAGGGTTGTAAATGAAAGCAACCAAGCAAAAAAAAAAGTATGTTTCTTATGCACGTCTACAGCTACTTTTCAGTCTGCACACACCATCAACTCCCCTTTCTCAGTCTCATTGTGCTGGTAAATTAAAATCCATGGGTTGCCAAGCCATCCGTTCTCCCTCCACTGCTTAATTGTCTTGAAAATTGAGGGGATTACAGGGTGCGATTTATGTATAAATAAGAATCTGTCAAAAAATCTGGCAGCATACTCTATGGCAAAAGAAACAGCTACAGTGTTGATGATTTAGGAACTATAGGTAATGACCTGCATTGATACCTTTAAACATACACCATCCTATTCTGTTTTTATACTACTGCAGAACTTTAGGCAATACACTGGTAACTGGTAAGCAAAAGGCTGGATTAAATCGATGCGAACACACTGGTGTGTTATCTGCCTAAATCAGTGACACGATATAGGGCTTTAAAGCTCACCTATAGCAAGTCATTGGATCAAACCAATGAGTCGTAATGTATGTTGTAAAAACTTGGATTGAGTCATATACATTTCTATGACCCAGTAACTTGAAATTACACATTCATTGCTTTTGTATAGTTGCATAGGCTTAATATGTTGGTGATCTCTTACATCAATCTAATGATAAATTGCCAGGCGCCTGCAACATGTGGGGCTTCACTGTGTGAGACAGATCTGTCATTGCATTTCAGTTTGTATGTAAATGTGCAGGTGTGTGCCACAACTACCCACTCCTCTTTGAGAGGGAGCCAAATGAGGCAGGGTGATTACAGCCCCACCAATGTAATCTCACATTTTAGAGGGCTCTAGCTCAACCCCACCTTTGACAGCTCAGCTACTCTCTACCTCCCCATCCACTCCTCTTTTCATTTCATCCCATTCTTGCTAAATGCAATTTGTTATGGTTCCAAATAAGGCCTGGGTTTTCAGTCTCTTTGCCACTTCAACCAAAGTACCTCCTGTTATAGCTTGTCCAATTTGAAATTGTTTCCACCTCTCCCATAAACCACCCATCTCTCATTTTCTTCAGGTCCACTCTTGCAGTAATCTACAATTGGCAGTAAATACTTCAAATGTGTGGCACAAGATGTACTGCAGGAATCAAACAGTTTAAGGAATGTACAGTAATGATGTTTATATAGCAGGGATGGAGGGCTCGAGACCGGTTGTGGCCTCGAGACCGGTCTCCACAAACATAAGAGTTAAATAAGAATAATTAAAAAAAAAACACATGTATGTGTGTGACCACATCTTGTTAATTTCACTAAAATAAGAAAATCATTGTTAGCTTATGTCATATGATGTGGGCTGTGCTCATACCCAACCTGTTGCCCTGCTGTCCCTCATTTCAACCTTTAGTGCAACTGAGTAGGACAGCAATCCCTACATGTACGCTGCATGCTTCACATGCAGAAGCTATAATTCTACACAGTCATTGCATTAGTATTCTGAAGCTAAGAAGGAAACATGATTTGAAACAACATTCTGATAGCATTTGATTGAAAAATATATATGCAAAACCATCAGGCATACTTCGCTAGAAGAATTCTGCCTTCTGTTGCATATCTAGCATGTTTTCTTTTTTTTTCCTGTGGCAGAATACCCAGCAGCTTTCAGCAGACGGGATTTGTTTTAACTCAAGCTACATTCATGGTGTATGAATATGCAAAGCTAATTTATTTTACTGATGTAATATATATATATATATATATATATATATATATATATATATATATATATATATATATATATATATACTGTGACAGACTGGCGACCTGTCCAGGGTGTACCCCGCCTCTTGCCCAGTGAACGCTGAAGATAGGCACCAGCAACCCATGCGACCCCATGAGGGACTAAGCGGGTTAGAAAATGGATGGATGGATATATATATATATATATATATATATATATATATATATATATATATATATATATATATATATGCACAACTGATCATTGAGAAGCAGCAGAGGACAGCCGTTGTGATTGATGTGCCCATCCCGAGTGATGGAAACATCAGGAAAAAAGAGCACAAGAAACTGGAGAAATACCAAGGGCTGAGGGAAGAACTATAAAGAGACTGGAAGTTGAAGACAACAGTAGTGCCCTCAATCATCGGAGCACTTGGAGCAGTAACCCCTACTCTGGAGAAGTGGCTCAGTCCAGAATAGCGTTATCTTAGGAAAAGCTAAGGTCCTAAGAAGAATCCTGAAGCTCCTAGGCCTCTGGTAGAGGACCTTAGCTTGACAAATGGAGAGCCACCCACCCTGTTCAGGCGTATGAGGGGTGGGTGAGAGAGCAGTTCACACAAATGAGAATCCATCTTGTCCTGCTCCCGCATCAATCGTTTGGGCCCTAACCAAAACCGGTTTTGGACCAATCGTGTTGCAATACTATGGTTTAAGGCTGGGCATACCAGCTGTGACGAAATCAAGAGCTACCGAGCGCACAGCTGAACCAACATAAACATGGCAGCGCAGGAGGATGCAGGCGTAGCTGCTGCTATCAAATCTGTTTTATCAGAATCCACAATTCCTTCTTTGAAAGAAGAACAGCAAGAAGTGCCTTGACCAGCTTAACATGTTGTGGTTTCTCATGGTGCCTGCTGCTTACATTTTGATGTGATACTGTGGTTGGCTAAAACCAAACTTTGATAGGTGTGCACTGCCCAATCAGCTCAGAAAGTTCTGTTGAATATCTCTCCTTTTCCCAAACACATTCGACAGGTGCAGTCCCAGGTTGATGACATGCAGAACACATCATCATTCTGGCTTGCCATGTTAACACTTTTATTCAGTTGGCACGACTATGTTGCTATTTACTGTAGACCTATTTTTGTTAAAAGAGTGCAGATATTTTTCTCCAACACTTTTAACTCTTCATGGATCTCTTGATGCTTGTGGATGATAGCTTATCATATAGCCAGGCCTTTGGCAATTCAAAGGTATTTTATTCCAGTTGTTGCTGAGATTTATCATCATGAAATAACAATATGGTTGTAATGGTAATGACATTAAGAAGTATCAAAACTTTTTGGATTTGATGGTGGTAATAATGATAGTAAGTTGATAATGATGAAAGCAAATTGGGCTACAAGCAGGGAATCAGATCCTGAAGGTTGAATGTTTGTCTACTTAAACTGTCAGCCTGGACAAGGAGAGCATAAATCAGAGAAGCAGCTAAAATTATAACTCTGGAGGAGCTACAGAGATCAGTGGCTCGGGAGGGATAATCTATTAGCCAGCTTTTATGGAAGCAAGGTGAACATAAAGTCACTGTTACAAGAAATCCATCAGAAGCAGTTTTCAACAAGCCATGCAGGGGACACAGCAAACATATGAAAGAAGGTGCTGTGCTCAGATGAGACCAAGTCGAAATAAACATTTTGACCAACATACAAACTCAAACTCTTGGCATCACAACACACCATCCCCACCACAAAACAAGGTAGTCAAAAGATCAAGATTTGTGGATCCTTTTCTTGAAAAGGGATGAAGAAGCGGGTCAGAGTTGATGTGAAGATGGGAGGAGCTAAATATGGGGCTAAAAATAGATAAATAAAATACTAACAAAACTCTAACAGGCTGCATTAAACTTGAGACCATTGTGAATGTTGACCCCTTCCAGCAGGGTAAACCCTAATATTACAGCCAAAGTTAGAATACAATGATTAAGATTACAGATGACAACATTAAATCTCTGTGCCCGTGGCTGGCAACCTTCACTTTGAACACAACTTAATCAAGTATTTAGATCATTACCATGACTCTGCAAAATTAGACTGCATACTGAGGAGGCCATTCATCCCTTTGGTGTAGTTGTATTGGACAAGTTGTAAGAGTGCAGGAGGACTGGGGTTTAGACCATAACAAGCAAATTTTATACCTTCTGAGTGCTGATACATTATGTCTTCTAAGCAAATACATTCTATAGAAAAATATTATTTAGATATGTACTCTTGTGCTTGAATGTCTGCTTTCCAGGGAATGATGTATCTGGAGGAGCGTAGACTGGTCCACAGAGATCTAGCAGCTCGGAACGTTCTCGTCAAATCGCCAAACCACATCAAGATCACAGACTTTGGCTTGTCTCGGCTGCTGGATGTCAATGAAAAAGAATATAATGCTGATGGAGGAAAGGTGAAATTCATCATCTTCTTAAACAACATTTGCACTACATCACAATTAATTCAACAAATAATGAAACCATGATGTTTGTTGTTATTAAGTATTTTTAATTTTTGCAATTAACTTTTTGGCTGTTAAAAATGCAACACCTTCTTTTCTTTTTTACTTTTTATTCGATCAATACATTATTTTTATTTATTTATTTGTGTAAAGAGAATACAAAGGTTTTCTCAGGTGGTCATGACTCTAAAAGCTGTAAGCGTTTTACCAAAGCTTTAGATCTGTGTGAGGGTCTTCATGGCTGCCACTGATTCCTTGCACTGAATATCAAAGAAGGGTATGATTTAACATCATACATTAGAATCCATCTATGTTCTGCAATCAGAGCGTGTTATCACATTTTATTATTTGTAGTTATATGTGTTTGCTTTTGGAAAGACAATATTAAAGTATTTATTCAGACTGTAGCATTGACAAGTTAAGAAATGAAACAATAGGCATTAACATTAATGAGGGTTTCATAGCCTCAGGGAGGAGCATTACCAATCACAAAGGATGCTTTTTCTCAAAGTAAAATACTCTTCTGCTCTACTGAACCGTTTTATTTACCTTCCGGGAGAAGAGATCTCAAAACCCCATAAACGTAGTGAATAAATCTGTCCTTGGGGCTGTGTGAGCACAGGTCTCTGACCTTTGCTAATCTCTGTTTATCCTTTGCTTGACTTATGATTTGTTTTGAAACCATCTTTTCACAAGCAAGCATATTTCTGCTCTCTCGCTCCTCATCCTCTTTACTTCCACTGTGGTTTCTGTCAGCGTTGAGTGCTGCGGTGTTATCCCCTTAGCGGTTAAAGAAAGGCACACTAACCTTCGACATCCCCTCTCCTCTAAACCTCTATCACTGTAATCAATGGAATTGGCCTTCAAATCTAATCACCGTGTTAAACTTGATCCCAAACCGCCCTTCTTTATGTCTTGTCCTATTTCAGTGCATCTTATACACTTAGTGTGTGTGCATGTCTGTCTCAGTCTGTGGGTGGTTGGGTGGCTATTGTGTAAGGGAACATTTTGATGTTGGTCTTTCCAAACCGTGTTTCCCTTTAATCTGTTATCACTTTTTACTCCGCAACATGGCTGAAAAAGTCAAATGCAACACAACTCACATCTACATCGCAAAAATTTTTTCTTCCATACAAAAGGTTTATTTTTTGGTAACAGATTTCATTGGTAATGTGTACATGCACACATTAATGCCATATCCTTCTACACTGCAGATGCCAATCAAATGGATGGCCCTGGAGTGTATTCATTACAGAAAGTTTACCCACCAGAGTGACGTTTGGAGTTATGGTGAGCCACCTTTACTGCAGTCATTGTGAGGGTTATTTTCCCGACTTGGTGGTTACCTCCAGTACAAGACATTGACAATGGCATCATGTGTATAACCTATGTGCTGATCGGGACACTCTGCATTTGAAATCTAACATTCCTTTTCCACCCATCGTTGTCTTAAAAGGTGTAACCATATGGGAACTTATGACTTTTGGAGGGAAACCATACGATGGAATTCCTACCAGAGATATTCCAGATCTGCTGGAGAAAGGAGAGCGTCTTCCTCAGCCACCCATCTGTACCATCGATGTCTATATGGTCATGGTCAAATGTATGTGCAAGCACAACAACAGAAACTCAACTTTAACTGTACATGAAACAACACAAACTAGTGCCTCAGATTTCAAAGTATATTTTGTAAATCTGATACTATTGCACCATACTTAAAATCTCTCAGCCTATTCCTCAGGAAGTAGGACTCTAACAAGGTTGCACCAATCCTGATTTTTTTTTCATGTAATGTTTGTATTTTCTGTCACCTTATGTGTACAAGCAATAGAGCAAGTATTACAACTTTGGATATTTGAAATAATTTGTGTATTTAAATTCATACAGGTTATTTTACTTTATTACACACATTACATGAAGGTCTTCTTTATTTTGAATCAAAAATTTCTTGTTTTTACAACTTTCGTTCATTTATTGCTATTGAGAAAAACACATATAGATGATAACATGTAACGTTTATTGACACTTAGGGAGGAGCAATTTCACACCAACAATGACCTGTACCAGTGGCTTGTTGGCATTATTTGTCAGCCTCTTGTGGAGTGCCATCAGGCAGCACTATAACATCTGGTTCCTGTTGCCAGGAAAAAGACTTGCTGCCAGTTACAGACTGGCCTTGCCCACAGCTCAGTGACATGAAGCCTCTGGCTGTCATTGCCACCTTGACTTTTTCTGCCACCCTGATCCTGCGCCAACCTTGCAAGCAGTAGAGAGGAAAGAAAAAAATGCATGCCACTGCACTGTTGCTTGCTTTCTTTTTACCCAACATTATGTGCAAAATTGATATATGTTAATAATGTTACTTGAACCAAAACAAAAGTAATGACATGTTTACTTTCTATCCAGTTAGTTTTAACCACTTCCTGCCCAATCTGTATTACCTCTGTCCTCATTTCGTCTTTATTTCCCTTGGTGCACAGAAGAGGTCGGATCACACAATTGCTTTGGTGTTGTATCCATGTGTCCACCAATAAAACTGGCAGAAGAGCACATTTCTCCATATGGCCATTCTAGTGATGAAACAGTATTTATATTTAGGCTGAAAAATTGACTAAAAACACCTTTAAGCAGGAAAAATGTTAGTGTTTTTTTCACACAACTCAGAATATGGCATTTAAAGGAAAATGGTTAAAATACTCTCTTCTTGCCTGTTACTTAAGCAAGTGAAATGAGTAATTGTGTAAAAAGTGAAGCTATATATAAACAAATTCAATCAATTTAATAAATTATTGCATTCTAGGTAAAAATAAAGTGAAATTATAGTTAAAGTGCTTTTCAAAAGTATCCATTCTTCTTCAACATTTCCACATTTTGTCAGTGTCTTTTGCAGCCTCTCACAGCTGAATCCCTTTATTTTTTTAGCTCATTTTAAACCCAAACCAGCTAAAGAAAAGCATCCCTGCATGATGATTCTGCAACCACAATATTTCAAAATGGGAAAGGTGTGTTTAAAGTGGCATTCAGCAATAATTGTCCATAACATACGGGGTTAGACAATGGCCCAATTCAGATTTGGATCGGAAAGACATATTTCAATACATAGCTTATGCTATGTATTATACAGAATTTCGAATTGTAATTTTTTTCTCATCAATGGCAACAATTTTTGCAGCTCTGCCATAAGGCCAAATACATGGAGTGCATGACTGATGGTTGTTCTTTTGACAGATTCTCCCACCTGAGATGCAGATCTCTGCAACTCCCTCAGAGTTACCATGGGCTTCTTGGCTGTCTATCTGATAAATGCTGTCTTTGTCTGGGTTTAAAATGTCTTGATGGTTTGTGGCTGTACCATACGCTTTCCGTTACTGAACAATTGAGTGAAGAGTGCGCTACCAGATATTCAGAATTTAGGACATTATTTTATGACCCAACCCAACTTTAAAGTTCTCCAAATCTTTATCCCTGACCTGTCTAGTGTGTTTTCTGGTCTTCATGTTATTCACCAGTGCTTTCCAACTAAACTCAGAGGCCTTTAAAGAGAAGCTGCATGTACAAATTATAAATTGGTGGACTCTGTTCACTAATAGAAATGCACTTTTTGGATTTTCATTTGTAAAACATGAAAAATATATCATCTTCCTCTATACTCCTACTATATGCTGGTCCAGCACATAAAATCCTAATGAAATACATTGACTTTGGTCAAAACTGGACATACGGTTAAAATGCTTAGAGGGGTATTAAAACATCTGTACAGCACTGTAACAGGAAATCTACTGTGCATATTAAATACAGCAGAACATACAAACTGTTTTACTAGTTGGACTTATAATAAGTTAATCTTCCTGTGTGTTGCAAGGTGCCACTGAAAAAGACATGGAATAAGCACACTAAGTACTGGGGTCAAACCAGAAGTCAGGGGCTAAAGGATAAATTATGCCACTAAAGATTAAATATGAATATCTTCATTTTATATGTATATATAATTCCAGTGTGTCAGTACGTAATACAAACACATTTTTTTCAGGCTGGATGATTGATGCAGACAGTCGACCCAAGTTCAAGGAGCTAGCTGCAGAGTTCACTCGGATGGCTCGTGATCCCCAGCGATACCTGGTCATCCAGGTAGGTATTCTCAGAAAAATCTCAGTAAAACAATTTAAAGAAATATTCATAGTAAAAGCTTGACTATGCACTGTTTGGCTTATTTGTGCATTTTATATGCTTAAAATTTGTATTTCATCAGGAAGTAAGGGCATCTGAAATATTACCTTGTAATTCAGCGATCTAGTGAACTCTTATGGGAAGAGAACTGCATAAATAAGAAACTTTGCTGATTAAGTAACGCATCATATTATTATTCACTATATTAATTTTGTCTTATATAACCAGTGGTTGTAACATAAGGTTCTGATTAACCTGAGAAACACACACATCAACCCTCACATTTCATCAGGGAGATGACCGCATGAAGCTGCCCAGCCCCAATGATAGCAAGTTTTTCCAGAGCCTGCTAGAAGAAGACGAGCTGGAGGACCTGATGGATGCTGAGGAGTACTTGGTTCCTCACTCCTTTAACATTCCTCCACTGGCATACACTCCTCGCACACGCATGGACTCCAACAAGGTAAATGATTCCTCCAAGTAAAAAGGCTCTGCGCATTTCATGAAACATTATCAAAATGGTTTCCTTAGAGCAAGATAATTACTAGTTTAAATCTCTATTGAAAGGCCTTTACAGGCTTTACATGTCCACTGCCTGTGTTGGATTTCCTATAGTTGTTTGGATTTTTTTTTTTTTTTTTTACAATTTAAATGTTGTTTATCTAAAATTTCTGACTGATCACGTTAATTCAGTCATACTCTCTTCTGTGATTGTGCCAAAATACAAACACAGAATGTCTCAAAAGTACTCATACTCTTGAGCTTTTCCAGTTTCACATGTTAAAAAAAAAATGTATTTAGTTTTTTGGTTAATTTGAACACAATGTCTATATATTTCATCTAGCGTTGTTATACTAAATATTTCTGTATAAAGTACAACCTTGTAAGCTCAGTAAGCATTTGTAAACATAATTCTGTACCATAACATAATTATGTGTTCACTTTATAAATCACTCTATTAATGATTGTTTACAGATTAATTAATAACAGATCTATAAATATGTATAAGCCTCTATAAAGGGAGCCTTATTGTAAGGTGATACTCATTTTCATTTGATACAGTGATTGGCTAAAACCAACCTTTGGTAGGCGGGCACAAGGTGTCACTTCGCCTAATCAACTCGGAGATTTCTGCTGAATGTCCTTCCTTTCGCCAAATGGTTTCGATGGGAGAAACATAACATGTTGTCATCTAACAATCTGAAGTTTATATTTTCTTCTGAAATCATTGCCTCCATCTCCATCTGAAAACATTGTCTTTATATTTATAGGCAGGACTTTGTACACAATTTGTGCAGTTTTGTATTTGCCTAGCTCAGCAAACTGCCAGGCATTTTACCTGTAAAATAGTATATTTGTATTTTCAGTAGCCAGCATTGTTAATCACTCTTATTGCTCTTTTCTCTAGTTCCCATGATGTCTCCATTGGTGTTTCATATGTCTCTAACAGGATAGCATTTTATTTAACTCAATCCATCTTCCCATCAACATCCAGCTTCCATGCCTCTGCTCAGGACAGACAACCACAGCATCATACTGCTACTACAGTGGGGGTGATGTGTTAAGGGTGATGCACATTGTTACTTTTTAAACACACGTAGAGTTTTTTTCTTGTAGGCTGGAAATTTCAGTTCAAGTCTCATCTGAACCAGAACACCACCTTCAATATGTTTGCTGTGTGTTTTACATGGATTGCAGCAATCTGCAAACAGCACTTATTTTAGATTTCTTTCAATAATGGCTTTCTTCCTACTACTTCTGCATAGTGACGGACACATAAAAAGTGCACAGTCACATAGTGCATGGTTGTTCTGTCAAGAGATTCTCCCACCCAAGATGTGAAACTCCAGTGATACCATGGGCCTTATGGCTGCTTGGTGATCAACGCTCTCCTAGTCCAGCCTGTCCGTTTAGATAGACAGCTATGTCTTTGTAGGTTTGGAGTGATGCTATACTCATTTTCAGAAAATGGACGAAAATCTGCTCTGTGAGATGTTTGAAACTTGGATATTGTTTTATATTCCTACCCTGCTTTAAACCTCCTCACAAATTTATCCCCAAGCTGATGCGATGTTGCGTGATCTTTATCAGACTTTGTGGTTGTGAAGTGATAAAATGGAAGTTCAAGCGATATAAAGAAAATGGTATAAATACTTTTGCAAGATGGTATGTTTCTTCTGAATTTGTGCCTTCCAAATTCAACTCTTGCTAATGGATTTAGGACATCAAATGTTGTTTATTTGCATATTACTTTCAGAATTTGCCTGTTTAGTGAGATTTTGTATAAGTTTAGGTGCATATGATTAATTTCAGATTGGTATTTCAGTCTCCATAACGGCAGAGTACGACTGCAATGGCCTTTGTTTTTCATTGTTGTTGTTGTAAGTCTTTAAGAAATATTGATTCTGATGTACTGTATGTATTTATGTACATGTATGTACTGAACATATGTACAGTATGTTTGTATGTATGTATGCATCATTTGGAAGAAGCTGATGTTCACGTTTTGATCTTTAATTTGAAATAATCTTTTGAGTGTGTATGACACAATAGAAAATCGCAAAGAGAAATTGCTTTAAATGTTATGTGGAAAATTGAAAGTCCTGATAAAAGAAAGAGCAGAGATATATGTGAATCACATAAAACAGATAATGGCATACTTTAAGCATGTTTGAAGTGACCCAAGTCCATACTGTCACAAGGGTCTCTATGAATGGTCAGTATGAACAGTAAGATTGTCTTAAATTTTACAACTTTGAACCCCCTAAAAAAAAGGAGCCATCAAGAAATAATCTTTTACGTGCCAAATGTTATAATATGCTTGCTTACCTTAGCGAACTAGCTATTAAGAAAGGTTGATCAGAAGTTGAATAAATGTCAACACCCTAATTAGTTGAATATAATCCTGAATTGAAAATCCAATTTTGCCACTGTTCACATATTTCCTTGTGATTATAACCTCATACACAAATTGCTTTAAAAAATAAGGATGAAAGTAAAACTGAACAAATACAACATTTGATGAAAATGAAGGAAAAGCGATAAATATATGTGAAGCTTTAGTAAAGGTTTCGAAAATAACCTTTTTGTTATAAGCACAGCTACAAATGCACACAGCAGGGCTTAGCTGATATGGCTACTTTAAGCTTTTTAATTAAAAAAATTTTTAATTAAATTTTCCATGGTAGTCAGGCTTCCATATCATTGTTATGCACAGGTATTTTTCTCCTTTGCCTGTCATGTTTAAATATTAAATATGAAAACGAACCCTTGGTGGAATACCCTTTTTTACTCAATCTTAAAGTTATATTTTATCTTTCATTTATTTGCATTTGTAAAATGAAACTATAGAAAAAAATACTTTAACATTTTTATACTAGTTAGGAATATGTAAAACCTTTAATAATACAGTGAGGTGTAAGGTAAGGTGTAAGGGCATTTATCTCACAAACCTTGGTTCCTTTGAAAGTGATATTTGTATATTTATTTTCCACATTGCCTTACCAGTATCCCAACAAAACATTTGTTTCAAATTGATCTCTATTCAGAATCAATTTATTTACCAGGATCCAACTTTCACCATGGGTGACATGCTGGCGACTCTACCTAGAGTGGGTAAAACCATGTCTGGAGGCAGCCTCCCTTCACAGGAACTCGCTGCAGGGGCCCAGATTAGTGGTGGATTTGGCCGTGGCAACCAGGATGACCCTCGCTGCAATGGCACACTGAGGAAGCAGGCCTCCCCAAGGTCAAGCAACCTTGGTTCAGCTCACACTGCAGGACAAGGTAAAGCTGAGAGAAAAGCAGCTGCCATACCATTATTTCCAAACAGCACAATGTTTAGAACTTTTTTTAAATTAGTGACTCTTAAAGGAGCAATAAGTAAAAATTCATTATTTCAGATAGAAAGACCTAAAACATAGTTTTGTGAAGAACTGAATGTATCTCTGTAGATGGATTATGGTATGACATCACACACCATCTCTCCATGTTGCTCTTCAGTCTCTTGTTTACATAGCCGGGCTAGCCTGTTTATGGGCGTGCATGTACGTGCATGTGAACAGCTGCCACTCAGGGCTTAGCCCATCCCTGCCCGTAAAATACCACCACCAGGCACAAAATGATGGATAACACGCACAGCATATCAAATTGTTCTCTTGCTAACAGCATTATAAAGTTATGAGTTACTTACTTCTTCACTAGACATGTTGATATGAAAGGTGATGATATACCGCTGTGTTTTTATATGGGTGAGAAGGGAAGGTGGAAGGGGTGCCGGGTTGAAGCTGGAGCAGAGGTAGAGAGAGGTGTGGCTTGATACACATCTTGTTTTGGTCTACAGACGGTGCTCAAAGGTCCACCTAGTGGGGAAATATCGCTTATTCCTCCTTTGAGCACTTTGTACATAAATGAGTACAGGCATATTGCTATTAGATACTCGTTTGAGTAACTTAAAGGTTCAGTGGGTAATTTATCTAGCTGCTCATAGAGCAGCCAGTTCAAGAACAATCACTTTTCATAAACAGCAGTGCCAAAAGAAATCTGGAAGACGTATCCATGTTCCAGTATTTTGTTTGGCAATTTTGAGTTATTCTAAAAACTTGGCAATGCAGTATGATTAAAGGAACCTACTGAGCCCCCAAAGGGACATTGCAGGGGTAAAAAAACTTCCTCGTGCGCACCAGATACTTTTTGGTGTGCACCAGACACACAGATATCAGCCTAAATAATCTAAAGGGGACTTAGAAATTTAATAGCTTCCTGACCACATATGTCCTGGGCTGGCATGTGATTAATTAAAAATCCAAAATATAACATTCATAAATATTCTTGCCTTTAGAAAATCTGAACAAGAACAACTTTATTTAAAAATTAAAATAAAAAAACCCTAACCCTGTTTTTATTTTGAAGATATGTTTCTCTGTATGGGTATCTCTACTAGCACCTTTTTAGAGAATGTTTTAACAAGACTTTTAGTTAAGTTCTAAGCTGCACAGAATATATTTAATTGCAGATGAATAAACAATAAATGCCATTATGTACTTACTCATGATGGCTTTTGGAAGAATCAAATGCCCACCCCTGGTTTAACGGAATAACTGTTCAAATTGGGATCACAAGTTGAAATATATTGTGGGGTAGAAATCAAGTAAACCACCTCAAAGCTGATACAGTATAACATTTAAATTTCTTTGTTTTTGATAGCTGTAAATATAAAATGGTCATTAATGTAATCAGGTTTCTTATATTCATATGGCTGCAAGATCATTCATGATTTCAACAAACTTAGAAAAGGGATATGTAAAAAAAAATCTAACCCTTGCTAAAATCATTTGAATATTATGAATATATTTGCTTAATTAGCTCAATTTGCCAATATCCCTGCTCTGTAATTCATGATGTAAGTTCAGCAATGTTGCATTCCTAATTTTACAATGTGAAATAAAGTAATACAATTGTGTACCTTGCCATTAAAGCAACATAATCCCTAGAAAAAGAGTCCTTAACACTAGCTTGCTTATAATTTTAAAGATACCACCATGTACCAGAATGGACCTTGTTTAAAAAGGTATTTCTTGTTATTGTTGACAAGTAAGTTATATGAAAATTTTACTAATCTCAATAATCCTCCTCCCTATCAGAGATGGTGTCTTGGCTGTAATAGAAATATCTTGCCCTTTTTCTCTTGTTTGCTTCCCAAGGCGGAGTAGAGGACAGTGGCGGACAGCGCTACAGTGCAGATCCCACTGGTCTTTTAAGTGAACGAGGAGAAAAGGAAGACAAGGACAGCTACATGGTCTCCATGAGAAACAAGAACTCTGCAGGTTAAAACAACAGCTTTAAAAGAAATTCAATGCATTATTCAATCACAAAATGTTTTATGGATCAAATCATATTACTGAATTAATCTAATAATTTATGTAAATAGCTGTAACATGCAACTTTTAGCACGGAGCAGTCCAAATAAAGTCTGTTTTATTTCCAGATCATCTCCATCCTGTTGAGGAAAACCCATTTGTGACACGTCGTAGGAATGGCGATGCCCACGTAGTTATAGATGGAGCAAGTTGCCACACCTTGCACATAGCTGGGGCTACAGAAGCACCGAAAAACCAGTCTGCCCATAGTGATGATGAATATATCAATGAGCCACTCTACCTGAATACATTCCTTAATCCTGGGGACAAGAATGGATTAGCTGGTGCAATTTCCATCTCTGGTTCTACGCCCTTCACTGCACAATCAGTTCTGCAGACAGCAAACCCATCCACGTCAAGCCACATTGTTTCCTCCACTGGATATGTGGTAACTCCTGGCCTACTCCCCCACCCAACATATCCATCACATACCTTGCATCCAGGGCATACAGGACACGCTCTGCACTCAGGCATCAGCAGTAGCACAATGGCATTTGATAAGAAAGCCAAGAAAGCAACTTTTGACAATCCTGAGTATTGGCAGCACAGTCTCCCTCCAAAGTCCACATTGCACAACCCCGAGTACCTGCAGGACTGCAGCACACGTTTCTTCTACCGGCAGAATGGACGCATTCGCCCTGCTGTGGCGGAAAACCAGGAATACTTGTCTGAGGCTGCTATGAAGGCTGGCAATGTATTGCCACCCCCTCCATACAGGCAGAGGAACACTGTGGTGTAGTGACCCACCTGTAGCATCTGGAGATGAGAAATCATGTCTTTTAAATGCCGTACTTGGCCTCCTGGGTCCTCCTTGCACCTTTTCTGAAAACTTCTCATAATCATGTCTGATTGGAGGTCTTCTGTTCTCATTGTTTGAATCTGCCTTTCGACAATAGACCTACAATAACTGTCGCAGACAGCTTCATTTAAGACTTAAACAATCTTTTTTAACGTGGCTCCCAAACTAGAGGCATCTCCTTCACAGAGGGGTCTGGTCTGGCTTGGAGAAAATGGTTTTTGCATCTGTAACAACAGAACAAAAACAATCGAAGAAGAACAAAAAAGTGTTATTCAAAAAGAAGAACGAGGATTATTTTCATTGACACTGTAAGATTAAGTTAATGAATAATTTTTGTTTGTTTTATGCATTTTTCTAATCAAACTAGCTGTGTCCGTGGAAACTAGCTGTTTTATTTGAAAATATTTATTTTCCATGGGTTCAGCCTATAATGCGAAACGTGCATTCGATTAGAATCTTAATTTACCAACAAAACTGACGTCATGCTGAGAATGCCTAGAGTAGTTTCCATTCCTGCTCACGCACTTCTTTGACGTTCTCAAAACGAGCTAAAGGCTCCACACACCCACAGTAACAACACATTAATTCATACATACATACATTCTAGCACTTTGAGTATCTTCTGACACTGAGACACAGTTTTTCTTTCCCTAGAAGATGTAGAAGGTTGTGCAGAGAAGAAGAGAAGATTTAAAAAAAATGGCCAGTAGCACAGTTCTATGGTTTTACTACCGTCCACACTAACACAGATATTTATTTTAGAATTCTTCATGAACACTTTCCAAAGTAGGAATGTCTAAAGTTTTTTTTTTCTCTACAACAATAGTGTAGCTGTTTTTTATGTTGTTTTTCCCTCTCACATCTGTCTTAGTTTGTCCTGATTTTGATTCAATTAAAATTTTAATGCAAGCTCATAAAGTTAATAGCAAGGAGGAAGGAGTATTGAGTGTTAGAAAAAGCACAAGATGTAACAGGGCGTTAGCACTGACGTCACACTGTATTGCATAAGGAGCTGCAGCGAAACACAATGACAAAAAAAAGAAAGAAAATTCATAGATTGTCGTATTTATTGTGAGAGACAAAATGAGGCTTATGGATTCAAATATGAGCAGCAAATATCAGTAAAATTGACTGGAATCCCACAGTTTGCCTGGACATGAATTTTGTTAAAAAAACATTGGAAAACATATCTGTCACATATCAAAAGGTGTCCAGAATTGCTTAGCAGGGATCTGTTATAGAAAATACCCATGAATTCAAACTTTTATTTTGAATTACATTTCCACTCTACTAGACACAAAAATCTGGCAAATAGAGCTTGAAGAAAGCCAGATCAATGTCTAACCTTTCAGTGGACTTGGTGCCCAAGTACAGATTATTATTTTAACACTGCACAAGAAACTGATTTTGGGGTAAGTTTTTTTATCAGTAAAAACTTTACAGAGGATTTCTTTATCAAACCACTTTTTTTTTTAATTATTTTATGTGTTTAAATGACCATGGTGGGGGGAAAACTGCACAGGCAACCACCAAAAACAGACTCTGAATATGGTCCGTAATAGGAGTAATAATGAGCCAATTATATGTCATTACCAGACACAGTTGCAGGAAAAAAGACTGTATGGACCAATCAGTGTCTAAGAAGAAGCAAAAGTACATCAAAGGCAACTAAAAAGATTTTTGCAATACCTTGCTTTCAGAAATACAAACCTATCTTGGCATCACTGTCTGGAGAGCCTGTCCAAAAGAGACAACTTCTTTATTTTAGTATGAAATATCAAGTAAAAACATTTTTACATTACTGGTTAAAGATTTCAGTTTATCACTTTTCTTACTTATGACAGTCTTTCTGTAAACTGACTATACTGTTGGATGTCACAAACCCTCATAAAGACCACTACCATCTATCATCAAATAGACAATGAAGGCTTACACAAGCACAGTTGATAATTATATTATACTTAATGTTCTTGGACGGCTAAATAACTGCTGATATTCTCTCTCTGAACACAATTCATGCATATTGTATATTTTTTTCACGTGATGCAAGTATAACCTTGCATGACTATTATTTTCATTTCATTTTATAAATCATCACTCATACCTTTAGAGGTTTGATAATATTATAGGAAGCTAACTGACACAATTTCAATTTCAGGAAAATGTCTTGAATAATAATTTAATTCACTGGATCAAATAAGTTATTTCTTTTCTAACACTACAGTTTTTGTGATATGGTTGAAAGTGTCAAAGGTTGAGATTCCTTAGATTTATGTAGGTAGTATAAGTCCACCCTACCAGAACAGAAGCCCATTCTCTCAAAAGAATACTTCTTCATTAAATATATTTTATTATGTAGTATTTCAGCTTTATTTTATCTTTGTTTTGCTTACTTCTTGATCCACTTTGGGGTGAGGATCTTAACAGCACATTCCTACCCCCAACTTGACATCTAATGTCAGGTTTTGATTCCAGAGTTGGACTTTGAATGCAGAGAAACAGGCAGAAGCAGCAGGGTGAATGGAAAATTGTAATCCAAATAAAAAAAAAAAAAGAAAAACTTACAATGCAAAGATGAGGAGAATGAGGAATGGGCAAAAAAAGAAAAGAAAACAGACATAGACTTGGACAGGCGTGGCAAGAAGGACACAGATGAGTGGCATGAGTGATAATGAGTTGACAGGAAATTAACTGATTGAGCTTAATAAAAAAAAACTCCAAACAAATAATGAGCACTGAAAGATGAACTAAAGAAGCCAAGACTTAACAAGCACAATAAACGGCAAGGAAAAGGTCCTTTCATCCATCCATCCATTTTCTAACTCGTCTATCCCTTGTGGGGTCGCGAGGGGTGCTGGTGCCTATCTCAAGCTGCCACTGGGCGAGAGGCGGGGTACACAGGTCGCCAATCTATGGCAGAGGAAAAAATCCAAACAAATAGAAAAAAAACAAAAACTCAAAGACCTCACAATCATGACGCCTAAGAGACATTAGCAAATGGACATTTTATTATAAACAGTGAGTAAATATTTTCAGTAGTATTGGGATTAAAATTGAATTTTATTGAGTGAAATATATTTATCTGACAGTACCCTTTGGCTATTAAAGCAGTTAACATAAGATAGTGCTTATGTTAATAAGATAAAAGAGTGATAAAGTTGTAAGAGCCCAAGCAAAAGTATTGTTCTTTAGTTGCCCCATATAATATTTCATCATTCAGTCATAAATAATTATTTAGGAGAGTTTAAGTATTATGACATATTAATAAGTAATAAATAATATGAATCAGGGAAAAATTAATTAGTATTACTCTTAAGCCACTCACAAATCATTGACCCTAAACATTTTAGTGTCTCCTATTGTTTTTCCTTTTCTTGTCATTGACTTTTTTTTTTTCGGAATTCTGCAGGTGAACTTCAATATGTTGCTTTGCAATGGTGACAAACTTGGTTAAAAAAAGATACTGAAATGTTCTGACAATACATCAACTAAATTGAGCATGGCTTTATCATTCTTTTCTTAACATAAATCTAACATGACATATCTACATTTGACTTGTCTTGCTCCTGCTGTGTTCATGCAGTGCCGTTTCCTTGTTCTAGGCTAACTTTAACATGTTTCTCTCTGTTTTGACTTGATAATCTGGCTTGTTACATATGTTTGTCTGGTCCCAGTTCATTGAGAACAAAATGTACATAAAACGTCATTCTTGTGCTTCAAAAACATTTAAAAAATATATTTTGAAGTCGTAAAAAGTTCATGACCAGTATTTTTCTCTCCTACACAAGAGTTGTCTATGGATATATGAGCACAGCGTGAAGAGCAGGTTGCATGACACAGAAAGGCAGGCCCAAGACAAGCCCCTGCAGCACCTTTTTTTTTTTACAGTGGATGTTGTTGGAAAGGATAAAAAGGATTAAATTCTATGTGGAAAAAGCAGAAATGATCAACAAAATGATATACTGTACTAAATTAATCTCTTACAGTTTTGAAAGCTGTGCAGATGCACAGAGTCCATCATTAAAAAAAAAAAAACTGGTCTCAAAAACATGGCTGTGAATCTTGCTGAGGGTGCAGCTGTTGTAATCAAATACAGACCACCAACAGTTTGAGTTTGTTTGCAGGTCACCCAATAATAATTATTATTATAAAACGCTGTGATCTGGATCAGAGCCAATACATGGGGTTCCTTCCAGACCAGGGCATCCCAGGTGAAAACTAGACTAAATTGTAACTATATATTGCTGAATCCATGAATGTGACCACTTTTGTGAGACAAATAGATTTATGTTCATTGAACAGTTTGAATAAAAAATAGTAAATAATTGTATTGGGAGTTTTTTTGTTTGCTTGTTTCTAAGCTAATTATGGAGTCTCAGTGCTGGACATTTTGGCCTTTCGACATTTTGCACCATGGGTACTTTGATAATTTTGTACTTGACTTTTTGAGTATGAAATGGTGCATTCCTTCCAATGAAAGTTTTATACTGGCCATGCGCCAATTTGTACCAGCCAAGGACATATATATATATATATATATATATATATATATATATATATATATATATATATATATATAACATTTGAATATTTTTTATCAATAATTGGTGAAAACAACTACAAGGAAAAATAAACCAATACGTTATGGTGTGTAACTCAACAATGAAACTGAAGTAGTAAGGGACAAATTTTCAGGGTGTAAATGGGACTATGAAGGGCAAAATGATACAGATATAGTTAGCCAACACTGATGTTTTTGCTGCTCACTGGGTGTACTTACATTACATTAAAACCATCAAACCCTGAGGTTTGGAAATGGCTGCTGAAAGTTGACAAGTTTCCATCTGGGTTTTTGGAAGAGTGAGTATAGTTTGCTGAATTGTTTGCTCCGTTTAGAGAGAAGATATGTGTAACCATCCAGATTAGCCTGATGGACTTTTTATTGCTATACACCAATGTACAAGCGCTGTTACACAATCTTGTGCCTCTATATTGAAGATTCAGATAAGCAACAATGATGAGTTACTACTGTACCAAGCACAGATGTTGCCCTGGCAGAGTGTTTTCTTTGCCTCTCAGGTTTTATGGGGAATAATAATCATCCATTTGAACTCCAGCTGAGGCTTGCGTTGCCAGATCATAAAGGGATATTAAACCTAATAAAATAAAAGTACATTGGAAGATAGATTGGTGCCATAATACCACAGTAGATGAACACATTTCTGTTGAGTTGCACAAAGCAATAAGAATGTGAGTGTAATAGTGAATTTCTAAGTGTTAATTACAGTATCACCACTCTTCTCTGTTACTAATCCATTGATCTGTTCTAAATCCATTGATATTTTTGCAAGATTGGGATTCTTCTGCTGAGTTTTGTATGAATAATTACATACATTTGCCCAAATTATTTGTGTAAATGTGTAGTGAAGGAATATCCTCTCTGTGTTGAAGATTTTATGTTCTAAGCTTATCATTAGTTAGGGTGCTTGTGGACCACTGTATTACCATGCATCTAAGAGCAATAAGAGCAGTAAAGACTCACCATTAGGGATTGAAATGGATCTCTGGGGGAAAATAAAGCCAATCTGTGAAAGCGAAAAGCGGCTGGCGCTCTCAGCTGGCAGCCATCACGGGGGCTTTTAGCTTTTTGAATACTAATTCATCTACCTTCTCCTTGTTGTTCTATGGGGAAATCATGTTACCCAACAACTCGCTCAGCGCACAAGTTGAGAAGCCCTGAACAACAGGCAATCGGTTGTAATCTTGCAGCGAGGTTAAAACTATGGCATTGGCATTCAAGAAATGTTATCCAACCAATGCATCAATGTTACAAAAGCCAGGAGGGTAGGCGGTGTGACTGCACTGTAACTGGCTGAGTTAAAATGCCACTGTTTATGTCTCTTCAGAAGTGACTGTTGAAATGTATGTAGCAGATACTGAGCAGCAGCAGATACAAAAATTACTGGAAAGCGGAAATAAACGTGAGACAAATTGGTGCATAGGTGCAGTAAACAAATTGATTAAAAGGCCACTTCTACATCTGTAAGTGGCTAATAATACTGACTTCTCATTGCGCACATTAAGTGTATGGTGAACATTTTATTTAATTTATTTGTGTGTGTGTGTGTGTGTGTGTTCGTCTGGGTCTGTGTTGTGTCTATTTTAATAACAGTTAACTACATGTTTTGTATTTCTTTTGTCTTTCCTTTTACCTGAACATCAGGGTCTGATACATTTTTATCATACAACTCCAACATATTTCGTTAGTCCTGTTTGTGTATAATGTTTTGTTGTAAATACTAGCTTTGTAGTTTACATGTTTTGTTGTTCATGGTAACTCAAGTCCTCACATAACTTGGAGGTCCTTCCTGAAGTAAAACTAACAAACATTGTAGTACATGTGTTTAGGTGTGCCACAGAAACGTTTAACTTTATATTACCAAAAGGTTGCCTTTAGACAAAAGAAAAGGTTTTCACAACATCCAAATCATCCAAATTCGAAAGTGTTGTTTCCAATTTTCTTGTGTGCACAGGTTTGACATCTGGCAGGCATATAAATCAGAGTTAACTGGGCCTGTTTAAAATTTCAAATAACTTAACTTTTCTCAGCCAGTGTATTTTAATTTTATCAGAGCATTTATGCATAGCATAGTTGATTAGATCTTAGTGCTACTTCTCGCATTGGCAACCTTTCAAACCTTGCAATAAGTTTTTCTTTGCTGTAGTTGATGTGTACAGTTTTTGTAACCATTTAGGTTTAAAAGTGATTGTGCCACAGCTGACTATATTGAGGGCTCGGATAAAGTTGTTAAATTATCCATTATGGGTGTAAATCACCAGATCTGTCACAATATGTTGTTAGCGTTATGTTGACTTGTTTGGATGACGACATATTTCCCGATATAACAAAGTCTGTTACAATTTCCAGTTGATACGATCGATTTGATGCAATATTATTTTCCCCTCGCATTGATGTCAACTCAAAAAAACAAACAAATATGATTTGACCATTTATTTCTAAGCTCTTACAGGTATCAGACATTTAAAAAAAAAATCCTCTAGTTTTAAAATAACAATAATACATCAACTGTGCACTATAGTCTCAAGCCTGCATTTCAAAATAAAGGGGTATCTTAAAAATCATATCGATTGATATTTTCATTTTGCATTGATTTAATTGCATTGTTAATTGGTTAATCGATATATTCATATGGATTGATGTATTGGATGTAATGTTACACCCAGACAAATACATAAGCAAAATAAGCACCTACTTTGGGCCTCAACACCAGCAGGGGGATTCCAAGAGCTCATAGAATAATCCAAGACGTGGATCAGTGTCAGTTAAACAAAATGACCATTCTGTTTATAATTTTCATCCATCACCAGTGTTAACTTGTCAATGGTTAAAGCCAAAGCCAAATTTCTCTGCAAATAGCAACACAAAAATGTATTTTAATTTATTATTTAAACATGTTCAAATAACATGCTATATAAAAGGCACTGTATGTCACATTGAAATAACTTACGGTTTACACAACATTGGTTCAGTTTTGGGCTGCTTGTTGGCACAGTTGGTAACACTGTTACCTTACAGCAAGAAGGTTCTGGGTTCAAAATGTTGTGCATGTTCTCTGGTTTCTTTGGCTTCCTCATATCATGAAAAACATGACAATTAGAGTAATTGGTAACATTAAATTACCCTCGTGAATGTGTGTACATTGGCGTTTTTCCTGTGATGGATTGGCAACTTATCCCGGGGGTATTCCGCCTCTAGCTTGTTGACCTCTAGATACTCGATTGTGACCCTGAGTGAGTCTAGTCAGTGGATGGATGGATACAGTTGTGCAATCTAAGTTTTTTCTTTATTTACATTTTTTTTATAACTATAATGTTCATCATTTTAGATGCATTATACACAAATATTCAAATCTTGACAGTATAGTGGAAACAATAGTGAAGCTGTGTTCAGCATTATTGAAAGGGTCCCCAAATACCAGTCCACCCTAGGTCCCCCATATGATCTTGGGCTAGCTCTGTTACCCATCACAAATGTTTTCTTGCTCGTTTGTGTCACGGTTTGTTTCATGTGGGGCACCCCTCATCTGACCTTTAGGACTCTGGTATTTATACAGGGAGCTCTACATTCCTCTACATATTTGGATTATTTGGTTGTGATATCATAAATACTTTTATACATACTTTTTTATATTGGTGGTTGACACACATTATTACAAATAACACAGTCAACACAGACACGGTTAACACAGACACGGTTATGGCAGTGCTGTAGATTGTCAAGTGCCATGATAACTGGAATAAAAGTGAGTGGTTAGGTAAGCACAGTATGCAGTCTAATAACCTGCTGTTGAAACAATTTTAATATTGGAAATAACAATTGTATTTCTGAAAAAAGGTTGCATAAAGATTTTACTAAAAAAAACTGTTACTAAAAAGAAAATATTTTTCTAAGGGAGAAAAGGATGATCAGGTGTATCTGTAAATATAGCATTGCTCTACTCATACTTTTCACTAGATAACTTATTTTCCTTGCACCATTGCATTTTTAGTTTCTCTGATGTGTTCTAACCTTCATTTCATTTTTTATGTACATAGCTATATATACATACAGTAAATATATATATATATATATTCTGTAAATGCAATTTTAAGAGTAAACTCTGAAGCTACTAAGGGTCAGCTTCTCACCCACCAGCCATCAATGCCCCTGTGATTATGTGATTGTGCTTTCAGCACAACTAAGTGGACTTCTTTCCCCAGTAACTTAACCTATGGAGATCTTTTTTTTTTATTTAAATTTATTTTGTACACGTAATACTGTTACAAGGCTAGGGATATTCATATATGGTATTTGTAACAAATGTTATTAATCCACCAGTGTCACTTTACATTATAAATGTTGAGGACCTAAAACATAGTAAAGTATCTTCTCAAGTACTTTCCATGTTTACTTACCTTTGTCATTTGTTTTTGTTATTCTTAACTAAGAGGGCAATACTGATTGAATGGTGTAGCAATATCTAACTGTGGCCCTATGAGTGGTTTATTACTGAAACTGAAAACAATGAGGAAACATTTTTTGCATGGCTGATTGTTCCTTGAAGTACAATTTTGACTTCATCAGAACTTTTCTCTTTTTCTGAACTCCCTCTTTTATATGGAAATTGTATTTTCGGCGTATTTGGGGTCCATATTCAACCATGTCTATTATCTGAATGGAAAACTGCCACCAAAATCATCATGACAAACTATTTTCATTGGAACATTGTAGCAAGTGCATTTTCTTTTCAGTAATCACGTGTTAGAAGTGAAGTCTTATACCACATCCTTTTTTTTTTTTTACAAGATACTATGTGGTCTGTTAAGTTTGTGATATAAATTTGATTGCAGAGCAGATATTTATGTCTGGATTAGAAAATAAATGTAATGAAATTACAAGTATGAACTACAATGCACTTAAAAACAATGTGTTTTATTCATGCAGTTTGTGGTGTTTTTCTGGTCACATGTTTTGATTTATGAATATTAAATATTGATATTTTATTTTCTGTTAGAGGTCAGGATATCAGTTTTTGTAAATCTTGGTTTCTGTTAATATTTATCATGTTATTTTTCATATTTAAATCATTCCTGTCAAATGGTACAAGCTTTTTGTACAGGTAGGATTAGAAAGCACACAGCTTTTGCACGCGGTGATTTTGGTGGCAACAATATAATTTTTCAGTGTTTACCTGTGTATGCAGGGGTGAGAAAGCTCCTTGAGATCTAAAGATCTTGCTTAATCTGTTCAATGATTAGCTTTGTAAGGAAGAACTTTCTATCATTAGTCATAAATCCTTTGTATTTACTCATTAGGTTGATGGAGAGCTAAGTTTTATAGGGTGTACTTTGTCATCTTAACATTTTGTGTGATACTTTTAATTGACCTATGCTCCCCAGCTAGAACATTTAAATACATATTCCCTGTGTTTTGTTACATGATTCTGTCAAAAGTATATTTTTAATTCAATATGAATAAAGATCAGTCAATATTTAAACATAGTGTTCATTGTTTGGGTTTTCCTCTTAAAGGGTGTATTCACACTGCCATATTTGGTCCAATTTAAATGGAACAGAGTTTGTTTCCCCCCTTGGTCTGGACCTTCTGTGCAGGTGTGAACGCATTCAAGCAAACCCTGGTCTGGACCAAACAACCAGATCGAGACCCCTTTTTTTAAGTTGTCTGAGTCTGCTTCCAAACAGTTACTGGTGTGGTGCGCTTATGGTGTGAATACAAAACGGCCTCGATTCAAACCAACTGGAGTAAACATATGTCTCTTTGGCATTAAATCACCAAAGCAGACCGAACAATTACTGAAATCATAAATGTTGCTTAGCAACACTGCTTCCAGCATGTTGTAGGACTCATTTTGCTTGCAGGATGTATTCTCTGAAGATGATCCGAAATTAGAAATAAAATATCTCGAAACCTGTGTTTCTCTTGACACTCACAATGATTTAGTAGCTATAATAACAGCACAAATATACAAAACATAGGTGCTGCACGCAAAATCTTTGTAATAGTTTTGTTTTTTCCATTTCTTGGTATGTGCTACGTCCTGCCCTAGTCATTTCAGTCAAATGGGAGCAACAATTGACGCACATGAGGCTCTGTTACAGGTTACAAAGTTATAGTTAATTTGCAAAAAGTACAATGTGAAAGTAAACCGCACCAAAGAAATAAAAAAGTCTGTAGTTCAAAGGACTTTTCTACTGGTCACAGTGTCCGCAATTGTATAATGGAAATTGAATCCTTGAATTTGAGGATCAACAGTAATGACCCAACTTTTGAATGTATCAATTCTTTGGTATGTTCTGATATGTTCTTTGGCATTGACCCAATGGAGGAAATATTAATTATATTTAATATTTATTAATTTATAAATTCCTTCATACTCCTTTAACTTTCCTACATTTTGTCATATTACAAGCAGAATGCAAATTTTGTATTTTTGAGGGATTTAATGTTATAGACCTACACAAAGTAACAAAGAAATGTGAAGTGGAAGGAAGGTAAAATGGTCATATAAATTTAAGGGTGCCCTGCTCTCCACCTCCTCCATGTACAAATTGTCCTGAATGGGTGACACTGAGGTTTACCAGAAGCCCACATACAGAAACCAATACCTACATTTTGATCCACATCACCCAGCAAAACAAAAAGAACTCAAGCACATCACAAAATCACTGCAAGCTTGTGGTTACCCAAAATGGGCAGCGTCAAACACAGAGTAGAGAACAGAGAGACGCAAAAACATTGTCATTCCATGTTTTAGGAGTTTATGAGAAACTCAAGATAATTCTCTCCAAACACAACATTCCAGTAAATTTCAAACCTAATAACACTCTCAGACAAAAACTAGTTAATCCCAAAGAGAGAACACCCAAATCACAGCTGAGCGGCGTTGTGTATGTGGTCCAATGCAGCGAGGAATGCTCAGACTTCTACATTGGAGAAACTAAACGGCAACATAAACGCATGTCCCAGCACAGGAGGGCCAGTAGCTTGGGGCAAGATTCAGCAGTCTACTTGCCCCTCAAGAACAAAGGGCACTCTTTTGACGACAATAATGTCCAGATTTTGGACAGGGAGAACAGATGGTTTGAAAGAGGAGTGAAAGAAGTCATCTTGCTCAAAACAGAAAATCCATCACTACACAGAGGGGTCGGTTTGCACTTCCAACTCCCCAGTGTTTACAGCTCGGTCCTGCAACATATTCCAAAGAGGTTACATCAGCATCTCTTCATGATTCAGGTGACCAAGTACTTCACTCACACCAAGAAATGGCTTCTAACGACCCAAGACAGTGACGGGTGGGTCATTGATTTGCATCTGATCTAGAATGCGCTTAGGAGGATGGGCATCCATGTCCTTTAACAACAGCAGTGCACCATCTGCAGACTGCTCAAGTGTGAGCCACCAGAATTGACAAAGACTCCTGGATAGGTGGCGAAACATTTTCAGAAAGAACTGAATGAAAGTCCAGTTTTCTCTGATTTAAGCCCATTTGCTACCATTATGATAGGTTTGCAACATTGTTGAAATCTTAAGTAGCTTCATCTGCTTGCCACAAGTCATGTGGGGACCAGAGCAAACATGTAAAAGATGTTCTCGTCAGCTGAGGAAGAGCCGTGTGCAGAAGCCGTGGGTAGTGGAAAACCGACTCCCTAAACTAGGAGTTTCCCTGTCTCCTCAAACTTGACCTAAATAAAGGGTGATTAACAAGTCTCTGCAGCCCTTTATGGCTGTTCAGAATGTCATACCATCATTTGATTCAGGTGTGGTGGAACAGAGACCCATCTAAAACATGCAGGACAGGGGGTCGTGAGGACCAGGGTTAAAGACCCCTGCCCTAAACACTCCATCCCCAACATGAAACATGGTGGCAGTAGCATCATGCTGTGGAGTTGCTTTTTTTCATAGGGACAAGGAAGCTGGTCAGAGTTGATGGTAAAGCGGATGAAGCTAAATACTGACCAGTCATGGAGGAAACCTTGCAAAAACACCAGAGACTGCCACAGC
Source organism: Fundulus diaphanus (assembly GCA_037039145.1). Classification (NCBI taxonomy): domain Eukaryota; kingdom Metazoa; phylum Chordata; class Actinopteri; order Cyprinodontiformes; family Fundulidae; genus Fundulus; species Fundulus diaphanus. Next base: position 39,618,152 of record CM073132.1, read on the forward strand.
GTTTACCTTCCAGAAAAACAAAAACACTAAACATGCAGCCAGAGCTACAGTAGAATGATTTATATCAAAGCGTGTGTGTTAGAATGGCTCAAAGTCCTGACATAATTCCAATTAAGTATCTATGGTAAGAATGGAAAATTGGTATTCACAGATACTCTCCATTAAATATGACTATTCTGCAAGGAAGAATTGGCCAAAATGACAAATCCTGAAACATTTGCAGTTGTAGCTGCAGTGAAAGGTGGTTCTATAAAATATACATTTTGGGGATGGCAAAAGCAAATACCCATTTCACTTTTCAACTTTATATTTGTATTAAAAACAGAAAACTTCACAATTATGCATTACTTTGTATTGAACTAGCAGATAAAACCCCATTAAACTAGATTGAAAACTGTGGTTGTAATATGACAAAACTAGAAAGGTTCAAGGGTTTTGAATATTTTACAAGGCCCTGTAATTTTTATGGGGATTTTTTTGTCTTAGAAGTTTGTGTTAGTCCTTGTTTTGTTACATTCATGCAAAATAGACAAATTACAAATCTTTGCAATGACAAGCATTATTTATTACAAGAGGTTACTATTGCCATCTGTATGAGCATTTAACTGTGACTTTTATCACTATTACTTTTTGTTTTCTTTTTGATATAGGGTTAGCTTCTTTCCCATTAATTCTAAACTGCATTCAGGTCAGTTAATGACTTGGGGGCACTTCCTAACTGTTCTTATGTCTGTGTAATATTACAAATTCAGCCCTGTAGTTTTGAGTGCCCTATACATCGCCTCCCTTAAAATGTCAGTTCATACTCAAGGGGTTCACCCAGACACGTTGGAGTGTGGTGTTTCCTGTAGTCACAGGATGTTATCTTCATTCTAGCCATATGAAGCTGCAGACGTCTCTTACCATTCAGAAGATTATCCTATTAGGCTAGAGAGAAACAGGCGGACATTCCTTCATTGCCACTTTAAATCTTGGTTGTTGTTTTTTTTTTCCCGCCAGACATTTAAAGTGGTTTTCTCTTCGTCTCACAAACATGTTCACAAACTTGTGCGCTTGTCATAAACTCACGTGAGACCAGCAATAAAAAGTGTCACCACTCTGACACTTATTTCTGAATGATAGATGTGTCTCCTTTTGAGCTGATGACATTTTATGGCATTATCATCAGAAATCCAATAACAAGATTAGCATCTCGGAGGCCTCGCCCTATGAAAAGTCAGATCACCTGCCTTAAGATGGTAATAGAGTGTGATTGAAACAATCTGTCATTGCCTGTCCTCTCAATTTCACATGACAGGTCCCCTGACAAAGTGTACTGATTTCCATCTGATATGAGCAATGATCAGAGCAGCTGAGTATAAATTATCTCAGATGTCTTTATGTGAATCGATTGATGCCCCTCAGCAAGTAGAAGTGAGAGCTCAGTTTGACAGAATACAATTTTTCACAACAGTGTTTTACTGTCTGATCATTCATTGTAAAGTCATTTAAAAATAGGTTTATGTAAATCCGTTGACATATAAAACCTAGGAACTGATAAGGTATTAAAACTGATGCCTTGCTTGTTGGCCTAAGAAGCCTTTCTCAATAAGAGTCCAATTTTTTGATTGCAACAGATTTTGCTGGCAAAATGGATTTATCCCCCTTCTACTGCTTTTACTTTTTTTCAAAATGTAATGTGTTAAATCACCAAACTAGTTTTAACGTAAGATAAATATAATTGGTGTAGATACAAAATGCAGTTTTCAAATGGGGATTTCATTTATTGAGGGTAAAAAGGTAACCAAACCTGTCTCACCCTATGTGAAAAGGTAATTGCATATAATTTTAAGTGGTTGTGCCACTGCCATCAAGCATCTCTACTTTTTTTTTTTTTTACTGGCACTCTTTCTACATTTCTGCAGATGAATTTTGGCTCACTCATATATGCTGAATTATTTTTAATTCAGCCACATTGGTGGGTTTTCAAACAGAAAACACCCATTTAAGGTTTGTTCTGCTCCAATATTTCAATTGGATTTATGTCCAGAGTTGGACATAGCTGCTGAAAAACCTTCACTTCCTTTTGTTCTTTTTTTGTCATTCAGTGCTGGTAAGTACAACATGATCGTCATTCTGCCAGATGTAACAGCAGACACTGTTAACCCCCCCACCCCAATGATGGTGTTGCAGCTAAACAGAACGGCAGGCCAGATCATCAAGATTATTTTTTGGCTAATTTGAGAGGGGCATTTGTGTTTCTTTTGATTTTTCAGCAGGGATTTTGATCTTAGAACTCACCCATAGTTATCTTTTTTTTCTCAGTCTCCTTCTTACTGTTGAATTATGAACACTGTCCTTAACTGAGGCCTGCACATCTTTAGATATTGTTACAGGTTTGTTTGTATGTGTGTGGTATTTCCAGAAAGATTCACCGATGTGCTCCTGTATAAACCCGGTAGGCCAACCTAGGAAGGTTTACCGCTTTTCCATATTTTTTGTTTTTTAGGAAATAAAAAAAAAAGAAGAAATCTTTAAGGAGGAAAATATTTTTCATGACAATGTAAGTATATGAGCTGTCACTGAACATGAGCTGTGGAGCTTCATCCAGTGATTCATCTGGTTGACATATTAACAGCTAATGTTGTCACTTTTCAGCATGTGGTCAATTTCTGGCAAAACACATTAATTGATGCAATCATAGCAGTTTAATGGTGTAGAAAAACAGCTGCAAAGCTCTATAATTTGTTTCTGTTGTTTTCATAGTTTCACCATTGTTATCTCTTCCTCTCAGAAAGTCACTGCTGAGGGTAGCAGCTTCTAAATCCCTGCATGTTGGAAGTCTTTGATTGAATGGACTGCACAAAGCCTACTAAGCGGTGTTGTGATCCCCTCGAGAGCTTTCATTATAACCAGCATATTGGATTCTCCACACAGGCCATCTTTCTTAGGAGGGCACGGTTGCCTAACAAAAAAAATAAAAAAATAAACAACACACTCACACGTATACGAAACACCATACAAGACAACATGTAGGAAAGCAAAAAGTTAATCCAGGCAGATTTTTACTTAAAGGGTAACTCAGCCCTGAATCAGCTTTTTTGCCAATAAACTGTCAACACGGTTGTCTTATAGTACTATCTACATATCCTGGCCAATATTTTGAAAATTAGTGCATATTTGTTAAAATCCGTCTAAAACTGTGAGTGTGGTGCCCTCCTAGTGTTAAATGGTGGTCTTGCATTGAATTTTGAATTAACATTGCTTTCAGTTAATGTGACGTAATTTATATCAAGTCACGTAGGTAGCTCTGCCGCTGTGGGGTATAAAAGCAGCTCCGTCTTAAAAAAAACAACACAGCTCCATCTTGTGCCTTCATAGCGAGCACTGTTGCACTTTTCAAACCCTCTAGCGACTTTTTTTTTTCTTCAACAAAGTGACTAGAAACAAATCGACCAACTTTGTATGGGTTATTGGCGAATTTACATGTAAGCAACCAATTGTTCTGCCATTAGTGTCTTGAGGCAGCCAGGAAGGGGCTGTTGTGAGACTATGGTGAAGTTGGTTTTAGGTTGGATATTCACACTCAGATCCTACAGTCAGCCAGCAGACAGAGAGCGGCAGCCCCAGATCAGCTTCCCTGTATCGGCTCGAACAGGAGGCAGACGCCACTGAAGCCGCAAAGCAGGAATGTCCACTGTCCAACCTAGAAATAACTTCACCACGGTTTTTGTGTACTTCCCTCTCTGCCTTCCCTTGTATTGAAACCTGCCTGCTGCAGTCAGGAAGTCAACCACGCTTTGTGTCACATTACAAAGGAATCATGATGCAAAAAACTGCTAGTGATCCCGCCTGGATTACAAATATAATATATAACTGGACCGATCCTGTCCTCCATTACCGTGGCGTAACTATCAGCATAATTCTGATAACTCTCCATGATTCAGTATGGCAAATCAAGCTTGCGGCTGCTCCCCCACCATGCTGAACACAGTCCTCTCCCCTCCCGTTTCTGTGTATCCTGCCCACATTGATGGAGTTTTTAAAATGTGTCTGGGGTGGAAATGGGGGTGAGTTACACTAATTTCTTTTTTTTTTTTTTTACTGGGCACTTAAAAGTTGATCCTGACAGAGTTGTTGATAAAATTTTATACGACCTTTGTACAAGGTTGCATTGTTGACTGGTATGTTTTAAGTTATTAAATGTTATTCAGTTTATAACACTTGTCAGTGACAGTATCTTTAGACATAAATGCAGCTTAATCTCTTCAGTGAAAGTTTTGGTTCAGTGGACAAAGGCTAAGGGTACCAATCTTTTACAACCATATTCCCCTTCTCATAGATTGAGATCCTCCAGCTAAAGGGTGTAAATGGTTCTAAAAAGTAATTCCAGGACCAGAGGGGATCGGTCTTTTAAAGCTGTGGCCACCAGACTGTGGAATATGTTGCCTTTATCTTTACGCTGTCTTGACTCTTTTCATTCTTTTAAGAACCAGTTGAAGACCCACTTGTTCCGACTGGCTTTTAACTAGTTTTAACTAGTTGTATGCTATGATGTTTCATTTATGCTGTTTTATCTTTTTATCTTTTTATTTTGTGTTGTTTTATGGTTGTTTTTATTGTTAAGCACGTTGTGCTTTTATCCTGTGAAAGGTGCTATATAAATAAAGTTTGCATTACTTTAATGTACCAAGCTGTAGGTACTGAAAGTAGGATCACATTGCTGAAGTTCAACAGATTTTGGGGCTAATTGAGTGACTGTCAGAATACTAAAGTAAATGTGGGGTCAGAAAGAAGCACGGCCGGTGCTTTTCTGTGTGGAGTTTGTATCCTCTCCTTCTGCATGCATCGGTCCTGACTGGGTACTCAAGCTTCCTCCCAAAAATATGTACATTCGCTTAAATATGCATAATTGGGTTAACTCTAAATTAAATTCAAAAATACTTTATAAAGGGAAATCAGATGCTCGTGTAGCTCGTATTATGCGAGTTTCACCAAAGAGTTGATGTAGATGCTGATGGCAGTGGGCTAGAAGGATCCACTTTAGTGGCCTGTCCTATGGTGGATCTAAGAAGCTGCTGACTGAAGACTTTGTTGTTGTATGACACTCTGATGAAGAGGATACTCTTTTTATGAAGAATCCTTCTTTGTAAAATCATCTCCAGAAGTCCTGGAGGATTCCCCAGAACAGAGCTACCCTTTTTATTAGCTTGTAGAGCTTTTGTAAGTTACTGGTTCCGATGCTGCCTCCTACAGAGATGATGGCAATATAGATTACACTATTCACAACTGACATAAATAATATATGTAGAATCTTGCTGCAAACATATACACTACAACCTACGCTTCCTCAAGAACTGTGATGCATCACTATAAGACAGAACCAATTTAACACCAAACCAGATTTGTGACTTGTTGGACATCTGTGTCTCAACCACATACTTCAAGTACAGAGAAAAAAACCTTTACAACAGAAACATGAGTGTGCCATGAGCTCCCCAGTGTCACCCATTGTGGCCAATTTGTACATGGAGGAAGTGGAGAGCAGAGCACTCAGTGTTTACAAGGGAACACCACCAACTCAGTGGTTTAGATACATGGATGACACTTGGGTCAAAATCCAAACCAAAGAAATTGAGGCTTTTACCAATCACATCAACTGAGTGGACAGCAACATAAGGTTTATCAGAGAGGATGCCAAGAACAACACGTTGCCTTTTCTGGACTGTGTGGTACACATTGAGAAAGATTGGAGTCCCAAAACCGAGGTTTACCAGAAGCCCACATACACAAATCAATATCTGTATTTTGATTCACATCACCCGCTGGAGCACAAACTCTCTGTCATCAGAACTCTGAGTTATCAGGTTGACAACATTAGCTCTGCACACAGAGTAGGAAAAAAAGAACACAAGCATATCAGGAAATCACTGCAAGCTTGTGGTTACCCAAAAACAAAACTGCATCAAACAGAGGAGAAAACAGAGAGATGCAAACACATTGTCATTCCATATGTGTCATGAGTTTCTGAGAAACTCAGGATAATTTTCTGCAAACACAACATACCAGTAAATTTCAAAGCTAATTACACTCTCAGACAAATACTGGTTCACCCCAAAGACAGCACACCCAAACCACAGCGGAGTGGTGTTGTGTATGTGGTCCAATGCAGCAAGGACTGCTCAGACTCCTACATTGGGGAAACTAAACAGCAGCTACATAAACACATGGCACAGCACAGTAGGGCCAACAGGAGGGCAAGATTCAGTAGTCCACTTGCACCTCAAGAACAAAGGGCACTCTTTTGACGACAATAATTTCCAGATTTTGGACAGGAAGAACAGATGGTTTGAAAAAAGGGGTAAAAGAAGCCAATTTGATTAAAAGAGAAAAGCCATCACTAAACAGAGGGGGAGGATTGTGTTTACAACTCCCCAGTGTTTACAGCTCGATCCTCCAACAAATTCCAAAGAGGTTACATCAGCAGTCTCGTCCTCATTCAGGTGACCTAGTCCTCCACTCACACCAAGCAATAACTTCTAATGACCCAGGACAGCAACGGGTGGGTCATTGATTCACATTTGACTTAGAATTTGCCTAGGACGATGGGCCTCCATGTCCTTTAAAAAAAGGCAGTGCACTAACTGCAGGTTGCTCAAGTGCGAGGCACCTGAATTGACAAAGACTCCTGGATAGGTGTCGAAACATTGTCAGAAAGAACTGAGCGAAAGTCTGGTTGCCTCCGATTTAAGCCTGTTTGCTTTTCTCCACGCTAAACAGCTTAGCTAAAAACTCTGGGCATAACCCCACTCAGTCTGTGTGAGTGCTCTACCCTCATAAGCAATAGACTTACCCCTTCTGCATGATTATTACTCCCAAACCTGTGTCAGACTCATCACACTGCACAACCAGGTCCTCCTCTGAGCAGTAGTACTTCAGGACAGGATAATCTGCAATAGACTTTTTTAGTGTCCTAAAAGCTCTATCGTGCTGCTCTGTCCAGTCCCAGTCTACGTTTTTAGGTGTCAACTGTCACAACACAGGTGTTGGCAAAATAAATAGTTCCCTACACCTAACAGGCTCTGCACTGCTTTCACATCTGTAGGTCTTGGCATATGTTTGATGACACAAGTCTTGTCTGGATCCACTTTAAGCACATTTGTTCTCAGACGGTGTCCTATATGCGTGAACTCACTCTGTCTCAGTTTGAACTTGTCTGGGCTCAGTTTAATGTACTTTTATCTGCATCATTCTAGAAACAGTTTAAGGTTTTTATTACAGTCTTCCTCTTCTTCTTCTTCATTTTCCGCCTCACCCTGTCCTGTAATGAGCACATCATCTGCGATTTGTTCCAGCGTTCATTGTCCTTTTTTGTCACTCTCTGTTGTTACAATATACTCAATAGCTATAATGTTTTTTTTTTCTTACTAACCAGTGGTACTGTGCAATCGCTGTCTACCATTTTCGACTCTAACTGGTACATTTGGTTTTGTAGTTTCACTTTACATTTACTCAGTGCCTTCACTTTGGCTCCATTATACATAACTAACACAGTCTTTGTGTCCTCACGCTCAACATCTGCATTTAGCATGTTACTTGGCAAAACGTTGCATGAGGCCCCACAATCAATCTGAAACTTTATAAAAGATTTCCCTTGGAGTATGCCTGCAAACAGCTAATTGTCTTTACCTTTGTCAGAGTCAACAGCATTTACATTTTCACTCTGTTTAACCTCCAACAAAAAGTATGTCCTTATATTCACTTTTGCATTCAATAACATTGTGCAAAGGTTTCTTCTTCGGTTCAGTGTGGGCTCTACCCTTAACTGCAAAGTGATTTTCTTTACCGGACTTTTTGCATTTTTTTCCAAATCCTGGACATTTTAGTTTACTCCTCTTGTGTGTTTTGTCGCAGAATTCGCAAAACACATTTTTATCCTTCTGCTTAAGGCACACAGCTCCTTGAACTGCAGGTACGTCTTCCACTACATGTCAAATTATTGCCTTGCAGTTTTCCCGCGACCGCTCAACAGCTGTGCAAAGTTGAATGCAAGTGTCAAATATCATGACTCTCCAGCAACAGCCTCTCTCGTTTGATTCCACGTACAATTCTGTCATAATTGAGCGAGTCTCTCAGAATTCCACATTTTCACTAGTAGCTTGAGCGCCGTAACATAGCCATCAATGGATTCACTTATACCTTGATTTCTTGTGAAGAACTTGTACTGCTCCACTGTCTCATTCACTGTAGCGCTGCAGTAACTGTCAAACTTTTCAATTATATATTTTATCTTCCAGTCCGACTGCGCTGTGTCTTCCATTAACATATCCAGTAGCTCTCTGCCACTCTCTTAAATAACTGAGGAGCCTGACTTTTTTCTTCTCATCATCCTCAGCCACGGTTAATCAGATATACAGTACAAACTTTTCTCTCCACGATTTCCGTGTTTTTGACATGTTATTACACTGCAGACACAACGTCTATGGAGGTCTCAGTCCATCCATGCTGTCACCGTTAACTTTAATGCTAATACTAATCTTTGCTGACCGTTCCCAGCCATCTTAGATGGCTCCACAGCAAACCACTCAAAGCGTGGGGAAAAAACTTCACATGCACTGTCACCATTTTTAAGTGTGGATTCTTCCTACAAAAGAGAGTCCATCTCTATGTCCTAACTCAATGGTGCTAGTCTTTTTTCAACACATCCCATGCACGAACACTACCTGAGATTCATCTCTGGCTTGCTGTGCAATGCAACACTTGTTCGTCCCCTAGTGGTGGGTCAGGGGATTAATCGATCAAAGACAGATGGTGGGGTCAGGGGATGTATGGATGAGTAACGGTGGGGACAGGTCAGATGAATGACAGACAGTTGGGGTCAGAGGGCCAATGAAAGACAGGTGATGGGGTCAGGGGTTAATGAATGTCAAAAGTCAGGAGTTAAGTGGGTGTCAATCAATCAAAATTTGACACATACATAATTAAGATGTATGCAATATTGACCAGCGTTTTAGACACAACAACTTTGTATTTGAGTTTGTATTTTCTAAATGTCCTTCCATCCAATAACAATCAGACACAGCTAGACATATTATGGTCTTGGTGTATGGTCAAATACAGTGAATAACAGCAATGACAAGTAAGTAGTTTCATACTACTCCAATAATTTATTGTACCCATCAGAATCATGCTAGCATTCACCTAAGATTTGCACAAGCTGTTCTTGTTTGGCTGCCTTTTCATATCATCATTTCAAGCTTGAGAGAACCTAAAACTATCCAGCATTAAACTAAGTACTGTTTGACAACACAAACATTAAGATTAATACCACAATCCCACTGGTAATTTGCACACTGCCTGTGAAATACAGCTCATCTGATTAGTGATGATATGAGCAGCACAGCATTAAGTTCTTATCGCTTGCTTTGTTAGGCAAACTATTACTCATACTAAGCTCCTTAAACTAAACTAAATTCACTTGTTCCAATGAGAGTTACCTTGTTCTGTACATGTGGTATTCAATCAAATCATGCATAACCCCATACAAATTCATGTCACTCTCTTCAGATATTCTTTTGTATTCCCCTCATATTTGTCAGCAAAACATCCTGAACAAAAAAATTGGCACCAACAAAATATTTACCTTCGGTGATAATACTCCAAGCCTCCTAATACGATTCACAGTAGACTTTTAATATCCTTGTGGCCTCTGGTTTGTGTGGAATACTGTTGTGCTATTCTGATTGTTTGATAATGAATACAAATTTAAAATTATAATCAAAAGTCAAGTGGACAAGTGGTTTATCCAATCATATGCAATAATTTTTGTTAAAACCCTTCCTTTTAAAATACATCTACAATGGAGCAATCCCCGATGGATGTGTGGAGCTATGTGGAAGAAAATCCATCTGGCGAGAGTCAGGTTAGTGAACTTTAGCTATGCTGGTAAATTGGTAAATGGACTGAATTTATTTAGCGGTTAGCTAATCATACTGACGACTCATGGTCCAATCGCATTCACTGACGCACACACATTCATCCACCAATACACAGAGTGACACACAACTTGGTTAAGTGCCTTTACCAATGGGCACATCGGCACATGGTGAAAGAAGCTGTAATCAAACTGAAAATCTTACGATTGCAAGATGACTACTCACTGAGCCGCAGTACAAAAAGGTGAGTACTTCACCTTTATCTTTAATTACCATTTCAGGAAGGTTGTATAATTCTTAATTGTAAAGTTATTTAGTAAAGTTATATTCAGCTCTTTTTTCATCCTCTTTTTTTCTTGGTCAGTCATTGTTTCAATTCACGATGTTATTATAATTTGACAGATATATTAAAAACAAATAAATATTTTTTTCTTTAGTGAACTTTTGCAAGTTTAGCTTATTTAGTGTTTATTAGTCCTGGTAAATTATTTGCAAAACACAGTGAAGTGTACAATCTTTCTAAATATGAAAAGTTACTATATCATATTGGCAAGGCTTGCTAATTAAACTTTGTGTAAGAGCATCCTATTACTCACTTGAAAAATTAATCAAGGGCATAGCAGGAAAACAAGCATTTCCTCGTGTCTGCAAAGTTAATGGTAATGAAGTGCGATTTTAAAATGACTTCCACTCATGGAATATACTAATAACATGTGAGCACAGTGATAAATGAGACCAATTGTGGGCAACACTGCATTTTAATTAAGCAGCAGTCTTAAGTGAGGAGGCGTCATTGTTAAAGTCAAATCTCTATTGCAATTATGCCGCTCTATTCATGTGTAACATAATGGCTTGATGACAGTCCTTTGTTGGCTTACAGTGAAGGTATAATTGTGTCCTTTTGCACATGAAAAGTGGCACATCTCAATTTTCTACAACTCTAAATAACACTTTTTTTTTCCATAAGGCAAAGGTTGCACTTTTGAGTTAATTTTGTTATTACTACAGGGTTTTTCATGGAAAAGTAACTTAGTTGTTTTCAGACTATTCTGCATTTTTTCTCTTCAAAATATTCTTCACATCGGTCTTCATGTAGGAGGTAGACTTTATAAATGTTGACATACCTTTAAAGTGTGCAACCTTACAATACTTATTTTTCTCATCTGAAAAAAACCCTAACCTTAACAACAACTTGAAAATTTTTGAGGTTAAACATGGACCTAGGAGAAAAAAATCTAAAACTGGATTGTTTGAGTAAAGTTTGCACTCCATTGGTGTTTTGTCCTGCACCACATGGCATATGTGAAGGAATGTGCTCACATGCTTAAACTTGTGAAGTAGATAAAATACTTTTTAATAGTTTATTTTAAAAACTTTAGTGTGTATTTGTATTCATCCATCCATTTTCTAACAAAAATAAACGTGTTATAAAATGGATGGATGAATACAAATACACACTAAAGTCGCGAGGGGTGCTGGTGCCTATCTCCAGGTGTCAATGGGCGAGAGGCGGTGTACACCCTGGACAGGTCGCCAGGTTATCGCAGGGCAATACAGAGACAAACAGGACAAACAACCATTCAAGCACACACTCACACCTAAGGAGAATTTAGAGAGGCCAATTAACCTAACAGTCATGTTTTTGGACTGTGGGAGGAAGCCGGAGTACCTGGAGAGACACCACGCAAGCACAGGGAGAACATGCAAGCTCCATACAGAAAGACCCAGGGCAAGGGTAGGACTCGAACCCAGTACTATTTATATTGATTCTATTTTTTTTTTGTATTATTTTTTTCATCTTCTTTTTTGAACATGTCTGGCAGTATAGCATTTCAAATTGTTGTATTAATGACAATGAGAGCCCAACAGACTTACTTTCACAAGTGGAACATTACTGTTTTCGCCATAGTTTTCCGCTTGATATATGCAAAAAACTTTATTAGATATTTATTTGGGATTATTTCACGTTCAATGGACACAGCAACAGAGGGGTAAAAGAAATGAAAGGAAGAGAAAAAGATGAGACAAAATGCTAAAAGGGAAAAAAGGTGACAATAATAGAGGAAAACGACTGTACAAGATAACATCCTCGAGTCTGCTTCTACACTTGCAGAGTGAGAGAGATAAAAAGAATAGCAAAGTTATTTGATAAACATTAAATAACTTAAAGACACGTGTAATTGCACAACAGGCTCATTAAGTAAAAAAAATCTGTTCAACCTGTGGGTAACTAGTGCACCAGTAATTTATTTTTTAACAATATGGTATTTCTCTGCTTTTACTGGAAATATTGAGTAACCTGAATACATGTTTTACTTCTCTTATTTATCATTTGGTAGAAAGCTGTTTTGAAAATCTAAATGTGGCAGTACAGTTGGCTGGAGATAAATCTTGATTGCGTGATGCTGAATGTAGTAGGCCTTGCTAGGTTATTTGGCCTTGGTAGAGTGCTCTACTTTGAGTGTTTTTTTTCTTTTTCTTTCCGATGTCCACTTAGAGATGGAAAGAGACAACCAAAGAGCCCAGCAGCCTTTGGCCTTCAGAAGAATGAATGCACTCTTCTGAACTGTCTATTTTTGCAAAGAACAGACATGGTTAATGGGAACAGACTTTGCATGTTTTTATTTTCCTGCTTTTTACTGGGTCTCTCAACAAAGGGATGTTTCATCTTTCAGCAGTACATGGTTACATTCAAGTAAGAATTTGACAAACATCAACAGGTTGTGAATGTCTTGTGTATAAGTAATTATCAAAGCAAGTCTGATCACAACCTTATGCATCCACTGTTTGAATAAACAAGTTTATGTAGAAAATATCATTGCCTGTGTTATGTTTCTCTATGAAAGTATTTTGAAACAAACAAACAAAAAAGTACATTTATATTTTTCCTTGAACAGTGCTTTGTTCACAGATGCACACCATTTGCATATATCACATGTCCGGGTGAATTTTCCGGTAGCTAAATGAAAGATGTTACATAATATTTAGAGATATCTACATGTGCTGTTGTAAAGTAACAAATGTTTTTCACTCTGAACAGTGAAAAACATTTGTGGCTTTTGGGTGATGACATAGGGACCATAGAGTGCTATTATATCAACTTTCAGCAACTAAACATTATCTGACTTCATTCCTTTAAAATACCTCTTCAAAAATGTGCCTGTTTTTTTCTTCTCTCAAACTTGTAAAAAATCTAATGCGCTCAGTCCTTTCTGCCACTCTGGGAGGGGTTCTGTGCATACGGTCCCGGAAGTAATGCCGTTCACAAACCTGGAAGAATATCAATTATTGTTAATTTATATATTTATTTTTACTTCTGTTGCATTATAACTTCCGTTGAGCCTTTTGTTGTGGTGTTGTGGCTTTTGTTGTTGTTGAGAGGCTGAATCGGCGAGGGTAATGACGACACAGGAAAGGATTTTGGCGAGAATGAAGATGACGGTAGTGGAGAGGAAGATGACTGGAGTGTAATATCATCAAAGAATAGGAAGCAGAAAAGCACAGCTCAGTGGAAGATATTTTTAATGAAGCACAATCAAATGGTGATCAAAATGAAAATCCACCTGGGAAACAAAATTAAGAATATAAAGTAACCTTCAAACTAATTCAGGAGGGAGACTATTTTGGTGAAATCCAACCCATTAACCTAAAACAGTAAACAAATTGATAGGCGAAGTCCGAAGTGCTAAGGCTTTGCGTAGTGGTGCATTATTGGTCAATTGCAGAGATAGCTTTCAACAAGGAATGGCAATTAAGCTTAACAAGTTAGTCAGGAAGAAAAGTCAGTGCAGTCTAGTCAAAGATAAAAGAATGATTAGGAGTCATTAACGGAGTCCCACTAAAAAAATAACTGTTGAGGAAATTCAAGAAAATGTAAGTGAGCAAACGTGAGAGAAGTGAAATCATTGAAATCGACAAGAAATAAAGAAAGATGTGATAGTCTTTAATTTTTTATCACATTTGAAGAAGAATATTTACTGACTAAGGCATTCAATGGATATATGAGCCATGATGTTAAACTGTTCGTTCCCCCACCTATGAGATGCTTCAAGTGTCAGAAATTTGGACATGGAGCAGCAATATGCAAATGGAAAGGTGATGTTGAAGGTGTGCTGGTCACCATGAATATGGCAAATGTGAAAGGAGTGCTAAGATTAAGTATTGAAACTGTGGAAGTGAACATAGTGCTGCCTATCGAGGATGTGATGTTAGTAAAACAGCAGAGGAAATTCAAAAAGTAAAACTTCCACATGGGATTATTTATGCTGAAGCTGCAAAAAATAAAATAAAAAAAAATACCATACCATCCAAAAAGATCTAAATCAACTGTAGCATCAAACGCAAGTTCAAAGTCATGTGAAGCATGTTCTAAAACAGCCAATCATAGTAAATAAAATCCATTTTATGCTATTTATGGTTAAAGTAATTAACTTTTTAGATCAGACTGTAATGAAAATAAAAAAAATCTAAATAATATTCAGGGCTTCAGATAAATATCTTGATGTGAAAGATCTTGGATGGGTAGGCGTTGGAGGTATAATAGGTAAAGGAGGAACACCAATACAGTCAGAAGTTGGTATCTCTGCATGGTCATAAGAATTTTCCAATGGTATTCTAGATGTCTCAGCTCTAAAGGACAAAATGTTAAACATTTCATTTCAGATCCACAAACCATACCCCATGTTGTTTGTATTTAAGGAACCTTTTTAAAACTGGAATTAGACTTTATTTTACATGGGTACACCACAATCAGGAAGGATAGAGATAATGAAGAGGTGGAGGGATTATGACACTTGTAGAAACCCACATATGCTATAATATAATTAATATTGGAAAAGACCATGAATAAATAACTATACGAGTAAGACACAAGGAACTAGACAGGACATGCTTTATCTGGAATACGAGGAATACAAGGTGGACTCAAAGATGGTCAGGAAGCTCCAGACGAACAGATGAAGGGTTGATGATAGAGTCTATTTTGAAAGGACCGAGAAACCTGGGTGCTAACTTCTTGGCGTACGGCTTGAGTGGAAAGTTTTTTGAAGATAGCTACATCTCCTGGCCTGGTTGAGACGATGGCACTGGAATTCTCCCCTTGTCAGTGTTTGTTGAAGCGCTGTCTTGGTCTGGTCCCAGATCCTTTTGCAATTTCTTAAGTGACTCTTGACTGATGGAAAAAATGTGTGCGGAAAGGATGGATGGTAGTAGTGATGGTTGGTAACTCAAGGATGCCTCGAACAAAGAGAAGTTGGTGGTGATGGCGATGTGGCTATTATGGGCATATCCCATCCAAGCTAATTGTTGACTCTAAGTTTGATTTTCAGTGCAGAGACAAGAAAGGGTGTTGTCAAGCTCCTGGTTCATCTGCTCACACTGGCCATAGGTCTACGGGTGAAAGCCAGAAGAGAGTTGAACCTTAGCCCCAACAGAGGAGCAGAAGTCATGCCAAACTCTAGAGATGAACTGTGGCCCTCTATTACCCCGTTTATACTACCCTTTTTTAACCGTGCCGAGACGAGTCCGAGCTCGGTAACAGAGATAACTATTGAGTGTAAATGGAACGCAAACTGAACTGAACTGAACCGAGCCAGACACAACCGGACCGCGCTAAATGCAGACCAGTTCCATGTGTGAGCTTGGCTCGGTTTTTCAGTAGCCTGGTTCTCAGATAACAAAGAGCGCATGAGCAGACCGCGTCATCTCCTTACAGCCAGCTGACATTTCAGACATTCATAAAAATACTAGCTTCCCTACCGTGACACATGATTTCCAGTGATGATTCTGCTTAGCATGGTAATGAACCTCAGCGTCTGTCGTTGTTTCCTGCGTCTGTAAATCTTTATTAGATGTTCGTTTGTCTTATCCATTTCCCAAAAGCCGACTCTGTCAAGTAAATTCACCAAAAGTTGCCGTCTTCGCCTTACTTTCCGCAAACAACGAAATATAACCAAACATAACTTCCTGAATGTTACTGGCGCCGCCATTTTTATTTGCTTGATTTTCTCCTTCAATCCTAGAGGGCAGTAGTACCGCAGATTGTCACTAGGAGGCGAGGAAACCAAGGAACCGAGATAGCGTGATGTGTAAACGGTTGTCAGAACCAAGCTCGGCTTGGTTAACTGATCCAAGCTCGGACCGAACTCGGCATGGATCGGTTTAACAAGGGTAATGTAAATGGGGCTTATCTGAAACGATTTTGGAGGGTATCTGTTGATTAATAATATCTTTGACAAAGAAGAACTTGAAATTGGCAGGTCATTTTATGCTGATGATGGAGCCTTATGGATTTGAAGTTGGAATATAGAATTCATTAAAAATAAAATGCAAAAGTCAATTCATGATGTTGAACCTAGGGTCAATTAATGGGGTTTCAAATTCTCAGTTACAAAATCTCAAATAGCTATTTTTCTAAGAAAACAAAAACCTATATCCTTAAAACTGTATGGTAAAAATCTTAAAATGTTCAAAAATGATTCGATTTTTGGGCATGCATTTTGATGAGAAGCTCACATGGAAACATCATATTGAAAGTACGTAAAGTCAAAATAAAAATGATTTATTACATTGTTTAGCAGGAAGGGATTGGGGAGCAAATATAAAAATCATTGCCAAATATTAATCAATATCTTGCATTTAACTCTTGATTATGACAGTATTAGCTAAATGGCAGCAATTCAATTCAATTCAATTTTATTTATATAGCGCCAAATCATGAAACATGTCATCTCAAGGCACTTTACAAAATCAAGTTCAATCATATTATACAGATTGGGTCAGATTATACAGATTGGTCAAAATGTCCTATATAAGGAAACCAGTTGATTGCATCAAAGTCCCGACAAGCAGCATTCACTCCTGGGGAACCGTAGAGCCACAGGGAGAGTCGTCTGCATTGTACATGGCTTTGCTGCAATCCCTCATACTGAGCAAGCATGAAGCGACAGTGGGAAGAAAAACCACCCATTAACGGGAAAAAAAAACCTCCGGCAGAACCGGGCTCAGTATGAACGGTCATCTGCCTCGACCGACTGGGGTTACAGAAGACAGAGCAGAGACACAACAAGAGAGACAAAAAGCACAGAAGCACACATTGATCTAGTAATCTGTTCTACATTAGATGGTAGTAACGGGTGAGCCGTCTTCTCTGGATGATGTCAAAGTTAACAGAATGCCAGACCAGGTGTACCTACTATGAAGAAAAAGAGAGAGAGCAAAAAGTTAAAAGCTGAAATGACGACAGTCATTTCAATGTAATACAATGCAAAACTGGAGAACCGTAGAATGAAGAACAGTAGAAATCAGTAGAGTGAGAAAATTAGACCCTGATGTCCTCCAGCAGCCTAGGCCTATCACAGCACAACTATAGAGATAGCTCAGGGTAACATGAGCCACTCTAACTATAAGCTTTGTCAAAAAGGAAAGTTTTAAGATTAGTCTTAAAAATAGATAGGGTGTCTGCCTCACGGACCAAAACTGGGAGTTGGTTC
The DNA here is from genome assembly GCA_037039145.1 of Fundulus diaphanus. Lineage (NCBI taxonomy): Eukaryota > Metazoa > Chordata > Actinopteri > Cyprinodontiformes > Fundulidae > Fundulus > Fundulus diaphanus. The sequence continues at coordinate 39,635,556 of CM073132.1, forward strand.
CACAGGAGAGGAGCCTGATAGCTAAAGGATCTGCCTCCCATTCTACTTTTAGAGACTCTAGGAACCACCAGCAGACCTGCAGTCTGAGAGCGAAGTGCTCTGTTAGGAACATACGGGGTAATCAGAGCTCTGATATATGATGGAGCTTGGTTATTAAGGGCTTTATACGTTAGAAGAAGAATTTTAAATTCTATTCTTGATTTAACAGGAAGCCAATGAAGGGAAGCTAAAATTGGAGAAATATGATCCCTCTTGTTGATTTTCATCAGGACTCTTGCCGCAGCATTTTGGATCAGCTGAAGACTTCGAACTGCATTTTGTGGACTTCCTGATAGTAAAGAATTACAATAGTCCAGCCTTGAAGTAACAAATGCATGGACTAGTTTTTCAGCATCACCCCTGGACAGAATGTTTCTAATTTTGGCGATATTCCGGAGGTGAAAAAAGGAAACTCTGGAAACCTGTGTAATATGGGATTTAAATGACATGTCTTGGTCGAAAACAACACCAAGGTTTTTAACTTTATTACCAGAGGCCAAGTTAATGCCATCCAGATTAAGTGATTGATTAAGAAGTTTATTTTTTGAGGACTCTGGCCCAAAGATTACAACTTCCGTCTTGTCAGAATTTAAATGCAGGAAATTTAAAGTCATCCAGCTTTTGATGTCATCAAGACATGACTGCAGTCGAAGTAACTGATTGGATTCATCAGGATTTATGGATAAATATAGCTGAGTGTCATCAGCATAACAGTGGAAATTAATCCCATGCTGTCTGATAATTTTGCCAACCGGAAGCATATATATAGTAAATAGAATTGGTCCAAGGACTGACCCCTGTGGTACTCCACAGGTGACCCTAGAGTTTGAAGAAGATTTATTATTAACATGAACAAACTGGAATCTGTCCGACAGATAAGATTTAAACCAGCCTAATGCTTTTCCCTTAATCCCTACAGTATGCTCAAGTCTTTGTAGGAGAATATTGTGATCAACTGTGTCAAATGCAGCACTGAGATCTAACAGGACAAGTATAGACACAAGTCCATTATCTGAGGCCATGAGAATATCATTGGTGACCTTCACCAGAGCTGTTTCAGTGCTATGATGAGCTCTAAAGCCTGACTGAAACTCCTCAAGTAGGTCATTACTTTGTAAATGTTCACAAAGTTGATTAGCAACTACTTTCTCAAGAATTTTAGATAAGAAAAGAAGATTAGATATAGGTCTGTAGTTTACTAGCTCATCTTGATCAAGAGAAGGTTTCTTAAGTAAAGGTTTAATAACAGCTACTTTAAAAGCCTGTGGTACATATCCATTTACTAAGGATAGATTAATCATGTCTAAAATAGGACCACTGATCAGAGGGAATACCTCCTTAAACAACTTGGTTGGGATTGGGTCTAACATACAGGTAGAAGGTTTAGATGAAGCTAAAATTTTAGATAGCTCAGAAAGCTCTACTGCTTTTAAACAGTTCAGACACTGCGCAGGTTCTAAGGATTCCTCCAATGCTGCCTCACTTACTGAGGACGAGGTAATCATGTTTGGGAGGATGCCAATTATTTTATTTTTAATGGAATCAATTTTATTTATGAAGAATCCCATAAAATCATTACTGCTAAGAGCTAAGGGGATGGCTGGATCAACAGAGCTGTGGCTCTGGGTAAGTTTGGCAACTGTATTGAAGAGAAATCTAGGATTATTCTTATTCTCCTCAATTAATGATGAAAAATATGCTGCTCTAACTCTGCGAATGGTCTTGTTATACAATAGACTGTCCCTCCAGATTAGGTAGGATTCCTCTTGGTGTGTAGAGCGCCATTTTCTCTCCAATTTCCTAACATTGTGCTTCAAGGAATGCAGCTCTGAATTAAACCAAGGAGCCAGCTTCCTGTGAATAATCACCTTCTTTTTCAAGGGAGCTACATTGTCTAATGCAGAACGCAATGACAAAGTCATACCGTTTACAATGACATCTATTTGTGAATTGGAAGAAACAACATTGCTGCCATCTACAGGGCATTTCTGCAATACGGAGGATATTAAAAAGGGGACAGACTCTTTAAGTTTTGATACAGCATTATCCGATAAAGATCTACTATAATGGAACCCTCTTTTGGGGGTGGAGAACTCCGTTAGATTAAACTCAAATGTTATTAAAAAATGATCAGATAGGACAGGGTTGTGAGGAAATACTATTAATTCTTCACAATCAATGCCATATGTCAGCACAAGGTCTAAAGTATGGAGCCAAGAGTGCGTCGGTTTATGCACATTTTGAGCAAAACCAATTGAATCTAGGATAGTTTTAAAGGCTACACTAAGGTTATCACATTCTGTGTCAACATGGATGTTAAAATCACCCACTATAATAACCTTATCAGTATTTAACACCAAATCAGATAAGAAATCTGACAACTCATCCAAAAACTGAGTATAAGGGCCTGGTGGATGATACAAAACAACAAACAGAAGAGGTTTTATTGCTTTGCAGTTTGGATGAGGGAAACTGAGGGTTAAATGTTCAAAAGAACTGTAGTTATTAATTGGCTTGGGACTAATTAATAAATCAGACTGAAAGATGGCTGCCACTCCTCCTCCTCTTCCCACAGATCTGGGAATGTGGAAATTTGAATAATTGGAGGGAGTTGACTCATTTATACTAACGTAGTCCTCTTGTAGCCAGGTTTCTGTGAGACAAAACAAATCAATCTGTTTATCAGAAATCAATTCGTTAACTAACAAAGTCTTTGGAGGGAGAGACCTTATATTTAATAGACCACATTTAATTGTTTTATTTTTAGGTTCAAGGTGAACCGTATTGATTTTTATTAGGTTTTTATGATTTGTTACTTTTAGATAAGTTTTTGATCTGTTAAGTTTTGGCCGTGAGAAAGACACCGTCTCAATAGGATAATGGGTGGGTAACAGTACAGAAGCTGCAGAGAGGTGTGTTAAACTACGGCTCTGCTTCCTGGTCTGGACCCTGGGTTGTCAGCATTTAGGAGAACTAATAAATCCGGCCAGATTTCTAGAAAGAAGAGCTGCACCATCCAAAGTGGGATGGATGCCGTCTCTCCGGATCAGACCAGGTTTTCCCCAGAAAGTTCGCCAGTTATCAATGTAGCCCACGTCGTTTTCAGGACACCACCTAGACAACCAGCGGTTGAATGATGACATGCGGCTAAACATGTCATCACTGGTCAGATCAGGCAGGGGACCAGAGAAAATTACGGAGTCCGACATTGTTTTAGCAAACTCACACACCGAAGCAACACCAACTTTAGTGACCTCCGATCGGCGTGACCGGGTGTCATTACCGCCAGCGTGAATAACAATCTTACTGTATTTACGCTTATCCTTAGCCAGCAGTTTTAGGTAAGATTCTATGTCGCCCGTTCTGGCCCCTGGCAGGCATTTAACTATGGTCCCTGGTGTCTCTAGTGCCACGTTTCTGACTATAAAACTCCCAATAATCAGGGTCGGCTTCTCAGCGGGTGTGTCGCTGAGTGGGGAAAATTTGTTAGAAACGCAGACGGGTTGGTGGTGAACTGGGGGCTGAAATCTAGAGCTATGCTTCCTACGAACTGTCACCCAGCCGGCCTGCTTACCCGGCTGCTCGGGTGCTTCTGGAGGACCACTAAGTGAAGTAACGCTAGGTCTATGTGGCTCCGCGCTAGCAAAGGGGCGGCTATCAGCTGGTCTTTCCATAGCACGGAGCCGGGTCTCTAATTCTGACACCCTCGCCTCCAAAGCTACAAAAACACTACATTTATTACAAGTACCATTATCACTAAAGGAGGCAGAGGAATAGCTAAACATCTGACACAGAGAGCAGGAGATAAGGGGAGACTTAGTAAGAGACGGAGAAGCTGAAGTAATAGTAGGAGAGGAAGCCATTGTGGAGCTAAAGCTAGGCTAGGCTAAAGCTAGGCTAGCGCCCTTCTACCACGCCAAGAGAGCAAACCGTGAAACACGAGGAGTTCCCAAGCGTGATGTGCAGCAACAGAAAATGTTTTAAAAGTGCTTATGTGTTAGAAACAGATGTTACAGCAAAGAGATTAAAGATAAACGCGAGAGAATCTGGAGCAACAAACCGTTTCTCACGCAGTGAAAACAGGAATACGCCTTACCGCAAACAGGAAGCAGCAGAAACAAATTTGAAGCTCCTTGATGTAGAGCAATCAAATGCTCTTTGTCATACTGCAAGGACTGACTCTGATGCAGACATAATTACAAAGCAGACAGAGTTGAGTTTGGAGTTTTATTTTACCTTAAGGACGTGAAGGATCAGGTCGACATGGAAGTGGAAACGGGAGGAGGCTTGGACTGGAATTGCACAGGAAGAGAGATGAGGTAAAATGTTACCAGGAGGATTGAGGACTTGATAGTTTGAGTTGCAAGGTTGCAAGCAGACAGGGAAGAGGTAGATGAGTCCACAGTAATTGAGTTTGGCTGAGTAGGAGTGAGAGGCTTGGGAGGAACAGTTTCTCTCTTGTCTGATCCAGAACTAGTGTCGGAGGGTGGACAGGCAGGTGAGCATTCCAGGATGGACCCAGGAGGACAGCACGGAGTACCGACTTGGAGGTAACCAAACTGCAAGTCCATTAGATATTGATGACTCCGACCCTGGGGACAGACATTCACTATGCGGCACACAGCGAAGGCGGGATGGCCGCCAATGTTCGGGCAGGTGGAGGGGGTCTGAATGGAGGGCACAAAGGACTGGAAGAGACTGGTTTAACTTGGGACACATGGAAAATGGATTGGACCCAAAAGGTGGGAAGGAAGTTTCAAGCAAATCGTGGTGTGACCAATAACAGACTGGATAGTAAAGGGACCTAAAAACCCGGGTGATATTTTTCGGGAGCACCCTTTCAGGGGAAAGTCATTGGATGAAAGCCAGACCAGGAAACTAAGACGAGAGTAAGACGAGCAGGAAACTGAGTCATTCTGCCTTTCAGCTGTGCCCCATTGTTTTGCTTTACCAGACAAAAGTGAAATGACGAATGCCACTCTAGAACGCTCGGTAGGGAAAGAGGACGGCTGCAACTCAAATTGTAATCTCACACTGAGATTAGGCTCGACACTGCTCTGGGTCTCCTTTAAATAATTCTGGAGGGGTCAACTTCGGTTCCTTTAACATGATAGGAGCAGTATGGGGATTAACGGCAGTTGGCTGAGTAGGTGCCTGAGCAGTTTGCATCTCGTGACTCTAAACCAAGTATACAGTAAAAGCAGCAGAGCTACAATGAACAGCTAACACAGAAGCCATCAGGATACATAAGCACTAAAAGCGCGCATGCGCAGCTAGCAAAGGGAAGCTAATAAGGAACGAGCATGCACATTTGCATTACGTGCGCGACAGAATGATTGGCATGTAGGACAACCAGTAGGTAAGGTGATACTCCCGGAACTTGAAGGAAAGACAGAAGCGTTGGCAAGACCAATCCTCTGACCAAGAATGGCAGGGATTTTACAGTCCTGCAGCTCTCACAGAGATCAAATTTTATAACCTCCTTTTTCTGAATACATAATGTACTGACTACTGTCAGGATGGAAGCACCACTTCCCAAAAAGTGTATCTGAACAGGATTACCAACCATAATGTAAGATATCGTTAACCAGATTTATCATATTCAGTACAAACTTCACATAATAATAATAATAATAATAATAATAATAATAATGTGTTGCCCTGCGACAGACTAGTGACCTGTCCAGGGTGTACCCCACCTCTCGCCCATTGAACCAGCACCCCTCGCGACCCCATGAGGGACAAGCGAGTCAGAAAATGGATGGATGGATGGATGGATAATAATAATAATAAATTTTATTTTATATAGCACGTTTCAGTAACAAGACAATTCAAAGTGTTTTACATGGACAGAAAAGCACCACAGAGGGAAAAAAATACATAGGAAAATAAATCTTGTTATCATAAATTCAATTTTGAACGATTTTTCAACATCCTCGACTGACATAAGGGACAGACACAAGATCCTCCTTCCAGGAGTCCACCGCGTGTCCAGCTGCAAATGTTCCACCAGGGGACAAGGGCTCTCCTTCGCCCAGTTTTCTCATTGGGAAAATTTGATCAGTTGCGTTGAGAGTCCAGCTGACCAGATCCATAATTTACAATTTGGAGGATTGTTATGATCGTGAATCAGGCAAACCCAGTATTCAAACCCAACAAGTGAGGTTAAGGCAAAAAACAGGATTTTAATAATGAAAACAGGAACAGGCGGACTCAATAGTCAAAAGGGCAGTCCAAAATCCGGTACACAAAAAGCAGTCCAAAATAGGCAGAGGTACAGACAGGGCAAAGCAAGCTCGGATAACCATAGGACAGAGACTAGTCGGTAAACCGGTAAATCAGTCAGACAGGGCAGGAAAAACAGATCAGGGAACAGGCTGGCTCAGAATCAAAAAAGGCTCTCGGGTTATCGTCAACAGGTCAATCAGAATAAAGAATGCTGGAACTAAACTCACCGTGGCTCGTTAAATGATCTGGCAGATAGCAGAGGTTTGTGGCAGGACTATATAGGGGAGTGAGCAGGTGAACAGGAGTGAAGGCTAATTATAAGTGAGCAGGTGGATCTAATCAAGGCAAGAAAGCTGACAGATTGCTGAGGGGAGACCGAACAGAGCTGATAAAGTGACAGGTGGAAAACAGGTAACCTAAACAGAAAAACATGTCTAAATCAAAACCAAACAAGACCCCAAAATCAGAAACTTAACTAATAAATCTGATAACATAAACCAAGACAAAACCCAAATCGTGACAGAACCCCCTCCTCAAGGCCGGATTCCAGACGGCCTCAGAAACAAAACAGACTAGCTCGGGTGGGTGGAGGGAGGTACAGGATGGAGGGCTAGAATCAAATAAATGTCCAAAAAAAAAACTCAAACAAAACAAGACGAGTCAAGTTCTCAGGCGGGCGTCCAGGAGGACGGCCCCGACGAGTCAGGTTCTCAGGCGGTCGTCCAGGAGGACGGCCCCGACGAGTCAGGTTCTCAGGCGGTCGTCCAGGAGGACGGCCCCGACGAGTCAGGTTCTCAGGCGGTCGTCCAGGAGGACGGCCCCGACGAGTCAGGTTCTCAGGCGGTCGTCCAGGAGGACGGCCCCGACGAGTCAGGTTGTCCGGCGGACGTCCCGAAGGACGGCCTCGGTGTGTCAGGTTGTTCGGCGGACGTCCCGAAGGACGGCCTCGGCGTGTCAGGTTCTCCGGCGGACGTCCCGAAGGACGGTCTCGGCGTGTCAGGTTCTCCGGCGAACGTCCTCGGCGTGTCAGGTTCTCCGGCGGACGTCCTCGGCGTGTCAGGTTCTCCGGCGGACGTCCTCGGCGTGTCAGGTTCTCCGGCGGACGTCCTAGGCGTGTCAGGTTCTCCGGCGGACGTCCTAGGCGTGTCAGGTTCTCCGGCGGACGTCCTAGGCGTGTCAGGTTCTCCGGCGGACGTCCTAGGCGTGTCAGGTTCTCCGGCGGACGACCTCTGTGAGACAGGTAATCCGGCGGGTGTCCTGAAGGACGGCCCCGGTTAGCAACGATGTCCGGCGGCCGGTGGCGGAGCAGGTCTCTCATAGACCGGCGGCGGAGCAGGTCTCTCATAGGCCGGCGGCCGAGCAGCAACCTCGGGGACCGTCGGTAGAACCGGACCCTCAGGAACCGACGTCTGGAGAGAGAAAGAACAGAACCTGCCGCCGGACTAAAGGCTGGAGACAACGCCGGACTAAGAGCTAGAAGAGAGGCCTGGTTAAAGAGTTCAGGAGGCGTCTGGCTACAGAGTTCAGGAGGCGCCTGGCTACAGAGTTCAGGAGGCGCTTGGCTACAGAGTTCAGGAGGAGCCTGGCTACAGAGTTCAGGAGGAGCCTGGCTACAGAGTTCAGGAGGAGCCTGGCTACAGAGTTCAGGTTCAGTCGGCCCCTGGCTACTGGCTTCAGGTTCAGTCGGCCCCTGGCTACTGGCTTCAGGTTCAGTCGGCCCCTGGCTACTGGCTTCAGGTTCAGACGGCCCCTGGCTACAGGCTACAGGTTCAGACGGGGCCTGGCTACAGGCTACAGGTTCAGACGGGACCTGGCTACAGGCTACAGGTTCAGACAGGGCCTGGCTACAGGCTACAGGTTCAGACGGGGCCTGGCTACAGGCTACAGGTTCAGACGGGACCTGGCTACAGGCTACAGGTTCAGACGGGGCCTGGCTACAGGCTACAGGTTCAGACGGGGCCTGGCTACAGGCTACAGGTTCAGACGGGGCCTGGCTACAGGCTACAGGTTCAGACGGGGCCTGGCTACAGGCTTCAGGTTCAGACGGGGCCTGGCTACAGGCTTCAGGTTCAGACGGGGCCTGGCTACAGGCTTCCGGTTCAGGAGACCCCGGGCTACAGGCTTCAGGTTCAGGAGACCCCGGACCACAGACTTCAGATGCTCCCAGACCCTTTAACACCCAGAACCTCATCAATAACCCTTCCAGAACCTCCGACAAAGACAGTTTGGTCAGCCACTTGGGAAATTGGCTGTCAAGCCAAAGATGAGGGGGTAAGAGCTTCCGAAGAGGTCCAGGGGCCTCTAAGTCTCCATGGGGCTCTGGGTGCTTGTCTTCTCGGCGAGGCCCCCGACGGAGCTTGTCGTTCGGGCGAGGACCACGACGCCGCTTGTCGTCTGGGCGAGGGCCACGGCGCCGCTTGTCGTCTGGGCGAGGGCCACGGCGCCGCTTGTCGTCTGGGCGAGGGCCACGACGCCGCTTGTCGTCTGGGCGAGGACCACGGCGCCCAGTGTCCCGATGAGCCCCCGAGTTGCGGCCTGAAAGAGGGCTCGTCTGAACCCCCTCATCGTGGCCCTGTGGTAGACCCTCCTGGGTTCCCACGTCGCATACTGGCGGCGGACCCTCCTGGGTTCCCACGTCGCAGACTGGCGGCGGACCCTCCTGGGTTCCCACGTCGCAGACTGGCGGCGGACCCTCCTGGGTTCCCACGTCGCAGACTGGCGGCGGACCCTCCTGGGTTCCCACGTCGCAGACTGGCGGCGGACCCTCCTGGGTTCCCACGTCGCAGACTGGCGGCGGACCCTCCTGGGTTCCCACGTCGCAGACTGGCGGCGGACCCTCCTGGGTTCCCACGTCGCAGACTGGCGGCGGACCCTCCTGGGTTCCCACGTCGCGGGCCGGCGGCGGACCCCCCTGGGTTGCAGCGTCTCGGGCCGGCTGCGGACCCTCCTGGGTTGCAGCGTCTCGGGCCGGCTGCGGACCCTCCTGGGTTGCAGCGTCTCGGGCCGGCTGCGGACCCTCCGGGGTTGCAGCGTCTCGGGCCGGCTGCGGAGCCTCCGGGGTTGCAGCGTCTCGGGCCGGCTGCGGAGACAGTGCTGCCTTATAGCTGCCGGAGGCCGGCACTGGAGCTGAGGTAGGAGGCGGGTCCTCTGGGACAGGTGCAGGTGCCGGGGCGTCGGCTGGACCCTTGGGGACAGGATTGAGTCCACTATAGAACCCTTGGAGAGCCGCTCTATAGTGCCCCTCGACCTCCTTTAATTTTGCCTCCAGCTCCTCTGAATACTGGCAGAAAAGAGCCTCCCTAAGGTCTTTAATAATAGGGGCAAAAGCTCTTAACTGGTCCTCCAGAGCCAGATCCTCAGCATCACGGGCGCCAACAGGAGGCGCTGTGGGCTGCTCAGCTCTGGGAAGCACCGGACTCCGATCCACTGGGCAGGAAGTGGCAACGGACGGGCGCGGTACTGACTCGCCTGTCGGCCGAACAGAACGGGTGAAGGAGCGACCCACAGGTTTCCGTCCCCTCCTCCGACGGCGGGACGGCAGGACTTGCTGGAGGTTTGATCCTGTCGGTAGAGCCGGGATCGGTGGAGCCCACAGCGTTCCCTGCATCTCCTCCTCTGGAGGGAGAGAGAAAAAAAGATCCGGACGAAGATCCCGCACCACCTCCGCTTCGACCTCCATAAACAAAGTTGGTTCTGGATAAAACCCATGGGCAGAGCCGACAGCGGTGTCGCTGGGTGAGTGATCCCTTCTATTCTGAGTTGAATCTGAATTTGTGACAAAGAGCCCTCCCAATCGTAAACTCGGAGCAGGCAGCGGGTTACTGCTGCTGCGGCTGCTGGAGAGATGGCGTCTGGGACCGATACCAGGGGGACAGAACGCCAATCTGGAACCCTCCCAAGCCATAGCGTGTGGAGGGGGGAAAAAAAAAAAACCTCTAAAAACTTGTTGGGCGATAGGTTTTAGTGGGCCAGATCATTCTGTTATGATCGTGAATCAGGCAAACCCAGTATTCAAACCCAACAAGTGAGGTTAAGGCAAAAAACAGGATTTTAATAATGAAAACAGGAACAGGCGGACTCAATAGTCAAAAGGGCAGTCCAAAATCCGGTACACAAAAAGCAGTCCAAAATAGGCAGAGGTACAGACAGGGCAAAGCAAGCTCGGATAACCATAGGACAGAGACTAGTCGGTAAACCGGTAAATCAGTCAGACAGGGCAGGAAAAACAGATCAGGGAACAGGCTGGCTCAGAATCAAAAAAGGCTCTCGGGTTATCGTCAACAGGTCAATCAGAATAAAGAATGCTGGAACTAAACTCACCGTGGCTCGTTAAATGATCTGGCAGATAGCAGAGGTTTGTGGCAGGACTATATAGGGGAGTGAGCAGGTGAACAGGAGTGAAGGCTAATTATAAGTGAGCAGGTGGATCTAATCAAGGCAAGAAAGCTGACAGATTGCTGAGGGGAGACCGAACAGAGCTGATAAAGTGACAGGTGGAAAACAGGTAACCTAAACAGAAAAACATGTCTAAATCAAAACCAAACAAGACCCCAAAATCAGAAACTTAACTAATAAATCTGATAACATAAACCAAGACAAAACCCAAATCGTGACAAGGATATGTAAAAAGGGCTCCAAAAATATTGATAGAAGCAGAAGCAGGGCAGATACAGGGGAGGGAGAGGGGAAATCAGAAGTGAGAAGAGGAAAAAGAAAAGTGTTTGCCTTCACCGAGAGCAGGAAAGAAAAGGGACACTCCATGGCCCACAGCCAGCCTAGGACATCCCCGTAGCCCACCACTCCATGACATGGCCCAGGCATCCACCCAAATCACAGTCTTCCACGACCCCAAGGCCTCCCCCACATCTCCAGTCCCCACCGCAACAGAAGTGCTGGGGCAAGAAAAGGAGAACTGCATCCCCCCCCCACACACACACACACACACACTACCCCCCAACGCCATTTGCATGTGTGTCACTGGTAATATCAGATATTGCTATGAATGCAGGTGTTTGTCTAAAGTACATAAAAATTAGGGTTGTGACTTGGGTGTCCAAGACTCCACTGCTTGCTAACAGCGGAGTCGCTCGATTGCAAAGCCCTAAGTGTTAGACACAGTCTTGTAACTTGTGGCTTATAACAACGGCATAAAATCGCTCCCATACTGTAGAACCTTATTAGCATAGTATTAAAGCAATCAACTAGGTATTTTTAATACAGAATTTATTAACGATATTAAAAATAATCAACTATTGTAAGCAACACTATGGGGATATTGTAAATAAACATATAATCTAGATTGGTCTGTTGCAGAGTGTTCTTTGCCCATGCCATTTAGCTGACCCATCCTTCTATGAAAAGTTTTTGTAAACTCAGAAATGTTCACGTTACAGATTTTAGTAATGCAGAATAGGTGCCACATTGGCTCAAAGCAATTACCAATCTAGCACATTCAAACATACATACACATACACACACAATCACTGTCCTCAGGCAGCCAAAGAGAGACAAATTACCTCCATGTCAGATAAAATCAGACTTGACATCATTTAATTAATTTCATTGTAAATTAGCATTTCCTAATATGATTTTTCCCTAATTTTTCAGTGTCTATGTCCTCCTCCCAGACTTGTCCTGAGGAAAACATAATTTTGAAAAATGATTTCCTTTTTTCATCCTCCCTCTCGCTTTCTCTGTCAGCTAATCCCTATTATATCTTCAGTTTTTAATGTTGTTCAACTATGTATGAAATGGTCTTAAACTTTAAAACCAAATGGTCTAAATCTCCCTGATTGCATAATATTTATTCTAAAACAGCCAGAAACATCTTAAGTAGCTGAACAGATTTGCCAGGGCAAAATATAAACAATTTTAACAATTTTTCACATACCTTGCTGACTACCCTTGCCAACAAAACACATGAAGTACACATCTTAGAACATTTGATCTTATGAATGGGTGAATAGGTGAAACACAAGTAAAACACGTTTTTGCACAGTTATATTTTTAGAACAGTCTAATGGGATAGTGTGTCAGTGTTGCCATAAAATCAGTGTATCAACAGAATACCCTTTCTCAGAAGGCATAAGGGGTCTGGATGGCATGCACAATAAAAGGTTAGGGTTTTGTATTTGTTTCTTTTTTGGGGGGATTTTTCACAGCTATAGTGGATTGCTTTTTATGAAAGTAGGCTGACAGGAAGGGGGGTGGAAGAGGGGGAGAGACATGCAGTAAAGGACCGCGGGTCGGATTCGAACCCAGGTCGACCACGTCGAGGACTAAGGCCTCTGTATATGGGTCGCACTACCCGCTGCGCCACGAACGCACCCTTGAATTTGTTTTTGACTTAATCTGAAGGTTCATTGTCAGTGTTCAAAGTTGTATTGAGTTACTCTATTTGAGAGTCTGTGCCAATTACTAAAAGTGATACTTTGGTCCTTGTTCAGAGTATCACCACCTTACCAGCTGACAAAGGAAGATGCACCATTGTCCTCAACACTTCTGTCCTCAACACATCTTAGCCTCTCTGATGGGAAACACATCATATAGAGAACTCCACAGATTTTGCAAATAAAGTCAAACATCTAAAGATGGTGCCAGGAGAAACTCTTGTATCTTTTGATATCGCCTCACTTTTCACTTACATACCCACATCAGATGCAGTAGAAACAGTCAGGAAACATCTGAACAACAGGACTAATTTCACTCCGGAGCAGATCTGCACCCTACTGGACCTTTGTCTTTCCACAACGTACTTCAAGTTCAATGATCACTTTTACAGACACAAGCATGGTTGTGCTATGGGATCTCCAGTGTCACCGATTGTGGCCAATCTTTACATGGAAGAAATGGAAAAGAGAGCTTTAGAGTCTTTCTGATGAACACCACCAAGCCACTGGTTCAGATTTGTGGACAACCCTTGGGTCAAAATCCAGGCAAAAGAAGTAGAAGCTTTCACCAGACACATCAGTTCAGTGGACAACAACATCAAGTTTATCAGAGAGGATGCCAACGACAACAAGCTGCCTTGTCTGGACTGCTTGGTGAACATGGAAAGAGATGGAAGCGACAACAAAGAAGTCTACAGGAAACCTAGTCACACAGACTAATATCTTCATTTTGATTCTCAGAATATTATGTCATGAGAACCTTACACCATCGAGCCGAACATGTCCCCACTAGGACAGAAGGGAAGAACGAAGAACAGAAACATGTCAAACATGCTCTCCAAACTTGTGGATGCCCTAACTGGGCTTTTGTCAAATGAGCAAGGAAATCCAAAAGACACATCGCAGAACAGAATGTGGAGAAGAACAAGCGCTAAAACATTACCAACCCATAAGTCGCAGGAGTCTCCAAAAAAAAAACGTGGAAGGATTTTCTCTAAACACAAGATCCCAGTAGATTTCAAATCCAACAGGACTCTCAGACAGAGGCTGCTCCATCCTAAGGACAAAACACCAAAGCCTGAGGTGAGTGATGTATGCAGTTCAGTGCAGTGAGGAATGTTCTGATCTTTATTTTGGAGAAACCAACCAACCTTTCCACAGACATATGGCTCAACACAGGAGAGCTACTTCCTCAGGACAAGACTCAGCTATCCACCTGCACCTCAAGGATAAACGACACTCTTTTGAGGACCAAAATGTTAATATTTCCAGAGAAGAAGATGGTTTTAGAGAGGGGTGAAGGAAGCCATTTACTTAAAGCGAGAGAAACCGACTTTAAACAGAGGAGGGGGGGGGGGGGGGGGCGCTCAGGTTTCAACTTTCAAAAACTTACAAAACAGAAGTTTCACCCGAATCCACACCTCCATGCCCGTGACCACAACATTTCTCCTGTGAGCCAGGCAAACGATGAGCCTAACGACTCTCCATTGTTAGGGGCGATAAGTTCCAGGTGACTCTACACGCAAATTTAAGCTCCATAAACTTTGGAATTCCACACTACTACTTTAGACCTTTTGAATTAATTGTTACAGTGCTGCCTAATGGAGCTGCTTCTATTATCACAGGTAGGTGATCAGGTGAAACTCTCTCGGCCTCCATGCTTCAAAAATATAGTCATTAATTATTCATTTATAAGATAAAACAATAATATTAAATAATGCTTGCCAGATACTACGTATGCAAAATGTTAGTGACTAGAATATGATTAAGAGGGCATTGTTTCAGTAAACAGCTGTTGAAGTTCCAGTATTGCAATGAAAATCACATTCTTGGGCTGGACCATTCATTCTAAAACCATTTGAGACATAGAATAATGGAGTCTCACTAATCAGCACTCTAATCTCTCTTTTGCTTGCATAGTGGCATGGCAATGCATAATGAGAGATGTAATTCCCTTGATACAATACAATTGCTTCTGCTAATGCACTGCTACACTGAAAGATGTAGTGGATGCTTATTCTGTGTATGAATATGAATGTGCTCAGATGGCAATATTGATCTTTCTACTGTACATATGGATATTTTAAAATATCTTTTTTTATCATCTGCAAGTTTAACTTTTATTTAACCAGTGCCACAATATATGTACTTAATGTTCCACAGGTGGGTTATGTACGACGGGGAAATCTAGAAATTCACAGAGAAGTGTGATGAGCAAAGGTCTAAGTACAGTATTTAACATTTTTGACACATGTTGCTTATTTCCTTGTATACAATACTGTTCTAAATTTAATACTAAAGCAGCTTTACCATTTACACATTTTGACACCCTTATAAAAACTTCTGATAATGTAAAAAGAATTCTTTGTATTCAAACCAAGCAAAGTCCTTTCACTTGGAAGCGGAACAAAATCACCTCAAAAAGTGGGCCTTGGGCGAGTTGTTTGTTGATGACCAGGGTTCGCTTTAGTGTATTCACACCAGTACAAAAGTTCCAGCCCACGAGGAGAAATAAACTCTGGTTGTGGTTAAAGTGGAGCAAATGTACCAGGTGTGAATACACCCTTAGATAGCTTTTAAACTCTCATTTTTTTTAGAAATCCAAGCTAAAAAGTTGATTTGATGTGTAAATTTAATTTGTTTCTTTGCTGCTGTTTTTTGTAACTCTCTGATTCCAACATGATAACTGTTCACTTCTTACAGGAACAAAATGAGAGTGGTGACTGATTCCTATCTGGCAAATGTCTCTTTTTTTTATCCAAGTGTGACACATTTTTAAGTTGAAATATTCCAGTATTGATCTGAAGCACATGAAGAAAGTGAGTTGAGTTCATCGTGAGACTATTCTCTACTCCTTTGATAGGGATCAAAAAGGAGAATGGCTTGGCTTGACATGTCAAAGCAATGTGCGTTGATCAGTTGTCTATATTTGATCATCTGATAGGGAGACAAGGCTCATTGAACCAATAAGAGCAGAGTGTGAAGGTCCAATTAGCAGGGTAAGAGCACAGTTTTGCTCAAAATATTGCAATGCACACAACATTATGGGTGACATACCAGAGTTCAAAAGAGGACAAATTGTTGGTGCACGTCTTGCTGGCGCATCTGTGACCAAGACAGCAAGTCTTTGTGATGTATCAAGAGCCACGGTATCCAGGGTAATGTCAGCATACCACCAAGAAGGACGAACCACATCAAACAGGATTAACTGTGGACGCAAGAGGAAGCTGTCTGAAAGGGATGTTCGGGTGCTAACCCGGATTGTATCCAAAAAACATAAAACCACGGCTCCCCAAATCACGGCAGAATTAAATGTGCACCTCAACTCTCCTGTTTCCACCAAATCTGTCCGTCGGGAGCTCCACAGGGTTAATATCCACGGCAAGGCCGCTATAGCCAAACCTTTGGTCACTCGTGCCAATGCCAAACGTCGGTTTCAATGGTGCAAGGAGCGCAAATCTTGGGCTGTGGACAATTTGAAACATGTATTGTTCTCTGATGAGTCCACCTTTACTGTTTTCCCCACATCTGGGAAAGTTACGGTGTGGAGAAGCCCCAAAGAAGCGTACCACCCAGGCTGTTGCATGTCCAGAGTGAAGCATGGGGGTGGATCAGTGATGGTTTGGGCTGCCATATCATGGCATTCCCTTGGCCCCATACTTGTGCTAGATGGGCGCGTCACTGCCAAGGACCACCGAACTATTCTGGAGGACCATGTGCATACAATGGTTCAAACATTGTATCCTGAAGGAGGTGCCGTGTATCAGGATGACAATGCACCAATACACACAGCAAGACTGGTGAAAGATTGGTTTGATGAACATGAAAGTGAAGTTGAACATCTCCCATGGCCTGCACAGTCACCACATTTAAATATTATTGAGCCACTTTGGGGTGTTTTGGAGGAGCGAGTCAGGAAACATTTTCCTCCACCAGCATCACGTCGTGACCTGGCCACTATCCTGCAAGAAGAATGGCTTAAAATCCCTCTGACCACTGTGCAGGACTTCTATATGTCATTCCCAAGACGAATTGACGCTGTATTGGCTGCAAAAGGAGGCCCTACACCATACTAATAAATTATTGTGGTCTAAAACCAGGTGTTTCAGTTTCATTGTCCAACCCCTGTATATGTGTAGAATTTTTTGATAATTATCAATATCAATCCACTGCTTCTCGGTGAAGGCGGATGCTTTTCTTTTTTCTCCTCTCCTCCCCCCTCCGTTTCCCTCCCTGCTTCTATCAGTCTTTTTTGGAGCCTCTTTTTACATATATTCCAAACTGTAAATTATGGATCTGGTCAGCAGGACTCTCAACCCAATGTATTAAATTTTTTCAACGAGAAGACTTGGCTGCCTGAACTATGTGAGGGATATGTCTGCTACCAGCACTCAGACTGAAATGCTGTGTAAGCAGAACTCCAGGCCAGCTGTGATTTCTGAACTTGCTGGCAGAATGGGAACTATCTTGGAGAAAACTGGAAGCTGGACTCTGGCAGAATGACCACACTTTTGGCTTTTTTGGAATTGCCATTGAAATGTAACAGTGAGACTTTAAGGCAGATATTAAAAGCAAGAGTCTGCCTGCCCTAAACAAATGGGGCTATCCAAACTGGCTCTCCTGCAATCTTAATTTATCCTGGATGTAATGTAAATAAGATGCTCTGTGACATCTGTGACCCAAACAGAGCGTTACTGGACTGCCTGATCAGAATCAGAATCAGAATCAAGTTTGTTGCCAAGTAGGTTTGCACTTACAAGGAATTTGACTTGGTGTTGACGGTGCAGACAAAAAATAAAATAAAATAAAATGGATATATATACAAAGCTATATACACTCAGTAAACTGTGCGTTAATGTAACGCAGAAGCTTGTAAGTCCTGAACGGGGGGCAATGTCCAGTGTCACGGGCGGCTCTTGGCCTTGTTCATGAGGCCGGTAGCAGATGGTAAAAAACTGTTCTTGTGGCGTGAGGTGACGTGATAACATCATCACTATCAGACTCTGCCTGCCAGAGCTATCTGCCACAGTTCACAGACAAAAACACACAGTCGTGGAAGGAAGCTCGTTCCAGTGAAACAATGAAACAAAATAAGTGATTCTAGTTGTAGCTTTAGAAAAGTTGGACATAGTTACTTTAGATCAGAAATCCCCAAGAATATACTTAGCATATTTCTTATTATTAATATAAATAATTAAGCCTTTCTGTATGTTTGTTAATGTATGAAATAAGTCAAGTCAAGGATTTACTCAGCTTATTCCTTTATTTTTCCTATTTAATGTTTTTCTTTTCAATGGACAGCACCTTGAATTGTCTTGTTACTGAAAAGTGCTATATAAATAAACTTGCCTTGCCTTGCCTTGCCATCAGTCAATACGATTTTTATTTTAGCGATACTTTTTTCTATATCGTCCAGCCCTTACTAGAACACTTAAAATGGTTATGCTTATTTGAACACCAACAAAATAGAGTTAAATGTAAAACAAATAATACAACATGAAATGCTCATATATATTGCACAAATCATGCACAAACGGTCTTTCAGTGATGCTTTATTGCTGTAGTAGGGCATATCCTTTGTGGCAATATTTATGGTTACGGAAAAGGACTGCAGCAACTACAATTATCTCAAGCGCTAGTTAAACATGGAAATGTACAAGTGTGTTAGATATTACAGGCATTTGGAAAAAAAACATACTTAGCTGGCAAAACTTTGAGATTAGTAGCAGAAAAGAAAGAAAAACTACTTAAAAACACACACACAATAATACCCTATTTTGTAGAATACCAAATCCTCACATCCCTGATGTATGCGTGTTTCTTTTGATGCACCCTGGATTTGTATATCAGGATGAAAACTTTTGAATTGATAGTGTTACTGTGTGAGGACTAAGTCATATACTTTTGCTATGACATAGCCTAATCACATTTCTTTTCTTCTCCCTTATTTAATGAACACCGGATTATCTGGTGATTAATGGCCAATGCCCTGCAGACTTTCCATGATTTCCTCCAAGCGGAAAAATAATACACATGTTAAATAAGAAAATAGATCATATTGGCCTGCTGTTAGTCACTTCAAGCATTCGACAGGCTGAGATGAGTATGTCTTCATCATTGGAGACATATCCTGAGTGGCGGTTTCTGTTATGGGCGACATGGGCAGTTTATTAAAGGTAAGTTTATTTTGGTCTTATGTTAGAAACAGGGCAGTGTAGTCCAACTACTCTTTTCTCCCAGCAGAGACGGATAGCTCTCCCTCTCAGGAGAGAGCGGTGTTAAGGAGGAAACACACCGGACGCGCTGCAAAGCAGCATATGCGCGTCCTACGCTTGGATTAGCTTTTCATTTTAATCAGTCAATAAATGTACATTAGAAGCATAATGCTATGCAACGCATAAATTAGATCGAAGTTCTAATTTCAGACACATATAAGCTCCTGTTTGACAGGGAATAAACGGAAAAACATCACTTCTGGAAGTATCCCAAAATAAGAGTCGTTGAAAATAAAGCACCATGGATGATGTAGTTGTGACAAGCTAACAAGCTAGCAAACTAAAATATGCAATTTCTAATCAGATATGGTCAAGACACATTATTTTAGGTGATCAAAACATAGGACACGTTACTGATAATTTAATACCTTATCCATATATTACTGATAATTTGTCTTTCTTTACTTACTTACCCATGACCAAAGTACTTCTCTCCGCAGAATCACGCAGCTGTGTACTTCGCAGCATCTGGTGTAACTTTGCGCTTTTAAAAACACGCCCATAAGCTGCGCCGCTTACATTACGCGGCTAGTGTATTTCCTCCTTAAGGTGACCAGATTTGATTTTGATCTTGTTAAGCACAGAATCTCTGCCTGGGGGTTGGTTTGCTTTGTCTGAACTGAACGAGTGAATGTATACGTAGTTTTCTGTTTAGGGCTTGTACTGCGCCCTCTCCCGGGACATCTCAGGGCTCTACTAAGTGTGTAGCCCAAGAAACCAATCATCACCTGCCTCAATGACTATCATCCCATCGCTCTGATCCCTGTCATCATGAAGTGCTTCGAGAGGATCCTCTCAAAGTACATCAAGGACGCCATCCCTGCTAGCCTGGAAAGCATACAGTTTGCCTACACACACTGGACCAGTGTGGATTTGAAATATGGCAGCTGGCCTCCTGCAACAAATGAGTAGCTAACGCTGGGTGTGCAATAGTCTTAATGTTGGCACTAAAACCATGCCATGCAACTAATACTGTGAGGGAAGTGGTGCCGCTGATTCTGCTAGTAACTGCTTATGAATATGTGCATGAATGAGCGTGCATTTTCAGCAAGTTTAAGAAAAATAAATTCAATGTGACTAAATGGTTTTTAAATTAGTTTTGTTAGACTCAAATGAAAACAATAAATGTTTAATAATGGGAAAAATGAAAAGCAAAATGAGAAACAAAACATGAATACTGTACATTTTCATATCAATGAAATATTAACTTAAATTCCACCAAAATAAAACGAATAGGTCTTGTTGAAATTTAGTTGAAAATCATATACTAAATTAAGAACAAGAAATGCCAACATACAGATTTGCATCCCTGTGTGGCCTACATTAAGAATATATAAAAAAAAAGAAAACAAATATAAAAAATCAAGTAACTAAAGATATTGTGATACACACATAATATATAATCACTCTTGTCTTTGTCACGAATTTGAAGGGAGATGAATCCGGAATTCAACCAACACACTAGGAATGCTCTTTACGGAGATTTATTAGAGGGAAGGAAAACGGGCAAACCGACAGGATCCAAAAAAGGGGGTAAGGCAGACATCCAGACGATACTTGACAGGCAAACAGAAACTGGGCAGAAAAATACAAAACGTGTTACAAAAACGGAAACAAGACGCTGGGAGCTCTTACCAGGAAACAGGGGATGCACGCATGGTATGAATTGACGACGACCCGACAACTAACTAAGGAGGGAGTGAGACTTAAATAGACGGACAAACAGGTGAGCGGAATTGAAACTAATTAACCGAAGGCGGGAGCAATACAGAACTGACAGGACACTAGATAACAAAGCACAGAACTAAAATCAGAACTAATACAAAGACCGGATAAGCTGACGAAGTAAAAAGGCTAAACTGGAATTCAAAACAGAAATAAACCCAGAGGCAGAAATAAGCTACTTAACCAAAACAATAAACATAGACCGAATAAACTAAAACAGTACAAAAGCTGAAGAATCCAAAATCAGACAGAACAGAAACAAAATCTGAGGTGGAAGACAGGAATAGCTGATCAAATAAATAAACATGAACCAAAACAAAAACCCAAATCATAACAGTCTTTCCTGCTATTATTCGTTTTTTTACTGATTCCTTTCTCTGTGGTTTCATTGCTCTGTCTCTGTTAAGATGAGGGGGACTGGGGCGACTCATGATTGTTAGCTTGGAGAAACAGGTATAATTTCCTTGTGGCATGATACCGTATCCCCTGCAAGAGTAAATGGTAGAAAAAAATCACTCCGGGCAGTGAATGTTTAGAATCACGAGCGTGACAGAACGCGGAAGTTCCAGTACCGGCCGGGACATGTGCTGACCTCTTCTACTGTACTGAGAAATGTACGAATCAGTTAATGAAGTGATTCGGTTCAGTTCGTTCCCCCAAATGATTTGTTCTTTTGAACGAATCATTCAAGAACTACACAACACTAGTCTCTAAGAAATAACACTCATACTACAACCTTTTTCAAAATGTCAGTAAATGTCCATGGCAGCTTGACTTAGCCTGAGATCAATTTAGCTATTCTGCGATATCAGCTGTCAAGAGAGAAATAAAGCATTTACCTAAAACTGCGTATCTCCATTGAACAGTGAGTTCGGGGCATTACTGCAAAATTATCCCTACATGTCTACACACTAAAAATTAAATTGGAAAGTTTTAAATACATAGCTAAGGTCAAACACAGCTGAACCTTCACAGTGGTCTTCCAATTTGTATGCAAACAACTTCAACAACCAACAACTTCAACAACTCAAATTTATGCAGACAACTCTAGCAACTGCACATTAACTTTCTAAAAAAAATTCTGCGGCATATCTTTTAATTGACGTGGGTAGGAGCCTGTTAAAATATGTGCACAACTGTCATTTTGTCACTGTAGTTACTCTGCTTTGCTACTTTTCTCCTTTGTTTGGTTCTTGGTTAATCCCCTCGAATGCACACAGAGTCACGGCCAGACACTCTCCCATCCACTTGACACCACCCAGGGATGACACTATCTGATATCTCTGACAGATTAAGACCTTAGATTCCAGCACCATAAACAAGTTCCTGATCAAAGCTCTGTGTCACGGATTACCTTGTACAGAAGCAATATATGGTGGAATTGGCATAGGTAAAGCTGCAAAATGTCAAGGAATCTTGATCCTGATTGTTTTTCAGATTAAGTGTTGAAGAAAAAAAAGTGAAGAATGTAAGAAAAACAGCAACCACAGTAGAAGAAAATCATACAAGTATTTTGGAAAAGGTTAGATGATGTAGCTGTCTGCTGGTACTAGTCAGCTCACAAAAGTTAGAATTACAAGCTTTGTGCCATTTTACTTGATGATGAAGGTGATTAACTTTCATTGTGTTCATTCCAAAACTCAGCAGCCAAGTGAGCGTGTGACAAACTATGAGATAAAATATTGATTTAGGGAATCAAATTACAGATAAATCTTTTTTGAGGTATCATAAATATATTTGGAGAATATATTAAAGTACAATTATTAAAGTACTTGAAATGTTTTTTTTGTAATTTACAAGCTCAATTTTACCATGTGGCCTCTTCCAAGAAAAAGCTTTTGTTGTACAGCTCTTGTCTAGATAAATAAATAAAATAGGATACATTCAGAAAATAATCGGTAGCTGTAGAAAAAAAAGCTGCTTCTTCTGCTGTCTGCCTCTTGGCTACCTCCTTGACCAGTGTGGATTTTATGTTTGGATTAGTTTTGAAGAAACATCCAGTTTATGCTATGTAAATGTTTTACGATATTTTCTCAAATTATTAATGACTGTCATTACCTTTGCACATTAAGATCCTTTTGATTCTTTAAAACTTTTCAGCCAACTGTCTTTAGCTGAAGGATGAAAATGAGTAATTTCAAGAAAATCATGCTTTGACAATTGAACTTTATTTCAGGTTAAAAAGATTCAACTAGATTTTTATTTTTAGTTCAGCAAGGACATCGGTCATATACATGAGGGAAGAGTTTTAAAATTATTTAACCTTGGCTATCACAAACACCTGACATTTTAACAGGGGTGAGTAGACTTTTAGGAGCCATCAGAGGTTTATATAGAGTAAAATTACTCAATATTTTGGGAAAGCTCAAACGGCAATGTCTTAGCTTTGTAAACTTACAGTAAGTTTTGGAGTCATGCCTTGTTGTCTGTTGAGACTAGAACTGAAGTATTTGGCTATAATGATCATTGTTACATTTGGAGGAAAAAGTGGGAGCCTTTCAAGCCAGAGAATATCTTCTCATCTGGGAACAACTTGAATGGCAGCGCTTTGCAGTATGGCCGTATTTTTTCAGGAAGGTTTGGTGTACTTAACAAAATGTATGACATCATGAGGAAAGAACACTTTATAGAAAGATCAAATCAACATCTCAAGGCATTGGTCAAAAAGGTAAAGCTTGGCCACAATTAGGTCTTCCGGATGGACATTGTCCCTGAGCATCATTATGGAGTGGCCATCACAAAGCTGGAATAATTTTCACTGGTCCCCTCTCATATTTGACCCCTGATGTGTCCAGCTTTCAGTCATTCAAAGTATGTCATTTTCAACATAATAGTCAGTAGTTGCGTTTCCATCAACGTTTTTTAACATGCATTTTAGAAGGGGTTGATGGAAGTGGCAAAATTAAAATTAACACTTAATTTCACAAAAAAAAGTTTTTACACTCGCTTGAGGTGGTTTTTGACTTTTTTATAAAACAGTAAATGCGCTAAAGAGGAGATGGAAACAGATTTGTCGAATCAGTTCTGACATAGCGAACCTTTACCTCACATGACTGATCAGCTGTTTCTGTTGCCGGTGTCTTCTTGGTTATTGCTATAACACTCAAAAACAAGTCAGGAAGCAACGACAGGTACATGTGGACCAACAAAGAGATTTGAGCATTTCTAAGTCTCTTCCGTTAAAAAAAAAAAACAACAAAAAAAAAAACGGCACCTTTATTAAAGTCTTGCTCCATTACTGGTCTGTGGTCCGTGGTCATTAGCAACATCTACTTCCTGTTTATTACATCCAACGTCAATGTATGACGATGTTACGCTGGGCGTAATTCGCTACAAACCAGTAAATACGCATTTTCTTTTTTGTAATATTTTAAATGTTCGCTCAAAATTTGCATGAGAATTGGATGGAAACACAGCTAAGGGCACTTTTCTCTTTAAAGCCGTGTTTCTCTTTAATATAGATGCTCTTCCCGACGAACAGGGCAAACAGATAAGCCTCTGCTTCTAAACATGTTTATCAACATGGCCTTATAGTTATTGAAGATCTATAGTAGGAATACAAGTGTAAACACTTGAGAGAATATGTTTTAAATGTTCACAAAGCTGACGGAAATGACAGATAAGAAAATGTGTGAATAATCTGAGCCCCATGGATATTAGAAACAGGCTTTCACACTGTTACGAAGTATCCAGAGATGGGTTTATTATAGCTAATATTTCTCTAAATACCAACCAAGCACTCACTTTTAAGGCTGCAAGATATTAGAAAATCCTGCAACAGCCTTCTTTCCTTTCTCCTCCATACACTCTGTGACCTTTAGCATTTTAAGCAATGTCATCTAGTGTCTCTTGTAAGCATCCACTTCCATGAGACTCTGCTCAACTGGCTATACATTACTTTAGCATGTAAAATGCAACTTCACTACACCTGGAAGTCCGAATATATTAGGCAAAAATTATTCAGTCCTTTGTGATAATAATATTGCTCATTCAAGGTCCAACGTATTTAATACTATATTTGGGATTTATTGTGCACCCTTACTTACTTTTGCTAGAAAATAACTATTACACTCAGTCATGATTGGATGTCTTTACTAACAGAAAGCAGCAGCAAACAAATGTTACTGAGCTCGTTTAGAACATCAGCAGAAGGAAGGCTGATGCATTCATCTTCCTCTGTAGAGAAGGACACAAGAAGGTTGTAGATGGATATCATCTACTGTTGTTATGCCACGAATCACTGCAGAATAAGAGCACCTTGCTAAAGTAAAGTTAAAGCTCAAAAAAGTGCAAAATCAAGAATTCCAAGGTAAGGTTGTAGATTCCTTTTCACTTTTATTTTTTGGGAGGGGGACTACAAGCATAGAAATTTATAAAGATGGCAGAAGTACAGTTGACTATACTGTTGTAAAATGTACAGTTTAATGTATAAAATATAGTTAATAATTGGTAACTGGTTGAAGTAGCAAGGTCCAACGTATTTAATAATCACATTAATAGTAATAATTATTAAAATTACCAGATGATAGTTATTTACCATCTGAATCAAATTTGGCAAATGTCCGATCAAGTAATTCAGCCATATTCAAAAATTGTTTCAACATTTATCCTCTCACGTTCAACTTTTACAGATGGCGCTCAACCCCTCACAATGTTTGGCCCCTTTCACATGATTCAACCGAAGTAATGAGGAAAACAAAATATGGTCTGATTCCAAATGTCAATTTGTTTCAGTCTAAGGAAAGTGGTAGTAATCAAATGTGTGACATACTTTAGGTAAGTTATTTTGTGTTTTAGGTTACATTCACACTGCAGGGAAATGCGACCCATGTCCGATCTTTTTGCCCATATGCAACGTATATACCTGTCTTTTTCACGGCAGTGTGAACAGCCCTATTCCAATCTTTTCACCACCCCAAAAAAAATCAGATTTGTGCCACTTTCATCTGTGGTACTAATTTGGATACGTATCGGAATTTTTTTCAAAGCAGCCGCAGTCTGAACGGTCATGTCGCATTTTATCTGTCTTTCACGTCACTCTGCTGTCTCTCACTACACTTCCACAAGCAGTCGTCTTGCTGTGATGTGGTCTTAATATTGTTGGCTCTCATTGCTCAATAGCTATTTTTTTTCTGGATTTTTTTGCAGCTCTAGTGGCTCGCTGTTTCTGAAAGTAGGCTGACAGGAAGGGGGTAGAAGAGGGGGAGAGACATTCGGCAAAGGACTGCAGGTCGGATTCGAACCCGGGTCGACCGCGTCGAGGACTAAGGCCTCTGTATATGGGTCGCGCTACCAGCTGCGCCACATGCGCGCCCGATGGCCACTTTTAATAGTAATATGAATGGCCACCTCAAAAAAATCAGATTTCAGCAAAATATCAGAATTGAGCATCAAGACCTACAGTGTAAACGTAGCCTTTGTGGGTTTTAGCTGTTGGACCAAACCACTGTACCAACAATGGGGCGGGGCAAGGTTCAACTGGATCCTTTTTTTCCTAGATAAATGGTGGATTTCCTTTTTTTGCATTTATACTTTCATATTGTTTCAAAATCTAGGTTCCTGTAATGATTTATTGGTGAGGACAAATCAACCCAACGGTACTGACAACAACATTTCCGCAGTCCGGCCAACAAATAGAGAAACAAAAAAAGAAGACAGAGCAACTATTCTTCAAAATAGTAACACCTGAAAACTCAAAGGTTACAACCAACAATATATCAAAAGTCATCATGCTATGACTTTTCCAATTAAACCAGTAGGTGTGATGGATGCTGGAGCTTCATCCACATTTTCCCTGGAAAGGAGAATAGATTTTATTTTTGATTAATGGATCAATTTAAGAAAAACTCTTCATAGTTTAGCTGTTTAATTATTACAAGTCATAACTGTTTAAGATTTTCAAAATATGATTTTTAGTTTAATAATTAAGAGAGCATACTTCAAGCTTGATGTATTGTATTGACATTCATAATGACTGCATTTCAAACTTTCAAAAGGGTTGTTCAAAGAAGCCATTTTGGTTGTTTCCATCCAGAAGGAAATACAATTAAAGAACCATCTTCCTTTCTCTTTTTGTAGGCGGTGTTTCAGAATCTAATTGATGAATAGTTGCCATAACTGGGAGCTCTGTCCTTCAATTGAACTTTAATTCAAATACGCATCAATCATTTCCCCTCTTTTATAACATAATGGATACTCACAACTGATTACAGCAGATTTTGTCCTTGTGACGTGACTGTGGTGAGTGCTTATGTGGTCGCTCATGTGTGTTTGTAAGAAAAAAAAAGAGTTACCTTTTTATAGGAAATGGTAAACATGAAGTGCAGTAATCTCCTAGAGCATAAAAGTCTCTCTCCCCCTCCGTCTGTCTCCATTATGGAGTAAACAGGCCTCAGCTGTGCTGGCCTACACGCCCCACCACTCAAATATTGAATTTTTTTGTCCTTCACATGGACAAGTCAAAGCAACTTCTAAATTTGGCTTAAACTAGTTTGTGTATTGGCACAGTTTATATAGATTTAGAGACAGTCAGTTGGTGTCAAAACTCTGATCAGTGAGGCAAAACGTGATATTTTATTAACAGATAAATTAACCGTACAAATCCTTTAGGGTTTTGTTTAGGGGAACTGGGGTTAGGTTGCTTATTTGCCTTTTTTATTTTTAAATAACCAAATGAAGAGCTTCCTCTTTTAGATGTCTCATCTAAATTCTTGATATATAGCCAATAAATTTCATTAAATTGATGTTAGGAATTTTAACCATGCACACATTTTAAATAGTAAGTAAATACATAAATAATAGGTCCTTTTTTGCCTTTGTAAAATCGTGATTGAGAAAAAGTGATAGTCTGAGTTTTTACTCTAAATTAGTTGATCGTGATTTTGGTCATAGGATACATACTGTATATTTATTGAATGCAGGCAGGATCCACATTGTATTTCAGGATTTCAGTAAGCCTACTGATAACATTTGTATTTTTATTTATTTTTTGCTGTTGTTTGTTTTAATAGTAGATGTGAAATATCTTGAGAAAGATTTTCATTATTAACAGTTATTTATTTTTATCTACACTGATAACAACGGTGCTAATAGTTCCTGAAATCAAGACCGTATGTAGGAAAGCAAATGTCATTCCTTTGTATAAAACATCCAAAGGTGAGCAGCAAAGTAACACTAATTAAACGTGTTTGAATTTAAAAAACATCCTCCTATGTTGTGATACTAGAAAAGGCATATGCTCTAAAAATTGATTTTGCCTATCTTCCAGTTGCCTGCTAATGAGCTTCTTAATTTAATTCATTAATGTGCAATCCAGGGGTTTGACTAATGAGAGCAACCCTTTGCTGGATGCTGAATCCACATTTGACAGTAGCTGTGGGGCATGATGAGATGAGAAGGCGTTATGTTTTACATACAAGAAATTAGTTGTGCTTTTTACAACTTATCGATAAATGTGGTCTGATGGATATGTTTACTCAAAGGCTGTTACTCTGATGTGGATTTGTTGACATAAAAATACATTTACAGCTATACAGTTACAAACACTAAGAGCATCACAATAGCTATTTTAAATAACACTCTTAAAAAACAGTCAATAGGTCTCTTAATTGAGATAATGAATATAAGCCATACCCTTATTTAAAGGGATAGCCTAACAAATACAGTGGGGAAACTAAGTATTGAATGTTTCAACAATATATGTTTATCTAATAGGGCAGATTTAAACCAGATGACAATAACAACTAAAGTATTTCATGCATACAAATAAATCAAAACAAATAATGAGGGAAATAATTATTGAACAAATGAAGAAAATAAGCTATAAAAAGGCATGGTACGGCATAGAATAGTGGACTCTGTATGTATGCAGAGCTCAGTCCTGCTTTTTATCAGTAATTCATAATATTGATATGAGCTGGTTTAGTCTTAATTGATGGCCTATGAAAAGGTTTATCATACCAATGTTTCATTTGTATGGCATCGAGCTAATAATATAGTATAATATATAACATAATATAGCCCATCACCCTGGATGGTGATGGTTGTGGACTAGAATGATCTCTTATAAAGGTTTGCATCACAACTGATATTACGAAGCCTCTGACTAAGTACACTTTGTTTTATTACAGTTTTGTGAAGAGGATTCAGACTGCTATCCATAATATTCTTCCTTTTATAAAGCATGTTTCTTTCATCAGTCATCTCAGAGGCTCCAGAGCAATCTCCAGAAAAAAGCAAGTCTTCCTTATCAGCTTGCTCATGTTTTTAACTCACTATCTCTCATGATGCTACCCCACTTCTAAATGATATACAGCATTTTGCTCGAAATGCTGAATTACTTCCTAAAACAGTCAGCTCTGTCCCTTCTTGTATACAGCCTTTAGTCTTTGATCGTCAGTTCAATCTGGTTTCTTGGTGAACAAGATAATTATACTCCTCCAACATCACCACTCCTTTTCTCATGCTCAGTTGGGCCAACCTTCATGATGTGCTATGTCAGAGCAACAAGCCTTTAGGTTTGGCCGTTGATAAGGTTTCTGAGGTACTGGAACCAGGCAGGATGTCTCCAACAAAAGATGAAGTTAGGCTTCAGAATCTCAACAGTTGGTCCACACAGGCCTTCAGGACATGTGGAAGGAGGAGACTAAGGGACTCACCAGCACCCCCCCCCCCCCATTTATTTGAAGATAATGATAGAGAAGAAGCAGAATCCATGAGAGAGGCAGAAGAAAAAAAAAAGCATTTGAGTCGTGACGAAAAATCTGGGGGTCATGGGAGAATGGGAGGTCTGTTTGGCTGGGGCCAGAAAAGGGGGATGATGAGCTTCTTCCTGAACTGAATTTGTTGAAAAATTATAATCACGATTATTTTGATTGAAATTGAGATCTCAATTATTTAACAAGATTATTTAACTTTGAGAATCCATTGTTTATTGAAAATAAACAGTGGATGTTAAGCAACATTTTCCTTAGAATTTGAAACATTTCTGAAAAAATTAGACAAAGTGAAACTTTGTCTTGACCAACAAATACAGTGCTGAATAATAAAAGAGGAATATAAGGTGCAAAAATGTACCAAATAAAAATGAATAGAAAAACATAAATCAACTATGTGGTGTTGAACTTCCACAACACACTTCAATTATTATTCTACATTTATAGTTAAATAATCAAACATAAAGTCCATTTTTAGCTAGACCACACAGTTGTCCAATCTCAACATTATTTAAACCTTTTTGCAACTATCAAACCATTTTGAGGTATGTAAATTTAACTTAGCGGCCATCAAAGATTATTTTTCAAATAAATAAATAAAAACTAGCAGACCTCAGTCCTATATTCTTACCCAAACTCAACACAATATGGCTACTGTAACCTCTTAAAGGTTTTTAGCCAGAAACTCCAGCCTGTTTACATGCTCTGGGGCCATGTCGAGCAGCTCTTGTGTTGGTGGCTCACCATATTTTTCATTCAGGTACTCCAGTGTCTTGTTCTTCATGCATTTTGAGAGGTCTGTGTCATCCTCTTGCTCTGTCAAGATCTGTCAGATCTCAATGCAATCTGCTGGGTTTCATTAGATAGGAAACGTTTTGACCAATCTGTATGATTTGATTGAATTTGACTTTGTAAAGTGCCTTGAGATGACATGTGTTGTGAAGTGTTGTGAATTGGCGCTATATAAATATAACTGAATATAAATTGAATATTGACACTGCTAAGACCCTCCTCCTGACACTGATTGGTTGCTTCTGGTGTATTTATGCAAATGGTGTATATTTCTGCAAATGGCAGTATGACTCTAATAACCATTTTTCATGACTGTTCTGTACTGTTTGGAACAGCACAGATGACAGAACACCGTGGTTTTACAAGTTGGATTAAAAAAATGTAAACCATTATTCAAATGTTAGTATGGCAGTTATATTTTAGTACTTATTTATTTTGACAGATAGCTGGACTCTCTTTTGTTGAATCCATAAAGAAATGTAAAAAAAATAACAATTTGTTTTTAATCGAACTCATATTAAAGTTAGTACAAACTATAAATAATAATATTATGGACAACATATAGCAAAAGAGAACTGATTTTTATGTTGCAAATGGGATACTATTTGCAGAGAAATGTGGCTGTTAGATTACTAAATCTAACCAAATGTCACCTTTTTGGCAGATTAAATTAGATTAGGGGCTGCAAAGTGGCGTAGTTGGTAGTTGCCTTGTAGCAAGAGGTCAACAGAGTTGCCCCCAGGTCGAACCCCGGGCATTCCTGTGTTTTGTAATCCTGGGGGACACAGTTGACACTGAGTGACACTATTGATTGATGTGGGAATTGAGTGACATAGTGACACTAAGGGTGACTCCCAGGATCGTGGTCTGTTGAGCAAAACAGTGTTCTCCTTCTTCAGTGCAAGGTGTACCCATGCAGTGAACTGGTGAGGTCAGATCCTTTAGGTGGTTCTCGAATGTAGAAAGCAGTGGGCCCAATTGGTGATAACCAGCTTCTCAAAGTTGTCATCACCCAGCAACTTGGGCTTAAGGGTGGAGATGAATGCTGTTGGTCAATTTTCATTACCTTCTATAATGCCAATGATATACCAAAGAATTATTTTTGCTCTTTGACAATGTATTGTGGGAAAAACTGGTCAGTTATATAACTTGTTTTATCTTGTGACAATGTATTGTGGGAAAAACTGGTCAGTTATATAACTTGTTCTAACATGCCTTATTTTGTTTATGTTCACACACTGATCGCGCTCTGAGTTCACACACTGATTGCGCTCTGAGTCCGTGGCTGTTATGAAACTGGGAGCGGTTTCTGTTTCGAAAACATGTTTTCCAACAAAACATGTTTTCGAAACAGGACGAATGACTTATTGGGTGGATCGACTGGGAGATGGGACTGGCCATCCTGGCTCGCACTTGATCCTTTGTTTGAAAGAATATAAAAGACGGGGATTTCCCTCAGGCTAGCAGAGTCTGCTGCGGGTTGCCCAGCCACGTTGATGCTGCTCTGCTCGGACTGACGGCTCTCCAGTCCAGTGCCACGGTAAGAGCGATTTTGGAAACTGTTATGCACCACGTCTGTTTGGAATGCTTGCTGCTTTGCTGTATTCTGTGGCGGAATAAAAGGGCACAATTATTCTAGCAGAATCAGTGTTTGAGTCATTATTTGTGTGTTGCCGATCACTCCCGATCCCGTATAAAAATTTCATAAAACAGCCAATAATATTGATATTGGTGTGTCAAGAGTGCCCTTACAAATATTGTAGTTTGGATCATAGTAATTTATTCTCGTGTTGTAGTTTTCAGCTACCGATTCCAGAGTTAAAGCGACTTTCATTCAATTCAATTCAATTTTATTTATATAGCGCCAATTCATGAAACATGTCATCTCAAGGCACTTTACAAAGTGAAATTCAATCATATTATACAGATTGGGTCAGATTATACAGATTGGTCAAAAATTTCCTATATAACAGGAGACAGGAGTGTGGTGCCTCCTGTTTCCTGTTTGCGGTAAGGCGTATTGTGTCACTTCCTGTTGTCACAGTGTGAATTTGCGGTCTGTTGCTCCAGACTCTCTCGCTCTTATCTTTAATCTCTTTGCTGTAACCTCTGTTTCTAACACATAAGCACTTGTAAAACATTCTCTGTTGCTGCACATCGCGCTTGGGAACTCTTCGTGTTTCACACGGTCTGTTTTGTGGCGTGGTAAAAGGGCGCTAGCCTAGCTTTAGCCTAGCCTAGCTTTAGCTCCGCAATGGCTTCTCCCCTTACTCTCTCCTCCGCTTCTCCGACTCTGCCTAAGTCTCCCCCTATCTCCTGCTCTCTGTGTCAGATGTTTAGCTATTCCTCTGCCTCCTTTAGTGATAATGGTACTTGTAATAAATGTAGTATTTTTGTAGCTTTGGAGGCGAGGGTGTCAGAATTGGAGACCCGGCTCCGTGCTATGGAAAAACCAGCTGATAGCCGCCCCTTTGCTAGCACGGAGCCACATAGACCTAGCGTTACATCACTTAGTGGTCTTCCAGAAGCAACATCCGTGCAGCCGGGTAACCAGGCCGGCTGGGTGACGGTTCGTAGGAAGCATAGCTCTAGATTCCAGCCCCCACCACCAACCCGTCTGCGTTTCTAATAAATTTTCCCCACTCAGCGACACACCCGCTGAGAAGCCGACTCTGGTGATTGGGAGCTCTATAGTCAGAAACGTGGCACTAGAGACACCAGGGACCATAGTTAAATGCCTGCCAGGGGCCAGAACGGGCGACATAGAATCTTACCTGAAACTGCTGGCTAAGGATAAGCGTAAATACAGTAAGATTGTTATTCACGCTTGCGGTAATGACACCCGGTCACGCCGATCGGAGGTCACTAAAGTTGGTGTTGCTTCGGTGTGTGAGTTTGCTAAAACGATTTCGGACTCCGTAATTTTCTCTGGTCCCCTGCCTGATCTGACCAGTGATGACATGTTTAGCCGCATGTCATCATTCAACCGCTGGTTGTCTAGGTGGTGTCCTGAAAACGACGTGGGCTACATTGATAATTGGCGAACTTTCTGGGGAAAACCTGGTCTGATCCGGAGAGACGGCATCCATCCTACTTTGGATGGTGCAGCTCTTCTTTCTAGGAATCTGGCCGGATTGATTAGTTCTCCTAAATGCTGACAACCCAGGGTCCAGACCAGGAAGCAGAGCCGTAGTTTAACACACCTCTCTGCAGCTTCTGTACTGTTACCCACCCATTATCCTATTGAGACGGTGTCTTTCTCACGGCCAAAACTTAACAGATCAAAAACTGATCTAAAAGGAACAAACCATAAAAATCTAATAAAAATCAATACGGCTCACCTTGAACCAAAAAATAAAACAACTAAATGTGGTCTATTAAATATAAGGTCTCTCCCTCCAAAGACTGTGTTAGTTAATGAATTGATTTCTGATAATCAGATTGATTTGTTTTGTCTCACAGAAACCTGGCTACAAGAGGACTATGTTAGTATAAATGAGTCTACTCCCTCCAGTTATTCAAATTTCCACATTCCTAGATCTGTGGGAAGAGGAGGAGGAGTGGCAACCATCTTTCAGTCTGATTTATTAATTAGTCCCAGGCCAATTAATAACTACAGTTCTTTTGAGCATTTAACCCTCAGTTTCCCTCATCCAAACTGCAAAGCAATAAAGTTTGTTTTTTTGTATCGTCCACCAGGCCCTTACACTCAGTTTTTGGATCAGCTGTCAGACTTCTAATCTGATTTGGTGATAAACACTGACAAGGTTATTATAGTGGGGGATTTTAACATTCATGTTGACACTGAATGTGATAACCTTAGTGTAGCCTTTAAAACTATCCTAGATTCAATTGGTTTTGCTCAAAATGTTCATAAACCGACGCACTCTTGGCTCCATACTTTAGACCTTGTGCTGACATATGGCATTGATTGTGAGGTATTAACAGTATTTCCTCACAACCCTGTCCTATCTGATCATTTTTTAATAACATTTGAGTTTAATCTAACTGAGTTCTCCACCCCCAAAAGAGGGTTCCATTATAGTAGATCTCTATCGGACAATGCTGCATCAAACTTTAAAGAGTCTTTCCCCCTTTTAATATCGTCAGTATTGCAGAAATACCCTGCAGATAGCAGCAATGTTGTTTCTTCCCATTCACAAATAGATGTCTTTGTTAACGGTATGACTTCGTCATTGCGTTCTGCATTGGACAATGTAGCTCCCTTGAAAAAGAAGGTGTTTTTTCAAAGGAAGCTGGCTCCCTGGTTTAATTCAGAGCTGCGTTACTTGAAGCACAATTTTAGGAAATTGGAGAGAAAATGGCGCTCTACACACCAAGAGGAATCCTACTTAATCTGGAGGGACAGTCTATTGTTGTATAACAAATGGTAAATGGACTGAACTTATATAGCGCTTTTCCAGTCATGCTGACCACCCAAAGCGCTGTACACTATAGCCACATTCACCCAGTCACTCTCACTAACGCACACACATTTATACACCGAGACGCAGCTCGGTAGGCAATTTGGGGTTAAGTGCCTTGCCCAGGGGCACATCGACATGTGGCAAGGGGAAGCTGGAATCGAACCCACAACCTTCTGATTGCCAGACGACTACTCAACCCATCAAGCCACAGTCGCCAACAACCCCCAGGTGGTCGAGGCAGATGACCGTTCATACTGAGCCCGGTTCTGCTAGAGGTTTTTCCTTCCCGCTAACGGGTGTTTTTTCTTTCCACTGTCGCTTCATGCTTGCTCAGTATCAGGGATTGCAGCAAAGCCATGTACAATGCAGACGACTCTCCCTGTGGCTCTACGCTTCTCCAGGAGTGAATGCTGCTTGTCGGGACTTTGATGCAATCAACTGGTTTCCTTATATAGGAACATTTTTGACCAATCTGTATAATCTGACCCAATCTGTATAATATGATTGAATTTAACTTTGTAAAGTGCCTTGAGATGACATGTGTCATGAATTGGCGCTATATAAATAAAATTGAATTGAATTCAATAACGGAACCCAGTTGATTGCATCAAAGTCCCGACAAGCAGCATTCACTCCTGGAGAAGCGTAGAGCCACAGGGAGAGTTGTCTGCATTGTCCATGGCTTTGCAGCAATCCCTCATACTGAGCAAGCATGAAGCGACAGCAGAAAGAAAAACTCCCCATTAACGGGAAGGAAAACCTCCAGAAGAACCGGGCTCAGTATGAACGGTCATCTGCCTCGCCAAGCTTCTTTTCTTGCTTAATCACTCCTGTTGAGCATTGTTCTCATTGTAAAACTGGACTTGTAGCATCTGATGCCAGTTTTGGAACAAAAATTACAAGCTTTAAATTTTAGTGAGTGTATGTCCCATGCAGAGGACGGGAAAGGTGTATCTACTCAACAGCCATGTCAGGCCAAACCCCCTGTGCTATTTAATCTTATCAAATGAAACTGGACACAGATCTAGACTTTAACTCTTTAAAAGGAGAATGAAAGAGACAGCAATACATGTTTAATTTAGACAGGACATGTCAATTTGAATCTGGAACGAAATCCAGTCTCCAAAACAAGTCACATTCTTCTCCATTACAAACATACTCCATTTCCTGATTTCATACTTCTAGATTGATGACCAAATATTGAAAGAAAACCTAGTTTAATTATTTCTTTTTAGCCTATTGAACCTGTTATGCAGGAGACAAGAGAAGCCATTCATCCCTGTGATCCCCTTTACATCTCCCTGGTCAATCCCTCTCTGCAAGAACAGAAGCTTGCAGAAAGTCCATTAAACCCTATATTAATGAAGAGAGACATAACACAAAGGCACCCACTGAGAGGGGAGTGGTGATCGGAAAGGTAGATTAGGAGTGCAACCTATCCACTGATTCCCAGGTGGACAAGACAAGGCTTTTGAATGTAGCCTATGCAAGAGCGGGATGGAGTAATAAAGGAAATGCAAGCCAGTAATAAAGGAAATGCATTGCCAGGTCCATCAACTAACTAATCTCTCATTGGAACCAATCCCAACACTGTTTTGTTAATATACTCCTCAGCCTCTTTCCATTGGCTTTGACTGGGGCATTTATAGATTCCACACAAGCTTTTGCCCTCTCTAATACACAGTATCCTGAGGGGGGGACATACATAAGTAGGAATTATTTGGCTTTACTGTCGTTCACTGAAGATCAGCCTTGCCTCAAGTTGTTCTCACTCATATCGGTATTGTTAGTGGGATGAAAAACAAACAATATCAAATCTGATCTATGTTTTTACAAATTATTCTTTTTTTATTTGCTTGTTTTATTTTTTGTTGTTTTTGTTTTTTGAACACTTTTCAGGTTATTTAAATTACATCTTCAGTACATTTGGGGGCATTATTGTCCTGGCCCCATCTGGTCCCAAACTAGTAATTCCAGTGTTCAACCGATTTGGTTTTCCATAACAAGAGAATCAGCTTGGTGCTACGTCATTATGTTGCTAAACATCTCATCCAGTAAATATTTGTTATATTCAGAGTTTGTGTAGAATGTTTACACAAATCGTATGATCTATTCCTATGAACAGATGCCGTAATATCCCCAAAGTAATTCACTAACATCATTTTTCAGATGTTTCAAAATTAGATATGTGATGTTATACCATGTAACAGTTCCCTTATTTTCAATAGAAGGCTGCCATTGAGTTTGTCGAAAAGCGAAGAAATTCTCAAAGGGGTGGAATGCTCACTGCTTGTCAGAGGTACTCCCCATTTTAGCTCATATTTACTATATGTCTATCTATCTGTCTGTCTTTCTGTCTGTCTATCTATCTATCTATGTATTGTTATGAAGATATATAATCATTTGTGTGTTAATCATGTATTTTAAAGTAATAAATGTTACCTAAATTCTAATCATTAAATTGTGGCTTGGACTTAGGATGGGTTTTTTTGCAGATTCATTTGAAAATAACAGATCCGTTCAAGCAGAGTCCAGGCACAAAGTCACAGGATGTTTTATGGGGGAACATTTACGGTTTGAAATCTTTTTTATGGTTCTCAATGTTATCTTGGGTGCCCCCTAAGTTACCACCTGGGCTATCAATTAAGGTTGGTTCTTGTAGCTATCATGGGAGAACAGACTTCCGTTGTTTGGGGGAAGATGGACGCCTGTAGACTGTACGGGATTCCCTCCTCCCTTGACATTCCGTAAGGGGCCGGTCAGTCTATTAAACATGTGTTCGGGTAGTGTTAAGCAGACAATAGCTTACAACCGCATGGAAGAGACTTCGGGTTATAATATCTATCTCTACAGACTGTTTCACAACAGTTCACATTGTTCATTCGTTCAACTTACTATAAGCCCTTTAGTTCCCATCCATCCCCTGTCTCAACCGGCTTGCCCCAGGGCTCTGTCCTGAGACCTCTACTTTTTTTATTATTTACATTCTTCCTATCAGCAACATCTTCTAGAAGTTCAACATCCATTTTCACTGTTATGGATAACACCCAGCTCTATCTTTCATGTAAGCCAAATTCTACACTCCCACCCTCTCCCCTTACCTCCTGCTTATCTGAAATAAAACTGTGATAAAACCGAGTTCCTCCTCGTAGGAACTGAATCTATATTATCCAAATCTGACAGTGCCTTCCTTTCACTTAACGGTTCATTAGTCTCTCCCTCACCTCAGGTTAAGAATCTGGGTGTCATCCTTTACCTCTTGCATCAATAACATCACCTGTTCAGCCTATTTTCATGTACACAACATTAATCACCTTCGTCCTTCCCTTTCCCCTCACTGTGTATCAGTTGTTGTCCATAGCCTTGTCACCTCCTGCATTGATTACTGTAACTATCTATTTTTGGCCATCCTCAAAAATCCTTTCATAAACTACAAGCTGCTCGCATTACTACCAAAACCCCCTAATTTGATCACATCACCCCAGTCCTATAGCAGCTCCACCTGCTCCCAAATTGATTCAAAGTCCTTCTGTACACATTCAAGGCCATCCACAACCTCCCACACACGTTTCTGATCTTCACTGTTCTTCCTTCCTGCCTCAGCACCATGGGGAGCAGAGCTTTTCCCAGTCTGCTCCCAGACTCTGTAATTCTCTCCCTCTAGACATCCGCAATACTGACACCCTCTACCAGTTCTATTCTCCCATGTTCTATTTTGTTTCTGCATTTTACTCCTGCTTGCATTTATTCTGTTTTATTTTCCTATATTTTAATCATGTAAAGCACGTTGCATTGTCTCTGTACTGAAATGTGCTTCAAGAAACAATGATTGTGTGTGTGTGTGTGTGTGTGTGTGTGTGTGTGTGTGTGTGTGTGTGTGTGTGTGTGTGTGTGTGTGTGTGTGTGTGTGTGTGTGTGTGTGTGTGTGTGTGTGTGTGAACACTTCACAATAATAGCAAGCAGGTCTCTGATTGGTACTGGAACTACACACAACATTTACAGCAAGATTAAGGCAATGCAAGGTAAGGCCAATTTATTTGTACAGCACATTTCAGTACAAGGACAACTCATAGTGCTTTACATGATTAATTAATACTACCTGACAATATTTAGACACCAGCAGTGTTTTAGAACTGAGTCAGAAGTTGTGAAGCTCTGTGTGACACATTGACCTACAAGCTCACTTTCACTGCTAATCCGACTTCTTCATCAGCCTTTGTGCAAACTCCAGATGACAGTTTGCATTGTCCATAAGGATTTCCATTACATTTTTTCTCCACTATTAGGACATAAAGCCCAGCTTACCGTGTGGCTTACAGTGCTTTGGAAAAACCTATTAATCTGTGCTGTGGAGTTTGGGGAGCTTCCAGCAGAGCTTGTATGATTTAATTACTTCAAGTAGAATGTAAAGAAATTAATACAATGTATGTGGCCATCTTTTTCTTGTCATGAGGAAGTTGGTTCTTGAGCCTACATGGAAACATAGCAAACCTATGATTAACGAGTGATGCCCAAAGTCTTCCCACAATAAATCAGTGTTCTGACCCACTGCATGTGGCATGCATTACTGGTACTACTGGATAACAGAAAATAAGATATTCAAGCAACTCCAGGATAACGTCTCTGTGCCATTGCTCTTTTTAGCATCAAGCCAGCGCTTACACACTGTTTGCAGTTGCAGTGCTTAAGAAGATTGTGGGCTTTAAAAAAATATTGACATTCTGTACCCTCTAAAAATGTCTTTAAGTGATTACACTATGTGTAAATATATTTAAAATCACAACCAATGTTGTTCTTGACTTTAGTTTAAATGTTCTGATAGAAGCTTGGGATTTACTATACACGCAGTCTTAAGTGGCTGCTGTTCTATAAGAATTTAAGACTTTAAATGAAAGACAACCTTGCAGTCTGATCATTTAAATTAATAGCATTTATTTTCATGATTTTATCATATTTTGTCAAACCCATTATATTTACAACCTGTCGCATTTTTTTATAAATCTAGTTTATTGAGGCTTTCGATTGTTAAACAGCATCTTTTTAGAAATTAATCATAAAACCCACGTCAATGTCTTTACTCAGAGAGCCAAGCAAAAGAAAGACATAAAATGCTAAAAGCAGAAAACAAATGTATCAATTGTTACTTATTAGTTAATTGGGACCAGTCTTTGTCACACAGACCGTTGGTGTCCGTGTCACAAAGGAAGTAGAACATCACAGTTTACTGTGATTATTTTACTATTGATTAGTAACTTAGAGCAAAGGAAGATGGCACCGAAACACATCTGTAATAGATTTATTTCTGCTTTTAAACAACTTTAAATGTAAAATAACATTAAAGTAAAGAGCTTTGAATTCCAAAAAAGTGTACAACCACACACATAATTTGGAATAGTAGAAATATACTGCTATTTAATAAGACTTTTTGGAATTCATGGCAATTATCTATGTGCTTGAACTGTTATACATAGTTTTAAAAGACATAGTGGGCTATGTAGTTGTACTAAACCTTATCCTTATCCTTAAAGACAAAATGCAGTTCCATTGAATGTACCTCCTCTCCTGGCCACAAATGTTTTCCTTTTGGTCTTTTCATGATTCATTAGAACTGCTGTTTTGTGCAGCATCAACTGATATTAAAACACATATATATTCCTTCTTTATGTATTCCAAAACCAGTTGGAGAATCTGTTTGGGATCATTGTGCTGTTGAAATATCAAATCTTGTCGAAGTCCAGTCAAACTGTTGATTTGAAGTAAGGTTTAAGCCCACCTCTGCCCAAGCATATTTTGGGCAGAGGTGGCCAGTAACCAACTTATCTTTGCAGCAGTAGTTGTCCAGTAAAGCAAGAACAAGTCGTGCTAGATCCTACGCTTGTTTCTTCTAAGTAATGTCCTCAAATTTGAGAAATTGTTCTTTCACGCCCGTTTCACCCCCGTTTCAGTCACATACCTGAGACATATGAGACACATTACTGAAATCAATTGTTTCATCGATCATAATTGTGTAAAAAGAGCAGCTGTGTCAAGATGATGTTAACAGTTAACAAGACGCTTCAAGATGTAGTAGTTCTTCTTGACCCTCTCATTATGAACGCTGATCTCCCATTTTCTCTGCTCATCCAGCTGCAGATCCACTCGATATTCACCAAATGTTTTCAACTGCACTACGCACATAATATGGCTTTCAAAACTCTGGTACTTAAGTACTGCCTTTGTAAAGCTGTTCAAATTGCTAAAACCAGTGTGAGTCCATATCCCTATATTGGAGTTGAAGTGTAAACGTGGCCAGCAAAATAGCTTGATGTGCTTGGTGCTAGCTGTTAACCACTCATATCGCTCATAGTTACAATTTTTAAAATATCTTACATAGTTCTTACTGGCCTGTGTTACTGAATCCAGGTTTGGTGTGGGTTTTCCATTTTTAAGTATTTATATTTTTATCTGTGAAATAGCGTCTTGTAAAAGGCAATTTTAATAGATTGGCAAAGAGATCAACCGGAGAAGCAACAGCAAATGCGACCGCCATTTCTTAGAGTAAAGTTCACATACAGTGGTAGATAATATAGGGGATGCTCTTGACTTGCAGGGCCGGGGGAGGCGCCATCATTGTATGTCTAATTTTGATTGGCCGAAAAGTCTGTCAGTCATGCCATATTTCCCTTAACGCGTGGCCTTCCAACGAAAAAGGTAGCTGGATCTGTACAGCAGGTCCAGAGGAGGAGCAGCTCGCCAGGGACGTTTAAGGCACTTTTAATGTAGGAAATTATGGTCAAGCTTCAACAATATCAGTATAAGCAATTATAGATTACTCAAATAATATTACAAACAAAATAAATTATTAAGACATTTGACATTTTTTCTTTTTAATTTTCCAGGGCTAGCAGAGAAGGCCCTGCTGACCCTGACAGTCCACCACTGCACATACCATTATCACTAAAGGAGGCAGAGGAATAACTAAACATCAGACACAGAGAGCTGGAGAGAGGGGAATACTTAGACAGAGACGGAGAAGCTGATGGAAGGATAGGTGAGGAAGCCATAGTAAGACTAAACCTAGGCTAGGCTAGCGCCCTATTACCACGCCGAGAAAATCAAACCGTATGAGGGGGATTTCAGCCAGGTGCGCAGTCTACAACAGGCCAGCCAGACCTTTCAGTAGAGATTCTCCCTTTATCGAAAAGACTTACACAAACACAAATTCACGCTCACACCAGGATCATGTCTGTTTTTTTGTCAGATAGCTTAATCTTGTGTCGTTTCACCTTATAACTCTTTTCTGCATGCATTTGTCTTGTCCATGTGGATAGCTGCAAATATTTGTCTTGCTTAAGGGCAGTGATTTTGGTGCTAACACCAATATCACTGCTAACAGTAATATTGGTGTTAGCACTTTCCAATTCATGACCACTCAAGAGTCCTTGGGTCATAATGAACATCATAATCAATTTGTTTTCATTCAATCTGACATTTTGCTTTGCAGTGTAAAAACTTAATAATAATCAATACTGGTGTTGGAATTCATTGAGCTTTTGCCTCAAATATTCAGAAAATGTGTGCATTATGCTTAAACTCTGGATCAGAGCAAGACAACCTTTTTAAAGCGGCCTAGTCGCCTACTATACCTTTACAAATTTATATGCCAGTAGCTCATTATGGTTGCATACAAAGATTTTCTAATTAAATTATACCGCACCATGGGCCTATTATATTTTATTTCTCTGTTTTACACTTTGTTTTTGGTCTATTTGTTAGTAAGAAAAGTGGTTGTGTGTATATCTACCACAACAAGACTACGTGACCGGAAGTACAATATTACGGATGCACGCAATGAGTAAACAAGGAGGGGTAATTGAGCCCACATACAGATATACCTTGTTATAATAATGCTATAATGAAGAAATACAATCATAACTATATGTTCATCATACCTGTGAAAGATAATTTCAGTAGATCAGATTTGTACTGTGAACCAGTTGGTACAATTTCACGCAGCACATGAATGTGGTATCTTCTCCGAATGCCACTTTCAATATGCCGGCAAAATCTATGTTGGCGTCTACCTATATAAGTACGTCTTTGGTTGAGACGATTAAGTCAGCAATTCCCAGCAGAGATGCAAAAAGACAGAGGTACAGTCACCCTAACCCTGTAGATCAGGTTTGTCATCGACTACGCCGAGCTGTTATTTTACTGCAAGGCATTGCAGGACAGTCTACTGGCTCTTGCAGTAGCTTTCTGATAGTTCAGTGGTACATTATGTTTATGTATAATGATCATGCCCGGTGCAAATTACGTTTCAGGCTCAAAAGGAATAAGTATACAGTATAAGGACGAACAATTTGTGTATTTTTCATGTTTTATTTTTTATGGTCAAAATATGTGACCACGGCCCTTTGATTGAACTGTTCCAATTCTGCCGAGAAGAATAGTCTAATATCCAGTCAGAGTTTCATAAGAAGCTTGTTGATATGTAGAGAAAGCTTACAGTCTAGCTGTATCTTGCTGAGAATGCAACTTCCCGAGATACAAATATTAGAGTGGATGCATTTATGCATTTATGTAAGTCATATTCAATAAATTAGAGTATTATTGAAAAGTTCACTTATTTCAGTAACTCAATTTACTAACGGAAGCACATTGTATAAATTAGCACAATCTGATATTTTAAAGCTTTTATTTATATAAAACATTTTTACCCCCTCTAGCTAATAAAACGCACCATTTAGGATTATAATATTGCATCAGACCAGAGGTATTGATGAAAAGTTTGTTTGTTATCGGTTTAAAGGTTGTTTTTTTCAAAAGGTGCTTTTAATAATTAATATTCATTGAATATGTCTGTACATTTATGCACAAATTTTACCATGTGTAGGTCAATGAAAATCTGAAATAAACTCCATTAAAATCCATTAAAGTGAATTATTGCTTAATCTATTCACTTTAAAAAAAGGAAGTAAAAGAAAAAAAGTATAACTACACAATTTTAAAGCTTAAAATTGGTATGAGGTTTATGCCCAAGATGATTTTAAATTTGGACCATAACCCCAAACAGAGTTAATATTCCTTTCAATACTCCTTTTGCATTTATCATAATGCTTAAAAAAAAATCTAATCACGTGCAAACATATCTT
The DNA here is from genome assembly GCA_037039145.1 of Fundulus diaphanus. Classification (NCBI taxonomy): domain Eukaryota; kingdom Metazoa; phylum Chordata; class Actinopteri; order Cyprinodontiformes; family Fundulidae; genus Fundulus; species Fundulus diaphanus. The sequence continues at coordinate 39,679,279 of CM073132.1, forward strand.
CATTTGAACTTTCTTTGATCATGCCTAACATCCCCTGACAATCTATCCTAGTGCAATGTGGGTGATGAATGGACTTCTTTTAAGAAACACTGACAGATTGGACATCCCACACCCCCTTGACACTGCACTCAGGAAGGAGTCTTACCTCCTTTCCAGGATGCTGTGCCAGAATGGTGAGCCTGCTCCAGGAAAAGAGAAGTTATTTAGTAGAGGGGGTTGTTCCCATTAGGGTGATGAATTAACTAATTACTGGGAGTAAACAGTCCCTGGGAGATAAAAGACAAACAGAGGTCTACCACAAGGGATGAGTTGTTGTATTACAGGCCCCATCCAGTCTAGATAGGGAGGGATGCATTGCTAGACTTTGTGCTTCTCTGTGAGAATTTGTTTGTGTATTTGTCAATTTTTTCAGCATGCATATTTCTTTAATGCATTTTAATCATTGTTGCGATTAGCTCACTTCCTGTTTTGTGTGTGTGTGTGCGTGTGTGTGGGGGTCGGGGGGATGGAGGGTAGACCATTTCTTTACTTGTGTTTTCAGCTTTGATGCCTGGCAGAAAACTGTTTAAAATCAATTCCACCAATTTCAATAAATTAAACAGTACAAACTGTGAGGCCAACTCAGGTATGTCTTAATTCAAGAAAATAGCAACATAGGTGGAAGTATCAGGGATGCTTTGCTGCAGCATGTTTGTGTCAGCTCGTCAAAGCATCTGCCATGAGTTCTACCACGGATCAGATGGTATTAAAGGAAAATGTGGAAAATAAATTAGATCTGCGGCAGAACTGTAGCAATTGTTGAATGGTTGAGTTCTGTATCCTTTTTACATTATATGGGGTGACTTAAAACAGACTTGTTCTCATTTGACATAAATGGCTTCCTTTGAAGCAGAATGTGAAAAAACAATTCTAAACAGAGGAAGAGGAGGCCTCAGTCTTTCAGCTATCAATACATACAGTTCAGTATTCAGCCTGATATCCATTCAGTTTCATACCAATTCTCACTTTCTTGCCTGTGACCAGTGAGAGAGGCAAACACGTCACCAATGACCTCTACCATTTGGGGAGTTCTATTTGCATGTGAAACTTCTCCCTCACTTGCTTTGAATTGAGAAATCCTTTTGGATGAAGGCCAAATTGTTTTCATATACAAGAACTGAAGTCCGGTTGTCTTGTTCTTTAACCATCTTTTGAATTTACAATGCCCTGAATGACTGAGAATCTTCATCTGCACATGTCAGAGACTGGTAAAGGGCTACCAGATATTTCCCACTTAACGAAGCTGTTCCTGAATTTATTTTTGTGTACTTAAGAAAAATGTTTTTTACACAATGTTTAGTCTTGTGTATGTCAACTGGGTGGAAGACCAGGAGAGAGAGGAGGAGGGTTTGTCATGGGAAAAAATGTTGGGGTGGGGCCTAGAGTTTAAACTAAACTGTTCTCCTCATTCATGGTTCCGATTTATGCAGGCTCTGGAATAGTTCCTTTAAGTTAATTAGACCAAAGGAACAGCCATGTAACAGTCTGTTAGGTGCTAGGGTGTCCTAACTTTTCTTTAGCCACAATACAATTTTTGTTGATATCTTTTATTTAATGTGTGAAGCAAGGGTTATTTGTCAGAGATAAAATAAAATATAAAATCAATATGTAAACATGTCTTAATAAGGATATGGATGTTTAATGGATTGTTGAAATTATTTCACATGCATCTAGCTCATGTAATGATTCATATGTGGTTTGCTTTCCAATTTTACTTTAAAAAAGCTATTTGCAAAAATGAGGAAGATAAAACCCACAAATCTCTTTGATTTGTAACTTTTAGGTCACCACACTATTTGTAAACTCAAAATAAGTGTCAGTTTTCAAAGTATTCTGTATGCACTGCTCTGTGTATGATATTTATTGTTGAATTCAATAGTATGCAATGTCATGATAAAGTGCAATGCATATTGTTAGGTGCATGAAGATGCAAAATATTGAATGATAAACTTTAATATGTTATGATATGTTACACTCGAAATGTATACTGAACTGAGCCAAGATCTTGCACCTACTGTATTTTATCAAAAATATTTTACTTTTTTCTGTGAAAAGTACTTATTTTAGCGTTGACACTTCACAGACATTTCAATGATTAATATTTTTCCTTTAAACTTTTACATTTTTTTGTTGTTGTCAGTACCTTTCAAGATAAAATGAAAATACATGAGGGTACCCAATAGAGCATAAAAGGGAAAATCATCACTAGGATGATTTTATTACCTCCTTTCAGTTTCTAAGCTCCTATGGATTTAATCACAAAACCCCCTCTGATCCACAAAACCTTTTTTTCTTAGTTAGGAAGAGCTACTTAGACAAACTGGTTCTTTTTAATAGATTTCAGCACCCTCGGATTACTGTTGTGAGGTTCAGTGACTGCTGTGCAGGGAGATTAGGTTTGTGGGCTGAAGCAAGCCAATGCAAAGTAACTGCATGCACTACCCCAGAAGTATTTTTAAATTAAAGTTAGAGGACCTTCTCTGCATGATATTCAATCAACTGCAGATAAGCCTTGATAATATTTGTCTTAATACATACCTTGGTTTCTAAAACTTCATGTCATATGTCAAGTTATATATATATATATATATATATATATATATATATATATATATATATATATATATATATATATATATATATATATATATATACTACCGTTCAAAAGTTTGGGGTCACCCAAACAATTTTGTGTTTTCCATGAAAAGTCACACTTATTCACCACCATACGTTGTGAAGTGAATAAAAATAGAGTCAAGACATTGACAAGGTTAGAAATAATGATTTGTATTTGAAATAAGATTTTTTTTTACATCAAACTTTGCTTTCGTCAAAGAATCCTCCATTTGCAGCAATTACAGCATTGCAGACCTTTGGCATTCTAGCTGTTAATTTGTTGAGGTAATCTGGAGAAATTGCACCACACGCTTCCAGAAGCAGCTCCCACAAGTTGGATTGGTTGGATGGGCACTTCTTGCGTACCATACGGTCAAGCTGCTCCCACAACAGCTCAATGGGGTTCAGATCTGGTGACTGCGCTGGCCACTCCATTACCGATAGAATACCAGCTGCCTGCTTCTGCTCTAAATAGTTCTTGCACAATTTGGAGTGTGTTTAGGGTCATTTTCCTGTTGTAGGATGAAATTGGCTCCAATCAAGCGCTGTCCACTGGGTATGGCATGGCGTTGCAAAATGGAGTGAATCCCTTATTCAGAATCCCTTTTACCCTGTACAAATCTCCCACCTTACCAGCACCAAAGCAACCCCAGATATTACCTCCACCATCTTTGTGCTGTGTTCTTTTGCCCATCTTAATCTTTTTCTTTTATTGGCCAGTCTCAGATATGGCTTTTTTTTTGCCACTCTGCCGTGAAGCCCAGAATCCCGCAGCCGCCTCTTCACTGTAGATGTTGACACTGGTGTTTTGCGGATACTATTTAATGAAGATGCCAGTTGGGGACCTGTGAGGCGTCTGTTTCTCAAACTAGAGACTCTAATGTACTTATCTTCTTGCTCAGTTTTGCAACGCGGCCTCCCACTTCTTTTTCTACTCTGGTTAGAGCCTGTTTGTGCTGTCCTCTGAAGGGAGTAGTACACACCGTTGTAGGAAAACTTCAATTTCTTAGCAATTTCTCGCATGGAATAGCCTTCATTTCTAAGAACAAGAATAGACTGCCGAGTTTCAGATGAAAGTTCTCTTTTTCTGGCCATTTTGAGCGTTTAATTGACCCCACAAATGTGATGCTCCAGAAACTCAATCTGCTCAAAGGAAGGTCAGTTTTGTAGCTTCTGTAACGAGCTAAACTGTTTTCAGATGTGTGAACATGATTGCACAAGGGTTTTCTAATCATCAATTAGCCTTCTGAGCCAATGAGCAAACACATTGTACCATTAGAACACTGGAGTGATAGTTGCTGGAAATGGGCCTCTATACACCTATGTAGATATTGCACCAAAAACCAGACATTTGCAGCTAGAATAGTCATTTACCACATTAGCAATGTATAGAGTGTATTTCTTTAAAGTTAAGACTAGTTTAAAGTTATCTTCATTGAAAAGTACAGTGCTTTTGTGACCCCACAAAATGTGACCCCAAACATTTGAATGGTATTGTATATAGTATATATATATATATTTTTTTTTTTTTGGTTTTGGTAAAAACAGACACACACTTTTTTCTTCCAGGTTGTAACGATAATATAACTTAATTCTTTAATATATTTTTAAAATAGCATTATACAAATATAATAATGTAAGTATATGTTGGCTCACTGCCATGCAAATTACCTATAGACATGTCTTGATAACATTTTAATGGGGTTGAAGCCGAAGCTATTGCAGAAGCTTAATTTTAACAATGCTTTCACTTTTCAAAAAGTTGTTTTGATCTGTATTTCATGTTTTGTTGGAGTATTCAGTTTCAAAAGTGAATTGTTTCTTTGCAGTGTGATAACTGTGCTGCCACCGTTTTTGTTCATCTTATAAATTGCGAATGTCTCCATCAACTCACCAGGCTGCAACCTGCAGAAGTTCTCAGATGACTCTGCCATAGTCGGTCTCATCACAGATGAGCTTTGTGGACTGGTGCCAGCAGAAGCACCTCATGTTAAATTCAGGGAAAACAAAAGAGCTGGTGGTGGACTTTTGGAGTCGCAGACCCACTTCACTGACACAGGTGAACATCCAGGGAACTGATGTGGAGATAGTGGACTCTTATATAAATACCTGGGTGTTCATCTAAGCCATAAACTTGACTGGAATCATAATACGGATGCTCTTTACAGGAAAGATCAGTGCAGACTCTACCTGCTGAGGAGGCTGAGGACTGTTGGAGTGCAAAGGGTGCTCCTGGAGACATTCTTTAACTATGTGGTGGCATCAGCCATCTTGTATGTTGTGGTTTGCTGCAGCAGCAGCTTAACTGTCGCTTAGAGGAAATGGCTGGATAAGCTCATTAGGAGAGCCAGCTCTGTCTTGAGATGCCCCATGGAACCAGTGCAGGTGGTGGGAGACAGAAGGACTGTAAGAAAAAGCACATCAGTGATGGACAATGTCTCCCAGCTCATGCGTGGAGCTGTTGCAGAGCTGGAGAGCTCTTTTAGCGACAGGCTGCTGCATCCCAGATGCTCAAAGGAGCGCTTTGGTTGATCGTTCCTCCTGGCTGAAGTCAGACTTTATAATCTTAGCTGCTCCCAACAAACATAATATCTGTTTAAATCATACATATCATTGCACAGGCTCTGACTGATGCTAAGGTAACTTGCACACGATTTAGCTGGGATGCTCCTGGACTATGATACATTATGCATATTGTATAAGCTTTGGATAATAATCTAGAATTCACAACAAACAGTTTAGGTTTAACAGTTTATTAAGATCAGAAACGAAGCGGGAGACGTCAGCGTCTACAGCGGGAGCCTCTGCAGGAGGAGACAACAGGTTAGTCACCTTGTTTATCTGAAAGTGCTTGCACACAAACGTGTAGGTCACTAACCTGGTCTTAATGTCCAGTTCAGATCCAGTAGTAGATCCCAGCTGGCGGGTTGCCAATTCGGTGCAGCGGTTGCCGCTCAGAGAGTCCCAAAAGCAGGTGTATCGGAGGTCGGAGGACAGGCAGGAAGTCAGAACCGTGAAGGCGAACATGAGCAGGTGGAATAGATCTGAGGTGATGAGGAATGGGCGGACCTAAACAGGTGGGTGACATGAGATATTATCTCATATCGTTCTGTAAATAGGCAGGTGTTTTTTCTACAGTTTAACTTGAATATTTAATCTTTTTTACCTAAATATGCCGTATTATCAATAATTTGTCCAGTACTTAATCTGGTCTTCATTTTTACTTTTATTTTAGCTGATAAGCTCATTCTCTGTTACTTTAGAATTAACTTTAGATTAGTTTAACTTTTTTTTTTCTTACTGAAAATTGTGTGTAACTGTTTGTTTACCACTGTCATGCCTGAATTTGCCTATTGTGGGACAATAAAGAAATTTCCTATGTTATCTGAGAACAGTGGTGTAAGATTATGTGTAGTAACAAGCATTTTGGTGTTGTTGAAGATCAGCTAGTATACTATTCATAGAACAAAATGCAAATGCCTGAGGATGTACTAATAAACCAATTGTCTGCAACAGAATACATGTTTGATGGGTTACCTGGGGCAACAAAAAAGTTTTTTTTATTATTTATTTCATACAATGGATTAAGAGCTTTGGGCAATACATCTGAAAATCATTACTGATATTTTTAAAAACACAAATTGGTAAATCCAATCACTTTGGTGTCTCTTAGTAAATATAGCAGCTGATAAAAAATGGAAGCTAAAGAGAAAAATAAATCTTAAAAGTGTTTTGCAGCAATAAATTCCTTGAATCATTGAGTTATTTGTAATATAGGTCAGCTTGTAGACAGATGACACTATGACCCTGAGTGTGCAAGGGAGAGAAGAATATATTTTTGGTTTGAGGTTTTAGTTTATTATGCTTTATTTTGTTCTGTTTTATCCTGTGGGACATCTTATTTTAAATTAAATGTTCTTTACAAATACATTTTATAATTATTATCAAAAGTTAAGCTAAAGGTACTGCTTATGTAATTTTTGGAAAATTTGTATTGATTCATTATTATTTACTTGGATCTTGAGATAGTTATGTATTATATATGTATAGTTATGTATTATTGAAAACAAGCAAGTTTCAGGTTGTATATAAATATATACGGACAGATAAATAAATGATTACTATCACTAAGTTGGATTTAGTCATATATGAATGAGTTATTTTTAGTTTGGAAAGTTATCGCTTATAGGAATGTTTCTTAGCTTAAAGGTAAGGTGTGAACTGCCTGGTTTTTGAGGTGGATGGTTTGTACCTTGACTGTATGTCAGGATTTAGGTTTTGTTTTGGCTGTTTGTTAATTTTGATTTTGTCATGGTTGAGTTCTGGTTTGACTTCATTTTTCTGTTATTTTAATTTTTCATCTCATGTGGGTTTGGTTTGACTTTATTTATTGTTAGTTTTCATTGTCATCAGTTATTTTCTGTCATCTTCACTTCACCTCCTCTGCAGTTAGTCACACCTGCCAGCCACTAATTAGCCAGACTCACTTCACCTGCCAGCCTCCCTACTTAAGCCTCACTCTGCTGTCACTCCTTTGCCGGTCCGTCATCATTCCACACCTCTCCATGCCAGTCCCCGTTTTTGCCTTGGAAGATTTGTTTTTCTTGTTTAAGGTTAGTCCTGCCAGTTTCTATTGACTCATACTTTGCTGTTTGTCCCTGGAGAAGTTCTGCTCTGTGTCCTGGTGTCTCCAGAGAACTGCTAACTGGACTAGCCATCCTGGAAAGGCTCTGCTCTGTGCCCTGGTGTCTCCCAAGTTCTGCTAACCTGACTAGCCGCCCTGGAGAGGCTCAGCTCTGTGCCCTGGTGTCTGCAACGAACTGCTAACCTGTTGTGGCTACGGGGCTGCTAGCCGAGCAGAACTGAGCATTCCCGGCTTCCTGGATAGTTGTGACTCTCTCTCACTCCGGGCCGTCAGCTCCTGCCATCACCTTCACTCCGGTTCTGTGCTACCTGCTCCTATGGCCTCATCAAACCTCCATCCATCAAACTTTCAATAAAGACTCTCAATTTTAGTCCTGTGTGTGTGGTTCTGAGTTCATCCGTAGACAAATCGTGACAGATTTATTAGTTAACTCTCCGGCCTTTAAAATCAGTTTTGGTTTTGGGTTCTTTCTTGTTTGGTTTCTATTATAGCTTGTGTTTTGTTTAGTCTTAGGTTTAGGTTCTGTTTTGGTTTATGGAGTAGTTTGTTATCAAGTCACTTGGCCTGCTCAGTTCACTTCTTTGTATCCAGCTGTTAATCAGTCATTCAGTTCACCTGCCAGCTCACCTCTTAGTCAACACCCTGTCATTCCTCTTCTCCAGTCACAATCCAATCAGTTTGTTACTTCCAGTCACTTCCCTGTTCCTGATAAGCTCCATCCATGCCAGTAATTAGTTTTCACTCCATTCACCTGCTCACTCCCCTACTTATACCTGCCTCTTCCTCCTGCAATCTGCCAGATCAATTCAAGCCACTTGGTGAGTCTTATCCAGCGGTGTATTTCTGATAGCCCTGTTGATACCGACCCGATTGCCTTTTTGATTCTGAGCCAGCCTGATCCCTGAACCTGATTTTCTTGCCCTGTACGATTGTTTACCTGTTTCTCTGACCTGGGGTCCGTTCTTCGTACGTTGCTTAAAACATCCGAGATCAAATGATACATCCAAGATGATTTCATCCGGCTAATCATGATCCGGCTAACTGGGTTCTTCGAACACACCTGTTTACGATTAGTATGGCTGGATTGAGTTATCTGAGACAACTGCGCGTTCATGCATTTGTTTAAAAGGGGAAATGTATCGATAGTAGAAACATTGATCAGCAACGCTGCTATTGGCTGTTCAGCATGGCCAAAGAACGCCCAGTTTTTCTCCCAAGCAGAACAAGAGCTGGAAGGTTATGCTGAATTTGAGTCATTAATTAAAACCAGGGCTTTGAACCGGTTCAAGGAACGAAAACGAAAACCGGGAACTTTTTGTATTTTACAGGGAACAGGAACGAAACCGGAAACGTTATTTTTTATGTTCTGGAACTGGAACACTTATTTAAAAATAATGGTAACCGGTTAATACCGGTTTTATTTCGTTCCTCAAAGTTTTTGTTGCCTAATTAACTAAAAAAAAAAAATAAAAATTCCTGCGCACGTTACCATGACGGCTGAGGTTCACTTCCTGTGTGACATCACATCACACATTCGCTGACTGAATGGAGCGAGAGCGGTGTCTCCACTAGAGCTACACATCTTAAATAAGAGGTAAATTAGGATCAGTGACGGACTGGACGGTCTGGCATTCGGCATGATCGTCGGGTGTGCGCCGCCCCTTTCACCCTGTTCATTGTAGGCCTACATTATCTCTCGGCCCACTAATAAGCCAAATGCAGGGTTTCCCGCAGCACTGTCTTGGCGAGGCAGCCGCCTCGCCAAACTCACGCTACCGCCTCGCCAACATTCCAAAAAAAAAATAAATAAATACAAAAAAACCCCAAACAAACAAAGAAACGAACTCGATTTGCTGCATATTTATTTGACGTTAACACGCAGTTTTTTGTTGCTGTTTTCGCGTGTGCAAATACTGAATGGCAGGGAAAAAACACATGGATACGCCCCCCCACCCCCCTCGGTTCGCACAAAACTTGTCGTCTCCCCCCCCCCAACGCACCTCCTCACCTAAGCAAATTCCTGCGGGAAACACTGAAATGCCTCTTGGTTCAGTTTTCATGCATATTAAAGTTAGAGTTCAACACCAATGGGGATACAAACCTGCGTGTTATTTCCGTGCATGTGAAGTTATATCTGTGTGTTGCGGGCATGTGCACGCGCGTGCGTGCGCGTCCCCATGTGGGCCGCTGGTTGGTGAAAATGCCAGGGCCGTTTTTTAATCCCAGTCCGTCACTGATTACGATCCATCGTTAAGTAAAACCCTCATCGTTAAGTAAAACGCTCATTCCAAACAGCTGACAGGAACGAAATTAACCGTTCCGGGAACAGTATTTTTTTGTTCTAACCGGTTCGGGAACGTCAATTTATTGGTGGAACTCATAACCGGAAACGTTATAATTCCGTTTCTGTTCGGAACGAACCGATTGGGGAAAAAAATCGGTTCAAAGCCCTGATTAAAACACCTCAAAATCTGTTAAAGCCAGGAGAGAGGGCTGGCAAAAAGCAGCAGACAAATTAATGCGTAAATACTGTCCATGGTAGATGTTTCTATCACTTTCTACAGTATGAATTTTTGCATTTTAATAATCTCATATTTACTTTGTTCTTTTATGTCAGAGCCTCCACAGGACCCACTAGAACATGGGGACAAGTAAAAGTGAAATACAAGAATATTCTACAAAATGGTAGCCTTTAATTATTATACTGTATTTTAAAAAGGCACTTGTTATGTCAAGAGATCCAAATTTCAGTGTCATTCCTTAGACACGGGAAGTAAAGGATGCATGCAAACTGGGATTTTTAACAAAAAATTATTTATCTATAAAAAAATGAAGTTCTTCCTTTTCCAAGTCATCCACAGTTAAAACTGTATTGCTCCGAGGCTAGATAATCCATCCATAGTTTTTTTCTAATAGAATATACGGCTCGACAGGAAGCAAGCCTTTCAAAGTAAACTAAACTTTACAATAAAATGGCCCGAACAAATCTTCTTACTGAATAGGATAAAAATAAAAAGCAAACCATCATACAAATAACTTAAATATTTTAGATTTATGGCTCCAACACCACTTTTTCCTCTTTAAAAGCCACTGTTAAATGATGTGTTTGTCTGTTTATAACAGCCACCAAGAAAATCTCTCTACAATTACACTGTCGCGCTGCCCTCAAGGATCCTGTCTATTGCGCAATTGAATACGCGATTAATTCGAAAAACTCTGCAAATTATTCTTGCACCTTCCGCAACAGGTTGCAGTCGTAAAAATGGACATGGCTACGGCAGACTTCCCTATCTCCTCCGCTTATACAGCCGTGATCTAATCTTGTTTACATGAAATAAGCCTGCTCTCGAGCAGGCTTAAGTTGGCGCACATGTTGCTATGACAACAAGTGCAGGATGTCTTTCGAAGAACCAAACGATCCAAGATCATGCCAAATCGTCAACAATGAAATCCTGCTAACTGAGTTAGCGACGTACGAAGAACGGACCCCTGGACCTGCCTTGGGATATTTTGAGTTTTGCCTTGTCCTTGTCTGTACTTTTGCCTGTTTTGGACTGCCTTTCGTGTACCGGATTTTGGACTGCCTTTTTGACCATTGAACCTTGCCTATCCCTGTTTATTAATAAATCCTGTTTTTTTGCTTATACCTGTCTTGTCTGGCTGAATACTGGGTCCTCAATCTCTCGTTCGTGACACTGTATAATTTTCCATACCAAACAAAGAAAAAATAGATTGTTTATGTCGGCTTTTAGTCAACAATAAAGAAAGCTCATAGTATGCTTGAAATGTGCGTATTACTTTTAAAAAGCACAATGCACACAGAAGAAACTAGGTGCTAACAAATTCTACATGATATTCTTATATATAAATTCACTGTTTTTTGTTATATATTTAAGTAAATACAACCGATATTTTATTTTTTTTATTGCAGCCCACTTTTGTGCACATATTTACAAAAGGCTCCAACTTCTTCTGGACACAATGAAATAACCTACTCAACCAAAACCAAATTAGATCTCCATTCTGCAAAATATCCCTGGGTGACTGAGCTCATTCCGGTGACCATAAAGTAGGTGAAGCACACGCCATCGCATGAGCCACCATTAACTCAGTCAATGTCCCTTGTACAGCACTGCCTTCTTGTCTCCTATCCAGACTAAGCTATTCAGCATATTTTATGATCGATTACACATTTAGTCAAGGAAAGCTGCTTGGCCTTTGGGGATTGGAGAAAAAAGCCTGCAAACCCTCATACTCCTGTTTGGCGTCAAATGTTTAAAAGCCCTTCTTTAACCTTGATCATGAACTATGAAGAACATGACACCTATTATGTTTTTTTCATTGTTCACTGTCCCTCTAAATACATAAATCATTCCTCACCTTGTAAGGTCAAGGATACAGTTGGCAGTACAGAGGACTGTGTCTAGTTGCTGGAGCAAGTGAGGCAGTGATGAACCAAATATGATATATTTCTAACATTGACAAAAACCTCATGCCATGTCTCAGAGTTTTCAGATGCTCATTTTGTAAACCTTTAAATGCAGATATATGAAAGCTCTTTAAAACTATGTGTTAGTTTTAAAAAGCTAGTGGGAAGATCAACATCCAATGTGATTTGCAAAACATGTAAAATACTACTTGGCCTAACTTCATTCTGACTTATACTCCTGTTCATACTCCTTGAACTCCTTGAAAAGTGTGACATGCAAAATTAATCTCCAAAGGGCATGACACACACACTATAATGACCAGGTTTATCCCACATTGAATTAGAAGAAAAATGCACAAAGGTGGCAGTACCACCAAACTATATATCGGGAAGTTGACATAGCCCGTGCCTCAGTTCTCCATTGTTGCCATGCCTGAAATGGGAAAAAAACGGAGAAGGGACGCCAGCTGCCTTCAGTGGCAGTGCCATAGCAGACGGCAAATCAGCAGGCGGTATTCTGGGAAAGTGCCGGTAAAGTACAAACACAGTGTGGTGGGAAAGACTCAGTATTCCCTCTCCGTTTCTCCCACTTAAGCCCACTTCCCTCACCTTCACAGTCTTATCCACCTCCACACAATATGGACTGTTTCATCCCGCAGGAGGGCCTGTGTTTTCTTTCCTCCCATTTTGAGCTGTCAAGTTTATTTTTTTACCCCTCTGGTTATCTACTTATCCCTCAGCAAATAAAAAATTTTTCGTTACAATTTCATGGTAACATACCTCTACGGTTGGGCAAGTTAGCTCCAAGCAGAGAGAGAACCACTACCAGGGCAAAATGGTGATGTGGTGTGAGTGACATAAAGGACAAAATCTAGTAAGCCTTTTTTGTTGTTGCATATTTCTTGTGACAGGGCACCCTGTGGGTGGGAAATTAGCTCTGCACTCTGAGACAAAAGTCTCGAGACGTTCAGATGGTACAAGCCTGAGGTGACAGTTCACACGTATGAAACGCAGTGCTGACACAGACAGGAAACATTCCATTTACATTGGCTGTACTAGATTCGTTGCACCTTCTGCTCTTTCTATTTTTCCTTTATTGTGAACAAGAAGCATTTCCCCTCCTCATCCTCCTCTGCTGAGAAATCAGTTTATTTCAACAAGCCCAAAGCAACAACATGCCCCACCACTACCCACCTACCCTCTCCGCCCTAGCTCTAAATCTGAAGTGTGGATCATGGGAGATGAAAAGGCTTAGGCAAGTAAAGCTCTCCCCTTCCCCTCGATGCACATTTGTGGTAGTTATTCATTCATGACAAAACCCATTCACGCTCTGACAGCCTATGTCCCCACTGATGTATAGTGTCGTCTCCTGCCATGATCTCTGCAATGTGCGGCGGGTCCTCACTGACTCGCTCCCACCCCATTCTCGGCATATCACTTTAGCTCAGGCAGGATGTGACGTTGGGTTTCGGGCTTTATTCACATATTCGACAGCTTTGATACATGACAGGGAAAATGCGCTGATGGGGGTGAGCTCCAAGAAATCTGTTTAAGATCACACATCTCAGAGCGATGGCCCCACCGTGTGAATGTGAATGAAGGTGGGAAATTAATGTTTCTGCTCTCTCTCTCTCTCTCTCTCTCTCTCTCTCTCTCTCTCTCTCTCTCTCTCTCTCTCTCTCGCTCTCTCTATCTGTTATTTATTCACATTTCATTCAGTGAGCACACAACCCCTGCAGGTTCTCTGCCACACCAGGCAAATACTGAATGAGACTGGCAATATGTGAATATGATTGCCCTCTTTGTCTTCTCTGATGCTTAGGTGCAAGAAAGTCTAAACTATATTTAACTTAATTTTAGATGTAGGGGTCAGCTTGTAAATCAACTTTTTTTGTTGCCCTTAGCCTTCATTAGCATACACAGCACAGAAAAACAAACATTACCTAGAATAGACTGCTCCTGATGTAACTGATGTTGCCCTATCTGATCATTTTTCTGTTACCTTTGAAAGCATAATTTCCAGTGACTCATTTAGCCAAGGGGACATCGTAAGAAAACGCACCTTTAAGGACAATGCCACGGAAACTTTTATTCAAGCTTACTCTGATACTTCAACCTTGGGCTGCAACTCAGTAGATGAGCTAGTAGATAACTTTCATTCTAAAATCTCAGACATCATTAACTGCATTGCTCCAGTTAAAGTGAAAGTTCTTTCCGGGAAAAAAAAATCTCCTTGGAGAAATGCTCCAGCAGTTACAGGTGAAAAAAGGGAGTGTCCAAAAGCTGAACGCAGGTGGAGAAGACCAGACTTCAGGTTCACTATGACATCTATAAAGAGAGTCTTTACAGATATAACTTACAATTGAAAAATGCAAGGGAATCTTTCTTCTCTGAGATCATCAAGAAAAATATTAATAATGCTTGTGCCTTATTTGCCACAGTCGACAGGTTAACAAATCCTCCTGTGTCCGTGACTTCCGAACTCCACACCACCAGGGCCTGCAATGAATTTGCTAACTTTTTTACTGAGAAAATCCTAAAAATTAGAGGATCACTTTGTACTTCCATATCAACACCAGAAACAAAGCCGTATTCAGCTGGAACTTACATTGACAAAATGTCCCAATTCAGCCAAATAAACCACAAAAGCTTAGAGGAGATCATTCAGCAGCCAAGTTCCTCCTCCTGCTGCCTTGATGTTCTCCCCACAGCCTTCTTTAAGAAAGTTTTACCTGTCATAGCATCTGATTTGACTCAGATAATAAACACGTCCCTTCTGTCAGGTGTTTCCCCCCAGTCCCTAAAAACAGCAATTATCAAACCACTGCTGAAAAAGAACAATTTAGACAAACTTCTACTCCAGAACTACAGGCCCATCTCAAACCTCCTCTTTATCAGTAAGATTATTGAAAAAGCTGTGCTTCAACAATTAAACACCTTCTTAACAACGACCAGCTGCTTTGACGTGCTTCCGTGCTCACCACAGTACAGAGACCGCCCTTACCAAGGTGTTTAATGACATCCATATAAATACAGACTGTGGAAGAACCACCGTGCTGGTTCTATTGGACCTCAGTGCAGCATTCGATACTGTCGATCACTCCATTCTGTTAGAACGCCTGGAGAACTGGGTCAGCCTCTCTGGTACAGCTCTCAACTGGTTTAAATCCTACTTAAAGAACAGGGAATCTTTTGTATCAGTAGGTAACTTTACATCAGAGATGACAAAAATCACATGTGGGGTTCCCCAAGGGTCCATTCTGGGTCCCCTCCTGTTCAATATCTACATGCTCCCTCTTGCTCAGATAATAAAAAACAACATCAGCTACCATAATGCAAGAAGTCTGGAGTAATGTGGAGTGCCAACCTTTATACTCCTGCCAAACAAAGGCCTTGTAATGGCTTAGATAACATGCAAATTCAACAGAAACAGGTCCACCCCTTAGTAATGGGCGGTCGTTAAAGTCATTAAGACAGCAGATTGAACCGAAACTGGTCCACTCCTCTGTAACGAGGAGTCATTAGGGTTGTTATAGACCAGTTCATTGTTATTGTTTTGATGCGGGTTTTTCGCGCATGCGCGCCGGACTGGTTGGCAAAAAGCGAACACAATGGCGGACGCAAACAGAGAAACTGACGAGTTCTCCGCGTATTTTTCTTCTTTAGATAACGTATCACAAGATCGTTTTAAGACTAAGTTGATGGTTGATGGTATCAGATTGCCAGATCCACACAGCAAAAGCCTGAAGGGACGGAGCGAGTCTGTGAAATGCTGCCAAGCGTTCAGTACCGCGACATATACAGCTACCTTATAAACACGCAGGCCAGTACACACGAGAGAGCATGGAAGCATGAAACCACTGGACGGCTGCAATTATATTATATCTGGACATAGGCTCCAGCAACGCCCGCGACGCCATGAGGGATTAAGCGGGTCAGAACATGGATGGATGGATGGATGTTCAGACATGTGTAACATACGAACGCGGAGTCGGACAGGAAGACCCGCCCGGTAGGTTAAAAAAAAACATAGTTCACTACGGATTATTTTGGTGTTTTTGTCTTGTTAAAATGGGTGGGGGTGTCGGCGACATTGCAGCGTAAACACAGAAGTACTAACGCCCGTGAACGGGCGGAGGGGAGGGGAGGTGGCGATCGCTACACGGGCCGGAATAGTCAGCGGCTGCTGCTACCGCTTCTCCGGCCCGTGTAGCGATCACCATCTCCCCTCCGCCGCTATTTAACTAGAACAATGACTAGAGCAGAATTAAGTTATATTTACCGGAGATGAAGTGTAGACTGCAAATTCTGTCGCAGTATGATGGATCCCCCAGTCCATTGGGAGTGTCTGACTGCGCTCTTTTCATTGAAAATATCCAATTCTTTATTCGTCCTTCCTCCTTCGGTAAACGACAGAAACGTACATCCGACGATTTGGAATGCCTCTGTGTGCAACCGGGAGCACAACAAGTCGTAGGCATTGTTTAGATTCCAAAAATAAACTAACTAAAAATACGCTCTAAATCACCCGTTTTGTCACAGTAGTAGACGACAACAGCGCTGTTTTTGCCAACCACCGAGATCCGGATGTAGCGCTGACGTCACGCGTGAACTGGTCTATTGGCCTGGCTTAAAGGAACGATGTTTTGATCCCCCATATGAGGGTGAGAATTGAGGTGATGATTGGCCAGAATTAATCCTATAGCTGGATTGTACGTTTTTGAGAGTTGGAACCTAAGGCCTCCTCCTCTGTTTAAGGTTGTTTTTTCTCTCTTAACGTAGATGGCTTCCTTCACGCCCCTTTCATACCTTACAAACCTTAAAATAAAAAATGTACTCTCTCGAAAACTCCCTAGATTTACAAATGCAATCAGGAAATATTAAATATTTAGGTATTACTGTGTCGTCTGAATTAACGGATTTACTTAAACTTAACCACGCCCCACTTTTAAACAGGATAGAAGAGGACCTTGAAAGATGGAAATCGCTTCCAATCACACTTATGGGTAGGGTAGCTTCAATAAAAATGATGGTCCTACCTAGAATTAATTATTTATTTTCAATGATAAACCCCCACGTATTAGCTTAAAGACAATACAGAAGACTAAAGACAGGGGAGGATTAGATTTGCCTAACTTCCATAACTATTACTTAGCAAATAGGCTACAATACATTTCTAAATGGATAAAAAATAGTCTTTTAGATGAGCCTTGGTTAGATATAGAACAGGAAATGTGCAATAATATCATGATTTCAGATTTGCCGTTTATTAACTCAAATATAAAACGGCATACATGCTTCAAAAATATCAACATTAGTTTTACTCTGACAGCATGGTGGGAGTTCCTTAAAATGACAAAGTCATCCCTTATCCCATGCAGTCGTACACCTATCTGGAATAACCCTGATATCCTACAAAATAATAAAATGATAAACTTTACATACTGGAAGAATAAAGGTATTAAATATCTGGAACATCTACTTGACGGAACCGAGTTCATCAATTTTGCTAAACTAAATATGCAATATGGCATTAGTAAAAATAAATTCTTGGAATATGAACAACTTAAATCTATAATTAGAAATAAATATAAGCATATTAATGGTGGTTTACAAATCCCAACTAATATATTAGAGTTCCTAGATTTAACCCCTCCCAAACTACTGTCTAAATCATACAGGACACTGACTAAAATAGATGATTCGATATCTCTTCCTATTATGAAATGGGAAAAGGATTTATCACGCACCTTTGAACAAAATGTATGGGCTCGGATATGTCTAAGAACTTTCAAATTGACTAGAAACACCAACTTACAACTAATACAATACAAAATCCTTCACAGAGTACACTACACAGGACAAAGATTATTCAAGATGGGTTTGGCACAATCTAATATCTGTCTACACTGCATAGGCAATCATCCTGATAATTATTTTCATGCGTTATGGTTATGCACACCAGTCCAGAGGTTCTGGACACAGATATGTAAGGACTTATCAAAGTGCTTGAGCTGTAAAATTACACCTTCCCCATCAGTTTGCTTGCTCGGTAATTTTGAGGAAAGTCCTCTGAAAAAAGAAATAGTTTACATGGTTTTCACTGCATTATGTATCGCAAAGAAAACTATCCTCATGAATTGGAAAAGTAAACAAAATCTCAGTATCAATCAGTATAGAGATCTTTTGTTGGATCATATTAATCTAGAGACAGCATCTGCTTCCACATCTGATTGGTCTCTTTGGGCTCCTCTGATCAACACCATCACTTAGTGGAATAGGGGGCGGTGGGTTGCTTCCTGCAGGGCGCAGTGGCTGGATGGAGGGGTTCCTGGGGCTCTGGGGGCACTTGGAGCGGGGCGCCTGGTCACCTGCGTGGTGACGGACGTGGGTTACTGACCTGGTAGCTGTGCTGCCGCTGGGTGGGGCCGGGGTGGGTCTGGGGTCCTGGGGTCCCTGGGGCGCGCCGCCCTCGGGCGGGGGCCCCGGGGCTTCCGGTTCTGAGGGGTGTGCCGCTTTTGGTGTGGGCCGGCGCGCGCCCGGGTGTCCGCCCCTGCACGGGGCCTCTGGTGAGCTGGGGGGCCTCGGGGCCTGTTGAGCTGGTAGGGGGGAATGGTCATTAACATCTCAGGGCAGATGCTCTTCTCCTTCATTGGATAGGCACTCTGCTAGTGGGGGGAGGGGGAAGGAGGGGGAGTAGGGACCTACCCAGCCTGGATGTCTACTGTCGAATGTATGGTGAGTTGTTTTAACGTTAGTGTTAGGGAGGGATTAAATCTACGGGTGTGTGTGTGGGGGGGGGGGTGGATGTTCTGGTGGGCTTGTGTCCGGCCCCCTGTCCCGGTCCTGGTCCGTGTCGTCTTCCGGTGCGGGTTTCGCTTGGGGGGTGGGGTTTGGGATGGCTCGTGCGGGCTGGCTGGTGCGGGCTGGCTGCAAACCTGTCAAAGAACCGGGCCTTTGGTTCTCCACAACCACAATCAAGCTATTCCCTTCTGTATAATTTTCACCTAAACTAGTGCACTCTCACAAACTCCCACAGTTGCTGGGTCCCAGGTATTAAATGTCACTTATATACATTAATCTTATAATTTATTTATTTATTTATGGTCTTTCACTTTCTTTTTTCAAGTATCACATTACACATGTCAGCTTATATAATAATATATATGATTTAGCAATGGCATCTAGGTGTTATTCGATTGTATCTGTTGCTTTATGTCTGTTGGTTGTGCTGTTCTTTTTGCATCTCTCTTTCCAGGTGACGGAGCAGACGGAAAAGGTTTTATCATTCTCTCCCTTTTATCTCTTCTTTCTTTCACCTCTACTCTTTTTCTTTTCTTTCTCTTTCACTTCTTGTTCTTCCTTTACTCTCCCATTGTAATGTCCATATAATTTGAAATTATCCCTGCAGGAATCACAATAAAGCTATTTACAAGCATAAATCAAGTAGAGCACTATGGCGAAAGTTGTTCGCTCCACTTGTAAAAGCAAAATCTGTCGAGCTCTATCTGGCATTGAGACATCAATTCCTATTGCCACATTGCTAGACAGGACACTGGGAAAAAAAAAAAAATCAAAAATTTAAACAAAACATTATTTGATGAAATAATATTTTGTTTAAGTTAAAGAACCGAAGTTCACCTTAAAGAATGTGAATTGTGGTTAAATTAGCTTAACTAATTCAGAACAACATTTGAAATGTGTTTCAACCCATTCACAATGCAAAGCACAAGTTAACCAGAACATTATTTTGAGAAAATAACATTCTGAGGACCGGTTTGTCCTGTAAAATCATTTAATCCAGAATCGCTTGCCTTTGTTTATGCGATTCTACCTCCGGGCGCTACGGGTCGCTACAGCGATCGTCGCTAACCTGGTTAAAATCTATAGTTATCAAAATTGCCTTGAAAACCAGCATTAATATACCATATTGATGCGGGAATAAGGCTCATAACACCATCGGAGGATGGCGGAGCAGAACAGTTACGCTTTATGCTTTAAAACGTACTCCTCTTGAAATGTCCGAAACCGGATGTTAGCAAGGCTAATAGCAGTTTGGCTAGCGGGCGTTCGGCACTAACAGATAAAGGCTTTAGCTTTATTTTTAGTCATAATGAGTGGGCTGGATAACATAAACATTAATGTCCCATCAATGTACGAAACCCTTGTGGAGATAACCGTTCTGTTAAAACCAAAGAAAAACACTCGACTGTGACATGGTACCGAATGCTAGCAACAAGCTATTTCAACAAGCTATTTCGTTAGCCCTTTGTTCAAAGCCCTTTGTACAAAAGATTCACAAATCATTTCCCAATAAACCTTTTTACTTCTCCCTCAGCTCGCTGCCCAAACCTGTCCTTTGTCTCGTGTCAGTTCTGTTCAGTTTGGCCATTCACGGAAGGTGCGTTGAAGGAGGGAAGTTGTTGGCTAGCGTTAGCGCTTGGCTCTGCAGCCATGTGGTCGGGTCGGAGGCCTGGTCCCTGCTGCGTTCTCTGACCCGGTTGCAGTCCGATTTGAGCAGGTTTCCTCAGAATTCCACAGCTTTCCGCTCCATCTGGGTTCGCTCCCTGGTACAGGCTGAGAAGAAATACACAGAGCTGTTTCGCATGCAGGATCTTTGCTCCTGCTACCGGTGATGATGTTAAGACAGCAAACTTAGCTTTGTATCTGCGCGGACATGTTCCCCGGGCGATGAGAAGTTCTCTCCAGATGCTGGATGTGCGTCGGTCAGGGCCGACCAGGCCCTCATGGTTTGGCCTTCTTTGTCTGCTCTGAGAGAGAGCTACTGTGCAGCTGCTGTAGAGCTGAAGAGGTCTGCAGAAGAGAGCTGAAGAGAGGGTCTGTGTCTATGGGAGAAAGGTTTTATGGCAGCAGGGGAACCCCCTGGTGAGAGAAGGGCCGTCCAAGCCTTGAGGGTCTCGTGTTGCAGCAGGAGTGAATTCTTTTTGTCACCTCTTCCCTACTGTTCAGGATCCAATCTGAGATCAAATATTCTTCATGGCGGTAATATAGCATAACACAGCATTTGTTTCAAGTCAGCAAGTTGTGTTGGTCCCTGGCCCAAAGAGCATGCCCAAATTGATCTTGCAAGTGTTCAATGGCGTTTAACTCAGAACTGCAAATAGGCCATTCCATTATCTCCACTCCACTTCTTGAAGTACTCTCTGATAAACTCCTCTCTGTTGTGGTGAGCAGTAACATTTTCAGAATAGGGTTTGGTGCACAGGAGTAGAGTTATGGAATTTTAACTTGTTGCAGAATCGAATTTGCTTTGGTGATAAAGTGCTATATATAGATAAACATACAGTTGACATAAGTAAATGTAAGGCAGGGCAATGCAAGTTTATTTATAAAGCACTTTTCAGTATCAAGACAATTCAAAGTGCTGTACATGAACAAAAAAAGAAAACATTACATAGACATAGGGAAAACATTACAGAAGCACATTGCAGTGGAATAGTAGCAGTGTTAAGTTCTGGGTAAGTAGAGTAGATTTGAGCCATTAAGACATTAATGGTCTGGAGGGTTGATACACTGATAAAAAGTCTCTTGTTATCAGACATTCAATGATTTATAGGCTAACAGAAGTATTTTAAAGTTTATTCTTTGAGATACAAGGAGCCAGTGTAAGGACTTTAGAACTGGGGTGATATGCTCTACTTGCTTACTCTTAGTGACGATGTAGGTAGCAGCGTTCTGGATCCACTGCAGCTGCCTGAACAAATTTCTGGCAGGCCTATGAAAACACCACTGCAGTAATAAATTTGATTGAAGATAAATGTGTGGTTTAGTTCTTTATGTGATAGAAGGCTGACTTTGTAATTGTGTTTAGATGCTTTTGAAGGTTCAGGTCACAATCCATCACTCCACCCAGATTTCAGGCCTGATCGGTGGTTACTAGCTGAAGAAGCTAAAGCTGTGTGCTAACTTTTGATTGCTCCTCCATTGGTCCAAATATTATTACTTCAGTTTTGTTTTTATTCAACTGAAGAAACTTTTGCCTCATCCATGCATTGATTTCTTCTAAGCATGTACTCAGTGCTTGAATGGGTTCATTGTCACCTGGTGACATTGGAATGGAAAGGGGTATAGTCTGCATAAATATGTATATACATTCCCAGGTCTTAACCTCAGTCAAACCTTAAAAACATAGTTCACATTAGAAACACATTAGAAATAAACCATTTTAAATTGCTTCATCCCATACTAACTTTCCTTGCTCTTCTCTGCCAAACCTCTGTTTTTGTGTTCCGTTCTGTCAACTTTGGGGCATCCGTTTGCAATGAATTACTCCAGGGTGAAAGCTAGCTCTTCGGGCTGGCAGCAAGAAAGTGGGTGGTTTCACTCCTTTGTGAACACCGGCCTGAGTGAGTTCTACCCGGATCTCCAGGGGACTACGCTCGGCCTTTGCTTTACACTGTGGAAGCCGCAGTGTGGGGATCTCTACACGGCCTGCAGAGGCATAGCTTGGCTTCAGGATCAGCTCTCTCCTGCAACAGCTTAGAAAGATCACCAACAGCCACTTTCCATGTCTGGCTGCTTTGATTTTGATGTTGATTTCACAGAAAGCAGACTGTACTTAGCTTGGTTTCCAGCTTGATAACATGGTTGCTTGTCTCTTTGACGTGAAACTCCTCCTCATGAGGGCTCACAGGCAGGGACAGAGCACCTCTCTGGTGCGGCTGGCCAGCACCAGGCAGAAGAGAAAGATGGGCCTGAGCAGCTAGGCTCTATAGTTTCAGTAGGCACCCTCCTGTGAGGAGCAGTTCCATGGGGAGTGAGTCTGCTACAGTCTCACATTTATTATTCTCCAGGTTGAATTCCAACAATTATAGTAATAAGTAATAGTAATATCATCTTTATGTCGTACCCTTCAACGGTCATGTGAGCTAGAGCAGCAAGCTACGTAGGTGAGTTTTTGAAAAGGGAAGCCCGCACCGAGCACAAATATGTGGCAGGTGCTCTATACTGACCTGAAAAAAAATAATTCAATATATCTCAGATTTAGCTAACACTTGGGTCAATGCTTACAAGGTGCTGCTTCAAAGCAGGAATTTTTATTATTACTGTAAAAGAAGGCCCTAACTGGCTGGTCGTCCTACAGTCAGTGTATCTCAGTTTTGATTTTATTTACATTTTAGATAATATGCAATCATTTTAACAAAATTCAGGTGCTCTGTAGCCATTGTCTTTTTTTCTTCCTTATTTGCAAAATAAATGTGTAATAATCTAAGCAGTTAGAAAAGCTCTCTAACTCACTATAAAAAATAGTGTAACATGACTAAGACATGTGCCAATTTAATATGATCTCTGAGAAATAACTAATTTCCCACTTTATCAAGCAACCACAAACCATTGTTGTGCATCTGTTATTTTGTTACAATACTTCTTAGTTTTGGTTAAATAGATTCCAAACAAAATTTGATTCATGTTTAAATAGATTGTCACACTGGTATTTATAAACCCTGGCATTCTGGTTTACGTTAGCAGCCAAGAGGGAAAGAAAATAACGATCAACAAGTAGAGCACAAATTATTTCAGCCAATATAAGTGTGAAAATATTCCTTTTTTTAGAGATTGGTTTCATTTTGGTACTTTAAGTATTGGTAAGATCTGAATAGAAAGTGACTTATTATTGGTGTCAGCATCTGGCAATTATAGGCAGAAGATCAAGATAAATAACAAAATAAAATAAAATAAATAAAAATAAAAAAGCTCCTTTTGAATTCATAAGTACTAGGAACCAAATGCTGGACATTAAATTAATTATATCATAGTTTTCTTATAGCACATAAATATTGCTCCCATTTTCAGTTACTTTTAGTCAGACTCTCAAAAAGCTCATGTGGGCTTGTTTTTTTTTTATGCAGTAAACCAATCACTCACTGAACCATCACAAAATAGTTCAGCTAAGAGGATTTGGCTAGTATCTAATTAGCTTAAAGGCAACAACTCATTCTGCCCTCACTTGTATTTGGATTGAATTGCAGAGGATTAGCATTCTAAATGACATATCCCACCAACGCGATATATCTGGCTTTATTGACTTTAATTCAATTTTCATTACCCCTCAAAATATACTGATTGTTTTTGTTTTGCTTTCTGACAGGACTTTTGCGGGGGGGGGGGGGGGGGGGGAGTGGCAAATTGGAGGAGACAAGAGTAGGATTCCAGTATCACTGCATAGCAGCTCCTTCTACAAGCAACACATTACACGCCACAAAGGGACTCTAGTTAACAAATGCTGTCATCCTGTTAGTTAGGCTTTACCACAGGGTAGTCTCTACTTGAGAATGTTTCTTTAAACCTCATAACAAATCACAAACATTTACTCTTTGAATTTTGCTTTAGTACATGTAGTAACATTTAAAATAAAGTGAACAATGTGAAAAAAGGGCAACAGGATTGTTGCTCCTTTCTCACATTGTTCACTCCAATAAAAAACAAAAACTCATGCTTTGCATTGCTTTTTCTGAAGTTCAAGCTCTGTCAAATAATTAGAATTACAACCACAACAAAAGTTTGCTTTTTGGATGTGCAGGGCCTTGCAAAAGTATTCATACCTTCATATGCAACAAATCAACGCAAAGAACTGCATATTTAAAAATGGATGAGATCATATCCCATTAACTATGATACCCCTAAGCAATATATAATTAAAAAATGACATGAATGCAAACTTACCAAGGCATGGGAGTCCACCTACACTGACTACCAGACAAGGAGAGCATCACTCAGATTACCAGTTAAGAGGACCATAGTAACTCTGGAGGAGCAGTTTACCACTTACAACGCCATAGTTGCTAATCCTGTTCAGAAACACTTTTTGTTATACTGGGTAAAATGGTACTTCCATCCTGAAAATAGTCAATACATTATGTATTCAGAAAAAAGAGGTTCAAAACTCGATGTCTGTGAGAGCTGCAGGCCTGTAAAAACTCTAACCAATCCCTGGCCCAACCAATCCCAAATCCAAAGGGCAGGGATTTGTCAGGCCCTGCTCTCACCCCCCTCTGTCCTTCAAGTTCTGGGAGTATAACTTTATCTATTGGTTGTCCCACATGCCATCATTCTGATAAGCTCACGTAACGCCAGTGTGCGTGAACGTTCCTTGTTAATTTCCACTTGCTGACTGCGCATGTGCACTTCTAGGGTTTATGCATCCGGTTAGTTTAGCAGTTAGCTTCGGTGTTAGGCGTTCATTGTAGCTTCGCTGCTCGCACCGTATACTTTAAACATGGCTGAGTGTAGCAAGAGGCGAACCGCGTACAAGTTTATCAGAAGAAGAGGAAGGCCTCAGTAGAAAGAAATAAGACCAAAGTTGATTTGGGAGGTTTTTTTTCACGCAATCCCCCTAAGAACGAGAAGAGCAGGTAAGATGGTCTTGCGCATGCACAGTTATTCAAAAAGGGGCTTGGGGAAACTCCTGGAAAAATTTGCAACTTTACCTTTACTTGCACAGTGCAAGTGGAAGAAGTAGCTCTGATCAGATGAGACCAAAATTGATCTTTTTGGCCATGCATAATGCTTCGAGTCAAGTAAAGCTGAAACTACATTTCACCTTGTACACACCTCCCCAAAAACTTTTTTTCAAAAATGTGAGAAACTATTTCCAGAACGATGAATACTTTTGCCAAGCCCCGTAGCGGGTTTTATCTGGGCTCCACATCATCATATACCTTTGTCCCATCCATTTACATATACTGCCATGCTTTATTTTTTTAAGCTCTTCGAGGACCTTCAGTGAGAGTTACCTGTATGTCTCACCAGTAAAACATTCAGCATGCCTTTCAATATGTATCACAGTGTGAGACAAGCTAAGCATAATATTCAACATACAGTTTTTATACCCTTGGGGAGCTGCAAGAGCTCACACCAACATGCTGTCATACTTCTTAGCCCTTTTTCTAGTACGAGTTATTTGCCATGCTGCCACCTTTTCCCTGTTGTTGCCTTTTGCTTGTGTCTGAAACGCGTTGTTCATTTCTTATGCTGTCTCCCCCACAGCAGTTGTGGCACTTCCCAGCTGGCAGAAGCATTAAATTGGTGTTTACCATCAGCAGAAATTGTGTCCCAGTCTCAAGCAGGAAATAAAGTAAGTCAGCAACATAACACATGCGGCTCTCCCTGAAATCCAAAATCAATGCAGCTGGAGTGGGTGATGGACGTTTTTTGGGGTGTTGAAGGGAGTGAGCAGATGCACATTAACCCTCTACAAAGTAATACAATATTAAATGCATTGACTAAGCTTGTTAGTGTCATACAAGGAAAATAGAAATGCATTCTTTATGAAAGTCGGTTCAGGAGATCACAATAAGAACAAAGCACTTGTTTTATGTTTTAAAGTCACTAAGCTGACACTGTGCCTAAGCAGCGAATGACATGTACCAATAATATTGCAAGTAATATAGACGCATGTCATTTCCCAAAAGAGAAAACGTTTATGCACCAAACCTTATGTCTACGCTTCCACATGAAAACTAAGAGCAAAGCATTGCCTCTGTGGTGCACTTTCTGGGCATGAAACCAAACTGCTGCTTACTGATCAGTATTAGCCTTGCTTCCACCAGTCTTTCCCAGAGCTTCATTGTGCTGCTTATGACCTATGTCCCTCTGCAGTTACTATGATTCTGTATATCCCGCTTGTTCTTCAAAATCTGTACCAGCACACTCCCCCCTCTAGTTATCATTTGGCATCTTATTACTCTCCAGGACTCTGTTAAACAAGCTGGTCAAAAAGCCACTGCACTCTCTGCCAGACATCTCTTTACCTCTGAGGGTATGTTATTGGGACCAACTGCAACTTTCCACACTTCATCCTCTGTAAACCTACCTTAACTTCATCCCTACTAGTTTCCCTTACTTTCTGATTGTCCATCCTTCACTGTGTGGAAATTCTGTGTATAAACTTATGCAAAAAGAAGGGGTTTACCGTTTTTGCAAAAGGATATAGGTCACAATAAACCATAAAATCAATTTTATTAAAATATAAAGGTAGAAAAAAAACTTACTGAGTAAGGCTTCATAAACTTTTCACCTTTTCCCTAAAAACAGCAGGCATGTCTCACAATCCTCTGCCTTTTATTACATCACTCTGAGTCTGCATAGTATCATGTTTCTTTCATCCCTGTTTTGAACATCTAACCGTCAGGCTTGAGTTGTCAAGGTACTTCATTAACAAGGAGGGACTACATAGAATCCTCCCATTACATCTGTATACACCTCCCTAGTGAAACCGGTGTGCATGCCACAGTAGAATGGGCTTTTTTTCACTTTGTGTGACTAGCATTCCCTTCCTGACTAATTGTTCATGTTATTTTTTCAACTAACTGGCAAAAAACAACAACATTTTGAAGCATCTTTATAATGCTTCTAATGTATGTTGAACTAAAGAATGTAAAAGATTAGCATATTCTCTAATTCTGCATATTTACATTTTTACACCCATTGAGCTTTTCCGCGTAATTCACATTAAGGCCTCAAACTTCAATGTATTTTACGTATATAGATTGAAACGACAAAGTACTTTTCAGGATTTTTGCTAATATAAATCTTAAAAGTGTGATATGAATTTTTATTAAGACCATCTAAGTCAATACTAGAACACTTTTTCACTGCATTTACTGCAATAAGTATTTAAGAGTATGTATCTGCCAAATTGTTATACCGTTTTTACAAATGAAATCAAGCACAATGAGACTTGGACAGCATCTGTGAACACACATTTTCAAGTCTTATATAGATATTTTCCCCATACCTTAGAAATTACAACAAAATGCAGGCACTATTAAATTGCACGGATACATGCAGCAGTTCTCAAAATTGTTCAACTCTCTAAAAATGTTGCTGTAGCTCTGGCTGTCTGTTTAGGGTTCAGTGTCCTGCTGGAAGGTACATCTCTGCTTTGATCTCTGTTTAATAATTAGGTGAATTTTGATTGGTTACGTTGGATTTTATTTAGGGGTTTCAGCATGAAGTTGTTCCAAATACAAAGAGAGTGCAGAGAGGTGACCTTGCTTCCTCTGTTATCACACCAAAACCATGGAACGCATCACCTTCACTTATCAGGCAGGCTGACTCTGCTTTCGGGGTTATGTTGTCTGTTTTTACGTATCTGTTGTATACTTACTGGACTTAATGTGCTTTTGCTTTTATTGTTTTTATTTTATTATATGTTAGCTTTATAGGGTGCATAAAGCATTGCTATATATTACTGGATTGGACATCATGTGATCACCACATGACACAAATGCGCCACTGCTATGCATTGAGTCAGGACTGCTGCAGAAGCAGAAGCAGAAGCAGCGATAGACGTACACAAAACTGGTTCTTTTTACAGGCTAATAAAGTTATACGAGTAGAATGACATATTTCTTTGACAGTTTGACTTGAATATATATATGCATATATATATATATATATATATATATATATATATATATATATATAATATTGAAATATAATTTACGAGAAATGTAAGTTGCAAAATATTCAAGAAAAAATAAGCAATGAACACAGGCATGCCATGAAACGCAGTAGTGTTTAAAATACTACAGCTAAACATTTTACCTGATTAAAGCTATAGTTGGTAATCCTGTTCAGAAACACTTTAGTTACACTGGGTGAAATGGTCCTTCTATCCTGAGAGTGGTCAGTACATTATGCATTCAGAAAAAGGAAAAAAAAATCCGAGAGCTGCAGGCCTGTAAAATCTCTGACCAATGCCTGATTGGTCAGAGGATTGGACCTGCCCACACCACCCTCCCTCCTCAAGTATCACCTTATCTATTGGTTGTCCCAAATGCCAATCATTGTGATGTGCTCACATAATGCCATTGTGCGTGCTCATTGCTTGCTAGTTTCCTCTTGCTGGTTGCACATGCGCACTTCTAGTGTTTATGTATCCAGTTAGCTTCAGTATTATCCATTAATTGTAACTCCACTGCTCTCACCGTATACTTTGAACATGGCTCAGAGTCGCAAGAAGCAAACTGTCTTACGAGTTTATGAGAAGAAGAGGAAGGCTTCAGAAGAAATAAATAAGACCAGAGCATATTTGGGAGATTATTTCACACGATGCACCTGAGAAGCGGAAGAGCATGCTTCTTCCGCATGCACAGTTATTCAAAAATATAGAATGGTAATATAATACAAGGATTTCAATTATCATATGTAGTCATTTATATGACTGGCGCCTGCGTGAACACATCACTGTCTATAGCAGCTGATCTGCGATTTCCAATCCAGTAATATATATCAGTGATGTAAAGCATTGTCGCCAACTAGTAGCATTCTTTATTTAACCAGGGGGGGAAAAATCATTAGAATTTAAATCTCTTTTCCAAGACTGACCTGGCCAAGACAGCTGTGTAAAACAATATATCCAAGACCCAAAAACAAGACCAATTTTACAGACACATAAACAACTGCTTCACATTTCAAGAAAACATACCCTGACGTTATCAAATAACGTTTGGGCATTTACAAAAGTCAACGTCTCTGTCCTTCAAAATCGACTTAAATTCCCCCGAAGTTTAAAGAAATTATAGTTTAAAATTCTTTTGCATTTTACTCCAGGTAGCAGGAGTCCAGTTCAATTCTGACTTTTTGGACCTGCAACAAAATGATGTCCTGAGAGCACAGATCGTAATATTTGAGGTTCCTAAACATATATGGGCATAAACATGTTGAAAGAAGCCCAATAATGTATTTATAGATAAAAAAAAGTTTGTGGTCAGATAGAGTTGGACAATTTGGGCTGAAACACTCATGAATAACAGATTTCCATAATACATCATGGGGAGAAAGGTTGAAGTGTTCAAGTGACTTGTAAGATGTGAGAAACACTTGTTTCTAAAAAAGAAAGGCAATTTAAAGAGCAACTCACCCTAAATGTGCTGTCTACATATTTTGGTCTTTATTTTGACAAATTAAACCATGTTTGTTAAAATCCTGCTTTTGTGGCTAAAACTGTCAGTGTGGTGGCCTCCTTAGGTTAAACAGGTGCCTTGCATTAAATCGTTACTGCTATCGTTTCAAAGGTTTTTGTGACTTCATTTGGAGAAACTGACATCATCAGCTCTGGTGTTTAAAAAAAACAACTACACAGCTCCACTTTTCAGACCCCTCTAGAGACTGTGTATTCTTCAAAAAAAGAAAAATAGACTAGCAACAAAGCGACTTTTTATGTGTTATTGTCGACTTTACGTGAAAGCACCAATTATTCTGCAGTTACTGTCTTGAGGCGTCAGCGATGATGCCGTGTGCCCCTTCAAATTTTCCTAAGCGCTGTCGCACAGGTAGACAGCTGCTGCCTCATCCTGAAACCCGCCTGCATCAGAGCAAAGAGAGCAGAGAGGAGAACAATCACGCTCCGTTTCTACATTGCAAATTAATCTAGATGCGGAAAGCTGTTGGTCATCCCGCCCTGGATTACAAAGCGGGAAATAAATGATCCTGTCCTTCACTGCCTCGGCAGCACCAGCTTTGGTCAGCTCCTAGAGCCAGCGGCTCAAACTGATAAGGCTCTGGCACCTGGGCTCCTCAACCTCCAGTGATGACGGGGGTGAAAATCATGCACCTCAAAAGACCAAATTGTGGCGTAACTAGCACCATCACTCATCACTGCTCACTCTCCATGATTCAATTTGGGCTAGTCAAGTTAGCTGCTGCTTTCCCCCCCTATCCTAAACACAAATATAAATTAATCAAAATGTAATAAAATAAAGTTGAGAGTTGAGTTAAAGAGGGCTATTCACAAAAAATAAAACAAAGAACTATATTTACCCCCTCCCCCACACCACACACACAAATACAAACAACTCAACACAATGTTGCTCTGGTTTACTTAAATTTTGACACTTCACAATCTGTTCTTACCACGTTATACCAAGCTTGATTAATAATTATCAAATTATCTGCTAGAGCAAAAATGAAAGGGCAAATGAAGGGTTTCTTGATTTATTTGTAAAAGCAATGTCATATAAAAATTGTATCAAAGCTAAAATGTAAACATGTGCTTGAGACTCACCATTCGTGTGACTAATGCTAAACATTTTATATCATTACAGCAAAATCACATATTTTTTATGACTTTATCTCACACATACCGCACCAAAAACGCTTGCACATCCACTTTCCTGACATACCTTGCTTCCACGCACTAGTGCCTCTCCAAAACTTCATGTTTTATATTCATGCACAAGTGTCAACCACCAAAATGAGTTTCGTACTTCCAAATAAAAAATAGTCAAAAGACCAAGACATTTTTTAGGTGGAGTGAGTGCAGCTTTAATGTTCCTGCAAATAAGCTCACAAATCTTCACGGCAGTGCTTTTTTGAAACTGCTGAGAAACCTTTTCTGTGCAGGAGATGTTTGCATGATCTTCTTTGAACAGTTTGTGCAGATTTATAAATGTGATTACTCCTGTGATGCATTTTAAACCAAATCCACACAATAGTTGCACCCCATAGCAGGCACAATGTCTGATCATGTTTCTGATTTGATCTTGTTTGGTTTGTCTTTTTCATCATAGTTTCATACTTTTTTCTGGTAGTCTGCCTATGAAGGTTTGCTTTTAACTCACTCAAACCTCTGTCCAACTGACACACAACAAGGGAAATGAAGTAATGTGCTCTGTACCGTGCAAAGTAAAGGCGTAATTGCAGGGACTCTTTCAGGTATATCTTTTCCTGGCTTTCTTCCTCTACCAGGTCTTTTTAACCACTTCACATCTATCATCTCAGTGCAGCCAAAGTACTGCTACTGTGCTGTTTATGTGTGAGAGGACTCCATTCTGGGCCATTATTTCACTCTTTTATTTAATTCCCCTACATTTCTGTCACAGCTTCCAATCACGATCCCTTTTATCCACTGCTGGATGATTGAAAAAGGCTACTTATTTCTTCAAAGCCACATGCATATCCCACTTTTTGAAATATTTATGAGGGTTCATCTGAAATAAAGGATGAGGTCATTTCTGTTTTTCTTGCAACACCTCCTGCAGCAGAGTTTTTTTGTGTACCCTTGTGTCAAACTCAAAAGGGGGGAGGTTGAAAGGGGGGGAAGGGTATCTTCAGTTCCTTGATCAGGGGCCAAGTGCAGTTTTTGCTGGTAATCTTCCCAGCTTGTACGCCAAGATGGAGGTCACAGCTGAGGTAGTTCCTGTAAAAAGGCAAAAAGAGATGCAGAAAGAGCAACTGGCCCTACCCTCACTTCCTGCAGCTCCCTCCCTATCTTTTCATCTTCTTTACTGTGACAGGTGGTTGAGAGCAAAACAAGCAACTCTAACAAAGCGCTCAGAGCATAACAATGCAGCAGAAAATGGGCAATTAACATAAAAATGCCATATTGTGCTGTGCTTAGACAAGAAGATTTTTGCATACTGGAAAACACCTGAAGCTCAGATGTTTGTGCAAGTATGTGTTTACCCACAAATGTTAATTATCTCTCTTGTTTCAATGATAAGCACTCATTCTGCGACTTTGTTCTCATCTCCTTTCTTATTGAAACCTTATGCTCATTTTTTGTTTTTTTAAATCAACAAAATTAAATGAGTTTTCAATAGCCTAAATATACGCTTTAAGGCAGGTAAGAACCAGGCTTTAAGAATATGCACACAACCTCCTTTTCTATCCTAAAATTATGGCAGGCCAACATAATCTCAGTGGTCATATCAGAAGTAATAGAAGCATATAATTGCTTGCAGAACTTAAGTAAATCTTTGATGAGTTTCTTTCTGTCTACATAACACCACATCTCTACATTTTCTAGACTGCTTGATTCCCATTTCAATCATTAATTCAATACAGATTTATTTGCATGGCATGCATCATACAAAAGCACAACAACTCAGGGCCATCCACAATTAAAATAAAAGAACAGGCATAATGCAACAATGTTAGGGAACTTTACTCACAATTCACTGGAGAAAAGCACTGGTAGACTTTATTTATTTCTTCTGACAAACAAAATTCTTCTATTAACTGTGCACTCATGTCACAGGAGCTCAACAGAAAAAAATACATGATAGGATGTTTTTGTCCAAACCTGGTAATGAATCATTTTGTTAAACAAGCTCATTTAACAGGGTATGAGGTCATTTAACTCAAATTGTAGCAGAAAAAAAACATGTATCATTTAAAATACATGCAGGAGTAAATATGAAAGAGACTCTTTAGGATCTTGATTTTCCTAAATTAGTTGAGCAAAAACTGCCACATTTAGCCATAGTTATGCATAGTTAATTCAACTTTACAAAGTAAGAAAACCTATTCACATTTCACCTTTCATGGATGAAAATTGCAAAGTGCTTTAAAATTAAATATTAAGAAAATGTCAACAATAAAATTTAAGATGTACATATATGTATACAGATCTCGCTGAAAGCATGTCTGAATAAAAATAACCTTCCACTTTTGAAAGAATCAACATGGTGGATGCAGTGGAAAGAAAGCGGAAGCACATTCAACAGGTGAAAGAATACTGCTTGAAAGGAACAATCTCAACAGGTTTGGAAGTGTCTGAGAAACTAACAGGTGTGTAACAGCTGATTACCTGACTTGAGAGTCTGAGTTAAGGTGCGGACTTAAAACACCCCAGAGATGCAATAAGGTACTTGACCATGCAAATCTCCAATAGTTAACACTAGCATTTTAAAATGATTTCTAAAAGTAACCGGTAATCAATGAAGAGATATAAGGACCTGATTCACATGTTCCTCTGATAGTTAAAAGCAGGAGTCTCTTGACAGATATTGATTATAAAAAATATGATTACTTGTACTTTACACAACTGCCATGTATACTAGGATATCCAAAACAGTCATATGTTTTTACAAACATATGATAAAATAATTTAAAACATGTGTAAACAAGTGTAAAATAAAGGCAACAATGTCTTAATGCATAGAAAGCATCAAGCTTACCAAGTATTTTTGGTACACCTTGTTAGTACCAGGTCATAACTCATCAACAACAATTCCTTAATTCTTTGTTACATAGAATCAACAAGGGGTTAGAAAATTCCTCTACAATTTTGCTCCATATTGACATGATGGCATTTAAAATTGTCAAAACAAAGAAACAAACATCTGTTTAAGTATTAGCTTCACGGGTACGGACTGCCCAATGACGGTGTGTTGTCACTCTGAGCTTTCCCATCAAAAAGCTCTTTTGCTTAGGTTTGTGGTTTAAATCAAAGCACGGAAATGTTAATCAGCTTACGGCTTAGTTGGCTAATATTATAATGGGATAATACTAATTTTAGCCCCTTATTAATATTTAATTGTATTATTGCGATGTTGTGCCTCATAACCATGAGAAATATGAAATTTGGATGGATATACAATTACAGTTATGTGTGCCAGACTCCAGGACTAATGCTCTTTAGGACAGCCTCGGAGGAGGAGGAGTGATACGGCAGGACATAGAGTTTGTATTTGCTCGCTCCACAATCATTCAATATTGCATTTGTATAACATTAATAAGGAACATGAATGGAGATTAATCATGTTTTGTGAAACTTAAGAGAAAACTATCATACCTGACAGATCGAGGGTTGTTTTATTGAATAAGTAACTTTATTAGCATTTAATTGAACAACAGCAAATTGAAAGTCAAATGGGAGTACACAGTTGCACATGAAGATAAGCATTAATAATAAAATAAAATATTACTTGACTTAATCAAAAATACATACTTCCATTGAGAATATTAACACTTATACAATATTTTCTTTTCTACTATTTTCCAAACAAGGAAGTGAATATGTAAATTGTATATTTATCTAAGCAAAGGCTGTATTGTCCCCTACTTATTTGTTTTTCCCTAATAAGGGAAGATAAAAATAAAGTTTGTCATATCGTAATTAATCAAGTGAAGTCAAGATTATTTATTATTGTTCCACATATATACAGGACAGTACAAACTGGAAACAGATATTTGACACGTGGTTTCAATCTAACCTTTTTGGTCATAACCATAAAGACACCTGTAGCTTCAAAAACATTTGCTGCAATATCAAAAAAGGATATAGAGTTTCAAATATTTTTGTTAATATCATATTGAGTTTTATATTTTAGTTTCGTGACCACCCTAATAGGTTCCCACAGTTGCTGCAAATTTGTTGGCTCCACCACCATGATGTGAATTCCCCATTCCACTACATCCCAAAGGTGCTTTATTTGATTTAGATCTTGTAAGTTTTAAGGATTTTGGAGTATAGGGAACTCATTGTTATTTACAAGAAACCAGTTTGAGATCATTTGCTTTTACACTGTCTCTATAAACAATGCTCAGCTCATACCATGAACTCCAAATTGTGGCAACAAAATATTCTGTTCACCATTAAACCACCATCCTCAGCAACCTGAACTGTTGATACAATCCATGCTTTTGTCCTGTTCATGCAAAATTCTGTGATTACCATCTGAAAGTTGTGGCTGAAATTAAGATTTACTTGACCAACACGTGCTTTCCTTACAACTACTGGTATAATTGTCTGATTTTAGCGTCCCTGTATCCTGAGTTTCTTATCCCTGACAGGAGTGTGACCTGTTTTGGTCTTCTGCTACAGTAACCCATCAGGCAAATCCCCTTTTTTCGACATTCTGATCCTCAGTTTGAACCTCACCAAGTCTTCACCCCGTCTAGAGATCAAAACGCATAGAACTGTAGTCGTGTGATTGGCTGATTCACTGTTCGTGTTAAGAAAGTGTATCTTTCCACTGTTCCTCTGATAGAAAACCTTTTACTAATGAGAATAACAACATGAATCTGATTGGAATCGCACTGAATGTAACTGAATTTCAAGCATTCTACAGTATATGAGTTAATTGAATCAACTATGTATTTATCTATATACATTTGATCTTTTTGTTTTATAAATTAGTTTGAGACAACATAGTCTGTGCAATATAAATAAACTAAATTGAATTAAATCAACAAGCAATTCAAAAGGTATACCTATTAAAGTAACCACTGGGTGTATTCTATGGGGTGCCCCCAGGGACATATATCAAAATTAACTTCCATATACACATGTTAAATTAAACTCTTCCATATAATATAGTGAAAACCGTGCATAAACACTAGTGAAATGCTCTCACACACACTAGTGAAAACATTTACCTCTTATATAACCTACTCAAACGTTCTCATACAAAGTAGTGAGAACTGTTCATATAAACTGGTGAAAAGCTTTACCTTTCATATACACTACTGAAAAGCTTTCATATACACTACTGAAAAGCTTTCATATACACTACTGAAAAGCTTTTATATACACTACTGAAAAGCTTTCATATACACTACTGAAAAGCTCTCACACACACTACTAAAAAAGCTTTTATATACACTACTGAAAAGCTCTCACACACACTACTGAAAAAGCTTTTATATACACTACTGAAAAGCTTTTATATACACTACTGAAAAGCTTTTATATACACTACTAAAAAGCTTTTATATACACTACTGAAAAGCTTTTATATACACTACTGAAAAGCTCTCACACACACTACTAAAAAAGCTTTTATATACACTACTGAAAAGCTTTTATATACACTACTGAAAAGCTTTTATATACACTACTGAAATAGCGGTTTAGCGTTGTAGCATTTGACAGGATCCGGAACAGGGTCTCCGTTGAAGCCAAAATAAAGTTGAGAAATGCCCCTGCTTCTGTGAGGTGTTCAGCGGGTAGCTGAGCAGTAGTGTTGGGTCGATGAGGCGTCATGAAGTGTTTCGACACGTTGCCAAACTGTATTGATACTGTGCCGATACTGTGTCACTGAATACTGACACCTGCTGGACGTTAAAAATCCCTACAGGCAACCTAGTTGACAG
Organism: Fundulus diaphanus; assembly: GCA_037039145.1. Classification (NCBI taxonomy): domain Eukaryota; kingdom Metazoa; phylum Chordata; class Actinopteri; order Cyprinodontiformes; family Fundulidae; genus Fundulus; species Fundulus diaphanus. The sequence goes on from CM073132.1 coordinate 39,715,854, forward strand.
CGTTAACTGACACTGATGAGATGACTTAGTATACACAATAAAACAATTTAAGTCATTGTATGTTGCATTGTATTATTTCATATTTTCATTTGAATTTAATTCAATTCAATTCAATTTTATTTATATAGCGCCAAATCATGAAACATGTCATCTCAAGGCACTTTACAAAATCAAGTTCAATCATATTATACAGATTGGGTCAGATTATACAGATTGGTCAAAATGTCCTATATAAGGAAACCAGTTGATTGCATCAAAGTCCCGACAAGCAGCATTCACTCCTGGGGAACCGTAGAGCCACAGGGAGAGTCGTCTGCATTGTACATGGCTTTGCTGCAATCCCTCATACTGAGCAAGCATGAAGCGACAGTGGGAAGAAAAACCACCCATTAACGGGAAAAAAAAACCTCCGGCAGAACCGGGCTCAGTATGAACGGCCATCTGCCTCGACCGACTGGGGTTACAGAAGACAGAGCAGAGACACAACAAGAGAGACAAAAAAGCACAGAAGCACACATTGATCTAGTAATCTGTTCTACATTAGATGGTAATAGTCGGTGATCTGTCCTCCCTGGATGATTTCACAGTCAACAGAACGTCAGACCAGGTGTACCTACTATGAAGAAAAAAGAGAGAGAACAAAAAGTTAAAAGCTGAAATGACAACAGTCATTTCAATGTAATGCAATGCAAATCTGGAGAACAGTAGAAATCAGTAGAGTGAGAAAAGTAGGCCCTGATGTCCTCCAGTAGCCTAAGCCTATAGCAGCAAAACTATAAAAGGTAGCTCAGAGTAACATGAGCCACTCTAGTTATAAGCTTTGTCAAAAAGGAAGGTTTTAAGATTAGTCTTGAATTTAAAATATCTTTGATTTTTTTTATACAGTCAATAAATAATGTGAACCTGTATCATAACGTAATAACCTCTAAGTAAAAATGTTGTGAATGAGGATGCTTGTGGACTGGCATTTTTTTTTTTTTTACAAATTTTTATTCAAAAAAATAAGTTGTTTCGACGTTTTGATATTGAATATTGAATCTGTTACGCTTTTTTGATATCACTTCTCCAGCAGTAGAAAACACCCGATGAAGCACAGATGATGCTGGAGTTCAGAGAAATTGTAATGAAAAGCGGAAGAGGTTTGGACAGACTGTCTTTTCGTTTTTCCAGTATATCATAGGATCTTGGGACCCTCTGCCAAATATCTGTGCACCTCCTGGATGGCATTAGCTGGCACTTTTGGTCTGCCTGCCCACTTCGATGTCAAATGTTGCCAAATGTTATATGTAAAAAGAACAAATTGGCATTTTAGTACATTATTTATAAACAACAAACATGCCCAATAACATGCCTGAAGTAGGGGGAGACAGCTTTTGTGAAGATGGTCCTGGCTAGGGCTCATTTGGGGTCGTCAGATGATTTATTTCAATATCCTCAGCCACACATCGCTTTTCTAAGACAACGAAGGAACGCTCTCAGTTCTGAACAATTTCTTTGTGCTGCTCTTCATTTTTATGCCAACGGCAGCTTTTTAATAACGTAGGAGACACAGAAAACCTCTCAGAGGAAACTGTATGTTGCGCTGTCAGAAATGTTATTCAGTTACACTTTAAAGTTGTTCCATAGTCAGAGACTCACAAGATTAATAAAATAACTATGCAGAATGAAAGCAATAATTTATTCTGTATCAAATTTCGGCACTTCCAGCTCTAAATTTCCATTCCATATAGCCTATGTAGTTAATATAAAGTGAGATTGGCAGATTAAACATCTACAAGACAATCAGTGTCAACTCATTTTTAGAAGGATTGGTGAACAATGGCACAAAGATGAACATATCAGTTATTTCAATAACACACACCATCCCATCATTAATTGCATATGTTGAATATAGGCAATTAATGCTTTAGTTGAGTACTGTTAAACATAAAACTTTTAACTTAACCTTGCCTGGTTAAGATGTACTTTATCATGATTTGCTGGCATGTCCTTTCAATGCTTTTAGTAATGATTGCCCCCCCCCTCCACACACACACACACACACACACACACACACACCCTTTTGTGTTGAACTAGTGAAGTGTGAGAAAACAGCTTTAATTCTCCATCACATAACTTTCATATTGCGCATGCATTGACTTTTTCAACAATTACTATTATTATTATATATTACTTAATTTTCTCTAGCGGTTTTCAGCAGCAACGGCATTGTTTCTTATGGTTTAATATTGTCCATATGCCTTCTTTAAAGATTTCTAATTCTACTCGCAGGACATGCGCATTTCCAAGCTTATTTCCTGTCGTTGCCATGGTGAATCGCGTTATTTGCGTTCCATTGATCGGGCTTTTTTTCATGCTCGTGTTCACGTTCAACTCATGGTTGATCGGGCGCTGTGTTTAGTTACCTGACTTATATCATCTGTTTTCAAATCAGAAACGCTGAATATGACAGAGTGATGTACAACCCACTCAAGGTAGTTCAGCCGTTTTTTCTGACACAAGACTCAGAACAAAGACGCACAGCGCAACCTGCCCAACCATAAAGGCGTCTGCCAAACCCATCAGTGGTGCGCTCCGATCAGCACCTGGCACTCACAGAGCGAGACTGCGGAACACCATCTCACCAGAGTTGTAAAATGGTTAAAAAAAGAACGAACAGTTCAGCTTGGCTTTTATTTACTGCGCAGCATAGCTTTGATGTGCGTGCTGAATCCAGATGCGCGAATGCACACGCGCGCAGCTTAGAGGGAACAGAACACTGCTATAAACATAGTTTGGCGCGTCCGTCAGTTCGAAACAGTTCCTGTATCGATCACGTGACTTTCCCCGCGTATCGCCACGGGTTTTGCTCTATGAGCTCGACGCATGCGCCGATGCATCGGTGTTGCCGGACCCATCACTACTCAGCAGTAATCAATAATTTTATTCGGCCGGAGATTGCACAAAATGTACAGAGCTAACCGGAATGACCTCTGTTTATAATAACTTCCGGGTTAGTGACATTCCTTCCTGTTTCACTGAAATACCTTCCGTTTCAAGTGAAATACCTTCCGTTTCAAGTGAAATGCCTTCCGTTTCAAGTGAAATGCCTTCCGTTTCAACTGAAATCCGTAGCTTTTCAGTAGTATGTATGAAAGCTTTTCAGTAGTGTGTGTGAGAGCTTTTCAGCAGTGTGTATGAAAGCTTTTCAGTAGTGTATATGAAAGCTTTTCAGTAGTGTATATGAAAGCTTTTCAGTAGTGTATATAAAAGCTTTTTTAGTAGTGTGTGTGAGAGCTTTTCAGTAGTGTTTATGAAAGCTTTTCAGTAGTGTATATAAAAGCTTTTCAGTAGTGTATATGAAAGCTTTTCAGTAGTGTATATATAAGCTTTTCAGTAGTGTATATAAAAGCTTTTTTAGTAGTGTGTGTGAGAGCTTTTCAGTAGTGTATATAAAAGCTTTTCAGTAGTGTATATAAAAGCTTTTTTAGTAGTGTGTGTGAGAGCTTTTCAGTAGTGTATATAAAAGCTTTTTTAGTAGTGTGTGTGAGAGCTTTTCAGTAGTGTATATAAAAGCTTTTCGGTAGTGTATATAAAAGCTTTTTAGTAGTGTTTATGAAAGCTTTTCAGTAGTGTATATAAAAGCTTTTTAGTAGTGTTTATGAAAGCTTTTTTAGTAGTGTGTGTGAGAGCTTTTCAGTAGTGTATATAAAAGCTTTTTTAGTAGTGTGTGTGAAAGCTTTTCAGTAGTGTATATGAAAGCTTTTCAGTAGTGTATATAAAAGCTTTTTAGTAGTGTTTATGAAAGCTTTTTTAGTAGTGTGTGTGAGAGCTTTTCAGTAGTGTATATAAAAGCTTTTTTAGTAGTGTGTGTGAAAGCTTTTCAGTAGTGTATATGAAAGCTTTTCAGTAGTGTATATGAAAGGTAAAGCTTTTCACCAGTTTATATGAACAGTTCTCACTACTTTGTATGAGAACGTTTGAGTAGGTTATATAAGAGGTAAATGTTTTCACTAGTTTATGTGAGAGCTTTTCACTAGTGTTTGTGCACGGTTTTCAGTAGGTTATATAAGAGGTAAATGTTTTCACTAGTGTGTGTGAGAGCTTTTCACTAGTGTTTATGCACGGTTTTCACTATATTATATGGAAGAGTTTAATTTAACATGTGTATATGGAAGTTAATTTTGATATATGTCCCTGGGGGCACCCCATAGTATTCTGTACACAGTTCATTTAAATAACAAAGCAGCTGAGATGTCTTAGTTTTCAGTCCAGTCCAACAAAGACATATACTTTTTTCTAGTGCAGACACACTGGACAAAGAGTTTGGCTGCTGTCAAGTGTCATTGTTGACAGCTTTATAAAGGAAAGAGTATGAAGGGTGATTGACAAGCATCTTCAATAGAGTTCTTTTTATCCCACAAAGCTAAAAAAAAAAAGTTGTCATTAAAGATTGATTCTGAAGTTCTGCTCTCTCCTTTGTCATACACTTTCAATGCATTTGCTTGTAGTTTGACAAATGTATCCAACAAAGTCTGGAGGTGCAATGGAATTCAAATTGTGAATGCTGGTCTACAAACGTTGAAATGTGTCTGGTATTTTATCTAGAACAGATAATAAACTAAGTGTACAACAGTGGGAAGCTGTGGGGTAAAATAATATGGTGAGCTGATGCTTGTTGGCTTTTTAGCTTCCTAAAGCAGAAAACTATACTATTCATGCTGGTTTCTTATTCCTGTAAAGAACTCATGAGCTGTTGCGGGTGTGCTCCACCTTTTGCAGTGGATAGTTCCAACAGAACATGAACAGGACAAAGTGGGATCAGAAAATGATTTATGGCTTTATTGAAAAGAACAGTATCTCATTGTTTTATAGTCAGACCTTTATTACATGTTTTATTATCTGAAATAGTAATTTACAAGCACCAAGAATGACACTTAAAGGAAATCAAGGTACTGTTGTTTTTTGTTTTTGTATTTTCACAAAGCTTTAGAAACAATTCTGGCCGGCAGTTTTCAGTGAGTCATTACCAAGGAATATCAGTCCACAACCTACGTGAAGACTCTGTACAGATGCTCTGCTGGGTTCTGGCCTGATCACACTAGGAATTTTTCTCAAAGGTATACTTGCAATTTATTCGCAGTTTTCTGTGTCGGCTTTCTGAAAAGTAATGTTTCACAGCAGCCTAGACACTGCTTCTTGTGGTTAAATAAACTTTTGATAAACGTTCAGCCACATGGCTCTTAATTCAGAGTGATTTCTGTCAGGCGCAAAAGCCTGATTGGCACATTTGTGAACTGAAAGGTCTTCCATTTGATTTTCTGCGACAGGTCTGTTGACGGTTCTTTTCTCACATTACTTTGCTTGACTGATCAATCAGATCAATGAAATCTGCTGACAGTTTCAGAATTCTTCCATTTAAGAAAAAGGGAGACTGCAGTAGCTTTAAACACTTTGAATAACGTAGAAATGTTCCTGTTGCTAACTTGAGATGTGTGGCCTGACAGTCCTGGCTTAAGCCCAGCACACACTATGGTTTCAAAAATTGTACAGGGCTTGAAAGTGTCAAACTGTGCAAGTGTATATGCCAGACTTGTTGCTGCACCACCATCGCCTCAGAAAAAGCTGACAAACAGGCCAGTCAATCAATAAATAAACAGCGAGTTTCAGCTGTTAATATGTTTATTATTAGTCAGGTGTGAAGAAGAGAAGGAGGAGAAAAGGAGACTCATGTCAGGACAGAAGAGGACAGTAATCAAATGTCGGTAGCGGTGCAGTTCTCTCTGAAATTACAGGACTCATCTTGATACATTTTTACAGTTTCAAACTATTAAATTGACTGTCGGTGGGTTTGTCACATGGAAAAACATGGAACACAGATTTTCTTTTGTATGATCAGATTTTGTATGATCTACAGCCCTCACCGTTCCACTATCTGCTCAGAACAACTGAATGCAAGAGATGGTGACAAAGTCTAAACACAAAATCTTTCTCAGATTTGTGTACATTATGTAAATAATGTCATGTAAAACAATAACATATGTAAATTTGGCATAACATTGTTACCAGCTGCCTGATGATGTTGGGCCCCCTTTCGCTGCCAGAACAGCTCTGACTCGTCAATATCCATCCATCCATCCATTGTCTATCACGTCTATCCCTTGTGGGATCGCGAGGGGTGCTGGTGCCTATCTCCTGCTGTCAATGGGCGAGAGGCGGGGTACACCCTGGACAGGTCGCCAGTCTATCGCAGGGCATGATTCAACAACATATAAACTTTAAGTTTTCTAAATTCCCTGGGGCCTCCATGGATCAAACTTCTTTATCCAGAACATCCCACATGTGCTCAATTTGACTGAGATCTAAAAGATTTGGAGACAAAGTCAAAATATTTAACTTGTGGTTTTACTCCTCAAACCACTTCTGAACTAGTTATGCTTAGTCGTATGGTGGAATATTCTGTTAAAAGAGACCAGAGCCCTTAATAAACACCATTTCTCTAAAAGGGTGTACATGGTTTAGGACGATCCTGAGTTAAGCCCTTTAACCTGTTCACCACTGACCCTTCCTCGGACCACTTTTAATAGATGCTGACTATGATAATTAGGTCTTCTTACTGGCACCATTTTACTGCTCTTTATGAGCACCTTTGCACTTTATTAAAACCACTTTAACTAGCACTTTATTTAGCACTGCACTTTAAGCGCAGATTTGTACATCGTTAACCATTTGCACACAGGAAGTTTTAATTATTTATTGAATATTTATTATGTTTTTTTTATTAATTAGCATGCAGCCTTTTCTCCAAGCTCTGCATACAGTAGCTGCTGCCCATTAAGAATTGTGGTGGTTGCCTAGAGAGGAGACATTTTTTATGGTCAAAACCTAGGTAATGTTTTATGTGTAAAAGCTAGAGGTACAGGTGTGAGTGTAAAGAAGTTGCCTGTTAAGATGGGATTTCTCATTTAATTTCTATCTATGTCCAAATTCAGGGGCTGCATTCTTCAAAGACCCACTCCCAGGACCCAGCCGGGTCCTTTGGAGGCGACAGAGACCACATACGCTGGAAGTGAGCAGCTGTGAAATTGGACAGTCTAGCTTTCTCCCCGCCCTCACCTCAGTGTAACTTCTGCTGCCTAGCAACCTTGAAAGAATGAAGCACAGGAGCTGTGAATCAGTAAAAGTCCAAACTTTTGCTCAGTTTTTTTCGTTATTCAATCGTTGAAGACCTCCAGCAGCTGCACTGCAGTCGCAGGCATGTGTTAAAGGTGCGTGAATTAACAATTTTCAAGTATACTCCCCAGTACTCCAATAAGACATTGAAGTTAAATTAATTATTTCATTTCATTTCCATCCATTTTCTAACACGTCTATCCCTTATGGGGTCACGAGGGGTGCTGGTGCCTATCTCCAGCTGTCAATGGGCGTGAGGCGGGGTACACCCTGGACAGGTCGCCAGTCTATTGCAGGAAATGAATTATTTATTTATTCAAATTAATCATCCTATTACTAAGCTTAACTTTAATTTCAGCCAAAGCGATTTGCTCAGTAACAAATAAAACACTGAAATAATCCAAACACGGACAGTTAGAAACATGAGCAGTCAGAAACGTGAACAGATATTATCTGACCGAGTCATATCTGTGTTTGACTTTCACTCAGTGGTGAAAGCCAGCGATAGTTTTTGAGAAGTGAGCCTAGACCACCCAGTCAGCAGACAGCTGGAGAGGCGTGCTGGCTGTTAGGGCAGTGCGTACGGCCATCTCGAAAAATGTTGAAGCACTTTTCCAATTCACCATGTCTTCATAAACCAAGTAGATATTTGAGTTTTCACATCTACATTCCTGTCTAAAAGCATCTTAATTAATAGTTCATTTTGTGTCACTGAAAGTTTAACCAGTTTTTACCACTCTCTTCCACCATTGCTGCTTTTTCTTGAACAATCTGCTTTGCCCCGCAATGGATCATGGGATAGGATTTCTACACCTTTTTTATTTATTTATTTATTGCTATTTTCTTGATGGTGCTGACGTGTAAGATTAAATAGTGAAATATTAATTATTAAATATGTGTCTTCATTAAAGTATATGTTATCTATATAGATGGATGATGTAATTTGGTAAACTAACTATGAGTAAATTATAGTTTAATCCTCAAACAACAGAGACTTTTTAAGCATGCCATTTGTCATTAGGGAAATGAGATTTTTGTTGGTGTTGAAAGGCTTGACATGCAATTATATGTCCATCAAGTTGTGTTAAATGAGGACAAATAAACTGAGATAAACCCCTAATAGACAGGAAAATGGTTATAATTACACTGACAGTTTCTTGCTTTTATATTCAGATTTTGTTCACAAAAAGGGATATATTTTTTCTAATCCTACAAAAAACACAAACAAAAAAAACATAAGAAAGCAAGTGTATTTTTTTTGTTGGAATTTGCCTCCCATAAAGCATTCATCATATGTTTACTAAATATAACTACGGGTAGTATCCTCCGGCTCATTGTCACAGCAGGATGATGAGCTGCATTCATAATTGTAAATTAATTTTTATCATCTGTGGCAGATAAGTAGAGCTTGAGGAACAAGAAACTATGACAAATAATGTTTTGGTAAAGCTTGTAATTTGTATTATCTATCTAGATGCCTTGTTTACTCCTTGGGTCCCAAGTCATGTTTTCTTTCATTTTGGAGTTGTTTTAAGCTGTTTTTTAGGAGTGTTTTGTGTGTGTGTGTGTGTGTGTGTGTGTGTGTGTGTGTGTGTGTGTGTGTGTGTGTGTGTGTGTGTGTGTGTGTGTGTGTGTGTGTTATCTTGCTAGACAGAGAAAATAGTCATGGAATTTGCCATTTGGGATTTGAGAGGGGTCTTTGATCTGTAACTAATGTTAAGATGGTCTTGTCAATTACTCTGCGATCACCTGGAAAAAAAAAAAAACATTCACTGTAACTCCATCATCAAAGTTATTCATATTACCTGTTCTTGCTGGCATGGTTAGAGCTACTGTGTCTATATATCAAATAGATTTTGTTAACTAATGCATGAATATCCTCACAATAAATCATTTTCTGTGGTAAACATTTCTACATTTCTACAAGCCAAGATCTTTCCGCAAATCCAGAGCTAAGAGCTTAACCGTAGTCCCATCTACCAGCACCTGTATTTATATGTGCATCTCTGGAGCCTTCCATGTAATAAAAAGAAAGGAAAGGCACAATGGACTTACAAAGTGGAACTCCAATTATATTTGTTGCTGAGTCACAGCACATTTTAGGGGCAGTCTGACATTTTTACATTTCTCTTTTTACTTTTTACCATTTCTATTATTACAAAGTACTTTTGTACCCAGGTGTGCCAGCAGTGAGTCTTTACACAACTGTTACTCAACTGTTTGGCCAACTGGCTCTCTTTTTGAGTCAGGATGAGCTGCTGTAGCTCCCCCTAATGGATTGATGACAAAGTGAACACAAGAGGCAAGAATAAAGGGGAAATCTTATGAAGGTCGATTCACTGCAAACCATAAGTCATCAAATGAACATAGCAAATATATGACAGGATTTTAACTTTTTTCCCCCTACTTTCAAAATGCCAAATGTGAAAAAAGAAAACTGCACGCACTAGTGCAACAGCAAAACACGGCAGTGGCAGCACCATGCTGTGGGATGGCCTTTTTTTCTGCAGGGACTGTAGAACTGATCAGTTACAATGCAATTTGCCAAAGGTTTGGTTCATTCCACCATTTGAATAGAGTGAACTTGGTCGTGATCTGTCTTGTTAAAAGGAGACAACCTGTAGACGTTGCAGAGCAGTGTTTTTGTTTGTGTCTTTGTTTGTGCCCTATTAAATGGAGCAGAAACATATCTCTTGACCGATGTATAGTTTAAAGTTGTACAGAGGTTTAAGATCTTCAAGGCAGCAAACTGCATTAATGTCATTAACAAAATAGAAAAGTTTATATAACCTTCTTATTTGCACATGTCTGCCTTCAAAGTGCAGTTAAGAAGGCTGATGTGCCCCAAGGATGTTAAAGTTATTTATACAGAGAACTTGTGATTGATGAAAACTGACTCAGAGTATCAGATGTGTACATTTTCAGACTATAAGCCATGATACTGCTGATTATTTCATCCAGGTGTTTCGACTGTCAACCAATAACCTGAATAACACATGTTTTAGCAGCAAAAATGAAGGCAGCAAAGGACAGCTACCAATTATGTTTTCCACAAGGATGCAAAGGAAAGCAAATCCAAGGCTTACCCAGATACCCGGACAAATCACTGTGTAAGCTGTCAAACAATAACGTTTAGTTCATATTACAAATTTATTTGAAATAAAATTGAAACATAAAGATTGACAGAATATAGTACTAATCAGCTACATCCAGCCTTTTTACCGTGGAAATAAAATTTGTTGAAAAATGCATGGCAACCAGCAAGAAGAACTTCACAAAATACAATGCGTTGACATCACAACGCACATAAAGAGCATTTCATTCTAAAACCTAAAGTGCTCAGCAACAATTTAGATGAGTTTCTTAATTAGAGAAGCAATGATCAGAATTTTGTGGCAGATTTCTGATCACTGGTTTTTGTAAAGCTTAAACCTGTCAATATCAATTACAGTCATTTCCAATTTCTCTTTAAATATTGTAACTTGAGAAGAGCATTGAAAAATATTTTATAGCCTTATGAAAGCAGCTGCAAATTGGTTAGAGACTTGGCAACTTAAACTGGCCTCATCGTGTTATCTTAGCCACTAACAGGGTTAGTGTGGCTACCGTTCCTAATACAGCAGACTCTATCCATGTGTAGGCCTATTTGAAAGTATGTAGCTCCCCATCTGATTTAAAAATTTCCAAAAGGCTATGGTCATTTCTGAATCCAGCATGTTCAATGAAAGACAGCTTGACTCCTCAAGATGAAAAAAAAACAGAGCAACTTTGCTTCCTGCTGAAAGTCTCACTCCCTTCTGAATAAACCTCAGACATATACAGACATGCTGTAGAAAAGATTTCCTCATAAATAGCTTATTACATCTCTGTGCTTTCTCTGACTTCATCTTTGAACATCTTACTGATTCTCAAAATAGCAAATCTTGAGTCTTGTTTCCTTCAGTGACAAATTTCACACTCAACGTTGTTCATGCAAACTAGCAGTGCCTGTCTGTTGTGCAGATTCAGGTCACCAGGTGATTTCTCTGTGCATCTCTTTTTTTATTTTAAATAAAAATACCATACAGGGTTCATTCAATAATACAGGCATTAACACCTGTCTGCTCACTAAGCTCTGGAGAGCAAGGAAAACTGGTAAAACCTTACACTAATCATCTTCAAGCCAATGGGATAGCAGGTATACAGGGAATCCTGTGATAAGTCTCAACAGACATCAGCTCTGTTTCACTGACCTGGTTCGGTCAAATTAAATGTTCTACTTTTCAATTGCCTCTACTGTGACTCACCCACAACAAACAACATATAAGTTATATGATTACAGGAGCCAAAACACTCCCCTAAACAGTTGCTGCTGTTACATATGGGTTTTGGAATGGACCTATATTAACTGGAGCAATGTAATAGCATCTTCTGGTAAGTTTCAGATAACATAAGCCCTCTAAGTTTCTCTGACTGTGTCTGGATGAGTTTTTCCTGTGCATAAGTGTGCATGTACATTGCTGGTTTTACAGGTGTGTGTCCAATTGTGTGCATGCAGTAACGGGAGGGTGGAGACACAGGTAAACAGAGGGATGCTCTGCTGCGTTGACACTACGTACAGCAGGGGTGCGGAAATGCCTTTCTTGGCATCATACATGTAACATGTGTGCCCGGCAGGCGGTTTGCAACATACCAACATTATTTGCCAGTTAGTAGCACCACGCGTCAGAGGGGAGTCATGCCAATCTCCTGCCAACACTATGGGGCTGATTCAGGGCAGAGAAACAGCCGTCAGTAGGTGGAAGTGAATGTCCTTCACAAATCCAAAAAGGATTTTCTGAGGCATATTCAAAAAGACTAAGTGAAAAATGGAAAAAGGCTCCTCTTCTTTCTATTTTTATACAAGTGTCCTAAATGTACAAGGCCTTATACTTCTTTTTTATTAGATGTTTGCATGTATTCTTGCTGCAGTTCAGAACTAAAGGTTCAACAAGGTGCACTTGAACAATGCAATGCCAATGAGTGCATGTCCTTGTATCTAGATCCTAATATGTCCCTTTGTGTGTGTGTGTGTGTGTACTTGCAGCTGAGTGATAACATATTTTTTTTTTGTATATTACCACCAAAGTGAGGACCTTTTTCTGTTCCTCCCTTTTTTTTTGGGCTAAGGGTTAGATTTAGGACTAAGGTGCCAATTAGTTAATGGTTAGGTGATGCACTGGTAATGGTTAGGGTGGGTGTCAGGGTAAGGCCATAAAAGGGGTTGGAAATAAATGGAAGTCAAGGCAAGGTCCTCAGTAAGTCTTTAAAACAAGGATGTGTGTGTGTGTGTGTGTTGGGGGGGGGGGGGGGGGGTTCCTGGTCTCCTGTGGTCTGCTGGGAGGGAAAGCTATGTGTACTTCTGTGCACGTACCATGTTCTCATTACCACTAACAGCCTTGAGCCGGCTTTGTCATTAGGAGGAATTATTCTCAATCCAATCACCTATCAGTAACGCCAGGCTACAAGCGGCTCGCAATCTGTCCTCATCCGATGGCTGAGATTTCTTTGTGATGTGTCTTGAATTGCAAAGGACAAATGAGGGACAGCGGAAAGTTCAAGAACCAAACACTTATAAGGACACTAGCTTCTTTCATGTTTTACACTTTTTTATGCAACTAATTATTACAGCTATTTCTCGAATAGATTTTTATTATATTCTCCTTGAGCAGAATAAATTTGTCAAACAATCCACTCCTTTTCAGGTATTAAAAAATTCTAAATGGTGCAATGATATAAATACATCTGGGAAACTAGGTTTGTTTGGGAAAAGGCAATGAAACAGTTTACTGAGTCACGGAGAATTCTCTAAAAATACTACAGCCCTCTGGGTCCCTGAGCAAGACCCAGAACCCCAGATCGGTCCCCTTGGCAGCGTACAGTGGCAGCCCACTGCTCCCCAAGGGGATGGGTTAAATGCAGAGAACAATTTTAATTGGAATGTAAGTTGCAATGGCAATACATTTATTATTATTATTATTATTATTATTATTATTATTATTATTATTATTATTATTATTATTATTATTATTATTATTATTATTATTTCAGTTAGCCTCACCAGAATTGACAAAGACTCCTGGATACGTTTTCAGAAAGAAAGTCCGGTTGCCTCTGATTTAAGCCTGTTTGCAGTCTGTCCCCCTTTTAATTTCCTCAAGATCACAGAAATGCCATCAAGACCTCTGCTGAGTCTTCCTACTGTTCTCCAATTTGTTCTCTAATTGTTTGTTGTTATTTCAACCCTTAATGTTGTCTCTGTCTTTCCTCTTCATAGTAGGTACACCTGGTCTAGGTAAAACATGGGGGGAGGGGTGGGGGGGTGCAGATCATCTTCCATTACCCTATAACAGAGGTCACGGATTAGCGGACCACGGTCCGGATGCGGACCCAGCTGCTACCTAATCCGGACCCAACCTCATTTAAAACATTTATATATTACTGCATGACAAGATGCTCTCAACCAATCAAACCTGGCAGAGCCGGGACATTAGCCAATCAGAATGAGAGCAGGGCGGGTCTTTCCAAAGCGGACATTAACAGTGTGAGGTTTATCGGTGTTCATCATTTTAACCTTTGGTAGAACATTTTAAACTGGCCACAGATGGTATGAATGAAAGTAGCGGTGGTCAAAGGTTTCTATGGATTTATGCAAACCAGCAGGTCAGAAAGTTCAGCAGCTGACAACAACTTCCCTCGGTAAGCGTCAATCTGCTCCGGCAGTTAATTAATGAATTATTTCCACCTGTGGCCAAGTCGTCTGTCAGCGTTTATTCCCTCGCTGATAAACGCGGCGACCAACCAGGAATCTCCTCGTGATTCGCTGTTATGTTTTATTTAAACACAAAGAAGAGTAACGCGCTAGCTCAGGCTAATTTAGCATGACCCTTGAAGAACAAGAGTCGGACTGTGAAACAATGTGCCGCGTTTGACTGGGTCCGATTCGGAAAAAGTAAAAAAAAAAAAAAAAAAAAAAACTGCGCTGTTCTGAAACAAAGAAGGCAGAGCTTCATCGACTGTCAGTCAGTATGCGGCGGTGATCACCTGATGAGCAGCTGCGCTCCAGGACACTAAATAAAATGACAAGGATTTTGATGCTTACAGATTGTTAAGAAAACTACATCAAAAAGACAAAACAAATAAACTGCAGCTAAGTTAAATCATGCCTTTTTATAAGCTGTAATGATTAATTGGTGAACAATAACAGGCAAACCAGAGATTGATTATTGTCATGTGCAATCTGTGTCAAATTACAATGAATAATGTCATGATAGTGTTGGTGATGTGTCCTGCATTTCCAAGGCTGTGTTTGCCTTGTATGATCATAATATTGGTTTATATTGAATGTGACAGGGAGCCAGTGGAGTTGATGTACAGGTGTGAAGTAGATGATGTAATGATGAAGCTGCTTGACGGTTTCTGGAGGACAGAGAGGACAGGGAGCTGGGATTATAAAGTGGACTGTGGACCAGTTTGTCAACAGTGTGAAGGAAGAACTTGATGCTGCAGAGATGAAAGTAACCCAGATGATGATGTGGATATGGAAAGTGATGGAGAGGCTGTCCAGGATGACGCAAAGGCTCTAAAGCTGAAAGGTGTCAGAGATACAGAAATTTTCAATGGATATTTTAAAAGTATCAGATTTAGTTGACTTTGCACACTAAGCAAGTGAGCCAACTAATGCGGCATGATGTCCACGGCCCGGGAATATATGGGCTTGCGAGAAAATGTTTTCAGTCAAACATTATTTTTGCTTCAACCCCTGTGCTAACTTCACTTACGCCGCTTCTCTTGTTAATATGGCGAAGCCCTCCGGAGCGTTCCCAAACATATCCGCTTGCTGATACATACGGAGAAAATAGCTGATTTAAAGGCGCAGAATGAATGAGCACCTTGATATGTGCTTGAGGTTGGCTTTGTTGCCAATCAAACCCAGGTTTAAAACCCTTGCAGGGCAGCCTAAAGCTCACTTCTATCATTAAGCCATAAAAATGAAATTAAAAAAAGTTCAGTTGTTTTTTAAAAGATGTGAAAGTCAAGAAATTGTCTATATACCAAACTGTGAAAGATTGTGGTTCTCTATTTCAAAAAGCACTTTGGATTTTAAAATAGAAAAACATTCTATTTTATGTTATTTTTTTGTTTAAAAAGTCAATATATAAGGTGGATGCATAAACATTTCATTTCAGTGTTAAATACTGTTTAAAGTAACGGATTGTAATAAAAAATGTGTCCGGACCTTTACTGGTTGTTGATTTTCTTTATCCGGACCCCGCTGATTTTTAATTAGTGACCCCTGCCCTATAACATAGAAAGGATTTCTGGATCTATGTGTGCTCCTGGATCAATGTGTGCTTCTGTGCTTTTTGTGTCTCTGCTCTGTCTTCGCTAACCTCCAGTCGGTCAAGGCAGATGACCGTTCACACTGAGCCTGGTTCTGCTGGAGGTTTTTCCTTCCTGTAAAAGGGGATTTACCACCATTGCTTTATGCATGCTCAATGTGAGATATTGCTGCAAAGCCGTCTACAATGCAGAGGACCGTCCACTGTGGTTCTACGCTCTTTCAGGAGGAGTGAATGCTGCTTGGAGAGACTTGATGCAATCTACTTGGTTCCCTTTTTGACCAATCCATCTGTATGATTTGACTTAACTTGACTTTGTAAAATGCCTTGAGATGCCATGTGTTGTTAATTGACATTATATAAATAAAATGTAATTGAAAATGTTATTTATTTAGGTAAGTTTGCTGATCTGTTGGTATCTATCGTTACCTAAAAATAGGTAGCTCACATGGGAAAATAAAATACATAGTTTGTGGGTTTATAATAAACAAGTGCTGAACAAAAAAAAAAATTGTTTTGCATCACTAGTGTCGTTATGGTGTCTAAAGTCTAAGAAATATTAAATAAAAACAGATAAAATAACTAGTATAACCAGCATTTTACTTTACCTTTCTAAAGAGCAACTCTTGAGCTACAGGTTGCAGAACCCTGCCCCATTCAGTCTGCCTATTCATTTGAAAGTACTATTCATATTCATGCATTGGTGTTTCTTGCTACTACAGTTTGCTCTATTTCTTTTTTACAAAAACAAGAAAAATTCAGCAGAGAGTTAGACACATTATGTACATGTCTCCATGCAAGGTGTTACTCTGTGAATGTGAAGAATATTCCTAGGTACGGTAGATAGTATTGATAAGTCTGTTTCTCCAGAAGACTACATTGACTTATACATTAACTGCATTGAGAGGCTTTATTTTTTCCCAATTTGTGCAGTAGTTGCAAGCAAGAAAATTATTGCTCCTCTTAAATTTTTTGACTGGTAACTTACCTACATTGCAGATTTCTTGGTAAGCCTTCTGGGAAAATTTGCTGAAATTGCAAAACACCACACTAGTCAAAATACTGTTATCTGAAATCCAATTGATGTGTCACACAGTAACATCGAAGGTAAAATGTTTTATCTTATGTGTGTTAGATGAACATAGACTTTCTAATAGTCAACATAGTGTTGGGCCTACTTATGAACTCCTATCTACTGCAAAAAAGGCAGTAGATAGGAGTTCTGCGATCCTTTCAGTGGGCAAATTTTAAACCCTGTAACTAGCAGGGTGAGATGGCTTAGACATTGTTTACCCTGATTTTGAACTATGTGTTTTTGTTCAGCCATTCTGTGAGTGGGAGGATAAAGCCATGGGTAATTTTTAACAATGGTGCTCCTGCCAAGCCCACTGAAAACAAAGTGTGGACATTTGTGCAGTTGAGAAAGCAAGGCTGCAGCACAAATCAACTCATCATCTCTGTTGTCATTAATCTTTCTTAATATCTTATATATATATATATATATATATATATATATATATATATATATATATATATATATATATATATATATATATATATATCTTACTTTAAAGTAAACATTGCCCCAGAACATTCATTCATTTTTTGGGGAAAAGCTCTTAACCCCTCAACCCATTCTTTCTTTCCAGTTCTTTTTTTTATCTCTCTGCAGTCCTTCCCCGTACGTCTGTTTCCTTATGTCAGTGGTGGTTGTAGCTGTGCAGGCAGGGAATATGAATTACCTGGCAGACAGACGCTGTTCTGCTTGGAAGCCCGCTGTCAAGATGGTGAGGGTGGATGTGGAGAGACAGGAAAGAGACGAGACTGACAGTTTCAGCCAAGTTTCATCCATCCATCCATCCAACCTTCCTTCCATCCATCCATCCATCCATCCATCCATCCATCCATCCATCCATCCATCCATCCATCCACTGGTTCTGGTTCTGGGTTTATAACGTAACAGAAAATGTGTTATGACAGTCATTAGCAATTCATAAAAGAAGTTTGTGAAATCAGATTTTTTTGCTATGATTTGAAGGAATGTTCATTTTGTGGTTTTCTTCTGTATTGTAAGTTTTCCATGTGTTTGTTGGATTCTGTTTTGAGTTTGTTGTTTTTGGTAAGATCTTTCCTTGTGCATTGTGTTGCATTTATTTCCAGTTTTTCCTGCAACACCGAGTTGCTTTGTCCTTTTTGGCCTTGTATTTTTTGCTGCTTCAGTGTTTAGTCATGTATGGTTTAGTGTAGTTTATCAGATCCTTGATTATCCTGATGTTTCACCATTTCCCGCTCAGTTTATGCTCCCCTCAGCTGTTCCTCATTCATTGTATCAGTCAATCTGAGTCTGTCCCAACGTCAAGAACCATCAACTCAGTATTTAGCCTTCTTGTTTTCAAACACTCCCTGGGTAAGTGTACCAAGTACACTTACTTGGCACCTTGTTCTCAAACATGGTGTTTGTTATGGACATCTCATGCCTTGCACAGAAGTCCAAAAATGAAACACCGCTCGGGTTCAAGTCACGTAGGCCATTCTTCTCGATCATGCCCCTCCACGTAACACCGTCATTGCCTATATGGACATTGATGGCACCACTTCCAGGATACAATCCTGCCAACATCTCACAAACAGTAGAGCTGGAGAGAGGTTTTGCATTTCGGCCAGATGCTCAAATACAAATTCTAAATTAACACAATATTATTTCACTTATAAAAATAAACACGCATCCTGTTTGGTCCGTAACATAGTCCTCATTTCAAGTTTTGCCGCCATTTGTGAATGATGGTGATTCCATAGTTGCAAGATTTGTGAAGGTTTTGAGTAATATTACTCAAGAAATGTCATGGTTTAGCTTCCTGACCCACATGCAGAGATCACAAACAAGACACTGTAGTTCAAAGGTTTATTCCATAGAATATGGTGAGGCAGAGATTAAAGACAAAGAAGATCTTGATAAAATACTTTTACTTTTAGGAGAATTAAATTTAAAATAGAAAAAAAAAACTCAGGAGTTGCAGATGGCTTGACTCTACCATATAGGTTGACAATCAGGGGAAGAGTGGTTGTCCAGTTGCTCCTTAAATACCCAGCAAACCAGTTATCAGGAAACTTGACACAGGTGCAGCTCAGCCACACCTCAAGCAGAGATCCCTTGTAGGGAGAGCATTCCCACAACTACACACACATACATCCTGAGAAGTAAAGTAAGTAACATGTTTTTTTATATAGCACCTTTGATAAAATTACCAAGCGCTTCACAAAACACAGAAGAAACCCAAAGCAAAATAGACATCACAATTAACCAAAAGCCTGTCTGTACAAATATGTTTCTAGCTCTGTTTTGAAATGATCAGTGGAGTCGACAAGGCGCAAAAAAATGGGGGAGAATTCAACAGAAGTCAGCCGATTCCCCATTGGGCCTCTTGGCTGCTCCTTACCCAGAGCCACAGATTGTGTAAACGGCCATGACTTGGTAGGTTTTCAACATACCCATACTCTTAATGGCAATGAGTTGTCCAAAGTTTGGGAAATTAGTATAACATACTGTAAGTCTAGTTTAAAGAACTTTATCCTGACCTGTTTGTATATACCTGGTCTGTTTGTTCACATATGTTTTCTAACACACCTCTGATGTGTTCACAGAACAGCTGTATTTAAAGGATGATTAAATTACACCCAGGCTCTCAACTGTATTGACAAATCAACTGAAGGCAATTGATCAGAATAAAGTGGGCTGAATGCAAATGCCCACCATCCATATTATATTTTTCCTTATAAAACAGTTGAATAATTAATAGTATTAATTATTTATGAAAAAGGGTTATCAATTAGGTGCAGGCTACCATATTGTTCTCACATGTTACCATTTACCTAATAATCTGTTAGGTTAACTTTCATTGCCGTTGATGTTTCTGCTTACATTTTTCTACTTTATATACCTACAAGATCTCATAAAGCACTTTAGATTGACAAATTCAGGTTATTTAATGTCTGAGAGGCATTAAAATGGTTGGACACTACAATAAAAAATATTACTGTGTAAAGTATGCAGTACATTTGTTGGACTTGTGATTTAGTGATGCAAACTTTTGCCAGTATTAGCTGTTGATGCAACATACCAGACATCAGTCTGTAATAGCACTACATTTGCCAATATTCTACAAAGACTCTGTGCTCTGTGCTTTGTACATTGTGCTCGCTCTAGTTAGCCTTTATCACTTTCTGCAGACCCTAACTCACACATAACTGACTGTGAAGGTTTCGCATCCCTAATCCTGCCAAACAATGAATAGAGTAAGGTGCTGAAGAACAGCTTTGGCTCGTTTAGTCATCACTTGAGGTTTACGACACAGAGACTGAACATAATAACACTATGATAAAACATTCCTTGTTGAACATCACTTGTTCAGTGGCACTAGCGTTTTGGAAAATGCATTAGATTTTAATAAGCAACTCCTGGAACTGTCTTGTCTTGATGTGACCTTCCGTGTTGCACTACATTGTGTAGCAAGGGTATTATTGGCCTTTCATATCCTTACAGATTCCTTAAATTTTTGCTTTTAAGTGTCACTTAAGTATATTTGATCATCAAAACATAGTGTTTAATATAAGCTGAGCAAACAAAAACGTTTTCCAATGAGAATTTGAGTAAAAAAAAGGTTTCCAAGACCTACGTGACAAAAGTAATCACCTGCTGAACCTAATAACTGGTGGTGGTGACATCCTTCATGGTCTGTTAAAGGTCATGCCACAGCATCTCAATCTGATTTATGTCCAGACGTTGACTTGGACAGTCCAAAGTCTTTAGTGCTTTAGATCATAGTATTGCTGCATTACAGATGTGCCCTTGAGTTTAAGTTCACCACCTGATGGCTTAGGATTCAGGATTTTCTGATAGAAAGCAGAAGTCAGGGTTCAATAAATTATAGCCAGTCACCCAGGTCCTGAAGAAGCAAATCAGCTCCAGACCATAACAGTACCACAACTATGTTTGATTGTATGCATGATGTTCTTTTTCTGAAATGGTGTGTTTGCTTAATCCCAGATGTATCATCACACATACACCATTCAAAAAGTTCTTGCCAGTCCAAAGAATATGTTTCTGATATTCTTGGGAATAATCACAACATTAATTGTCAAATGTGAGACGGAACTTGGTGTTACTTTAGGTGGCAATGGTTTTTACCTGGTGACTCTCCCATGGAGGCCATTTTTGCCCAGTCTCTTTCCTGTTGTTTTGCACGTCAGTGCAAGTAAGGTCAGCAGTACTTTAGAAGTAGTTATTTTAAAGTTAAAAAAAAAGGTTAAAAAAAAGTAGTTATTTTATGATTTCTCCTTTGATGATCTAAAAAAAATTAAGCATGGTTAAAAAAGCAAAAAATATAAAGGGGAAATCTTTTTTTCGCAGCACTGTAGTACAGATTATTGTGAGAATCTTTTTTTATCCTACTTTTGTGTTTGATGCACTGCTTCCTTGTTTGTTAAATACTTTCCCTGGCAGTCATACACTTGGCAGTCATTACACAGAGACAAAATCTAAGGAATTACAACTAACGATAGATAGATAGATAGATAGATAGATAGATAGATAGATAGATAGATAGATAGATAGATAGATAGATAGATAGATAGATAGATAGATAGATAGATAGATAGATAGATAGATAGATAGATAGATAGATAGATAGATAGATAGATAGATAGATAGATAGATAGATAGATAGATAGATAGATAGATAGATAGATAGATAGATAGATAGATAGATAGATAGATAGATACATAGATAGATAGATAGATACATAGATAGATAGATAAAATTACTTCTTCAGGTGGGCAAAACATTAGTTTTTTTTACTTGGATAACTTATTGTTTGGTCTTTATAAAAAAGTATTTTTTTATTGTACATTTCTTTTGGTCCTGTTTCTGTTTGGTCTCTCTGTCCTCGGTGTGACTCTGGTGCCAATAAGCTAAGGCAAAGGTATCAGACAGAGCAACCATGCAGGGATCCATTAGGCAAAAACCAATTTCACACAGAGCCAATTTCATAAATATGGAGTACGGGCCCTACTTTTAGCCTTGCTTGACTAGCTTTTAGAGGAATACACAAAACCATAAACAACAAGTCTGTGCCTGACTGCCCCTCCTAAGTGATAGCTGGAGTGTGTGGCATGGACTTAAGCATATTAAGTTGTAATTTTAAACAGTTTAATTGGAAGCACAATGAACAGCTATTTCATTCAAAATCCAAACACCAGCTAATGGAAGACGTGTGATTAGTTATAGAACGTATCAACTATCAATACTGGTGTTTATTCATTGTGTTTTTTTGTGTTTACTAAACTCCCAACACTGTTAATTAGTCACAGCATTTCAGATTTTTATTTATCTTTGCATTTAATTACTTGGTAGAATTCTATTGCCTTTAACATGTTTGCCTTGGTTTAAAAAAATTGCCTATGCTCTAGCAGTTGATTGGTTTGAACTTGTTCAGTTCAGGTCAGAAATGAGTTTGACTGTGGTATGGCTGATTTTAATATACTATAATAGTTTTTCAGTGTTTCAGAAAGTACGCAGACTTCCATATCCAGGGAGATCGTGTCCCACACAGTGATATATCCAATTGCTGTAATCATGTGACTTTGACTAGTGAGGTTATGTATGTATGTCACAAGTTGGGTTTTTCTTTTTTGGGCTGATTGGCTGATCCTTCTTCATTCCATGCTCCACTCTTCTCAGTCATCGTTCAGCTCACATAAATCAGTTTCACCTGCTGCTGCTAATTAGGTCCAAGTCTTTTCACCTGTTACTCCACTTACTTATGCCTGCCTCACACGACCACTCCAGCTAGAACGTCTTGTCTCACTGCCTGCATGTTGGTTCCCCAAGTGTCTGTGTGATCAGCCTGCCAATACTGTGCTCAGTAGTGATGGCGAGATGAAGCCTCATGAGGCATTGAACCACTTGAGCCAACTGGTTCGAGAAAGGGTTCATTTCTTGGAGCTTCATGTACACACGAAACCACCTACTGGCGAGGTGTATAATCACAGCCAGCTGTATCTTAACACGTGTGATGCATTGATTTTTTGTCTATTATGGCTCTTGGGAATGACTTCACAAAAGGTGTAGGACGAAATCATTTGTCTACATAAATTATGTATACACATATGTGTATAGTAAAATATTGTTTGAATGTATTCTCTGTGTGTAATTATTCCCAAAATAGTAGTGTCATGTGATATGGCATGGTGTGTAATAATCAGACCTCTCAACTTTGATCAAAAATTAAGAGAGAGATTATGCTAATTTTGGGGGCGGGGGGGGGGGGGGATTTTGGTCAACAATTTCCCCTCAGCAGCAACACTGAAGCAAACAGAGGTTCACGCTGCGTCTTTACGCACGATCCTGCTGCTGATGTCTCCCTCTTTTCAGCTCAATGCACTTCTAGACTGTTACAGTTTATAACAATCACCTTTCACAGCGACAGGTTTCTCAGTCAGTCGCTGCGCTGACCAGACAAATTTCTATTGCTCTCGTCAGTGCACTCTGGGCGGTGCGGTGGGCGGATTTTACCCCCGTTGGTGCGCTGCGTGCGACGGATAAACAGTGGGGAAAATGCATAACTAAATACTGTAAAGGGCTTCTATAAAGGGAACAGGGGTACTGACAGATCTGAGATGAAGCCCCTGATGTTACAAGTTCTTTAAAATGACCCTTAAAAGTGCGCACCTGAATTAAAGCGCGAGGCAGCAGCCCACCGAAGCGCCACTGATTCTATGTTGTTAAAAACAAAAGAGCATGAAACACAGCTACTAACTCTCCTATTGACTTTAACTGGTACACGTTGCTACCGATGTGAGGACATTAAACGTAGTGATTCACGTTTTGAATAGTGAACGGTGATAAAAGCACCTGCTCCGAGGGAAAGGAGGGGGGGGTGGAGGAGCAAGCGCTGAGGCACAGAAATACGGTACATGTAGTTAAAAAATGCAGAATTAATAAAAACGAAACTTATAAACGGACTAAGTGGTGTTTTAAACTGCATCTGGTTAGCAGAACTGTTTTATGATCCAGCGTGCAGCAGGATCATAAATGAACCGGTCATCTGGCAAAATCTGAGCTACTTCCCGAAGCAGTCACGTGGTACAGCCGGGAAGCGAGGCTTCTTTTTCGGCTCCTCCCCTAAATGAAGCAAGCTTCGATACGCGCTTTACGGAAACGCCTCCTCCATTACTCGACACACGCCTCGAAGCCTCGGCACATCACGTAACATCACTAGTGCTCAGCCTGCCCTCACTGGTTTGCCGTACTAGTGCGACTAAGCACGACTATGTCAAGGCAGGTGTAAGTAACCCAGCTAAATGCGCGTCCCGGCTGTCTACAAAAGACCATGGAGTTGACTACAGATTCACTGATGCTACAATGGATGAGTTGTGTGCACCAATCTTCAAACCAAACAAGCAACCACTTGTGATAGAGCCTTATGAAGAACGGAAGCCCATCAGACTCAAGAAAGGAAACACTGCTGCTATTATAAAGGAAAACACATTTGTTTCGAGCTACTCATATTGCAAAAAACAATGTTAAACCATTTTCTATGATCTATCCAATTTTGACTCTAGAGGGTGCTGTTTTGCTGACCTTTCCATAACTCCTGAAGCAGTAGAACAGCGGCCCTCACGCTGGGGTCCGTGAACCACAGGTTGGGGGTCCGTGAAACGCATGTTGTCGGGCCTGAGGAGGCACTGCTGAGGATGCATTGGGGTTGAGCTAAGTAACACAGGGGACAAATATTTAGCTCCATCCATTACATCAAGTAAGGTAAAAGCCAAATCAGCTAACATTAGGAAGTATGACAGCAGTTACATCGAGTTTGGCTTTATCATGAATGAGGATCTAATCTCCACCAAAGCTCTAATATTAGGTGTATTTATAAATCTTTCTAAAAACATATGTAATTCCTAATGTATTTAACAGTACAAAAGGGTGTTTAAAATACTATCAGCATGAGGAATCTAAAGGGGGTCTTGGAAAATTATTTTACTGCTGCTAAGGGTTCCCTGGCCACGAAAAGTTTGAGAGGGATGAAACTTTTTCAGCAGACAGCCTTTGAAAAACAATGTTCACCTCTTTTATTTTATTTTTGATTTTAATGGTGGCATTAATTATTAATACAAATATTGTTTGTATTTAAAAAAAACTAAGCATAGACTCTAAAACAAATTAAATAAGTTAATGTAGGATATCTGATATGCAATGAAAACCTATTTATGATAAAAATGTATCAAACAGCATAATATTCTTTCCATTAATAGTTATTAGGTGACTGGGCCTAATGGTTTGTATAGTTTTGTTTTCCTGTGCACTTGAGGGAAAAAAAAATAACATTTCTCTAAGACTCAGCAAAACAGCACCCCCTAGAGTCGCAGAATTTCCTGGAAAATAGTGTAACACCGGACTTTATTGACACCTTTGTTTCATCAGCCATTCTAATTCCCTCAACACATGCAATAGTCTTTCTGTCAAATTCAGAATAACAGCAGCTATACAGAAAACCTCTATTATTATCTTCAGCTGTCATTTTATACAGTATAAAATAATACTGTATATTCTTCAGTGATGGTATCAAGGCGTTGCTTGTTTGTACCTGTAATACTTTATCAGCTGGTTTTGCTGTTCTTTTTATATATCTCTTTGCAGGTGAAGAAGCAGACTGAGGATGTTGTATCGTTCTCTACCTTTTCTCTCCTCTTTCACCTTTTCTCCTTTTTTCTCTTTTACCTTCTTGTTTAGCCTGAAGTATTCCCTGCATAAATTACAATAAAGCTTCTTGCATATATAAATCAAGTGGGGCACTATGGTGAAAGCAGTAAGTTTTTGCTTGTGAAAGTAAAATCTGTTGGGCTCTTTTTGGCATTAAGTCAACAACTCTTAATGCTACACTGCCAGACAGGACACACACACACACACATACACACTAACCAAGTCCAGGCTTAATTCAGCCAGGATAACTGGGATATCCTATCTTAATCCTCTGTCTTGGTTTTGTGAAATAGCCCTCTGGTCAGACTGTTTTTACCATCCTCACCTGGTCAACATGTCTCTGCCGTCATCACCATCCAGCCTCTACTCTACTTTCATTACCTAGTTAGCCTGCTACATGTCATTAACCGTCTTCACTCTGTCCTGCCAGCTTGTGACCTACACCTTCTACACTAAACCTTTTATAGCACAACTCCATATCTGGCTCAAATATCAGGTTCCCAGTGATGTATGGATGAGTTGACTTGACAGTTGTACAGTAAACAGACAATTACACTCTACGCAAGGTGAATGAGCTACAACAGACCGATGCTACAGAAGCTGAGTGCTTTCACCAATCATAATTTTGGAAAGTTGTGTGGAAATGTGGTAGCACGAGGTGCACAAGCAATTGGGATAACAGCATTAAGAACCAAGGCCCATTCAAGAGTTGAGGGGAGAGTCAGAAGCTGTAGACTCCAGCTCGTATCAGAGCCTCAAGGGACACCACACACAGATGTATTCAGGACATCGATTAGAACTGTCATACCTTGTGTTAAGCCACTCCTGAACCTGAGAAAATGCCAGTAGTGTGTTACTTGGACCAAGGATAAAAAATTACTGGATTGTTGCTTAGTGGCCCGTAATCCTCTTTTCCACCATGTCATCTGCTGGTGTTGGTCCACTGTGTTTTTTTTAATCATGCATGAGTCAACGCATACGCCTACCAGGCAATTTTAGAGCACTCTGTGCTTTCCACTGTCAACCTTTACAGACATGCTGATTTCTTCTTCCTGCAGTACTTGGCGCCTGCCCACACTTCCATAATTAACAATACCTGCTTTAATGACCATGGTATCATTGTACTTCAATGTTTACAGAACCTGTATGACCTGAATCCCACAGAGCAGCTATGGAGTATTGTCAAACGATAGATTCAACAATGCAGTAGAGTTGCATGCAGCTTTAAAGCTACCTGGACTTGTTTATTACTTGAGCAGTGCGGGGCTGCAATTGTCAACGCAAAAATTCCTGCATCGACTTGTCATTTATAAATATATAAACATTGCGGTGGTCTCAAAGTTTCACTTTCAGTGGTAGTCAAATGCAGTTCACTAAGGTTGCAGTCGAAGCCAGTATCTATCACATGACCCTCTCACATGGCTACAGCTCCATGCTCCGAATTAAGAAGGTACTTGCCCTATCCTAGTACTTGCACATCCACCCTTGTGCCCCTCAAATGCATGTTCCCGCTGAGGGTGTGAGTACGTAGTAGTGTGTCCCAATTCTCCAGCGGTATTTCGCCCCGCCACCTTTGTGCCCGCGATCCACACTTTGGTGAAGTCTGCATTGATAGGGGCTTCACTGAAGTGTATTACCCAACATTCATCGTTGCATGTGACGTTTTGAGCCACAAGGGGAAAATATTTGATCCAGAAAGACCTAAAATCATACTGCCACCTTGAAATAAATGATTAATCACCAATTTTAATTTCTTAAAACAAATATAGTTGCTAGTTTTACTTATAAAACTGAAATTTCCTGAAACAACAGCAGCTGGTTTAAATTTATTCTATCTGCTTTGTTGAATTTGTTTGATATATTTGCACTTTAAAATGTCTGAAACCACCAAGTAATGTTTTGAATGTCTATTAAATGACTGTTTTATCTGAAAGTGTGTTTTTAGCAGTAAAGATTGCAAAAACCGTGAAGGTCCCGTCCTTTTTGGTTTCGCAGTTATGACACAAAAGCGCAAGTCCATGACATAACCCGTAGTGTCCCAATCCTCCTGTTTTGGACCCTTGTAACCTGTGTACGCAAACCCTTAAGTGCACTTCCACCAGGTGCATACTTCATAGAAGTGCATAGGGTTTAGTGTGAGTATTGGGACAGAGCAACTAAAGTTGGTAAAGTTTTGTACGTTACACTTTCTTTGATACAAAATTAACTTTTAGATTGATTTTAAATTGAGTGCAGACTATTTGGAATCTACCGCAGCAATTCAATCAGATGATATCGAACGGTTATTATTGGGTTTATTTCAGTGTTCATTCATCACTAAGATTAATGGTTGAGATTAAAGAGAAGCTACATGCTGGAATAGTTTTATTTAACTTTTAATGTCTGACTAGAGTGCTGGAGCTTATTTTTAAATGAATAATTAGCTCGTTTTTAATATTGATGCTGGAAATATTGCCTTAAATAATTAAAGAGCACAAACCTGTCTGCAAACATGTTATGTTCCCCTTTTATACACTTGGCTATAGTTTAAATTATTTTTAAACATTAAGCAACATTAAAAGGTTAAAGGTCAATAGATTATTTAAAAAACATTTTTATCGTAAAAATATCTGCTTTGATAGAAATATTAAAAATAAACTAAGTCAGTTAAATTTAAAATTAATATTTTATGGTGGATCATTTATAAAGCTAATAAATTAGAGTGACAAAAAGAGGCAATAAAGAGGTGTTTAAAGGTGTGAGGTGAGTCAAATTTTTTTTACAAGCAACTGAAGTGATGATGGAGATCATACAAAAAATAATCATGATTAGTTGATTAATTGAAAAAAATTGATAGATTAATTGACAATAGAATTAATCATTAGTTGCAGTCCTAGAGCGGGGCCATGGTCTGATCACCTCTATGCTGCATTGATGTAGTAATTAATGCAAAATGAGTCCAAACTACACATACAGGGGAGGTGTTGGCCTAGTGGTTAGAGCAGTGTGCTTGCGCTCTGAGAAGGTTGTAAGTACCCGGTTCAATCCCCAGTGCCTGCACTCTGGCTCCTTGAGCAAGATCCTTAACCCCCAGGTGCCACACAGTGGCAGCCCGCTGCTCCCAAAGGGGATGGGTTAAGATGCAGAAGTTAATTTCTCCATTGTGAGATCAGTAAAGTTCAATTATTATTATTACTTTTTGTTAGGCAGAAATTTACTTTTTTAAATATCGTAATTCTCTACGAAACTGAATGTGGTGTTGTCATTAGCAGTAAGCCATTACCAATTAAATTAAATTCAGTAATGCTTATGTTTAACTTTCTGTGTAATGATTCTTTAACATAAAGGAGTTTCAGTTTTTAAATTTAATTCTTGAAATAAATGTACCCTTTTTTCATTAAGGAATTAATTTATTCCAGAATTTGTTGAACATTATCTGTAAATGTTACACATTTAAACAGCTCTCTATTCAACACCAATAAAAAATCTCTCTTTATGTATTCACACAACAAGGAAATTCTATAAAAGTCTATTTCTACAGTCCAGGATCTATTTTTCTCCAAAATGAACCCAAAGCCTCGGAGGAGTAAAACAAGCTGAAATTTTTGCAGTGTTGGGATACAGAGAGGCTGAATTCCTCTTGTTGAGTAGAGAAGCTGCAACATCAAGGTGAGTCAAAACAACCCTTCAAGTTTGAAGCCTGTAGCCTCTAAGGCTGACCTCATTGGTTTGCATTCTCTCCTGTAAACCAGAAACAGCATTATCTCTTTGCTAGACCCTGAAGCCACATCTTTTTTCTTTATTTTACGGCTTCAAAGCGGTAACTTTCCAATGCAGTTGCACCATATTTAGAAACATCTGTTCCGAGGAAGTGGGTCAATCGTGGTTAGATAAACTTGGTTCTTATCTAAATGTCTTTGCTATCAATGCCATTGCATACTGATTGGGTATTGTCTTGCTGTTTGAGTGCTCATTAGAACGTTTCTTAATAATTTTGCACAGCTTATGAAATAAAATGCTGTGCAGAGGACAAGTGACTTTTCCTAATGTGCTCGGAGGAACCTTGCAACAATTAAAAACAAGCTTTGTTTTAAAGCAGATTTAACTCCTAAATGTGTTGTTAGGCTGTTGTTATTTTTTATGTCCTATTAATTAGCTTCTCCTTTCAACATAACACAAGATTGTGCCAGTGTGTGTGCCTTTTGTCTCTGTCTCTGCCTCTGCTGTGTTTGTTTGTGTAGTTCATGCTGTTTTTAAATGCTAGAGTTGTCATGATTTGTCTTTGGATGAACCCGGACACAGCACGCACACACAGAGCTTGTTCTTGAAGTGAGTTTTATTGTACAGAATGGAGGGTTAATGACGAGAGGTACCAGAGTCTTTATGGACGGAGATGAAGGGTGCGGAAGCCGGCTGACAGGAGGAGCGTGGGGAGACTGACCGGAGGTGATACTGCAGCAGATGACTTGAGACCAGGACGGAACACAGGAGCCGAAGACTTGAGACCAGGACGGAACACAGGAGCCGAAGACTTGAGACCAGGACGGAACACAGGAGCCGAAGACTTGAGACCAGGACGGAACACAGGAGCCGAAGACTTGAGACCAGAACATCTGAGCCGGGAGCTTGAGACCGTGAAACAGCTGCTGGAACCGTGGAACAGAACTTGAGACCGTGGAAGGGAACTTGTGACCGTGGAACTGCTGGTGAACGTGAGACCGTGGAACTTAACTTGAGACCGATGAACTGCTGCAGAGCGTGAGAGCGTGGAACTGAACTTGAGACCGATGAACTGCTGCAGGGCGTGAGAACGTGGAACTGAACTGCAGGACTTGAGAGCGAGGACCAGAGTTGCGGAACTGGAGAGCGTGGAACTGAGTAGCAGAACTGGAGAGCGTGGAACTGAGCTGCAGGACTTGAGAGCGAGGACCAGAGTTGTGAAACTGGAGAGCGTGGAACTGAGTAGCAGAACTGGAGAGCGTGGAACTGAGCTGCAGGACTTGAGAGCGAGGACCAGAGTTGTGAAACTGGAGAGCGTGAAACTGAGTAGCAGAACTGGAGACTGACCGAGACTGAGCTGGAGTGAACACTACGGGCCGGCGACGAGAGCAGAAAGAGGTACGTTTAAATAAGGGTGGAACCAGGTGGAAGCAGTTGCGGGTTAATTGCAGCCTGCCAGGTGAAACCGATCAGGCTGCGCAGGAACGAGAGAGAGGGAGAGAGGCTCAGCATGCAGCCATAAGCTGCATCCTGACAAGAGTCAACTATTTTTTGATGTACAGTCACCAAACACTTCTAAACTTTAGACAATTGTATAGTGGTTTTACCAATGCAAAGCATACCTGGTTTAAAACTTTGTCTTCATTTCTATCTCCCAGGTCACCTCTGTCGCACTTTGGCTCTAATCTCCCAGCGAAGCCCTTCAGATGCTTTAGCAAAGGTCTAAAACACCAGCTTCTCTGGTGCATTTTTTCATGGCTACTTGGAAGTAGAATGGATTTAAGGATCGCTTTGTCTTTTTAAAGCCCTCTCTGGATTTCATAGCCGAGTGGTTGGTGCTGGTTGTAGGCTTGGATCAGATGTTCCAGCCCTGCAGGTTCTTCACTCCTCATCTCGCTGGCGGAGGACGCACTGCACCTGCGGCCGCTGTGGGTCTCGTTAATAGCAATGGACGAGGTGACCTCCACTAGATTTGGATAGGTAAATGCCAGATCACTGACAAAAGTTTGATTTTACAGGATTTAATCACATCCCAGTGAGTGGAACATTACTGCTTCCGTCATAGCAGCAATTTCCCTCTGGGATTATTAAAGTATGTCTGATTCTGATTCTGATTCTGATAGTGCTACCCTTGATTTATATATGCAAATAGCTTTATTAGATTTTATTCTGAGGCTATTTCACATTCAGTGGACACAAATACCGGAAAGTAGAAGAGAAAAAAGAAAGAGAAAAAGGTTAGACAAAATGCTAAAAGGGAGAAAAGAAGAATGAGAGTCTTCACCAGAACAAAGATAGACGAAAAGAAAAGGGCAGGATAACATCCTCTGAGTCTGGTTCTACCCCTGCAAAGAGAGATATGAAAAGAGCAGCAAAACCAACCGATAAAGTATTACAGGAACAAATAACGGACATCTTGATAACATCACTGAAAAAAAAACAGTATTATTCAATACAAGATGTATAAAGTGACAGCTAAAGCTAATGATAGGGGTTTTCTGTATAGTATATAAATTAAGTGAATCTGTAAGCACCTTAATCCAAGAACCTGTAGGTGTTTGCGAGAGTGCATTTGTGGTTGTGAGGAGTCAGACCTACCCCCAGAGCAACAAGGCAGACGCGAGGGGGAATCAGAACCCCAGACACCCCAAAAGGGCCCCCAGAGCAAAGGGGCCTGAGAGGGAATGACACAGCGATAGCTGCCTCCCCCATCAGCAGAGGAAGAGCAGAGGAGGGCCGCAAGAAACCCCCCAAAAGCCACAGTGCCAAAGCCCCTGGGAGCTGTGGCGTCAGGCCCGAAGACTCTGCCGGCAGCCATGGGCCCAGAGACCATAGGTCGTCCCCTGGCGGGGTCCCAGCAGGGCCATGGGCCCAGGCCCCACGAAGCAGCCACCAGGAGTAAGTAAGTAAGTCAGCACACCCCCGAGCACCCAGCCCCGGCACCAACGCACAGCGCAGGTCAAGAAGGTAGCTGGCACCAGCGCATCCCCCCTCCCCCCTACAATCCACCCAGAACCC
This sequence comes from Fundulus diaphanus, assembly GCA_037039145.1. Lineage (NCBI taxonomy): Eukaryota > Metazoa > Chordata > Actinopteri > Cyprinodontiformes > Fundulidae > Fundulus > Fundulus diaphanus. The sequence continues at coordinate 39,747,844 of CM073132.1, forward strand.
TCAATGTCTTTTTTTTTTTTTTTTTTTTTTTTTTTTTTTTCCCAGTGTCCTGTCTAGCACTATGGCAATAGGAATTGAAATCTCAATGCCAGATGGAGCTCGACAGATTTTGCTTTTACAAGTGGAGCAAACAGCTTTCGCCATAGTGCTCCACTTGATTTATGCTTGTAAATAGCTTTATTATGATTCCTGCAAGGAGAATTTCAAATTATATGGACATGACAATGGGAGAGTAAAGGAAGAACAAAAAGTGAAAGAAAAGAAAAAAAAAAAAGAGTAGAGGTGAAAGAAAGAGGAGATAAAAGGAAGAGAATGATAAAATGTCCTCTGTCTGCTCCATCACCTGGAAAGAGACACAAAAAGAACAGCACAACCAACAGACATAAAGCAACAGATACACTCGAATAACACCTAGGTGCCATTGCTAAATCATATATATTATTATGTAAGCTGACATGTGTAATGTGATATTTGAAAAAAGAACGTGACACAACATAAATAAATAAATAAATTATAAGATTACTGTATATAAGTGAACACTTAATACCTGGGACCTAGCACCAGTGGGAGATGTGAAAGTGCACTAGTTTAGGTGAAGATTATCCAGAAATAGCTTGATAGTGATTGTGGAGAACCAAAGACCCACCTTCCCCGAGCACAGAGGCAGGCGTCAGGGGACCCGTAGCCCCGGACTCCCAAAGGGGTCCCTAAAGCAGGTCGCCCAGGAGGGGCCGACACAGGATATCTGCAACCCCCCCCCCAAGGAAGGAGCAGAGACGACCCCGAGGAAATCCCCCAGCCACCGCAATGCCGACGCCCTCAAGAGCCGCGGAGACGAGCCCGTGGGCTCCGCCGGCAGCCAGCCCCGCTGAAGTGGTCCCGGCCATGGGCCCTGAGGGCCAGAGGCCCCAGGGGCGCCCCGCCCCCGCGACGAGGGCCCCGGCCGCCCCCCGGGGGGCCAGGCCCCGCGAAGAGGCCGCCAGGAGCGGGCCGGCGCACGCCCGGGAACCCGCCCCAAACCCGAAACCAACCAACGCGCCAGGGGGCCAAGGCGCCCGCCAACGAAGTGGAGGAGGGCAGGACGTGGGGGGATGGGCTCCGCACCTATCGGAGACTTGAGATGTTCTTGGGAGAGGGAGCGGACCACACCCATACCTGAAAAAAAAAAAAACTCATTCACCCCATCCCTCCCTTGTGCCCCACTCGCCACACACAAAAAAAAAAAAAAGACGCTGTACACACATTCCCACATAACACTCACATCCAACACTGACCAAAGGGGGGGGGGGTCACCCCAAATCGACTATACGACTGCTTGTGCCCGACCCCCGGCCCCGGCCCCCGACCAGACGCCCCCCGGACCGGGCCCCCCCAAGAGGGCGGGCCAACACGACCCGCACGAGCCACCCGGCCAGAGCCCCCCCCTCCCCCTAAATACCTAATAAACCCACTCCCTCCCCCCACCTTACCCTTGCCATCCCTGCCCCCCGTCCCCTGGGGGGTGCGGAGGCATCAGCCCCAGACCTGGTAGGCCGCTGACCGCACACCGCAGCCCCCCGCCAAGACCCCGGACACAGTGGCCCGCACCTCCTCCAGGCCCCAGACTCCTTGCCTCCATCGGAGAACGGGGGTGTGCAGAAGACCCCGACCCTCCCTACGCCTGCTCAAATGTTGTGTTGTTGCATGTTGTTCTCAAGTGCGTTTAAAAACTGGGAGCGCCGAAGGGGATGCACGGCAAAGCCCACCCCCCTTTCGGAAGGTAGCTGTTGCCAGCGCACCCCCTCCGTGTGACTGCCCAGAGCCCTCAATGTCTAAGTGGGAGAGGAGGTGAAGGGAGCCGTCCGAGGTGAGGCCCACACAACATAAGCCCCCCCCCAGACGTCTTCCCCCCACCATGCCTATATGAGTGTGTGATGTGAAAAATGTTTGAAGTGAAAGTGTCTAAGATGCAAAATAAAATTGGGGAGAGGGGCGTCACCAGAAAGTGGCAACCTCCAGTAACGCCCCCTCCCTCATGACCTACATGTGTGGCGGCGTGATGGAGCAGGCAGAGGGAGGAGTCCGGGGATGGGGAGCAAATGACTGGGAAGCCAACCCAGGGAGCCAGCTCCCCTACTGACTCCAATAGGCACCCCCGCTCCCCGAAAGCCCCACCTAGAGAAGGGGGCCTCGCCAGCGGCACCACCGTAGCCCGGGGGCCAGGGAGAGGCCGCAGGGCCCGCCAGCCAACCACCCACCAGGACCAACACCTAAGCCCCCCCCAGCCCACCCACCAAGCCTACTTAAATTAAATAAATAAATAAATAAATAAATAAATAAATAAATAAATAATAATAATAATAATAATAATAATAATAATAATAATAATAATAATAATAATAAGAGGGGGGGACCCTGGCCAGCCGGCCCGCACGAGCCACCCCAACCCCACCCCCCAGGTGAAACCCGCACCGGAAGACGACACGGACCAGGACCGGGACAGGGGGCCGGACACAAGCCCACCAGAACGTCAACCCCCCCCAACCCCCCCCCCCCACCCGTGGATTTAATCCCTCCCCAACATTAACGTTCAAACAACTCACCATACATTCGACAGTAGACATCCAGGCTGGGTAGATCCCTACTCCCCCTCCTTTCCCCCTCCCCCCACTGGCAGAGTGCCTTTCCAATAAAGGAGAAGAGCATCTGCCCAGAGGTGTTAATGACCATGCCCCCCTACCAGCTCAACGGGCCCCGAGGCCCCCCAGCGCACCAGAGGCCCCGTGCAGAGGCGGACACCCGGGCGCGCGCCGGCCCACACCAAAAGCGGCACACCCCCCGGAACCGGAACCCCCGAGGCCCCGCCGGGGCCCGCGCCCGAGGGCGGCGCGCCCCAGGGACCCCAGACCCCCAGACCCACCCCGGCCCCACCCAGCGGCAGCACAGCCACCAGGTCAGTAACCCACGTCCGTCAACACGCAGCTCCCAAAGAGCGCCGCAAGCGGCCGCTGTAGGCCACCCGTAGGCCTCCCAAACTCCTCCCAGATGGGGGCAACAGACCCCGGAGCCGGATCCACCAGGCGCCCTACTCCAAGTGCCCCCAGGGCCCCAGGAACCCCTCCACCCAGCCACTGCGCCCTGCAGGAAGCAACCCACCGCCCCCTATTCCACTAAGTGATGGTGTTGATCAGAGGAGCCCAAAGAGACCAATCAGATGTGGAAGCAGATGCTGTCTCTAGATTAATATGATCCAACAAAAGGTCTCTATACTGATTGATACTGAGATTTTGTTTACTTTTCCAATTCATGAGGATAGTTTTCTTTGCGATGCATAAAGCAGTAAAAACCATGTAAACTATTTCTTTTTTCAGAGGACTTTCCTCAAAATTACCGAGCAGGCAAACTGATGGGGATGGTGTAATCTTACAGCTCAAGCACCTTGATAAGTCCTTACATATCTGTGTCCAGAACCTCTGGACTGGTGTGCATAACCATAACGCATGAAAATAATTATCAGGATGATTGCCTATGCAGTGTGGGCAGATATTAGATTGTGCCAGACCCATCTTGAATAATCTTTGTCCTGTGTAATGTACTCTGTGAAGGATTTTGTATTGTATTAGTTGTAAGTTGGTGTTTCTAGTCAATTTGAAAGTTCTTAGACATGTCTGAGCCCAGAAATTTTGTTCAAAGGTGCCTGATAAATCTTTTTCCCACTTCATTATAGGAAGAGATATCGAATCATCTATTTTAGTCAGTGTCCTGTATGATTTAGACAGTAGTTTGGGGGGGGTTAAATCTAAGAACTCTATTATATTAGTTGGGACTTGTAAACCACCATTAATATGCTTATATTTATTTTTAATTATAGATTTAAGTTGCTCATATTCCAAGAATTTATTTTTACTAATGCCATATTGCATATTTAGTTTAGCAAAATTGATGAACTCGGTTCCGTCAAGTAGATGTTCCAGATATTTAATACCTTTATTCTTCCAGTATGTAAAGTTTATCATTTTATTATTTTGTAGGATATCAGGGTTATTCCAGATAGGTGTACGACTGCATGGGATAAGGGATGACTTTGTCATTTTGAGGAACTCCCACCATGCTGTTAGAGTAGAACTAATGTTGATATATTTGAAGCATGTATGCCGTTTTATATTTGAGCTTATAAACGGCAGATCTGAAATCATGATATTATTGCACATTTCCTGTTCTATATCTAACCAAGGCTCATCTAAAAGACTATTTTTTATCCATTTAGAGATGTATTGTAGCCTATTTGCTAAGTAATAGTTATGGAAGTTAGGCAGATCTAATCCTCCCCTGTCTTTAGTCTTCTGTATTGTCTTTAAGCTAATACGTGGGGGTTTATCTTTCCAAAGAAATCTAGAAATGGCAGAGTCTAGAGATTTAAACCAGTCAGATGATGGTTTATTGGGGACCATTGAAAATAAATAATTAATTCTAGGTAGGACCATCATTTTTATTGAAGCTACCCTACCCATAAGTGTGATTGGAAGCGATTTCCATCTTTCAAGGTCCTCTTCTATCCTGTTTAAAAGTGGGGCATGGTTAAGTTTAAGTAAATCTGTTAATTTATTCGACACAGTAATACCTAAATATTTAATATTTCCTGATTGCATTTGTAAATTTAGGGAGTTTTCGAGAGAGCAATTAATTGACAGTACCGTAGATTTAGACCAGTTTAACGAGTAATCTGATACTTTGGAGAAAGATTCTAGTATTCTAATTACTTGTAAAAGAGAGTTATTTGAATGCTGGAGATAAAGTAATACATCATCCGCGTACAGACTAATCTTGTGCTCTATTTTCATGCATTTTATACCTTTTACAGCTTTTGTTTGTCTGATTGTTGCTGCTAGAGGTTCTATAAAGATGGCAAAAAGTGATGGAGAAAGAGGGCATCCTTGCCTGGTGCCCCTCTGTAGACAAAAACTGGAAGATATTTGATTATTTGTCCTGACACAGGCTGTTGGAGAATTGTATAGAATTTTTAACCAGTTTATGAATAAATCGCCAAAACCGAATTTATGAAGAGTAGCGAATAAAAATTTCCAATTTACTCTATCAAATGCTTTTTCTGCGTCTAAAGACAATATATTGGTTTTAATGTTTTTACTGTAGGAATAATCAATTAAATTAAGTAATCGGCGTGTATTTGTGGATGACTGCCTTCCTCTGATGAAACCAGTTTGATCTGGATGTATTATGAGAGGAGTTACTTTGTCTAATCTTTTTGCTAAAGCTTTACAGATTATCTTAATATCCACATTAATTAAGGATATGGGACGATAACTAGTGGGCAACACAGGATCTTTGTCTGGCTTGAGCAGAAGGCTGATGGTGGCAGAGTTCATATTAGCTGGAAATCTACCTTTTTCCTGTATTTCCTGCAACATTCTGTGGAACGTTGGGGCTAGAATATTCCAGAACTCTTTATAAAACTCAGTGGGGAATCCATCTGGACCTGGAGCCTTTTTATTAGGCATGCTTTTAAGAGCTTCCTGGGTTTCAGCTGTTGTCAGCGGGGAATCCAGTGTCATTCTTTGGTTATCTGATAATTTAGGAAGTGTAATTTTATCCAGAAATTGCTTAATATCCTTCTCTGATGGATTTATCTGTGGTGTGTATAAAGATTTGTAGAAATCGCGGAAGGTATTATTTATACACTCTGGTTCACTTACTGTATTACCAGTTGAATCTGTAACTGCAAATATAGTAGTTTTCTCCTTATTTATTTTAAGCTGATTAGCTAGAAAGCTTCCTGACTTATTGCCATGTTCAAAATTTTCTATTCGGAGCCTTTGTATTAGAAATCTATTTTGCTTTTCAATATAGTAGTTTAGTTCTAATTTTACTTCACGGATTTTACCTAACTTCCCTTCTTCTTGAGATAAATCTAGTAACTTAAGTTTCTCTTCTAATTCCTGAATCTTTTTGTTTTCTTTTTTCTTTTTATGAGATGAGAAAGAAATTATTTTACCTCTCATCACTGCTTTTCCAGCTTCCCACAATATCGATGCCGATGTACCTGGTTGATCATTGTATTCTAAGTATGAGGCCCACTGTTCTTTAATGAATTTTATAAATTCTTCATCTTTAAGCAGTGATGTATTAAATCTCCAGCTTTTGTTTTGTGGGGTTATTTTTTTATTAATTAAGGTGAGAGTAACAGGAGCGTGATCACTGATAGCAATAGGATGAATTACCGTCTCTGAAACGACCGACAGCAGTGAGCTACTTATAAGAAAGTAGTCCAGACGAGAGTACGAATGGTGAACATTTGAGAAAAAAGTGTATTCTTTACTAATAGGATGAAGAGAACGCCATGCATCGCAAAGACCAAAATCACTCATGTATTGTTTGACTACATTTACTGACTGCCAACTACGCTGAGTCCCTGTTTTATTCAACCTGTCTATATCGTTATTTAAACCAAAGTTGAAGTCACCTCCTATAATTAGTGAACAATCCCCGTGTTTTGAAAGTGCAAGGAAGAATTGGTGGAAAAAAGAGGGGTCATCAACATTTGGACTATATATACTGACAATACATAGCTTCTGGTTATGGATAGCTATTTTAATTATTATGTATCTACCTTCAGGATCTATAGTTTTTTCTAATATTTTAAAACTAACGCTTTTGTGGATTAAGATTGCTACACCTCTCTGTCTAGAGTTATAGCAGGCCGCAAACACATTAGGGAACTCAGGTGAGTTAAGCTCACTTGCATTTGTAGCTGATTTGTGGGTTTCTTGCAATAATACAACATCTGCCTTTAATCTAGTAAGCTGGTTAATGATCTTCATTTTTTTCTCTCTGGTGCCAGCCCCATGCACATTCCATGTCACAAACTTTACATTCGCCATAGATGTGAGTGAGAAGTTAGAAGGTGCATGCCCTTGAGAAAATAGTCATACATAGACCCAGGTAGCATCATATGATGTGCTTGTGATTGACTGATGTTCGGGAAAGAAGCAGACAGATAAGATAGAAATACACAAAAAAATAAAAAAGTGCAAAGAGTAAGAGAATGTGTAAAGGGATAAACCATAGCCCGTGCCTTCTGTACCCAACCGTGAACACCAACCATACCAACGTACTCTTTAGCTGTGCGTGTATTTAATTTATCACCGTGTACCGATCTGTGCGTCTTATTTATTTATTTATTTATTTTAAATCATTGAAACATGCTTTAAGTCCACCTGTGGTGTAACTAATAAAGCCAAGGGGTGATCTTCTGATCCCTGAACAACTGTCCATTAATATAAAGTCTGTCAACCGATATGGTGGCTTTAACGCCGTCCATCATGTATTTCTTCCTGATTGGGAACAGCACTCGCCTGCGATCTAGGATTTCCTTAGGAAACTGATCATTAACACTAAAGTCTGTCCCTCTCAGTTCCCTGCCGCAACTTCTAACGAATTCTTTTTGTTTATAATGCTCAAATTTAGCTATGATCGGGCGAGGACGGGTTTTGTCGGGTTTCTTACCTCCGAGCCGGTGGACTCGATGAAAAGTGATGTTTTTTACCTGATCCGCCGGGATTTTTAGCTTCTGCTGGAGAAAGTTCCGGACCGTTTCTTCTGCTATCTCTCCCTGCTGCTCCTGAATGCCTGCAAAGACGAGATTATCTCTCATACTTCGCGACTGTATGTCCAGAATGGATTCCTTCATTTTCTTATTTTCGCCGGAAAGCTGGATAAACCCTTCGGTCAACTCCGTAACCTTCTCCCTCAGCGCGTCGTTCTCGGCGGCCATAGCTGTTAGCTGGGCTTGGCTAAACTCCACCGACTCCCTGAGGGACTGAAACTCCTTGTGTAGAACCTCTACCAAGGCGAGACGCGCATCAAGGCTGGTAAGCTTCTTGTCGATGGATTCTAAGATGTCGCTGAAGTTCCTGTCTGGGGATAAAGTGGAAGAAGAAGCACTGGTGGAATTAGAACGCGTGCGCTTAAGTGACGGTGTGCTAGCAGCTGTAGGCTTCTGGGCCTTCCCCATCACGATGCTATCAAAACACTCGTCCAGGTAGCACTCCAGGCTCGTCACGGTCTCTTCGTCCAGTTTGTTCCCTCGTAGAAAATAAGACAGTTGTAAATGTTTGGGCTTTAACTTTGTATTATTTTTAGTTATTGGTTCGTTCTTACCTTAGCTTACCATAAGAGGTGAGGCCTACGCAATCAAAAGCAGTCAGTGGGAGGTGTCCAGGGATGAAATGGCTGGGGAGTAGCATACGCTCCCAGGAAGCCAGCTCCCCTGCTAGCTCCAATAGACACGCCGGTTCTCCAAAAGCCCAACCTGATGGGGAGGCACCACTAGCCATGCCACCAAAGTCTGCGGGGTCTGAGGCTAGAGACAAGCGGGGAAGCCCGAGAGCCAACTTCAGACTAAAACCAACACGCCCCCACCCCCCGGACTACCCGTGGGAGAAAAAAACATGCAGACCTTGTTCCCCGGATAGAACCTGCACCGAGAGCCGTCATGAACCAGGACCGAAACAAGGAGCCAGACATGTAGTCACCCAAGTGTGCCCCTACTACACCCCACCCACACACACACTGAGGAAAGAAAATTATATTTAACCCAACACAAACATTCAAACAACTCCCACACCACAAAGTTCCTACCAGCGAGTCTTACCTTAAAAGTGATTCAGATCATTGCTGAGAGCAAATTTGAGTAAAGAAATGACAGAAACTTTTATCTTAGTATGGAGGTGTGGTTGACCCCATTGCTAGGTTTGACATTAGCTTTCAAGAGCTGTGATTGGTTCACAGTACAAGGAAAAACAACACAAATGCAGTCCTAGTAATTAAAGGAGAGAAATTAACCAATTAGACTGGATTAAGAAATCTGTGTCATGATGATGAAACTTAGCAAAATTACCTGTCAGTGTTTTAGTAGGAAAACAAAGTGATTGTATTTTGAAAAACGACCAACATAAAATGGAGAAAAAAAGGTGGACAAAACCAAACTGGAAAGCAGAGCTGGACAGAGCAGAGCTCACCCCTCTGGGAGTATACAGGAGTGTTAATAAAGTAAATTGGTCCCTGGATCACGATACAAATACATGGACTTTCAATGTTTTTTCCTATTATTTATTTATCCTCAATAAAATTACTAGAGCCGCGCCTTTAACCTGTTGGGCCGTTGAAACTAATTAATTTCCTTCTATGGAGAAGATAAAGTTTATCTTATCTACATGTTAACATTGCAGTATAATCAAGAGAAGTTGGACTACAAACTTAATCTAATGATGTTTCAGTTAACTACAGTTAACAGTTTAAATTGAACATCAACATTTAAAGACAACTCTAAACAAATAGGTTTTTAACCTTAATTTAAAAGGAACTCAGGATTTCAGCATTTTACAGTTTTCCTGGAGTTGGTTGCCGATAAGTGGAGCATAGGAACTGCTCTTTCTCCTTCTTTGGTTCTGGTTCTGGGTATGTAGAGTAGACTTGAGCCAGAAGACCTGAGTGTCAGGAGGATTAATACACAACAAGTCTGTAATGCATTTTGGTGCTAAGGTCTTCAGTGATTTATGGACTAAAGAAGTGAAGACTAACAATCTATTTTCTGAGATACAGGGAGCCTGTGTAAGGACTTTAGAACTGGGGTGATGTGTTCTATTTCGTTACTCTTAGTGAGGACTCGAGCACTGTCTGATAGACTTTTTAGACAGACCTGTGAAGACACCGTTGCAATTATCAGTTCAAGTAAAGATAAATACATGGATTAGTTTTATCAGATCCTACCGAGACATTAGTCCTTTAATCCTGGAAATGTTTTTCAGGTGATAGAAACCCAACTTTGTAAATGTCTTTTGATGCCTTTGAAGGTTGAGGTCTGAGTCCATCACTACACCCAGATTTTGGGCCTGAGCAGTGGTTACTAGCTGAAGACACTGAAGCCATGTGCTAACTCTTGATTGCTCCTCTGTTGGTCCAAAAGTTTTTACTTTTGTTTTGTTTTTATTCAACTAAAGAAAATGTTGCTGCACTAAGGTCCAAGAATACCAGCACTGTGGTTCTTCCACAATCTGTATTTATACAGATGTCACCGAACACCTTGACATGGGCAGTCTCTGTGCTGTGGTGAGCATGGACACCTGACTGGAAAACTTCAAAGCAGCTGGTCATTGTTAAGAAGGTATTTAACTTTTGAAACACAGCTATTATAATAATCTTACTGATAAAGGGGAGGTTTTAGATGGGCCTATAATTCTGTAGTAGTACTTTGTCTAAATTGTTCTTTTTCAACAGGGGTTTGATAATTACTGTTTTTATGGCTTGTGATGCTAGTGCCACTGTGACTCCATAGGTCTTTTGCTTAGAGACGTAGTCTTCTGAGGTAAGAAAGTAATAAATATTGAATTTAGTCCGTGTTCTCTCGCTAATGTGTCAATGGCAGTGAAGACTCGGCAAAGTAGAATACGACCTGAATCACTTTCTCATAAACTGACTAATGGAGCCTATAGAGCCAGCTGCGGTAAATAGAATAGAACTCATTTTACACGTCAGACAATTGTGAAGGCATGTGTGGGAAAGAAAAAAAAAATCCTAACTAACCTTTAAACTTGCACAATTATCCTTTAACATGTTGAGTCAATCTAAAATTGTGAATGTTGAAGTCGTAATCAACACATATCATCGCTAGGAGGTCATAAAAGTAATTTAAAATGTTTGTTTTGAACTTAGAAGGCTTGTAAACATTCAAGGACATAGTTAGTATCGAGCTATTTACCTGGAGAGCTAAATATTCAAAAGAGTCAAATTTGCCCAGAAACACCTTTTTACATTTTAGTGAATCACTAAAGAAAGTGCTCACACCCCCACCTTTCCTTTGCCGTATGCTCACACAAAGGAGATTGTATTTTGGAGTTGTCGACGCAATTAGAATAGGTGCCCTGTTAAAGCAGTACCGTGTAACATTTAGCCAATAGGCGGTGCTAGACCTGTAACTTCCAGATCTAGCGCCCATGAAGGCCACTGACAACACTGGGGACAGCGTAAGTTGGCCTGCCCCCCACAGACGTAAACTTAGAGCCAACTATGGTTTTGCTTTAGCTTGCCACAAAAATATTGAATAATCTGTCCCTGCATTTCAGAGACAGGCCTCCTTTCGTTCTGTGTTTAAGGGTATTCTTATAATACATTTATTTGTTGAAGCCTTTAGCGCATCTTGAGAAGTTGATTATATTGTTTATAAAATTTTTAACTACAAGAATTTCCACTCAGAGATGTAATTAAAAAGTGTGCATGCCTTAAATCATCTGTGCCCTTATATTTAACAGCTAAGCTGACAAAGCTGTCTAATTAAATTTATAAAAATACAGTAGGATGCAGGAAAACATTTATTTTATTTGAAAATCAAATTCAAATAATTTCAACAATAACTTCAAAACTAAAAAAGGTTGGAAAAGGACATGTGGACTCATGTTTAATTTCTAAGGTAAATGGGTGAGATAAAAACTAAGGTCATATGCTAAATACAGTCAGAAATGAAATCCAAAAACTTCAAATTGTGTAAAGAATCAGATGTAATGTGGCCATGCAAAGTTATCACCTGCATCACCTTGGGCCAAATACAAACAAACAAAATGAGCCTGCATTGTTTTTTTTAGTATGAAAATTAGCAGGCAACACTGTTGCCTCTTGGGTTTAACAGGTTTGTGTTTTTACATTGACTATTAGTACATTTGTATTTCTGTTTGAAAGGAGATTTATTGAATAAATGCTGAGTTGAATCAGAATCTAACCAATTATTTGAGTCTAAATGAGAACTGCATATACTAATTTATGTAACAGACATGATAAAGTTTTAAATACAACTTTGGCAGAAAAGTGGATCTTAGGAGTTATTTATACTACTTGGCTTTCATGTGGAAATGTATCCTTTCTCAAAGCAAAGCCATGATTCAATATGTGATTTTTCAGCCACTGAATTGGTCTTATAGCTGTGACACAACTGCATCCCATCTTAATCTCTGTTCAACACAGTCCCAGTCTAAGAGGGTTGTCTTTTTTTTTACACTAGACAGTTTAGTCCACTAAATATTAGATTTGGTAATGTTCTATATTCTTTTTTGTCTGTAATGGCGTTGACAAAAAGTTTGCTTCATTATTGCAGTCAATGGCTTTCACTGGGTAAATTCTAACAGCATTGTTGGCTTGTGAATTGGGGGCCCTCGGGCACTGCCCCTATCAAATACAGGAATAAAATTTTAGACACCGTAAACATAAATTACAAAATTAAAAAGTAAAGATCACATCTGTTCTCGCTTAAAATGTGTGTGACTTTAGATTTTTTAGCATTCCGGTTTTATTTTGAGTTTATTTGAGGTTATCTTTTCTGTAAGTCATATCAATGGCGTGAGACACCATCCAAATGATTGTGTATGTATCTTTTTAAACTTTTGGCTTCCATATGACTTCAAGCTGGTCTTTAATTGGTTATTTAAAGATTTTCTTTTTAGTAGAGTTCTCTAAGTCGATGGCCAAACAGCAACTTTTGTGTCATTTTTCTTCCAGTCAGACTGGATGACACCTGTCCTTCAAAATGTTGTGCTTTCAGCAAGGTGGGATAAAAATCAGACTGTAAGTTGAGAGCACAATAACATCAGACTGTCTCTGTTAGAAGCAGCAGAGACTCCCCTGCCCCAAGGGATTCGCTTATAACAGGCAGCCCACTGTATAAAGCCCCAGGGCCTTGGAACAAATGCTCTCTTTTCGTCTGCTGCTTGGAGCAGCATTGGGGGGGCACTCTCATCTCTTTCGTTGCTGTTCAGTAGTGGGAAGAAATGCTTTCTCCCTGTCCGCAGACCCGAATGGAGTTCGGAGACCCGCCACATGGGCGTAGGGTGGAACCAAGCTAAGTACAGTATGCCTTCTGTAAATCAAAATCAAAGCAGCTGTGATCTTACTAAGCTGTGCAGGAGAAAGCTGACCTGGAAGTCGAGCCACACTCCACACTGTAGGAGTGCGGAGATCCCCCCACTGTGACCTTCCTCCACAGGCTGAACGTAGACCACAGTAGACTTGTGTAAAGCTCATCCAGATCAGGATTCACATGAAGTGAGAGCCGCTTGCTCGCTGCCAACTACAATTGCATTACAAGTGGATGCTCACAATTCAACAACAAAGGCAGAAATTTGGCAGAGTTGAACAGGGAAAGGTAAGATAGGAATAATCATTTTGAAATAGTTTACTTTTAATGTGTTTTCACTGTGTTTTAAGGTCTGACCAAGCTCGACCTAGATCTAACAGGCTATGCCGCCCGCTAGCAATTTTGAAACAATGCTTTATTGATGTGTTTTTTTGTGTGTTTTAGGGTGAAGTCTTTTTAAGTTAGCGCCAAATGCTGTTAGCATTGCCCATTACTAGCTTACCCACCCATTACCCTATTGAGATGGTGTCTTTACCACGGCCAAAGCTGAATAGATCAAAAACTGATCTAAAAGGAACAAATCATAAAAATCTAATAAAAATCAATACGGCTCACCTTGAACCAAAAAATAAAACAATTAAATGTGGTCTATTAAATATAAGGTCTCTCCCTCCAAAGACTTTGTTAGTTAATGAATTGATTTCCGATAATCAGATTGATTTATTTTGTATCACAGAAACCTGGCTACAAGAGGACTACGTTAGTATAAATGAGTCAACTCCCTCTAATTATTTAAATTTCCACATTCCCAGATTTGCGGGAAGAGGAGGAGGAGTGGCAACCATCTTTCAGTCTGATTTATTAATTAGTCCCAGGCCAATTATTAACTACAGTTCTTTTGAACATTTAACCCTCAGTTTCCCTCATCCAAATTGCAAAGCAATAAAATCTCTTCTGTTTGTTGTTTTGTATCGTCCACCAGGCCCTTACACTCAGTTTTTGGATCAGTTGTCAGACTTCTTATCTGATTTGGTGTTAAACACTGACAAGGTTATTATAGTGGGGGACAACATTCATGTTGACACAGAATGTGATAACCTTAGTGTAGCTTTTAAAACTATCCTAGATTCAATTGGTTTTGCTCAAAATGTGCATAAACCGACACACTCTTGGCTCCATACTTTAGATCTTGTGCTGGCATATGGCATTGATTATGAAGAATTAACAGTATTTCCTCACAACCCTGTCCTATCTGATCATTTTTAGTAACATTTGAGTTTAATCTAACTGAGTTCTCCACCCCCAAAAGAGGGTTCCATTATAGTAGATCTTTATCGGATAATGCTGTATCAAACTTTAAAGAGTCTGTCCTTTTAATATCTTCAGTATTGCAGAAATACCCTGCAGATGGCAGCAATGTTGTTTCTTCCCATTCACAAATAGATGTCTTTGTTAACGGTGTGACTTCCTCATTGCATTCTGCATTAGACAATGTAGCTCCCTTGAAACAGAAGGTGATTATTCACAGGAAGCTGGCTCCCTGGTTTAATTCAGAGCTGCGTTCCTTGAAACACAATGTTAGGAAATTGGAGAGAAAATGGCGCTCTACACACCAAGAGGAATCCTACTTATTCTGGAGGGACAGTCTATTGTTGTATAACAAGACCCTTCGCAGAGTTAGAGCAGCATATTGTTCATCATTAATTGAAGAGAATAAAAATAATCCTAGATTTCTCTTTAGTACAGTTGCCAAATTTACTCAGAGCTGCAGCTCTGTTGATCCATCCATTCCCTTAGATCTTAGTAGTAATGATTTTATGGGATTCTTCATAAATAAAATTGATGCCATTAAAAATAAAATAATTGGCATCCTCGCAAACATGATTACCTCATCCCCAGTAAGTAAGGCAGCATTGGAGGAATCTTTAGAACCTGCACAGTGTTTGAACTGTTTAGAAGCAGTAGAGCTTTCTGAGCTATCTAAAATCTTAGCTTCATCTAAACCTTCTACCTGTATGTTAGACCCAAGCCCAACCAAGTTGTTTAAGGAGGTATTCCCTTTGATCAGTGGTCCTATTTTAGACATGATTAATCTATCCTTAGTAAATTGATATGTACCACAGGTTTTTAAAGTAGCTGTTATTAAACCTTTACTTAAGAAACCTTCTCTTGATCAAGATAAGCTAGTAAACTACAGACCTACTGTATATCTAATCTTCTTTTGTTATCTAAAGTTCTTGAGAAAGTAGTTGCTAATCAACTTTGTGAACATGTACAATGTAATGACCTACTTGAGGAGTTTCAGTCAGGCTTCAGAGCTCATCATAGCACTGAAACAGCTCTGGTGAAGATCACTAATGATATTCTCATGGCCTCAGAATAATGGACTTGTGTCTGTACTTGTCCTGTTAGATCTCAGTGCTGCATTTAATACAGTTGATCACAATATTCTCCTACAAAGACTTGAGCATACTGTAGGGATTAAGGGGAAAGCATTAGGCTGGTTTAAATCCTATCTGTCGGACAGAGTCCAGTTTGTTCATGTTAATAATAAATCTTCCTCAAACTCTAGCGTCACTTGTGGAGTACCACAGGGTTCAGTCCTTGGACCAATTCTCTTTACTATATATATATGCTTCTGATTGGCAAGATGGGACAGCATGGGATTAATTTCCACTCTTATGCCGATGACACTCAGCTATATTTATCCATAAATCCTGATGAATCCAATCAATTGCTTCAACTACAGGCATGTCTTGATGACATCAAAAGCTGGATGACTTTAAATTTTCTGCATTTAAATTTTGACTACACAGAAGTTGTAATCTTTGGACCAGAGTCCTGAAAAAAAAAAACTTCTTAATCAATCACTTAATATGGATGGCATTAATTTGGCCTGTGGTAATAAAGTAAAAAATCTTGGTGTTATTTTTGACCAACACCTGTCATTTAAATCCCATATTAAACAGGTTTCCAGAGTTTCCTTTTTTCACCTCCGGAATATCGCCAAAATTAGAAACATTCTGTCCAGGGGTGATGCTGAATAACTAGTCCACTAAATTGCAATTGTAATTCTTTCTATCAGGAAGTCCACAAAATGCAGTTCAAAGTCTTCAGCTGATCCAAAATGCTGCAGCAAGAGTTCTGATGAAAATCAACAAGAGGGATCATATTTCTCCAATTTTAGCTTCCCTTCATTGGCTTCCTGTTAAATCAAGAATAGAATTTAAAATTCTTCTTCTAACGTATAAAGCCCTTAATAATCAAGCTCCATCATATATCAGAGCTCTGATTACCCTGTGTGTTCCTAACAGAGCACTTAGCTCTCAGACTGCAGGTCTGCTGGTGGTTCCTAGAGTCTCTAAAAGTAGAATGGGAGGCAGATCCTTTAGTCATCAGGCTCCTCGCCTGTGGAACCAACTCCCAGTTTTGGTCCGTGAGGCAGACACTGTGTCTACTTTTAAGACTAATCTTAAAACTTTCCTTTTTGACAAAGCTTATAGTTAGAGTGGCTCATGTTACTCTGAGCTACACCTATAGTTATGGTGCTGTAGGCTTGGCTACTGGAGGACATCAGGGCCTATTTTTCTCACTCTACTGAGTTCTACTGTTCTCCAGTTTTGCAAATGAAAATGTAAATTTGAATTGTATTTACTTATTATGGAATTAAAAAAAGGAAATCCTAGAGAGGAATCACCTCTTCTAGTTTTTAAGGCATCCTAAATTATTTGGTGTATGAACTTCGGTTAATTAAATTCTAACTTTCTGATTGTTGAATGACTGCCTGGAAAGGTCTGATTGAAAATTGATGTACAAAGTTATTCACAAAACGTTATCTCAAGACACTTTGCAAAGTCAATACATCAAATCATACAGACAGATTGGTTAAAACGTGTTCTATCTAAGGAAACCCAGCAGATTGTATCTAGTCATTAACTTGCAACATTCACTCCTCTGTCGCCCATAGCGACAGTGGATAGTCCCTTGCAATGTGTCGTTGACTTTGCATACCATATTCAATTCAATTTTCAATAAAATTTTATTGATATAGCGCCAATTCGCAACACATGCCATCTCAAGGCACTTTACAAAATCAAATTCAATCAAATTACATAGACAGATTGGTCAAAATGTTTCCTATCTATGGAAACCTAGCAGATTGGATAGAGTTTTGACAAGCAGTATTCATTTCTCCTGAAAGAGCATAGCCTGCCTTTGCTCCCCATGGACATCCAGTGAGCACTGGGCTCCCATGAATCTGGTTCAGCACTGAAACACTTAATAGATTGTGATCAGGAACATCCCACAAGAGTATTAAAGTTGGAAATGTTCTGCCACCATTCAGCCATCACAATTTTGCCTTTATCCATCTTGTCCGAGTCCTCACGCTTGTCCAACTTTGAGGACAAAATGTCCTACTGCTAGTGGCTGGCAGAACATGCCAGCCACTAAAAGATGTATTGATGAATAGATAATCAGTGTTATTCACTTACTTAACTGTGACCATAATGCAATGCCTGATAGGTGTAAATATTCATAATCATAAAGCAGGCAACAAAGAAATGCTGATGTTATCATTTGCAGAGATGGCAACAGAGCTCTGAAAAATAAATCAGGCAAAGTTGTAATGAGCTGAGATAAACTATAAAGATGCTTAACATTGTCCAATTTAAATTTAGCAACACATCTCAAGCTTTTTTAGAATCTTTGCACAATGCAAGCCCTGCCAAATGAGGTCGAGGGATGTACTCAGTGTGGAAAAGAAACAGAGGAGAAGCTAGGGATCAGATTTAACAGTAGCCTATGGTGAAATATTTACTCGGCCTAGATTCATATCTAATGAGCTTAAGAAACACAGTTGTGAAAACCAAACTGGAGTTAAATGTTTAATGCTGTGTTGTTGTGAACACACTGGTGAGGCCAACACTCGTCTTTAAATGAGCTCATCTCTCTATTTTCATATAAAACATTTGCTGGGTTTAAAATGAGATCTTTGAGCTTTCTTCATGTGCAACATGGCTGATTACCTCTGAATATGAACTGACCGAAATATATATCATTAGCATGAATACATTGTGTCTTTTTACAGTAAAATAACATTAGACCAGCGTTTATCCTGTACGCCCATCTGCTGATTTACTTCAAATGTTTTTTTGTGTGCTTTTAGCCTGTCTTAACTATAGTGTGCAAGTATGACGCTATAGCTGCATGATAAGTTTGAAGTCTTCCTCCCTGCATGAACAAGGGCTGTCCCAGTTGGAGCTGTTCTGTAATATGAACTGCACTAAGCCGTTGTTTGTATGCCTTTTTAATTAGCTAGTAACTATCTATTCATGAAGCACGTTTTGAAGCCCCAAACTTTAGGGGACCAACACTGCACTCATCTTTCCAGATATGCAGCCCAAGGCCACTGAACAAAAGCTCCAATAAAACAGAGAGACAGAGAGAGACCCCACTGGTTACAAAACTTGTGATGAGTCTAATAATCCTACGAAATCTGTCATTCTCATGAAAGGCTTTTTGTGTTTTTAGGCCTTTTTTCTTTCTCTTTTTTTTCTTTTTTTCTGGGCTACATCTGTGCCACTAAAGATAAAGTGAAAGAGCATGAGCTACTATGGGAATTACAAAACTGTTGCTCCTTAGGAAATGCAGCTTAAAAGAATCTCTGGTGTAAAATGTGGTTTTGTGTCAGTCTTTGTTCATAGTTTAACTTTGTTCACAATTATCTGCAATGATGCACTAAACTTTCACTATCAAATGGCAAGATCACATGGTTTCCACCGTTGGAGAATATTACTGAAATACCAGATCTAGATATTATCCCACCTATGATGAATTCCATAACCACTAACCCCACCTCAACGTTTTCTGAGTTGAATGTGTTCTTTTAACACTCAGTCTTCAAAAATTCCTTCAGCCCCAGATTGCTCCCTGGGTGAAGCACAGTGGCAGCCTAGGGATGGGTTAAATGCAGAAGACAAATTTCAGTGGAATGTATGTTACAATGACAAATAAAGATGATAATTATTATCACTAGCTATATAACTGAAAAAATCTCCTAACCAACCATGTGCAAGTCAACACTTCCAACATGGCTGCCAAAAGCAAAATACCAAGTAAAAACCATTGTTATACTGTTCTTCTTAATTTATTGTCCTACTTTCTTTATTGTTATTGTCACATTTACTGCATTGCCAGAAGTATTGAGTCAATAAACCAAAATGTGGAGTTTGCATGATTTTCCTCTGTATGCAGGTACTCCAGAGAGAACCCCACATGGATGTTTCTCCTCTGTGTTGGCCTCTGATGGACTGGTGACCTCTCCAGGGTGTACCCTGCCTCTTCAATGATCACTAGAGACATGCACTCCAATGCTACCCTACAAGGATAAGCGTGTTCATACAGGGTCCAGACCAGGAAGCAGAGCCGTAGTTTAACACACCTCTCTGCAGCTTCTGTACTGTTACCCACCCATTATCCTATTGAGACGGTGTCTTTCCCACGGCCAAAACTTAACAGATCAAAAACTGATCTAAAGGGAACAAATCATAAAAATCTAATAAAAATCCATACGGATCACTTTGAACCTAAAAATAAAACAATTAAATGTGGTCTATTAAATATAAGGTCTCTCCCTCCAAAGACTTTGTTAGTTAACGAATTGATTTCTGATAAACAGATTGATTTGTTTTGTCTCACAGAAACCTGGCTACAAGAGGACTACGTTAGTATAAATGAGTCAACTCCCTCCAATTATTCAAATTTCCACATTCCCAGATCTGTGGGAAGAGGAGGAGGAGTGGCAGCCATCTTTCAGTCTGATTTATTAATTAGTCCCAGGCCAATTAATAACTACAGTTCTTTTGAACATTTAACCCTCAGTTTCCCTCATCCAAACTGCAAAGCAATAAAACCTCTTCTGTTTGTTGTTTTGTATCGTCCACCAGGCCCTTATACTCAGTTTTTGGATGAGTTGTCAGATTTCTTATCTGTTTTGGTGTTAAATACTGATAAGGTTATTATAGTGGGTGATTTTAACATCCATGTTGACACAGAATGTGATAACCTTAGTGTAGCCTTTAAAACTATCCTAGATTCAATTGGTTTTGCTCAAAATGTGCATAAACCGACGCACTCTTGGCTCCATACTTTAGACCTTGTGCTGACATATGGCATTGATTGTGAAGAATTAACAGTATTTCCTCACAACCCTGTCCTATCTGATCATTTTTTAATAACATTTGAGTTTAATCTAACTGAGTTCTCCACCCCCAAAAGAGGGTTCCATTATAGTAGATCTTTATCGGATAATGCTGTATCAAAACTTAAAGAGTCTGTCCCCTTTTTAATATCCTCCGTATTGCAGAAATGCCCAGTAGATGGCAGCAATGTTGTTTCTTCCAATTCACAAATAGATGTCTTTGTAAACGGTATGACTTTGTCATTGCGTTCTGCATTAGACAATGTAGCTCCCTTGAAAAAGAAGGTGATTATTCACAGGAAGCTGGCTCCTTGGTTTAATTCAGAGCTGCATTCCTTGAAGCACAATGTTAGGAAATTGGAGAGAAAATGGCGCTCTACACACCAAGAGGAATCCTACCTAATCTGGAGGGACAGTCTATTGTTGTATAACAAGACCATTCGCAGAGTTAGAGCAGCATATTTTTCATCATTAATTGAGGAGAATAAGAATAATCCTAGATTTCTCTTCAATACAGTTGCCAAACTTACCCAGAGCCACAGCTCTGTTGATCCAGCCATCCCCTTAGCTCTTAGCAGTAATGATTTTATGGGATTCTTCATAAATAAAATTGATTCCATTAAAAATAAAATAATTGGCATCCTCCCAAACATGATTACCTCGTCCTCAGTAAGTGAGGCAGCATTGGAGGAATCCTTAGAACCTGCGCAGTGTCTGAACTGTTTAAAAGCAGTAGAGCTTTCTGAGCTATCTAGAATATTAGCTTCATCTAAACCTTCTACCTGTATGTTAGACCCAATCCCAACCAAGTTGTTTAAGGAGGTATTCCCTCTGATCAGTGGTCTTATTTTAGACATGATTAATCTATCCTTAGTAAAAGGATATGTACCACAGGCTTTTAAAGTAGCTGTTATTAAACCTTTACTTAAGAAACCTTCTCTTGATCAAGATGAGCTAGTAAACTACAGACCTATATCTAATCTTCTTTTCTTATCTAAAATTCTTGAGAAAGTAGTTGCTAATCAACTTTGTGAACATTTACAAAGTAATGACCTACTTGAGGAGTTTCAGTCAGGCTTTAGAGCTCATCATAGAACTGAAACAGCTCTGGTGAAGGTCACCAATGATATTCTCATGGCCTCAGATAATGGACTTGTGTCTATACTTGTCCTGTTAGATCTCAGTGCTGCATTTGATACAGTTGATCACAATATTCTCCTACAAAGACTTGAGCATACTGTAGGGATTAAGGGAAAAGCATTAGGCTGGTTTAAATCTTATCTGTCGGACAGATTCCAGTTTGTTCATGTTAATAATAAATCTTCTTCAAACTCTAGGGTCACCTGTGGAGTACCACAGGGTTCAGTCCTTGGACCAATTCTATTTACTATATATATGCTTCCGGTTGGCAAAATTATCAGACAGCATGGGATTAATTTCCACTGTTATGCTGATGACACTCAGCTATATTTATCCATAAATCCTGATGAATCCAATCAGTTACTTCGACTGCAGTCATGTCTTGATGACATCAAAAGCTGGATGACTTTAAATTTCCTGCATTTAAATTCTGACAAGACAGAAGTTGTAATCTTTGGGCCAGAGTCCTCAAAAAATAAACTTCTTAATCAATCACTTAATCTGGATGGCATTAACTTGGCCTCTGGTAATAAAGTTAAAAACCTTGGTGTTGTTTTCGACCAAGACATGTCATTTAAATCCCATATTAAACAGGTTTCCAGAGTTTCCTTTTTTCACCTCCGGAATATCGCCAAAATTAGAAACATTCTGTCCAGGGGTGATGCTGAAAAACTAGTCCATGCATTTGTTACTTCAAGGCTGGACTATTGTAATTCTTTACTATCAGGAAGTCCACAAAATGCAGTTCGAAGTCTTCAGCTGATCCAAAATGCTGCGGCAAGAGTCCTGATGAAAATCAACAAGAGGGATCATATTTCTCCAATTTTAGCTTCCCTTCATTGGCTTCCTGTTAAATCAAGAATAGAATTTAAAATTCTTCTTCTAACGTATAAAGCCCTTAATAACCAAGCTCCATCATATATCAGAGCTCTGATTACCCCGTATGTTCCTAACAGAGCACTTCGCTCTCAGACTGCAGGTCTGCTGGTGGTTCCTAGAGTCTCTAAAAGTAGAATGGGAGGCAGATCCTTTAGCTATCAGGCTCCTCTCCTGTGGAACCAACTCCCAGTTTTGGTCCGTGAGGCAGACACCCTATCTATTTTTAAGACTAATCTTAAAACTTTCCTTTTTGACAAAGCTTATAGTTAGTGTGGCTCATGTTACCCTGAGCTATCTCTATAGTTGTGCTGTGATAGGCCTAGGTTGCTGGAGGACATCAGGGTATAATTTTCTCACTCTACTGATTTCTACTGTTCTTCATTCTACGGTTCTCCAGTTTTGCATTGTATTACATTGAAATGACTGTCGTCATTTCAGCTTTTAACTTTTTGCTCTCTCTCTTTTTCTTCATAGTAGGTACACCTGGTCTGGCGTTCTGTTAACTTTGACATCATCCAGAGAAGACGGCTCACCCGTTACTACCATCTAATGTAGAACAGATTACTAGATCAATGTGTGCTTCTGTGCTTTTTGTCTCTCTTGTTGTGTCTCTGCTCTGTCTTCTGTAACCCCAGTGGGTCGAGGCAGATGACCGTTCATACTGAGCCCGGTTCTGCCGGAGGTTTTTTTTTCCCGTTAATGGGTGCTTTTTCTTCCCACTGTCGCTTCATGCTTGCTCAGTATGAGGGATTGCAGCAAAGCCATGTACAATGCAGACGACTCTCCCTGTGGCTCTACGGTTCCCCAGGAGTGAATGCTGCTTGTCGGGACTTTGATGCAATCAACTGGTTTCCTTATATAGGACATTTTGACCAATCTGTATAATCTGACCCAATCTGTATAATATGATTGAACTTGATTGTAAAGTGCCTTGAGATGACATGTTTCATGATTTGGCGCTATATAAATAAAATTGAATTGAATTGAATTCATCTATCCATCCAGGGTATGCACAATGGATGGATAGATGAACACTCCTAAACCTCATAGAAACACCTTCTACAAGAGATAGCTGCTATTGCTGCAAAGGATGGGCCAATTAAGAATCAGATGTACTTCTGGTTCAATTGTGTACAAAGGCAAGTGACCCGACACTTTCGAGAATATGGTGTTGACAGTATTCTTCTATTTAAAATTGTAAATATATAGTTTAATTGTTCAAGATGCTCTACGTGTATTATCAACTATAGTTGGCAGTTATCAAACTCCTTTTGTTTTCCAACATCTAAATTGGATATTGAGATAGGACATTTTTTGGTGTAACAAATGATTATGATTGTACAGATTAAATCTCATCTACAAAACATAAACAACAAAGTAAGACTGAAGGTGGTTTAAAGAAGAAAAAAATATCCCAATACTGGTTTGATAAAAGCACCACTGGTAGCATGGTAAGGCATCACTATTTAAAACTTTAACTTGCTTTACATGTAAACTCATCGTCTTGAACTGCTCTATATCTACTCTTTCTGCTTAAAGTATCAGGGAGCCCATGCCGTGGTGCTAAATGGTTGGAATCTTGCAGGCATAATTCTATGATAATGTGAGCACAACCTTTCTCTAGAGAATGTTTTAGGGCTTCATTATGAGTTTTAGCAAACTACAGGTTTTCTCATACTGCCCAGGTGTGGGTGTGCTTGTTATGGATCTTTGAAATTCTGGACAAAGCTTCAGTTATAGCCTTCACACCGTGTTCAGGGAAATCTCCCCTGCATCAACAGAATACTAACGCCACTCCTCCTTGACATTTAATTGCTTCTACCCATCTTGTTAAACAAGAGCTGTGATTGAGCTCAGTGGAAGTTGTTTTTTTTTTTGATGCGGCTTTCCAAATGTTCTCTTTGAGGCACTTTAAGTCCTCCCTTGAAACCTGAGGTAAAAACATAACAAAGGGGAATTTGCTATCACTGCATTTTCTCTCACAAAGTGTTCCTAATTGTGTGCTAACAAGGAAGTAATTCGAATGTGGACTCATCAAGCAAGCTTTCATGTTTGGGAATTTGATGTGATTCAAGGTTAGAGTAATTAGTATGTGCGGTTGATGAAATCTGTCTAAATAATGAAGAATGGTTTACTATTTAGGACAAACTTCTTCGGCTAATCAGGATTAACAGAGTAACAGCAAATCTTGTTCAGACACCTCAGAAATCAACTAGAGTACCTTGCAATATTATTCATAGACCTTAAACCACTTTGCAAGCTGTAAATCCAAGGTTAAAAGAGGAACCAAAAAAAAACACTAAGTTTTATTATGCAACTTTTAAGTGCAACAATGGACCCCCTATCCTCTATTCATTAGGGTTATCTTCCTGCCTGCATAATGACATTGTATTTTGTATAGGTTTCCCCTTACATTTACTTAAAAATATACTTACTACTTACATTTCTAATTGTCCTAGTTTCTGTTTTATTTTTTTCAACATTATATATTCCATTTTACTTGGATATCTAAAGTATGGAATGACCATTTAGATGTCTTAATGCACTTAAGTACATTAACATACAAAAAACAATCAATACCAATAAACAACCAAAATGTCCAGCAGATAACACAAAAACATTCAATTCAATTCAATCAACAACATGATGGCAGCGGCTGTCCACTATTGCTCCATGCTCATCCAGCAGGAGTGAATGCTGCGAGTCAATGGCTCGATGCGATCTGGTGGTTTTCCTTTGACAGAAAACATTTTAATCAATCTGTCTGTATGATTTGATACAATTGACTTTGTAAAGTGTCTTGAGATGATGTGTTGTGAGTTAGCACTATGTAATTACATTGAATTGAAGTCTCCAGATTTTTCCACCATATAAATGTACATTGAAATACATTGAGGTTTGTTTCTGCAACATTGCAAAGTCTGAAATAGATCTAGTTGTATGAATACATGGATGGTTCTCTAGTAAAACAAAAAAACAAAACAAAAAGACGCCAAAGCAATCATGTTTTAAACCTTGTTTGAATACCAAGATCTATAAATGTTAGCCATCAACAGATATATATACTGTTTCAGTTATACTGCCATTCTAGCTATGACTGCAGCTTATTCTTTCTTTCCTTAAAAACTATTGCAGTTTCATAGCTGAAGGAGCTTTGTGGATTACAAAATAGACCAAATAGCTTGTATACCATTCTGAAATGAAATCTGACACAAAAATATCTGCAATTTTATCAAAATACAACTAAGTCATCAAACATCTGTGCTAGTTTTTAACCACAGTTGTGTCTTTAGGCCAACTGCAATGTGACTCTTCCCACAGTGATGCTCTGTCTTCTAAGCCCTACTTGCTCCTCACCTCCATAAATTATTCATTCAGAGCAGCATGAAAAACCCATGTCAATTAGCCAGGTTTATTTTTTTTTTCCTCAAATGAAAAGCAGCGGGTCTCTCTCTCATCATGCCAACCAGAGGAGTTATGTGGTGAAATCGTGAATTATTTAGCATTTCTGGTCATGACTGCTCAGACTACATAGCCTCATTCTTCTTTAAAAAAAGGAACAAAGGGACAACGTCGGTTATTCTCTTTGATTTGAGCAGGCAATTTTTTTTTTCATTTTTAGTGAGGATTGACTCAAGGTTTGCCTGCTGTGTTAATATTGCTGCCACTGACTTTAGTTTTCAGCAACTCTTCCTGAGCACCATGATTCACATATCTTCGCTGGTGTCTGAAAGTAATTACTGAATGCAATATTCCTATCTGTATGAACATGTAATGTCAGCAAAGTAGTTATGCTATGACCAACCTAATAAATGGGAGGTATTTGGAACAGAAATTTAAGGAGGCAAAAGAAAACAGGACACTCCTTAGAGAGGGTTTGCAACATACAGTATGTCATGTTCCTTTTCCATGTGTGTCAGCCTTTTTCCACAAGTTATTTTCTATATCCGCTGAATTAAAACAGTATGCCTCTAAATAAAAACTAGATTTTCTAAAGCCAGCATATACTCTTTAAAGTAAACAATTTAACACAAAACAACTGGTTCTTTAATAATTTCACAGCACTAAATATGAAAGTGTTTCTATTTTTAATCACAGTGATTAAAGAGAAACACTTTTGCTGGAGATGTTCTGCCTCTGTTTAGGTGTCTATATCCATCTGACCTCATCCCTCATAACACAGTTGTGATGAAAACATTATCCAGCTTTCATGGAGAGTCCCGGTGTTTTCATACACTGATCAGGGAAGTGAATATCATGTTGAGTTAGGCTTTTAAAGACCCATTTTTCAATAACTTTCAAAAACTAGAATTTTTGTGTGTAGGTTTGAATTATTTGTGTATTTCCTTGAATCCACACAGTCAAAATTATATATACACACTCAAATATATACATGCCATGGCCTACATGTAAGATAACCCTCACGAGACAGTGCTAAAGGTTTACAAGTTTATTTAGTTACAAAGGAGATATAGATGACTGGTCCAGGAGCCGACAGATAATGGTAAACAGTGGATCACTATGAGGAAAAGGTGAGAGATGAGCAGAGGGAATAAATGGTCAATCTTGTGAGTCATAGGAGTTGCTCTAACGGTTGTATGCCGATGACTTAGATCTAGGGGGAGTGAGTAGAGTCCAGGAGTGTAGGTCTGTATGGTGAGCTGCGTTCAAATATGAAGTAGATAGTTGAGCGTTGGAGGGGGGACAGGTAGGGACAGGAAGGTTGGAAGTTCTTAAAGAGTGAGGAGCTAAATGTTGCCAGTCGAGGACAAAACTGTCCGAGAGGTTATAGCACAAGCATGAATCCAGAACGCATCACTGAGAGCCAGATCCAGGGGAGAATTCAGGGGGTGACCACCTGGGTTGACTCTCAGGGCTCAAATAACCAGCCACCAGCAGCTCCGCTTATACTCTGTCCTGAACCATGTGGCACAAACTGGTTCCTTTGAGAAAACTGTTTAAAATGATCAGAAAAAATCCAGGATCCTGGTCTGGAACCTGTGTCACTGACCGAAACAAGAATCCTCTGCTTTAACTTAGATTAGAGAAAAGTATCTAAATATAAACATATTCATCTATCAAAGACCTATCTTAAATATGAAAAATCAAAAGGTATATACATTTAAAGTTGTATACCCAATTCTAGTTTTAAGGAATAACCACTGAACTTGGTTCTTTTGTCAGAAAGAACGGCTTAAATAACTAATTAAAAGTCCTAAATAATTATTTTTAATATGATTGTAAGTAATTATTTATGTACACATTGACTATATGGGCTTTTAATTTTTTTGTTTTAAGTTACCCGTCCACACAAAACCCACATTATACTGTGGGAGGAAGAGGCACCTTTTTATTGAATATACATTTGTCAGTCGATCAAATCCCTGCTATTTTTTTAGTCGACATATAACAGTTCTGAATAATAGAAAATCAACCAGAAACTTCTCAAATACTTTAAACTTTTTCTAATTTGTCATCATTATGCCTCTTTTATGACTGGGGTTTTATTAAGACTTGCAGAATTGCTGCTGGTTTGGGGGTGTTTGTGGCACAGTGGGGAGCGCTTTCCTTTTTATTCGCCTTTAAGGTGATTAAATTCAGCTTTGAGGAAACAAATATTTCCAAAATGTTTGGCGTCATTAAAAACTAAAAAAATTTGTGGTGTGTTTAAATTGATAGGTTTCATCATATTTGTCCACAAAAGAGCTTTTTACACTTTTGTTCACTCCTGGAGGGTTTCCAGGCTATAGAGCACATTACAAAACCTTTCTGTATTCCTTCATAATAACAAAATATGATTAGATCTAAGCACGCTACACTTTAATCA
Organism: Fundulus diaphanus; assembly: GCA_037039145.1. Classification (NCBI taxonomy): domain Eukaryota; kingdom Metazoa; phylum Chordata; class Actinopteri; order Cyprinodontiformes; family Fundulidae; genus Fundulus; species Fundulus diaphanus. The sequence goes on from CM073132.1 coordinate 39,775,786, forward strand.
AAGGTGGATTTGCAGACATGGTGCTCAAGACATACACTTCTATCTGTGAGTTGTTGTCAGCCAAGAGCAGTGCACGCAGCCCTGTTGCTTAGTAACTATGCCTGCGGTGAATCATGACTTCCATGGCCCTGGGCTGTTCAGGTAGAATTAGTTCAACTGAATATATATATATATATATATATATATATATATATATATATATATATATATATATATATATGAATGCAGGGTTAGATTATTTATTTTTGAGATGGAGCACGTGTGCAGTTATATCTTAAAAACGTTACAAACAAAAATCTGTCAAAACTGTTACTTTAAAGCAAAACAAATGAAATGTAGCCATCATTAGATGAGTGATTTCTCCTGTTATTATTCACAGAAACCCTTTTTTAAATATTTCAAGTCATCAGTTGAGTCATCAGTTGAGCTGAATTACGCCCACGTAATTCAGCTCAAATGTGCAGTGAAAACGCACGTTTGGGTTGCCCATCTCTGTGCCTGGGCTTGCCCGGCGCACAGCCTTGACTGTGGGGGAACCCCGATGCTGGCAAGACTGGGAAACAGTGGCATGTTTTATTGGGCTTATACTTTTACCGTAGTTGAATAACTACGGTGCTCCGGTTGAAGTTTGGGGAAAAAACGACTGTAATAAAATTTTACAGACTAGTTAAAAGTTGGTATGTTGACAAGGCTTTTTTCAAACTGTTCATAAACAGTAACCGGATTTAAAGTGATGGATAATTGCTCGCCTAGTGAGCAGAAGTAATGGGTGTGTCGTTGGTGCATGTGACTACTGTTTGTTGATAGTCTAGATCAGAGGTTCCAAAACTTTATAGCATGTGACCCTCAAAATAATAGTGACAGAGACTGCCAACCCCCTAATTGGCTGGTAGGAAATTTTTTTATTTTTTTTTGGAAATTATGAGAAGAAAGTTGTAAAATGATCAGAATAAGGTTGTAAAATTATGTGAATAAAGTTGTATTTTTATAAGAACTCTTAAAAAAAAGTGCAGCCATCCCCCTGCATTAAAATTAGGAATGCTGCGCATCTTATAAAGTTATACTTTCGTATCGGTTACACAAAAAAGGAAATACAAAATCTTTTTAGCACATCAGCATCAAATCATTTCACGACCCCCAAGAGGTATCTTGTGATGCCCTGGGGGATCCCAGGGAACGCCTGGTCTAAATGCTTACACCATGCTGTGTGATGGCAGCAGAGTCCTAGTCAGCAGTGTACCTTAATAAAATCAATACTTTAAATCAATTAAAAAATGAAAAGAAGTGTGTATCCTAGCCTTATGCATGTTAGCTTACTGTGGTTTCCAAAGCTGGGTCCCTCCAGTCCTGCATAAGAGCAGGGTCAAACCAAGCCGGCTCGAGCAGAGTTTTGAGTTAACCCGTTGCTTTTCAGTGATTGGCCAAGGAGAAATGAGAAGGTTTTTCTCAGAGCTTAATATTAAGGTCTACTATAAACTGAGTGGGTCAAACCGAAATATAATTTTTCTTTTAACAAACCTTGAACCATGCCTGAAGGAAAAAAAAAGAAAAGAAAAAGGACACTGCAGCTTTAGTACAAAAAAAAGTACAGCTTCAGCAGACGCTGTATCAGATCCGCAATTTATTGAGACTTTCTCTCATTTTACACACTGAAACCTTTACGTATTGTCTCTGAAGTGTTCATCCATCCACCTCCTGTGGTAGACGGCAGCAGCGGTCAGCCTTTCAGACAGAGAACAACTAGGGATAGCAGCAGTCTGTTTTTGCTGAGGTGCCCACTGAAACAGAGCAGCTTGGGGAACTCCTGAAAACCCTCCCTGCTGACACAGCAGCCCGCAGCTGGGGAGTCAACGTGAAATCAAACCTATAAAAATTATTTCATTTCCAATAGCTGATGCTAGTCTACTGCTGTTTTGCAGTTCCTCCGGTGTGAGTGTAATCCTTCGACTACAGGTCTCAATCCGCAAAACCCTATTCACCTGCCCCACAGAGAAAACTCTGCCCCTTTTTTAATATATAAAAAGAGCTTGACATAAAAATGGGGTTAAAAACAAAAGTCCTAGAAATATGTAAAGTAGCTTTACGAAATAAGTGTCACAAAATAAAATTCCATTATGAAATAAAAAAATCTTGAGATACATCTTGAAATAAACCCATAAATAAATCTTGAATTAAATAAATAAATATATCCATAAATGAATAAATAAAAATACTGAATTAAATAAATCAAACATTTAATAAATAACCTTGAGACAAATGCATAATGGGCAAAATAAGCATTTCTTAAATATATATTTTTGTCATGGGGACAGTTATATATTTGATGGAATATCTGTTAATATCATTATGTATTTGTTTAATTTTGAATGAAACCGCTCTTCATAGCAATAAATTGAAAAGGTTTTGACATGTTTAGATGTTAAACAAACCTGCTCAAAAACACTGAACCAAAGGCGAGGATCCTCTTAACTCTATCACTGGCCATGGTTGTATACGTTTGTAAATAAAGTTCCAAAAAAAAAAAAAAAAAGTTGGCATTGGTTTGCAGAAGTACAACATTGTTCTATTAATCTGCGTTTGAATACTCAGGCTTTCTCAAGGACCAGGATGTCTGCCCCTGAAAAACTGAATTTTAGAATTTAAATTGAATTTTAGAACTGAACATGTATGGTGAGAATTGTAACTGAAAGTAGCTATTCGAGAGCTGAAAATTAACTTGGATCAAATACAGTTGCAAAGCAAATAAATTCAGTTTCAAAATATAAAAAATCTGTTTCAATCATCATTCCAAACTAATGAATTAGATTTCAAAATTCAGATTCAGTTTTTAAAAGCATTTATTCAAGTCGAGCAATTCAGATTCAATCTGAGCTCTGCAAATTTGAAGGGAACTAATTCAAATTCAGTTTCTGATGGCACAAGTTTCTACCCATAAAACGTTATACATATTGTAATAAATAAGTGACACAAAATATATTTTTTGTCATTCAGGCATACCTATATCTGGGCATTTATAGACGAAATCTAAAATTCAGAATGTGTCATTTGTAGTAGAATGTCTCATTCACAACCTTGTGGCTAAAGTTTAAATATTCAAAATTAGATTGAACACGGAGATGTAAGAAATGTACAAATCATTGGAATTTCAAAATAAACATGGCTGCTTTACTTACATTTTATTACATTTTTAATTCACCTTTATTTATACATGTAAATCTCATTGAGTCACAAAGTCTCCTTTTCAAGAGTGACTTGTTTTATTAATAATAGGGATAACAGCCTGAAGATGAAGACTCTCAAAAGCAGATACAAAAGAGGGTGGAAAAAAAAAGAAATTTTAAAGAATATCCATTTTCTCCAGAATAGACATAGGTTTTAATACATAAATTTGAGCATGTGAGAAATAAATCTGTTGTGAATAAATGAAAAGAATAAAAGAATAAAGAAAATAAATAAAAAAATTAAAATAAACTAAGGGTATATTTGCTTTATAGCTCCAAGTTAAATAAAACCTGAAAATCATTAGGTTTAACATAAATTCTATATATACAGACACCATCTATATATTTAATCAGAGCATTTGTCCTAAAATTCAATTGGACTTCAGTAGTCAACTTATATCCTCACCTGCTGCTAATATTCCACTGCAATATGCTTTCCTCTGTAATGTTTTCTTTTCTTATGTCCTGTTCATGTACATAACTATGATTTGTCTTGTACTTTGTTGTAAGTCCCTCGCTATAAATGATTGTAATAGCATACTACATAAACACACACACAGCTAACTTATCTACAGTAATTTTAAAATCTCACATAAACAACACAAAACAAAATGTTGCAAATTGAGAGCACAATTAAGTCTAAAAGAAAGATGCTTAATGAAGTGGTATTACTTCAAAGAAACAAGGAAAATCATTAAGACATGAGTGATTCTTATTTTGTTTTTTTTCTTCTTATAAATAAACATCTATGACTGGATTGACTATCAATTAAAAAATGTTTTGAAATATCTGCACTGTGGTTCCATGCCATGACATTTGGCTTCCTTTGAAAAACTGATGTTGAACTGTTTGAGATTTTTTTCAGAAAGTAACAGATTCGAAATTTAAATGAAACAATGACCCTTTCTTAGAAAAAAAATGTCTGTATATGTTCTTTTTAAGGATGTTTCTGAAAATTTACATTATGGCATTCAGTAAAACTTTCTGTAAGAATTCAACTGAACAAACATGGAGCTGTGTGTTTATATGTTTTCAATAACTTCTTTAATACTGCTGTAATTTATTTCTAAGGTATGTTACTTTTAGTTTCTTTGGCACTGATAAACTGTGAAAGATTTCAACCTCTTATAGCTGAAATCAATGATGATCACTAAGGACAGGAAGGAGGCTCTATCCTCGCTGACTGGCTCCTTTTAGTTGGCTTTCCTTCTGTCGGTAGTGAAAGAGGCTTTTAGTGTCAAGATCAGCTGCATATCCAATAGCTTCAGCAAACAACTTCACCACCTATCAAAGAGAAGAGGAGAATTTTCCTGAAAACCATGAGACACAGCCAGTTGAATTACATCATTTCACTGCTCTGGTGACATCATTTTAACTGACCTGGTAATTTGTAATGAGGGGAACACCATGGTCAACAGCCATTCTGCGTATCACGAAATTATCCTTCAGATGGCGCGTGTTGTTATTGGGCAAGTTGACAACCATGTCAATATGGCCCTCACTGATCAGCCTGTAGATACATATAAAAACGAGAAATAAAAAAGAATTTGAAACAGTCAGTGTAAAACACTAATTTGCTTAGCTTTGAGAGAGTTTGTGAATGTGTGGGGAATAGTAGGTTAATTAGTTCATACTCAATGGATAGGAGTGTTTGTGATGCAAATAGACTGGTGGAGTAAGATGCATGGATCAGTTTTTACATGTTGCCAATATAGGATACACTCTAGAGACAATTTACAGTAGAGTTTGTGAATGATCTAAAAGGCTCTTCTGTTGCCATACTTGAACTGGAGAAGTATTATTTTGTCAGTGGAGGCCCCTACTATTTGGGAAGAGACGTGCTGTGAGCTGTATTGTCTCTGCATTTGGGACCAGTGGGGCCTGGCCCCACCAAATGTCGCTGTAGAGCTCTATGTTCACAATAATCAGTGGGACAGAATTATTCTTTATAGAGTAATATTGTAAAAAAGACAGATTGCCTTACCAATAAAAATTCTGTTATAAACGTCTGTGTCTGTATATCTAAGTCCGCCAGAATACTGACAAGCTCAGTAGGATAAATCCTCTTGAGGTGCCTTGATATTGGGGCCGGCCCACCAACATTTGTTTAAAGGTATACTATGCAACCGGGGTTGATTTTCCAGCGAGGCTCCCCCCAGAGGGCGAAAGTAAAAGTGCACTGTCGTAAATCAGCTGTTCCCTGGTTTCTCCGGCAAGCCAGGCGCGGTTGTTTTGAGCTTAGACAGGCGAACGCAACGAATACAAAAGTCGAAAACACGGCAGTACAAACAATGACTAACACAGTGAAAGTAAGAACATGCACACAGAGAGAGAGAGAAACCATTCCAATGCAGTGTTTCCCCTAGGAATTTGCTTAGCGGACGACCGGCGGAGCGGGAGGGAGAGAGACAAGCTTTGCGCGACCGGCGGAGCGGGCGGGAGACAAGCTTTGCGCGACCGGAGCGGCGAGGCGGGCGGGAGACAAGCTTTGCGCCACCGGAGCGGCGAGGCGGAGCGGGCGGGAGACAAGCTTTGCGCCACCGGAGCGGCGAGGCGGGCGGGAGACAAGCTTTGCGCGCATATCGAGTTATTTATTTATTTTTTTTTGGAATGTTTGCGAGGCAGTAGCGTGAGGGAAACCCTACAATGTTACTTACAGTCGCATCAGCAGAAACGCGAGGTCCGCGTCAGCCTTGGAGCCTTCTCTTTCTTTTAGCTCTCGCCATTCGGAAAAAGCTTGCCCGATGTTCACCCGTGTACGACTCCTCTCTCTGTCCAGAGCCATTTTCCTCTTTCTTGCCTGCTCCAACATGGGCTTTCGCTGTTTTCTCGCTGGTTCCGCCATGATAACTGCACAAATATCTCCACTGCGCTAGCAACGAGCAAGCCTTTCACTGGGGGCGTGTAGCAGTTCTCGCCGTAAAGCAAGACCGACTCTCGCGATGCACACGAGATTTTGAGCCTGTGGGCGCGGGCCGAGGCCTCCTGCAATTGCAAGTGCGGTATTTCCCCCACAGACCACCAGGGTGACAGAGAAAACCTTTGTTCAACCTGAAATGACTCATTTAATCATCCAAAACGATATGGAACATATTAATTAACTGAAAAATGTTGCATAGTATGCCTTTAAATAATGAACATCTGAAACTACAGTCTGCATTCCTCAACACACTCTCAGTAGACAGCCTTGGGGCACAAATCCTGTGGCCCCAAACTCGGATTGTCCAATCAAGTGTTTATGTTTATGTTCTGACGGATAGTGTGGGACCTTCTAGTGTTGAAGGATCAACGTTAATCTTTTCTGTTCAATAAATGAACATTATGAGTAAGCCTTTATTTGTAATTTTTTGTATGAAGATTTAGCTTAAATAAAATATATAGGTGTCAAGTTTTTGTGCCTCAGTACTTTTAGGACCTCATCTGTCTATAGTTTATTTCACTATGATCATGTGGATCAAACATGATTGCTGAAGAAGCAACTTAAACCATGATGCGGTTTTAATAATGGCCTGACCAGTGTGCATCTTATTGTTATAGCACAGAGTGCTTCACATTATAATTGGATTGTTTTTGCTTCGCTTTTTAATATTCTCAACAACACTATTATTTTCATTTAAGTAATGAGACTGGTTTTGTATTTAGTTAAGGCTATGGATCACATTTTACATTTGTGAGCACTTTTGAAGGTCTCTGTAAGATGAAATTAGTTGTGATTTTTAAGTTTTGGATTGATAACACAAAGCCTTTTAATAAAATATTTTTTTTAATAAATAATGACCTTATTATTCTCATTTATTTGGAAATCATCATTGTATTACTATATCCTAATGTATTGCATCAAACTTAAATCATGTTGTGCTGGATCAATAGGCACTGACTGAATTATGGTTGAGTTTTTAATTAAATCATATAAATTCATTGTTTGCCGCTTAAACATCCTTAATATATAAGACGGCTTGCAGTAAGACTTTATATGTATTGTGGCAGCAACAAACCAGAGAACCTTATACAGCCTTTACATTTCTGTTTTAATTCAAAACATTTTATGCTATATTACTGTCAGGAACAGTCAGCAAACTAGCAGAAACATGCTGACTGTTTTGTGCAGAAACCCCACAGATTCAAGGTCAAACACTGAAGAAAAGAAAATAGACTGGGAAGTCAAGGTGACCCTGATACTTGATCTAATTGGACTAACTATTATGAAAACCTTCTTGGGAACAAAGAGAAACAGAACCAAAAAACAAAACAAAAAAAACTCTGGAACAAAAGACCTGGCAAGATCTGCTAACTCTGGTCACTTCGTATTCCAAGTATGATAGAGTTCTGTTTTACATGACATATTTTTTGTTTATCCAAGATGTTTTTATTTATATTTTATATAAATGGAAGTAATGGCAGAGGGAGCAGTGTTGCCCATATTTTCTGCAGTTTACGGTTGCAATAACCGGTGATAACTGCTGAAAGTAGATTGCGCGGTGCAGGTCACCATTTTGAGCAGAGATTGGTTCTGGAGATGAGTTTTTTATGAGCTGATAACATTGCAGAAAATTATTGTTTTTTTAATTTTTTAACTTTGTATTTGACAAACTAAGGCTGAATCACATTGCCAAATGAATTACCCTAGAGTTACAGTGTCAGCACATAAAAGCTGTGCTAAACAGTTCTCGTTCAAGGGTATTAAGATCCTGCCCCAGTTGAAAGCAAAGTGTAAGAGTCTGGAATCACCTGGAGTTTTTAAACCCTTTGGAACCTGTGTTTTTGGTCAGATAAGACTGAGATTGAGACATTTGATTTGAAAAGAGAGAAACTTGTAAAATTACCTCATGAACTATGTTAAGTATGATGGATGACTTGTGATACTGTGGGCTTTTTTGTCTTCCAAAGTTCCAAGGAACATTGTAAGAATGCATAGCACCATGAACTATTTGAAAAAGCCAGGACATTTTAAATTAAATTCTGCTGCACTCCAGTAAAGAAAACAAGCAACAATCTGGCTCTCTGTTTGCTCAATCCTTTGCGAAATGCTATAGGTGAAGACCCCTGAAGCATATTTTCTTCACTGAATAAACAGACTAAAATGAAAGGCTGTACTAAAAAATATGTAAGATTGTGCAATAAAAGACTTTTCATTTACATATTTACCATTTGGGATCTGAGGCAAGACATGTTTTTTTGTATAATTGATGTGTTGATGTAATAATACCATGTATGAGTGTTTCTGCTTGGAGTCATCATTTCTTGCATTAGAGGTGCCCCTTATGACGAGTAACATAAATGGATTTCGCGTTCCCTCACCCGGACGCGGGTCACCGGGGCCCCACTCTGGAGCCAGGCCTGGAGGTGGGACACGTTGGCAAGCGTCTGGAGGCCGGGCTTTTGCCCATGGAGCCCGGCCGGGCTCAGCCCGAAGAGGTGACATGGGTCCCCCTTCCGATGGGCTCACTGCCTATGGGAGGGGCCAAAGGGGTCGAGTGCGTTGTGCAATGGGTGGCTGTAGAGGGCGGGGGCCTTGGCGTTCTGATCCTCGGCTGCAGAAGCTGGCTCTTGGGATGTGGAATGTCACCTCTCTGATGGGGAAGGAGCCTGAGCTAGTGCGCGAGGTTGAGAGGTTCCGACTAGAGATAGTCGGGCTCACCTCGACGCATGGCTCTGGCTCTGGAACCAGTCTCCTTGAGAGGGGCTGGACATTCTTCCACTCTGGAGTTGCCCCCGGTGAGAGGCGCCAAGCTGGGGTGGGCGTACTTGTTGCCCCTCATCTCGGTGCCTGTACGTTGGGGTTCTCCCCGGTGAACGAGAGGGTGGCCTCCCTTCGCATTCGTGTGTGGGGGGACAGGTTCTGACTGTTGTTTGTGCTTATGCGCCAAACAGCAGTTCCGATTACTCATCCTTTTTGGAGTCCTTGGAAGGGGTACTGGAGAGTGCCCCTCCTGGGGACTCCCTCGTTTTGCTGGGGGACTTCAACGCTCACGTGGGCAATGACAGTGGGACCTGGAGGGGCGCGGTTGGGAGGAACGGCCCACCTGATCTGAACTCGAGTGGTGTTCTGTTGTTGGATTTCTGTGCTCGTCATGGATTGTCCATCACAAACACCATGTTCAAGCATAAGGGTGTCCATATGTGCTTTTGGCACCAGGACACCCTAGGCCGTAGTTCAATGATCGACTTTGTTGTCGTTTCATCTGATCTGCCGCCGCATGTCTTGAACACTTGGGTGAAGAGAGGGGCGTAGCTCTCCACCGACCACTACCTGGTGGTGAGTTGGCTCCGATGGTGGGGGAGGAAGCCGGTCAGACCGGGCTGGCCCAAACGTGTTGTGAGGGTTTGCTGGGAACGTCTGGCAGAGTCCCCCGTTAGACGGAGCTTTAACTCCCACCTCCGGGAGAGCTTTGAACACGTCCCGAGGGAGGCGGGGGACATTGAGTCTGAATGGACCATGTTCCGCGCCTCTATTGTTGAGGCGGCTAGTCGGGGCTGTGGCCGCAAGGTTGTCGGTGCATGTCGCAGCGGCAACCCTCGAACATGCTGGTGGACACCAGCAGTGAGGGAAGCCGTCAAGCTGAAGAAGGAGTCCTACTGGGCTTTTTTGGCCTGTGGGACTCCGGAAGCAGCTGATGTGTACTGGCAGTCGAAGCGGCAGGTGGCTCGGCTGGTTGCCGAGGCAAAAACTCGGGCGTGGGTAAAGACTTCCGTACGGCTTCAAATTGATTCTGGTCCACTATCCGGCGTCTCAGGAGGGGGAAGCAGTGCAGTACCAACACTGTTTATAGTGGGGGTGGTGTGCTGCTGACCTCGACTCGGGACGTCGTGCTTCGGTGGGCGGAATACTTCGAAGACCTCCTTAATCCCACCAACACATCTTCCATTGCGGAAGCAGAGCCTGAGGACTCTGGGTCGGGTTCTCCCATCTCTGGTGCTGAGTTTGCCGAGGTTGTTAAAAAGCTCCTCGGTGGCAAGGCCCCGGGGGTGGATGAGATTCGCCTCGAGTACCTTAAGGCTCTGGATGTTGTGGGGCTGTGTTGGTTAACGCGGCTCTGCAGCTTTGCGTGGACATCGGGGCAGTTCCTCTGGATTGGCAGAGTGGGGTGGTGGTCCCCCTATTTAAAAAGGGGGACCGGAGGGTGTGTTCCAACTACAGAGGAATCACACTCTTAAGCCTCCCTGGTAAGGTCTATTCAGGGGTTCTGGAAAGGAGGATCCGTCTGATAGTCGAATCTCAGATTCAGGAAGAGCAGTGTGGTTTTCATCCTGGCTGTGGAACACAGGACCAGCTCTACACCCTCAGCAGGATCCTGGAGGGGGCAAGTTTGCCCAACCAGTCTACATGTGCTTTGTGGATCTGGAGAAGGCATTTGACCGTGTCCCCTGAGGGATTCTGTGGGGGGTACTCCAGGAGTATGGAGTACCGGGCCCTTTAATAAGGGCTGTCAGGTCTCTGTATGACCGGTGTCAGAGTCTGGTCCGCATTGCCGGCAGTAAGTCGGACTCGTTTCCGGTGAGAGTTGGACTCCGCCAAGGTTGCCCTTTGTCACCAATTCTGTTCATAACTTTTATTCTGTTCATAACTTTTATGGACAGAATTTCTAGCCGCAGCCAAGGTGTTGAGGGGATCCGTTTTGGTGGCCTTAGGATTGCGTCTCTGCTATTCGCGGATGACGTGGTCCTGTTGGCTTCATCAGGGCGTGATCTACAGCTACAGGGTAGAGTGCCCCCTCCGGGTTGGGGAGGATGTACTGCCCCTAGTGGAGGAGTTCAAGTATCTTGGGGTCTTGTTCACGAATGAGGGGAAGATGGAGCGGGAGATCGACAGGCGGATTGGTGCGGCGTGTGCTGTGAAGCGGGCGCTGTACCGATCCGCTGCGGTGAAGAGAGAGCTAAGCCAAAAGGTGAAGCTCTCGATTTACCGGTCGATCTACGTTCCTACCCTCATCTATGGTCACGAGCTTTGGGTCGTGACCGAAATAATGAGATCCCGCATACAAGCGGACGAAATGAGTTTTCTCCGTAGTGTGTCTGGGCTCTCCCTTAGAGATAGGGTGAGGAGCTCAGTCATCCGGGGAGGACTCAGAGTAGAGCCGCTGCTCCTCCACATCGAGAGGAGCCAGTTGAGGTGGCTCGGGCATCTGGTTAGGATGCCTCCTGGACGCCTCCCTGGCGAGGTGTTCTGGGCACGTCCCACCGGGAGGAGGCCCAGGGGAAGACCCAGGACACGCTGGAGGGACTATGTCTCTCAGCTGGCCTGGGAACGCCTTGGGATTCCCCCGGAGGAGCTGGCCCAAGTGGCTGGGGAGAGGGACGTCTGGGCCTCCCTACTGAAGCTGCTACCCCCGCGACCCGACCCCGGATAAGCGGAAGAAAACGGATGGACAGATATTTACCATTAAGGATCTGAGGCAAGACATGTTTTTTTGTATAATTGATGTGTTGATGTAATAATACCATGTATGAGTGTTTCTGCTTGGAGTCATAATTTCTTGCATTAGAGGTAAAAAAAAAATTGCCAACCTTTTTATACTGGGCAATGTTGTGTTTCCTTGTTTTTCAGATGGCCAGGCTACTGGAATGGCAGGAACATCATTGGCACACAACCAGGCTGAGGTGGCTTCAGTAGCATAGAGCTGGATGGAAAATTCAGTAAATGTCATTTTTTTTTTTTCCAATCTCTTAATTAACTAGTGTTCAATCGGCAAAGTAAACATCTCTGACTTTCCTAAGATGTCTTGCATACTGTGTGTTAAACAGTCAGATTTTTCAGCTCTCACCTTGAAGCCTTCTTCTTTCAGCTGATGGGCTGTAGCAAGAAAATTTGGTCGGAAAGATTGCTGGAAGGGAAAAGTGCTCATTTAAAAAGGAAAAAAAACAAAAAAACATCTTCAACAAGAAAAAAGAAGATACACTGTTCCTCTGTTTATATGTAACGACTTGAAGAATAAAACAGAATAAGATTAGTACTGAGCTAACAAATATTAAGTTTGTTACCCTTGACTCAAGCTCAAATCAACTGACACAGTCTTCAAACTGAACATGTTTTTATTTACATTTTATATAAATTATTTAAAAGTATACAACAACGAATACTTCTGTTTTTGCCAAAATATTAAAGCTCATTTAAATATGGCTATTTACTTATTTTCATCATCGGTAATGTAACATGTCCTTGCCAAATCTGTTTTCATCACATATTGAATAAGGATATTAACAGACTTCATCATGTTCAAGTAAAAATCCTGTATTTTTTTTCCATTCATGTTACTTTAATTTTAGGCAGTTTAGATATTTAGGGCTATGAACCATTTAGGTCAATGAATTTAAGTGAAAAGAGGATTGGCTCTTTGTCTAGCAAATTACACATCTAGTTATTTGTTTCATTTAATCTTTTAGTTCACTTTTGGTGATAAATCTACTAGCCTTTAGACAAAAATGCGAAGACACTTATACCCCGTTTACAATACCCCTTTTTAACCGTGCCGAGACCAGTCTGAGCTCGGTAACCGAGATAACTATCGAGTGTAAATGGAACGCAAACTGAACTGAACTGAGCCAGACATAACCGGACCGAGCTAAATGCAGACCAGTTCCATGTGTGAGCTTGGCTCGGTTTTTCAGTAGCCTGGTTCTCAGACAACTAAGAGCGCATGAGCAGACCGCGTCATCTCCTTACAGCCAGCTGACATTTCAGACATTCATAAAAATACTAGCTTCCCTACCGTGACACACGATTTCCAGTGATGATTCTGTTTAGCAGTGTGATGAACCTCAGCGTCTGTCGTTGTTTCCTGCATCTGTAAATCCTTATTAGACGTTTGTTTGTCTTATCTACTTCACAAAAGCCGACTCCATCAAGTAAATTCACCAAAAGTTGCCGTCTTCGCTTGACTCTCCGCAAACAACGAAATATAACCAAGCATAACTTCCTGAATGTTACGGGCGCCGCCATTTTTATTTGCTTGATTTCCTCCTTCAAGCCTAGAGAGCAGCAATACCGCAGATTGTCACTAGGAGGCGAGGAAACCAAGGAACTGAGATAGCATGATGTGTAAACGGTCGTCAGAACCAAGCTCGGCTTGGTTAACTGATCCAAGCTCGGACCAAGCTCGGCATGGATCGGTTTAACAAGGGTAGTGTAAATGGGGCTTTATACTGACAAAGGATACAGAACCTTCCACATCCACTGACCCTTCTGGTAAAGATGAGCTTTGAATTCAATAAGTTCACTGCAGATACATTACCTCACATTGATTTTTTTAAGGAATGCACTCTTTAATTTGAATGCATTTATGTTGTGAGGAAATAAACGGCCACCAGAAGAAAAAAAGAAAAGATTTCTATCAAAATCAATTAGCTTCCCCATAAACAGTTGCTATAAAACGTTAAATCATTTTTTTTCATGCTCTACATATGCAAGTTGAAATGCCAGTGATGCTCAACGGATGGTTTATAGAGAACTTTCCGTAGGGTATAAATATGGCTTTACAAGGCAGATTGTTTTTATTAGGCTCTTTTCAAAATAGTAAGGACCAGAGAACGCCCCAGTCAAATGTTTTAGGTTATTAACTCAGGAAACAAACAAAAAATGTATACTTATCTAAACCTGCCCATATCTACAGTCAGAGCAGAAATAAAGAAGTTTGAAACAGCAGGAAAATTGACAAACTTAGGCTGAACAAGAAACAAAGATTGATATTATCCACCAAACACAATGCGGAAGATGGTAGGGAGAAGTAAATGCGAGACCATTGATTGACATCAAGAACAATTATTGGGTGTGTTATATTAATCTAACAAAAAAAATAAAAATACGTTCACAATCAGCCGTTTTTTTACTCATCTTTACCAGTGGAGCCAACAACTGTGGATGATGCTTTACATAATCTACAGTACCATAGCATCTCTTTGCACTACAATTAAAAATTTGTAACTATTTACTGATTTTTGGGTTTTTATGGAACAAACATTTTTGACTTGAAATATATTCTGCTATATAGAAGGACTTATTTAAACATTTCAAAATAGTGTTTGTGCATTTTCATGTCATGTAATTATGGCTGAAGTAAACTGGTAGGTCAATTCTAAATTAACATAGTGCTGCTGAGCCATAACCTGATTAACATTTCCCTGCCTGGATTTGTACCACAGAACGGAGACCAAGCACATCTATAGGGTTTCCAACTGTTCAATATTAGCTGGGACATCCCGCATTTGGCCCAAATTAAATTGCCACTCTTTGTCTTGTATTTTGGTTGCAACCTGCAGTTTGTATATACGAACACTAGGTGTCAGGTGGTTTACTGCTTTGCTGAGGGATTAAGCGGGTCAGAAAATGGATGGATGTTGCAGACATAGAAGCTTTAATGACTTTTTTACATTGCTCTCAAACATTGGTGCCGAAGCGTTGGGATGTATAATTAGCTTAGCAAGTAGGCCTAGCATCGTTCAGCAATTTGTTTTTGGTTTTTTATTCATCTGCCTCATAAGGAAAGTTCTTTTGAATGTTTGTCTTATCAATAAAGAGGAAGGCATATGTTTTCTCGTTGTACTTGTCATGTTAGCAGAGTTTAAACTTCCAGCAGCAGATCATTGTTGAGATGAGCGATTTGCAGGGATGCTACTTGTTTGCTATTGTATTGGTGTGGTCGGAAGAAGAGCGATAATTTAGGCAAATGTGGATGAGTATTTTTGAATAATGTTTTTTTAGAATCAATTATATTGAGATATCATTTTTAATATATAAAAAAACTGAACTTATATAGTGCTTTTCCAGTCATAGTAATTACTCAAATAGTTTTACACTAGAGCCAAATTCACCCATTCACATTTCCATTCATGCGCCACTGCACAGATTGGTTCCTTGGGGTTAAGTGCCTTGCCCAGGGTCACAAGTGGAAGATGCATTTAAACCCACAACCTCCCAATTGCAAGACGACTACGCTACCCACTGAGGCACAGTCACTCCCATCCCACATAATACTTTATTATCTTTCAATATTAATCAAAGAAATAAAAAAATAGTTTTTGCTTTAAATAAAGAAGTTTGTAAGTTTCTCAATTTCAGGAATTTAAGGTCTTTACAAAACTGTATTGAGTAATTGAGTATTGAGTGCAAGTGTCACTTGCACACAACACATTATTTTTTTTTAATCCATTCTCTAAAACCTGTTTTCATTTATTGGTAGTCATAGGGCTTCTGCAGTGTCTGATCTATCAGCCTTCGGGATTATATCTTAAAAATAACCTTTTTTCTCTCAAAAAAATTGTTTTCATACTTAAATTGATCCTTTGTATTCATCTTAGATCTTTGAACAGTTTTGCAGTGTATCTCAGTGGGATTTATTTCTAATTTAGAGCCATAAAGTTCAGTTGCATTAAAAAAAAAAAAAAAAAAAAAAAAAAAATATATATATATATATATATATATATATATATATATATATATATATATATATATATATATATATATATATAAATGGAGGAATGTGGAGCTAGCACAGATTTGGACCAACTGTTTATTCTGCACCTTTATTTTAATGTCTTGTTGGCAGGAAACACCAAGAACAGGAGGAACCTAGACCTGTAGGTGGCTGTGTTGTTACCTGAATTCCAATCAAGATGCCCTTCTGTGGAAGTTTAAATCCTGTGGAGAGGATGGCCTTCAGAAAGGCTGAATAAATGTTTGGTCCAAAACAAGCTACCTAAATAATGACAGAAATGGAAACATTTCAAAACAGTCATTCATTGTTATATTATTGATTATTTTAATTTGTTCTGGCAATGAGAAACAAAGAGTTTTTATAGTTGCTTTTTTTTTCGAAAACAGAATAACAATAGATTCAGGTTGCATAATTGCAGCTTGCTTACTTCTCCAGTGGAAGCCATCTCACAGCGAAGGACAGGGTCAGCATCCCTCAGCCGCGGCCAAGAGAACATTGGTGCCTGGATAAAGCAGACACATTTAATTTGAAGAAATGGGATGTCCCAGCATGTGTGCCAGTATACTTGATTGCTGCTTTTGAAATATGTCATTTTTAGCTGGTTGTGCAGTTATTAAAAAGGTTAGGTCCACAGGACTACTTCCACAGGATAACAGTATAAATGCAGTTTTGCAAGACTTTTATTCTGACAATATACAATTCAGAAATAAAAAAACATAATAATTGCCTTTTATGTTCTTGCTCACAATTATCTATTCATTGTACTTGTCAATGGCTGTGCCAATTGCTAGATGTTGAAGTGTGCAGTGTCGTAAGAATTTAACTTTAAAAGTGTCATGATGAGTATCTGTCTCCTTTGGAGCGGCTTCTAATGTGTGAGTGTCAGGACTCATGTCAAATGGGCAAAACGCTTAGGCCTAATATTTATTCTATGATCTCTAGGTTAGAACACTCTACACCTGGTTTATACAAAAAGAAAGAAACAGTTCGTTGAAATGTCCAATATAAATTGTTACAGAAGAATGAAGAGGCAAAGACATCTGCATTTTTCATTAAGCAACAATCCTTCGAAGCTGACAACAGGGTTGAATGTAACACAATTGTTCTTATTTGAGCATCAACTTCATAGAAATACATTAGGTTGTTCTGCACCAAAAAGATTTCATGTCAGATAGTGTATGTATATCAGAGCTGTGCTAGCTACATTTGGGACTTATACAAAAGGTCAAAAGTCAGGATGAAGAACTTGAATTGTGAACAATATGTCAGAGTAGCAGGATTTAGCAACAGGGTCAGGGACTTTACAGAGAGTAAACAGATAGTTTAATTGTTAAGTCAACTACTGAAAGACAGGATAAATAAAGCCTAAATATAAGATGAACTTTAATCAGAAAAACTAAAATGTCACCATGGTTTAGTTTGAGGTCTGAAGCATAAGGTAATGAAAACTTTAGTGGGATTGATGCACTCCAGAGATGGATATCTTTAGGTGGTTGTTACAATAAAACCTGCATTATCTGAACCGGTGACATGTGTGTGGCCAACATCATAACAAAAGAAATCCACAAGGAATAGGCAATGTTTTTTTCACATAGGAGTTTAGTTGGTGCTGCCCTTTTTTTGTTTGGCACATCTACCAAAAAAATAGCGATTATATAAAGGATCCTGCCATCACATTTTTAAGGTTTAAGTATAAAAAAGTAAGAATTTATGTTGGCAAATAAACATACCTAATAAAAAGCATGAATTAGGATCAAGGAGCAGGGCCACATGGGTAGAATTATATTAATGACTGAATAGTTGGTCTGAAGTGGAAAAAAACTGAAGACTGCTTTTATTAGACACAATCATTTAGTACAGCTCACAAATGGGTGGCACCGTGGCTAAGGTCAACACATTTTGGATTATAGCTTCTGGATCATAAAAATCACCATCAAAAACTATACAAATAGAATCCTTGGATGGTTTCACATCAGTTTTACACCCCATTTGAAGGATTACCTGGACAAAAGCAGCACTAAATGCATTACACATCAACTTTTGAAAATGATAAGAACACCAGTGATCGAACAATACAATTTGACTGAAAAAGTCCATAAACATGTTCAAAAGTGCAGTCAAAAAATTCATCAGTCAAAACATTTACATTCCAATCCAATGTACAATGAAAAGGGTTTTGTACAATTTGGATTGATGTATCTGTGCTTCTGGTATGATTTATTTCTGGTTAACTACTCATTAAGTCAACCTGGGGGAGACAAACTTTCTGGATTTCTGGATTATTTCTGGATATTGGAAGATCTTGGATAACTAAAGTTACAGATCAGATCAATTTATTTTTTAGGATGGTGCCTGCCAAAAGGTCAGAGCTAAAAACAGTTAAAACTCTAGGTAAATTTGAATTTAAAAGTTTGGTAGAACAGAAAGTAAATTTGGATCTAGAATTTAAAAGAAGGAAAAAAACAGTGATGGGAAAAACCTGCCATGGGAATGATTGAAACAAAGCAAGCAAAGAGAATGAGTGATAAGGACAATGAAATAATAGGGATAATTAAAAAGAGACTGAAAAGGAAAGGGGACACGGAAGGAGATAGAGACACAAAGAGAAGGAAAGAAAGAAGATACAATTGTGAAAATAGATGATAAGATCAGAAGGAGAACAGAAAAGTGCAGAAACATGAATAAACGATGGAATCCTCACGCTATTATGTTAAACAAAAAGTAGGAAAAGTCGAATGTCATTTGGGAAGCCATTCTTATTGCTCCATTTAAGAATTGCAGAACCCTTATTACCTTGAGAAGAGCAAGAGGTGGTGTGATGTGTGATTTAGGTGTCCATTCACACACACACACACACACACACACACACACACACACACACACACACACACACACACACACACACACACACACACACACACACACACACACACACACACGGGCCACTGGGGGAGATTCATCCTTGAAGAAGGCTATCTAATCAGTAAATGTAATGTTGGCATGCTAATGTAAGAAGAGGCGAAGAAAAGCAAAGGGAATGCACACAGGGAACCAGAGCAGCTTATCATGCCTTTGTTTAAAAAGTCAGAGACAGACAGGGGTGTAACCAAGAAAGAAAATGAAACAGGGGGATGAACATGTACAGAGGGAATAACAATGAGCGCAAACCTTCTTTTAACGCTTGAAAGCAGATGCAAGTGAAACGGAGCAACAAAAAGACACATGCAACCATCCTTTCTAACACAAAACCCAGGAACCAAATCTACAGGAGGTTGATCTCACTCATTAAAACTAAAAAAAACAACCTTCAGTGAAAATGAGGTGAAAGTGCAAAGGCACAAAGCAAGCAAAAACCAAAGCCTAAGGAGCCGTTAGAGAATACAGTCACTTGCACCTGTAAGATAAAACCTTAAGACATACCAGCTTGCAAAAGCTTTCCTACTTTTAAGGCGGTTTGTCCTTCAGTAACATATTTAATGTGTGCTTATGAAATTACATGTTTTTCTGCCACAATAACCGAGCCCTTTTAACTAAAACATCCAAACACAGCAGTACATATAAGCAGGACTTCCTAATTCCCCAATTCCATGCTGACTGCCCTCTCCTGGGCATTACCGAGAGGCTTAAAAGCATGCAATGTTATCATGGGACACCAGATGTGCTAATGAACAGAGCATTGTTGTTCAATAACAGTGCACCATGTTGGAGGTGGGAGTGGTACCAGTTTAAGTCTCTCAATAGTCGCAGCTAAATGAAAATGTCCTATGCTTCCATTTGTAATAATCAAATTGGTGATGGTATTGCATGACATTTCAATCCTATTCTTATTATAACAGTATTTTATATATATATATATATATATATATATATATATATATATATATAGCTATAAAAATATTCAAATGTCATGTAAGCTTTAAATTCACTTTAAATAATTTCTTGGTGAGCATTTATTTTATTCTATTCCATTTATTTGATAAGGGGTGGTTTACATTATAACTGAGATATAGAACCTATGTACATTAGTGCTATTGTTAGGTAAAGTTATTGCACATTAATAAAAAAAAGAATATCAGAACAGTTCAGAACATGGAAAAAAAAATCTTCCCTTTTACAGGTCAGAATGGTCTGATCATCATTTTCTAGAACAAAAAAAAAGATATACAGTGTAGTTTGAAAACTAAAAAATAAATAAGAGGAAATGCAAATATAAGAATATATAGCCCTGGGCTCCGAAGGGAGTGCTGGGGCTCCAAAAGAGAGCATGGTTGGACAGTTCAGAAACAATTCAGAATGAGTAAAAAGCAATTCATAAACAGATTAAGTCATGTTTGATTGTTAGAGGATCTATTTTCTGACCCAAACTGCAGCCGTGACTGGTTCTGAATGAGGGCTTTACAGCAGGATGCCACTATCCTCCCTTCCCGGTGTTGTGCAAAAAATTCGCTTCAAAAACAGTGTTTTTGAAGCAGGTCTGACAAAAACAGTGTTTCTTGAAGTGCTGTTGTGTGTCCCCCTTACCAGCCTGCAGCCTTCTAGCCCTAACCTTACATGACTTACACCTAAACCTAAAGAAGTCTGGGGAACAAAATAGTTCAGGGGAACTGAATTTCGCACAGCACCAGTAGTGTGATGCTGAATTTTTTTAGTGGTGCAGTACCGGCTGACATCACCTCTGGGTGACAAGAACTGACGGTATTCTGCACCTTCCATACTTGCTTGCACAGAGCTGCACAGACTGAGCTGCGTAGCACTTTGGGTTGTCCTTGTACTGAAACGTGCTATACAAATAAATTTGCCTTACCTAGCATTGCTATTTCAGCCTCATGATGACAAGTTTGCAATATGCGAGAACAGCAAAATGTGCTACAAAACCAAGAATTATAAAAAAGGTCACCATTTTAAAGGATACACCTGACCTCCTCCACCCAGTGTATGGTTTGTACGTGTGTGAAAATTATGAAAACTTTGAACCCCTAAAATAATAATAATAATAATACATTTTATTTAACAGCGCCTTTCTGGACACTCAAGGTCACTTTACAGAAAATAAAAATGAAAATGCAAAAATACAAATACAGGAACATAAAAACAGTTATGGGGAGGGACAAGAGCAGTGTATTTACAAATAAGTGAGCCGGAACAGGTGGGTTTTGAGTCTGGTTTTGAATAAGGGGAGAGAGTCAATACTGCGGAGGTCAGGAGGGAGTGAGTTCCAGAGGTGGTGAGCAGAGCGGCTGAAGGCTCTGCTCCCCATGGTGACGAGTCGAGCTGGGGGTACACTGAGGTGGATGGAGGAGGAGGATTTAAGGGAGCGGGAGGAGGTGGCGATGTGAAGGAGGTCTGACAGATATGGAGGAGCAAGGTTATGGATGGCTTTGAAAGTATATAGATTTTAAATTGTATTCTGAATTGAACTGGGAGCCAATGGAATTGCTAAAGGACAGGGGTAATATGATGAAAAGAGGGGGTTCTGGTGATGACACGAGCTGCTGAGTTCTGAATAAGTTGGAGTTTATGGAGGGATATATGAGGGAGGCCGAAAAGAAGGGAATTACAATAATCAAGACGGGAGGTGATGAGGCTGTGGATAAGGACAGAGGCAGTGCGCGTGGTAAGGGAGGAACGGAGGTGGTTAATGTTGCGAAGGTGGAAGTATGCAGACCGGGTAATGTTATTTATGTGTGACTGAAAGGATAGGGAGGAGTCGAGGATGACACCCAGACTCTTGACCTGAGGGGAGGGGGAGACCGAGGAGTTGTCAATGGGTAGTGAGAACACCCTCTGCTATTGATTTTGGATAGGGTAGATTTGGTGGCAACGAGGAGGAGTTCGGTTTTATCACTGTTTAGTTTAAGGAAGTTTGAGGTGAACCAGTCTTTAATTTCAAGTAAGCAGTTAGTAAGGGACAAGGGGGGGGGTGAGGAAGTGGGTTTACTGGATAAATAAAGCTAGGTGTCATCTGCGTAACAGTGAAAATTAATGTTGATTTTGCGAAAAATACTGCCAAGGGGAAGGAGGTATGTGATGAAGAGGAGGGGGGTAAGAACTGAGCCTTGAGGGACACCAGTAGTGACAGGGGAAGGGTGGGATATGAAAGATTTGAGTTGAATAAACTGAGTGCGGTCGGAGAGATATGAGCGGAACCAGTCAAGGGGGGTGTGAGAGATGCCAAGAGAGGATAATCTATTCAGGAGAATGGGGTGAGACATGGTATCAAAGGCCGAACTAAGATCTAGGAGGATGAGGATGGAGAGGAGTCCAGAATCAGCAGCTATGAGAAGATCATTTGTGATTTTTATTAGGGCGGTTTCAGTACTATGGGAGGGGCGAAAACCAGACTGGAAAGGCTCGTAAATACTGTTGAGGGTAAGAAAGGTGTGGAGTTAAGCAGACACTATTTTTTTGAGTATTTTAGAAATAAAGGGAAGATTTGAGATGGGACGAAGATTATTAAAGTTAGTGGGATCAGAACCAGGTTTTTTCAGAATCGGGGAGACAGATGCAGGTTTGAAAAGTGAGGGCACAATACCAGAGGAGAGAGAGGAATGAATAATGGAAGTAATGAAGGGGAGGAGGGAGGTGAGACACATTTGTTTTTAAAGGTTTAAAGCCATTCATCCAGCGGTTATTAGGCAAAAAGCAGGGTACACCCTGAAAAGGTCTAGCTTTCATATAATCTTTTTAATTTGATCAAACCAGTTTTTTTCTGATTGGTTAATGTTAATGTTATAGAGTGGCCCATAGATTTTCCAATGGTATATGGTAGAAACTCTATGTAGGAAGCCAAAGATTAAGGTGATGGAAAGGAGGCCTTCAAACCATAAAGGTAAACAATCAAAATACCAGTGGGAACACACAAAAGGCTAGTCAGATATTAGGGTTAGGTTGCTTTAATTCTGATAAATGTTTTTCCAATATTTATTGAGAAGGGGATAAACACTTTGTGACATGCCATTTTACTAAAATGTATTTAAAAATAGATAAATATTTAATCAAAGATAATACTCCTTTTACATTGCTTTATTGCCTTTTGAGAGATGCCTGACTTATGTCAAGTTAGAAGTAATGACTGAATAAAAATAATATTAATCTAAATTTTTATAAATAATTTTAGGCTTAACAATACAGCTTAGCCATAGTCTTTTGACTAGTTTCATGCCGTTAAAAGGATGAATGAAAACGTCGTTTTGTTTCCAGCTCCTTCATATGCCCTTTTTATGCCGTGAACTCGTACCTCTTGTGCACGCTCTCCTCGAGCTCCAAGGAACTCAGAGCGGAGCAAGAAGGAGTAACCGCGGATGCAGCAGGCGTTGCTTTTCTCACGGACGTGGTCTGCAATGGAGCGGACAAGTACAGGAGCAGAGGATGTGGAATCTGGGGGTTAGATCCTCCTCTTCCTATCACTTCACTAATCCTCCTTCCTGCCTCAGCACCATGGGGAGCAGAGCGTTTTCCTGCTCTACTCCCAAACTCTGGAATTCTCTTCCCCCAGACATATGCAATACCAACACCCTCTACCACTATAGTCTAAACTCAAAACCCATCCATCCATCCATTCTGTGCAGTGTCATTCAGTGCTCTGAAATGTGTTTTTAGATTAAATGTATTTTCTATTATAATTATTAATGCTATTGTCCCTTTTTGGCTTTTTCTTACATAAAAAATGTAAAGTCTAAAATGCAAATGAAAATACCCATTCATTTCCATTTCTTGTGGTTCTGGTCCCCATTTGGACTGACTGATGGAATAATGTTAGTTTAAGATCCCTTATCAAACCAAATTAAGATGTGATTCAATGAAGTCACATAACCACAGTTTCTTACATATTGAACAGTTTACAGAAAATTACTTTAAACAACGGGTATTCAAAGATGAATGACCAGTGTGAAATGCCTTAAAAATACCATTTAAACCTACATTGATTGACAACTTAATCAAATACATTGTTATTAACTTATTATTATTAACTTATAGAGCAGCTAAGTTTATGAGGTCAGTGTAGTGTGCAAATAATGCCATCTGTAGCAAAATTTTGTTGCTTTATTAAATAAAATAAATATTTCAGCATATTTAATTGAAAGTGTGTTTATTCGGAGGAAAATGAATAACTAATGAAAAATGGGAGAGAAACAAAAGCAACAGTACACAAAGACAGGTTTTTTTAAAGAAATCCAAGTCCAGCTTAGGTTTTTAACATGCACTTTTCTTTTGAGTTTGAATGACTATGTTCAGAAGAACAAATCATTCAGCCTTCCAAAGGTATTTTTCTTCACCACAGCAACCAAGAGCGCATATAAACTCCCTCATATTTGAATGGTGTTTTCATGTGATTTCTCTTCTTAGTATTAAAAAGCTAACCCCGATACTGCTCCTATTAGTTTGTACAGTGTATGACGATAGCAATTACACAACAGGGGCTTGTTAGTGAAAATGAAAAGAAATGATGCTTCATCTAAGGCAACGTCAGAGTAAGAGAAAACGGGCAGCAACAGCAACAGAGGTTATATGGGAATGAGACAGAAAAATGAGAATGATCTCTCTTTTTGCCAATAACTTGTGCCTTGAGATTATATAGTGAGGATGAAGGCTGTAAGAGATGAAATATTGATGAAACACACATCGGGCTACTTATAATGGAGACAATACAGTGTTTACAGTACCTGCCTGATGATACAGCGCTTACAATGTACTTAGCGGTAAAAAATAAATTAGCGTTTTATTGTTTACCAGCTGCAACACACTGTGGCAGGGTTTCCAGCAAAGTGTTTATTGGTTGAGGGTATAAAGTATGTATCAATGACTTCATGTAAACTCTAGAAGGTTTTTTTAGCCATATACCTAGAGAATTTGCAGTCTCTATTAATATTCCTCACCAATGTGCAGAATGGAAATTAAAAACTTATGGTGGTGGGGAAGAGTGAGCGAATGTACCTGCATGATTGGTTCCAAACTACAACCATTGTTACAGCAGCTCTGTTGTAATTAGACTAAGAAATTATTTTTGATGGAAATAAAAATGCTTTAGAGCAGCTAGGGAGAAGTAATCTCTCTCATACCAAAGCAGTGTAAGACTCCCATTCAGAGAGAAAAATGTACCTACTTCTCCCCTCATCAGACCTATGGAGAGGGATTTAGCAGTAATTAGCAGTGTGTAACAGTAGTCTTTTGTGTGATCCAGTGGAAGCTGTTTTAGTGGAACATACACTATTCATTAACACATCATATATATGTAGTACTGATTGTCCAGCCAATCCACAGTATACTCCAAGCTAACAGCAGTTTAGAGAAATAGTTATAAAGACTTTGAAGTCAATTTAATGTAACTTTTTACACAAGCAGTTAAACCTAAAATCACATTTGTGACAAGGGTTTATAAAGCAGTGCAACAGGAAGTCCTGAGGTTTACAGCGAAAAAGGCTTTGATCTAAACCATTCCAATTCCTGGCTATTTGTGATGATTGTCCTGCTGAAAGGTGAATCTGCACTTGACCAGCTAGTTTGTGCTTGCTGAAAAAAAATCTCCAAAGAGTAATGCTGCCATTACCATGTTCGACGTGTTAAGGGTAGGGTGCAATGTTAATCTTCAAAAACACATTGGATTTTCCATGTAGACAAAAACAGTTATATTTCATTCCTCCCGGACCAATGTTCCTTTTTCACCATATTTGCTAGTGTCCACTAGTTGGTTTGTAACAAAGGGGATTTTTTTATGACTTTATTTTCACCATTCTTAAACAAATATATATTTTTGGAGTTTAGGACTCATAGCTGTCTTGTTGACAGATTATCTCACCAGAACTTGCGATCTCTGCAGATCCACCAGTTACCATGGGGTCCTTTATTGCGTTTCTGATTAAAGGTGCATTGCACAAGTTCCAGGATTCTTGCTGATGTCTGCCCTCTCTGGCGACAAGTTGAAATGACACCAGTGTTGTGCACGCACATGGGAGAAGAGAAAAAAAGCGGTAGAGGCAGACCGGCCATCAGGTGCACCAGGAGTATTCCCGGTAGCCCGGACTGTTTGGGTCGCTCTTGATAAAAACAAACTATGCCTTTCATGTGGCCAGTTCAGCTCGCTTGGGTTTCTGCCAGACTGAAGCTCCCACAGATTGCAATTGTGATATGGAAAAGACAGAGTCCCTCCCCTTTCATTTTTTGAGGAGGCTGATGCTCTGACGCTCTGCTCTGACAATAAGGAGTCAGAGCAGGGCAGCACGGAGCCCCCTGCATTGTTTGAAAACTGCCCCGATTTACTCTGGTCTTGTTCTGTCGCCGATCAGACTCCAATTTGCCCTTTTTGTCGCACTAGACATTTTTTTTAACTCTTGTGTGAATGATTGAAGATTGAAGTTGTTTTATAACCCAAACCTACTTCTCCAATACTCTATTAGTGACCTATCTGGTGGATTCCTTGGTATCCATGATGCTGTGATAAACATACTAAGTTTGTTATTTATTTAAGTAATTTAAAAATGTATTTCTGTATTTTGACTATAATGACATTGTTCCCTATTCAGTACCGTAAAACACAAGTTACCCATTGATCTGAACAGCATATTTAAGGCATTACGTGGAAGCTTGGGTCCTAATCAAGGGCAGAAATGCTCAAAGCCAAGACAGCTTCTTTTGCAGAGCATAGCAACATTTGTTTTTAATTCAACAGAACAAAACGTGCATACTTTAGATAAGTACAGTGGTCAACATCCCTCTTGCCGTTTGAATAACAGCCATGGTCAAAAACAGAGACAAATGGGACACATGAAGGGGACACTTGAAGATTATGACTACTAGAAAAACCACCAAAGCTTTCTAAAAAGACAATGTGGCTGAAAATATGGCAACTGACTCTGTAGAGGAACACTTGATGACTTGATGACAGCTGTATCTTGTGCTTGCCAAAGAAAACGTAGTGCAGGCAATTTGGGAAGAAAAGAGGGGCAGAATTAGAGCATTTTGAGTGACCATAGAAGCCTTTCTAAGGCTATTGGTAAGCTGGATGGGTACTGTCTGTCAGGGATACAAATAGAACAACAGATAAACTATGATATTACAAAACCAGGCTGTTCCTACAGTGTGTACTTGTTAATGGGCCATTCTCAGCTGTAAATTATTAGTACCATCAGGTGGTACATTGGAGAAAGCCATTTTCACTTAAACAAATACTCCAATACTACAAGTGTTTCCAAATACATATAATTTATTTGTGACCAAATGTTTTTTTTTTTTCTTAAATTGAGATACCGACAAGGTCATTTGGATAACTACTTTTTTTTTTTTGTTGGGATAAATCAGAAATTATCCCATTTTAGCTCTGGATGTATTTTTAGGATAATTGTTCTGCTGGAAAATAAAACTCCACCCCAGTTTCAATTTTTTTGCAGCCTCTAACAGGTTTTCTACCAGGATCACCCTGAATTTATTTCTGTCCTGATTTACCATGAGCCCAATGATTTTAAAAAGGTGGCTGTTGTAGGTTCATAAACTGAAACTGCAGCAATAAACTCTTGTGTGTTAGTGGGACATAGTTGCAAAGGTTTCTCCTTACTCTCCTTAAGTCTCAATTTCAAATGTATCATGTTGCACTAACTGATTTTTTTTCAAGGAAAAACAGATATAAGCATGCAGTACCTTTTTTATGATGAATTCATGTTAATGAGACTAATTAAATTCGGTTTTAACGGTTTATAATGAGCCTGGTTTTGCCTATTTATACAAAGAGTTCATATAAGCCTTTGCATTCATGTAGAGTAAAATATGTATTACACTTTTTTTAACCATTTGTTTTTCTGCCAAGAATAATTATAAAACATATAGCAACTAATTTAAAAAAAATGCAAGAATTAGGTGCATAACTTTATTTGTGGTTTTGTTAAAATCCAAACAGCGTTAAACATTATTCACATACGTCTACCCGACACTTAATTAGGTACACCTTGCAATTCAAACATATATGCATTGATCTACATCATTCCAATTGTATCGATCTGCATGTTAAGGGTTGATGTCCTGCTGGAAGCTGAACATCCACCCAGTCCCAGGTCTTTTACAGCCCCTAACAGGCCTTATTTCTGGAACTTCCTGTATTTAGCTCTATCCATCTTCACAACAACTCTGGCCAGCATTTTCTTCCAGAAGATATCACCGCTCCCACAATGTTTTACCGTGGAGATGGTGTGATAAATGTGATGACCAGTGTTAGCTTTTCACCATTCAATACATTTAGCCTTTTTTAACAAAAAGTTCAACTTTGGTCTCATCTAACAAGAGACCCCTTTTTCCACATGTTTTCTGTGTGTCCTCAAAAATGGCTTCTGGTATACTGAAAACAGGACTTTACATAGCTCTTTCCAAAAGTGTCTTTTCTCATGTCACTCCTGCAATAAAAGGAAGAATTGTTGCGCAAAGGGCTAATAGCCGTGTCAACAGATCCTTCAAACAGAGCTGTAGATCTCTGTGAATCCTCCAGAGTTACTACAGTCCACTTCTCTAAATAATGGTCTACGTGCCTGGCCTATCAGTTTCGATACACAGACATATTTTGGCAGGTTTGCAGTTGTGTTATACTCTTTTATTTGTATGGTGATGCAGTGAACTGAGCTCCGTAGGATGTTTAAAGTTTAGGATATTGTTTTTTAACCTAACCCTTGTTTAGACTTCTCCAAAACATTATCTTTGACCTGTTGGATGTGTTACCTCATCTTCATTAAGTCGTTTGTTTAAAAATGTTCTCTAAAACAACCCTCTTAGGCCTTCACAGAAAAACTGCAGCTATAATGAGATTAGATTGCACACATTAGCTGCATAATTAGTTGACTTCTGAAGGTCAATAGTGGCACTTCATTTTATTTAGGGGTATCAGAGTCAAATGGGTATTAAACATATCAGATGAAATCCCAACACAGAACTTTAAAATCTGCGGTTGTGATGTGACAAAATAGGTACAAATTGAAGGAATATTTGCCCCTGTACTTGCCCCTGTACTTGGATTCCCTCCTTACCTTGATTCCAACATAGTCTACTGGAATGATTGGATTTTCCAGTGAAGGCAGGCAGGACTCATCTAAAGGCTCTCCCACCATCACTTTAGTTGCCACATTGATAAAGTCCACACCGATTGTTTTCGATACAAAAGGGAAAGATCGTGATGCTCGCAGATTGCACTCTATCACCTACATGGGGTAACACAACACAAACAACTTATATAAGAAAAAGTTCAAGCTTGAAACTATGCCAGCCTTCTGCAAACTTTAGATTAGGATATAAACTCAATCTGTAGAGCTATGCATTATGAATTCATAATCATAATGTGCCTATTTCCCAAATGACACAGACAAAATCTCCATACTTTGTTATTTTTCCTGATCCGCTACATTAAAGAATATTTATTTTCCATTCTATACATATGTAAGTGCACTGGAGCTGAAACATCAAAAATGAAAGCATCACTGATCAATAAAACTTTCCAGCTTGACAAATCTTTCGGAACATAAAGTGATTTCAATTTGTAAGCGAATTGCATTTGCTGCAGCGTGGTGTGTAAATGTCAATCTGTCATTTGGTCATAGCAGGGGACACATTACCTACCATGACGTCGTTGCCTTTAATCAGAAATTGGGTGTTAAAGGGCCCCGAAATTTCAAATGCTTGAGCAATTTTCCGGGTGGCAATTTTAACCTGAAAGCAGCAAAAAAGGAGAATATATATTCAGTAAAAATATGAGGTTCTCTCTCAGAGTTGCATCATGTAGTAAATTTAATTGCAAAAATGGTGAGCATGCATTTGGTAAAACTAAAAATTTGATTCAAGCACACGTTAAAAAGTAATCAGATTCGATACCCTGATAAAATACAGAGGATGTAATGATTTAAACCCATTATTATGATTTAAAATACAAATTAAGCATTCAGTTCTACAATTTAGCCACCTATTTTGTCCTTGCTTTTCTGTGGCTAAGAAATGCATGTACCTCTGGTAAGGGCACGAAAAACAAGCAAGCAGTAATGTTTCTTATTCAGATGCTAGTTGTTTTTTTTAATTGAAGAACATCAAGCCCTGAGCATGATCTGATTGCAGTTTGGTGACCTGATCTGCCTAATCGGGCTTTTGCAGATACACCATGGATGGAATTATATTGCATAATTTGTAATACTACTGGCAAAATATCCCTAATTCAAAAAAAACAGAGACGGCAATATCAGCAACAGCTATAATGTTAGGAGATGCACAAGGAGGTAGGGGATAGAAAACGGCCCAAAATACTACAAGCTTAAAAAGGGATTTAAATGAAAAGTTGCTTTTATGCCTCAAACTGCAGGACTTACAAAAAGTAATGGGTGGAAAATGGTCATTGGCCCTTGGAAGATCACTGCCATACTGTATAGCTTTGGGGTGTTTAAGTCACTATTAGCTCATGTGGTCAGTTATCAAGATGGTTGTGGACAGTTTTTAAACTGCAACTGCAGCATAACCAACATAAAATAACCAAAATAGAAATGAGCATGTTGGTCTCTTTTATGATCGTGTGTTTCTGGTAATTGTCACTGATTAAATTCCCCTTTCCAAGAGTCAGTCTCTGCTTGCTTACAACAGGAGTTCATGCGTTTTTGCATTTATGCATCAAAAAGATTCAAAACATTTTTATGGACAAAATTATTATACAAAATACTACTATGATTTAAACAATGCAAGACTTAGGTGCACAAGTTTGAGTTTGTGCAAATTTTGCAAAGTCCAAACAACCTTAAATACTATATACATATGCTTATGGGACAGTTTATTAGGTACACCTTTTTATTAAAGACCTTTTTGCCTTCAAAACTCAGATAGATTCAGCAAGGTGCTGGAAAAATTCCTCAGATACATTTGGTTGCAGTAGACATGATAGTATCACTTAGTTGCTCCAGATATGTCATCTGCACACCAATGATCTGGATCTCTCATTCCTCCACATCCCAAAGTAAAGGCCATTGGAAGACTTTAAGTAATTATCAAGTTTAAGAAACCACTTTGAGAGAATTTGAGCGTTGTGGCAGGGTGCATATTCCTGCTGGACCATTACCTTTTGCTCATACGGTACTAATGTGTACAAAGTGATCATTGTGTGATTTTATGTTGTTTAATAATAATTGGACTTTATTGATCTCACAATGGAGAAATTCACTTCTGCATCTTAACCCATCCCCTCTGGGAGCAGTGGGCTGCCACTGTGCGGCGCCTGGGGTTTATGGTAAATTCTGATCTTACTATCTGAATGTCGCCACTAAGACCTGAACTTATTGCCGTTCAGATCCTGTTCAGAAACACTTTGTAATATTGGGTAAATCTGTGCTTCCATCCTGAAAGTAGTCAATACATTATGCATTCAGAAAAGGTTCAAAAAGATCGATCTCTGTGGGAGCTATAAAAACCCTTTGGACTGAACGGCAAGGATTTGTCAGAGGTTTGGTTCGTGTTCTCACCCCCCTCTGTCCCTCAAGTTCCAGAGATATCACCTTAGCTATTGGTTGTCCCACATGCCAATAATTCTGACGCATTTCTATTGTTTATGTATCCGGTTAGCTTAGCGGTTGGCTTCTGGAAATCTGTGGGACATGTCACCCTGGTGATCATTGGGGAGAGGAATGTGATGGTAGAAAACCCCAATAAAATGTTGTGCGGACTTTTATTTAAGATTGAAGGTGGCTTGGGGGATTTTTTTTTATTTTATCGAAAGGTGCTTTTTCCATAGTTATGTGTCACCAGCTCAAGCATGAATAACAGTTTTGAATGGTTATGATGAAGTGGATCTATGATTAAAGTCTGATATGGAGTGAAATTGAACGTCTGAGAGGAATCATGATGCAGTTTGGCTGCAATTCACCACCTTAACATCTGCGTCGTCAATTTCCCCTGTCTCCGAAATGAGCGTACGCCATTGGGTCAGATTTGCCATGAAGACTGCACATTCCCTGTCATGTTTCTTTTTATAGATCCCAACTTTTGTGTGGAAAGTGACATACACAAGTTTCAGGCCCCATTTTGTGCATACGCAATCTTTATAAATGAGACCCCTGGCCCACTGTTCCACGGCCAGGATGAACGCCTTATTGCTCCTCCAGTTTAGGTTCAACAATCAGTCAGAGCCTCCTCTCCAGCACCTCCATAATTTGAACACACTCTTTGATGCAAGAAAAATTTTTATAAATCAATGATTGTCAAGTTTTAATGAGATATAATGAATCATATCCTAAGGTTCTGTTCCAAGTTTTGGCACACATTTAGAGAGGATATGATACATACTTTAATTGTAAAGAGTGGATTTTTGAGCAATTTTTTTATTTTCTATAATCACTTTGCCAAATCTTGTCTGGCCTTAACATTAACAAGGCCTTTTTGTCCACACAATTGACACTCATTTGATATTTTCTATTTTACAGACCCCTTTCTGTAAATTTACATATGGTAGTGGGTTAATATTCTAGTAAATCAACTAGTCCATCCATTTCACAACTTGGCAACTCTTCCTCAACATGTTAGGATACCTAAATCCACTGATTTGCTGCCATGTGACAGATTACCTGTATATGTTGATAACCAGCTGAATATGTGTAATTGATGTAATTGATTGATGTATTTGTAATTGATATATGTAATTGTAATTGATGTAATTGTAATTGATGAGTGTAAATTTGTCTAAATGCTTTATTAAGAGGTGTTACATGTTCTATGTTCCATGTGTTTTATTTTGTCAAGATCAAAGCCCAATAACTTCTCAGTGACCATGATTGACTAAAGTTGCTGTTTTTGGCATCTTTTTTTCCGCGTATAACAGGTTTATTTGAGACCTCTTAGCCTGACAAATACTCAGAATGACATGACGTTTAAAAATCTTGGTCGTTTTCTAAAGCGGGAAACAGAACATTTATAAAAAGTGGAAAAATCTTCTGCCGTTATTTCGAAACAAAGTTGTAAGGTGCAATAGCATAAAGCTTGACATTCAAATTAAGTTTTCCAACTTGCCATGATTCTACAACATTATAACCATCATGGAGGTCCTGGAGACCATGGGGTGATATATCTATTGTGATGGGGACAAAACTATGCAATACAATAAGTGATTGTAAAGTATGACGTAATAACCTTTTCTAGAGCTCCCTGGCTGATAGTTTGGGTTGGGAGCATTAGGGTGGCGTCTCCTGAGTGTACGCCAGCATCTTCTACATGCTCTGTTATGGCATGAACAAGAACCTGAAAAGAAAGGAATATGTTGAAAAAGACAAAAAATAATCTATTATCTTAGGAAAAATATAGCTCTACAAAGTCAAAGAGAGGCCTATACATCTCTATTTTCACAGCTTTGGTATTGCTAAAACAAAAATGCTTTAGGCTTCTCAGTTCTCCGAAGTGAATGTGTTTATACATAAAGTATGAGATGAACAGCACACACATTAAATTGTTAACATTTGCAGAGCAGATCCAACCACATTTAATAAGGTCACCACATAATTTTAAGGAAATGATCTTGTACTTTCTGCTGAGCACCATAACCAACTAAAGGAGCGTTCCACTGCATTCCACTTGTCATATTTTTTATATAGAAAATATTCCAGATCTACTCAGTGTCCTAAATGTATCCTTTCCTATAGAGAGCATATTGTAATATTCCTTATTTTACTTATTGTTATAGTATTTTATAACTAAATTCACACTTGTATCTTACCTTTCACCCTGGTAAAGGAATAATGCAATTGAAAATTTTTTAATCAAAAGAGTAACTGCATGTTTCACCAACCCAAAAGAGAGAGAAAAGATATGAATCACCCACCAACTCAGTGCAAGAATGTGTCTGTAAATGAGCTGCCGTGTCATTAGCTCATTTGAACTGCTGCTTACCACAGCATTCATTAGCACTCTTCAGATACAGCCTGTAATTAATACGTATTATCTCCAACTTTTTTACTCTCCTGTGCACATACACACAGGTTATGGGGGCTGTTTGGTATTCTCTGAAAGGATGGCTTGTTAATGTGATACTGAAGATAAAGGAGGAGCTGTATTCAGAGAAGACAGAGGGAGAAAATCTACCGTGGAACTGGATAGCCCACGTACAAACTGACACCCTTGAAATGACTTTTGCAACTAAACAATAGAAAAACAGACAGGATGTTCAGGAGAAATCACTAACTGCAGCTTACCCTGCAGATGGAACTTAAGGAGTATTTAAAAGTTATGCCACTGTTATTGAATCACTTTATTTGTCTACTGCAGACTTTACAATATTAGTCTGCACTCAAACAAAGAATAATGACAGAATGAATAATGTTGAGCTATAGAGATGAATAACAATAACATTTCTAAAAGAAAAAATGCCTAAACGTGGAAAAATTGCAAATAGAAGTCTGACAAATAATGTCCTGTTCTAAGCTGCAACACTGAGCAACATTACGTTAAATCATGTGGAAGATGTTTAATAGCAACAGAGATTTTAAAACAAGCAAACTGAATCTCCATCTATTCAGATGCATAATATTAATAATTCAATTCAATTTTATTGATATAGTGCCAATTCACAACACGTCATCTCTAGACACTTTACAAAGTCAAATTCAATCAAATGATACACAGTCAAAAAGTTTCCTATCTAAGGAAACCCAGCAGATTGCATCGTCTTGACAAGCAGCATTCACTCCTCCTGAAGAAGCGTAGAGCCACAGTGGCCAGCCATCTGCATTGTCGATGGTTCCCTCATACTGAGCATGCATGAAGCAGCAGTGGAGAGGAAAACTCCCTTTGAAAAGGAAGGAAAACCTCCAGCAGAACCAGGCTCAGTGTGAACGGCCATCTGCCATGACTGACTGGGGGTTGGTGAAGACAGAGCAGAAACACAAAAAAGCACAGAAGCACACATCGATCAAGGAATCTTTTCTATGTTAGAGGGTAATGGCGGATGACCTGCCTCCCCTGGTGCCACAGCTCATGCAACACCAGACCAGGTGTACCTACTATGAAGAGAAAAAGATAGAGAGAAAAAAAAGTTAAAAGTTGAAATAATAAGAAACAATGCAAATTGGAGAACAGTAGGATAACTAAGCAGAGTGAGAAAAATAGATCCTGTTGTCCACTAGCAGCCTAAGCCTTTAGCAGCATAACCACAAAGATAGCTCAGGATAATCTTAAGCTACTCTAATTGTAAGTTATGTCAAAAAGGAAAGTTTTAAGCCTAGTCTTAAAAGTAGACAGTGTGTCCTCACGGAACAAATGTTGGTTCCAAAGGAGAGGAGCCTGATAACTAAAAGATCTGCCTCCCATTCTACTCTAGGAGACTCTAGGAACCACTTGTAGACCTGCAGTCTGAGAGGGCATTGCTCTGTTAGGAACATACGGGGTAATCAGAGCTCTGATATATGATGGAGCTTGATTATTAAGGGCTTTATACGTTAGAAGGAGAATCTTAAATTATATTCTAGGTTTAACAGGAAGCCAATGAGGGAAGCTAAAAAAGGAGAAATATGAATTGCTGCAGCATTTTGGATCAGCTGAAGGCTTTGAACTGCATTTTGTGGACCTCCTGATAGTAAAGAATTACAATAATCAAGCCACGAAGTAACAAATGCAAGGACTAGTTTTTCAGCATCACTCCTGGACATAACATTTCTAATTTTGGAAATTTTGGAGCTAAAAAAGGAATCCCTGGAAACCTGTTTAATGTGGGATTTAAATTACATGTCCTGGTCAAAATCACCAAGGTTTTTTACTTTATCACCAGAGGCTAATTTAATGCCATCCAGATTAGGTGATTGATTAATCATTTTTTTTGAGGACTCTGGTCCAAATATTACAACTTCTATCTTCTCAAAATTTAAAAGCAGAAAATTCAAAGTCATCCAGGTTTTGATGTCATCATGACTGTAGTTGAGGCAATTGATAGGATTCATCAGGATAAATACATTTTATTTATATTTAATATTTTATTTATGGATAAATATACCTGAGTGTCATCAGCATAACAGTTGAAATTAATCCATTGCTGCTTGATAAGTTTACCAATTGGAAGCATATATATAGTAAAGGGAATTGGTCCAAGGACTGAACCCTGTGGTACTCCACAAGTGAGCCTAGAGTTTGACGGTTTATTATTAACAAGAACAAACTGGAATCTGTACAGATAAGATTAAACCAACCTCGTGCTTTCCCCTTAATCCCTAAAGTATGTTAAAGTCTTTCTACGAGAATATCATGATAAACTGTATCAAATGCAGCACTGAGATCTAACAGGACAAGTAAAAACACAAGTCCATTATCTGAGGCCATGAGAATATCATTAGTGACCTTCACCAGAGCTGTTTCAGTGCTATGATGAGCTTTGATAACCTGACAACAGCCAGCTGTATGTCGTTCCGCCTAGCTCCACTCACATACATCTGGGACTCCGCCATAGGAATTGCATTTACAGAAGGCTGGGCCTTATCAAAAATTCTTGCATATGATTGGATAAGCCACTTGTCTGTCATCTTTATTGACGTGCTATTTCAACCACTCACACCGAAGCTAACCCGTGACGCTAATGATAGCGACGCAGGAAAAAAAAAAAAATAATAATAATAATGTGTTTGCGGCTCTAGTGGCACGCGTTTTATTGACAGTGAGCTGACAGGAAGAGGGGGGAAGACAGGCGGCAAAGCGCCGCGGGTCGGAGTCGATTCCGGGCCGACCGCGTTGAGGACTAAAGGCCTCCTAACATGGTTAGCGCTAACCGCTAACCGCTCCGGGGCGCGTCCGCGTCTGCGCGTCCGCTGGCCCCGGAAAACAAAACTTGCCAAATCCGGTCGGGAGAAGGGCGAAAACATGGTTTCCACCAACAAAAGCCTTCAGAGGCGTTCTCTGATGTTCTTTTAATGAAACAATATTAGGTAGATTGGACAACACGGTAGAAATAGCAGCATCAATGCTAACGCTTGCTTCCTCGACGAGCCGCCATTGCTATCAAAACAGTCTCACGTCATGGTCGCGTCTCCACTACGTCACATATATGAAACTCCAGCCCTGCGTCCTGATTGGCCAGACCATAAAATTGGTTGGAGAAATCATTCTCTATCGGCGGTGTCCCAGATGAATGTGAGTGGAGCTAGGCGGAGCGATATACAGCTGGCTGTTGTCAGGTTAGAGCTTTGAAGCCTGACTGAAACTCTTCAAATAGGCCATTAATTTGTAAATGTTCACATACTTGATTAACTTTTTCAAGAATTTTGGATAAGAATTGAAGGTTAGATATAGGTCTGTAATTTATTAAGTCATCTTGATCAAGAGATGGTTTCTTAAGTAAAGGTTTAATAACAGCTACTTTAAAATCCTGTGGTACATAACCATTTACTAAGGATAGATTAATCATGTCTAAAATAGGGGCATCAACCAAAGGGAATACCTCCTTAAATAACTTGGTTGTGATTGGGTCAAACATACAAGTTGAAGGTTTAGATGAAGCTAAAATTTTAGATAACTCAGAAAGCTCTACTGCATCTAAACAGTTCAAATACGATCAGGTTCTAAAGATTCCTCCAACGCTGCCTCACTTACTGAGGACGAGGTAATCTTGTTTGGGAGGATGCCAATAATTTTATTTTCAATACAATGAATTTAATTATGAAGAATCCCATAAAGTCATTAATGCTGAGAGTTGAGGGAATGGATGGATCAACACAGCTATGACTCTGTATAAGTTTGGCGAGTATAATATAGAGAAACCTATGATTATTTTATTATCCTCTATTAACAATGAAAGATATGCTGCCCTAACTCTGCTAAAGGTCTTTTTATACAACAGTAGTTTTTCCAGATAGGATTACTCTAGATGTGTAGAGTGCCATATTATCTCCAATTTCCTAACGTTGTGCTCCAAAAACCATGGAGCCAGTTTCCTGTGAATAATCACCTTCTTTGTCAATGAGGCTACGTTGTCTAATGCAAAACGTAACAGGTCACACCATCAACAAAGGCATCAATTTGTGAATAGGAAGAAACAACATTGCTGCCCTCTGCTGGGCATTTCTGTGATACTGAGGATATTAAAAGGGGTACAGACTCTTTAAAGTTTGATACAGCGTTATCTGATGAAGATCTACTATAATGAAACCTTCTTTTGGGGGAGGAGAACTCAGTTAAATTGAACTCAAAGGTTATGAAAACTTGTCAGATAGGACAGGGTTGTCAGGAAATATTGGTAATTCTTACAATCAATGCCATATGTGAGCACAAGGTCCAAAGTATGAAAACAGGAATGCGTTGGTTTATGCACTTTTTGAGCAAAACCAATAGGGCTTGGGCGTCATGACGTATTACTTTGTGTGGCCGCCATATTGAATGCTTCCGCCGCCGCTACTCAGACTACTGCCTATGACTACTGCGTACTGTACTCCCTCTCTCAGCCGTGTTTTAATTTGATTAATTTTACCTTAACTTGATTTCAACCATGGTAAACCGTTGCTGTGTTGTGGGCTGTAACAGCGCAACACATGATCGCCATGGGAAAAACATGAAAAATGGGTTAACTTTCCACCGCTTTCCTGCCTGGAGGCGTAACCACGGAGAACAAGTGTCAGCGATCAAAAGAGTCGTCGGCTCGCTTGGATCGCGGCTTTAAGACGACCGATCATAACTTTCCACAGTATCCCGATGTCAATGAGAGTTTGTTCCCTGCATTTTCATTCTGTTAAGTTAAAGATGCACGGTTTTATTTTATAGCCTACATTGTTTCTTTCCTTCAACCGCGACACCACACACATGCACATAAATACTAAAACGGCAGTGGGAAAAGGCTCAAATACGTGAGAAACCCGGAGGGTTTAGGGAGGGTTGGCAGTTAACGTTACTAACTAAACCTTTGAAACACATAGCAGCTAGTTAAAAGTACATTACATGCGTGAGTAGTTGTTAGCACTGACGGTTAGCAGGTGCCAGAGCCCGTCTGAGCGCAACTTACCTTTGTATGAATTACTGTGTTCCCACTGTTTGCTGGCTTTATGATCTGCAGCTCCTGAACCCATCCATTCATGAACTGCACATGAGACTCCAAGGATTTGTAGCTTTGGAACTTTTATGAAGTATAGGCGCTCACACCGCAAACAAGGTAGCCGAAGACGTCCGATATGCAAAACAGTGGCAACAAGTCGTCGTCGGCGCTCCATAATAATGCTGATTTTGTCAGCATACCGGTCCCTGGCTTCTCTATTTAATGTGTCCCGGTAAATTCCTGGTCCTTTTCGGGATTTTAACATCTTTTTTCGATCTATTCTTTATGAACTTTATGTACTACTGCTACCTATCGTTGCACAGCGTTTTTTCAGCCTTAAGCTACCAACATGGCCGCCACGTCCCACAATGCAACGCGGATCCCAAGCCCTATTGAATCTAGGATAGAACTAAAGGCTAATTTTTGTATTAAAGGTTATCACATTCCGTGTCAACATGAATGTTAAAATCACCCACTATAATAACCTTGCCAGTGTTTCACACTAAATCAGATAAGAAGTCTGAGGACTGATCTAAAACTGAGAGTAAGGGCCTGGTGGAAGACACAAAACAACAAATAGAAGAGGTTTTATTGCTTTGCAGTTTGGATGAGGGAAACTAAGGGTTAAATATTAAAACTAATTGTAGGTAATAAGCATAATAATAAGATACACGTAATAAGAAGAATAACAATAAGAAAAATAATGATAAGGATTGATACCTTGCCACTGTTAGCCACAGCGTCAACTTCTACCTCCCTGGCACCACGTATGAACTTTGTGATGACAACTGGATGCTCCTGGAGGAAACACAACAGGAAGATTGTTTTTTTTTTCTTACAAAATAAAATAAATAAATAAACTAAGTAGTTCCATTAAATATATTTTATATTATATTGTCTTCAAAAGAAATTTAGAATGCTCACATGTATATTACTATGAAATTATATACAGTATAAATAGGCTAATATTT
This sequence comes from Fundulus diaphanus, assembly GCA_037039145.1. Classification (NCBI taxonomy): domain Eukaryota; kingdom Metazoa; phylum Chordata; class Actinopteri; order Cyprinodontiformes; family Fundulidae; genus Fundulus; species Fundulus diaphanus. Next base: position 39,815,393 of record CM073132.1, read on the forward strand.
AAGAACACCTACTGCAAAAATTCAGCTAAAATAACCAAGTCTGTTAGGCCTTTTTTGGGAAAATTAGTCAGTTTCCTTACTTAAGGTCTCCAACCAAAAAACCTGGTGTGTTTTACTCCAAACTAAATTAGAGTACTGTAGACAGCAACCAAAATATATAGATGGTTGCAGTGGATGGGTTTCCACTCTGTTTGTAATTGAGTCATACACTACAAAAGGGCAGATACATTTCTGCTAAAGGATTGGGCGGGTTAGGATAAAAAAAGAGCCTGTGTAACCTTGCTGCCAGGTTAAAGTCAAATGTATGATGTCACAGATCAAAAACATTACAGATCAAAAACATTGAGTAATGATCAAAAACATTACTCAATGTTGACACACAGTGTCAACATTGAGTAAGACTGGTGACATAAACACAGTCATAGCAGGAAATAAGTCAGAGCTTCAAGATTAAATAAGTTTGATATTTCAGACCTTACATATTTTTCACATGCAGTAAGTACCAAACTCAAAGAATATTTCGGAAATTTAAAGTTTATTGGCTTAAGTCAATCTAGACACTGTTCAGGATTAAAGTAAATGTCTGTTATGATCCTTTTGGGTTTGGGTTTTCGTTTTATTTTGTGTTTGTGTTGGGATCTTTCTGAGTTCTTTGTTTAAAATGTCTTGTGGTCTTCAATTTTGTATTAATTATTAGTAGAACGGTGTTATCATATTACTTTATTCCTTTGTGTTTCGTTTCTTAGTTTATTATTGTGTTCTGTACTGTTGTGCATTTGGATTCATTTTCGTTTTGTACTTTCTTGTTGTCTAGCTTAGTTTCTCCTTCCCTAACGCTGTGTCTACACAGTGATGAAGACAGTACATTTTCACAAACCATTAGGTATGCTGGATTTATTCATTGGCTCTGTAATACTACCAAAGAAACACGATAAAAAAATAAATAAAAAATAAAAAAAACACCGGGCATGCGCAGAGCAGACAACTCATGTGAAGTAAACACAGCGCCGTGTCGGGGGATCAGACACAGGGGACACGCTGTGTAGAGTGGGCTTGTTAGAAAGGAAGAGTCCAAAGACGCTAAAAGCCATAACAAAGCCCTAACACAGGATGGAGCCATCTTTGCTGTTATATGTGAGAGTGATGCACATGTGATTTACAGGGGGAAGCAAAGCTACAACGTCATTGTTTCAAAAAAGATGTGGCTTGCATGTGCACATGGAAAAATGAAACCAGCATTTTAAATTGTATCCACACTGGGACCTGGTTCCAAAAAATATCATTTTTTGGTCTTCCAAAACACTGCATCCAGGAAGACGAACAACGTAAACGACAAAATGAATTTCGGATACACCTAATCTCATCTCTGTGGGCACGGGACCTCAGTCTGCCTGTTTGCGCACTTTCACAGCTGTTCCCCATCCCCTGGTTAACTCACCTCCATTCAATGTCATTCTTCACTCATCCTTAAATATATAAGGTCACTGTTTGTAATTATTCTGCGGTCTCAGTACCGATCAATTCTGCTCAACACTGCTCAATTATGCTCTAGTTGTTCTGGTTGTTTATGAACCGAGAACTTGGAAAATCCAATTTAGGAATACAAAGAGATACACAATAACACCATGTTAGAATTGGTTAAGCATATAAACCACAATTTATGGACCTGCTGGAGTTATACCACACATTTTTATACCAAACATATAGATAAGAATTACAAAACACAACAGCCAGCTTCTACAAAAAAAATAAAATAAATAATAATAATAATTTTATGACCACAATGGGGAAAGCAGGGATAGACAACCACAAACACTTACTTTTTGTAAAAAATAAATAAATATTGATACTGATGGAGAGAACTACAGGGCAACACAGTTACTGTATTATGAGTGCATAGCTGTGTGTGAACATGCAAAATGTGTGGCATGGGCTTTAAGTGAATTGTGCTCAGTGATGGTTGCAGAGAGCCACTGTCATCTCCCCTCTAGGAACAAGAAACACGCAGAGAGGGCCCAAAGACCCAGGAAACCAGCCGCCCGACAGGCATAGGGGTCTGACAGCCCACAACGTGGACACCACACATCCATCCAGTGGAAAACAGACATGAGGCCAGGAAAGAGCCGCCTTGGCCAGGATGATGCCCCTCGAACCAGAGTTGACAGCCTACTGAACCCACCAGGCCATGGTCACCCAAGCATGAGTCAGGTGTGGAAACCACACCCCCCAGGAAGTGGTCAGTCACAAAGGCTCAACGTGAACTGCTTCACCACCAGTGCACCGCCCCAGGAGCCCGTACCACTTGTAGGTGGGCACAGTACCAAGCAGGAAAGAGAGGCAAAGTGGAGGCAACCCCACCCCAAGCCAGGAATAACATCGGCAGGCTAGAGGTCACCAAGCCCCAGCTCCATCCACAGTCTACCAAATGATCTTACTCACTCAGTCAGCCACACAACTATGAAAAAAAGAGGGAGGACCAACTATATCTCATGCCCCAACTCCACCCCAAGGTAACAGGGGCGTTCAAAGGCCCCCATCCGACCGCACAGTGTTGAGTCTATGAGAGGCTAGAGCATAATTAAAGTCCGAGGTGGGGAATTGCCCTAACGCTGGCAGAAAGTGGGGCTCCTCCACATACCCCCCCACTCAAGGTTCCTCAGTGTCGGGCAATGGCATGGCCCACAGTTTCCTGACCATATATATATATATATAAAGAAAAAGCACTGTACTTTTCAATGAAGATAACTTTAAACTAGTCTTTAAAGAAATACACTCTATACATTGCTAATGTGGTAAATGACTATTCTAGCTGCAAATGTCTGGTTTTTGGTGCAATATCTACATCGGTGTATAGAGGCCCATTTCCAGCAACTATCACTCCAGTGTTCTAATGGTACAATGTGTTTGCTCATTGGCTCAGAAGGCTAATTGATGATTAGAAAACCCTTGAGCAATCATGTTCACACATCTGAAAACAGTTTAGCTCGTTACAGAAGCTACAAAACTGACCTTCCTTTGAGCAGATTGAGTGTCTGGAGCATCACATTTATGGGGTCAATTAAACGCTCAAAATGGCCAGAAAAAGAGAACTTTCATCTGAAACTCGACAGTCTATTCTTATTCTTAGAAATTAAGGCTATTCCATGCGAGAAATTGCTAAGAAATTGAAGATTTCCTACAACGGTGTGTACTGCTCCCTTCAGAGGACAGCACAAACAGGCTCTAACCAGAGTAGAAAAAGAAGTGGGAGGCCGCGTTGCACAACTGAGCAAGAAGATAAGTACATTAGAGTCTCTAGTTTGAGAAACAGACGCCTCACATGTCCCCAACTGGCATCTTCGTTAATAGTACCCGCAAAACACCAGTGTCAACATCTACAGTGAAGAGGCGGCTGCGGGATTCTGAGCTTCACGGCAGAGTGGCAAAGAAAAAGCCATATATGAGACTGGCCAATAAAAGAAAAAGATTAAGATGGGCAAAAGAACACAGACATTGGACAGAGGAAGACTGGAAAAAAGTGTTGTGGACGGATGAATCCAAGTTTGAGGTGTTTGGATCACAAAGAAGAATGCTTGTGAGACGCAGAACAAATGAAAAGATGCTGGAAGAATGCCTGATGCCATCTGTTAAGCATGGTGGAGGTAATGTGATGGTCTGGGGTTGCTTTGCTGCTGGTAAGGTGGGAGATTTGTACAGGGTGAAAGGGATTCTGAATAAGGAAGGCTATCACTCCATTTTGCAACGCCATGCCATACCCAGTGGACAGCGCTTGATTGGAGTCAATTTCATCCAACAACAGGACAATGACCCTAAACACACCTCCAAATTGTGCAAGAACTATTTAGAGCAGAAGCAGGCAGCTGGTATTCTATCGGTAATGGAGTGGCCAGCGCAGTCACCAGATCTGAACCCCATTGAGCTGTTGTGGGAGCAGCTTGACCGTATGGTACGCAAGAAGTGCCCATCCAACCAATCCAACTTGTGGGAGCTGCTTCTGGAAGCGTGGGGTGCAATTTTTCCAGATTACCTCAACAAATTAACAGCTAGAATGCCAAAGGTCTGCAATGCTGTAATTGCTGCAAATGGAGGATTCTTTGACGAAAGCAAAGCTTGATGTATAAAAAATCTTATTTCAAATACAAATCATTATTTCTAACCTTGTCAATGTCTTGACTCTATTTTCTATTAATTTCACAACGTATGGTGGTGAATAAGTGTGACTTTTCATGGAAAACACAAAATTGTTTGGGTGACCCCAAACTTTTGAACGGTAGTATATATATATATATATATATATATATATATATATATATATATATATATATATAGAGATAGATAGATAGATAGATAGATAGATAGATAGATAGATAGATAGATAGATAGATAGATAGATAGATAGATAGATAGATAGATAGATAGATAGATAGATAGATAGATAGATAGATAGATAGATTTTTTTCTTTTTCTTTTTTTAACAGTTTTGTCTTGAAGTTCCGAATGTTCTTCCACCCCCAGGTAGAGGCCCATGGAGTTGCCTGTCACCCCCAAGCAACATTAGCGTTTAGTGAAGTGGAGGTAGCACAAAGGACTGACCAGCAGCTTTGATGTGTTAATGCATGTGTGTTAATTCAAAGCATAGGGAAATCTCAACTGATGTCATTTCCATGTTTCTATGTGAGAAATGACTTAGGGTAGATGATATACTTTGTATCAGTGTCCATCAGTCTTCCCTAAGATGACTTCAGCTTGTTCAGAATGCAGCTAAAACCAACACCTCTAAACGTGAGCATATTACCTCAGTCCTATTCCTTTTGTTCATTTTTGAATTGGTTTTAAAATATTAATGTTTGTTTTTAAAGCGTTGAATGGACTAGCCCCACCCTACGTATCTGAACTTTTAAGTCTTACTGTACATGGGAGATCTTTGAGGTCATCAAGTTGCCTTTTATTAGATGTCACAAGAACTAGGTTAAAGCACTGGGGTACCAGGCCTTTAGATCTGTGCTTAACTTCTGACCAGAGAATCTTTATTTCTAAGCTTAAGACTTATTTTTTTAGACAGGCTTTTAATACCATGTAGTGGAATGGCATTTTCTTTATTTTATTGTTGTTCTTGTGTATTTCTTTTGTGATGTATAACTTTGACCGGACTTCTTTGTGATGTAACTTTTACTGTAAAGTGCTTTGTTCACCTTAGTTGGTTGTTGCTAAGTGCTATATCAATCAATCAATCAATAAATCAATCAATCAATCAATCAATATACCCAATATCATTCTTGTCTATTCATGGAAGCAAAATGTATGAAAATTGTAGATAAGACATAAGGAGGGAGACCTATAGCAGCAGTTCTGTCTATTGTGCAGAGATGTACACTTAGATTTAACACCTTCTCTCACCTGGGAAACCTGTGTAGCCTCCTCCAAGAAGCGTTTCATTTCTTCTTCCCCATAGACAACATTCATTGCAGAGCCACTGGTGAGGAGAGAAGGAGAGAGAAGAAGAGAGTAAAAGGAGAGAAAACACGAGGGCACGGAAGATGAAGAGAAGCAAGCCAACAGGAGAACATACACGCATCAAATGGTTGTTGAAAACACTCATTATCTCTCTATTGCATCACTATTACCATAGGGAACAAGGTCTGGAAACAGTCAAAATGAGGAGTGAGAGAGAGTAATGGCGAAGAACAGCTATTTAGGTCGAAAAGCACTTCGGGCTCTTGAAAATGAGTTCAGAACTTCATCATTAAAAAAACAACAGATTTAGGCTAGTTTTGTTGTGGTTGTTGTTTTTGATTTTAGCTGGGTTATCATCCTGTTTGAAATGGAGGGTTTGAGAGAAACAGGATGAAGTAAGGCCACAGGCTTCAGTCAGATCTTTATTCCTCAGCTGTCTGTGGCTTACAGGCAGACATATGCCCAGCCCCCTAAAGAATACTGACCCTCTATTCGAATACAGGAAACAGAAGATTTAGAACGCATTCAAATTAGGGCAAATCTTTGACATGGATGACATCTAGTTTCGGTCTCAGTCTTCTCTGGATTTAGAATGAATAATCCAACAAAGTAAAACAATGATTTCAATGTATTGCATATTACAAGCTAAGAGATCTGAAGTAAGCGTACCAGTTATGTTAGACAGACACCCAGAGTAGTTTGTGACGGTTATCGGATGGTGTTTAGCCTGACTAGCCCTGATGGGTTACAGGCTAATTGGAAATGCACCATAGGCACTTTCTAACAAGCTGCTGTAACAACAACAGCCTTCTCTTGTGTGGAAGAGGTTCAGAAGGGAGAAAAATCAAAGTTTTCAGTGTCCATGTCAAGTGTATAAAATCAATTCAGAAGTAGAACAGGCATGTAAAATGTTATATAAAAGAAAACAGTATTTTTGATGACATGTCTAGAGACGATAACTGAGGAGCCTATCTGTGTAACCTTTGGTCTTTGTTTTAGCACAGTTGTGTGCTTATGACATGTTCTTATACAGTGGTGGACACAGCTAACCAAACAGTTAGCTTCCCAAACTCATATTCCACAAAGAAAATATGTAAATCAGCTTCGCAACTGTTAAACCGAAGATAAATAAGCAAAATTGAGGAAACTAGCGCCAGCCACTAACCACTAGCAAACGGCTCTCACTCAGTTACATTTCTTTGTCTGAAGACAGCACCATTTGTCTGAAGTTAAATGATGTTGCACGCACACACTTGGCACATGACAAACGTGCACAGTGCTGCATGTTCGAGGGGATATCTGTTTTAGTTCAGGATAAATTACTTTTTAACTTTAACTTTTACATGGCAATGGCAATTTATGAGAAGTATATTCTATCCCTCTGCGTTTAGAGTACTGCATTTAGAAAACAAACAGTGGGTGCGGGTCCGGAAGCCATTTCAGTGTTGCCAGTTATTGTGAGAGAAACAAGCAACCAGCTTTATTACCTCCATCTTGAAAACAGTATAAATGAACAAGCCAAAGTCGCTGATAATAAGAGGACGTGGCAACACTGGAAGCTAGAAGCCTGGAACACAGTGCTGAGTGTTTCCTGAAGTCCCTTTTCCCCTCTGTCATCATTCTTCAACAAAAGTGCAATAAATCATGACTTTTCGGGTTATAAACATCACTAATGTCTTATATTTAATGTGCAACAGTTTTGAATTGAAAAGCAGAAATAAAAATTGGTTTCATCATAGCTGTGTAGAAACAAGTTTTACATATTTTATACGTAGTGGATAAATGTCCCTCGAGGATTGCCATAGGGCAGCTGACCAATGTTTTGTACGGAAGTGTTATAAAAACCAAAGGGTCCCACTGAGCTATGCATCAACTCAAAAGCCCAGCTCCGAGTCCAGTCTCCTTCCACCTCATGTGCGGCCAGTGACAAACCCAGAAAGCTTGGTTACAATACTAATTAAAGGGATTAGAGTCACACAGTGACACGCTGGTTACAGAAGAAAATGTGGGTTCTGGTGGGTTTTTGAGCAATGGGAGCCAACAAAGGCAGCCGACCTCATCATAACAAAAAGATGAAAGTTAAGAAAACAGCACAGCTATCAACCATGTTATTTTGTGGAGCCGTGACTCTTACTGTTGTGGACAAGTCTGTGGATGTGTATTGAGAGCAAGGACAGTGACGTAAACAGCGGATGAATATCTCGCTGTGGAGGTTATCATACTTACAGTTATCTAAACCAAATAAATAGGACGCTACCTGTCTGCGAACAATTTCTAAAATATTGTGAATGAATGATGCAATGAAGAAAAAGTTAGCTCCACAATTATCTATTTTCATAATTTTATGACTGTGCCCATCACTGTTCATGTGTGTGTGTGTAACACATTTTACGATTTTAACATCAGTTTTAAGAGAGGAAGAGATGTAGGAATATTTTCACTGAGGTGGGCTAGTTTTACATTGGGTTTGAGCAGGAAACTGTCAGTCAGATCTGGCAACCCTGTGCCTGTCTGCCTGCTGTGTAAAGATGTAAAATATAGAAGCTAACGATTTTTGCAGTCTTTGGTCAATGTGATTTCATATGAGGTTATGCCACACTTTAATTTGGTTTCTTTCAGAATGCAACTGAAAGCATGTACATTTTCAAGGCATTAAAGTCCAAGACTTCAATTTTCGGTTCGTAATGCCAGCTTCTCATTGCTAATGTTGTCTGTTAAAGACAGCTCAAAATATTGACTCACTAATCATTTTGTTTGTGTTCTAAAATACCCATTAAAACTTTGCTTTAGAGCAAATGCTCTCTTATGTAGCATTGATTGATTGCTGTTTCCACTATGCAGAAATGAAATGTGCCTAAAAGCTAGATCTCATTGTTGTACTGTGTCAAGCACCACTTGCATGTGTCACTCATAGTAATCAAATAGTTTCATAACCTAAGAGAAAGACTAATCTAACAAGAGTTAAACCTGCAAATAAGATGCAGGGACTTTTTGGAAGCTTTGAAATGAGTCTTGAGCGCTGATTACAAAAATTGTTTTGACAGGATAGAATGTGTTAAGTATAAATGTAAGAGAAGTTGTGCAACTCAGATCACACGGAGTTCAAAAGATTCTAGTACCCAAGAAAAAATGGCACAATGTTTCTTTTGAACAGCATTTGGCCATAGTCAGTTATTTTACAGACATAATTATTAGTACTTTTAATGTCAAACTTAATTATTGGTAAACACCTCTTAAATGACTTCAATCACTTTGACATTTAGAAACGTCTTGAATGTTACCTACTGATGAACACTCTTGTGCTTATGTATTTTCCTTTTGCCGTTTAGACAGATTTGTTAAAAAAAAAATCACATCTTTCAGAGCCCCAAAAACAACGGAAACAACAAAAACACCATAGGCTCAATTATGCAAAGCTTTCGGTGATCTGTTCTAGGGTGTCTTCCTGACATCTGCTGGGCAGACATTTTACTGCATAGTTAAAGGTTGTGTCACTTTTCAAGTCATTAATCATTATAAATGAAAAAGGTATTTTGATGATTTAGTACTCAGATAATTAGTAAAACAATGTAATGATTTGTGCATAAGTGACCACAGCTTGTATTTAATGATAAAAGTGTTATAAATGTTTTATGCGTTCAAATTGTTTTTTACTTGGAAACATTTTAGACAAAGATGATAAATTACTGAGAGGAAGTCACAAACTGACTAAATAAAGGTGCTATTAGGAATTGGTACAGGCATTTATAGGGTAAAATACTGCTTATACGTTAAGATAGATATCATCTACTAGTAGTCACTATTTAAAAAATTTCAATACATATAGGAGTGTAAATAACTATATATGACTGATATTTGGTAATAAAACTCACCTAAGAACATACGAGGGCCGCAGCAAACAAGGGTAGCCCACCCGGTTGGCAAATGCAAAGGCATCTTCCTATAAAATACAAACACATAGATACAAAAATATATTTACTAAAGGCCAGAGATTACACAGATACATTTCTTGCATTGAGATGCTGATGAGAAAATGGCTGGTGAAAATCAGAGGATTTTCAGCTTAAACGACCCTGACCAGTAACTGTCTAGTCACAGGCAAAAAAAAAAAAAAAAAGCTGTTTTTCCAATCACTGAATGCACCACAAGTACTAATCTCAATTCTTTTTAGTTACTCTGGGAAGACTCAATGTTAGGTAATTTCAGTATCCGGTGTTTAAAAATCAAGTCAGAGGAAGAACAAAAGAAGGAACTGTTTACAGAGGCATGCCTGCTGTTCATTTAGGCTGCTACAGCAACGAGTTGTGTGTACTTTGGTGGTGTGCTGATCATTTTGCTCACAGGTAATTTCCCTACAGTTTTGGTTGTTTCATTCTGTACTTTTTTGGAGGTGTTTGCTACAGATCTTTAATGTATTTTTCACTTGAGGATATTTCATTTCAATGGGTGAAAGGACTTAACTACCAAGAGTCAACTTCAGTAGATCCCAAGAAGTCTAAACATTTAGTCAGATCATGCTCTATTTAAAAATGTCGGTATCCTTTTGGAAATCTCAGGCATAAGGCGAGATTTACAACAAGTAAGGCTAACCATACTTATCATGCTAATTGGTAACATAGGGTTTGAAAGCGTCAACTCCCAATAATTTTTGTCTTTGTTTCCATTAGTAAAATCCTTTTTTTCAGAGAAAAATAGACACCAAGTGTGACATTGTCTCTGCTGTTCATATACAGTAATTATTGGCAGCTCCTGGCAGGAAGGTTAGAAAATAAATATTTTGAAAATGTTTGTTTTATTACAGCAATTAAAATGAAGTTGAAGTTGAGCCAAAATGGTATTCAGCGTTGTTGGATGTTTAGAAATACCCAAGGTTTGAAACCGTCCAGAAATCTGTTTGATGTAACTTTATTCATTTGCAATGTCTTAAAAACTCCCAAAACAGACTTTCCGCTGACAATGCATTCAGTTTTGAGAATCTACCAGTAAATCTTGAATCGTTTAGTCCTTTTGCTTCAGGAAGATTGCAAATTTTTGCAATAACAACTTTATATACGTGAATTGTAAGAAATGATTCAATTAAGCTAAACTAAGAAGTAAAACAATCACCTTCACCATACCATTTGACCTGTTTGTTGTTCTGAATAATAGTTAATCTGTTCTCCTTAAATTTTTTGAAAGTCTATAACTGTAGACACAAATAAGTGCAGTACAGTCTCATTTTGGGGTTGGATTTTCTGAGTGGAGAGAATTATCAAAACCATCCAAAATGTGATTATTTCACAGATAATCCTCAATGACCTAAGTGTTAAACCACCGTGTCTGATAACATTTATATAAAAACAGGCAAAGGGTCCTCTTGCTGTCAGACAGAGCAGGACAGGCAGCTTAGATGCATCATCATAGTCTGGTTCAGACATTTTGTCTGATGGTGGAAGAATAAAGTGGATGAGAAAGGCCACTCAGTGGTTATAAACGGTTTGAACCACCATTTATAGAGGCTTTACAGCTTGATGAGCAAATGATGTTAAATGGCTGCTCAGACACTGACGGGAATGATAAATAGTGTTTTTGCATTAAATCAAATTTTTTCTTGGCATTTATTCTGATGTTTGTATGTGAACTGTTTTTTTCCCCCATTTTAGCAGTATGTCTGAACTGATTACATTATGCAAATTTAAAATAAATTCACCAGTGGTAATGTAGGAGGTCATTAGCAATCATGTGAAAAGATTACAGATAGAATTGTTAGATCTTACAAGTGTTTCACTTGTTTTTCACCAGCATCCTCACCAGAGGAATAATTTCCCTGGAAGCAGCTGTGAAGCTCTCACGTGTCCTCATTTTGTCTGTGTCAGATCATACCCTCCTGCTGGGATGTTTTGTTTTTATGACAGACACAAAGGGCTTTTCACAGCTTAAATATAAAGAACTTTGCACAAATAAATAAACTCAATCTTATAAATCCTAAACCTCCTCAATCTCAAAACACGTGACAAAACGAGAGTTAAGAAAACAAAGCTGGACAAATGATTACATTGACCTTGTGTTCATTATAACAGACAGATAGTGGAATTTCAAGGTCACAGAAGATGACATTGTCCCTATCATAAAACACTAGATAAACCATCCTTTTGCATAAAACAAACATCACAGAGCTCCAGATTGAGATCACCTTCCCGAATGTTTTAAAAAACTTAATCCACTCAGCTGAAACCATCTGAAATCTGAAGACGACAGGACGAACGCTCATTGAAAATAGCAAAAAGAGATTTCTTCATTGACGTTTACTGTGATTCCTCGTAAAGATGTGTAAAACCATATACATAAATAAATCCTTGGTTGCAGTAGCAGATTCTTGCGCTGAAAAACACAACCCAAGGTCTTGAGTTTGGAAGAACTTTTTACCATCACTCTAATATTTAGCTCTCTCCAGAGATTCTCTAATAAAAGTGAACCAGGACTCAAGCTGGGCCGCTCCAAATACATTAATATTACTTAGTCAGAAGGAACATTTTGGCAAAATTAAGTTTACTTTAAACTTAAATCTGCCCAAAGTATCAATAATTCTGGGCCTAAATGTAGGTAGAGAAGCATCTCATACCTACTGTTAGGCATTGTCGAGGAGCTGTGATAATGTGGGCGCATTTCTCTTCCAAAGGTCCTGTGAACCTTCTTATTAGTTCATAGCATCATATAACTTTTTGAAATACCAAGAAATCTTAAATAGCGGTTGGGGGATCCCTGACATAAAATTGAACAGTTGGTTGTCACTGGGTTTTTCAAAAGAATAGTGATCAAACAACTAAATTAACACAGAATTTGGTCGCCAGACATAAAATCAGTCTCACAAAACCATATCAGCTCCCAGACATAAATCCAAAGGAAACCCCATAAGATCAGTCGAAGAGGAGACTGCAAGACAGGACCCTGCACTATGCAGAGATTGTGCAAAGAGTAAAAATTGTGCAAAGAGTAGAGATTCTGTGTATTCCAACCTAATGAAATGTTATAGAAAATGAAGTGTTGTACTAATGGCCAACGGTTTTTGAGCAAAAACACCAAGTTTGAACACCAAGTAGGCCAAAAAAATCCGATATAGGCTACATAATTGAATCAAAAAATTATGATTCACAATAAGGGATTTTTTTTTCCTCGAAGGACAGATTTATTCAAATCTAAAATATTGTTTCAGAGATAAATTATACTACTGTTCTGATAACACACATGAAATAAAGCTGTACTCCCATTTTTTCCAAAAATATAGCAAATACAAACAAAACTCTATTTTTCCTTTCTTTTCCTCACTACCCACCGAGTTTATGTGAAAAATGAAAGGATTAAGAGTAGGAACTGTGGAAAAAGTCTGATAGTTAGAGAAAGACTCTCCTCCTTGTCATCATTATCATTACCACTATTTCTCCTTGCTTCCGCCTCTCCTCCAGGTTAGCAGTTTTCTCTCAGTCATTACCCACAGTTTCCTTACCAGGTGACATACCATTTATAAACACAAAAGAGCTTCAGAGAAACACAAGAATCATCTCTTCACAGCAACGCTAGAGTTGCTCTAGCCTATTAAAAGCAAACTACCTCTGAAAGAATGACACAGAAATAGAATATGTGAAATATAGAGATACTTACAAACCTCTTTAAATTTCTAGTAGATAATTACTGCTAAGTGGTGACTTAATACATAAAAAATAATGGAAGAGGTATATTTAACTGCAGACATCCAGCATTCTAGAATTCACCAGTATTCCACAGTATGTTTTAATCATATGGAGGGATAAGGATTGGTTAATATGGGCCTGAGAACGTCCAAGTTAATTTAACACTAATATATGTTTATTTTTTTTTCCAAGATATAAATTCCAAATTCTGATAAACAGTTTTGATCATCTAGTAGTGAATACAGATTAAATCAAAGGACAGGACTAAGAAAGCCATTTCAGATTATATAGGATAAGAATTTATTTAATGTCCCTCAATGGGGAAATTCGGGTGTGACAGTGGCAAACACACAATTATTAGTGATGAGAAAAGAAAAGGGAATACAAAGAAAGAAGTATAAACAGTCTAATCTAATTCCTTCTAGAGTGCCTTGCAGAAATATTCACACCCCTTAGCATTTTGCATTTTTTGCTGCCTCACAACCTGGAATTAAAATAGATTGTTTGAGAGTTTGCACAATTTCATTTACAGAAAATACCTATGACATCGGAGATGATCGTTTTTTTTTATTGTGACACAAACAACAAATAGATGAAAATTATGTCAAACTTCAGTGTGCATAACAGTTCTTAAGACTATATTTAACAAAGTAATGTCTTTTTTCCAGGCCACTCTTCCATAAGCCCAACTCGATACGTCTGCTGTGGAGTTCTGCAACTCTTTCAGGGTTACCTTTGGTCTCCGTGTTGCCTCTTGGATTAATGCCCTCCTTGAGTTTTGGTGGGCAGCCCTCTCTTGGTAGGGTTGTTGTGTTACTACTAGATGATCAAAACTGTTTATCAGAATTTGGAATTTATATCTTGTGCTCTTCATTCAAATATTATAGCTCCAAGGGAACAGGAAAGATTTTGATAGCCTTTTTTATAAACCCACCCTGACTTGTACTTCTTGTCCCTGACTTGTTTGGAGAGCCATGGTGTGATGCCTCTTTCTTAGTGGTGCTGCAGCCACTGAGGCCTTTCAGAAAAGATTTGTTTATACTGACAGATCATGAGATTGCATGCAGGTGGACTTATGTAAAAAATTATGTAACTTCTCATGGAAATTGGTCACACCAAATTGTTTAAATTACATTTTGGAATGTAACAAAGCAGGTATAGAGCCAAGGAGGGCGAATACTTTTGCAAGGCACTGTATAATTTCTGGAATCCAAAAGGTTGATGGTATTGTGGTTTTTACTATGTATTAGGAATGCTGAGCAAAAAAATGCAGATGTGCCACACAATTTCCTACTGTTCTTTGTTTTATTCCTAAGGAGCCAAGTTTGCCTATAGTCTTTGGAAATGGGTCTTCAAGCATTGTAAAGTCTTTTGGGTTTCTTTCAGAATTTATTTTACTCCCTATGTCTGGTAAATACAGACAAGATATACAGTGTGTGAGCCAAAAATAAGATTAAATAGAGAAAAAAAGAAGAATCAGGCCTAAAGAACTATGTAGAGCAGATTAAGTGTCTTAAAGCTGTGTTTTAAGAGACAGCAAGAAATCAGTCTTGACACAGAACCTGAGAGATGTACATGACGTTGATCAGTTCTGAAAATACTTTTAAGGAAATTCAGCTTGTTGGTACTAAAATACAATGTTATGCTGGGCAAACTCTTGTTTTTGGTGTTTTTCAAACATTAAGCAAAATACACTAAAACAAATGCTACTGCCAAAGTGCATATTGGTTAAAACTGGTCATTTAACAGTTGTCTTATGTGGAGTCCATCTTTTAGGCACTAATGCCTTAAAGTTAGGGGCCTTGTACTACCTGAATGAGTGAAATTGATTGACAAAGAAGAAATATTCCTCCTTACATGTCCAAAGTACTGTACTGTAAACTTTGAGGGAATCTTAAATAATCAAAACAAATATTTGTAGACTACTTGAAGAAATGCAACAAAGTCTAGCTCTCGTGAAGTAAAATACACAAAAGCACGGAATTACGCAAGAACATAAAATCCTTAAATATTTGAAGCATTATTATTTCCTCACCAGTGAGCTCAGTGCCCTCCATGGAGCTTGGGCCACCTCAAGTTCGTCGAGGATACTGGAGAAGACAGATCGTTCCTCAGCCCGGTCAATCTGCAGGGGGCTCGTCCCCAGAATCTTCACTCCACTCATGTGCAATGGGACGGCCAGGTTGTTGGGGATCTGACCTCCTACAGACACAATGCTACCAGAACAATTCTATGAAAGAAATAAGAACTATTAAGTCACGCAATACTATAAAATAACAACAAGGCAAAAGGACAGATTTTGAGATCTCATAGTTGAGTTTATTTGTCTGAAGCTTTTTAAAAACTTCACATATAAAAGTCTGGAAAGTGTAAGGTATTCAGTTACTCTTCCTGTTTGTTCACACTTGCATTTATATAGATTTAAAAATGACAATATCTATAACAAAGCATGAACATTTTGTTTATTTTACATAAAGTTAAGGCGAACTCTGACTCTTCTACTGGTAGCCCTTCGTATGACACAACAACAATGAAGTAGATCCCTTTAAATCTGAGGCAAGACTTAAAAGTTGATGTTCACAAATGCTTTCTAACCAGTTTGACTGAGCTTAAGCTATTATGCCTCGAATGCTGAGAATTGGCAAAAATTCAGTCTTTAGATGTGGAAAAAATAGTTGCAAATCTAGACCCAAAAGCCTTGCAACTCTAATTGCAGTGAAAAGTGGTTCTGCAGTGGGAGGCTGCATACAGATGAATGGTGCACCTTTTAGATTTTGAAAACCATGTATCCGTTTTCTTTCCCCTAACATTTAGGCACTACCTTACCTAATTGTTAGTTTACCATATAACATCTCTACAGCTACATTAAAGTTTGAGGTCATAACATGACAAAATGTGAAAAGGTTCAAAGGGCAATGATATTTTTGCAAAGCTGTTCATTTAGCCCCTGAAATTGTTCAAGCTATCTCAACAACATGGCAAATATGACTAATCCCATAAATCTGAGGATGTCATGGGTACATCTAATTAGAAGCAGGTAAGTAGCAATTCTTGTTAATGTTACGTGTCTCTTGGAAATAAATGTGAGCAAATGTTATGCCCTCTGAAGTCATGGAAACAACTCCATGAATCTGAGAGAAAAAATGTGAATGTGCCTTTTAATAACTGCATGCAACCCCTTTTCCTGTCTAGGTGATCCAAAGGGGATGCTGTTTCCATGGCAATGCCAGGTTGTGTCTCTTCATTATTCATGGACCTGCTCTCTTGCTCCTGTCCAGGGGTTATCACCATGCTCTAATACCGTATTTATCACACGCACACAGACACAGAAACAAACGCGCATGTATAGAACTGCAGAGAGTGAAAGTAGCTGCAAGAGAGGGATTGATGGTAAGGCTACATCCCTGAACAAACAAACACTTAATCACACCGTGATCCTATCGCAACTTTAACTGGATTACAATTCCTCTGCAGGGGAACATCAGTGGACATCAGTATGCCAGTGCACGTAAATACACAGGCACCAGCAAATCTAAACACAGAAAATGTCACGATAACGGCACCTTTGAATGTGTTTTGACATGATCAGGATAAAGTGGAATACATTGACATTAAATGTTATATCAACATACATAAAGACAGTTATGTATATACTCTTTTCTGTTAATATCAGCTCCGTCTAACAGTTTATTATTCAAAAATTCAACTTTCTATTTTTACTTTAAATATTTTTTTCTAAATATAAAGTAAAGCAACAAGGAGTCAGAAGACACGAAGCTTTGGACATTTGCCAGCATGACAATATAACAAAAGGTTTAAAAAGATATGGTTTCAAAACCACACAAATTGTCATCACATCATTCCTAGGATTTTAAAGTCCTTCTAATGAGATGCCAGAGAAAGTGCCAGAATGAGTGGATATTGTTTTCTGACTGTATGCAGTGCAAAGTAATAAGTGTGGCTGCACCAGACTGCCTATCAGCTGGCTGAATGAGAGCTACCACATTTTTATTTCACTTACAAAAAGAGAAATTTGGCAGTTTCCAGCTGTGTAAAACAGAAACAATCATAATGTGGAAACTATTTCACTCTTGTTAAGAGAACAGTTTTAGCACTACAGTTGTCAAACTAAAGGTGGCAGGTCTATCAAGCTTTTTACTGCAGGTAGTCCTACTAATGTTAATATTGATACTACACTCCCGCTAATATCAGTTTGTTATTATGTTATGGATTACTTGATAAAGAGAAGACCAACAAAAATGTAATAATCTGTGCAGCAAGAAGACTATTACTTTCTAAATCTATATTGTATACAGTGTATGTAAAATCTGATTTCCACTACATAAGCACTGTGAAGTAAAGGTCCAGATCAGTGGCGGCTGGTGAAAAAAAATCTTGGTGGGGCTGGCCAATAGATTTCCCTGCCTAACCCAGTACATGCATTTAAATTAAAAGTCGGAAAATTACTACGATTCCAAAATAAGCATTTAATTAAAAAAAAAAAAACAACATTGTTCACAAAGGATTATTTTGGTGTTTTTGTCTTGTTAATCCTTTTCACAGACTCATGCAAGAGGGTTTGCATACATTGTACATGTACGTATATTATTACAAAACAAACGTTTACGTCTTGACTATAATATATGTATCCTAATTTTTTAATTATATAATGATTTAAGTAGTAGAACAATGACTAGTGCAAAATTAAGTTGTATTTACCGGAGATGAAGTGTAGACTGCAAATTCTATCTTAGTATGATGGCTCCCACAGTCCATTGGCATCCTGCATCCTTTTCATTGAAATGATCCATTTCTTTCTTATTTCTTTGTCCTTCGGTAAACGAAACAAACGTACATCCGACGATTTGGAATGCTTCTGTGTGCAACCGGGAGCACAACAAGTCGTAGGCATTGTTTAGATTCCAAAAATAAACTAAAAGTACGCTCTAATTCACCCGTTTTGTCACGCTGGTAAGCGAAAACAGTGCTGTGTTTGCCGTCCAACGTTACCCGGATGTAGCGCGGATGTAGCTCGTGACGTCACGCGTGAAGTGCACCTATCACTGTGCAGCTAGGGCTACTACTCCAGGAGCCCCAAAGCCATTCATTTTGGCGATGCTGATTGGCCAAATATTTATAAATCTTCCCTAGCAACAGTATACGATTGGTTATTTCGCTACACTTGTAGGGCTACTTCAGTCACAGCCCCAAAAGTGTAGAAGAAGAGAAATGATACGTTCTGTTGGTGGAAATGCACTGTTAAATGATAGAGTAAATCAGTAGAAGTGTTTTAATAATTCTTATTACATGTAGCCACGTACTATTAGGTAAAAACTGACATTAATAATACTTTTAAAATCTATATATATTTTGACTTCTCCCCTCCACATCTAGGGAGGGCAGCGCCCGAGCGCCCCCTATGGGCCAGCCGCCACTGGTCCAGATGTTTCCAGTTTTTGACAAACAGTGACATGTGTTTCGTTTGACTGCTTTTACGGTCTAATTAGCATCTTTAGGCATGTAAATCAGAATAATGTAGAAGTTAATAGCTATTAGCTCTCTGGTGTAGTGCTGGTGTAATAGGGAGAATATTTAGTTCACAACAAATACATGTTTTCTTTCTCTCTCACACACACAATTGCAGCCTAATCTTTTTCATTAAACATATTTTGAAAAATGTTACAGTATTTTGTTACAGTATTTTGAAAAAATACTGTTAATTGCTGAAATCCTATATTTCTTTTGTTTGCTTTCATACTGTTTCTTTGATGGTTTGGTTTTAGGTGACTACGGCAAACAGTCACAAGTGTTACATGTTTAGCTAAAAAATAACAAAAAGAGGTAGTCAATTTCAAACCTACAGCTACATCATGTAGTTGACATAAAAAGATTTAGCACCACGTTGAATTTAAGTAATTGAAACTTGCATTAATACAAGGTCTTTGTGGAACTATTTATTTATTTAAAAATCATAATCAACTTAGAATACATTTTGAGTCAACTCATAATGCACAGACTGTGAGAATATTTTGATGTCTGGAATTTCAGAACCCCAGAATATATTTTATGTTATAAACACAAGCATAATCTAGTGATGCTGAACAATAAGCATGTTTTTGTGTCGTATAAGGAAACTGATAATCAGCAAAATCATTTGAACAGTATCTTAGTTTTAAAGGAAAGTTCCAAAACAATGCACCTTTAGGTAATTTTCCCTAAATTTCTAAATCAATAACAAAAAAAATCCAAAATTATTATTTGATTTTTTTATAGATGGCATGTTAGTAATGCTCTAACCTCCTGTTGGGTGATATCAAGGATGCGCTCCAGGGTCAACTCTTCGAAGTAAAGACGGTCACACTCGTCAAAGTCGGTGCTGACCGTCTCGGGGTTGTGGTTGACCACCACTGTCTTCTTGCCAATTTGTCTCAAGGCCCTGATGCAGGACACTGCACACCAGTCAAACTCAACACTGCTACCTAGCAGATGATAAAGTGGGCAAAAATAAATATTTTGGACATATGCTGGACAAATATGAACTTCATCACAGTGATAGCAGCTGCTTAACTGTGATATCTGCTTTCTGTTCAGATTGGAATTAATTTTAAGATTGAGCTATTAATAATAATTATCTTAGTGAATAAACATTAAGGATGAGAGTAACACAAAAAAAACCTCAAATACAGTATAGAAGTGTTTAACATAAGTTTGTCCATGAAACTATAAGTATGTGCAGCAGTATTATTAAAGATTTTAGCAATATAATATCTAATATACATATTCTATAAATTTGAGAATCATTTAAAATAAACAGATAGCCTATGATATCTCCTTAAAACATAGCTATAAATGTACAGTTGCATTTCAAAGTTTGATGATATACCTACCAATGTGGTAAGGCCCACACCCAAGTACCATGATCCCCTGGTCGTTAAAATACAGATCATGCTCCTGGTGAAGTGGGGTAAATAATGATTGTTTTTAGGATATAATAAAAATATAGACAGCATATATATGCCAGTACAGCAACATGAGTGCATACCTGACCATGGTACGTGCAGTACAAGTAGTTGGTCATTGCTGGGTACTCAGCTGCTAAGGTGTCAATCTATAATAAAAACATATATCTTAAAATAATCATTACAAGAAAATCAAAAAACTTGTCCTCAAAGTGAGTGATGTGTCAAAAACCTTTATAATTTGTGAAAGAAGACTCAGATGATTAGTACTGCCATACTGTGAGATTGTTTTCTCTGAATATTCTCTTTGGCCCCTGACAATACAGGTAACACTGTGCATGTTGAGTTTAAAGGAGCTACTAGTATGGTATGTACTGTAAAATCAACCTAAATCATTCTCGTTTGTCACTTGGGATCGAAGTAAGAATCCCTATAAACAATCGGTCAAATTTATTATAGCTCCTTTAAAGTCTAAACATTTCCTCTTGACCTGAAACAGTGGCCATAAAAAGTAGAAATAGCAAAAAATCCAACAATTGCAAAGACTAAATGATAAGGGTGGTTTAGCGTAAACTGGCCAGGGGTTTAAATGCTACACCTGAATCTGATACTATCACAAAAGCAGTGCAAGTAAATAAAAAAACTACATGACAGAAAAGTAAGGAGATACACCGTATAGAACAGTGCACAAGATATTAAAGTATTAAACCAGGGTTTGCAAAACCTCTAAAGAATGAAGACTAAAAGAAAGAAAGTTTAAATTTGTTTTTCTGTCTTACCTAACCTGATGGGGTCACCAGTAAAGTGTCATGCAAAGATCAAAAAAGTTTTTAATGTGTTGTCCTATTCTGTTGAGTTGTGTTAAGATGCAACCAAAATGGCCCTCTGGCCATATCTTTAAACATACTGTATATATGATTTGAGATCACATGACAGATTTATGATATAACAGATTAGGCCACTTCTTTATTTGTGATCTCATTATTATAAAGGTATATAATAAATCTATATTATATATTGGTTCTGCATACATAAATGTTTGCAGATCCAATTAGAAAGCCGGTTAAACATCAGTCAAGAGAGCCAAAAGTTTGAACCTAGCTGGCCACTAAATGCTAACACTAGAAAAGTAGAAATTTTACATTGGAATTATATTTACTCATAA
Source organism: Fundulus diaphanus (assembly GCA_037039145.1). Classification (NCBI taxonomy): domain Eukaryota; kingdom Metazoa; phylum Chordata; class Actinopteri; order Cyprinodontiformes; family Fundulidae; genus Fundulus; species Fundulus diaphanus. The sequence goes on from CM073132.1 coordinate 39,836,638, forward strand.
CAGACTAAAATTAACAGTATGTAAAATACTGACCTTATATGTCAGAACACTGGGAGTTTAAACTTAAGGGTATTGATAGTCAAGAGTGGCACTAACAGAAGGTTATGCAACTAACTCTTAAATACTCAAATTATTAGAGTGTTCAGTCTTTTTTAGCCATTTTTAAGAAAACCTAAAAAAGCATCTATGAATTTATGGCAGGGATTTCTACAATGGTCAGACTTTAAATGCACACTGCAAAAATCACATAATGTAAGGAAGTGGAAGCCTGAGCAGATAGATGAATAGATAAACGGATGGATGGATAGTCTGGAATTAAAGATTTTTCTATCATTGTTTATTTAATTGTTCCATGCCATATGTATCAAAACATGGAACATACTTAAATCAAAGACCATACTTTTCCAGACTTGCACAGTGTGTACGAACCCAATAGCAATATTATAGAAATGCAAAATATTACTGATATGTAATCATGTTGCCCTGATAAACTGCCATGCAAACCTAGAGTCTACTATAGTTTTGGAGTAAAAAAAAAAATATTGATTTCTTAGACATGTTATTTTTCCTCATTATGGCCCATTGCAAGAAAGGTACAATAAGTTGTCATTCCTGTACAGCAGAGGTTTTATGAACATGTTTAAGTTTTAGCCACTGTTGAAAATGAGCCGAAACATTTCCCCATATTGCATGAAAACCCAGTATCATGAATGCATACTATAACGTTTTGTCTGAGAAGCTGAAGCCAAACATGCCTGACTTTGAAAGTAAGGAATTTGTTGCTGAACCAAATACGTTATAAATTAAAGACATAATTTTATGTAATGCTGGTCATTTTATGAGATTCGTGCATAAGCACTGTGCATGCTCCACACAGTACGGAAACATTGGTATTGGGGGTCAGTTTTACCAACTGGTGTGACTAACGAATGATTTGACCTAAAATGAGAAGTTCTATACTGTTATTATTATTCAATATCATGTCCTTGAAGTCATAAAATTTAACCTTTATTTGAGACCAAACAACAATTGGCACACAGTATAAAAAGTGTGTATTTATTTGCCAAGCCCAGCTAATCTGAACTCTGCTAGGAGATGCTCACCTGTTTTACCCAGGGCCGGATGCCATTATTGACCCTCAACTCTCTAGCAGCGCTCTCACTGCAGCCCAGAATCTGACCGACCTGCTGGTCTGAGAAGCCATCCTGCTTGGCTTTCAACAACAGCTCCTTGGGTACTGTAACACTGGGTGAAAGGACAAAAACAGACGGCGATTATATAGCTCTACCAGTTTAGAAGTTCTTATAACAAAGAAGAAGAAAGGTTGCCTATAGCACCTGGAAGATCCAGCGGGCAAGTTATATCAATAAGCTCAGAGTTATATCCTTATTCTTGCTCTAAGGTTTTCAGTTGTGTCTTTCTGAACAGGTCATTGGATTTTTTTAGTTTTTTTTATTTATTGACTTAACAGAAGAAAACATCCACGGTTCATAACTTGCTGAAGTGAAGAGTTAAAGCAACAGCAAAGCACATTATCTGTCTCAATCCTCCCAATCCAAGGACCACCATGACAAATGATAATAAAACAGTGAGGGTAAAATATTATGTGAAACAAGGCAACAGAGGTCATTAGAAAGGCATTTGGCCTCTGTTTTTTCTAACATTTCTGTGTGTTTTCAAGTCTGTTGAACTTTAAAAGTGAATCTAGTGAGCATGCATTTTGCCCAGTGGTGCAGACCGCAGGGAATAGTTTACTGTAGAGCAATCAATACAAAACTGACAAATACAGCATAATATTGCAAGAAAACTCAACTGGTAAGAGCGAAGCATTTAAAAAGTCAATTTTAGCAACACGACTTTAAGTGGTAAAAATAGAAACAACAGCAAATAGAAACAAATGCTCAGATATGAAACACAAGTCAGTATCCAATACTTCCAATCAAAAGGTATTCATAACCCCTGAAGGTTTTCACATTTTTTCAAGTTACCCCAGAGAATTCTAACTTATTACAGCAATGGCAGTTCCATAAAGTATGAGCTAAATACTAATGTATGCTATACGTTTCACATTTTTATTTGTAAAAATGATTTAAACCATGCAATTGTTTTCTTCAACTTATCAATTATGCATTCATTTGTTGGTTTTTCCATTACATACATGCCCAATACAATATATTAAAATTAGTTTGTGTATGAAAATAAAACATTATGGTGAACAAATACCTTTGCATGGCATTATATTATTTATCTAACGTCAATTTACTACCTCTGATTATTTGTGTTACTCTCTGTGGTAATTTCTTAACTTAAATTCCTTTTTTCAAACAGGTGAATTTGATATCAAAAGTTTTTCTTCAATATCTGAAGCATAAGATTAAGAGTGTTTAGATTTTCTGAGTGAGGGGGCTTTGAGCTCAGCAATGTATTAACTGCTCTAGACAGCAGTAAATATTAATCCAGTTTGAAGAATGAAACCTTTAGGGTGGGTTTAAGATGACAAATCCATAGACTTATTTCAAGTCTAATTTTAGCTATTGATTAAAAAATTATAGTTGTTCCAAAAACACCTGTTCCAAAAATGTAAACTCTCTCTTATTAGCATCAGCCAGCTATTTACACAAGCATACATGATTAGTTACACTTAAGATGGACCATATTAATCTGTATCTAATAATATAAAATCTGTTGCAATGCATATAATGTAAAACATGACATGTGGAATGGAACATTATGGGTGTAGCTTGTTTACTTAACCATCTAAACCAAATGTAATGCAACAAATCAAATATTAAATACTATCAACAGAAATGGAACATCTGCTTCTTATTAATGAGTAACATTTTTGACTGGTTTGGTAGAAAGAATAAATAAGAGTTTAATCTTTCAGCAATACCCTATTGCACCCTTGAGGGGTGAGTTGCTTTCAAACTCTTCCTTGAGACATCTATGGGTCCACAGGTGTCTCAGACACACCTGTTCCCTTCAGCAGACGTACTTTCATAAAAGGCTTTTTAACAGTTGCCAAGCGTGGACATAGTGAAAGCTTATGATGACGACTTTAAGATGGAAGAGTACAGAGTAAGCAGAGCAGAGAGGCAACTAAAGCCATGGAACCCTGAAAGTACCACAATTCACCCCCTAAAATAGTCTGCTGTGCAAAATTGTGCATTGGTAGGGGTGAAAAACCAGCTTATGTGCATAAGCCACGAGATATCTGGAGCAAGGCACGTCACAGACATTTCAATAACACCTGAGGAAATTGCCAACTGTTTTTCCCCCCTTTTTTCCAAAAAAACAAAAACAAAACATAACATTTCTTTTGTAATTATAGTTAAGATGTATTCTGTAATTATAATGTTCTGAATATGATGAAATTTTTCTTCTTTTTTTTTGGGGGGGGGGGGGGGTGATTGTAAAATATAGTTCAAATGATTGCACTAAACAATTTTGTGTACGATCTCTTTTACACGTGTCTACTAGTGAAATTGTTCATTCAAAAGAAGTAGAAAAATGCTTGTTCTGCTTTCTGACTGTTTTACGTTAAAGTAAACAGATAACCTACTTAAACTAATAAAATTTGTATTATCTAACCTCCGAAAACAAATCCATATTCCATTTTTCTCAGATTCCTCTTGAATTGCTTTGAATAAAGGTAAAGACCAAAGGGAGGAATCAAACTGTTGAAGCACAAGCTGTTCTGCCTCCTTCTTATGTGAATTATTTATCATTTCACAGCATAACTATATTGAAAATATCGAATGTGTTTTAAACCCCCAATGCACATGGCTGGCCTGAGTAAGAAGCCCCAGAAACAACAAAAGGAGAGCAGAGCGAAAGACCAAGAGCAGGGCAGTGCAATTTTCCATTTAAGAAATTTATTGCCTTCAGTTAAATATAAAGTACATAAAAAGGAGAGGGGAATCATTCAAACCTTTTGAACTTGAATGCAAAGGTATAACAAACAAATACAATATTTAACACCGACGCAAAATAAATTAGTAAGAACAAGTCGTTTGAGAACGGTAGTGTTTTTTTTCCACTTCTGTCTACCTCATCGCTACAAATAATGCTGCTCTTAAAAACAGCCTCAAAGAAAACATTGTGCACCTATATTGCTAATAATAATAATAATAATAATAATAATAATAATAAATGTATTTCATTGCAGCTCCAATGCCAATACCCCTATATCAGCTGACTAGCTGATATAAGCTTGCATTCGACCTGAATGCACGATTTGCTGAACTTTCTGCAAAAGAATGCAGTATATCCTATGGAGCTAAACAGAAATGAACAAAATTGCTGATGTGCTCCGTTCACCCACAACAGAGTACTGAGCAAAATAAATGGATAATATAGAAAACAAGGTATATTTTCTGCAAAGCTGCAATTCTTTCTTGTGGTAAGAAGCAACAAATGTGCACATTTGCACATTGTATCGTATCCTGCAAAATTGCTGCTGCACCTTACCCGGAAACGTACTACAAAACTGTGTACAATGCAACGGTCTACTTTTAAATCACTGCTGCACCTTACTGCATATTTGTTTACATTTGTTTTACATTGTTTACATTTCAACTGCCTACTGTTCACTGCTGCACTTTATCCGGAAGTCAATTGAAACTTATCCTGTAAGTGACTGCGATTTATCACTGCACTTTATCCTGTACTGTAATTCACCGCAAGGTATCCTGTAGAGTTACTGCAATCTTTCTGAGCTGTGTGAAAACGAAATTTCGTTCTGTATGCACTCTGTGTATACAAAATGACAATAAAGAAAGTCTAAGTCTAAGTCTAAGTCTAACAACAGTACTACAACAGGCGAAAAATTTGAATATTGTTTTAGAAAGTGAAACCCATATATTATCTAGATTCATTGCACATTGTATGTTTCATAGACTGACATATTTCAAGGCTTTGTCTCTTTTTATTTCAATGATTATGGCTTCCAGATATTGAATACCCAAAATTCAGTCCCAGAAATAAAAAATAGCATATTCATAGAAAGTTGAGTGGAAGGAAAAAGTTTCGTAGGAAAAGGTGCACCAACAACATGTATAACTGCAGCCTTAAGGGGATTGTCTGGCAAAATCAATTCCTGAATTTCAGAGAGCTTCTTCATGTCACACATTCTTCAGGTCAAACTCTCCTAAACCAGAGAGTACATCAGAAGCACCTTTCGTGGGCTAAGGAGAAAATGAACTGGACTGTTGCTCTGTCGTCCAAAGTCCTCTATTCAGATGAAAGTAACATTTTTATCTCATTTGAAAATCAAAGTCCCAGAGGCTGAAGGAAGAGGCATAGAACCCATGTTGTTTGAAGTCCAGTAAGAAGTTTCCACTGTCAGTGATGATTTGGGTGGCCATATCATCTGTTGATGTTGTTCCACTGTGTTATTGAGGTTGACGGTCAACGCATCCATTCACCAGGATGTTTTAGGGCACTTTACGCCAAGCTTTATGGAGATGCTGTTTTAATTTTTTTGCAGGACTTGGAACCTATCCACACTCCCAAAGGTACAAAAAGCTGGCGCATTGTGTTTGACGGGGCAGCAAACTGTCCTGACCTGAACCCTATAGATTTTCTATGGAGTATTAGTAAGAGGAAAATGAGAGACACCAGACGCAAAAATGCAGACGATCTGAAGGCCGTTATCAAAGTAACCTGGGCTCGTTCAGAAGCGCCACAGGCTGATCATTGCCACACTGATGTGGTCATTCATGCAGAAGGAGCCCCAGCCAAGTATGAGCGCAGAAAATGTAGAAAACGTAGAAAATGACTTAGACTTAGACAACTTTATTTGTCATTTTGTATGCACAGAGTGCGTACAGAACGAAATTTCGTTTGCATACAGCTTGAAAAATTACAGTAAATTGCAGTAAATTACAGGATAAGGTGCAGCAGTGATTTTATAGTAAATTGAAATGTAAACATTGTAAACAATGCAGGAGAAATAGACAGTGTGCGATCACAGTGTACAGGTGAGTATTATTAAAAACCGATTGTATGTGCAGAAATGATTGTGCAAAGGGCATTTGTGCAAGAATGCATTTTAGAAACAGAGTTCGGCAGCATTTGTAAGGATGCAATGATGCAAATGTGCAAATATACAAATGTGGTACAGATTCCATTTTGTGGCTGTTCAACAGTCTGATGGCATATGTGCAAATGTGCAAATATACGAATGTGGTACAGAGTCCATTTTGTGGATTCAGCAGTTCAACAGTCTGTTGGCAACAGGGAAAAAGCTGCAGCGGATGCTGCGGAACCTCTTCCCAGAGGGCAGCAGGGAGAACAGTCCATGGTGGGGGTGTGAGGGGTCCTTGATGATGTTACGGGCTCGGGACACACAGCGCTGAGATGAGATGTCCTTGATGGAGGGAAGAGGAGCCCCGATGATCCCTTCTGCTGTCCTCACCACTCTCCTCACGTTCTTCCAGTCGGAGGCACTGCAGCCTCCACACCACACGGAGAGACAGCTGGTCAGAATGCTCTCTATGGTGCTTCTGTAGAAGGTCGTGAGGATGGGCGGGGGCAGGTGGGCTCTCCTCATCCTCCGCAGGAAGTACAGTCGTTTCTGTGCCCGCTTCACCAGTGACGTGGTGTTCACAGACCAGGTGAGGTTGTCCGTGGTGTGCACCCCCAGGAACTTGGTGCTGCTTACCACCTCCACAGCTGAGCTGTTGATGAGCAGTGGAGCGTGGTCAGGCCGGTTCTTCCTGAAGTCTATGATGATCTCCTTCGTCTTCTCCACTTTCAGGATCAGGCTGTTGTCTCTGCACCAGCCCACCAGTTGCTCCACCTCCTCTCTGTAGTCCTGGTCGTTGTCATCTCTGATCAGGCCCACCACCGTTGTGTCGTCTGCAAACTTCACGATGTGATTGGTGGTGAACCTGGGAACGCAGTCATGAGTCATCAGGGTGAACAGCAGGGGGCTCAGGAGGCAGCCCTGAGGGGAGCCCGTGCTGAGGGTGATGACATCAGAGGTGTTCTGTCCGACCCGTATTGACTGAGGTCTGTTGGTGAGGAAGTCCAGCAGCCAGTTGCGAAGAGGTGTGCTGAAGCCCAGATGTTCTAGTTTTCCTACCAGGTGCTGTGGGATGATGGTGTTAAACGCTGAACTGAAGTCCAGGAACAGCATCCGCACGTGGGTGTTCTTCTCCTCCAGGTGTGCCAGGCTCAGGTGAAGAGAAGAGGAGAGGAGATGGCGTCCTCAGTGGAGCGGTTCCGTCGGTAAGCAAACTGGAACGGGTCGAGTGTTGGGGGAAGACTGGAGACATGTGTTGTTTCACCAGCCTTTCAAAGCACTTCATCATGATGAGAGTCAGTGCAACAGGCCAGTAGTCGTTGAAACAGGTGACTTGAGGTTTCTTTGGCACCGGAATGATGGAGGCTGACTTAAAGCATGCTGGCACTGTGGCTTGGTCCAGCGAGGTGTTAAAAATGTCTGTGAGAACACCAGCCAGCTGACCTGCACACTCCTTGAGCACCCGCCCAGGTATGTTGTCGGGACCTGGGGCCTTCCGCGGGTTGACTCTCCTTAGAGTCTTCCACACGTCGGCGGTGTCAAGGCAGAGCACCTCCTCTTCCTGATGGGGAACAGCCTTCACTGCTGGAGTGCTGTTTAGTGCCTCAAACCTCCCAAAGAAGTTATTTAATCCATTGAGGAAGTCAGCATCAACTTCACCCACCGGGGGGGAGGGCGTGTTGTATTCGGCGATCGCCCGTATGCCTTTCCACATGCTCCTGGTGTTGCTTGCATCATGGAAAAGCTCCTGGATTTTCTGACTGTGTTTTCGCTTCGCTAGCCTGATGGCACGGTTCAGGTTGGCTCTCAATGTCCTCAGTGCCTCCTTGTCCCCAGACTTGAAGGCTGAGTTCCGTGCTTTTAGCGCTTGACGGACCTCCACAGTATTCCAGGGTCGTTGGTTGGCGCAGGTGATGATGATCTTGGTGGTGCTGACGTCCTCAATGCATTTGTTGATGTAGGCTGACACAGTCATGGCGTACTCATCAATGTTGATCTTGTCCTCATAAGTTGCTGCAGCTTTGAACATGTTCCAGTCAGAGCACTCAAAACAGTCCTGGAGCGCCCCCATTGCTCCCTCAGTCCACACCCTCACCTGCCTCACTGCAGGTTTAGCTCTGATCAGCAGGGGCCTGTATGCAGGGATTAGCATCACGGAAAGGTGATCTGAAGAGCCGAGGTGGGGACTCGGCTCTTCAGATCTTGATATTTCTATTTAAAATATCCTTTTTAATTGATCTTATAGCTTCTTTCTGGTATTTGCTGTAATAGTATCTCTATTGCTCCATGCAGCATTTAGGATTAAGCATTTTTTTTTTATTTTGACCTGAACGTAGCGCAAGCTCAACTGAACTTTGTGCACCTTCATACAATGCTCAATCTGCACATTCCTTAGTAGATATCAAAACTACTAAAACTACTAAAAAAAGTCTTGAGCCTGCAACACAAGTTAATAGACTTCGGAGAGCCACAGAGATGGTACAACATCGACCTCAAAGTGCCTTTACAACGCCTTCAGCCTAATGCATGAATGAGGAGGTTGTACACTTGACATGAGGCTAGCAGGGCAAGTCCAGCATTAAATCCACTGTGATTAATACATGTGTTTGCTTCAAGTTACAAGTCATGGATAAGGTGCCTTTTCTGCTACTAGGCTCACCCCCACACTTGTACTTGCTGAATTTTTGTCATATCGCATGCTTAATTTTGTGAGAATGAGGTGTTATAGAAACTATTTGCAAAGTTTTCTTTTTTTAAAATCTCTTATTTAATATTTTTATTGTGTAGCTAATGTCATTATTTAACAGCATTCAAAAGATGTACAAAAACTTCCGTATTCTTATGTTCCACTGTTAGCCTTGCATCTCAACCTAAAACACAAGAAATAAATAATTTCAAATGTCAAGATATTCTAAGCCAGGCCATTTTTTTGATTAATGATGTGATTACTGATAGTTTTATTGTGCCCTACTCACTGCAAAGCAAAAAATAAAAAAAATTGTTATAGTATATACATAATTTTTATTCAGTGCAAATTACAATAAGTTTTACTGTATGTGCAAAGTGTCTGCTGTGCAGCAGAGCTTGCGGCCACCTGCACTCTATGCTCCATCAGTCTGACAGCCGTCTGTTCTGTGTTCACCCAAATGTCCCCAACACCAGTGGAGGTAGGGGAGCCAGTGGAGACTACAAGAATACTCCATGTGTCAGGGAGTTTCTGCGAGGGCCCCACCGGATTGCCAGCCATTAAATATTAACCAGCAAAAGAAAGCAAGACGTCACCCATGGTTGATCCATAATAATTCACCACTTCTTTGATTTGAGCCATTCAGGAAAGAGCCGGAGGGCGAGAGAGCAAAAAACTGCGAAAGACAGGAAAGTGAATTCGAACCCTTTGAAAGCGAGAAACTGAAAATGTATGAGAATTAACACAAGCAAAGCTGAAATAAGACAAAGATATTATCAAACCAAGAGGGAAATTCTAACAGAAATGTTTCCAAGAAAAACACACAAAACTAAACACAAAAGCATGAACTAATGTGACAAGACCTTAAATGTGAAAAATGAATAATAATAATAATAATAACAATAGTAATAACATCTATAATAATAATAATAAATATCTAGAATTGTGCTGCTCAAGGTGGCTGCATGTTGGAGAAGATATGTTGTTTTTATTTAGCAAATATTTTAAGAAACTTCAATTCCACGTTTTTGTGGATCAAAATGTGCTTTTTTGGATGTTTTTTCTCAACTAGTGTTGGATGCTGTGGTGCTTGATTTGATATGATGCGTAACCATAGAAACCAGCTGGTTCTGTACAACCAGGAGCAGCTGATTAACATCCCAAAGCTGAAACAATACTTCGACCACATCCCCAAATCTCAGATGAGCTGAAAAGGAGACACCGCAGATGCAGAGCAGCAGCATGAAGAGGAGAGAGGAGGAGGAAATTTAAGATATTGCCTCCATCAATTATTATGGGCAATGTGAGATCTCTGGGGAACAAGTTGGAGCAACTCCAAGCCTTAACAAGGACCCACACAGAATATTAGGTATGCAGTATTATGTGTTTCACTGAAACATGGCTGCAGGATCATAGTCCCAACTCCAGGGTTTCTCTGCCAGGCTTTCTGATCATACGAGCAGACAGAGGTTTAAAGAAGAGCGGAAAGAGCAAAGGTGAGAGATTGGTGGTGCTGGTGAACAACAGATGGTGTCACCCAGGACATGTCACTGTGAAGTTTTGTCTCTGCAGCTCGGATATTTAAGTGTTAGCAGTGAGTTTTCGTCCATATTAATTACCCAGAGAGGTCACCGTGTTATTTTGGCAACAGTCTACGTTCCACCATCAGCTGTTGCTGACACTGAATGTGATGTCATCAGCTCAGTTGTGGATAAGCTACAGACACAACATCCAAATGGTTTTCTGGCAATATCTGGTGATTTTAATCACGTTTCACTTCCAGTTTGTCACCTGTTCTATAAGAGAAAACAAAACTCTGGATTAGCTTTATACAAATGTCAAAGGCTCATACATCTCTAAGACAAGACCTCCTCTTGGCAAATCAGATCACAATCTGTTTTTTCTCTGATCAGAATATAAGCCTCTTTTTCAACAACAACAACAACCTTCATTAAAGAGAACTGTGAGAAAATGGTCACAGGAAGCAGACAAAGACCTTAAGGGCTGTTTTGAGGCAACAGACAGAGACGCACTGTGCCAACCACATGCAAAGGACATCCATGACATGACTGAGTGTGTGACTGACTATATAAACTTCTGCACTGACAACAGCATCCCCACCAAAACACTGAGATGCTCACCCAACAACAAAATCTGGATCACCAGTGACCTGAAGGAGCTGCTGAATGAGAACAAAAGGGCCTTCCGGAAGAGAAATAAGGAATTACACAGGAATACACAGAAGAAACTAAAAGTCAAGATAAGAGAAAGCAAGCAGGTGTACAGGACGAAGCTGGAGAGCAAGCTCCAGCAGAACAGTATAAAAGATGTGTGGTCAGTGATGAAGAAAATCATAGGCTTCGAGCAGAGGGAGGATCAGACAGATGGAAGTTTGGACAAAGCCAATGAGCTGAACACATTCTTCAACAGGTTCAGTCCAGGAACAAGCTTGGCATCCTCCAGTAACAACCGGGCGATCAGTCCCCTCAGCCCCGGAGAGTTAGGCTGCCTCAAGGGCACTAATAACCGTTATTGTTCAGCTTATATCAGTGTTTCACTTATCACTGATATTAATGGTTGACATTAATATAAAGCTACGGAACGGGATAGTTTTATTTAATTATAATGTCTAACTGGAACAATACAGAGTGTATTTGGAATTAAATAATTTGCTTTCTTTAATGTTGATGCTAGGATTGGTAATATGGCCTAATTAAACCCTTTTAACACTATACTATAGTTCAAAATCTTTGTAAAAGCTTGACCATCGAAATTTTGTGTTTTTAAACACATTTGGATCTTTATTTGATGTTATAACAGTAAAAAGTGTATTTAGATAAGAATATAATACTAAACATAAATGAAGACAGTTGAATTTAAAATGTATGTTTTGTGGATGATCATTTATAAAGGTAATATATAAAGAATAGTGGCAACAAGAGGCAATAAATGGAAATTCAAAGGTGTATAGACAATAACAAGTGAGTCAAAATATTTTTTGAAATTTAAGTGACGGAGATCATACAAAAAAGAATTGTGACTAGAGTAATCGCAAATATAATCGATAGATTAGTCGACTATCAAAATGCTGCTGCTGCCCTAGTGACCAGTTTGAGGACGGGTACTCCTGCCACTGTCCGAGTCTGATTTGTCCGTCCGTCCGTCCGTTGTCTTCCGCTTATCCGGGGTCGGGTCGCGGGGGTAGCAGCTTCAGTAGGGAGGCCCAGACGTCCCTCTCCCCAGCCACTTGGGCCAGCTCCTCAGGAGGAATCCCAAGGCGTTCCCAGGCCAGCCGGGAGACATAGTCCCTCCAGCGTGTCCTGGGTCTTCCCCTGGGTCTCCTCCCGGTGGGACGTGCCCGGAACACCTCTCCAGGGAGGCGTCCAGGAGGCATCCTGACCAGATGCCCGAGCCACCTCAACTGGCTCCTCTCGACGTGGAGGAGCAGCGGCTCTACTCTGAGTCCTCCCCGGATGACTGAGCTCCTCACCCTATCTCTAAGGGAGAGCCCAGACACACTACGGAGAAAACTCATTTCAGCCGCTTGTATCCGGGATCTCGTTCTTTCGGTCACGACCCAAAGCTCGTGACCATAGATGAGGGTAGGAACGTAGATCGACCGGTAAATCGAGAGCTTCGCCTTTTGGCTCAGCTCTCTCTTCACCACAACGGATCGGTACAGCGCCCGCTTCACAGCAGACGCTGCACCAATCCGCCTGTCGATCTCCCGCTCCATCTTCCCCTCATTCGTGAACAAGACCCCAAGATACTTGAACTCCTCCACTAGGGGCAGGACATCCTCCCCAACCCGGAGAAGGCACTCTACCCTTTTCCGGTTCAAGACCATGGTCTCGGATTTGGAGGCACTGATTTTCATCCCGGCCGCTTCGCACTCGGCTGCGAACCGCTCCAGTGAGAGCTGTAGATCACGCCCTGATGAAGCCAATAGGACCACGTCATCCGCGAATAGCAGAGACGCAATCCTAAGGCCACCAAAGCGGATCCCCTCAACACCTTGGCTGCGCCTAGAAATTCTGTCCATAAAAGTTATGAACAGAATCGGTGACAAAGGGCAGCCTTGGCGGAGTCCAACTCTCACCGGAAACGAGTCCGACTTACTGCCGGCAATGCGGACCAGACTCTGACACCGGTCGTACAGAGACCTGACAGCCCTTATTAAAGGGTCCGGTACTCCATACTCCCGGAGTACCCCCCACAGGATCCCCCGGGGGACACGGTCGAATGCCTTCTCCAGATCCACAAAGCACATGTAGACTGGTTGGGCAAACTCCCATGCCCCCCCAAGAATCCTGCTGAGGGTGTAGAGCTGGTCCAGTGTTCCACGGCCAGGACGAAAACCACACTGTTCTTCCTGAATCCGAGATTCGACTATCCGACGGACCCTCCTTTCCAGAACCCCTGAATAGACCTTACCAGGGAGGCTTAAGAGTGTGATCCCTCTGTAATTGGAACACACCCTCCGGTCCCCCTTTTTAAATAGGGGGACCACCACCCCAGTCTGCCAATCCAGGGGAACTGCCCCCGATGTCCACGCAATGTTGCAGAGCCGCGTTAACCAACACAGCCCCACAACATCCAGAGCCTTAAGGTACTCAGGGCGAATCTCATCCACCCCCGGAGCCTTGCCACCGAGGAGCTTTTTAACAACCTCGGCAACCTCAGCACCAGAGATGGGAGAACCCGACCCAGAGTCCTCAGGCTCTGCTTCCTCAATGGAAGACGTGTTGGTGGGATTAAGGAGGTCTTCGAAGTATTCCGCCCACCGACGCACGACGTCCCGAGTCGAGGTCAGCAGCACACCACCCCCACTGTAAACAGTGTTGGTACTGCACTGCTTCCCCCTCCTGAGACGCCAATAATTTAGGTAAACAATGCCGGGATTTGTGAGTCACCCAACCCAAATGCAGCCTAGGATGGGCTCTTTTCCAAGTCTGTGTACCAGATCTTCATTATGCAAACTGAAACCCTTTAGTTATAATGAGTCCTTTCTGTTTGCAGGTGTTGCAAGGACGTTAGAAACCTTTCTGGTGATCTCTTTCCAAAAGTGAACCATATCAATCCTCAGATGTAAGGAGCTCAGGACATTGATGGGTGTTTTTGTTTGACATGCATCTTTGCATCTTTAATGTTGCATTGAGAACCTGGACAATACCTGAGGAATTGTAGAACAGGGTCGTGGTCTCAATTTCTAAAGGGGGCCATAAAGTCAGTGTCAACTATCATGAGAAAACCTCTCTCAGCCTTTCTGGTAAAGGTGATTGGTTGCAACTAAACAGTAGAACATTTTTCCTGTCTGAAAAAGCCAAAAATATTTACATTTAAAGAAGGTGAAAAACATGGGAAAAAAAGTTATTTTGAAACATGTGATTATTGCTGTTCAACAAAACTAAATAAGTGCCTACTCTTGCTAATTATATCCCTAGGAATTCAAAGAAAATGAATACATTAACAATTGAAAGTGATTTTCTTAAATCCCTTTTCAATAATTTAGGTAAACAATGTCATTGTGATGTTGAGGCTTAATTGAAGGTTTTATCAATAGATAGCAATTTTCTTTTCAGAAAATCTTGTTTTGTCTTTTCTGCTATGTATTTAAATTCATTCAGTTCTGTCCAATTCTTCCTCAATGTTACCATAAATTAAATAAATTTGAGCTGTCAGTCTCATTCAGATAATTTTCTGTAAAGATATAGATGCATGTTATTCCCGTCCAGTGTTTGAGTTAATAATTTCATTAAAAACGTTGATAATTGTCAGCATTCTCTGTTCACAAATTGCACAAGTTGTAATCATGGTACATTACCTTTTGGCATGTACTGAATCTTTGAGCAAAGATCATGTTTACACCTGCTAAAGCCATGAGCATCCAGTTTTGAACAAGTTCTCACACAAGTTCCATTATTTGCATGGTTCTTTCTTCAGCCAGACACTTTAGCGAGCTTTAACACAACAGATGAGGAAAAAGGTCAGTGCAGAACAAGGATCGTAGAAGAAGGCGAGAACAAATAACCACAAAAAGGAAGTACTGAACTACTGAAATGAGTATATTTATGGTAATTTTTGTGCTTTATTTTGCTGTCAGTATTCTTAGCAATGCATCATTAATGTGTTATGATGGTTGATGGGTTGATGTTGAAGAGGTCAGGTTTCTAGTTCTCTATAAAAGTCCAGAGTTCACGTATATATATATATATATATATATATATATATATATATATATATATATATATATATATATATATATATATATATATATATATATATATACACACACACAGAGAATGTATAGACTTTTTATGGTACTTTGGTGGAATCCAAACTCCCATAAATGTACGTCAGAATGAAATTTTTAAGACCACCTGTAATTATTAATTAACCTGGAATGCCAGCTTGGTAATGTGAAACATTCTCAGTTTAGTTCTACACATTGTCAATCTGGATCTGCTCCTAGCAAATTTGTTCAGGGAAATGAGGGACATTAGGCAGAACTTTCTGAGCTCAGTGGATAGCCACTCCTAGTGCCCGCCTACAAAACTTTGGTTTTAGGGAATCACGGTATCAAATGAAAATGTGGTAGGCAGGCACAAACATCTTTGCAACCCAGAAGAAGTGCTTCTTGCTCTTCTTCTTCCAAAGATGAAATTGTGTATTCCGACAAAACAGATGTGATAGCA
The DNA here is from genome assembly GCA_037039145.1 of Fundulus diaphanus. NCBI lineage: Eukaryota > Metazoa > Chordata > Actinopteri > Cyprinodontiformes > Fundulidae > Fundulus > Fundulus diaphanus. The sequence continues at coordinate 39,852,047 of CM073132.1, forward strand.
GGAGCTACACGTGGGTCCTCCTGCACTGTCATGTTTATTTTGTTGTGCCTGTGGGCTCGGCAGCTCTTGCTTTCGTCACAGCTGTACAGTATGTCCCGCCTTAAACCATTATACTGCGACTTGAATGGCCGACTTGTGGTCCAGGATCAGAAGTCCTAAGAGATTTTTATCCTCAATAATTTGTGACAAAAAAAAAAAAAAAACTCTCCATTTAGTCTGAGTGGATTCTGGCTGATAAAACAACATGTTAATTTAATTTCAACAAAAAAACACATTATGTAAATGTAGTTAAAATTGTGTCCATGAACATCAGTGCCAAGGAAGCCTCAGGCTTCAGTGTCCAGGTGCCCCTGAGGGTATTTATTCTCCTATAGTGTTACCTGTTAAAGTTTCCAAGGGTTTGTTCCAGCGTTGTTATTCTGCGAAGTTTGTGGAGGAACCACTTATCTATGGCCGTGAGCTGATGAATCTGGTCAACACTCATACCATTATGCAGCGCCTGAAAAGTAAAAAGTATAAAAGAGACCAAGCATCATTTTTCATCATCACCCTATTCATCATTTACTCCCCTGAAAGCTGGCATTCAGAAGGTTTCAGCTGACGATGAATATCCAGCCATTTCAAATGAAGACCACTGGACAGTAAACATAAATAACATGCTGTTGTCCATTTCTCCTTCAAGGACTGCATCAGATGATATATATATTGCTGGAGAAATATATTACTTTGGCATTTCATTAAAAAGCATTGTTTAAACACCTTGTGTCATCGAAATATAATATAGCAGGGGTTCTGCTCAGACAACAGACAGTAAATATTTTTACAGGCTTTATATTAGTCGTCTGACAAGCAAAATCACTGCAATAATGTGAAAGGATTTTAGTCAGACAATGCCAAGAACATTGCTTGCGCTGTTGCTTTAAAGGTGAATTTACTTTTGATAAGTCAGATTGGATGGAAAGTTTATGTGACCAGCAAATTTCAATTAATGCCAGAGAGGTGTTTAAGTCTGGAATTTCACAGGCAGGGGCGGAGCTAGGGGGGGGCGGGGAGGGCAATTGACCCCCCTGTTATCTGATCGCCCCCCCGCCCCCCCAGATGATTGACATGTCACAATACGAGGTCACTCCTGTACAGTAGTTGGCCATATGCAACACAAATGGTTGCAATCCAACCAGCTACAGGAAGAACTTTCAATCAAACAACATATCAACAAGGTATCAATCAAAAACTGAAGAAAGAATTGCAGAAAACAGGAGATGTGGATGTTTACTTTTTAAAATACAAAAGTATAATACAGGGAGTTGTGACCACTGTGGGGAGGATGAAATAGTAGAACTTGTTGTATCGGCATGTCTGAAATGAGGAATTAGGCGAGAATTTGAAAAAAATTAAATAGGCACATTGTAAAGTAACTTATTGAGCAAACATAGAAATGAAAATAAAAGGATTAATAGAATTAGATTTTTTTAGTATGTGTACACAGATATATATTGAGGAAAATTTGTTCTGATCACACATATATATTTTGATAACACATTGGTTTCATTTTTTAGATTTATTTTTATCACAAATATTTTTTCATTTTGATTACACATTTTGATTGAAATGACTTTTTGTTTAGATTTAATAACAAAAATACAAATTTCCCTCTACACATGCACACACTTGAGATATGAAACAATCAGGAACCACACTCCAGCCAGATGGTGGCAGTAATGCACACCTCCAGTCTTTTGCCAACCTCTAAGAACTAGGGGATGAAGAAGAGTAGAAAAATGGATTAAAAAAATAACACAGTGAGAAAGGGGGTAAATCAGGAATATGAATAAAGCATTGTTCTGATTTTTACAGAAAAGTATAAAACTATTGGAGAGAATATAGTTGGTGAATGCTATAGTTACAAATTCATGTACAGTAGGTGGCGGTATGCACCACTAATGTTTGCGTTCCGAATAAGAAGAATGATTATGCTGTGTTTCTAGAATTGAAGATGTCAAAGACATTGGCCGTTTCTCAATTCACGAGAACGCGAGTACGGACTCGCGTTCTCGTGAAGTCCTGTCTTGGCGAGAACACAGGAAGATCGGACTTGACAAGAACGCGAGCACGCAGCACGTATGGTGTATTGGAACAGAAGCGTACTTGTGACGTCATGAGATGCACAGTTCTTTAGCATTTCTTTAACATAACACGAGCACACGAGACCACTCAAGAACGCATATTGAGAAACGGCCATTGGCACATATTGCCGCCTGAAAAGGTAGACAGAGGCGTCCCAAATGCGGTGCTGATCATAAATTTGAAGAATGTGAAGATGATGTACAGGAAAAGTGGCGGTAAACACAGAGTGACATAGGGGGAATGTGAAGTCAGGAAAAGGTGGTAGGAATTCAACAAGTTAAAACAATCAATAAGATAAGCTATGCAGAGGCAGTGAAGAGGGTTGAAAAAACGAATGAAAGTTTGAGAACTTATTGTAAACCATTATAAGTTTGGACAGGTATTCACAAGTGGCCCTATTGACTTGGAATACATAATAGTTTAAGTTTGAACTGAAGATGGGACAAATTATTTTCTAAATAGACCTGCAACTTTTTTTGCCCCCTTTTGAGTACTAAACTTGACTGAGGGGAACTGTGTGCATGTTGGCTCACTGCAGTTTAAGCAGAGACCCATTTATTGAAGAATGTTAAGTGTTTTCCTTTGTTTGTGCAATAAATTTTACTTAATGGTCTAGAGTAAGGGATTTTTTTATTTATTTATTTTTTCCTTCCTAAAGGAAAGAGGAATACAGTTAAGAAATCATTTTAGCTGATGTAGTACTTTGTTGTAAAGGGGTACTTGTGATGGTGAAGTTGGTAGTTTTCTGAAATTGGATCTGGTTTGACAGTTAGACCTTTGTTATCAAACTCAGGCATCCCCCCCCCATTTTGGTGCATACCCAGTGGTAAGAAAAGTGTTTAAGAAACAAAACTATAGCAAACACAGCAAATTTGATAAAAGTCATACATCTTCAATAATGCTAACTCAGTTCTCACAGGAAATAAACTTTCAGAAGAATTTTCATAGTTTTAACCACAGCACAACCTCATTTTGTTTCTTTCACAGATTGGTGATTAAAACAAGTGAAGTGCTGAACCTGTGCAAGGTTTCCAATTTGCAATGACTCCTCTCTGTGTTTGAATAAACAAGACTGACCCTGCAAATTTAAGCTGTTTGCCACTTAACCTTTAAAAACTATACGGACCAAAAGCAATTCATCTGCAATGCTCTGCAATGGTACTGTATATAGAAAAGGATAGAGGCCAAACATTTTTCAGATAATATGCAATTTAGATTCATCTCTATGCCACACTTGAAACAGCCGCGTTGTCAGACAATCAAAGTGTTCATATGAGTTTTATGAGTGTAGTTCTTGCTGTCCGTGTATTCTGCAAAAGACAAGCTTTCAAAGACAAGCTTTTCCACACAATTAATCATTCATTGCTACTCATGCAGAAGGCGAGGGAAAAGAAATTTCATTAACACTTCAAAATGTGGTTTTAATGAGCAAACGGTAGTCGGTCCCATTTATTATTAATGTTTTAAAGGATTTGGGCACCTTGGCAAGGGAGAAGATGCGGGTGCTGGAGGGCACAGCCAGCTCCTGTTGAAGGTTCTGTGTGTTGCCCCAGGCTTTCCTGAGTGGCAGCCGGGGAACAAAGCCGTCCACAGATGGATGACACATCCTCAAGGCCTTCTGCACACTCTCCTCAAACGTCCGGCCCACCGCCATCACCTGAATCCACAGGAGGGGCAAGGTTAGCGACTAAGTGAGCACGTAAGTTAGGAAGTGTTTAATTATATATATATGTCCTACCCACCTCTCCAACACTTTTCATGGCACTGCCTATTTCCCGGGACATGCCCTGAAAGCGGTCCAGGTCCCAGCGGGGAATCTTGGTCACAATGTAGTCTAAACTTGGCTCAAAGCAGGCGGTGGTCTTCTCTGATACAGCGTTTTTGATGTCTGGCAAAGGGATCCCCAGTGCTAACTTGGCAGCTACAAACGCCAAGGGGTACCTGTGAAACCACAGCAAACAGCTGGATCAATATCAACTTTGGGGAAACAGCCAAAAAAAAAAAAAAGTTTAAAATTTAATTTAGCCTTGATCTTTAATCATTCTGTCCACATTTTTCTGTTGTATAACATTAATGCTCCCATGTGTAGACCTAGTTTGAAAGTTCTGTCTTGTCCTAATATAAAGATAATATAGTCTAGAAGTAGCTTACTTTAAATTCTGCCTAGTATGAATAAGCGATTATGATGTAGTTTATCATTTTGGGGGAAAAATTATTTGGGATATGATTTATCATGGTAACATTAAACTTAAATTGATGATATGATGTTGGGCATTGTTTCTTTTGCCTTTTGAACTATTTTATTAAATTGTTCGTTCTGTGAGAGTATCAATAAATTTAAACGCATCAGAAAACATGAATAAATAAAATTATGTATTTACTCTGTCCTCTTCACGTGTGGCACAAAATGCCATGATTTCAAGATACAAAAATATTTCTCATCAAAGTTGAGCAATATAGCTGTCATGAGGAGGAGACCTCATCTAGGGAATTATGTTTAAATGAATATAATGGGACTATATATGACGGTGAAGGCTTTAAATAGATAATCCTGATTTTTCTGAAGTGCGGTTATGTGAAATTCTTATCAGAAATAGTTTCCTTACTTGTAGTAAATAGATGTGATTTCAAAGGGAGTTCGTGGAGAACAAAATAAAGCACCAAAGCAGCGACAGGCTAACAGTTAATCAGAAGGACGCTCGGATATAGCTGATTTTAGCAATTCAAAACAATTCAAGCTAAAAACTTCCATAGCAATGGGATACAATTCTGTGTTGCCAGATATGAATCTTCTACAACCCTGCAAAAGACCCTTGTTGAGTGTTTTTTTTTTCTTTTGCTGTTGTCTAACCATGACTTCCAGGTTCCCACCGTACAAAAAAGAGCAGTCCCAATGCGTTTGCAGATATAAGGCCCACGATATATGGACTGGTCAAATCTGGAACCTTTTTCAGTAAAAAAATTAATAAAAAATAAATAGAAAAGGATTCTTGGTTTTCCTCAAAAACTTGGTCTGTTGTACATAATGTATTGTTATCACCCTTGTTCTTGTTTTCTTTGCTGTTTTGCCATTTTGTCTGACCACAATCTGGAGAAAATTCTGTGCCCCAGATATGTTTTGCAGGAAAAATGACAGAAACATGTTCAACAATAATCCTACACATTACATGTTGTTCGCGGTAGACTGCATTATGTGCTTCGAGATACTTTTGCCATGTAGTTTGAAAATGCAGTTTCATGCTCCTGGTGGCCTGAGCTCTCTACACATATGCAGTCTGTTTCTGTTTGCCATTACTATTTCAATTTCTAAGCAAAACAACCTGTTCTTTAAATACAGATGATTTTGTACTATAATAATGGACGTGTGAAAGATGAAATCTGCCATGTTGAAGAATATGTGAAATAAATGACATGCAGGAATTATTTGTTTTAATGAGTGATTGATTTTAAGACAAAGCTGTTTTCACTGAAAAAGGCACACATTATGAGGCAAGTCATTTTGAATGTGTAAAGAACCAAGCTTTAAAGCAATTTTCACACCCAAACATCTTTTCTCATGGTGTTTAATGTTGTTTTCATCCTCTCCCCTCGATTTTAAATTGGTTTACGAAACTGGCCCTGGCTCTCTAATGTCGAACAATAGCTACTGACACAGTGTCAGCACAAGTAGGACGCCTCGGTCCTTCACTATTTTCTGAAGGTGGTGGAAATGTGAATCATTTTCAGTTAGAGCTCTTTTTTTCAGTGTATATATAAAAAAAATCCCTATATAAGGTAGTAAAAGTACTGCACCAGCTTCAATTAATGCCATCACTAAAAAAGCAACCAACGTCATTGTGACCAAAACAGTGTGTATGGCACCAGACCAGTGTCCTTCATCATAGTCACAACAGTAAAGTACTCGTATGGCATAATCATGCCTCAGGGCTGTTTTCTATATTAGGGACAAAAAAACTGTCTGGAATTTAGGGTAACATTTAAAATGCTGGCATTTTTTTTATTTTCCAAAGAAGTGAGCTTCAGATAGATTGATGGCAAGATGGCATCCTTTTAATGCATACTCTGATTACTTAACACAAGCGGAACATCTCTAGTTTGAGGGAGACATTTAGCCACGAGGAATAGGAAAACAATCCTCCTCATTCTTCCTGGCTACAAGTGAATCATTTCCTGATTAAATTGTTGTAAAATGACTCTCATCTTATTTCCTGTTACACGATTAAATAACAATTATGCATCCTGGAGGTCATCTGCATTTTAGCTTCACAGCATAAATGTTCTTACCCAGTAGCTTTGGATGCCAAAGCTGAGCTTCTGGAGAGCCGGGCGTTGACCTCAATGATGCAGTACTCCAGAGATGATGGATGGAGAGCATACTGGATGTTGCATTCACCCACAATTCCCAGGTGCCGCACCACCTTAATAGCCGTCTCACGGAGCATGTGGTACTCCTCATTGGACAATGTTTGACTTGGTGCTACGACTATGGAGTCACCTACAGAACAGATAAATGAGGAGATATAAACATCCTTAAATATCTGTGAGCTTTAATTGTTGGAAAAATTAAACATTACAATGCTGGTTAAGCAACAAAAAATATCATATAATGTAAAACTCATGGAGTTCAATCAAATCACGATAAATCAAATCTAGATTTAAACAACTAAAGTGTTTGCCCTTCCACTGAAGTAAATGTTTCGAATTATGAAGCAGAGTTCAATTTCAGCCAGCAAAAAAAAAAGCCTGATTACCTTTGTGACCTGTAGAAGGATGCAAAATAGAAAACATTTTGGACAGTTTTATGCTGCTGACTGTAAAAACAGTTTTGAGCTGGCAAACATTTCTGTACACCAGAGGTGGGTAATAACTAGTTACATTGATTTTTAGGAGTAGTTTTACTGCAGTGTACCTTTTACTTTTACTTGAGTAATATTATTACAAAATATTACTAATCTTACCTGAGTAAAATCTCTGGCTGCTCTACCCGCCGTGAGAAACATGCACCGGAAAATGCACACCCACAGTTTATGTTAAAGTAAAGGTGCGTTCACATTGAGTGCAAATGTGTCGGACCGAGCAACAGATTTACATGATATACATAAGCGAGGGAATTCTAGTGACGCAAAAAGCGTCACTAGAATTTACGTGATGCCAGAGCGACACGAAACCTGCGGGGGATAAGAAACAACAGTCGTTGGAGTTGAAAAATCTGAACTTGTGCGTCTTGCCGCGCCACAACAACCAATCAGGAACCAGATGTGGCTGTGATGTGGCGTGAAAGACAAAGCTGTTTTCATTCAACATGGAAGACAGGCTGATAGTGGCGGTCGGCCCGAGTTCTATGACTCTACCAATTATTACTACTGAGACAAGTCCAGAAAGGAACAAGCCTGCAAAAAAGTGAGTGAGTAGACTGGGGTGGCAGTTAAGTGAAAGCGTCACTAGATACAGCCATTGTACCGCTGTGTTTCTGTTTTGTCGTCCGCTGTGCGAACAGCCGACAATAATGTCAGGTGACGTTGTCGCGGCAATGTGAACACACCTTAAGACCTCCTGTTTTTTTACACAACTTTGCAGTTTTAATGCTAGTTTCTATCTAGTGACCTCATTGAGTCATTTGGAGGTCAACTGAACATACATTAAACAGGAGATATTGTCATTGGAAGTACTTTGCACGATTCTAGCACACTGCATGCACATAAACTGCTCTAACTAATGGTTTCATTAGTCTTATGTTAAAAAAAAATCTGAAAAGTGTTTCTCCTCTCTAAATTAGTTTGCTGGTCATTTTTTTATATATTTTTGTATATATTTTTATTGTAATCTTTCAAATACCAAAACTTGTACTTTATATTTTTGTCTGTCCAATTACATCACTTTGAAATATTAAATCAGGTGTTATGATTAGTTACTCAGTACTTGAGTAGTTTTTCTACCAAATTGTTTTTTTTTTCCCCCTTTGGACCATCTCATCCAATGCTGTTGTGGAAGAATCCTCAGATATATCTATAATCATGCCTTTAAACCTTGCTCACAACCTTCTCAACAGAGTTAAAGTTGTTGCAGAGAGGGTGGGCCAACACCATATTAACGCCCTTTCATTAAAGATTGGAAAATGTTGTGTGTGTACCTGTGTGAATGCCCAATGGATCAAAATTCTCCATGTTGCAGACTGTGACGCAGTTATCAGCCACGTCTCGCACAACCTCATATTCTACCTCCTTCCAGCCAAGTAAAGACTTCTCCACTAGAATCTGACTGCTCATGGCCAGAGCCTGCAATAAGAAAAACACTTTTAATACAATGTATTATGAGTTAAAAGATGCTATTTGAGACGTAATTTGATAGTATAAATCGACCAATTGAGACTAGGCGAGTCCAGGATAAGACAGTTAATTTAAGAATATTCAGCCAGCGTTCCAATAGGGGAACTTCAAATTAGCTAGATTTATTCATCATGTATCATTTATCCAACCTGTAAAAACAAACTCATGGCTGTATCACCGTATCAAAACAAGGCCTATGAAGGTTTACGGTACAAATAGTGTTATGGATAAGTATCTATGACTCTCTCAAATTAGCTATTTTGGTGTGGTGTCAATCGATCATTCATATTTTATCTATAGAATATTTTCTATAACATGACAGCTATCAGACATAATGTACAAAAGTTAAGCAAAATACAGACATAGGAATTGCTGTGAAGCTGTAAACAATAACTTTATTGGTATTAAGGCGAAGATGAACTGTACAGCTAATCAACTTTAGTTTGTCAAATAGATTATTTTTATTTTACAGAAAAAAGGTCAAAATTGCATGAAGCACAGAAATAATCATTTTAATAACTTAGATTGTATCCCTTCAATATACCTGCTGGGCAGTTTCCTCCAGCTTTTCTTTGTCAGCACACAGACCTGACCCCAGACCTCCCAGGGCATACGCTGATCGTAACATCACCGGATAGCCTATCTGCTCGGCTGCCTTCAAGGCATCGGAAACCTGAAAGATGCACATGCACTGTTCATCACCACAACTTCCTTCAAAATGTCTGTGTACATAAATTATCACAGATAAACATACACACAAACACACACCGCTGGAGTTTGGGGTCATTTAGAAATGTCCTTATATTTTTAATAAAAAGCACTATTTTCTTGAATTAATGGAGAGGCCAGCATAGTCACCAGATCGCAAACCATTTGCGTGGCTGTGGGTGGAGCTTGGTGCGTAAGAAGTGCCAACCAGAGGTGCCACATGAAGCATGGGGTGACATGTCCTCAGATTACCTCAATAAATTGACTAGAGCTAGCATGCCAATGGTCTGCAAGGCTGTAAATGTTACAAATAGATGATTGCTTGATGACATCATAATTTTGTCCTTCAAACTTTGCTTTCAAGTACAAACCAATATTTCTAACCTTGTTGATTTCTTGGCTATATTTTCTATTCATTTTTTAACTCATTTTATTAATAAAATGCGAGTTTTCTTGGAAAAATATGACATTGTTTTGGTTGACCCCAAACCTCTGAGCGGTATAATATATTTACAGAATCCTCTTCTGTTTTTTTAACAACTGGACCTGGTCCCTTACCGACTCCACAGCAAAGCTGGGTGCAATCTTCTCATTGATCTCCATGAGTTTGTCAGCAAAAAGCTGCCTGTCCTCTGTGGCCATGATGGATTCCACTGGGGTCCCGAGGACCTTCACCCCATACTGCTCCAAAATACCACGCTGGAATAATTCCACTCCTAAGAACAATTTCATATATGGATGTATACGTAAACCCTTAAAACCATGAAAGTGTTAGATGTGTGGAACATTGCATATTAAATCAATTAGGCAAACACTAACAGTACTCTAATTTTAAGCATAGGTTACAATGAAAACTTGAACAAGTGGATTTCTCAATCTTAACAACTGCAAACAACCTATATTATACCACAGTTAAGTGCAGTCTGTCCACCCATGGAGAGCAGGATGCCATCAGGACGCTCAGCTTTAATCACTTCTGTTACGAACTGTGGTGTCACTGGCAGGAAGTAGACAGAGTCTGCCTGTTTGGAGCCCACTTCATTGGTCTGAACAGATGCTATGTTTGGGTTCATGAGCACCGTCTTCAGGTTTTCCTCCTACATTTCCACAAAATAAAGAAACTAATTTAAAGACAAGCAGGAACCAATATTATCTTGTTGGTAATTTGTTTGACTAGAAAAATAACGTGTGAAAGGATACATAATGTGAACCCCATAAAGCAGTAATCAACTTTTTTTCTGGGAAGCTAGTTTATCCATCAACACTCAAAGTCATGCTTGCACACAGCCAGAACAACTGGTTATTGAATATTTAGTTAATTTATAAATCTGTCAACTTTAGTATTTACCTGACATTTATTGTTTAGTTTCTAACTATGTGTAGCCTGATCATCTTTTATATTCACATTTGATATATTTGGCTTTTGACAAACTCCAAACCAAACTTATCATTGCTTCTTTTTACAATTGACTTCTTCTTACCCCTTTGAAGTGACTAAACTGGCTCATCTTAACTTCTCCAGAGTGAATAAGAACACCATATTTTAATATTTCAATTAATAAAAGTGTTTGAAAATCAAGTCTTGTTTCCCTTTTTCTAGCCTCTAATTTATGTTTTTTTTTCCTGACATGTCAATTGAAATCACAAAATTATGCCTATAAGTTTGTAATTATGTAATAAAATGAATACCCTGATAAGTACTGTATCAAAGTTCTGAATTGCTCAGCAAAATCTTCATCACAGTGTCACAGAGATGCAAAACACGTCTACAGCGTCTGCGTTTTGAAAGGAACACGTCAGGGTATCTGTTTTTAATTGAATCTAAAACCAAAAGTAGGTCATGCTTGCGAGGCAACAACCTAAAACACGAATAAATAAAACAGAATGTGTCAGGACCTGAAGCAAGCAGCTCAAATTAGAAAACACACAATCATCCATTGAAGTCACTATCAAAACTTTATTTCCCTAAAGCCAGTCTGCAAAATAAAAGTAGCAGTAGAGTGACAGTTATTAAAATATTTAGCCACAACAATTGCAGCACAAGATGTCCTAAATAAGCATAAGAATTTTGCTTTGTTTGCTTCAACTGGTATTTTATCCCCTTTATGTGACTTAAAAAAACAAGAACATCCAGTCAGATTTTTAAGGACCACAATATAGCTTTTATTTCATTCTGACTGACATTTCTTTGGTTTTGTTAAAAAAAAAAAAAAAAAAACACTCAGAGAATAGGTCACACCACACAGTCTGACCTGATCTAGTTAAAAATAACATGTAGTACTAATTATTCTAAGAGCACCTGCTGTATATGCAATACAAACACAGCAGAGAAAAGCTTTTACCAGCCATAGACTGCAAAATCAAGCCATACTAATATTTTTCCTCTCAATAGTTATCCATTATTCTCCCACAACACTGTTGCATTTATTTCTTTATTATAATGGTTAGTAAATAAGCTTGCTTGTTTTTAAAGTGCCTTTCTTGTCTTACTGGCTACTAAGGAGCTTTAAAAATCAAATAGCATTCACAAAAACAAACACACACACTTTTCTATTCAGCATTTTGGCTGAGGACAATTGGAAATCTGCTCATAATTTTAAACTCAACCTGATAATCTCTCTGTTGACAATCTCCCTGACATACGTAATGGTCATATGTTCTAAGATACAGGTCAACTACAATAATTACAAGTATAGGACTGAACTATTCGCAACAAAGCACACGTATTAGTTGTGCATTGTTTCTTAATAATTATTTAACTTAGAAAATTTTTAATCCTTTCTTAAAATTACCACAGTTGTTGAGCCTTTCTCTTTACTGTATCTTGAGATTTTTTTGGCATAGATTTAACAATGTGTCTGAAACATTCTTGAGAAATGTCGGTCCATATTGACCTGAGAGGAACATGCAGTTGCTACAGATTTATTGGCTGCACACCCAAGATATGAATCTCCCAATCCACCGGGCTCCAAATACGCATAAATGCATTGTTGCTTTGCTCCACCAGCCTGGCCTAATGATCCAATGTAGGATGGAGCCATTCTTTCATGTTGCTTTCACCAAATTCTTACCCTACCATCTGAATGTTGCAGCTCAAATAGAGACACTAAAGAGCCCTGAAATGTCACAACTGTTAACTAAGACTTTTTAATCAAACAATTTTACATTAATTGAAATCGTATGCTTCGTTCAGATCCCTCGTTTTACAATTGACGGTCCATCTTGAGAGGATCAGTTTTGTTTCCAGTCAGTCATACAATGACAATAAAGCATTTCTTTCTTTTTTTGTGTCCATTCTCGCAGAGTAGCATGGACACAAAAAAGCAGACGATACAAAAACGATACAAAAATCAGAATTGCTGTTTCAACGCCAAAGAAAAAAAATAATAACTATACCCCCCCTGAAAACTACTCTAGTCAGCCAGCCCGACCAAACCATGCAGACCACTGTTCTCCAGATAGAACCAGCACCGAGAGTCGTCATGAATCAGAACCGAGACAAGGAGCTGGACACGGAGCCACCCAAGCACACATAAACATTTCAATTAAACCCATACCAACACCAACATTCAAACAACTCCCAAACCGCATAAGACAACAGACACCCAGGCAGGGTTGCTCCCCCCCCCCCCCCCCCACCACCAGCAGGATCCACTTCCTGAAGGGGAGAGCATCTGCCATGAGATCTTGAGTAACATACTCCCCACCAGCTTAATTAAAAGTCACAAAAACAAACCTCTGCATATTTGAGCTCAACAATTTCCATTTGTGTCTTAAAACAAAACATGAAGCTTCCTGATGCTCTCACCTTCATTGCCTTGATAGCCTGAGATCCAGAATAGTCAAACTCGCCAGCCTGGCCAATAGAAAGACCACCTGACCCCAGCACCAGCACCTTTGAAACCTACATTAAGAGAAACAGTTAGTAAAAACAGCCAATCCTGCTTTTACTCATTACCAAACTGCAAATGAGCAGAAGTGAGCTCTTTTTGCCTTGGATCAAAACTAAATTATTTCCATTTGTTCACATGACATAACATGACTGCTACACAAAAATCTTGCCTATAAAGTTTCAGATACCGTTCCTTAATTTCTATAGCCCTGACTATTATTGAGTCTTTACCAAATACAGATAGATATCTTTATATTCTGATATACTTTAATGAGATACAGTTTGGCGCATTGCCATAACTTTTAGATCAACAAATGTCGATAAACACTTATTAAGCACTTGCTGTACCTGTGCTCTGGGAGGGATGCAGGGTTTTTTGGGCATCACTGAAACAATGTTGGCATCCTTTCCATTCTTTATCAAGGATATGAAAGCATCAAATAGAAACTGTGGAAAGAAATAAACTTTAATTATAAAAACAATATTCTTAAATGGTCAGAATTGTGCCTTAACAAAGGGAATAGGAAGAAGCTTGATAAGTCTATCTTGTTACTCTTGCAAAATTTACTTTTTCTTGTTTAAAGATACTGTGCTGCATGTGAAAACAACCTAAAAATGATCGACTAGCTTGGAATATAATTAATTTCTCTGAAATTACTTGTTACCACACACACACACACAAAGTGACAAGTAAATGGATTGTGCTCCAATTTTGAAAACAGTTTATCTTGTGTACCCAACCCAATCACTAAATTTTCTTAAGAAGTCAGATAAACTGACTATCCTTCAAATTTGCATTAAAACCTTCACATTTAATCCCTCACTTAAGTCGCAAGTCACACAGAACAAGTGTAAATGAAAAAAAAAATGCATAAAGATTATCTGATATAATATTTTGGTTAATTTTAACCTTTTCATCGCTTTTATCACTGGGAACATTAACATACATTGCAGGTTTGTTATATCAGCCAAAAATTGCATTCTTAATTTTAAATAGAAGCAGAACAACAATACAAAAACTGCACATTACCAAAACGAATGGGTAACACTCTAACTTAATGACAAGGAAGGGAGGATGAAGGAAGGCAGTCTTCAGAGCTAATGCTTTATGCAATCTGGCTAGAGTTATGGTATCTCCGAGACATTAAATATCACTGTGGACCTGCTGACCGCCCCTCGAGAACTCTGAAATTAAGGAGTGAAACTCTCAACATAATGCAAATTAGCCACAAACAACAGGGGTAGGTAGACATTATGGGTGCTACAAATTATTGAAATGACAGTAAACAGAACCATTTGTGGGTTTACTCATAAACAGACTACATTCAATGAATCAAATTGCGCGTTTTGGGGATAAAAGGATGAAGAAAAGTTGTTTTAGCTTTGCGTGAAGTAGATGCACATGTAAAAAAAGTGAAAAAACAGAAATGGGAAAAGTTTTTTCTAAGACATTTATATGGAAACATTACAAAATATCAAACATGTGGGAAAACGCAAAACAGCACTATCACACAAACCCATCAGCACTCAGTAGTCTTCCAAAGCACCTGTGAGCTAGAGAGTGATGCAATACATTATGCTGTCCATACAGATTCTTATCTTTATTTGAGACAAGCGCAATCTTTGTCCAAAGTCTGTGTAGTATGGATATTTTTTATGAACTGTATTTCATTTGGGATTTTAAGCGCTAGACCACACAAAGGAGAGCATATCTGTGAAGAAGAAGGAAACCATATTTTTAAAATTGTTTTATAGATAAACCCTTTATAATTTTATAAAGCTGCCTTTTGCTGCAATTGCAGCAGCAAGTATTTCCTGTATTTTTCTTACGTGCTCATCAGCCTAGGGACTAACATTTTTGCCCATTTTGCTTTTCAAAAAGCTCAAACTCGGTCAGATTTAAACAAAAACATATGTCAACATTATTTTTCAAGTCCCGCCGCAGTTTCTGAAATGAATTTAGGTCCAGACCTTGACTGGGTCATTTAATAAGCTAATTATGTTTTGATCCAAATGGTTATGCACTACTTTCTCTTCAGCAAACACAAAGCAGCTATTTTAAATGTAATAAAACACCTCCAAATTTGTTCTTGTAATGTGACAAAAAGTGAAAGCATTTGTTCAGTCTGAATATTTTTGCAAGGCATGGTTTTTAGAGGAGCGTTTTAAAAACAACAATTTATTTATTATGAAAGAGAGGTTGTTCCCAAACATTTCACTGTTGCACTAAATTCATGTCAGTATCTGATTTACCTTAGACCTAAAACCTACAGCAACAGCTACCAACAAAAGAACTATTCATTAATTTCTTAATTGCAAACTCTACCATATGAGCACGACTCCCCTTATCAGGCCATCGTTTGTAATGTCCCATTTCTGTGGAATACGTAGAATTTTACCTTGGTTGAATCCTCTGAATAAATCTTTAATTAGTCGCAGTATAGAATTCAGGTACTTTATGCAACACCATCAAAGTCTTTAATTACCTCTGTGTCAGTGGGACCACCCTTAGCCTCCGGATGGAACTGGGCTGTGAAAACAGGCTTGGTGTTGTGCATGATGCCCTGGAAAATATGCATATTATACATACGGAAATTAAACATAAAACACAGAATATTCCAGAAACAAGTGTGTCTTTCAAAAAGGTTTGTTTTGTTTTTTTCCGGAGACACATTGACTCTATTTTTGTTTCTGCTTCAATTCTATTTTTTACGAAAACATATGACACAAATAAAAAAGAAACTTGCATATGCATTGAAAAGAACATGGAGTGAGATTAACCTCATTGGTGCCATCATTAGCATTGACGAAAAGTGGGCTCCAGCCTGCTGGCAGTGACGCGCTGTCTATGCCGTAACCATGGTTCTGTGCTGTGATGAAGGCCTGTCCTGTCATCACATTCAGCACTGGCTGGTTCTGGCCTCTGGGGAAACACAGATATGCATCAAATCTAAATATTTTTATCCTTTTTTCCTCTTAGAGGAGGCACATTTTATTTACCTATTTTTTCTAAACAGGATGTTTTAACAGTTAGATGTGTCATGTTAAATCACGTGTATTTATTCACTATAAAAGGAGTTCACCTGTTACCCATTGGCAGTTTATATGACTTTGCTCCTGCAGCCAGAGCCGTGATCTGGTTACCCATGCAGATCCCAAACACCGGCTGGGGCCGATCACTCTCAAGAACCTTAAAACAACAAATTTAGTTTAAAAAATGGCATTTAAACCTAATTTACAACTTAACCGTTTTCCAAATGTTTCCTCTACCCTTTCGACTTTAAATGGTCAATAAAGAAGAGTTGTACTATTTTCAAAACACAGACATGATTACAGGGCGCAGACCCTTAGCTTTACTGACAGATTTCTAAAAGGCTGGCAAGATTTTCAAATACAGGATGGTCCATAGCAGACGGAGGCCTAAATCTCTAAAGGAGAAAACAGAGCCTTAGCGATATCTGCTGAATTGGACTTTGGGTCAATTAGGTCATTTGCCAATTTGATTGAACACTGCAAGGTGGATACAAATAGACGTATTGTAGTAGACGGCTCCTTTCAGAACCCGAAAAAGCTGTGTATAAAACAATAAAAATTTCAAAAGTAAAAAAAAAAGGACCAGAAGTCTAGCTCTCTGCTATAGCAGGCCACGTGAATCCAAAGAACGCGTAGCTAATTTTAAATAGCTTCTTAACCCTTTTGTTTCCTCTTACTTCATTTTTGACACCTTACTGATATTAGACACAACTAACTTTGAGTCTTCTTCAGTCAGTAACACCCTCCACAATGTAGTGTGTTTTGGCTGGTGTGGCTTTCATTTAGATATGATGATTCACAGATCAGAAATAGATTAGACTTTTAAGATTCCTACTTGGTGGTAACTAGCCAAGTCCAGTCAGTCTAAAATCATTTGATTCGGATCACAAGGCTATTTCGCAATGCATTCAAATATATGCACACAACAAAACAAAAAGTGAGACAAATGGATCTCAACCATAAACACCATTTGGGTGCATTATTTTAAATATAGTGAAACAGAAGCAGTAATCTTAGATTTTCTCTAAAGCTCATACCTTGCGCACATTGCTGATAAGTGTTCCAGCCAAAGATGGGTCTCCTGGTCCATTTGATATAAACAAGCCATCATAGTCTAAGCTCAGCAAGTCCTGATCCCACGGCACAAGGTGGACCTCTGCACCTCGCTGCATCCACAGGAATATAGACAACAGATCATCATTTAGAGCCTATACAACCAAATTGCTGCTTTACTTCATAAAATTAAGCAAAATAGCTGTGAAATTGAGATGGGTTCCCCAGCTGAATCTTTAAACACGCTAGTACTTATTTTTAATGAACAAGTGTCATAGGGGAAGCACTTAAAGTTTCACTTCAAGTTACACAAACAAAGGTTAAAGGGAATTCACAGTAGGCAACTTCAGTGTTTTGCCAGCCTTACCTTAACCAGAAGCCGAATTATATTATGTTTAACACCACAGTCAACAGCCACTACTTTGATTGGGTTGCCTTTTCCAAAAACCTTGATCTCCTGATGGAAGAAGTCACATGGTGAACGAAAAATATTTTATCTACCTATTTTTAAAAAACAAGATTTATAACAAACATGCCTTGCCATTTCTACCTTGGTTGAAACCTCTGCCATCAGGTTTTTCTGGTTGGGGTCAGATATTTCTATAGACTGCCCATCAAACTCAATCTTTGCCAAAATGGTGCCCTGAGGAATAACAAAAGCATACCAGTGAGTGATCAGTTATTCCATTCATTTACGAGGCAATGGAGCCAACCTTTAAATTCACAAGACCTTGTCTCTGATGATCTTGGTCAGCATTCTGGTGTCTATCCCGAACAGTGCAGGAACCTTTAAAGTAGAGTAAAAACTTAATTGACAGAAGAGTCCCATTCATCTCTGATGCTGCACCATGTGCTTGGTAATTCGACAACCAACCTTCTCTTCTTGAAGCCACTGACCCAGAGACTTGACCGAATTCCAGTGGCTGTACTCATGACTGTAGTCTTGAACAAGAAGACCAGACACCTATAGCCATCAAAGCAAAATATTAACCTTGAAAAAGGGTTCCAGCTAATCACAACGTGAGTGAGTTTATTGAATTGTTCAGATGGATGTAGGATAACAAATACTAGAAAACAACAAGCACAAAGCAGTAAATAAGGTGAATCCCATTATCTCATGAACAAAAAACAATATGTGGAGAGCATTAAATACTTTGAAAACTGTTTTTTTTCCAGTTATGTAAAAATAAAAATTACTCTACAATAAAGCAATGCTGTTTTAAAGTGTGGGCCTGCATAAGCAGCAATAACTGTTTTTCCTATTGTGTAAAAGATCAAAGGAGTCCTCAAGATTTAAAGGCGGACAGAAATGGAGGTGGGAATATGTTTATTTGCTTTAGTAATTAACCAGCTGTAAAACAGAGGAGAATCTGCTTTATGTAACTTTGAATATTGGGGTTTGTGTGCCTTTTGCCTTTTGTTATTTTATCCGGTTGTATTTGTACTTTTTTCGTGACTGCTATTCACATTTGTTACAGTTGGTCAGACTGGTAACGTCTGAGCATAAACACTGACCTCATACAAAAAGATGCTATTTAATAAATAGGCATGACAAAACCATATACAAACACAATACCATGCAAAATCCACATTTTAGCCCTTAAATGCATTTTGCTGTGTACTTGGATTCTCTATGAACACATAAAATTTGAATGTCGTACGCCCAGGTGCTGCGTGGCTGTCTAAATATTATTTTTGGGTCACATTTTTCATGCTCTTCAGTTTTATCTACAGTATTTTCTAATATGTTTTTAAACAATTACATCAAGGTATTTGCTGAGGTACTGCTAAAAAAGGTCATGGACTTCCAGCTTTCCAATTTCACAAGTCCGCCATTTTTATTTCTTAGAGCTGTTTCTGTTCCAAGCTCAAGGATACCGAAGCAAGAAGCAGAGTCAAAATGTTCAGTTGTTCAATGTAATCTCCCGCAGCATACTGCAAAAATAGCTTAATGGTGTGGAATGGAGCCCTCTGCGACCTGGAGGGGGGTGAGGTGTGTAGTGTAAAGAGACTGCACCAAAATGAGTTGTTCTCAGATGCAGCTCAGAACAAGGGTAAAAAGAGGGGATGTGGGGGTTCATAATGACCAAAGTATTGCGGTTCCACTTTATATAGACTACAACTAAATGATTTCTAAGTGAAGAGGAAAAACTGAAAAGAATTGATTTGTCCCATTTAAGACTACATTAAGCTATTGCATGTCCATTGGAATAGGACTTGCCTGAACATTTTGGGCTGCAAGTTCAATGATCTTTATACAGTTAGCAAGTGGTCAAATAATTATAAGGTTAATTAATTTGAAAAAAGAGCCAATTTGCTTTGCTATGTAAAATCCTTTAAGTGTTCGGACTGCCAAAACACGAGAAGCTCATATCATAGCTTGAGATAAAGAAATATTGTCATTGTGTCATTGGTTTGCATGGCATATATCTAAATTTTGTTGCAGTCATGCATATTTGTGGTAGTAATAATGTATTTGTTGTGTCCCTAAGTTGCAATGCTAACGGAATACATTTTTTGACATGTTCAAAAAAAATCTGAGTCTGGCTAAGCTGGAGATCACATTAGTGATGCCTTAGTGTTAGATAAAAAGACGATCTCCTAGTGTTGATAAAATTAATAACAGGGTCACTCAAGGGGCAACAATGAGATGACCCCAAAAACAGGAATAATTTTACAGAAAGAAGCCACAGACATGTTGCCCTCCTCATTTATTACAGCTTTTCAGTAATTTTGCATTTGACCAGGGCCACTGTCACTACTGGTAGCATGAACCGATACTACCTTACAGAGGTTGCACAGGCAGTCAAACTCCACCAGGATGGCACATCAATACCTGCCATTGCCAGAAGGTTTGCTGTGTCTCCCAGCACAGTCTCAAGACCATGAAGGAGATTCTGGGAGACAGACAGTTACTGTTGGAGAGCTGGACAGGGCTGTCAAAGGTCCTTAACCCATCAGTAGGACCCGTAAATGCTCCCTTGTGCAACAAGAACAGGATGAGTACTGCCAGAGCAGTAAAAAAGACCTCCATTGGGCCAGTGAATGTTTTTAACCAAACCCTTAGTAACAGACTTCATGAGGGTGGCCTGAGGGCCCAAGGTCCTTTGGTAGGCCCTATACGCATTTCCTGGGACCATCGAGCTCAACTGGCATTTGCCAGAGAACACCGGTACTGGCAGGTTTGACACCGGTGCCCTGTTCTTTTCACAGACGAGAGATGATTCTGAAGTCAAGTGACAGACATGAAAACATCTGGGGAAGCTGTGGTGAAGATAATCCTTATATTTTTCAACACGATCTACTAGATCATCGGTTTAGAGATGGTTCAGTTTTGGTCTAGACAGTCATAACCGTGGAGAGACCCAAAGACTTGTACAAGATAAATAATAGCTCCCAGACTCCCATTAGGTATTAGGAAGAAACAATTAGACCCATTGTTATACCCTCTGCTAGAGCCATAGGCCCTAGTTTGCTCCTTATGCATAATAATGCCCAGCTTCCTATGGCAAGAGTATGCAGGCAGTTTCTGGAGGATGAAGGAATTGATACCACTGACTGGCCTCCATCCTCCCCTTACCTAAATCACACTGAACATCTCTGGGACATCATTTTTAGGTCCACCTGATGCCACCAGGTTGCAACTCAGACTGTCCAGAAGCTCATTGATGCCCTGGTCAGGGTCATAGAGAGGATACCCTAAGATACCATCCACCATCCCATAAGGAACATGCCCCAACATTGTCAGGTTTGCATACAAGCATGTGCGGTACTGAGTACCATTTTGCAATAATCTTTCAGCTAATTGTACTAATCTGCCATATCAGTGTTTCAGGTTCCGTTTCTTTGTGACTTTGGAATAACTCCTGGGTGGGTTGATACTTTTTATTTTCATTAAGCAGCATGGCTTTCTTTGTTTCCTAAAACATTACCCGTCATATAATAGTATGAATATCCAGCATGATTTTTTTTATCAATTGAGATCTGATATTTTTTCAAAGTGTTACTTTGAGGCTTTTTGAGCAGTGCATTTGACTGCTTGAGGCGAACCCGCACAGAATTGAACTTTAGTCCACATATGGTCAAATGATCATTCAAAAGAAATTACATAAAGTAAGACAGCGTCTTTATGGCGTAATGAATAAGTAATAAATCCTGTCCAAGTGCATTGGAGCAAGTGCATTTGAGCACACTGTTCATCCCAATACAAACACACTATATGCAGACAGCAATATAGATGTTAACGGACTGGATGTTGTAGAAAACAGCTTGTGTAGTTAGTTGTTAGCTTGCTAAATTAACTGACAAATACATGCCTTTATACTGTATTGGCCTATGCTACAGTTCTTTCCAAATGCTTTTACACTACAAGTCACACTGACACACTACTTTGTAGAACTACGGACACATAGGGTTCAATACATTGCTCAAACACTTTCACATGTGGAATCAAACTGCTAGCCTCCCAGCTGGCTCTTTGTCTCTGACCCATAGTTATGCTACAGTAATAGAAAAAATCTTGGAGGCTACATTTCAAAGAACCAGAACAAATGTTGATAAAGACTTGACTACTTACACTCCTGATCAAAATCTTATCTGGAAGAGACAGGATAAAGAACAAAAAAATGTATTCACAAAGCCCGATCTCCGCCAACAAAGAGGTGATACTGAAGGTGGGAAAAAAAGGTTTATTTCCGTAGAAGAAAAATATTAATCCGTATAATCTTGATGGACTTTTAGTTTTACTGGCACATTGAGGACGACCAACTGGAGGATTATTTTAGCATATTGGGGGAAAATCAATCATGAGAGCTTTTTCCTTTGCCAGTTGTGCCGTATTCCATGTTTGAGGCGATAATCCCTTTTGATTGGAGCGCCACGTCTGTGTGATGATCACTGGGTCTGTCAATAGGACAACATTGCAGTTTACAATGCACCTTTGACAAAGGATTTCTTCCAGAAAAATAACATCTCTCTTTTGAACTCTCCTGCTTGTTCTTTGTTATAAAGTTAATTTAAAACATGGGGGGAGGATGGCAAAAGAGGTTTATGAACACTGTTGTGGCCACTCGCTACTGACGCTTTTTGATGCTTTTAATTCTGTTTTGGGATTTTTCAGGCTATGGTCTGAAACCCTTGATTGAATAAATGCCCTGTTTCAGTTTAACTTTTGTTTTCTGTATATCATTTGTTGTAGCTCCCTAATCATAATGCACACAACAAAAAAAATCAGCAAACCAATAGCAGACCCAGCAACCAACAAAAAAAAAAAGCCTCATACATATACTGAATTGTGACAAAAGCAAGACTGTGAAAAGATAAACTGTGTATAACACTAATTTAGCTTATTTATTTTATAAAAAACTAAGGGATCTTACTAAACAGTTTTTATGTAGAACTAAACATTTATACCCACTAGTAATAAAACAGTAAAAGCATACAGTAAAATCAAACAAATGGAGCAAAGTAAGAATTTGAAATAGTTTGATATGCTGTACAGAGTAGAAACTCCTGAATTTGTTCACCCTATCCTTCATGTAATACCTGGATGTTTTCTGACTCCACATGTTTTCTCAGGCCAAGCTCATCCAGCTCCTGGGTGTTGGGTACCCCATAGTTCCCAACAATAGGGTATGTCAGGGTCAAAATTTGACCTCTGTAGCTGGGGTCAGTCAAGGCCTCAGGGTACCTAAACAGGTAAATCCACATTGTAGTGAGGTATTATGGAAACTCAATGTTGCTATCCTTTATTTTTCAATTTATAGAAATTTGGTTAAATGACAGAAAAAGTTTAAAAACATGATAAATCAAATTACTATATGTGGTTATAAAAGCAGCACTGAGAGCATACTAGGTCTACTAGGACACGCACCGGGTTCCGAAAGTCAGCCCTATTTAAATATGAAACTGTGCAATGTTCTTCTACCTTAATATACAGAACAGTGCATGAAAATGTGCAATGAAACATCCCTGATGGTTATTGTAGCTATGTACAAGTTTTTTAGCAGCTTAGTCCAAAGTTCAGTCTGTTTCCGTTTTCTGAGGAAGAGGAGCCATTGTTGGGGCCTCTTCACCAAGTGGGAGTTGTTTACGCACCAGGAGAGGTCAGAGGAGATGTGGATGCCCACGAACTTGATGCTGTTCACGCGCTCCACCACCTCTCTTGTACGTGAGTTACTTGTCTTTACAAGTAACTTGAAGACTTCTCAATGTGCTAGTCCAAAGTGGCCTGCTATCACATTCCCAAACACGGAGGGAGACTGTTTAATGTTGCGACAGTGCAGTGATGCCAGTGGCACTAAATCTGGAAGTTACAGGTCTTTCAGTACAAAGGAACTTTTATATTATAATACAAAGAGAACAAAAGAGCCACCCAAAGCCTTCAGAAAGAAGGTTGTAATAGCTTGAGAGTCTGGTGAGGGGTGAAAAGAGGTCTAAAAAGAAATTGACTTCTTGTATGTACAGAACATCTTCTCTGTACAGAACATAGTTTACAACTGAAGGATATTCAAAAGAACAGCCAACGTGTCCAAGCTATCAAGTTCACCCTAAAAAAAGATGCTTAAGGAAGTCTCTTAAAACACTAAAATGTCATCATTGGGACCTACAGCAGACTCTTGCTACTGTTGATACTGTAGGAAAGAGGAAAAGATTGCAAGTATAACTTTCATGAGACTGTGTGAAAGGAGGAGAATTTTGGAAAAACATGAAATCCAGACAAACATTTTCTACAAAGAACATTGGCTAAGACAAGGAATTCTGGAAAAATTTTCTATGGACGAGAGTCTAAAACTGAAATATTTGGACACCAGAACAGTACCATCAGAACCATCAGAGAATTCATCATGAAGTCCACCACATGTAAGAAAGTGCTTGAGAAAAGGAAGCAGAAGGAACAATGAAGTAGCATTCAAGAAGGGACTGAGCAGACTATAATTCTTGAGGAAGCTTGGGTCCTTCAGGGTTTACAGCAAGATGCTGCAGATATTCTATAAGTCTGTTGTCAAGAGTGCAGTCTGTTCTGGTAATGTCGGCTGTGGTAGGATTATTAGAGTCAGTGACTCAGAAAAGTATAATAAGCTGATAAAGAAGGCTCACTCTGTTCTGGGGACTGCTCTGGAGCAGACTGCACAAAAATTAAGCTTTAATAAATTAAGAAAATAATGGATAACCCTGAGAAGCAGATTGTCTTCAATCAGAGTCTTATTCAGATCCGTTGGAATAGAGACCACTATAGGGGATCCTTCTTGTCCATAACCATCTACAACAACTGTTGAAAGAAACCAGGGATAGTTGCAGTTACAATGACATTTAATTCCCCTTTGAGATTTATAAAGTATATTTTAAACCATCTGTAAACAATACTTGAAGCTAAAGCAGAAATACATCCAAAACATGATAATGACACAAAACATACCTGTGAAACCACCAAGTACTGGCTAAAAATTAAGGAATGGAAAGTCCTGGGCCGAGTCAGAGCCCATATCCTGAGGATCTTGTACAGAAGCTGTGGTGTGACATGAGATGGGCTACAAGTGCAAGAAACCCCTCAAACATCTTACCAGTGAAAATGAGGCAAACTTTCCTGAGATCGATATAAAAACAGGTAAAAGACCACAGGAAGTGTCTCACTGACGTTATTTCAGCCAAAGGGGGCAACATTAGCTATTAGGAGGTAAGGTCCCCTAACCTTTTCGCCAGTTAGAAAACATGTTTCAATGAATATAATTTTTTTTTAAATTATGCTTAAGCAGAATTAAGTCTATTTCGTTTCCAGTTATACATAAACAACAATAGACAACCCTTTGTTAACATTTCATAACAAAGATCTGAATATTCAATGGAGTGCCTTATTTTTTTTTTTTACAGGACTGTATATGAGAAACCACTTTCTTTTTAGAGTCTTATATTCTTTTATATCTGACAGACATTTGTTGGAGAGTACAGTTTTGTTTAAGATCGAATGGTGTTACAACAAAAGAGTGAGCTTCTTTCTTACCCCACCAGGCCCGTATTGAAGACAAGTTCCCCGGCTACAGAGCCATTATGCCCAAAGGAAAACCCTTTCATCCTGGTACCATCCTCCAAGACCAGGTGAGCTGTCTGTGCCTGGGAGTTAAAAGAAGGCAGAGAGATGACAAGTGAAATCTCAACCACAAATAATGTATTCTCTTTTTCTAAACCCAGTTTGGACAGACAAAAGGCAAAACTTTGAAATAAGACGGCCTGTAGATTTTGAGTGTAGGAGGGATATGGCAGCCAGTGAGCCACAGGGACTTTGTGCTGAAACTGCAGGTCATTGAGAAATGTGCTGTGAATGCTGAGACAGACAAATCTCTTCAACTGTTGTGAGCACTAGTTAGAGAGCGGGTTGGCGTTAGAGAAAGCAAGAGGGGAGATCAAGGGAGATAAAGGTATAAATGTAAAGGTTGGTTGAGACCCACTGTGCAGCAGTATCAGCTAACATCAAAAGGAATACAAACGAATCAGTGAATGATTAATATTATGTTTTGTCTCACAGATGATATCTAAAATACTGATTTATTGGTAGAGATGATCCAGTAAAATGCAGAATTTTGGTTAATGGTTTAACTCCTGCTTGGAATACAATGACAATTTTACCGCAGTACGTCACTATACAGATGTATCTGAATAAATTAGAATATCATTGAAAGGTTTATTTTTTTTCACTAATTCAGTTCAAAAAGTGAAACTCATATGCTTTATGGATTCCTTGAACACACACAATGATATATTTCAGATATTTAGATATTTATTTATTTCAATACTGATCATTGTGGTTTGAAACTAATGAAAACCAAACTTGGTTTCCCAGAAAATATCAATACTCATATTAGACCAATAAAACCAGGAGTTTTAAAGCAGGAATTTTGTTTTAGGGCCTATACAATTCTGGTTAAGACGACCGACTTGACAGCTTTCCAGCAGACAGTGACTATAACCATCCACAACAAGGGTAAGCCACAACAGGTCATTGCAAACGAAGCTGGTCGGGTACAGAGGGCTGTATTCAAGCATGCTTTTGGAAAATTGAGTGGAAGGAAGAAGTGTGGTAGAAAAAAAGTATACAAGCAACAGTGATAGCTGAAGCCTTGAGAGGGTTGTGAAGCAAATGGAGCTGCTGGACTCAGTGCTTCAAGAGTCACCATACGGACATATTCAGGACATGGGCTCGTATCAAACCACTCCTTAACCAAAGGCGATGCCAGAAGGGTCTTACCTGGACTAAGGAGAAACAAGACAGGACTGATGCTTAGTGGTCAAAGTCCTATTTTCAGATAAAAGTACATTTTGCATTTATCCTGGAATTCATTGTCCCAGAGTCAGCTGCATCAGGGCATAGTTGTGAGCACTGGTGCCAAACAGCAGTGGCACAGTATGTTGTGAAATCTCTGCATGCATGGGTTCTTTGAAATTTTTCCCACTTCCTCCACCAATCCAAAAAGGCTAACCGTGTACTCTAAATCGACCTTAGGTCTGAGTGTGTTCATGTGAATGGTTGTCTGTCTGGTATGTTTCTTTGTTGCCCTGTGATAGACGGACAATCTGTCCAGGGTGTACTCCGCTTGGCCCCCCCGTTGATTGCTGGAGATACCATGGGCGGTCATAGACAGGGGCCAGAGAGCAGTGGAGCTACAATGAACAGCTAACACCGAAGCCAACCGGATACATAAACACTAGAAGTGTGCATGCACTAACCTTGTCTGCAAGATGAATTGTCGCGGTATTTGTGCATTCACAAACACACGAGAATCCATCTTGTACCGCTCAAGCTTCAACCATTTGTGTCTGAACCAAAAACGGTTCGGCAGCGCAGGAGGACGTATGCGTAGCTGCTGCTATCATAGCTGTTTTTTTAAGAATCCACAACTTCTTCTTTGATAGTAGAACAGCAGGTAGTGCCTTGACTAGCTTACCTTGCTGCGTTTTCTCACAGCAGCTGTTGCTTACATTTTAACTTGATACCGTGATTGGCAACCAACCTTTGGTAAGCGGGCACTGGGTGTCTTTTTGCCCAAACAGCTCTGCTGAAATTCCTTCATTTCCCCAAACGGATTCAAATGGAGCAGTCCCAGATTGATAACATGTAGAACTACAGTGCTACACATTATCAATCATGCTGGCCAGGTTGTGCATACCCAGCTAGCAAGTGGAAACTAACAGGGAACGTTCATGCACATTGGCGTTACGTGAGCTCGTCAGAATAACTGGCATGTGGGACAACCAACAGGTAAGTCAATACCCTTGGAACTCGAGGGACAGAGGGGGGCGGGGGTGGGTCCAAAGCTCTGACCAATCCCTGCCATTCGGTCCAAATGGCAGGGATTGGTCAGTTTTTAAAAGCCTGCAGCTTTCACAGAGATCTATTTTTTTAACCTCCTTTTTTTGAATACATAATGTATTTACTCCTTTGAGGATGGAAGGACCATTTCACCCAATATAACAAAAAGTGTTTCTGGACAAGATTACCAAAGCCTTAATATATTAAATAATGAAAGTTGCCCCATTTTTTTTCCTTCCTTCTTTGTTCTGTGCACCCATGAAAAAAAAAAAAAACACTGGCCCCACCCTGGCCCCCCTGGTAAATTTGTTCTAGAACTGCCACTGGGAGATAGGCAGAAGATCCCACAATTAAAGCAACATGAGCTTTCTTAATATCTCAGCAGCGTGACAGGCTGATTTGCTACCACACCATACTGAAGCAGTAAATCACACAAAGAAATGTTTTTGTTGTTCATCAGCCATAATCCATTAAAAAAATCCAAATTAACAGAAGCAAACACTTGAAATACATGATTTTTATGTGAATTTACATGATACGTTTTAATTTCCGAGGTAAACGAGTCAGTAAAATAAATTAAGTTTCGAAGATATCCCATTTGAAATACTGTAGATGCACTGGTAAATTGAATACAACAATCAAACCGTCCTTGAACTATGACGCAACACAGGGTGATTTATACATCTGATGCGCGCAAGTCCAGCAGCTGCCCACACAGCTGTCTGAAAATCTCAACCACATACAACATCATTTTCTAAAGACACGGGGCTGAGAAGACAAATGCGCAGTTGGAAAATAAAACTTCAACCGAAAAAATACCTCTTTGCGTTTAATTTTATTTAGCAATTAGTTCAAATCTAAAAACGCAACTCTTCCAACTTTTCAAACGTGTCTCGTTAACCTGAATGGAACACGCTTCATGTCCATTTCAGCCGCTTGTATCCCGATTAGAAGAGAAGTTTCCACTTTTTAATTGCTCACACAGATATAATATGGGGCAAGACACCGTATGAGGTTTTGCAGCGCTTCTGGGGAAGCGGCTTCAAATGAAAAGTTCGCCGCAGCTATGATTGACACCTTACACTAACGAGCCGTTTTCTTACCTTGACACTAAAAAGTTTTGCAGACTGAAGTCTTGGCCAGCCCGACGTGTTGCCCACTTTCCTGCAAACCACGCATCCTTGTCTCAGAGATTTAACCACGCTGCAAGCCAACAGGATTTGGGTCATATTAGCCTAAAGTCACACTGTTAATAAACTGGCACTGGGGCGAGAACAGCGGGCAGTCTGAGCACTAATTAATGTTTGAACTTAAATGTAGGGAAATTAGGCTTCTCCTCGTGTGCTCGGTGGCAACAGACGGACAGTTCAAGTGGACGCTCGAAACGTTGCATCGGATTGGCCGCCGGAGGTTGTTGTTCTGAACACATGAAGCGGACGGTGTTTAGATTGGCCTCCACACACACAAAGGGAAGAAAAACGCCCACTTCTATCTCAAATGTAACAGCAAATAGCTGTTAGATTTTTTTTATCACACACGAAGTTGTTGGTATTAATCAAGACGTTGGTTGTTTTATTATTCTTTTTTTGTTGTTGTTTTCCAGATGAAACTGTACCTTTAATACTATATTTATCCGGTTATCAGTTGACCATGAATGAAGCCTTTATAGGCTATAGGTGAACCTAAAACTAAAATAAACAGTTATTTTATTGATGTTCTCTGATTTATTTGTGGTAGGAAAAAAAAGGTAGAAAAATACACACGAGTAAGGAGTTATTAGATACGCTTTCAGCATTTTTGTGCTTGGAACAAACACAAAACGCTTTCCCACTGGGAATGACCGTGCCCGTTTGGCAAACCTGTAGAGAGTTCTTTATGTGCAGCAAACTCTTTACAGCCTTTTCTTTGAGGCAAATTGCCGGCAAAGAAAAATAAATAAATAAACCAACCGTCCACAGACAGGCAGCATGGTGGTGGGATTAGAGTGGTGTGTGTATTTGCTGATGGTTGCAAGACTGGTCCTCTGTGGAGAAAGCTGTCTGACTGCCACTCTGCTGTG
This sequence comes from Fundulus diaphanus, assembly GCA_037039145.1. NCBI lineage: Eukaryota > Metazoa > Chordata > Actinopteri > Cyprinodontiformes > Fundulidae > Fundulus > Fundulus diaphanus. The sequence continues at coordinate 39,881,545 of CM073132.1, forward strand.
TTCAGCAGTCTGAACAAAGTGAGTTTGAATATCAGGACCTGAACATAATACCCGTAAGAATTAGAAAATGAACAGCTTGTGCTCACTTTAAAAAAAAAACAACAAAAAAAACCTTTGTGCAAAGATTCAAGGAAATCTGTAATTATTATTTGTTGCTACAAGTATCCATCTTGTGTATCTGAATAAATTAGTTGCAAACGTGCCGCATAGGTTTAAACCTAGACTTTGTTCAGATTTTTATGTTTGAATATTGTTCAGGGTTTTTGCATTTGATTGAAGTCATCCCAGTTGTTAATCTTGCATAAATAAATCCCTTATCTAAATTGAGCCTGGGCTCTGTGGAGCTATACTGACATCCAGTGGAAAATCTCTTCCATAGAGGCTCAGGAGGGAGTGTTAGTCATAGAAAACATGCACTTTACTCACGTTTTCACTTATTGGAAATTCTTTGTTTGACTTCAACATTTGAAAGACGTTAATATGGGATATATTTTGCTTGTATGAATTCACTTCAGAATTGTTTTACTCTTTACATCAGGATTTTGTGTTAAGAATTGATTGTATCAATGTCAATGCATTACTAAAGATTTAACATGTGATCTCTCTATCTTTACCATTCCTCACATTTTGTCACCTTACAAATTTCAATCCATTTTTAGGGGATTTTATGTGATTGACCAACCAAAAGTAGTGCATGAGTGTGACATAGAAGGGAATTGATACACATGGTTTTCTAGGCTTTTAACAAAACAAATCTGAAAAGTATGCTGTGTATTTGTATTCAGACCCACTGAGTCCATACTTTGACCCATCTTTTACTGTAATTGCAGCCCCAAGTCTGTGCCAGCTTTGTCCACCTAGCCACATAACTTTTTTTGTCCATTCCTCTGTGGATAACAGCGCAGTCTCCGTCTGATTAATCTAGGAGCTTCTGTGAAGATATGTTGTTGTTTTTTTGTTTGTTTGTTTTATGAGAGAAAAGGGAAAAGTCAAGAAGTGTGGACAGATTTAGCCTCTCCGCAGCATAATGCCCCCATCGCGTTGTTTCTCAGTAGGCGTGTTCATTGTGTTATGCAATGTACATTTTTGCCCACATAACGTTACATTTTACTCTCCTCACAGCATCCTGTTCGTCCTCTAAAAGAACTTGGGCCAAGTTTCAAGGAGAGATTTTATGATATTTTTTTAACGGTGGCTCTCAACAGTGAAGAGTGCTGCTCTTCAATAAAAGACAGATTTGTTAGGGGCTTGACTGATAGTTACCCTGACATTAGATTATTTCTCCTGACCTGTGGATCTCTCCAGCTTCTACAGACCTAGCATGGACCTCTTGGCTGCTTCTCTAATTGATATATTTCCCTTGCCCGGCCAGATAGTTTAGGTGGACAATCCTGTCTTGGCAGGTTTGCAGTTGTGCCATACTGTATCCGTTTTCAGATGATGGAGAGTACTGTACTTTCCCAACCCCACTTCAAACCTCCAAACAACTTCATCTCTGACATGCAGATCTGATCCTTGTACTTCATGTTGCTCTCTGTTTACTCATGTTGCATAGAACACCTCTCAGACCTTCACAGAAAAAGCTGCATTACTACTTCAGTTAAATAGACTAGAATAGAATTAAAAGAGTGTTTATTGTCTCACAACATAAGAAAAGGTAAAAGCAACCCCACTCTCCTGACCAATTAGGTAACTCCCGAAAGCAACTGTTTGCGTTTATTTTATTTAGGGGTGCCAGAGTGACAAGGGTTCATAATAAGTTCACAATGCGCATTTCAGGTTTATATTTGTAAAATAATAAAAAATAAGACGGTAAAACCATGCATGTACCCACACAATCATGCAATAATTTGTGTTAGTCAATAAAAAAGGCTGCAGTTTGTGGTTGTAACTAAACAACATCTTAAAAAGTTTAAGAGACATGATTTTTTTCCCCCAAACAATGTGGACAGGGAACCATTTATTAAGTGCAGTAAGAAATTGTATTTTAACTGTAAGTCGACAAACGAGACAACCTCAGACAATCAGTCATGGTGATTGTTTTATGAGTACGGCAAAAATAATAATAACAAAAAAAATAGCTGGTTGTTTCCTCCTGAGACTGTACAACTCCTGCTTGCAATATATATGGAAATTACAGATGCAGTGCCAGTGGATAACATTGCAGATCTGCACTGGCTACGAAAGGGACAGCACCAGTGTCATTTTGCATGCTGCACATAGTAGCAGCTTTAACAGCTTTACAGGCAGTCTGACACCTTTACTGAAATGTTTCTGAGTTTACAATTATGCAACAACGGAGGCAGGGTATTATTAAGCAGTCCTCATTTAATATGCTGTGTGGAAATTATGACTTTTTAATGCAAACTTTCTTTTTTTTTCCACAAACGTTGGCAATATATGTTTAGAGTGAGATCTTTTTTTGTAAGTGGAGGAGGTACATTTTTAAAAGTATCCAATATTCAACAAATGTTGAAAACAAAGCTAATGTTAAATGTGAAGTAGAACTTACTGATGGTGATCAGTATCTTCCTGTTGTTTTCCTGTTTTTATGCAGCCTGCTAGCAGATGATGCAAAAGCAAACTTAAACTGGATTTGGTCAAAGCACGGAATAATATTGAAGGGATACTGAGCACTGACGGCCTACACATGTGAACTTTAGTGTCATTTGGGCGTGAGTAGAGCATTTTACTTACATTTATGCTTTATCATAATAATGAAGCGCAGATACTGCACAGCTGATCCATAGGCTTTGCATTTTTGGACTCTAAGAACATGAAGCCATTAAGCAACATGCGAGACACCTAAACACTTATTGTTCATGCATTTAACTGAATCTGAAAATATGACACAAATAAAAGGAATCCAGCTCTAGTCATAAACTTCAATGGTTTTTGGGGGTTTTGTTCGCAGCTAGCTGCTCTCACCAGTACCGGAATGAGAAGTACTGGAAAATTGCTACGTGATGATTTTGAGAACACGAGAACCCTGTGAAACACACTCCGTAGCCGTTTATTACTGTGAGGCCCGTCAGTAGATGCCCTCCAAAATTTGCCACTGATTGGCAGACTGAAGCTCTATAACAATGGCCGGCATGCGCCCTCGGTGGAGGGATCCCGCATTGTCTGCGGTCTCAAGTGTGAGATTCACATGATGACCGAGCTTAAGGGCGGACGTAAATAGACAGACCGGCACCCTCGCTATCCTCTCTGTGCCAGGTTTCCAAACAATGTCTTGGTCCTTAGATGACTGAAATAAAAGATGACATGGTTTCAGGGGTGAATTAAGATATTTCTATAGATTAGGACACCACTAACAAGATCAAAGACAGTGGTCTTTATGCTGAGCCCCAACAATTGTACTTGCCTGTTGTCTTTAAAGCTGTTGGTAATTTACAGTCTACTACTGTATATGAAACACAAAGGGACACATAAATTACAGGCATAGTTAATTGTCTTAGAGCTGATGCTATGTAAATCTAGCCCGAAGAAAGGTTGACTCCAGATGTCTATATGAATCATAACATATAAAATAAATGCTTTAAAACCATACCATACGTTGTTTGATATTTTTATCTTTTGTTAAACAAGCAGATATTTTGGAAACAATACCTTCTGCCGGCCTGATATGTAGGCAAACTTAGGGCACCCTGCTGGCCCGAAGGACCCAAGAGCACTTGAATTCACACAGGAGCAGTCAATGTATGCACTACTTGTGTATATAGAAAGAATAAAATATTCATAATTTTAAAGCATGTTAACAGATTAATACCTATTATGTTATTTAATAACTTCTACTGCTTGTGTCTGAGGTGCGGTCACATGGACACTGCAATTGTCTGCCATTAAAATTAGCTTTTATCACCAGGTTTGTGCATACAATGCAAAGAAATTCCACTTTCCTCTCAATTAAGACATTTTAAAAATGAATGAATAAAAAGGGAAATAAATACTTCTTTGTGAATATGTATAAATGTGAATTTACAAAAATATCTATTTATAAGCAAATGAACAAAAATAATTGTTTTACTGTAACTGCATATGAACAAAATATTAAACTTAGGCACTCATCCATTGCTTTGATAAATCTGTTTTAATTGCAAGGGGCTTAGCTGGAAATGAGCCCTTGAAGGTACTTTTTTCTTAGGACCTCATACAACCTTGGGCAACCCTGGGTAAAATAATCTGTAATTGTACAGCTGTGATGTGGATTCATCTAAAGCTGTAAACCCAGAATGAAGAATGTAAAATATTTTTCAGTTTTGCTTTTAATAAATGTTTTAATAGAAGTTCAAACCTTTGGAAAAGTGAAGATATCCTTGATATTAAAAATTAGTTTTATGCCCCTTTAGAAAAAATAAAAAAAGGGTATTTCACCACTCGTCTCTCCTCAAATCTTAACTTTGTGCAGAACTCTAAAAACCTTAGTTTCCCATTCTGTTTTTTCAGTCATGCTGACCACAAAAAGCGCTGTACACTATAGCCACATTCACCCAGTCGCTCTCACTAACGCACACACAGTTATACACCGAGACGCAGCTCGGTAGGCAATATGGGGTTAAGTGCTTTGCTAAGGGGCACATCGACATGTGGCAAGGGGAAGCTGGAATCAAACCCACAACCTTCTGATTGCCAGATGACCACTCAACCCATCAAGCCACAGACCATAACTTAGACAAGTTATGGTCTAGGGTAGCAACCAAACAAATTGAACTGAGTTTAATTTGATTTAATTCATTTGATAAATATAGTCCCAAGTCAATACAAATGTAATCTCGAAGCACCGTTCAGTACAAACAGGTGCAATCTTATCCAAATGCATAGATCCAGTCCAATCCAACTTTATTTATAAAGCACTTTAAACATGCAGAGACCGCGGCACAAAAACAAACAAAAAAACACACAAATATGAACATATAAAGCCCTCGTCCAAATCTGCTGTTCCTGTGTCCTTAATAAGTAAATTCAGAATTGTGAAGAAAATTTGTAAAAGGAAGTGATTCCAAAAGTCCTGAAATATCAAAGTTTGACTTTAATGATGTGGGTTGATGTTCACTTTTTGTTTCAGCTCGTTGATATCTCGAGCTATAGATATTATCTGATGATCTGTCTGGGAAACAAAGAATTGGTTGGAGATTGAAAATCTCAGCTTCTGTGATGGGTATGTCGAGGGCAGCAAGTTCTGCAAGCGTTCTTAATTGTGTTCTAAATTATATTAGATAAACTTAAACGCTTTATTTCAAATATTTCAAACTGATCTTATAAACTGTAATTATAAGATCAGCTGGCAGCCTTATATGGACTATAATGGACGGACAAATGGTTGGAGAACTACTGTAATCCCTTGCAGGAGTCCCCAAATAACTTTTCTTTTTTCTATAGACCTTCAAAAGTTGGTATCTGTTTAGAGAAATATCAGAACAATAAGAGAGTCTGACTCTCCTAATCTGATGGCACTTAATGTTTCAGGTTGCAAGAGGAAGAACTAGTCAGTGGGCAGGGAAAAAGAAGGTGGACCCTATTTTTTGATGCCATTGCATGTCTATCCTTGGTATTATTTTGTGACCCCTGTAAGAAAGGCCATTGGGTTGCTTTGTTTAGGCTTGTGCCCATTTAATCCTATTGGGGGACTTTACAGAGTGCAGGCCACAGAGCCTCTATCAGCCCCTTTAAGGAGCCAGGGCCTTGACTCTTAGAAATCCCAAGAAACTTCACACCTCAATGCAGGTTCTATAAATAGGCACCATCTGTCCCCACAGGCTCAGTTACAGCCTCATTCCTTTTGGCACAGACGCAGAGTATCGGGAAGGAAGCACTCAGGGTTTAAAAAGGCGGAGGCAGTGGATGGGACCAAAGTCCAGAATCTACTCCCTAGTCATCACACATAGCTTGGGGACCAGTGCTGAATGTTCTTTTCTTGCGGCAGAGGAAATCCACTAATGTGCTTAACGTTTTCATACTGAACAACAAATTTCTTAATGTTAGCAAAATGTCGGTGACCAGGGGGGGTTATGCCATCTTTAGAATCTCACACCACACTGCACTCATCGCATGATTTCTCCTGAGCTCAAGTTCTTCACATTTCATTAATCATGCTTAACACAAGACTGCTCTCAGGGCCAGGACAGGTGCTGCATCTTGAAATCAAAACCTGTGTTTTTGCTCCTTCACAAACTCCGGAGAGGAGAGCACCTTTCACTGTTTCATGGTTCAAGTGTTATTCCTTGTGCTTGCAACACTGCTGATGGGATTTCCTCATGGAAATTTGAATTTGAATACTTGAAGTGCAAAAACAACAGGCATCAGTGCTCCGCTCTGTTCAAAAGTTAGGAGTTAAATTATTTAATAGGTTTTATGTACACTTCACCTACCCAAGAACATAATCAGGAGGTTGGGGACTGGCAAGGATAGAAAAAAATCAACCAAAGCATGCGGTTTAAAAAAAAGTATTTCTGAAATGACACGCTTCAAAACATACTGCCCTAAAGAGCATCTTATGAAAATATGTCTGGGCTTGCCATAACATGATTTACATTAATTCAATGTTTTGTCGGCTGCAGAATCTAAGCAGTATTCCGCTGTCAATAATTCTTAATATATTAGGGCAGGTTTTTTATATGGGCGAAATAGTTCCAACATGAGTAATCAATAGATAAAATAAAAAAATAAGCTGTCCGTCAGTTGTGGCACAAATGATTTCTGCTATTGATTATTTCCTGGTTGCACGTGCAGGTTAAGGGATTTGGTAGTCTCCTGTGTTAGGCACGGAGCAAACTTTGTGAGTATATGCGCATGGTGGTGCACCATAGCTGGATAATGAAGCTGAAGTTGGTATCTGATTCAAAGCTAGCAGTTTGGCATTAAACTAAAGGGCTATTTCACTCTTTTACAAACAATCTGGAGTGCAGTTGATCATCTCTAGTTGAAACATAAATGCTTAGAGCAATTAAAGCTCAACCAGATGTCCGCGTGATTTAATCTGACACCCCGAGCAGTACAATAATGAAATTAATGAATGAATGAAGTTGACTTTCATATCATATAATCTTTTCTTTTTGTTTAACAATATTCCTTACCACACTGTTTTTTTCTTCCCTGAGACTGTTTGCTAATATTTCTCCAAACTCACTAGTTGTCTGAGTTTGTCTTTTCAGAAGCGACATTAAACCAATGTTTAAAAGCAGTTTTGCAGGAGGATGGATATCAGATAGCTTAAATAAATAATGTGAGCACTAACCATAACATGAGTGGCGTGAATATGTGCAATATGGACTTATTGATGGACCATTTTGTTACTTCTGAAGAGAAATAAAGTCATGTTCAGATTAGATGTTAAAAAGAAAGTCGATTTACTGACAAACCAGATTGCCTGTAAGGCTCACAACAAGCGCAGAAAATATATCTCTTCTGACAGCTCCACTGAGTGCTCTCAATCATGGCCCTAACTAAGTTACTGTATGTTGATGAGTCTTGATCAGTTGTTTCACAGACTCAACCACCTCTGTCCATCACAGGCATCACCCGTTCTTATATCTTCTTTCACATAGCTTTACAGATTATAAATTCACAAAAATGAATTTGTGCCTCCCCCTGCCGCTTAATATACTCTTGTTCAAAACAAGGTCATTTTTCCAGAGCAACAGGCTGTTTCAAAGTAGATGTCAAAGACTGGCTGGCTTTGGAAAGAGTGGAGAGAAGAAGGCATTGTTTAAAGAAAGCCAAAGTAAGCCTTGTTTGAAGTTTGACACCTGCCGTAGGGGACGGAGCAAACGTATGGAAGAAGGTGGCCGGGTCAGATAGGACCAAAATGAAACTTCTAAGTTTAAGGGCAAACTGCTATGTGTGGTGGACAACTGACTCAGCAAATCTCCCTGAGCACACAACACCCACAATGAAAAATGGTGGTGTCAGCATCGTGCCACGAGGAACGAGATGCTCGTCAGGTGGGTTGATGGAATGATTGCTTGTGCTAAATACAGGGCATTAGTAAAACCCTTCTAGAGGCTGCAAAATAATGAAGACTGGGGCTGAGTTTCAGTAGCAGGACTATGACTCTGAGCATACCGCCTGAGCTACAATGAAAGGATTTCAGAATGAAAGTGTATTCATGTATTACAATGACCCTGACCTTAATCTAATTGACTTGACTGACTTTTATATGTAAAAAAACATTTAAAACTATGTAGCACTATGTTTGTGATATTGTGATAGTCCTAACATAAAGTTCAAATAACATACACAGGAGTTAGTGGTTGTAAAATGTTTAAATACAAATACTTTTACAAGACGCTGTAAGGGATCTGTCAGTATCTCCCAAGCACTAAGGTGATACTCATCATTTCTAACTGTAAAGTAGCCTCATGTATAGCCCCACGTGTTTTTTTTTAACAATAAATTCTATAAAGTATTTTATTTATGGCTTAAGATTTATTTGCACACAAGCCCACCGTTCAGTCTGAGCTGCAATGGATCGGGGGAATCTTTGAGGGGAGATTTTAAGCAAACTTTTTAGTCTTTCTTACAAAATTTAGCATAGAAAAAATTGTTTGTATGAGTACCTTTACACAGTGTTTTGATATTTAGAGCTAACACTCTTCAAGGTGGGTGTAGAAGAAAAAGACATTTTTCACCACAAACATTTTAATTTATGGCAGGTTTAAAGGGAAGAAACTGCAGCACAGTACACTGAAAAGCCTCTCAATGGAGTTTGAAGGGAATTGGGTTGCCTAAAGAAAGCAACCAAGTGCCCTTTTTTTAAAGGGGCCACAAACGGTTTTTAATGTGATTGTTAAAATCAAATGGCAAAAGAGGTAAAAATGTCCCAAAAGATTTCTGGGTCTGTCAATGTTAGCCAGAAAAATGGACGATTGCTGTCCTCCTTTTGTCAATAAGGAAACACTTAAGAATACACGTAAACGTATGAAGAAAAAATAAATAAAATCTAAGAAACATATATAATATGATTTAAATCAAATAATGAAACAATTAATTAAAAAAAAATATTTTTAGTAGTGATGAAAAGCAGGTTCTGTTATGGTTTTAGCTGTAAGAAGACCCAAATCCAGACGTTGATGTTCCGAGTTCAAATATGTGTAAATGAACACAAGTATTGCCAAGAAAAACATTGAATGAAAGAAACTGCAGAATCCGAGAGAGAAGCAATCTTCAGAAAAGGAAAATTAAAACTGAAAAAAAAACCTGAATATACTTTTGTGTTCGTTTTTAGTTTGGACTCAGAATAGGAGTAGACCCAGATGATGACCCCGCCCGATTGTCCAACCTGTCAAACGTGACACTGCACTTCTTCAGCCCAACAGCAGCACGCAAGCCAAGCCTGAAATAGATCAGATGAATGGGTAGACATATTAAAGACAGATTATTTTCTTCAAAAGTGAGGTAAAAACATTAAAAAGAGAAAAAACTTGGTGTACTTACCAGTGAAATGCAGCCAAACAGTATCTCACCACTCTCTCTCCAGTTTTTTTTTTTTGTTTTGTTCTGTTAACACTCTATATTTTAAAAAGGCAGAATGCAGAGCGGCGAAACCTTATCTGTTCTACTGTCTACTGGTTGGTATGATTTGGAAAAAACAAAACTTTTTCAAAGATGCTACAGTTGCAAAAACAAAATGTAAGTTTCATTATTCATGTGTGTGTCTTGGGTGTATTTTATGAAGTTTATAGAGGTGCAGGATTTAATATAATGCCTCCGGGTGTGCAACAGGGGAAGCCAGGGAAAGCAATCCATATGATGAAGGAGCTTTATTTTTTTTTTCCCCAAACCTTATATCTGTCCCTGAAAAGCTGGCAAAAGAAAAACACAATTTTTAAGAAAGAGAGAGAGGATTTTATCCATTGTCCAAAGGCACCACATAACTCCTACCCAACAAATCAACCTGCAATGCAATAGTGTCATATAATGAAGAGCAGTGAAAGGCATTATGAGCCACATACTTTGAACTGGGGTTTCCTTTCCCTTTTGTCATGTCGTTTGTCATCGCAAAGCCTTTCTTGAACAGAAGCTTGTTGGTCTACTTAAAGATCTGACCTCATGCCTTGAGTGTGAGTGTTTCAGAGAAGCTTTGCTGTGATGGTGGATGAGTATAGCTATATAATTAGATCTAAGAGGATTACTTTCATCCAATAATGTACTGTTTTATTCTGTAACATGATTCCTAAATGTATCTATAAGCCTGCTCAAATTAAAGAGTCAGGTAACTCATAAAAAGCATGGTTTAATGACAAATTGATTTGAGCATTTGTTATTGGACAACCAGCTGTATCCCCAAGCAATCACAATGCAATTTTTGTTCCTTTTACCTTCTCTCAGTGGCGTTCGCGCAACAGATTTTAGCAAACTTTTATGTGATAGCCAACCAAGATTTTTGTGTTTTCCTTCCCTCTTCCGTAAGCTGACCCGGAGGCACATCTTAATAAAGCCCGGCTCCACCAGCGTGCTGCTGAGTCCATTAAGATTCTATAGTGGAGCTGAGATTGGACTGCAGCACAGGTGCAAGCTCTGGGGCTGGGTTTCTATAGGGGGAGAGAGGGAAGGGAAGTTAGCCACAGAAGATGCAGTGGAGTGCCAGGGGTGATCCTGGATGACAGCTGAGGGACTGGGTTTTCTCTGGCTGACCCTCGTGGAGATGGGGTCAGCGAAAGCAAGCGGATGGGTGTGTGCAGGCCAAGGGGTGGTAGGGGTAGGGGGGATTTTATGTACTTCCTTCGTCACTGGCCCACACCCCCCCTCCTCCGTCCCCCATCTTGGTGTTGGGGGCAGGGTTTCACTACTTGGGCTGGGAGACAGATATAGATGAGAATTAAGGAGACAGAATTTGCACTCTTGGCCTTGTCTCCATTACTGGCACCAGCAGCTGAGAGCTGCTCCACATCTCATCTCTCTTTTCTTTTACGTCACATCCACGCAAAGGGTGCTGGTGATGCTCGCAGGGTGGCTGCTTTTCCAAGAGCACAAAGTCAGGGACCACAAATAAACAACCGGTCATTAACAGAGCTCAAAGATTCACCGCATTAGAAAAGTATTCACACCCCATGACTTTTTTTTTTCTTCGCAATTTGTCACTTGACAACTAAAAAGCTATATTTTTATTGTTATAACCTGCATTTTGGGGGATTTTATTTGATAGCAAAGTGGCACATTGCCATGAAGAGGAGAGAAACTTTAGCTTTAACCCTAAATAAAGTGCAGTGGAACCAACTGCATGTGAAAATTCACCTAATTGGTAAACAGAGTTAACATGTGTGTTATTTCACCTGAATAAATGTGGACATGGAGAGGTTTGATCTCACAAGCCTGGCAAGGAAACTATTTATTAGGGAATCAAAGAAAATAGAGCTGTAGAAATCCTCGGTTCAGGTGGGAGAATCTGTTTACAGGACATTATTAGCTGTGCGCTCCATGAATCTGTCTTGTTTTGCAAGAGTGGTGAGAAAAAAGTCATTGTTGAAAGAAAGCCTTAAACCTGATCAGTTACTTTCTCTTATATTACATGAACAGACATAAACATGCAGGTATTTTTTTTTTCATGAGTTCATTGCACTATTGATTCATTACACCAAAATGTATTCCTGAAGCCAGATCAAAGACCTCTATACTGTGAAATATTAAACCAGATATGCAACCAACTCATGGATGCACCATATCAAATGTAGATATTTGATATGGTGCATAAGTCATGTATCATTTCATGTGTATTTTACACCATGTTCATCTCAAATTCATCAAAGTTTCTAATTAGCTTTCTTTTTTTTGGCTTTATTTGATATTTGACGTAACTCGAAATTCTGATTTGGGGTAAAAAAGTGTAAAAAGTCTAATTAGAAGATTTTGATCATTGTACGATGATGTCTTATCATCTTTAATAAGCGGGAGAGAAAGGAAAAAAAACACAGATTCTGCTAGCATATTCCCTTGAATGCACTTTCCTCTCCAGAGAAACTCTCCTGGACTTAATTATATATAATATATAATATAATATTATGTTTCTCCTTCATTTAAACATTGCTCTCATGTGGGCTGATGTTTATAAGTTGTCACTTTTTTGCTGTGTTCATGAATCATGATCTTATTTTGAGGACCATTTAGCCTTAAATAATTGTAAGACCATGGTTTCAGTATTTTGGTAGCATTCATATGCAAATTAATGTATTTAATATTAATTAATTAATCTGGAGCAGGTGCCTGCCTCAAGTCAAAACATGGACCTGGGAATGACATCAAACGCAACCAAAATGTTTTTCAAACCCATGTTCAGAAACCAATGGGATTTGCTATTCGATGTGCTCAGTGAGCAGGCTAACTGCTATTAGCAATGCAAAGTATAACTAATGCATTTCTCTGGGAGTTTGATCTACACTGTAGCCACATGTTAAACATTGAGCTTGTACGGTACTATGGGTGTGAAAGATTCTTTGACAAACTGTGTCAAGTACTTTTGTATTATTTGTTTGATTATTTTCTGATTTTGAGGTTGGGCTCTGTTAAAAATCGATAATTTAACCTAACCATTTCCCGCTTCAGACTTAGAAATTCTGTGTTGTTTGTCATGCACTTCCATGGAGAGCTTTTTATTGTTTATCTTGACAAAGAAACAAAATCCTAGTTCTGTTGTACTACTATGGAAATGACAGTCAATATGAGATACTTGGAAAACTAAGAATTTACCTGCGTGATACTTGGTGTATATAGAATGTTTGAAAACCACTGTAAGGGGCTATTCTTTGGGGCAAACTGGAGAGCTTTTCTCACCTGAAACAATGACAAACTATGTTGCAAAAAATATTCACTCACTCTTCCAAATTATTGGTTTCAGGTGTGCCAGTCCCTTCCATGGTCACATGCAGTGGCAGCTTGTTAATAGGGGGGAGCTATTGTGCTGCACATATATATATAGGTTCAATTAGTTAAATAAATTAGTTAAAAAGTAATTATCATATCTGTTCACACATAAAATGAGTCTGACATTTGCTTTTTAACATAACCGTTCCATTTTGGGTTTAAATGAGGTACATTTTTTTTTGTGTGCCTAATTTTAATGTTTTAATGGTGAGGACGCTGAAGAGATGAGGGTGCATGTACGTTCTTAAACTTTTGGCTTCCATGTGACTTAATGCTGGTTTCTAATTGGCTACTTAAAACAATTTTTTTGGGAAGCAGCTTTCTGCACCTGTGGTGAATCAGCCCTTTTTGTGTCATGTCAACCAATCAAAAGAATTCATCATACCTGTCAATCAAAGTCGCACCCCTGGCAGCTTAGGTGTGCAGACGCGAACGTCACTCAAACATATGGATGCACACGGCAGAGTCAAACCACAACAATGGAAATACAGAAGAGAATTGCGGAGGTGAAGGAAAATTCTGATATAGGATAAAGGAATGGGGACCAGACCTAAAAATCCAGCAACAGGCTTTATGAAAAACACTGTTGGCTAGCTGGATATAATGCCGTTTATTGCTTTCCCTGCTTGCTTTTTCAAAGTTTTGGCACTGACGTTTTGTGGACAACAGCGGGGGTCAGACACCTTAAGCATTTCTCAGAAAAAAGCAAACTTGGTCATGGTGCTCGAACGTTGGGATTTTAAGTTATTTCTGGAACTTTTTCACCATATCATGCCCCATGTGGACCTCCTTTATATTATCTATCTATTTTCCTTTAAAACAGTTTGAGTCATTGTGAGAGGTGGTATGATTTAAGAGAGCAAAAGGCTCAACAGAAGCAAGCTAAAGGCATTGGCTAAAGGCAGAATTTGGTCCGATCTCCAGCAAAGAAGAGTGCAGAGCCTTTTGTGGTGCCGTGGAACTATTTCAGTGGTTTATGGAGAAAAAGCTAGAAGAGGTCTTCTCAGAAACTGTCTTTCAGAAACTCTTTTAAATGTCAGCATCATCACAGCAGAGGCTGAGAAGTGCTTCTCAGCCTTGAAAAGAGTGACAACTTTTCTCAGAAACACCGTGAGCCAGCAGAGGCCAAATGCGCTGGCTATGCTCTCAATGGAAGAGAGACATGTTTGTAAAATAATGGATTTCAATCAGAAAGTCATTCAAATGTGCTGGCATGAAGAAGAGGACAGAAACTCATAGGTTCAAGCAGACTTTATTGTTGTGTTGCATCAAAAGGGACCGCCTTGAGTTGGGCCCCCCAAATTTTCTATCCCCAGCTGCCACAGGTCACAGGTGTAGAAAATCGAGCAACTAGACATGCGGACCACTTCTGTAAGCATTTGTGAAATAATAGATCTCTTCCTAGAAGCTAAGTGAACTTGGCTGTGATAGCGCGATATAATGCGTCCTGTTCAATAATAAAACTGCCGTGCGACTACATTTTCTACAGTCAGCTGTCAGTGATATTGTGCGACCTGCATTATAATAAATTATCTTGGCATCAGCAATGGGAGCCCAGTTCTCTTTGTATTCTGTACTTTTTTGTCAAAAATTGTGCTACCTTTAGAGGTTTCTTTTCACTTCTAAGTAGAGCATTCAAAGTTTTAAATGGTACCAGCAGCAGTGCTTTAAATGGCTGTAAACGCTTTTATGGCTGAAGCCACACTGTTGTTATCTGAAAACGTCCAGCTACCTAATGCCGTCATTTCAGAAGTGATGGAGATGGATACTGGCCCAGCTAACCTAAAATATCCCTAGGTTGCATTCAGCGTTTGTATCGCTGACAGTGTGATTCACTTACAGTAACAATCTCAAAGATCTTTTAGACCAAACTCTCCCAGTTGAACACCACAAATGGCAGGACACTATGTCAGTCCTTTTTTTCCATCTCAGGAATTTCCCAAAGGTGAGACCAATCTGTCTCTAAATTTTGTTTGAAATCCCAGCTCTGAGTGTGTTCATAATGAAGCGCAACACTGTGCCCCAATTTGTGTTTGAACATTTCATGCATGCAGGTAAACTTTCAAACCGTGTGCAGTGTTTTTGTTTTTGATTAGAGGAATGGAGAAACTCTCCCTGGCCTGCAATCTTAAGTTCCATGTTTAGAGAGAAGCCCATCACTCTCTCACACACCCTCCCATCTGCCATCCAATCGTCAGAAGGGAACAGCATCAGCTGGGGGTCAAACAGAAAATAGCCTGATATATATACGGCCAAAGCATGATTTCTTCCTCTGAGTCTCCTCCATTCTGTGCTGCACTCCTTCTGTGTCACACGAGTCGGTAATAGCCGGTGCGTCAGGGACAAAGTCGTTTTTTGTAACTATAAGCAGAAATGGCACCCAAGAAGGACCCTAAAGCTCCCGCAAAGAAGGCCGAACCTGCACCAGCGCCAGCGGCAGCACCTGCACCTGCACCAGCGCCAGCGCCTGCTCCTGCTGCAGCTCCCGCTGTTGACCTGTCCTCTGTCAAGGTACTATGGCAATGAAGGCATGACCTAATATGTTGTGGGGAAATTGGGATAGGATACACACGGTTTGGGATAGGCTGGAACTGCAGGTCTTCCACTAAAACTTGCATGACAGATCTATTCTGTGCTGGTTATTTTAACTTATTTTATTTGGTACTCCATTCATCTATCCATTCATCCATTACATACACCTGGTTATCAGTGTAGGGTTACTGGGGGGCTGTTTGCCTATCTCCAGCAATCACTGGGCGTGAGGCAGGATACAACCTTGACAGTCCGACAGTATACCTTTTTTGTGTTTAGTATTTATACTTGAAAATATAAATGAATGAAAATATGAAGCATTGTGACTTTTTTTTCCAATAGCGAGACTCACTTTAGGCAAATGACCGACGCAGTCACGTGAATTACAAATTCGATGCAGTTTTTGAAGTTTATGGAAGTATCTTGAGAGCAAATTGGTGTTTAGAGTAATCCTCAATCAGCAGTGAATGGGGCTGCAGAGAACAAGCAGAACCTTGGATAGCTCACGCCAGTTTTAGACCACACCCAGCTGCTTCCAGATTGGACTCGGAGTGACGACTAATGCTGGATGGCAATTCAGTGTTGTTTCCAAATGTGGACATGTTAATGTGGCTAAAGATGGACCCCTACAGATCAGGTGCAATTACATCAAGCCGGCATTGGCAAAATTAAGAAAAACAAAGTTTCATGACAGCAGAGAATTTTTTTTTAATATTTTGTGGGGATTCATTTGTGCTAAAATGATTTAATTAAAAATATTTTTTTATGATGTGTCTTGTGTCTTAAACTTATGCTCTTGCTTTGCATTGGCTTGTAGATTGAATTCAGCGCAGACCAGATTGAAGGTAAGTAAACTCTTCCCCACAGAATATCACAGCACATTGCAAACAGCTCAAGACTTCCTCTGTCTTACATTTCAGTTAACCTACTGCTAGATTCATCTGTTACTATCCAGAATCTTCAGAGCTTGACATATCAGTCAAATGATGATCTTTTCAAAATAACAGTCCAACGCAAACCTGTAATAGATGCGGCAACAGGTGGTGACCTCAACCGTTTCTGTGTTTTGACATTTCACAAGAATATCACCTGTCAGGTGAAATCTAAGACTGGCTAAGTGAGTTAGTTGTTAATTATAAAGCTTTAAAAATGTCACAAAAACATCTTTCAGCCATTCCTCAGATTTGTGCAGCAAACACATGACATAACTAAGACAAAATGAAGCTTGCCTGTGTGCAAACACATCGTGTCATGTATAAAGATGATGTGCACGGCGGGAAGCGGCGGGTTTTGCAAGAAAAGAATAATTAAGCCTCAATTAAATAAAACAATTAGTTTGTGGTGCCAAAACATCTGCACACTGATTGAACTTTCCCCTGCAGCTGCAGAAGAGCAATCAAAACCAGCAAGCTATCAGTGTTGGATTAAATTAAAAAGATTGCTAGTTCACGAAACACAAATACAGCACAGGGCTCAATAACGATTAATGGGCTTTGGTATGCTAAATCAAAATTAAGCTGTCTGATTCTTGATATTGGTTTCATTTATCATACTATCTAAAGATCATTTTAAAATGAATCCTATTTAGGAGGGGCAAAAGTCACAGAAAGAATAATGAAATGATAGGACTTTGACAAAAAGAAGCACCTGGGCTGCTGCTAGTCCCTACAGGTCGCCACAGGACGAGACCCCCAGTCTGGCCGGCTGCTTGTTACACTAAAGTCAGCACTCCCTTCTTTTACTCTGCTCTCATCCACAGAGGGCCTTGCCTTTAAAGGAGGGGCTCGTGTTCTCAGCTATGTTTATCAATTCCAAGGTGGTCTTTTAAAAGAGTCCTACTGTGACTGAAGGAGACAGCTGAGACAGAAATAGTGTGAGGGGTGACAGAGCTCGGCAGCAGTCGGGCCCATTCAGCCAGCAACAGCGCGCTGCCTTCTTGGACGACTTGCACTTGTTGTGCATTTCCCTTGTCGGTTAGCAGAGTAGCTGCTCCCACCTGCTGGCAGATGTGCAACAGCTGCGCTTTTTCAGAAATAAACTACTATGATAATCGTACTACTTTTGAAGTGATTTTAAAGCTTTGGAAGCTGCAGAAATGCAGTGACTAGACAGATGATTAAAATTTAAAAGACTTAAGAAAACCTGACAAAATAATGTCAAAAGCAAATACCCTGTTGTAGAAACGTATAAGGGGATACCACCCTTGCAGAAATCCTGCTATATAACTTCCAGCATTACACACCCAGAAGCTCTTACATACATACCCCAAATACATAACTGATGATTAAAACCGTTTCACTGTAGCATCAGGGTGGTGATATTCTCTTTTCACTTCACACGACAGACTACAGGGAGGCCTTCGGCTTGTTCGACAGGGTGGGTGACAACAAGGTGGCGTACAACCAGATCGCTGACATCATGCGCGCTCTGGGACAGAACCCCACCAACAAGGAGGTCAACAAACTGCTGGGGAATCCCTCAGCTGAGGGTAAGAGTACCATCCACTAACTCAAGTTATGTAGTATTTTCATTTTACCTAAGGTTTTAAAAAAAAGTTTCACGGTCAGCATTAATCATTTATTGTAACGTTTTAATTACTGTGCTTTAATTAAATCTCTACCAGGCTTTAAGTGTGAAAGCAGAACTGTTTAAAATCAGCAGCCAGATATTTAGCTTACCAGTCACTACCAAAGAAGACAAATAAACATTGCTGTAGCTCTCTGGGTTTGTCCATGGTGATTTTAGGACTGGTTTGAATACTTTAACATGCCATTACCACTATGATATTGGAAAAACCAAAGGAAAAAAGTGAAAGGTTTAAATAGGAAAGAGAAGATTTGAACATTTTACCACAAGATGGCGCAGTAGTGTAGCAAACGTATGAAAACATATGCACCAGATCTTCAGCATAAGCTTTACAGGATTATGACAATTAACGTGGACGTGCTTTTAAAAAAATACGGATATGGTTCATTTCATCAAGTAAAACCAACTTCTAGGATAATTTACAAAGTTAAACACCCTTCAGGAATGGAGTCAACCCTGGTAAAGTGTTAACGGCCCTACAATATGTTAAACTTTTGTTCCAAGAGCTCAACTTCACACTGAAAATAAATTAGAAATACAACCTTTAATTTGAGATCACTTATTAAGAGAAAAGTTTTTTTTATGTGAAATTAACAGTACCACCACTATTAATGCCCAAACAATTCCTGAAATAAATGTTACTGAAGCATTTTGGTACTTGTACATACCTAGCAGTCATTACATTATATTAATGCTTTGAAGCATCTGCAGTCAAATCAATAATTACAACTTTTATAATAACAGAAACTGTGGCAAACAAAGCTAGGTTTCAGATATTAGTTTACCATGCCACCTCAGGGAGATGATAAGAGACATCAAAACATCAATTAAGATCTCCATTATTAAACAACTGCAAAAAGTTCTGTAAAAAGGAACTCTTTGCCGAGATAAGAGTTTTTCTGCATGTTTTCAGGGGTGTCAATTACTGTCAATCTATTAAGAAAGCACTGTAACTTTACACTGAAATGTCTTGGAAAAAAACTAAAATAATCATAAATGTAGGTTTGTGAGAGCTCATTTGTAAACCTGTAGCAGTTGTGGAGAAAAGAGAAAAAAAACATTACATAAGAGAGGAAAGCAAATTATATTTATCGATATATTTATCGGTCGAGGCAGATGACCGTTCATACTGAGCCCGGTTCTGCCGGAGGTTTTCCTTCCCATTAATGGGGAGTTTTTCTTCCCACTGTCGCTTTATGCTTGCTCAGTATGAGGGATTGCAGCAAAGCCATGTACAATGCAGACGACTCTCCCTGTGGCTCTACGCTTCCCCAGGAGTGAATGCTGCTTGTCGGGACTTTGATGCAATCAACTGGTTTCCTTATATAGGAACATTTTTGACCAATCTGTATAATCTGACCCAATCTGTAAAATATGATTGAACTTGACTTTGTAAAGTGCCTTGAGATGACATGTTTCATGAATTGGCGCTATATAAATAAAATTGAATTGAATTTATCTCAATTTCAATCTGGATATACTGGTAAACTTTCCATTTTTCATTCCTTTTCATGCAGACATGGCCCAAAAGAGAGTAGAGTTTGAAGCTTTCTTGCCCATGCTTCAGACCATCATCAACAGCCCAAACAAGGCAGGATTTGAGGACTACGTTGAGGGTCTGCGTGTCTTCGACAAGGAGGGCAACGGCACAGTCATGGGTGCTGAGCTGCGTATTGTCCTGTCAACACTGGGTAAGTCTGAACGGGTTCCTGGCGGTGTATGTGGAAGTACCCATGATACTCTGTGCGTTTTCAACCCTGGACGTGTTCTGTGACGCCCCCATGCAGGAGAGAAGATGACCGAGGCTGAGATTGATGCCCTCATGACAGGACAGGAGGATGAGAACGGCTGCGTGAACTATGAGGGTGAGCCAGAAATTACTGTGACAGTACTTGTGCTACTGCTATAACTACTACTACAGAACTGAGCTGCACTATGGAAATATGTTAAACCGTAAAGTAAATCAATCCAAAGCCATAAAGCTATATTTTGGGATTTCCCCAACCAGTTTGTCTTTATCAAGACTAGCTGCAGGGAGAAATCGTCAATGTATAATAACATATATTAATATATGAAGCATATTTTCCAATTACATACATTGTGTAGCTTTTCTAGTAGGTTGATGTAGCCACTTCATTATCATGTTTTATTTCCCATTGCCAAAATAGCTCTCAAACCAGGAGCTCAAAGCCCGTTGGGCCTTGTCCATCACGACATATCTGCATATTATCAAACATTATGTTTTAATACCAATGCTTCTCTAATTTAAATGGATAATAAAAGGTAAAAAAATATACACAACTAGCCTCATTCTGTAAAAAAACAATAGCAAAACATGTGAAAAATTAAAAAATTGTGTGATTTTCTTTTTTGTATTAATCTTATCTGAGTTCTTTTCATAAATGCATTGACTTCTGTGCAAATTTATTTAAAGGGATAATACAGGATTTTTGAAGTAAGGTTCTGTTAAAAAAAAAAGCAACAGACCATTAATATTTTACTTGTTGTAGTATTTCTTTCTTGGCATCTTCATTTAGTGTAAATCCATGTTAATCACTCCCTGTGGCCGAAGCGAACAGCTTGTCCGTGAGGTGCCAAGACCAAAGTGGGCCTTCTGCTGTCTAAAAACAACTCCCACCAGCTCATCTCTCAAAAACATTGTTGTGGTTTTCATGAATGTTTTTTTTAATGAACCTATATGCTGTCATAACATTTGGATTGGACAGCCAGTGATTATCAACTCAGGAACCACTCACTTATTTAATCAGGTGAATAAAGCTGCTAACCGCCAGAACAGTTGAAATAAATGGCTAAATTTGGAATGAATAAGCTGCCATGTTGATTCATTGCCACCAGATGGCCCGCTTACAGATTTCAACTGATTTTCAGTTGTATCAGCTGTGACCTCATGTCACTCATTCACACATCAGTCAGAGGCATGACACTGGTTTTGCCTGAGGTTGATGTCTAGTGAACACCAAGAGATAAGTTCAGTAAGACTAAAAGAATGTGCAGCTACAACAAGCAATATCATTTATGGGTCAAAGGGCTCTTAGCAATGACTTAATTGAAATTAATTTGTAGTTTATGTTGTTCGAAGTTTTGATTTGCCACGAAGGTAATAATGACTTAAAGCATCATAAATTAGAGCTGCTAGAATTAGTTTAGGGCCATAAAACATGACCTGTATGTAATATTTTTGTTGAAATATAATTTTTTATATCTTTTTATGAAGTAAGAACAGAAGCATATACTGTACACATTTACAAAATATTATGCGCAGTCTAATGTTGGATGGTGCTTTTGACAAACTCAAGTGACCTATTGGCAATGGAAAATATAGCAACTGCAGTGGTGTGCCACAACCGATCTTCCTAAGAATGAAGAATCCAGCAATTACCCTATGAAGTGGTCTGAGTTTAAAACTCAATAAGATAGTGTGCACTTAAACCGTTGTTACATTTTTGCTTTTTATACCACCTGTTACACCACTGGCAAGGCCATTAAAAGGACTTAAAACAAACAAAAGAACTTCTGAAGTAAAGGGGCGTCCAAAGAGGCCAACACCGGAGTGATGTGCTCTCGTTTCTTTCTACCTGTTAAAAAAATGTGCTGCCACATTTTGGACAAGTTGGAGACGTGACAAAACTTCCTGGTTAATTCCTGTTAAATGAGGGTTAACATAATCCAGCCAGGAGGTTATAAAAACATGGATTACTGACTCCAAGTTACGCAGAAAGGAGAGGTTTAACCTTGAAGAGACACCTCAGATTAAATGTATTTATTTATTTATTCAGAATTTACGTGGTTATCAAACCTAATTGCATCATCTATTTTAACCTGATGATGATCTTTGGCTTCTATGTAAAAAACACCCAAATGCAACCATGATGTATGTTTTATGGCACATTATAGTTTTGATAAAGTACCAAGTCTCCTTTAGTCTTGGCCACCATTGGCCTAGCCATTGGCTTCAGCCTCCTGTACCAATTAATCTATATTTGTATTAAATGGAGATGTCAAGAGGGTTATTTACTGCAGGCAAGAACATATTAATTGCTTCAACCTGTTAACAGAACCTCGCCACAAAAATCCTGAACCTTCCCTTTAAATTTACATTTAGTCTCCCTCTAGTGTTTGCAAAATAGAATGCATTCTTAAGTTATGACTACATCACATCATGTTTGAAACAGGAGGTTTTTACATTAGCACACTGTATCACAGATGTGGTGCATAAACCAGACCACTCCATCAGACAAGGCTGTAACAACGCTGCAGCTTTCTTTCTTTTTTTTTCATGTGGTTTTTACTAGTTTATGAAATAATGTGCTGGGCATTTTTTTCCTCATCTATTTTTTTCTACTCTGTTCTTTCTATATTGCCCTGGTCTTCATCTGCAGCCTTTGTCAAGCACATCATGTCTGTGTAAGGACCCTGCCACTGTGGTGGCGAACATCGACAAGTGCAGACCCCATGGTGTCGCGACATCCACTCGCTGTTTCCTGAATCATCTGTGGAAGCAGGGGGCACAAAGGACTAAGAGATGTCATTTCTTGAAACCCTGTTTTGTTAAATCCAACTTTTTCTTTTTCTTTTGTCCAAATGGTGCTTTATTATTTCCCCCCCTCTTCTCTCTTCCTCCTCCTGCGACTTGGAAAGCAGTAATGATTGCCAACGAGGCGTTTCTTCCTTCATCTTCATCCAGGTCCCGTGGTCTCGTTGGGGTTTTTGTTATTACAGAGGAACAGTGCTGTAGGGGGAGGTGGAATACCGATGCCCATTTCCTCCCACCTATTGCTTGGTTGGCTGTCTAGCTGCCATGTAGGTGACTGGTTTGGCCCAGGACTGGCCGATCAAATCAATTTGCCCTTCACTCAACCCATCCCTGAGTCTTAAGCTATTGTATCCTCTGCCATTTCACAATAAACTTTTCACACTCCCATTTTATTCCAGACTGCTTTGACTCTATTTTTTGTTCACCTTTATGTGCAGTAAATTTTAACACATATTTAATACAAGCCTTTTTTATGCAATGCTAAATAATATTCTGTTAGTGACCCAGCTACTTACCAAACTTTAAGACACGGCATTCAAAACTATTGAAGAACTGAGTGGAAATAAATTATATAAAAAAAGATTAATATGGTTAGGTTAATATCATTTAATTTTTTTACAATTTACTATTATATATAGACTATATGAATGCTTGCTTTTATGGTTTTTCCAGTTTTGAGCTCTAATTTGTTTTGATGAAGTTTTACTGATGTCCCGTGCACACTAGAATATTTAAATTTCAAAGGAAGATAGGGAATAGAAATAGCGTTTGAATTCCATGGTTAGATAGAAACTTAGCCTCAAATAAAAGCATTTTAAATAAATTGTGTTGTTATAACAATGCTACTTTCCAATACATTCTGCTACAGCTATAAGCCTGTTTAATTTCCCACATCTGAAAGGAAAATGCATTTGAGGGTTGGCAGCACAGTTAGGTATGTGGGTTACCCTCCATCAAACAATTACCAAATCATCGCTGTCTAAGCCAAAAATCCTATTCTGCCATTTAGTCTTGTTTGTAGTTGTCTAGTGTATGGGATGCTTGACCTTTACAGAAACACCGTGTATTCACAGTTTAAACTTATTCACTGAGCAAACAGGAGCCTTAGAAGTGTGTGGGTGATCTCTACGCAACCACAACAGCCTGATATGGTCTCCTGCTGATCACCAGCTTGGTTACACGGTGTTGTGGGAAGGCATCTCAACCAGTACATGTGGTTGTGTTGGCCATTCTGGTTCGGGAGCAGGGTTTATATTAGCACTGCAGACAGGATCTCCATTCCCAAATTCTGAAGGCTGGTTCTAAACAACCTTGCTCTGTGGAGACAAGCTCTGGCGTCTTGGAAAGTTTGAGTTCGGTCCCCAAGAGTGGAGCTACTGGTTGGGCAATCCCACCATGATATCTCTTTGCATTGAGATTACCTGGAAAAATGACAAGCCTTGTTATTCCAGTGAGGGAGATGCCACCCCAACCCAGTGACGTTACCAAAATGTTTGTGGTATTTGCAGAGAGGACTTGGCAAGAATGTCCCGCATGCAAGCCAGATACTCAACTTTGTTATTCAACCAACATTTTTTCTTCCTAATGTGTCAACATTTCAAGGGAAAAAAAAGATTCTCTGATAGTACAAGATTATTACCCAGTAGCATTTATACAAGACAAAATCCTTTTTTTTTTTGCTTAATTTAAAATATATTAAGCATTCATTATTTATTCAAAACAAAAGACTCAACACTCAAATTGCCCTGGGTGTAAATCTGACACTAAGAGGAATGGCAATCTGTCTGTACAAAGACTCACAAACAAACAGTTAACTCATGCTTAAGGCTATTGCAGTATAAATGGTTAATCTGAATCTATATTACACCAGACAATTTAAGTAGGTATAATCCTAGTATACCAGACACATGCATAAAATGCTCAGAAGAAAAGGCAACATTATTTCATTGTATCTGGGAATGCAGGGAAATTAAAAAGTTCTGGAAAGCGATAAAACAAACCATAGAACAGCTGCTCTCAAAGGACATTGCATTGAAACCGGGTTTTCTCATACTAGGTTTGTGTACCAAAAATATCTTGTTTACCAAATATGAACAGCTGCTGATTGATATGTGTCTATTACAAGCTGACAGACTGATTGCACTTTTCTGGAAGAAAACAACATTACCTGGAATCATGCACTGGATCAGACATGCTGACGACTTTACCCCTGGAACCGATAACATATCTTCAAAAAGGAAAAAGCGAGTTGTTTGAAAATATATGGAGACCCCTCAAGGCATTTGTGGAAGGCGTGGACATATCCCAAGTGGATAAAACCAACTAAAGACAAGAATGACCAAACCAGAATGTTAAGAGACTCTACAATCGTGACTTTGGGTTGCTGTCTTTTCTATATTTAGAAAACATACAGATGTGTATCTTAAGAGGGTACTTTTTGTTCTTGTTGTTTGACTACGGAGAGGTTTATGTCAATATAAATGAAAAACACTAACTATTAATGGAAAAAACAGAATCATTTTGATATCTGTCTTCAGAGATATAATATGCATTAGTACTACAGAGATCTATGTATCAACTATACTATAAAAGGCTTAAAAGGCAACTCCTCACCCAAGATATTTTTTCTCATAACCTTAGAGGTTATGAGGTGGAAGATATTTTTTTCTAAAACAAAATCTGTCTTTTCTTTTGTCCAAATGGTGCGTTGTCCTAGTACTAAAATATGCTACACAAATAAATTTGCCTTGCCTTGCCTTTGAAGACAAGATCACAAATCATTTGTTTGCAGTTACTTTAGGATTGTAGACAAAAGTGTTGCCAATTTTTATAAAAATCCTCCCTTATAACAATGATTTTCATAATTTGTCTTTGCTTTTTTCAACTCTTGCTTGAGGCAACATCAGTTAAGTTATAAGTGGCAAAAGTAGCTCCAGAAGTCATGTTAAGCTGAAAAAAAACACATATTAGGGAGAATTGGTTTCTTCAAATTCAAACTTTTCTGTGTATATGCAAACGCTTTGCTTGGCAGAAAGAAAACAATGCAGCTCACCCTGAACACTATGAAACAAGACGGTGGCAGCATCATGCTGTGGGGATGCTTTTCGTCTTCAGTACGGACAAGAAAAAAAAGCAGGTCAGAGCTGATGGGAAGACGGATGGAGCTTAATTCGATGCAAACCTGGAACAAAACCTGTTAAAGGCTGCAAAAGAAAGTGTAACGTTCTTCAACCTCCAGCACAATAACCATAAACCTGCAGCCAGAACTAAGAATTTAAAATAGGATGCTAAGATCAATGCTTATTCAGGGGTTAGTCAAAGCCCAGACAAAAAAAATATATAGCCTATGGCAAGACAAAACATGATGCAGTTCAAAGGGTATTATTACTTTCGCAATGCATGTACTGCAGGAATATTTACCAATCATTTCTATCAAGCAGGTACCCCTGTTTTTAAGTGCAGTGTATTAGTTGGTTACTGATTGTAATGAAATGACTGGCATCAAACTCTGCATATGCATTAATGTGTATTTGTAATTCATGTCAATATTGTTTTTTGATCGTTTCAAAAAGAAAAACAAAACAAGAAGCCTTTTTGTCATTTTTTCTTATTTTTATTGTCATTAATTATAATAATTGGTGTCATATCAACAGGAGAAAAACTGCATACATCTACTTGACCTTTTAAATACATTAAGAGTTGCTGCAAGGTGGAGCAGGAGGGTGGGGGAGAGGCACACAGAGATGGGGGATGCAGAAAAAACACAGAAGCAAACAAACTGTTGCAGTTGGGGGGGGGCAGTAATTGGGCAGGAGGCGGGTCATACCACGAACAGTGTCTGGAAAAAAAAAACCTAGATTACCCAAACATTTTGTTCAAACAGATATAACAGGAGCTAACTGAGTTCTTTCTCCCAGTGTACATTTTTCCATGACAATTTTTTTTTTTTATATTTAAGGCTTTTAAAAAGTATTTTTCTTAACATTATTTCATCATCCTACACATCACAACAAACAACCCACATACAGTGGCGTCCCTCCATAAAACGGCACGGGATCTGCACCAAATGCATACAAACACACATACACGCACACCGGACACACACAGATTTTGGAGTAGTGGCTTTATCTGCTGGAGTATCTAGTCTTCTGTGGCTCAGACAGCAATCAGCATCAATTTTGATGATGGAAACAGCAACCTCTATTGATAATTCCTAATACTACTCGAGGAAATTCCTTCTAGGACGGATACTTGAGGAACGAGCCCCAGGTGTTTTAAACAGGCTTCTATATAGATCTGCTGAGCGGGTTTAAGTGAGCAAGGCTGTTTGACAGGACGGAGATGCATCCCTCAGCAACACCAAATCAGTCTCGGACATTGTCACCAAGCATTACACTGTAAAACATCTATTAACTACAAAACATGAACTTGTTTATTTTATCCAATAAATGAGGAAATGATTTACTAAAATTTTTTTTTTTCCTGTAAATACAAAAGAGCCTCTTTTAATATTCGATTCATACATGCTTGTCATAACATGATGTGGTTCTTGCATAAATGCCATTTTAAAGTAATATCTTATAGCCATATTTTTGCTTCGTCTTAAAATGTGTTGACACGTGGATGGGAAAGAAGTTGTATTTTAAAGATACCTCTATGTTATTCTTTTTAAATACGTCATGTATTGAGTCAAAATACTGACTCGCAGTAAGGATGCTTGTTGTTAAGGGGATCTGGTAATCATGCATGTTTGCTGAGCAAGAACAAAAACGGTGGCATGGTGTACAGATCATGTCTTCAGTTGTTTAAAGTAGGGGAAAAAAGGCTGTCACTTCTTCAAAACACTGATCAAAGACCAGTAAAGCCAGCGTTAACAGATATACCACGTAGTCTAGAGCAAACGTCCAGTCTAACTCTATGCAAAACATCGTTTAAAACAAAAAGAAATATACACAAAACAAATCAGAAAGAAACACATGTTTAGGGTTAAAAATAGAGGACCAAAACACAGTAGCTTCTAAGACTAGTCTCTGCTTAGTGATGAATGTTGAGCTAAAGATGTTAAGGGGACTTTTGTTTGCTGAGCATCAATGGTAACCACTTTGTTTCAGGATGGTGAGTGAGAGGGCAGAAAAGTTCCAAAAGGTGAGGATGTCTAGGATGCAAGGCAGCAATCCGGGGATCCAGTGTTCACAAGCCCTGCTTGGCTAGGGCTTCAGTGACATCCTTGGCCAAGGTTGCTAACTGTGGAGACTCCACTATGTTGAGACTGGCAGAGGATGACAGCTGGCTTTCCTTGTTGTAGTGGGGAGAGACGGAGCCTGACAGACCAGGTGATTGGACAATGATATCAGCTCCATGGTCAACACGGGCCTTTGCATGCTCGCGGAATGTCAGCCTGTGGCTCTCAATCTGTTAAATGCAGGAAATGGGATTCAAAAATACCATGAGAATAAGTTTGAAGCAACTCTAAACAGCCTTCTGGTCTGCATTTATCAGTTTATATAAGATATGTTCTGTTGCGATAGATCGTAACGCTGACCCACATGCTTTTCAATTCTCAAACAGAAAAAGACACCATGATGTGTGAATAATCAATCCAAACAGAATACGTGTTTGTAGATATTTGACGTCTCAAACAAATCCTCTCTCCTTGCATGATGCGTTAGAAGCATTTAGCACTTAGACACTCACCATTATGCGACCTCCACCAGGAATGTGATGTGCATTCTCCAGTGAACCCACCTTGGCTTGAGCTTTGTCTTTGAAATCCAACTTCACACTCTCTATTCGCACATTACCGCCACCTGAACACCAGGAGAAGGAATATGACCAATTACAAAAAACAAAAACAACCAAAAAACACAACACTTCGAATATGGTGCCCTGCAACTATTTCCTTCGTACTATTTCACATTTGGTTACCATTAACAATTTATTTGTATTTTATTAGCATAATCATAATGTTAGAATGGTCGACTCAATCCCCAGATCTCAATCTTGATGCATCTGAAACTATTTGGCAAGACTTGTAAAAGGACTTCCATATATATTCTGGATCCAATTTAACATGGCTTGAGCTACAGTAATTTGCAAAAAAGAGAGGGCAAAAATTATCAAGTTTCCATATGTGCAAAACTGAGAGAAACAAACCCAATGTATTTGCAGTTGTAATTTGCCCATATTGGCTAAGGGGGGCTAGAAAACAAATGCTCACAAGACTTTTCAGATTTGACAGTTTGCACAGATTGTGAAAACCATCTGTAATACTTTACTGGTTTGTTTTGCTGTTCATTTATATCTCTCTTTGCAAGTGTAGAAGCAGACTTTGAGGATGTTATGTTTTCTTCTCTCCTCTATTTTTGTCTCCTTTTCTCCCTTTTAGCATGTTGTATAATCTTTTTCTCTTCTTTTTTTCTCTTCTACCTTCCGGTTCTTGTGTCCATTAAACATGAAATAGTCCCCGGATAAAATCTAATAAAACTTTATGCATATATAATCAAGCGGAGCACTATAGTGAAAGCAGTAATGCTCCACTTGTAAGTAAAATCTGTTGGGCTCTCTTTGGCCTTAAGATAACTATTCTTAATGCTACACTGCCAGACAGGACATGTAAAAATGGACAAAAACTATGGCACCCTTAACTTAATACACAACCACACACTCCCACTGTAATCAAACGATTCCAGTAACTGTCAATGAGACTTCTGCACCTCTCAGCAGGTATTTTGGCCCACTCCTCATGAGCAAATTGCTCCAGTTGTCTCAGGTTTGAAAGGTGCCTTTTCCAGACTGCTTGTTTTCATCCATTCATCCATCCATCCAAAGCTCATGACCATAGATGAGGGTAGGAACGTAGACCGACCCGACCGGTAAATCGAGAGCTTTGCCTTTTGGCTCAGCTCTCTCTTCACCACAACGGACCGGTACAACGCCAGCAGCAGACGCTGCACCAATCCGCCTGTCGATCTCCCGCTCCGTCTTCCCTCATTCGTGAACAAGGCCCCAAGATACTTAAACTTCTCCACTAGGGGCAGCACATCCTCCCCAACCCAGATAAGGCATTCTACCCTTTTCCGGCTCAAGAACAAGGTCTCGGATTTGGAGGCACTGATTCTCATCCCGGCCGCTTCACACTCAGCTGCGAACCGTTACAGTGAGAGCAGTAGATCACGCCGTGATGAAGGCAATAGGACCACGTCATCCACGAATAGCAGAGACGCAATCCTGAGGCCACCAAAATGGATCCCCTGAACACCTTGGCTGTGCCTAGAAATTCTGTCCATAAAAGTTATGAACAGAATCGGTGACAAAGGGCAACCTTGGCGGAGTCCAACTCTCACCGGAAATGAGTCTGACTTACTGCTGGCAATATGGACCAGGCTCTGACACAGGTCATTCAGAGACCTGTTAGGTCTCTGAATGGGCCCGTTACTCCATACTCCCGGAGTACCCCCCACAGGAACACACCCTCTGGTCCCCCTTTTAGGGGACCACCAACCCAATCTGCTAATTCAGGGGAACTGCCCCCGATGTTCAAGCAATGTTGCAGAGACGCGTTAATCAACACAGCCCCACAACATCCACAGCCTTAAGGTACTCAGGCGAAGTCTCATCCACCCCCGGGGCCCTGCCACCGAGGAGCTTTTTAACCACCTCAGTGACCTCAGCACCAGAGCTGGGAGAACCCGACCCGCAGTCCCCAGGCTCTGCTTCCTGAATGGAACACTTGTTGGTGGGATTAAGGAGGTCTCCAAAGTATTGTGCCCACCGACACACGACGTCCCGAGTCTAGGTCAGCAGCACACCACCTCCACCAGCTGAAGCTGCTTGTTTCAGCTCATTCTAAAGATGCTCAATAGGATTTAGGTCAGGCCTCATAGAAAGCCACTTCAGTGTAGTCCAATATTTTCCTCCTAGCCATTCTTGGGTGTTTTTAGCTGGGTGTTTTGGGTCACTATCCTGTTGCAAGACTGATGACCTTTGAATGAGACCAAGTTTTCTGACTCTGGGCAGCCCTTTTCTCTATACAATCCCCTGATAGTCTTGAGATTTCATTGTACCCTGCAGAGATTCAAGACACCTTGTGCTTGATGAAGCGAAGAAGCCCCAGAACATAACAGATTCTCCTCCATGTTTTACAGTAGAAACAGTGTTCTTTTCTTGATACTTTTAATTTTTCCGTCTGTGAACATAGAGCTGATGTGCCTTGGCAAAAAGTTCCATTCTCCAGGACATTCTCCCAGAAGCTTTGTGGCTTGTCAGCATGTAGTTTGGCAAATGATTTGTTTTCAACAATGGTGTCCTCCTAGGTCGTCTCCCATTAAGTCAAACAAAGACGGATGGTGCAATCTGACACTGATGTTCCTTGAGCTTGAAGTTCACCTTTAATCTCTTTAAAAGGTTTTTTCTGGGCTCTTTTTTAATCATTCGTATTATCTGTCTCTTTGATTTGTCATCAATTTTCCTCCTGCGGTCCCGTCCAGGGAGGTTGGCTACAGTCCCATGGATCGTAAAGTTCTGAATAATATGTGTAACTGTAGTCACAGGAACATCAAGCTGCTTGGAGAAGGTCGTATAGCCTTTACCTTTAACATGCATGTCTATAATTTTCTTCGTAATCTCCTGAGACAACTCTTTCCTTCTTTTCGTCTGGTCCATGTTTAGTCTGGTAGACACCATGTCACCAAACAACACAATGACTACCTGTAGCCCTATATATAGGCCCACTGACTGATTTAAAGAGTGTAGACACCTGTGATGCTAATTAGTGGACACACCTTGCTTTAACATGTCCCTTTGGTCACATTATTTTTAGTCTTTTCTAGGGGTACTGTCATTTTTGTGCAGGCCTGTTTCATGAGTTTATTTTTTTTAATAATTCTGTTGAAGCATGGTTGAAAACCAATGACTGACTATCATTTCTTCATTTTCATAGAATGTTTATTATTATTAAATATTTCAGATTCAACCTATTTCTCTGATTATTGTGGATTTTTCATTCATTAAACGAGGGGCACCAACAATGTTGTCAATGTGTAAGTTAGTGAACTCACCATGGTTATGAGGGAAGGTTGATATTGTATTTAATAACTAATCTCTCCCTCAATTAGGTCATATGTGTTGAATCCCTATTCTAACAAATGATGTAATAAATAACAGACTGTCATTTTTGTGGTAGATTGCAGCAGATTTTCATTCAATATGCTCTTGCTGTGCCCAAAAGGGTCGCTGCAAGACAAACAACCATAACAAGCAAAACAGCATGACAGCATGACAGTATGACAAGCCCGCCATACGTACAATAAGGTGTGAAGTAATTTTTCAACTATTTGTGATTGTTTCATACCAAACCAATCTCATCAAAACACATGGTTTCAATAAAAACTCCCAAATCTATTTATCAAACTCCAAACATTTACATTTGTGGTAGTTGGACAGACAAGGCCTTTTCCTGGCATGCCTCCCAAACTGGTTTGCATTATGGTGTTTTATGGAGACCATGAGATCCCCAGTTCTTGCAAATCAAGTAATTAGTGAAAAGGCGATGAATAAATTGAACATGTACTTCAGTGGTATATATTATTTAATAACTGGTATGGGTGCTAAAAGAAATCTTAGATTTTTGTGTTTTTCACCTTAACTGAATACTGTAAATGTCAAAGCAACGGTTGGATTTTCTGAATTTTACAGCAAGAGATAATGCTGCTCCAATAAATAAAAGACAAAATTAAGGCTTTTTGCTCATCTTTACAAAGGGTTCCAATAAGTGTGGATGTTGTTGGCTACCCTACGACCAGTCTTATCTCAGCGTTGCCTGCCTCAGTATCACCAACTGTGTATAGAGCTTTATACCTGGTCGATGATGGATGTTGTCCAGAGAACCACATTTGGAGGTCACATGGCTCAAGTCAATCTTCTTGTTCTGTATATGTACCTGGGAGAGATAAGGTTGTGAAATGACAAAAGTCAACGCTCAGAGGTAACAGTGAGATTCCAACTGACGTCAATAAAAAAATATCCAAATTCTTTTCCCAATTTTCATGAGTTATAACAGATAGTGTTATGTATCATATCCAATTCTGTAATTCATCTTCTTGGCAAAGTAAAGAGTTTGAATCAGCTTGGAATAAGACGATCCAGTTTTTTGTTAATTTTCCAGCACAATGCTCTAACTGCGTGAAATGATCAGGATCCTTGTAGTAACACCCAATATTATTCCTCCCTCTGACAAGTTTTAGATTCAATGTTTTTTTTTTTCATTTAGCTACGAACTTTGTTTCTCTGGAAATAATAGAAACCTCCCTAGAAAAAAAATCCACAAGGTGAGCCACTTAAAATAAATCTATTTTTAATTTACATTTTAACAAAAACATTCACGTAGAGAAACCCTTCTCGATATTCAATGGATATGTCTTTCTTCTTAGCATTACAGCAATGAAATTATTTTTCTGATTGTGAAAAGGCTTTATACCTCTCTCGACTGGTATTGATATACGTCTTTTGCATAGAGTTGTTTGTGTTGAAGGCTGGAAAACCTCATCACCCTGATGTTTAGTGCCCTCCACAGATTCTGATATCAGATTCAAGTCAGGACTAACATTACTTTTAGTTAGTGAGACAGCAAATAGAGAGGAGAAATAAAAATCTAGGCACAGCACAATGAGTAAGGAGAGAAACACCACATGCTGAAATGAATCACTCTGACACGTAAGGTTACCGGCGTAGTTCCAGTCTTCCAATGATTAATCCAGACAAGAGGAGCTTTGTTATGATATGTCAAGAAAAGTGAGACAATGAACAGTGAAGATTATGAATTACAGACCACGCAGTGCAGCTGTTGGAGCTTCTGCAACTACAAGGACAAGATATATTATGTGAATACAAAATCAAAAAAAATATGTTTTGTGCTTTATGTAAGGGTTGGAGGACATCATTCAGCTCTATGTTTCAGTTTTCAAATCATGTCTTTCAACCCTTCAGCAAACAACAACTCGAGAGTGCCAGTTTGGATCGTGACATGAAAGGCTGCTTGAAAAGTTTTTTATGTTGTTTTTTTGTTTGTTTTGTTTTCTGTTTTTTTTAAGCACTGAGTGTTACTTTGAGAAGGAGAAATTCTACATCCTACTCACTTTATATTTACTTTCTTCCAGCATTTGCAGGCTTAAGCCACACAAATAATTAACTGTACATATTTAATTTACAGTAACCCGGCAGCTGGTTATTTGTGCCCCTTTAATGCAGACAAATAAAATGTGTTATTGATACCCTTTTTGCTTGCTTAGAATATGAAAAGTGACACTTTATACTTGCATTAGATTCCTGGAATAGTTCTCTTTGTTACTTTAAAATTGCAAGATACCCGTTACAGTATTGCTTTAAAAAATTCATTTTATCTTTTATCTTCTATTTGTTCACCTATTTCTTATTTCCAAATTAGTAATAACACTAATAATAACAGCAATAATAACTAAATTGGGAACAAAGCAAAACAACAACAACAGCAAAATCTCAAATTGACTTTGTAAAGAAAATGTTCAACTCAAAAAGTAATTAAGTACAACACGGTTGTGTGAACAGCTATTAACTGTTTTGCCACAGGCAGCGCCGGTACGTTTGTTGCTATTGTTTGAGCGCAGCTGTTTGCCCCACGGGTACGTGGGTAATTTCATGCTGAAAACTTGATTTCATTCAATAAAAAGAGTCTTGATGTGAACGGAGAGACTGAAGGGCTATAAAGTCAGGAGAACTTTTAATTGTTTCATTGTTATGAGGCTTGTGTTATCAGTCAAATCAGAAACCGGACGGGTCAGACATCGTACCAACTCCCTTCAGGCGGAACCAATTAGACTTAATCAAGTGTTTCATAAAATATGCTGCATATTAACTTAAAAAGGTCAGTGACGAGAGTTTCACATAAAAGGCAATATGACATAATCTAAAAAGTTTAAATTTTTTGAGATACACTGACTTAGCCATACAGCAAAAGAGGAAAAGAAGCAAAGCAAAATTTGAGAAAGAAGAGTTCACGTAGAGAAGCAAGTTGGCGAAGACCTCCACAGCTGCATGAATGAACAACATTCAGAATGACAAAATGCAGAATAAGTTGAAAAAAGGAAGTAGAAACACTGCGAAAGCACAGCACAACAGAGCGTGAAATGCAAACAGCACAGACAATGTAACACCGAGAATGGTTTGCAGGACAAGACTCACGTTTCCACCTCCTGCTGAGTGGCCCCGCCTGTCCAAGGACCCACACCTAGACTG
This sequence comes from Fundulus diaphanus, assembly GCA_037039145.1. NCBI lineage: Eukaryota > Metazoa > Chordata > Actinopteri > Cyprinodontiformes > Fundulidae > Fundulus > Fundulus diaphanus. The sequence continues at coordinate 39,916,343 of CM073132.1, forward strand.
AACATGGCTATAGTCCAGTTTAACACTGGGGATGAGGACCTGCAAGGTTGGAGGCGAGGAATGAAGTGGAAAAATGCTTTGACCCTTCAGCAAATCTTGTAAACAATCTGCAACATCTAGTCATTTGAATAGTCCACTAGCAAAGCCGGAGATTTGGTGACTCTAGCACTGGCACTCACAGTTCCCTACTGCCTTGGACAAACAAATTGTAGTAAACACAACTACACTAGAGCAAAGCAAAAGGTAAGACTCTCCTAACTTTGATAATCCTGGGAATAAATTATCAACAGAAACTATTTAAAACACTTGATTCCTTAAACAAATCAGCTGTTTGACTCAAACTCTGACGTGATACTGTCCCTTTCATACATTAAAGGCTTAATATACCGCAGGTAGTGGGAAGCCTATACTGTATTGCAGTACTTCTGATTTTTTAGATGTGATTCTCTCATTTAGATTGTGGGAGGAAATGCAGATTCTTAAATACAAATATAGGCAAATTACAGGCTTCTCAGTTTGGGATCTCAGATTAATGTGCAAAAGTGTTAAAGAAAAATAAGTGAGTGCGCTGTGACGATGAATGACTCTCAGCAGCTGCAAAGAGGAGTGAGACGCAGACACGGTCGACTCGATAGCGCAAATTAACCATAAAAATGCAGTCATTTCATGCAACAGTTGAAACGAAAATAAAAAAGGCATACAATAGTTCAAACATATCCTGCGATGGTTTGGCAGGAAACTAAATGAGAGAGCTCACCAACAGGCAAGTCAGCCTTGAATGGTAGGCCGCTGAATTCCAGGATGAGAATATTCAAACAATGCCTTTAGTCAAGACCATCCAGTGTGGGGATGAAGCTAAAAACCTTCTATATTGCATACTTTAGGTTGAGAGATGTTTTACTCATTTGCAATGTAACTAGAGAATGAAGAAGGAGTGGAAAACTGAAAATGTGTTGGTGGTGGAGCTGCCCCATAATGGGCTGATGCCAAAGTCCATCCCTACTAACGGTTTAAAAATGTTCTAATGTCTCCAGCTTCCAAATCCAAAATGGGAACAGAACATAGTTAGTAAAGACAAATTTAAACACAAAAGCACAAAACACAAAGGAAATAGTTTTTGGTATATATTTTTTCTCTCTGTTGAAGGAGTGTTTCTGGGTGATTCTAAAATTGTAGGACAATTTAAGCATCAGAATTTCTGAAAAATAAATGTGTATATCATCATTTCCTGTAAACCATCAAATGATTGAATACAAATGCCTCTTAAACATGTCAGATTGCCCTGACTAGCAAACAATTTTTTCCCCTGAGAGCTCATTCTGCCTCCCCTGGAAGAATGTCTCCCTGGGTTGTGAGCCACATCCCCCTCATCTTAATCTGCCCCTGGAACTGGGTGCTTGCGTCTTGTCTGTCAGCTTTAGAATACAGTGGTAAAACACCTCAGGTTTGGGTTAAGCCTCATACACACAAATATTTTATTTATTTATTTATTTTTATATTACAAGATTAAATGTAAATTGGCATTATTTTTTTACCCGAACCTAGTTGGACTAAATCGTCCTTGCCTGTTTATGTTCTATGAAAGAAAAAAAAATGTGTATGCTCATCTTTCTGATGCTTAGTGTTTCTGACACTGCTTTACAGTTGTTGACAGCTGGGTCATATCAAAAGCTAACAGGGTGCAGTAGTCAATCAAATCATATCCGCCACATCAATCATCAAAACTTTGAAGATGAATTATATGCAAAGAAGCGCTAACTACAGTCAAGGACTATCCAGACATAATGGTACACTTTAGGTCCACGTGAAGATTATGCTTGGACCTCCATTATACCAGTGAAAAGTGACTGAAGTTCTGCTTCTCAATTACATTCTGGATCTATGGAAAAATTCAGAGATGATGTGGACTGCTTACCTGGAATATGAGACTGACAAAATAAACAAAGTTAACTGAAAGTTTGACTGAAGTACAAATTTGTAACTTCGGCAATTTCAAGATTTTTTTTCAAACAATGGTGTGTAACAAGAATCTTAGCAACCACTCTGATCCTTTAATTTCATCTGCAGCGATAAAAACCTTTAGTTCAAGCTATCAGAAAGCAGTCCATCCTTAATTAAAAATCTCAGGATTTTCTTGAAAGCTGTCGCTTCTGTCTAAAGAAAAGTGGTGTGCAACAACTATCAGCAAGAATGTGTACCAGCAGACTGTAGGTCCAGGTCACACAACCGACAGACATAGCCCCATTGAAATGAAGCGTAGTGCTGACTTTCAGATCAAATACCCTTCATGTTATGCTGCTGATGGTACGCTTGGTCGTTGTGCCGCTACAAGAACAGTCAGTGTACCAGTCAGCAGGTGGATGGAAGTAAGTGATGGGCTAAGGGGAGCTGTGTGTGTGCTGCAAATGGAGCTACTTACTGCAGAAGAACAGTTGAGTTACTGAACACTACAAGGAGAAATGTGGCCTCATACAAATGCTGGTGGTCATCCATGACGTGTCACTAACTAACGAGAGCCAGCGCATTGTTCAAAGCACAGACAGAATTCAGTTTAGGCCACCAGACCAGGTAGAATAAGCCTGTTGATGCAGCTATTATTTTAGCTGACTTTAATTCTGGAAGTTTGAACTTGCAGTCAAATTCAATGTGTTCACTTAATATGGCCTGGAGCAAGTTGCGGAACCTGAATATGTTGGCAGTCTCATACCCAGTTTGCTTTGAGATATTTTACAGTCGAAAAAGAGATAGAAAAAAAACACATATCAGATTTTGTGCTTTTTGAGCAAACATTTGACAAAGAGGAAGTTATGTATGACTGTTACAATGTTAATAAACTAATGAAAATAAATCTAGGGATCACTCTAGGACAACTGCGATATAGAAAGTTCCTTTATCTCATTCTTTTGAGCTTTCAGCCTGCATGCCGGGAGCCTGCTGGAGGACTTTGCAACAAGATAGAAATATTTAGTATCGAATATATAATATATAATACACAGGGGGGTTGTTGTTTTAAGTAACAACACTAATAGCGTTAAGGTGCTTATAAGCTCGCGCCGTCATACGTTAGTGGCTTTGCTTCACTAAAGTAGAAACTACCTCCTATTTTAAGCTGTTTTCTCAGTCTCCGGTGTACACATGATGTTATTCTGATCATGATCATTAGCTATCGTTAACTTCAGAAAGACGTATGAATAAACCAATGAAGAAAATTAATAAACTAACTATTCTGCTGCTAGATGTAGAAGTTTTATAGGCCATTTTACCAGCATTTCATACTAAAAAAAAAAACCATGAGATGACAGAGAGGATACTGGAGCTCAGTCAGTGGTGGCGAGTGTTCTTCTTTATGCTGTGATGTGTTGGTGCACCAGTAAGAAGACCATCTCCCTACTGAACAGGACCATCAGCAAGGCCAGTTTAGTGGTTGGACTGAGGCTGGTCCAGTGGAAGAGGTGGAAGAGGGGAGGACCATATTCAGGGCCATCAAGGACAAAGCCTCACATCCTCTGCATGAGGCCTTCACAGTAAGGAGCAACAGACAACGGTCCTAACGCTGCTCTCTGATCTAGAACTCCTTACAACTCTCTGATCTAGAACATTTGAATTTTATTGTCATTTTTTTTTTATTTTAATACTTTTACTAACTTATCTGTCAGGACTGTGTGAATGGAAGCGGTTGATAATGTAATTTCCTTTGGGATCAATAACATTTTTATCTATCTATCTATCTATCTATCTATCTATCTATCTATCTATCTATCTATCTATCTATCTATCTATCTATCTTTTGTCTGCTGAGAAAAAAGGTTTACTTGCATTTATGAATTTTGGTTTTTAGCATAAAGTTAATTAATAGATAATGCTTTCCAGCTATTTAAAGATGAATTCAAAAATTATATATTTCTTTATGAGTACTCTTTTTAAATCCCCCTTTTGTATGCCAAGAGGAGATTTAGGTGTTCAGAACAAACAGAGTCTCTGAAACCAGTTGGGTCTTAACGCCACAGGGCCATCATTGAGCATCAATTTTCTGCCCTTCACAGATTAAATGTTACATTTTCTGTTCACAGTGTGCAGCTCTAAAGAGTTTGAGAGCTCAGCGGTCCCCCCCCCCCTCCCTCGTTCAGATCCAAAAACACCAATAGATTTGCCAAAAGCTACCATCCTTTAATGATAAGACACAGGGAAAAAAATGACGAAATGCACAGGGGTTGTGCCTAAACAATCAGAATCATTCTGAAAGAAATAACTGTGTTGAAATCAGGAGTAGTCTTTCTTTAAATCACAGTATTTCTGTTAAGCGCAACTGACCCCTTTAGTAACATGCTGCCCTCATCACGTTTGGACGTAACTCCTACAGACTTTATTTTGCAATCTGAATCACACATAACACTAGTGAGGAAGTGTGATCTGTTCATTGGACTACAAATTTGGTCACTTTCACACTGAATCACTGCCAAACGTCCTCCGGTTTGGAAGGGATGATATACATGGATGTTAGTAGAGTAGGGAAAAGAACATTGTCACTAATAATAACCAATCATGCCTTCTTTCACAGAAAAACATGCGCGCAAAGAAAAACCAAGCATCCATTTGTTCTCAGCAGATGACAGGCCAGTGTTTGGAACATGATCCCTCCCTATTTTGCAGCTGACTGCACTGAGCAGCTCAGAGACCTTTAAGTCATAAACACGTCAGGCAAAAAGCTTAGAGTCCTAATCAGGTCATCAGCAAAGGCTTGTAAAACCTGATAGCTGCAGACATACTGCTGTTTTCATCACTTTGCTTGATGCTGAAGCACTGCTTTTTTTTTTTGCTTTCAGGGTCATACTTAAACAAGACATCTTGTCAAAACTGGGGGTTATATACTCAAATGCACATTCTCTCCAGCACCAACGAACATGATGTTAAATGCGGATGTATGTTGGCACTGTCCTTAAACACAAAGCCTGTAGGAAAACCTCAGGAACGAATACTCAGTTTGTATCCCCAGTGATTTCTACTGAATTCTGGAGCTTTTCACCTGCTAACTTAGGTATAGGCCAAGTATAAAGAAAGAAAAAATTAACATACTTGGACCACAATGATGAAACTGAGCTGCATAAAGAGTGGTTCATCTGAGTAACGTTTTCTTTTCAACAACTGGTGACGATCAGGTAGAGATCACCAATGAAACTGTGATAGTCACACAGTTTTTATAAACCCTAATCCATCACACCGACAAGAAAACGACACGAAGTGTGGACACAATTAGGAAAAGGGGCTTTAAGACAAAAGAAAAGTGAGCATTTGCTTGGGAAAAAAATACATAATCTACTAGCCACAGCTGTCACCTGTACATGTTGTTTGATGGAGAAAAACAAACTGCATGTCAGAAAGAGGTACAAATGCAACAAAGCTAACATTCCTTGGATATAAACTATAACTACAGAACTGTCTTTTAGTATGTTACTCGAAATATCCTTTTGGGGCCATAGATTTATCAAGACAAATTGCTGCTTAGTATCTGAAATACAGTCTATGAACTTGCTAAGTTGTTGTCTGTTTTGCTTTTTTTAGAATGCCTGAACACCTGACATCTTAGGTGAGCTTGAGCAGGAATTTGATAAAGGTTAATAATTCTATTCTGTTCAATTCAGAAACCCAGAAAGCTTTGAAATTAGTAAAAGTTAAATAATAGCTTTAAATAGTAATTGTGAATGCTAAAATAATAACACATTTAATTTATAAAGCACTTTTCATTAGGAAAATGTGAAAGCGCAACATTATAAGAATGATAAAAAGCAAAAATAAACAGCTTCATTAGCAACAGGAAAAGCCTGCTTTAATGTTGTTTTTTTTAAAAGCATTAAGTGTCTGAGGAGCTTTCAGGTGGTCGGGGAGGAGGTTCCAAAGGTTTGCAGCTAAACAGAGGGCCCAGGCACCCACCGTCCGTACCAAAGGACAAGGCAGATGGATCAGATTGGTGTTACATGAGTGGAGGGAGCGGGTGGACGAGTGGGATGTGACCGGGTCCTTAAAGCTTTCAGGAGCATTGCCATGAATACACTGGTGGGTGATGAGGGCAATTTTCTCATGAATTCTGTAGGTAATGGGAAGCCAGTGAAGATTATAGAGAAGTGGGTGATATGTTCCACTCTGCAAACTTTCATAAGGATTCTTGCACCACAGCTACATGCTGTGTTTTATTTATGGTGATTATCTGTATTCATGTACATTTGTGAAGGGCAAAGGAATCTCTCTTATGCCAAAAAGATGTCACTTTGAAGACAAATCGATGGTTTAAACTGCAAACATCCTTGACCAAGCTCACGATTTCTCACAAGTCCACATCTGACTGGTCGACTAACTCCCATCTGATTAGTGTACAACAGAAGTGAACCCTATAATGTTTTTGTAAAGTTATTTTGAAGTTGTTGTAAGATTAGAGGTTATCTCCACATGCTGTAGAAGCTCAATCAGTGTAATTCATTTAGTGATTTTGGATTTTGTTCTCCTTCATATGCATGTTGTGAACCAAAGTGGAGACCATTAGGAAATCTACCAGCTGTGGCAGAAGGAACAATGTTGTCTCCTGTCCTTGATTTGATCCCCAGGATGATGGAACCGCTGTCGTGGACAGACTCAACCATAATTCAGGAGAGAACTGCCCATCCACAGGGAGCCAAGGTGCTTCTGGGAGAACTAAAAGAACAATGGGTCGGATCTCAAGAAAGCTGCTCTGTTCTTGTCTCTATAATGGCCATATGATGCTAGGAATGCTAACTGCCCATAAAGGGGGTCCTGATTCTTATTCCACTTTGCTTTTCAAAAGTTTCAGGTTCTTAGCTTTTCCAGGTTCGCATCTGACTGGTCGACCAACTCCCACATGACTAGTGTACCCCAGAATACTAAGGCCCTGAAATAATTTTAATTTCAGTCTCTTAGAAACTGATTATCCATGATAATTTGCAGATTCTTTATCAGGTAAATCATTATTGTTTGGGTTCATGTATTTTGAGTTATGATCTCTTATTTTTCTATCAGTAGTGTTTTTGTTAGACTTAGTTTTTGCTTAAATTAGAAGTTTTTTGGGGTTTTGTGATTTATTAATTCTAGATTGATCAATTATCAGCTCTTGTCAATAACTGAATTGGCAAAAGTTTGGTTGATTTGAAACAAATTCTTATTTCTGAAGAATTCTCAGCCATCTCCTCTGAACTTCTTTATTTTGGGGGGGATGGAGACAGCTCCATAGAAAACTGTGAACTGTTCAGTTTTGAGTCTGATTGTTGATTAATAAAATAAAAATGTTCTAATGTAGTTTAGTATAGCTAAACAAACTTTTAGTTTATGGAGGTGACATTTATATGAAAGCAACTTAAGTCTATAGTTTTGTCTTTGCATGACTGCATAATAAGTGATTCCACATAAAAGACACAAAGAAAACTAAAGTAATTGTCAGAAAAAGGAGCAATGCAAGGATGAAGGAAGCAAGACTCTGGCTTTTTTCATTTTAAAATACAACATGTCACCTGTCCTCCTTTGGGCTGGTACTTGATATTCTCCGTTGAGCCAATCTTGGACTTGACATTCTTGAAGTCGGGCAGTGGCTGGTTGATGATGCGCAGCTGCTTGGGAGTGGTTGCGGGAGATTTTGGGGGGGTGCGTACAACTGCCACTTTCCTCTCCTGAGAAATCAAACTGAGGGAGCGTGGGGTCCCAGGGGTTCGTGAGGAGGACGAGTAGCTTGGAGGGGTTCCTGGGGTGATGGCGGTGGATCCTGGGGTGCGAGGGGTAGAGTGGCCACTGCGAGCTGAACGAGAACGTACTGATTGTGCAACTGGGGGAGAAGAATTTGTGGTTAAAAAAGTGGTTAAAAAGGGGAAGAGAAACAAGGGGGTGAATTGTAATATTGAAACAAGTAAATGTGAAAACATGAATACAATCCAACGCTACGTTTTGTTTATTACTTTGAAAAAGCTTTTGACCTTACTTTTAAAATCCTCCATACCTGTCATACTAGGAGCTCGTCCTATCCTATGCTCTGCTCTCATTTCAGTGTGAAACGCTGTAGGAAGGAAAATTAAATGTGCAGTTTATGATTTAATGTCAGCGAGACTGAAGTAATAAATGACAGTGTTTGGAATTTGCACATTTAAATGCATTAAAATTTGGATTTGCACTAAAGGAAATTAATGTAATGCTGAAGTCTTAAAGGGGCCTAGTCACGTATTTTGACCATAAAAAACACATAAAACAACATATATTCATCTTCAGACGAAACCATATCCGCCAAGCAATCATGCTGATAATGTTTACTTAGTCCGTTTTGAGTCTGAAAATAATCTTGCAATGGGAGCGATCAGCAGGCAAAAACGTTGTTGTGCCAACTGCTAGCAGTACCAGAACTGTCAGAAAGCCAGACAGCAACAATTGACGGAGTTACTGTAAGACTAGGTAGAGAGCGTGGTCAAAGACCAACCCGATCTGCAGGGTCAGAGTTGCTTAGTCTTTCTTCTGCTTCAGCAAATAGAGCAAAATAAAAGGTGTAGCACAGAAATATTAATATTATAACCCAACATGCCGCAATAATTTAATTGCAAAACATTTGGTGTATTCAGCCAGAGTGAGCTACTGCCATATACATTTGTAAAGTCATAGTACGTGACTAGGTACCTTTAAAGTAAACAGGAACTTAAAATAAGACTATCAAAAAGGGGTGTAGCTTCAACTAAACAAAAACATGGTATTGTTCCTAATACAAACCCCAAGCTAAACATACTACATATCTGTTGGCTGATGATTCGATAATGTGAGTAATCATCACTAAAGTTTACAAAATAGCATACAATACACCAATTAAGAAAAATCTGATTCCACCCCTCCTCCTCCTCCCCGGCTTGATCAGAAAATAGGTTATGCCACTAGCTGCCTGCACAGCCAACTGTGTGTCAGTCAGTCCTTGGCACCTTAAAGTGAGTAAATCTTTATCAGAAAAGATGGAGTGTATGCAGAGTGTACCATGAGATTATGTAATGCTATTATTGGCTCATGGCAGTTACATTTGAATAGCAATGGCATCACTTCTGTAGTTTATTCTAATGTTTATGTGGTACATGTGGTGCCTAGGAGATCAAATTGCTTACGGTACCAGGTCAGATGTCTTGGAACCTGATGCTGGAACGTTATTTTCCAGCAGTTAAAGCATATCTTTTCTTCTTTAATGGTAAAGGTTTGAGACATTTAATTCTTGACTTTAAATAAAGTCTGAATGAACAAATGTGCATCTTTTTATCCTTAGAAAGAAAAAACATTTAAAACAATATTAGTATTGGCCAATGAAAGTCTGATTTGAGCACATCAAATATGTACGTTAACAATCCCTGTGTCTCCTTCAAATACAACATCTGCAGGTTTTAAAAATATTTGCAACAGTTACCTTTTCGAGAAGCACTCTGCAAATGAAGTTAAACCCAACTGTTCAACATTGGTGTGAGAGTGAACATTTTTGCATCCCCTACTGACAACGGTTAGAAGCCTGATGCATTTGTGAAGTGGGGCCTACATGTGGGTCTGCGGGGAGCAGTCGATCCGGAGCTGGTGATGGAGGTGGAACTCTCCTCGTGTTCATGGTAACCACGGCGACCCAGAATGGAGGCATGACGTAGCGCAGAGGATCTTTTCAGTGGGCTCCGTGACCCACCATCCTGATGGAAAACACTCATCAACACAGTGACAAAGGAGTGGTGAACATGACATCAGTCTAACACGAATAACGATCCCACTTGATGTCATGAGGGATTATCTAGATCGATTTATCTAGTCCAATAAATAAAAAAATATAAACAGAAATAGCACATTCAATCATTTTCTTTGGAAATAGTGTAATGCAAAAGAAATCATGAGCCTTGAACTTTTCCACATTTTGTTACATTACCAGCTCAAACATCAATGTATTTTATTGGGATGTTATGAGATAGAGCAACACAAAGTGATGCATAATTGTGAAGTGAAAGGAGTTGAAGGAGATGACTTAGCCCTGTTTATCAGTGGTTAACCCTGTCTCTCTTCCACTCATAGCTATTGGCTGAGCCTTACTGCAACTAACTGGATGTGCTCTCCTTCATCCTCTAGCGTTGAAAACTGACTTAGAGCTCATCTGCTTTGCTGTGTTTCCCTCTTAAATGAAGCCACAAAAAGGAACTATTACAGCCATTAAATTTTTCTCACAAAGAAAGTACTTCTGAATCAGTGTTTCGGTATACTTTTGGTATGTCATGGCAAATGGCCATTTAGACAGACCCAGGTTCTAATGGGTTTTCCTTAGATAGAAAGCTTTTTGAAGGTTATAGCTACAACTTTTTATTTAAAACGATTGATTTTTCAAAATTAATACACCCACATGATGTCTAGAATGGTGCAGAATATAAGTATATATTTAACTAAAAAATATATAATATATAAATAACTGTTTTATAAATTTTTACGGGTTCAAAATATATAAATATTGACTTCTGGTTATGATCCCAAAGTCGACACAAAAGGATTCTGCACCAATACGAATAGTAGGCTGAAGTCACCTGAGACAAAGCTCAGGCGTTGCTAGATCTCAGTGATAGCCCTGAGAAATGGCTTCTTCTCAGCGTTACATTTCTCAGATTCAAGCGGGCCCAAAAAGAAGCAAAATAAGGGTGAATGTTGGTCAAGCTTTTGAGTGTTGGTGCCAACTTAAAGAATCAAAGGGGCTCATAAGCCATGCGGAGGTTGTCCTTTCTAGACAGGTAAGTTAATTGTTTGCTAATGCTTAAGTATGAACTTTAAATAGGCCAATGTAACAAAGAAATATTTGGTGAACCAAACTATGTCATTGTAGCTCTGGCAGCATCTTTAGGTTTGCTGTCCTGCTATGAGGTGAAATTAACCCCTAATATATATTTTTTTACAACGTCCAACAGCTTCCCAGTGTCTTCTGAAGAAAAACATCCTAACAATTTAATAACGCCACCACCATATTTCATAGTGCTAAGGTGTTTCCATCGCAAACAGTATTTTGCATTGCTATCAAACATTTGCAATGCCCCCTACATGCCTTCAGACTTATTACTTCATTTCAACAATGGCTTGCCTCGTGCCACTCTTCTATAAAGGCCAGATTTGTTGAGTGCAGAACTAGTAATTGTCCTTTCAACAGATTTTCTCCCCTGAGCTATAGCGCTCTTTAGCTCCTCAAGAGTAACCATAAACCTTGTGGATGTTGCTTTGATTAATGCTCTCGTCGCCTGGCCTGTCAGTTCAGGTTGATGGTTTTAGTAGTTTGCAGTTGTGCCATCCATTTTTGGCCCTTGTCACATTTATTTGACAATAAGCTGACAGGAAAGAGGGTTGAGAGAGAGGGTGGAGAAATGAAGACACAGACCGGGATTTGAACCCGGGACGACCACGTTGAGGACTCTGAATATTGGCCGAGCCCATAGTTTGTTTTCTTGTTGTTTCTTGGTTTCCATGATGCTGTTTGTTCACGTATGTTCTCTAACAAACCAAACATTTAGATTTACAGTATAATGTGATTAAATCGCTTTGTGGTTGTCTTTATTTATTAGGCCACTTCTGAAGACAGTTAATTGCGCTGGATTTTATTTAGATGAATCAGAGTAAAGGGGCGTAAATAAAAATGCACGTCACACCTTTTAGAATTTTTATTTAAAACATAATGTAATGAATGAAAATAATTTTTCCTTTTTTATTTCACAATTATGCACTATTTTGTGTTGGTTTATCAAATTGAATCTCAATAAAATATAGTGAGGTAAGTGGTCGTGACATGAATATAGCTGAAAATGATCCAGTCGTAGTAATACTTATTTTACTTATACTAATACAAGGTACTGTATAATGCTCAACCGATCAACAAATATGAAAAGGTGGAACAGGGAACATCGTGTTCAGCTCAGGCAACAGCAACCACCACACATTAATAGATGTATTAGAAGACATTTACTGGATGCTGTAAATGACATGACATTTAAGGAATGCAGAAATTGTGTTATTTTAGAAATAATAACTGTTATTAACATGGTGAAGGAGGAAAATGGAGTCAAGGCCACGCCAGCCGATGGGGAAAGGGTCACGGGGTTGACTCTACACCCAGCCAGTATAATAAACACTCCAGATGGAACTGTCTCGACTATTTGTGCAAAAGGAACCCAGAAAACATTGAACAGACTAGCTTTCTAAGCTATCTTTCGTCTCTCTCCTGTGAACTGCATGCAGTGAAATATAATTTAAGGTATTTATACCTTGAAAGTCTTTTATGGTTGCTGGCCAAGACGGATCATCAGAAGGCTCTACAGATGGTGTCCATTTAATGAACAGCGTCATGGAGTGTTTCTAACTTGGTGCATTGAACTTAGTAAAGTTTACAAGCATTTCTTTTACTTTATGATAATTGTCAACAAATTATAGCACAATGAGCCGACTAAACTTGGGAAGCTGCTACATCAAGCAGGGTACTGGCTTATTCTAGGGACTCTGACCTCGACTGTCACAGTCTATGGAGATATGTTTTGCTTTTCACTATAGTTTGTCCTAAACAATATTTAGTGCCTATGTTTTTTCTAATGTTTGGTATTCATCTTATTGGGTTTGATGCCAAATGTTATGTCAGAGTTGGTTTTGCTTAGTTTACTCACCGATGCTCTGTCTCGAGACTGTCTGGCAACACTGAGAGGATGGCGACTGTCTGACAGCGCTTCTGAAAGACAGAAATAAGGGGAAATTATGCAGGATAAATCCAATCCAAATACAATGAAACTACAGTAGACGCTTTTGAAATTACCTACTTTTTCAATCATATTGTTTGTACATGGTATATAACACATTTTATGCTTGAAGGTAATGTGTTTGAAGGAAGAAAACAGGTGACTTAGACAGGGGTCAAGTTGTGGTAAGAGGGTCTATAACACTGTGGCTCTTATAGGGTTTTTCTGGTCTGCAGTAGGAGAGAAAGTTTCGAGACTACACAGGGCATTGCAGTTTGTTTCATGCGGTCCAGCATTGCCACAGATCAACCTGGAGGCCTATGCTGCCCTGATACTGTCAAAATGGGGATGCCAGCTTCAAAACTGGAACACAGACCGGTGGAAGAACATGGCCATGTCTGGTGAATCACATTTTGTTTTACTCCATGTGGACGGCCTGGTACGCACCAGGAGGAACACATGGCACCCGTATGCACAATGGGAAGAAGGCAAGGCGGTAGAAGCAGTGTCATGCTTTGGGCAATATTCTATCTTGAAAACTTAAGCTCCTGCCTCCCTGGTGGATTTTTATTTTTACACGTACCACCTACCTAAAGGTTGCAGACTACGCAAATCTCCCTGATGGCAGTGACATCTTACAGTAGGAGAGCAAAACGGTTTAGGAATGAACAACAACCTTCAAGTGTTGACTTGGCCCGCCAAGATCACAATCAAAAATCAAATATAAATATATATATATATATATATATATATAACTATATATATATATATATATATATATATATATATACACATACATACATACATACACACACACATATATATATATATATATATATATATATATATATATATATATATATATATATATATATATATATATATACACATACATACATACATACATACACACACATATATATATATATATATATATATATATATATATATATATATATATATATATATATATATATATATATATATATATATATATATATATATATATATGTATGGAATGTGTAGGCTTTAAGTCAAAGACTTGGCATTAAATGACACAGAGTGAAGGATTTGTATTATGTAAAGCAACCCTGGGAAATAATCTAATTGGGCCAATGCAGCTGTAAACTAAGCTTTCATCATTGGTGACACAGAATTCAGTCCATCAGGGGAAAATAAGGTGCAAACTGCCTCTGGGACAGAGCAGGATTACAACAGACTCTTTATAGAACAAAAACATAGACTGTTAGCTTTGAAATAACCACATGTGGAAAGCAGAGAGTAGAAAAGTGCTTTAAAAAAAGATAGCTTCAGAATTTGCAGGCCGATGAAAATCAAATTATGCAATTACCAGATCACTAATGGTCCAAACCAAACGCAATAATGAGATGTGGTGCAGATGAAAGTAACTTTTTGAAAAAGCAAAGTGACAACAAGACAACAGCTTTACAACTATGCTTTCATGTACAAAACTCTAAGGGGATTAATGTACTTCATGAAGTTAAGGATCACAGCCTTTCTTTTCATTACAGGCAATGCTTCAAAAACAGTAAAAAAAAATAAATTGATTAATCAGAAGGATTGAATCAAAACAAATGAAACATTTCTTTTCACCTATTTTATGCTGATTAAATAAAAATGAAAAAAAAATAACACAACCAAACAGAAAGAACTGTGATCAAAAAAATGAACCAATACCCATAATAAGAAAACACTGATTAGGCATGACAGATGTGATGGAAACTGTCATTCTGGTGACGGTTAAGGAAAGAGCTGTTTGACATATATAGAGTGATCATGCATCACCTGTGGGTCTCCTCCTTGGGCAGGAGTGATGCTGGATGGGCCGTGTGTGGCGGACTGCTGGCTTCATGCTGCTCCGCTTGGACGGAGATAGAGTCTCCACTTTTTTGTTGAACTCAGTCTTCTTTATGATAGCTACATAATTGGAAGAAACAAGGCAACTGACTAAAGTGGAGGGGTAGTAAAATACTAAGAACAAACTTGTAATAAAAAATTGTAATTGTAGTCAGTAATTCACATGATTCTCAGTTTTGGTCATGGAAATCGATACAACTATTTTATAGAACAAGCTTGAACAAAAGAAAAACGGAAGATGCATAAAAATTTTAATATTTGCCTTTTGTGATTGAAATTCATAAAAAGAAAATTCCTTCTCAAATTGCGATTTCTTCAATTGACCACAATTCCTGATGAGTTCCTGATTGCAGTTTATATTGATCATGGTAAAGGTAAATTTAAATATTCATGTCATACTGTGATTTTTTTTTATTATTGTATATATACACACACAGAAGTTGACCAAATGTATGTTTACACATTATATATTACATAATGTATAACATTATATATTAAATTAATTAAGATGAAAAAAATTGTATAGGCAGTATAATTCGTTTTAGGAAGCAGGGCAATTTGCTGATCATACATTGAAACAGTGTTACCAATTCACCACCATACTTTAAAAAGTATTTTTATGAATTTTGGATAAATTATGACTGTACAAATGCTGACCTTTTTTCTTCTTGATCTCTTCTCGGGGTATGTAGACGGGCTCTTTGCGAACAGGTTTGCGTTCAGGCGTAGAGATGCGACCTTTACCTCGCCCTCCTTTAGCTTTGGGTTTGACCGATTTTTCTTGCTTTTCCATACTC
The DNA here is from genome assembly GCA_037039145.1 of Fundulus diaphanus. Lineage (NCBI taxonomy): Eukaryota > Metazoa > Chordata > Actinopteri > Cyprinodontiformes > Fundulidae > Fundulus > Fundulus diaphanus. Next base: position 39,931,758 of record CM073132.1, read on the forward strand.
CGCTGCTGTGACAGCTTGCTTGGGACCGCAGCAGGTTTCTTAACTGGACTGGGCACCTTGGGTAAAAGTTCAATCTGCTCTGTTGCCATACTCCTGTCATCGTCTAATAAACAGGACAGTAGAAGAACGCAGTGTCTGGTTAGAAACAGCAGAAGGAAAATGGAACGGGATGAATGTTATTATAGTACAGGTATTTAGAGTGGCGTCACCTTGTGTATCTACCCAGGAGCTGTCCAGGATGGAGTCGTCTACTGTTGTTTCATCTCTATCATAGCTTTCTGATGGTCCCTCTGTTTCTCTGGTCTGAGCCTCTTGTGCTGGGGAGGCAGGGGTTTCAGGAACTTCCCCTACCTCCTCAAGGCTGGCCGCCTCCAAGTCTGCTTCCTGAGCCAACTCTACAGACTCATCCTCTTCCACCTCTTCTTCTTCTTCTTTCCGTGCACCAACGCAAAGGGCTTCGGCCTCAGGTGGAGCTGAGAAACGAACGCTGTGACCTGGTTCTTCAGCTTCATCGATGGTTTGCACCACTGTGATGAAATCATCTTCAACCATGACCACAGATTCAATTGCAGCATGGGTCTCTGCTATCTCCTTTGTCACCTCTGCTCCTGTACTCGCCTTTTTCAGCACATCTTCCTCAGTGAGATTCATGGAAGAATTGTCTGCTTGCTGCTTGTCTTCTGCTTCCACTGACTGGTCTAAAACCATTTTGTCCATCTCAGTCAGTTTCTCTTGCTCTTTCTCCACTTTAACTTCCATGTCTGTATATTCCTTTTCCTCCTTTTCTTTTAATTCCCTCTCCATCTTTTCCTTTTCGATCTTCTCTTTTAACAACTGATCCGCTCTTTCTTGCTCCATCTTTTCATTCATTTCTCTATGTTCTCGCTCTATCTTTTCTCTTTCTTCATTCTCTTTCTGCTCTCTGTCCTCTTTTTCTTTCCTCTCCCTTTCTTCTTTCTCCTTCCTCTCCCTCTCTTCTCTTTCCTTCTTCTCACATTCTTCTCTATCCTTCCTCTCCCTTTCATCTCTTTCTTTCTTCTCTTTCTCCTCCCTTTCCCGTTTTTCTTTTTCTTCCTTCTCTTTTTCTTCTATTTCTCTCTTTTCTCTTTCTTTCTTCTCTTTCTCTTCCTTTTCTTTCATCTCCCTCTCCCTCTCTTCTGTCTCTTTATTTTCTCTCTCCAATCTGTCTTTCAGCTCTTTCTCATGCCTTTCGGCCTCCTTCAGTATCCTTTCTGCCTCATCTTTCTCTCTTCTCTCCTGCTCCTCTCTTTCTTTCAGTTCTGCTTCCTCCTTCATTTTTCTTTCTTCCTCTTCTTCCTTTATTCGCTCAGCTGCTTCCCTCTCTTGGTCTTCCTTCATTTTCCTCTCCTGTTCATCCCTTTCATCTTTGTTTATTACTGAGACAGGCGAAGCTGATCTTTTGGGTGAACCGTACAATTCTCTTTGTTTAAGTTTTGAGGGTGAGAGTACTGGGGAAAGCAGTTTGTCATCATCTATGTTGCTCTCTACAGATGAAGTAGGCGAGGTTTTCACCGGTCTGGCAATACGGTCCTTGGCCATGCCGGTCAGCTGGTAAACGTCCTCGGCATCTACCTCCTCATAGGCCTCTTGGTGCACAAGCTTCACCTTCTCTCGGAGCTCCTGCAGTTCCCGCTCCTCCTCCAGACTCAGAGGCCTGTCCTCCATCTCCAGCTTGCGGATCTGCCTTTCATAGTCGGCGATTTCAGTTTCTGTCACTGAAGCCTCGCCACTGGCTTGACGTTCGATCTCACTGGCTGACCTCTCACCTTCCTCGAGAGTCACAGTGACCGTCGGTGTCACAAAAGGCTCGCTCAGCTGAGCGAGAGGTGTTTCACTCACGTGTGTTGCTGGCTGGTCATTTGCTTTGCATTTGGCGCTTTCTTCAACTGAATCCTTTCTTCCCCCTTGACTTTGGTCTTCCCCCTCGTCAATATCAGCGCCTCCATATGACTGGCTCTTGTCTTCCAAGGACGTGTCTCTCACTGCTAATTTTCTCGCCTGCTCAGCCACTTTCTCCTCTAAGACAGAGGGGGTAAAGCCTTGTATAGAGGTGTTGGTAGGGCTAAGCACGTCTGCAGGGGATGGCATGGGCCCTGAATATTCACTAAACACACAGTAGCCCATCTCTTCCATTTGGCTATCACTCTTTCTTATGCCAGGACTCAGTTCCCCTGAACACAAACTAGCGAGAGGGTCATCGGTGAAAGTAGGGTCATCATTTTTGAGTGACTTCTTCTGGATTATTTCGGGGTCTGTGTTTTCTGAGGCCAGTCTCGATCGGGTACCTGCAAGGTCTAGCATTTCCGGCAAGTCCTGGGTCATCACCGATCCGTTTTTGTAAGACCCTTTATTTGGCTCAGGGGATTCAGGGGATTCGGGTTCTGGATTGACTTTTGATGGATGTTCAGCGGTTCTTGGAGGGGAAGAGGAATCTGATGTGACGGAAGCTGCAGTCTCCAGGATAAGGGGAGGGAATGATGGAGGTTTATCTACTGAAGGTGTAGAAACCGGAAGGTAGTCAGCTGACTCATCAAGACTTCCACTTGTATGTGACATGATGTCAGTGGCCAGTGGGGTGAAGTTTCTTTGCCTGCCTTGTCCAGTCTGATCTGTTGTTCCTATGGTGATGTTAAGCGAGTAACTCCTCTGCTCTAAGGCGAGCTTACCAGGGGAAAGCCTGCATTCGTTAGTTTTATCAGGAATTGCAGACATGCCAAAGTCTCCAGGTGGAACCTTTTTGGTTTCAGGTTTATCCTTAGCTTCTGCCAGTGTGCTGTAGCTGACTTCTTGGGACTTGGAATCATCTTTATTTGTCTTTTCACCAGATCGACTCAGCTCATAATAACCCTCACCCTTACATTCTGTACCTTCCTCAACCTCCACAGCTGAGGTTTCAAAGTATGCCGACATGCCTGATTTGTCAGTGGCCTCTGTGGTTGCAACTCCTCCTTGAACCTTGACTCCCATCGAAGAGAAATCAGAAGGAGCGGTGATGCTGCTGAACTCCATCACCTCCACTGAAGGCTGTTTTTCTGAGACCGTGATTGGCTCGCCGTATGTAGGCTGAAGTGTGAGAGGCCGGACTGGATCTTTGGCTTGGGTTTGAACATCTGGAGGCACAAAAGATGGCATATCCATGGTCGGGCTCTCCGGTACAACTCGTTCGCCAGCAAAGAATCCTTGCATCTGCGGCTCAAAAAACTCCTCTGGGCGCTTTTCTGATCCGATGCTGTCTGGGCTTATGGACTCACTGTCCTGCTTGTCTGCGTCCATCTTTAAAGCTGTAAAGATATCTGTAAGTTGACTGTTTCTGTCACACAAGAAAAAAGTATTGCTTTAGCATGCTATGAAAAGGGATCGTTTATAAGCCGGTCACTGGGAAAGCTTTCACACAACGAGGCAAAGCTCTCCTTCAGAAACTTACAGCACAATGATACAGCCATCACTGAAGAGGTACGGCAAGAGTGAGGGCCCACCATGTCACAGATGGATGAAAGACATGAGATGGAGCGTGACGGAGCCGGCATGAGGCAACTGTAATGCTGATTTATGGGAAAACAGTTATAAGAAATGGAAGGAATAACCATGCATCAAAAATCAATGACAAAGAATACGGCATCTCTGTCATTCATTGAAAATCATCGCTACACTTTAAGCATAAGTTAGAGGTGATACATACTCAGAATTCTGTATAAGAATATTTTGGCTCATTGATGGCTTAATAATATAATTTAATCATCCAAGAATCACTAGTATTCTATCGAATGACAGAGAAATGCCATATGTTGGCACTCACAAATTGAGAGGAAAAAAGCAAATTAATATACTTTTGCTTTTTCTGTAATGATATATTGTTTAGAATTATGTATGGTTCTCCAAACACCTCACCAAAATGATCGAGAGACACCAAACGTAGCTCCCCTATAAACTCTTTGGACTCAGACTGATGGCAAAAATGGGCAATGCATGTTTATCCGCTATGACTCATGGTAACATTTAATGTGCAGCACTGGCATACCAGCACCAAGCCATTATGTGTAAACATAATGAGAGACTAGTAAGCTTATAAGCTGATGAAATTAAAAAGAGGAAGCATTGTCATGTTTAGCGTCACTTCACATCATTATACCAACACGAAACGGCCGGCCCCAAAAACTACAGCGAGAAAATAAGAAAGACGAGCAGAGACGACACACAAGAAAACCAGGCTAATTTAAACAATGGGACTCTTTTCACCAACAAGCCTGTGTTGCCTTGCAGCCGCAGCCGAGCGCAGAGAGGATTACTTGCCATTCCAGTTGAATCATAATGCTTATGTTTTCTACTTTCGTTTGGACACATTTGCCTTGTAATACAGTGGGAAATGCAATAACATGCAGGCGAGGAGAGCAGAGGGCAGGACACACCTGTGTCATGGCTTTCCTCACCCTCTGCATCCTCCTGCTCCTCTTCCTCCTCCTCCTCCTCCTCCTCCTCCTCCTCTCTGTCCACAGAGCTTTCTGTGGCAGCACTAGCCGCCTCAGACTGCCCCAGGTCTACATCCTGTGCCTCGTCTAAGGCCTCTGTCTGATCTAAGGGTTCAGCTTTGGGGCTGTCCATCTCGGGCTCTTCCCCACTCCACTGCTGCTCATCAAGAGCTGCCTCGGACACTGCCGCTTCTGCACTCTCCTCCTCCTCTTCCACTTCTTCCTCCTCCTCCTCCTCCTCGTACTCAGCTGTAAGAGCCTCCATGGTCTCTTCTTCTCAAAAACAGGGTGAAAGGGGGCACACAGTAAGACTACAGGCAACACAGACTTGGGTTATGTAAGAACATAACTTATGAGGGGATACTTTCAGCTCTGTAAGAAGGTGACCCAAATAGTTAGGATTTTGACACAATACAGCAAGACCAGAGATTTTTAAGACAGAGGGATGTTAGATGAATGTTAAAACGAGGCTTTGGTTTTCAAAGTAAGAAATATGTTTTGAGAGTTTACTGTGGATCTGATTAAACTGTATGTATGTAACTGTGAACAGAGCCAAAAGTGCCACAATCCAATTGATAAACAAATTACATAAATATATTTTATACATGTAAGAAATATTATTTACAGTTTTAAAATGCCCATTAACAAAACACAATGAAATACCCAAGCTGGTAACGCTTTAAAAAAGATAATTCCATTAGATTATATGTAAAGATCAAAACATTTTTCATCTTCTAACAATTTTATTGTTCCAGATTTGCAGTACATCATAAAATAGATAAAATCAGTGTGGCTCATGAAATAGACCGTGGTATCTAATTCCTCAGCCTCCAAAGCAAATCAGATCTAGGTTTAACCCCTTCAACTATAGCATTATTGACCCTGACTGACAATTTATTATTTTTCAGTCAGGGGACAGTCAAAAGTCACATAATGCCATCGAAAAGTTGTAAAACAGTATAACAAATGTAAATATGTAAATACATAAATTATTTATCCATCCATACTGGACAGGTCGCTATTCCATCATATGCCAACACAGAGACGTACAGGTCAGATAATCATATACACACACACACACTCAGACCTAAGGGCAATTTGAAGAGACCAATCAGCTGGAGTACCTGGAGAGAACTCACATGCACAGGGAGAACAAACTCCATTAATTTAATTATTAATACATTTACCCCCTATTTAATTCTAATTATGGCATTTTATAAATAATTATGTAGTGATTTATCTTTTAATTGGATTGTATCACTTTTGGCACAGTTTTATTACGGTCAATGCTTTTCATTTTGCTCGGTCTTGATCACTTTTGTAATACAAAAGTGATTCCCTCTCCATTTCAGAATTCCAAATAAAGGAAGATGGACACATGTAGAAAAGACATTGACCCTGTGATGATGTACTATTTAAAAAAAAACTGAATAAGTGAACAAAAAAAGAACAGCCAGAAAATAACGATAACACCTTTGAAAATCCATTTTTTCACTGGCTTTCCCTGTGCTATATTATTTTCTCACTTAATTGAGTATTGTTGCTGTTTCAAATGTGCTTAAGGTTTGAGAAATAGCCACTGAATGTAAATGAGCTACAAATCCTTCCACGTTGCTGATGATTTTGAGATAAGATACAAACTAAGGAAACTAGGAGTTTGAGATGTGCATGATCTGATCAAATATCTGTATCGAATCTGATACTGACGTTCTTCATGAATCAGATATAAGGCTGAGGCCACTGATACAGACTCCAAGGATCTACGTGGGTGCGGAGTATATTTTGACCTATTCTACAGCCAAACACAATTGCACACTTAAATAATAAAATACGCATACTGATGTCAGAAATTTTACATAAACAGATGTTTCCGATATATCACCAGGCTGTAGTATCTAGATCTCTCAGATGACTTAGTTTAAATATATAGCTGGAGCTTGGCACAGAAGCCCACTGTCACTGCTGATCAGTATCACCTTTTTTCAAAAAGATTGTGTTGTGTTGAAAAAGAAAAGAACACATGGTAGATGTTATGTGTTTTCTACCTGTGACTCTAACAATAACTAAGGAGAAAACTCCAGATTTCAAAGAACGTATCTTTAGTTTCATCTTTTGAGCTTTGGGAAGTTTTGAAAATGTTAGCAGACTGTTGGAAGATTTCGTAAGGTAGTATTTTTTACAATCTAGAAAATATAGTTAGTGTTGCTGTTACTAATTACTAACAAAAGTAATAAAAGCTGTTTGAAGGGTGTCACCATCATCAAATCACATGTTTGCACTGGATTTGGAGGCTTCTTCTCCAATCTCTTTACAGCCCAGGTTTTTTAGAAACTACCTCCTTACAACCACTGTAGTCCTCCTTTCCTCTGAGTCACTAGGATTCAGATTTAATAGCTCATCAATGAGGATTTGAATGTAGGCCTGAAAGGATCATTCTAAGGCTCATTTGGTAACTATTAATTCGATAAACCAAGAGGCTCAGATTCTGTACTCCCACTTATCTAAAAGTTGCTGTGAGAGAAGATTCAAAACCTGAACCAGGTGAAATAACATATCAGACTCTGATTTTGAATTACATCTCAAGCGTGTGTGTGTGTGTGTGTGTGTGTGTGTGTGTGTGTATTGGAGCTGAAAGTCTTCCTTGTTGCCACACTAATAGTGTTATTACTGTGTGATAATGTTTGAAGTTGTGATGATGCAGTGTACACCAAAGTGAAAGAAATTGGGGTAATCTCCAAGAATAAATCATAGTACAAGATTGGGTTGTTGGCAAAGGGATTTTTTTTGTGCATAGAAGCTATGCACAGTTTCTGAGACAGTTATGAGAGCAATGGAGCTTCCATGTCCTGAGAGTCAGCTTTCTGCGCCGAAATGTAACTGATGAAAATGTTCACTGAGTCGCTCACAAGAACACATTGTCGCTCTTTATACACATCAATGCTGTGTGCTGGAGTTAATGGCGAGGCAACCACAGCTAGCAACTGTTTTGATTAAAATGAATGACAGTAAAAAGTATGAGTCTTAAACAAAAATGTCAGATTTTGAGTGGACACACAACACAAGGACACACGAAAATCACGCCAAGACAGACGAGGAGACGGACTGAAGGACGGAGAGACGGAAGGACAAAAAGAAGGTAGGAATGAAGGAAGAAGGTAATATCACAAAAGGAAAACAACGAAGGAGCGAGGAGATAAGGGGAGAATGGCAAAGAGGAACCATGCGTGGTTCACCTTCAATCTGTCTAAAGGCCACGGCGTGCCCTGTGGGGCGAGCGCCCGAGTGCGTCCACTCTGGGCTGAACAATGGGTGCTCATAGTACTCCTCGTCGGAGTGGTAGGGGTCGTCCTCGGGCACGGAAACTGAGATGGAGGGGGCGAGGAACTTGCACCTCTCCCGAGAATTTTGGAAACGGCGGAGAGGGCCCGCCTCCTCCTCATCCCCTACATCTACGAACAAGACAGACACAAGGAGAAGAACTGCAGGGAAATTTGGACACACAGACTAAAAGAGAGACAGTGAAAGGGAAGGAAAGGATAAAAGAAGAAAATGAAGAAAACACAAAGAATGACCATCTTAAAGGGAATTTAATAAAATGGACATGGAGATTTGAGTTTCAGAATTCAATCAATGTTGCTAACTATCAACACTTTCCTGCACCAGATGCATCGGAATCCTTTTTTTCCCCCCAGAAATAAATCAAAATCCTCTATTTTTGTGCTGTTATTTCGTCGGAAAAACACTGATGCCATACTTATCGGGAGCAAAGAGTGGCATAGTGGTGTCTCCATTTCTCCATAATGAGAATAGTAATTTTTTGTAGTGATGCCAGGAAAAGCCTTTCATGTCCTACTATCCCAAAAAATTGTGGGACTTTAAGTGGAATATGTACTTTGGTCAGCAGAAACACAAATTTACAGCAACGCTCAAGCTGGGTCTGGTGTGAAACAAAATATGTTTAAAAAATATCCTATGTCGTGGCCATTTTCTTAAGAGTGTGAGGCATCATAAACTCTTTGAAAGCCAGAAACTGAGTTTCTACCAGGAAACTGAAATGTTTCTTAATGTAATAATGATCCAAAACACCAGGTCAGCACCAGACATTTACTGAACAAGTCTTCATTATCACTGCCCAGACCTGAATCCTAAGGAAGACTAGTGGGGAGCTGAGGGAAAGAGAGTATAATTGAACACCTTGGATTTTTGACAATCTAGATCAATTGTGCAAAGAGCTGTAGTCTTCTCTGTATGCTCCAACCTTGCAGAACGGTGTAGAAGAAGCATTGTACCATTTAAAAAGGGGTGCCAATAAATAGACACATTTATGCTATTTATACCTGCATGAACCCTGTATAATGACTTGCATATGTCAAAAAAAGTGTAAAGTTATGCTTCTTCAATAAAAGTTTCATTTAAGGTTCATTTTCAAATTTTAGGGGTCCAATAAAATGTGGTGTATAAATATATATTCCCAAAAATAATTGATGCTTTTTGGTGTTTTTTTGGCATCACATGAAACGCAGATTAAAATGTTAAGGAAGGAAAAGGACAAAGCTGTTCAAATGGAAAATAAGCTCTTCGTCATACGTAATTTTATAACTGTTTGCAGAAATAAATTACCCTTTGTTCAATTAATTTCGATCTATAATAGGAAATTGTGAAATTTATACATAAACAGCCTAGCAATAGGTCATGCTAAATAGTTTAGATGATAAGTTGTTTATTTTTGGCCAGCAGTGGACAGTTGGATTTAGGGATTTATCCAGGTCACTTTTAAGATGGACATTTTTTTGCAGACAAAAAGGCTTGATATTAAAAAGAAGAACAACAAAAAATAGGAGACAAAATATAAAAAAAAGATTTAGTAGAGGAAAAGAATGTAAGAAAAGGCTTGGTTGAGAGGCACAGACACATAACACACAGAGCAACAAGTGGACAAGCAACTCAAACGAATCAAAGCTTTAGGGGCCAGCCTTTATCTAAAACTACCAAAAAAGGCACAATTTGATGAATACATCTGCTTCCTTCTATTATTATAAAACATAAATTAAAGTCAATCAATATTTGTTATTATTCAGTAGTGGCTGTCGTAAAACCAGAGAAAACCCTTTTAGCTAAACTCTAACAAAACACAACAGCTTCTGAAATAACTCAACCTTCTTTCCTCAGACCAGTCAATAAGACCAACAGGTGCACCTAAATAATTTAGGGTACCACTGAAAGGTTCATTAATTCAAATTAAAAAGTGAAAATCATAATCTATTCTGATCATCATATATGTGTGCTAATAAAAAATCATAATAATAATAATAAATCCAATTCCTCGGAAAATTTTACATCATACCAAAAAAAAGATTTTTAACACAGAAATGTTTTGTTATGATCTTCTTAATCACTGGGAAAACTGCTGACATGGTAGTTATCAAGTAAATAATTACTGACACCCTCCACAGTGAAGGTGAGGCACAAAATATAATTGCCAAAAGAGCTGGCTGTTCACAGAGTGCTGCAGCCAAGCATATTAGTGGAAAGTTGAGTGGATGGAAAACGTGTGCTGGAAAAAAGGTATGCATGCAACAGGGATAGCTGCAGCCTTGACAGAATTGTGAAGCAAAACCCACGCAACCCATTTGTAGGAGATTCACAAAGTGTGGACGACTGATGAGTCAGCGCTTTAAGAGCCAACACACACACACTTGCGTTAAACGTCAGTCCTAGTGTAATCAGCTTCTGAACAAGTGACAAGGTCAGAAGCATCTTATCTAGGCTTTCATTTGGATCATAAAGGTCCCAGATTATAGAGGACGAGTGGAGAGGCAGAGAATCAGTTCCCTGAAGTCTAACAGTCTGAAGTTTACACAGTCAGTGATGATTTGCAGAGCCATGTCCTCTGTTACTGTTGGTCCACTCTGCTTTTGCAAATCTAGAGTCAGCACAGCTGTTTATCGGGATATTTTAGAGCACTTTATGCTTCCTTCTGCTGACGAGCTTTATGGAGATGCTGAATAAATGTTCCAGTAGGCAACTTGCCCACATTACCAAAGCTACCAATAAATGGGTAAAATGATCATGGTTTTAGTGTGCCTGATTGGCCGGCAAAGCCACCTGACCTAAACCCCATACAGAAGCTAGACTATTGAGTACCACTTTACAATAAGGCCTCCCTTATAGATTGCTAATAAATAGTTTATAGATATGTTTAATTCATCTGTAAATACTTTAGAACTCATTCATGAGTGTTTATTATGCATCAATTAAGGGCAAGTTAGAGACAAAATGTGCTTACAATGCAGTATCTTAGTCTGAAATAAGGTAAGGAGAAAGATGAGAAACAGTTAAAGCTTCCTTAAAGGGAACATATCATAAAAAATCCATTTATTTAGCACTACATACATTTGTTGTGTACTTGGAGTCTCTAGCAGTGCAGAAAAGTTTAATTTAGTCTTTCCAGGTACTGTGTAGATATTTTTATATTCTGTTTGGGTGAGAATTTTCAATCCCTTCAGTTTTCTCTGTTCTCTATGTTTTTTCAATTATTATGTCACAGTATTTGCAGCAGAGCCGCTAAACAAGGCCATGGACTTCTGGCTTATAAATTTTGTGTTTCCGCCATTTTTTTTTATTTTTTGCGCTGCGATTTTGTAGTCCAAGCTAAAGGATGCTGAAGCTGCCAGTGGATAAGTGAAAATGTTGGAATTATGGGTGCATTAACCCATACAATTCATTACACCGTCCCCCAGTATAATAGAAAAATAGCTGAACGGGGTGGAGTGGAATGCTCTGCAGCCCGGAGGGAGGAGGGGGCGAAGTCCCTCCCTTGCATTTAAAGAGGCCGCACCAAAATGAGTTGCTCTCAGATTAACCTCAGAACAGGGGTGAAAGAGGGGCAACAACGAAGAATTCCGAGCAAAGCTTTGGCAATCCACTTTAAAGACCACAACTGAATAATTTCAATGTGAAAAGGAAGGCATTAAAGAGCATTATATCGGGTGCGCATGTGGCGCAGCTGGTAGCGCGACCCATATACAGAGGCCTTAGTCCTTGACGCGGTCGACCCGGGTTCGAATCCGACATGATATGTCCCCTTTAACACTTGAGCTGTGTCAGAAGATGATTACCTCCATAAAGATTGCTTTATGCTTGATGCATCTGCGAGGTCCGCGCAGCCAAATTACGTCATTTTGGCTTCCACGCCCCCTCCGCACGGCCGAAAATTTCCGCTCCGCCCACCTAGGAAAATAGACCAGTTCACGCGTGATGTCAGCGCTACATCCGAGTTACGCTGGTAGGCAAAAACAGGACTGTTCTCGCCAAACACCGTGACAAACGGGTGAATTAGAGCGTTCTTTTAGTTAGTTTATTTTCGAAATCTAAACAATGTCTACGTCTTGTTGTGCTCCCAGTTGCACACAGAGGCATTCCAAATCGTCGGATGTACGTTTCTTTCGTTTACCGAAGGACGAAGAAAGAAGAAAGAAATGGATAATTTCAATGAAAAGGACGCAGGCAGAAAACCCCAATCGACTGTGGGAGCCATCATACCACGACAGAATTTGCAGTCTACACTTCATCTCCGGTAAATACAACTTAATTTTGCACTGGTCATTGTTCTACTTCAATAATTATACAAATAAAAAAATACGATATATACTTAAGTCAAGACGTAAACGTTCGTTTCGTAATAATATACATACATGTACAATGTATGCAAACCCTCTTGCATGAGTCTGTGAAAAGGATTAATAAGACAAAAACACCAAAATAATCCTTAGTGAACAATGTTTTTTTTTAACCTACCGGTGGCGGGTCTTCCTCTCTGCTGAGGCGCTGTCTGCGTCCGACTCCGCTTTCGTATGTTACACAAACATGTCTGAATATCCATCCATCCATTTTCTGACCCGCTTAATCCCTCATGGGGTCGCGGGGGTTGCTGGTGCCTATGTCCCGATATAAAATAATTGTAGCCGTCCAGTGGTTTCATGGCTTTCATGCTCTCTCGTGTGTACTGGCCTGCCATGTTTATAAGGCAGCTGTATGTGTCGCCGTACGGAACACTTGGCCAGCATTTCACAGACTCGCTCCGTCCCTTCAGGCTTTTGCTGTGTGGATCTGGCAGTCTGATACCATCAACCACCAACTTACTCTTAAAACGATCTTGTGATACGTTATCTAAAGAACAAAAATACGTCGAGAACTCGTCATTTCCTTTGTTTGCGTCCGCCATTGTGTTCGCCTTTTGCCTACCAGTCCGGCGCGCATGCGCGAAAAACCCGGATCAAAACAATAACAATGAACTGGTCTAAATCTATCAGTGCCGCGCGGAAAACATGGCTGACGAACAAGCCCTCCATCTTGCTGGAGGTTCGTAAATATAGATATCTTTAAAATTCGGCCCAAGAAGATCATCATGATCAAAGAATTGTTACCAATTCCTGGCCATAAATTGCCATTATACTTGGAAGAAGGCAAGAGGCTTAAATGATCGAAACAACTTTTCTACTTCTACGTGTAGTGGGGTGTAGTACGCTTGGCGTAGAAGCTCAGTGCTGCCCTCTAGAGTCTAGGAGAATAGTGCTACTTCAGAGGAAGGGATGCACGGAGCATAAATGCTGCAGACATTGTGTTCGCATGTCTGATTTCTGCGCAGAACCTACGAGCATCAAGCATAAAGTAACCTTAACGCGACACACTGAAGCAGTAATCTAAGCAAAATAATCTTTCAAGTATGGACTGCATTTATTGTATAGTAACTAGACAAACCTTTTAATTGGCTGGGCCTTCTGTGTTAAAATCCATTTTTACTGGTTTATGTTATATTCTGAGATTCTGAAAAACTATGAGTTTCACTTTTTCATAAGCCCTGCAGACAGATGCACCTGTATGTCTGCAGGCTTATACTTTTGAGGTTTGAAGATAGAAATCCTCACTTTAGGACTATTTTTCAACCATCTCTCAAGATTACAGCAGCAATTTTTACTGTCACAGAAAAAAACAAGCAAACTGTTGATAGTCCATCTGGCAAACTGGAATGAAAACAGCTAACAATAACACTTCAGACAGCAACATATAAAATTGTAGTTACTTTTTCTGACAAACAGGTCATTATCTTCCAACATCAAAAGGCAACAAAAGTTTTACATTCAATACCATGTATTTTCCTTTTATCTAATTCAGTTTTCCATTTTCTACACCTTAACTACAGTTATACCTTCGGGTATTTGGGTTTACATTTGATCTTTTTTGTTAAAGAGCTAATATCGGACTTGTAGCTACAGCCAAACGCATAAAAAAATAAAAAAATAAGTAAGACAAGAGACAATGAGCAGAAAACACAATGACTAAATACATGCAAAACATAAAAGAACCAAAAGGACAATTATCCGGAAGTCGGAAGATTACCTAAAATGGTTGATTTTAGTGTGTGGGAAGACAGTGACACGTGGAGCTTAGAAAATGGGTTTGGATGAAGAGGATTGTACAAAAAGACTGTACCTGCAACGACATGGTGTTGATGTGGGTGAATGTCTCTTTCATTCTGGACGAATGATGATAAAAATGAGGATATTGAGAATGACAAAGTTCCAGGCATAGGATGGAGAAGAGGTGTCAGGATCTCACAGGAAATGTATGACAGGAGAAAGAAGAACATGTTGTTGCTTTATGCAGCTCAGGTTTGGTTTACTTAACACGCATCATAGTGCTGCTTGTCCCACTGGAGGCTGGGAGAAACCCTTGTGCAAGGGATAGTGCATATGCACAACCCCAAAAAGGTACAGTCAAGGGAAAGGAGGAGACCTTACTCTCATTTATTAGAATGATGCACTATTTATTCTTGGCCTACCTTGCTCCAAAGGACCAAAGTGTTCAGCTGCAGGTGAAGGGGGAGGGGAGGGAGGCAAATTGGTGGTATCCTCAACTGCAAAGAGGCATATTGAGGAGATGAGGCAAGTATACAGGTATATAAATCTAATGAAGACGGTGCATTTAATATGCTTATTTATTTAAATGTAGGACGTACAGACCTATGGCAAGGCAAAAGCAGTTTGTTTCAAGTCTGTTAAAAAATAATGTTTCACCATTCCAGTTTCTTCATTGTGCAATAAGGTGTATATTTACATAGGATGATTGTTTACTCTGTAAATACAGTCTTCTAATAATGTATACAGCTTCATTGATGACATGTGCAATGCCCTCCAATAGTCCACATACTCTCTGAACTTTTCTTTCACATTTTGACGCAACACAAGAGCAAACTTCAATGTATAATATTGAGAATTTGTGTGCTAGACCTACACAGAAGTGTGTAATTGTAAAATCTGTACATTTTTTACAAAACAGTACAAATAAGGCCTCAGAAGTTTTGTCTGAGATCTTTAGTAAACACAGTCTCATGAGGACCAAGAAATGCAACCAACAGGACAAGGATAAAATTGTGGAAAGATTTAAAGCAATATTAGATTATAAAACAATCTCCCAAACTTTAAACTCAACAGTGTACTCTCCAATCTGTCCTCCCAAAATTAAAAAGAGCACAGCACATTTTGAAAACCTTCCAGGACATGGCCATCCACCTAATCTGTTGAGAGGAGAGCTATCAAGCTGTAAAATGTTGTGTGATAAAATGAAATAAAAACTACACATCAACCTAAATAACGCCTCCACCTTGAAACGTGGTAGTGGCAGCATCATGCTTTGGGGATGCGTCTCTTTAGTAGGGACAGGGAAGTTGTTCAGAGTTGAGGGTAGATGGACAGAGCTGAACACAGGGCACTCTTGAAAAAAAATCAGACGTTCAAAAGACAGGTTTAGATCAAAGCATAACCATAGGACAGAATAGCCACAAGTCTAGACCAAAACTCATTTGATTCCACTTACATTGGAAGAAAAAACTCTCTCTAGATGAGCAAAGCTAGAAGAGACATGCCTGAAAAGCTTGCAGCTGTGACTGTGATTAAAAGTGGTTTTACAATGCACCAAGCCTGGGTTGCTCAACACAAAGCCATGCCACATCTTTCAATATCTAATCAGTGAGAATGCTATACAGCATTCTCACTTATTGTTTTCCTGTTTTTCTTTATTATTATTATCAGTGAGAATGCTATACAGCATTCTCACTTATTGTTTTCCTGTTTTTCTTTATCAGTGAGAATGCTATACAGCATTCTCACTTATTGTTTTCCTGTTTTTCTTTATCAGTGAGAATGCTATACAGCATTCTCACTTATTGTTTTCCTGTTTTTCTTTATCAGTGAGAATGCTATACAGCATTCTCACTTATTGTTTTCCTGTTTTTCTTTATTATTATTATTATTATTCCGTCGGCGTCTAACTACTCCCGCATACTTCAACCAATTTCAACAATTTTGGTGTCAAAACGTTCGGCTCGTTCCCGGCATGCCTGCTATATCTCATGGTTATGCTAACTTTTATACTTTTTAAAATATTTAACTTTTTGTGCGTTTTTGGTTGCTCCCATTGAAATCAATGCAAAATCCTTCAAATTCTTCAAATTTTTCATATTCCTTCAAATTCTTTCAAATTCTTCTTATTGTTGAAATTGTTCAAATGGTTCAAATGGTTCAAATCTTTCAGATTTTTCAAATCTTTCAGATTTTTCTATTTTTTTCAAATTTTTCAAATTTTTTCAAATTTTTCAAATACTTCAAATTCTTCAAATTTTTCAAATTCTTCAAATTTTTCAAATTCCTTCATTCTTCTGATAAAACTGATAAAACTGACATTAATACTACTACTACAACAGATACTACTCCTACTACTACTACTACTACTACTACTACTACAACTGATACTACTACTACTGATACTACTACTATTACTACTGATACTACTACCACTACTACTACTAATGATACTACTGCTGCTACTGCTACTACTACTGATGCTACTGCTGATACTACAACAACTACTACTGATACTACTACTATTACTACTACTACTACTACTACTAGTACTACTGATACTACTACTACTACTACTACAACAAATTCCTTCAAATTCTTCAAATTCCTTCAAATTCTTTAAAAACTGATACTACTCCTACTACTACTGGTACTTCTACTACTACTACTGATACTACTACTACTACCACTACTGATACTACTACTACTACTGATAATACTACTACTACTACTACTACTACTACTAATGATACTACTGCTGCTACTGCTACTACTACTGCTACTACAACAACTACTACTGCTACTACTACTATTACTACTAGTAATACAACAACTACTACTACTAGTACTACTGATACTACTACTAATACTACTACTACTACTAAAAATTCCTTCAAATTCTTTAAAAACTGATACTACTACTACTACTACTGATACTACTACTATTACTACTACTAATACAACTACTACTACTAGTAGTACTACTGATACTACTACTACTACTACAAATTCCTTCAAATTCCTTCAAATTCTTTAAAAACTGATACTACTACTACTACTGATACTACTACTACTGATACTACTACTATTACTACTAATAATACAACTACTACTAGTAGTAGTACTACTGATACTACTACTACTACTACTACTACAAATTCCTTCAAATTCTTCAAATTCCTTCAAATTCTTTACAAACTAATAATACTACTACTGATACTACTACTACTACTGCTACTACTGATACTACTACTACTACTACTACTACTGGTACTAGTACTAGTACTACTACTACTACTACAAGTTACTTCAAATTGTTCAAATTCTTCAAATTTTTCAAATTCTTCAATGTTTTTCAGCTAATTTTTCTTTTCTGCATGGATCTGCATCTTCTCCTCAAATCATTCTGCAGATTAGCATTCTCACTCGCTGTTGCGTAGGAACAGCTTTTTCTAGTTATTATTATTATTATTATTCCGTCGGCGTCTAACTACTCCCGCATACTTCAACCAATTTCAACAATTTTGGTGTCAAAACGTTCGGCTCGTTCCCGGCATGCCTGCTATATCTCATGGTTATGCTAACTTTTATACTTTTTAAAATATTTCACTTTTTGTGCGTTTTTGGTTGCTCCCATTGAAATCAATGCAAAATCCTTCAAATTCTTCAAATTTTTCATATTCCTTCAAATTCCTTCAAATTCTTGTAATCATTCTTATTATTCAAATTGTTCAAATGGTTCAAATGGTTCAAATCTTTCAGATTTTTCAAATTTTTTCAAATTTTTCAATTTTTTTCAAATTTTTCACATTTTTCAAATACTTCAAATTCTTCAAATTTTTCAAATTCTTCAAATTTTTCAAATTCCTTCTAATTCTTCTGATACAACTGATATTAATACTACTACTACAACAGATACTACTCTTACTACTACTACTACTACTACTACTGATACTACTACTACTACTACTACTGATACTACTACTACCACTACTACTACTACTAATGCCACTACTGCTTCTACTACTGATGCTACTGCTGATACTACAACAACTACTACTGATACTACTACTATTACTACTACTACTACTACTACTACTAGTACTACTGATACTACTACTACTACTACAAATTCCTTCAAATTCTTCAAATTCCTTCAAATTCTTTAAAAACTGATACTACTACTGATACTACTCCTACTACTACTGATACTTCTACTACTACTACTGATACTACTGATAATACTACTACTACTGATACTACTACTACTACTACTACTGATACTACTACTACTACTAATGATACTACTAATGATACTACTGCTGCTACTGCTACTACAACAACTACTACTGCTACTACTACTATTACTACTACTAATACAACTACTACTACTAGTACTACTGATACTACTACTACTACAAATTCTTTCAAATTCTTTAAAAACTGATACTACTACTACTACTGATACTACTACTACTACTACTGATACTACTACTTTTACTACTACTATTACAACTACTACTACTACTAGTACTACTGATACTACTACTACTACTACTACTACTACTACTACAAGTTCCTTCAAATTCCTTCAAATTCTTTAAAAACTGATACTACTACTACTACTAGTGATATTACTACTACTACTACTGATACTACTACTATTACTACTAATAATACAACTACTACTACTACTACTACTACTGATACTACTACTACTACTACTACAAATTCCTTCAAATTCTTCAAATACCTTCAAATTCCTTCAAATTCTTTAAAAACTAATACTACTACTACTGATACTACTGATACTACTACTACTACTACTACTACTACTGATACTACTACTACTAGTACTACTGATACTACTACTACTACTACAAATACCTTCAAATTCCTTCAAATTCTTTAAAAACTAATACTACTACTACTGATACAACTACTACTACAAATTACTTCAAATTGTTCAAATTTTTCAATTTTTTTAAATTCTTCAATGTTTTTCAGCTATTTTGTTTTCTTCGGCATGGATCTTCTGCATCTTCTCCTCAAATCATTTTGCAGATTAGCATTCTCACTCGCTGTTGCGTAGGAACAGCTTTTTCTAGTTATCAGTGAGAATGCTATACAGCATTCTCACTTATTGTTTTCCTGTTTTTCTTTATCAGTGAGAATGCTATACAGCATTCTCACTTATTGTTTTCCTGTTTTTCTTTATTATTATTATTATTATTATTCCGTCGGCGTCTAACTACTCCCGCATACTTCAACCAATTTCAACAATTTTGGTGTCAAAACGTTCGGCTCGTTCCCGGCATGCCTGCTATATCTCATGGTTATGCTAACTTTTATACTTTTTAAAATATTTCACTTTTTGTGCGTTTTTGGTTGCTCCCATTGAAATCAATGCAAAATCCTTCAAATTCTTCAAATTTTTCATATTCCTTCAAATTCCTTCAAATTCTTGTAATCATTCTTATTATTCAAATTGTTCAAATGGTTCAAATGGTTCAAATCTTTCAGATTTTTCAAATTTTTTCAAATTTTTCAATTTTTTTCAAATTTTTCACATTTTTCAAATTCCTTCTAATTCTTCTAATACAACTGATATTAATACTACTACTACAACAGATACTACTCTTACTACTACTACTACTACTACTACTACTGATACTACTACTACTGATACTACTACTACTACTACTGATACTACTACCACTACTACTACTACTAATGCCACTACTGCTTCTACTACTGATGCTACTGCTGATACTACAACAACTACTACTGATACTACTACTATTACTACTACTACTACTACTACTACTAGTACTACTGATACTACTACTACTACTACAAATTCCTTCAAATTCTTCAAATTCCTTCAAATTCTTTAAAAACTGATACTACTACTGATACTACTCCTACTACTACTGATACTTCTACTACTACTACTGATACTACTGATAATACTACTACTACTGATACTACTACTACTACTACTACTGATACTACTACTACTACTAATGATACTACTAATGATACTACTGCTGCTACTGCTATTACAACAACTACTACTGCTACTACTACTATTACTACTACTAATACAACTACTACTACTAGTACTACTGATACTACTACTACTACTACTACTACTACAAATTCTTTCAAATTCTTTAAAAACTGATACTACTACTACTACTACTGATACTACTACTATTACTACTACTATTACAACTACTACTACTACTAGTACTACTGATACTACTACTACTACTACAAGTTCCTTCAAATTCCTTCAAATTCTTTAAAAACTGATACTACTACTACTACTAGTGATATTACTACTACTACTACTGATACTACTACTATTACTACTAATAATACAACTACTACTACTACTACTACTGATACTACTACTACTACTACTACAAATTCCTTCAAATTCTTCAAATACCTTCAAATTCCTTCAAATTCTTTAAAAACTAATACTACTACTACTGATACTACTGATACTACTACTACTACTACTACTACTACTGATACTACTACTACTAGTACTACTGATACTACTACTACTACTACAAATACCTTCAAATTCCTTCAAATTCTTTAAAAACTAATACTACTACTACTGATACAACTACTACTACAAATTACTTCAAATTGTTCAAATTTTTCAATTTTTTTAAATTCTTCAATGTTTTTCAGCTATTTTGTTTTCTTCGGCATGGATCTTCTGCATCTTCTCCTCAAATCATTTTGCAGATTAGCATTCTCACTCGCTGTTGCGTAGGAACAGCTTTTTCTAGTTATTATTATTATTATTATTATTATTATTCCGTCTGCGTGTAACTACTCCCACATACTTCAACCGATTTCAACAATTTTGGTGTCAAAACGTTCAGCTCCTTCCCGACATTCCTGCTATATCTCATCATTATTCTAACTTTAATACTTTTTAAAATATTTGTACTTTTTGTGCGTACTTTTTTCCCATTGAAATGAATGCAAATTCCTTCAAATTCTTCAAATTTTTCATATTCCTTCAAATTCCTTCAAATTCTTGTAATCATTCTTATTGTTCAAATTGTTCAAATGGTTCAAATGGTTCAAATCTTTCAGATTTTTCAATTTTTTTCATATTTTTCAAATTTTTTCAAATTTTTCAAATACTTCAAATTCTTCAAATTTTTCAAATTTTTCAAATTCCTTCTAATTCTTCTGATACAACTGATATTAATACTACAACTACAACAGATACTACTCCTACTACTACTACTACAACTGATACTACTACTACTGATACTACTACTACTACTGATACTACTACCACTACTACTACTACTAATGATACTACTGCTGCTACTGCTACTACTACTGATGCTACTGCTGATACTACAACTACTACTGATACTACTACTATTACTACTACTAGTACTACTGATACTACTATTACTACTACTACTACTACTACTACTACTACAAATTCCTTTAAATTCTGCAAATTCCTTCAAATTCTTTAAAAACTGATACTACTACTACTACTACTACTGATACTACTCCTACTACTACTGATACTTCTACTACTACTACTGATACTACTACTACTACTACTACTACTACTACTGATACTACTACTACTACTGATACTACTACTACTAATGATACTACTGCTGCTACTGCTACTACTACTGATACTACTTCTACTACTACTGATACTACTACTATTACTACTACTAATACAACTACTACTACTACTAGTACTACTGATACTACTACTACTACTACTACTACAATACTACAAATTCCTTCAAATTCCTTCAAATTCTTTAAAAACTGATACTGCTACTACTACTGATATTACTACTAATACTACTGATACTACTACTATTACTACTAATAATACAACTACTACTACTACTACTACTACTGATACTACTACTACTACTGATACTACTACTACTAATGATACTACTGCTGCTACTGCTACTACTACTGATACTACTTCTACTACTACTGATACTACTACTATTACTACTACTAATACAACTACTACTACTACTAGTACTACTGATACTACTGATACTACTACTACTACTACTGATACTACTACTACTACTGCTACTACTGATACTACTGGTACTACTACTACTACTGATACTACTACTACTACTACTACTACAAATTACTTCAAATTGTTCAAATTCTTCACATTTTTCAAATTCTTTAATATTTTTCAGCTATTTTTTCTCTTCTGCATGGATCTTCTGCATCTTCTCCTCAAATCATTCTGCAGATTAGCATTCTCACTCGCTGTTGCGTAGGAACAGCTTTTTCTAGTTATTATTATTATTATTCCGTCGGCGTCTAACTACTCCCGCATACTTCAACCAATTTCAACAATTTTGGTGTCAAAACGTTCGGCTCGTTCCCGGCATGCCTGCTATATCTCATGGTTTTGCTAACTTTTATACTTTTTAAAATATTTCACTTTTTGTGCGTTTTTGGTTGCTCCCATTGAAATCAATGCAAAATCCTTCAAATTCTTCAAATTGTTCATATTCCTTCAAATTCTTTCAAATTCTTCTTATTGTTGAAATTGTTCAAATGGTTCAAATGGTTCAAATCTTTCAGATTTTTCAATTTTTTTAAAATTTTTCAAATTTTTTCAAATTTTTCAAATACTTCAAATACTTCAAATTCTTCAAATTTTTCAAATTCTTCAAATTTTTCAAATTCCTTCTAATTCTTCTGATACAACTGATATTAATACTACTACTACAACAGATACTACTCCTACTACTACTACTACTACTACTACTACAACTGATACTACTACTACTGATACTACTACTATTACTACTGATACTACTACCACTACTACTACTAATGATACTACTGCTGCTACTGCTACTACTACTGATGCTGCTGCTGATACTACAACAACTACTACTGATACTACAACTATTACTACTACTACTAGTACTACTGATACTACTGATACTACTACTGATACTACTACTACTACTACTACTACTACTACTACTACTACTACTACTACAAATTCCTTCAAATTCTTCAAATTCCTTCAAATTCTTTAAAAACTGATACTACTCCTACTACTACTGGTACTTCTACTACTACTACTGATACTACTACTACTACTACCACTACTGATACTACTACTACTACTGATAATACTACTACTACTACTACTACTAATGATACTACTGCTGCTACTGCTACTACTACTGCTACTACAACAACTACTACTGCTGCTACTACTACTATTACTACTACTAATACAACAACTACTACTACTAGTACTACTGATACTACTACTAATACTACTACTACTACTAAAAATTCCTTCAAATTCTTTAAAAACTGATACTACTACTACTACTGATACTACTACTACTACTACTACTGATACTACTACTATTACTACTACTAATACAACTACTACTACTAGTAGTACTACTGATACTACTACTACTACTACTACAACAAATTCCTTCAAATTCCTTCAAATTCTTTAAAAACTGATACTACTACTACTACTGATACTACTACTATTACTACTAATAATACAACTACTACTACTAGTAGTACTACTGATACTACTACTACTACTACTACAAATTCCTTCAAATTCTTCAAATTCCTTCAAATTCTTTACAAACTAATACTACTACTACTGATACTACTACTACTACTGCTACTACTACTACTACTACTACTACTACTACTACTACTGATACTAGTACTAGTACTACTACTACTACTACAAGTTACTTCAAATTCTTCAAATTCTTCAAATTTTTCAAATTCTTCAATGTTTTTCAGCTATTTTTTCTCTTCTGAATGGATCTTCTGCATCTTCTCCTCAAATCATTCTGCAGATTAGCATTCTCACTCGCTGTTGCGTAGGAACAGCTTTTTCTAGTTATTATTATTATTATTATTCCGTCGGCGTGTAACTACTCCCACATACTTCAACCGATTTCAACAATTTTGGTGTCAAAACGTTCAGCTCCTTCCCGACATTCCTGCTATATCTCATCATTATTCTAACTTTAATACTTTTTAAAATATTTGTACTTTTTGTGCGTACTTTTTTCCCATTGAAATGAATGCAAATTCCTTCAAATTCTTCAAATTTTTGATATTCCTTCAAATTCCTTCAAATTCTTTTAATCATTCTTATTGTTCAAATTGTTCAAATGGTTCAAATCTTTCAGATTTTTCAAATTTTTTCATATTTTTCAAATTTTTTCAAATTTTTCAAATACTTCAAATACTTCAAATTCTTCAAATTTGTCAAATTCTTCAAATTTTTCAAATTCCTTCTAATTCTCCTGATACAACTGATATTAATACTACAACTACAACAGATACTACTCCTACTACTACTACTACTACAACTGATACTACTACTACTACTACCACTACTACTACTACTAATGATACTACTGCTGCTACTGCTACTACTACTGATGCTACTGCTGGTACTACAACTACTACTGATACTACTACTATTACTACTACTACTACTACTACTAGTACTACTGATACTACTACTACTACTACTACTACAAATTCCTTTAAATTCTGCAAATTCCTTCAAATTCTTTAAAAACTGATACTACTACTACTACTGATACTACTCCTACTACTACTGATACTTCTACTACTACTACTGATACTACTACTACTACTACTACTACTACTACTGATACTACTACTACTACTGATACTACTACTACTAATGATACTACTGCTGCTACTACTACTACTGATACTACTACTACTACTATTACTACTACTAATACAACTGCTACTACTACTAGTACTACTGATACTACTACTACTACTACTACTACAAATTCCTTCAAATTCCTTCAAATTCTTTAAAAACTGATACTGCTACTACTACTGATATTACTACTAATACTACTGATACTACTACTATTACTACTAATAATACAACTACTACTACTACTAGTGATACTACTACTACTACTGATACTACTACTACTACTAATGATACTACTAATGATACTACTGCTGCTACTGCTACTACAACAACTACTACTGCTACTACTACTATTACTACTACTAATACAACTACTACTACTAGTACTACTGATACTACTACTACTACTACTACTACAAATTCCTTCAAATTCTTTAAAAACTGATACTACTACTACTACTGATATTACTACTACTACTACTGATACTACTACTATTACTACTACTATTACAACTACTACTACTACTAGTACTACTGATACTACTACTACTACTACTACAAATTCCTTCAAATTCTTCAAATACCTTCAAATTCCTTCAAATTCTTTAAAAACTAATACTACTACTACTGATACTACTGATACTACTACTACTACTACTACTACTGATACTACTACTACTAGTACTACTGATACTACTACTACTACTACAAATACCTTCAAATTCCTTCAAATTCTTTAAAAACTAATACTACTACTACTTATACTACTACTACTACAAATTATTTCAAATTGTTCAAATTTTTCCATTTTTTTAAATTCTTCAATGTTTTTCAGCTATTTGTTTTCTTCGGCATGGATCTTCTGCATCTTCTCCTCAAATCATTTTGCAGATTAGCATTCTCACTCGCTGTTGCGTAGGAACAGCTTTTTCTAGTTATTATTATTATTATTATTATTCCGTCGGCGTGTAACTACTCCCACATACTTCAACCGATTTCAACAATTTTGGTGTCAAAATGTTCAGCTCCTTCCCGACATTCCTGCTATATCTCATCATTATTCTAACTTTAATACTTTTTAAAATATTTGTACTTTTTGTGCGTACTTTTTTCCCATTGAAATGAATGCAAATTCCTTCAAATTCTTCAAATTTTTGATATTCCTTCAAATTCCTTCAAATTCTTTTAATCATTCTTATTGTTCAAATTGTTCAAATTGTTCAAATGGTTCAAATCTTTCAGGTTTTTCAAATTTTTTCATATTTTTCAATTTTTTTCAAATTTTTCAAATACTTCAAATTCTTCAAATTTGTCAAATTCTTCAAATTTTTCAAATTCCTTCTAATTCTCCTGATACAACTGATATTAATACTACAACTACAACAGATACTACTCCTACTACTACTACTACTACTACAACTGATACTACTACAACTGATACTACTACTACTGATACTACTACTACTACTACTGATACTACTACCACTACTACTACTACTAATGATACTACTGCTGCTACTGCTACTACTACTGATGCTACTGCTGGTACTACAACTACTACTGATACTACTACTATTACTACTACTACTACTACTACTAGTACTACTGATACTACTACTACTACTACTACTACAAATTCCTTTAAATTCTGCAAATTCCTTCAAATTATTTAAAAACTGATACTACTACTACTACTACTGATACTACTACTACTACTACTGATACTTCTACTACTACTACTGATACTACTACTACTACTACTACTACTGATACTACTACTACTAATGATACTACTGCTGCTACTACTACTACTGATACTACTACTACTACTACTATTACTACTACTAATACAACTACTACTACTACTAGTACTACTGATACTACTACTACTACTACTACTACAAATTCCTTCAAATTCCTTCAAATTCTTTAAAAACTGATACTGCTACTACTACTGATATTACTACTAATACTATTGATACTACTACTATTACTACTAATAATACAACTACTACTACTACTAGTACTACTGATACTACTACTACTACTACTACAAATTCCTTCAAATTCTTCAAATACCTTCAAATTCCTTCAAATTCTTTAAAAACTACTACTACTACTACTGATACTACTACTACTACTACTGCTACTACTGATACTACTGATACTACTACTACTACTACTGATACTACTACTACTACTGCTACTACTGATACTACTGATACTACTACTACTACTACTGATACTACTACTACTACTACTACAAATTACTTCAAATTGTTCAAATTCTTCAAATTTTTCAAATTCTTTAATATTTTTCAGCTATTTTTTCTCTTCTGCATGGATCTTCTGCATCTTCTCCTCAAATCATTCTGCAGATTAGCATTCTCACTCGCTGTTGCGTAGGAACAGCTTTTTCTAGTCAGTGAGAATGCTATACAGCATTCTCACTTATCAGTGAGAATGCTATACAGCATTCTCACTTATTGTTTTCCTGTTTTTCTTTATTATTATTATTATTATTATTATTATTATTATTCCGTACGTTTTTGTGCGTCTAACTACTCCTGCATACTTCAACCGATTTCAACGATTTTCGTACCAAAACGTTCGGCTCGTTCTCGACATTACTGCTATATCTCATGGTTATGGTACCTTTTATACTTTTTAAAGTATTTGTACTTTTTGTGCGTTTTTTGTTCCCATTGAAATGAATGCAAATTCCTTCAAATTCTTCAAATTTTTCATATTCCTTCAAATTCCTTCAAATTTTTGTAATCGTTCTTAATGTTCAAATTGTTCAAATGGTTCAAATGGTTCAAATCTTTCAAATTTTTCAATTTTTTTCAAATATTTCAGATTTTTTCGAATACTTCAAATACTTCAAATTCTTCAAATTTTTCAAATTCTTCAAATTCCTTCTAGTTCTTCTGATACAACTGATATTAATACTACTACTACAACAGATACTACTCCTACTACTACTACTTCTACTACTACTACTACTACAACTGATACTACTACTACTGATACTACTACTACTACTACTGATACTACTACCACTACTACTACTACTAATGATACTATTGCTGCTACTGCTACTACTACTGATGCTACTGCTGATACTACAACAACTACTACTGATACTACTACTATTACTACTACTACTACTACTACTAGTAGTACTACTGATACTACTTCTACTACTACTACTACTACAAATTCCTTTAAATTCTTCAAATTCCTTCAAATTCTTTAAAAACTGATACTACTACTACTACTGATACTACTCCTACTGATACTTCTACTACTACTACTGATACTACTACTACTACTACTACTACTACTGATACTACTACTACTACTGATACTACTACTACTACTAATGATACTACTGCTGCTACTGCTACTACTACTGCTACTACAACAACTACTACTGCTACTACTACTATTACTACTACTAATACAACTACTACCACTACTAGTACTACTGATACTACTACTAATACTACTACTACTACTACAGATTCCTTCAAATTCTTTAAAAACTGATACTACCACTACTACTGATACTACTACTACTACTACTGATACTACTACTATTACTACTACTAATACAACAACTAGTACTACTGATACTACTGATACTACTACTACTACTACTACAAATTCCTTCAAATTCTTTAAAACCTGATACCACTACTACTACTGATACTACTACTACTACTGACACTACTACTATTACTACTAATAATACAACAACAACTACTACTACTAGTACTACTGATACTACTACTACTACTACTACAAATTCGTTCAAATTCCTCAAATTCCTTCAAATTCCTTAAAAACTGATACTACTACTACTGATACTACTACTACTACTGTTACTACTGATACTACTGATACTACTACTGATACTACTGATACTACTACTACTACTACTGATAGTACTTCTACTACTACTACTACTACTACTACAAATTACTTCAAATTGTTCAAATTCTTCAAATTTTTCTAATTCTTCAATGTTTTTTTAGCTATTTTTTCTCTTCTGCATTGATCTTCTGCATCTTCTCCTCAAATCATTCTGCAGATTAGCATTCTCACTCGCTGTTGCGTAGGAACAGCTTTTTCTAGTTGTTTTCCTGTTTTTCTTTATTATTATTATTATTATTCCGTCGGCGTCTAACTACTCCCGCATACTTCAACCAATTTCAACAATTTTGGTGTCAAAACGTGCGGCTCGTTCCCGGCATGCCTGCTATATCTCATGGTTTTGCTAACTTTTATACTTTTTAAAATATTTCACTTTTTGTGCGTTTTTGGTTGCTCCCATTGAAATCAATGCAAAATCCTTCAAATTCTTCAAATTTTTCATATTCCTTCAAATTCTTTCAAATTCTTCTTATTGTTGAAATTGTTCAAATGGTTCAAATCTTTCAGATTTTTCAAATCTTTCAGATTTTTCAATTTTTTTCAAATTTTTCAAATTTTTTCAAATTTTTCAAATACTTCAAATACTTCAAATTTTTCAAATTCTTCAAATTTTTCAAATTCCTTCTAATTCTTCTGATACAACTGATATTAATACTACTACTACAACAGATACTACTCCTACTACTACTACTACTACTACTACTACAACTGATACTACTACTACTGATACTACTACTATTACTACTGATACTACTACCACTACTACTACTAATGATACTACTGCTGCTACTACTACTACTACTACTAGTACTACTGATACTACTACTACTACTACTACTACTACTACTACTACTACTACTACAAATTCCTTCAAATTCTTCAAATTCCTTCAAATTCTTTAAAAACTGATACTACTCCTACTACTACTGGTACTTCTACTACTACTACTGATACTACTACTACTACCACTACTGATACTACTACTACTACTGATAATACTACTACTACTACTACTACTACTAATGATACTACTGCTGCTACTGCTACTACTACTGCTACTACAACAACTACTACTGCTGCTACTACTACTATTACTACTACTAATACAACAACTACTACTACTAGTACTACTGATACTACTACTACTACTACTACTACTACTACTAAAAATTCCTTCAAATTCTTTAAAAACTGATACTACTACTACTACTGATACTACTACTACTACTACTACTGATACTACTACTATTACTACTACTAATACAACTACTACTACTAGTAGTACTACTGATACTACTACTACTACTACTACTACTACTACAAATTCCTTCAAATTCCTTCAAATTCTTTAAAAACCGATACTACTACTACTACTGATACTACTACTATTACTACTAATAATACAACTACTACTACTAGTAGTACTACTGATACTACTACTACTACTACTACAAATTCCTTCAAATTCTTCAAATTCCTTCAAATTCTTTACAAACTAATACTACTACTACTGATACTACTACTACTACTGCTACTACTCCTACTACTACTGATACTTCTACTACTACTACTGATACTACTACTACTACTGATACTACTACTACTACTACTACTACTAATGATACTACTGCTGCTACTGCTACTACTACTGATGCTACTCCTGATACTACAACAACTACTACTGATACTACTACTATTACTACTACTACTACTACTACTAGTACTACTGATACTACTACTATTACTACTACTACTATGACAAATTCCTTCAAATGCTTCAAATTCCTTCAAATTCTTTAAAAACTGATACTACTACTACTACTGATACTACTCCTACTACTACTGATACTTCTACTACTACTACTGATACTACTAATACTACTACTACTGATACTTCTACTACTACTACTGATACTACTACTACTACTACTACTACTGATACTACTACTACTATTACTACTACTACTACTAATGATACTATTGCTGCTACTGCTACCACTACTGCTACTACCACTACTACTGCTACTACTACTATTACTACTACTAATACAACAACTACTACTACTAGTACTACTGATACTACTACTAATACTACTACTACTACAAATTCCTTCAAATTCTTTAAAAACTGATACTACTACTGATACTACTACTACTACTACTACTGATACTACTACTATTACTACTACTAATACAACTACTACTACTACTAGTACTACTGATACTACTACTACTACTACTACTACTACTACTACTACTACTACTACAAATGACTTCAAATTGTTCAAATTGTTCAAATTTTTCAAATTCTTCAATGTTTTTCAGCTATTTTTTCTCTTCTGCATGGATCTTCTGCATCTTCTCCTCAAATCATTCTGCAGATTAGCATTCTCACTCGCTGTTGCGTAGGAACAGCTTTTTCTAGTCAGTGAGAATGCTATACAGCATTCTCACTTATTGTTTTCCTGTTTTTCTTTATTATTATTATTATTATCAGTGAGAATGCTATACAGCATTCTCACTTATTGTTTTCCTGTTTTTCTTTATTATTATTATTATTATTCCGTCGGCGTCTAACTACTCCCGCATACTTCAACCAATTTCAACAATTTTGGTGTCAAAACGTTCGGCTCGTTCCCGGCATGCCTGCTATATCTCATGGTTATGCTAACTTTTATACTTTTTAAAATATTTCACTTTTTGTGCATTTTTGGTTGCTCCCATTGAAATCAATGCAAAATCCTTCAAATTCTTCAAATTTTTCATATTCCTTCAAATTCCTTCAAATTCTTGTAATCATTCTTATTCAAATTGTTCAAACGGTTCAAATGGTTCAAATCTTTCAGATTTTTCAAATTTTTTCAAATTTTCAATTTTTTTCAAATTTTTCAAATATTTCAAATACTTCAAATTCTTCAAATTTTTCAAATTCTTCAAATTTTTCAAATTCCTTCTAATTCTTCTGATACAACTGATATTAATACTACTACTACTGCTACTGATACTACTACTACTGATACTACTACTACTACTACTACTGATACTACTACCACTACTACTACTACTAATGCCACTACTGCTTCTACTACTGATGCTACTGCTGATACTACAACAACTACTACTGATACTACTACTACTACTGATACTACTACTACTACTACTACTACTACTACTACTACTGATACTACTACTACTACTACTACAAATTCCTTCAAATTCTTCAAATTCCTTCAAATTCTTTAAAAACTGATACTACTACTACTACTGATACTACTCCTACTACTACTGATACTTCTACTACTACTACTGATACTACTGATAATACTACTACTACTGATACTACTACTACTACTACTGATACTACTACTACTACTAATGATACTACTAATGATACTACTGCTGCTACTGCTACTACAACAACTACTACTGCTACTACTATTACTACTACTAATACAACTACTACTACTAGTACTACTGATACTACTACTACTACTACTACTACAAATTCCTTCAAATTCTTTAAAAACTGATACTACTACTACTACTGATACTACTACTACTACTACTGATACTACTACTATTACAACTACTACTACTACTAGTACTACTGATACTACTACTACTACTACTACTACAAGTTCCTTCAAATTCCTTCAAATTCTTTAAAAACTGATACTACTACTACTACTAGTGATATTACTACTACTACTACTGATACTACTACTATTACTACTAATAATACAACTACTACTACTACTACTACTACTGATACTACTACTACTACAAATTCCTTCAAATTCTTCAAATACCTTCAAATTCCTTCAAATTCTTTAAAAACTAATACTACTACTACTGATACTACTGATACTACTACTACTACTACTACTGATACTACTACTACTAGTACTACTGATACTACTACTACTAGTACTACTGATACTACTACTACTACTACAAATACCTTCAAATTCCTTCAAATTCTTTAAAAACTAATACTACTACTACTGATACTACTACTACTACAAATTACTTCAAATTGTTCAAATTTTTCAATTTTTTTAAATTCTTCAATGTTTTTCAGCTATTTGTTTTCTTCGGCATGGATCTTCTGCATCTTCTCCTCAAATCATTTTGCAGATTAGCATTCTCACTTGCTGTTGCGTAGGAACAGCTTTTTCTAGTTATTATTATTATTATTATTATTATTCCGTCGGCGTGTAACTACTCCCACATACTTCAACCGATTTCAACAATTTTGGTGTCAAAACGTTCAACTCCTTCCCGACATTCCTGCTATATCTCATCATTATTCTAACTTTAATACTTTTTAAAATATTTGTACTTTTTGTGCGTACTTTTTTCCCATTGAAATGAATGCAAATTCCTTCAAATTCTTCAAATTTTTCATATTCCTTCAAATTCCTTCAAATTCTTTTAATCATTCTTATTGTTCAAATTGTGCAAATGGTTCAAATCTTTCAGATTTTTAATTTTTTTTCGAATTTTTCAAATTTTTTCAAATTTTTCAAATACTTGAAATACTTCAAATACTTCAAATTCTTCACATTTTTCAAATTCTTCAAATTTTTCAAATTCCTTCTAATTCTTCTGATACAACTGATATTAATACTACCACTACAACAGATACTACTCCACTACTACTACTCCTACTACTACTACTACAACTGATACTACTACTTCTGATAATACTACTACTACTACTGATACTACTACCACTACTACTACTACTAATGATACTACTGCTGCTACTGCTACTACTACTGATGCTACTGCTGATACTAAAACAACTACTACTGATACTACTACTATTACTACTACTACTACTACTACTACTGATACTACTACTACTACTACAACTACTACTACAAATTCCTTCAAATTCTTCAAATTCCTTCAAATTCTTTAAAAACTGATACTACTACTACTACTGATACTACTCCTACTACTACTGATACTTCTACTACTCCTACTGATACTACTACTACTACTACAACTACTACTACTGATACTACTACTACTACTACTACTACTGATACTATTGCTGCTACTGCTACCACTACTGCTACTACAACTACTACAACTACTACTGCTACTACTACTATTATTACTACTAATACAACTACTACTACTACTACTACTACTAGTACTACAAATTCCTTCAAATTCTTTAAAAACTGATACTACTACTACTACTGATACTACTACTACTACTACTACTACTACGGATACTACTACTATTACTACTACTAATACAACTACTACTACTACTAGTACTACTGATACTACTACTACTACTACAAATTCCTTCAAATTCTTTAAAAACTGATACTACTACTACTACTGATACTACTAGTACTACTTCTGATACTACTACTATTACTACTAATAATACAACTATTATAACTACTAGTACTACTGATACTACTACTACTACTACAAATTCCTTCAAATTCTTCAAATTCCTTCAAATTCCTTCAAATTCTTTAAAAACTAATACTACTACTACTGATACTACTACTACTACTACTGCTACTACTGATACTACTGATACTACTACTACTGATACTACTACTACTACTACTACTACTACTACAAATGACTTCAAATTGTTCAAATTCTTCAAATTTTTCAAATTCTTCAATGTTTTTCAGCTATTTTTTCTCTCCTGCATGGATCTTCTGCACCTTCTCTTCAAATCATTCTGCAGATTAGCATTCTCACTCGCTGTTGCGTAGGAACAGCTTTTTCTAGTCAGTGAGAATGCTATACAGCATTCTCACTTATTGTTTTCCTGTTTTTCTTTATTATTATTATTATTATCAGTGAGAATGCTATACAGCATTCTCACTTATTGTTTTCCTGTTTTTCTTTATTATTATTATTATTATTATTATTATTATTATTATTATTATTCCGTCGGCGTGTAACTACTCCCACATACTTCAACCGATTTCAACAATTTTGGTGTCAAAACGTTCAGCTCCTTCCCGACATTCCTGCTATATCTCATCATTATTCTAACTTTAATACTTTTTAAAATATTTGTACTTTTTGTGCGTACTTTTCTCCCATTGAAATGAATGCAAATTCCTTCAAATTCTTCAAATTTTTCATAATTCTTCAAATTCCTTCAAATTCTTGTAATCATTCTTATTGTTCAAATTGTTCAAATGGTTCAAATGGTTCAAATCTATCAGATTTTTCAAATTTTTTTAAATTTTTCAAATTTTTTCAAATTTTTCAAATACTTCAAATTCTTCAAATTTTTCAAATTCTTCAAATTTTTCAAATTCCTTCCAATTCTTCTGATACAACTGATATTAATACTACTACTACTACAACAGATACTACTCCTCCTCCTACTACTACTACTACAACTGATACTACTACTACTCCTACTACTACTACTACTACTACAACTGATACTACTACTACTGATACTACTACTACTACTACTGATACTACTACCACTACTACTACTACTAATGATACTACTGCTGCTACTGCTACTACTACTGATGCTACTGCTGATACTACTACTATTACTACTACTACTACTCCTACTAGTACTACTGATACTACTACTAGTACTACTACTACTACTACTACAAATTCCTTCAAATTCTTCAAATTCCTTCAAATTCTTTAAAAACTGATACTACTACTACTACTGATACTACTCCTACTACTACTGATACTTCTACTACTACTACTGATACTACTACTACTACTACTGATACTACTACTACTACTACTACTACTACTACTACTAATGATACTACTGCTGCTACTGCTACTACTACTGATGCTACTGCTGATACTACAACAACTACTACTGATACTACTACTATTACTACTACTACTACTCATACTACTAGTACTACTGATATTACTACTACTACTACTACTACAAATTCCTTCAAATTGTTCAAATTCCTTCAAATTCTTTAAAAACTGATACTACTACTACTACTGATACTACTCCTACTACTACTGATACTACTCCTACTACTACTGATACTACTACTACTACTACTACTACTACTAATGATACTATTGCTGCTACTGCTACCACTACTGCTACTACAACTACTACTGCTACTACTACTATTACTACTACTAATACAACTACTACTACTACTAGTACTACTGATACTACTACTAATACTACTACTACTACAAATTCCTTCAAATTCTTTAAAAACTGATACTACTACTACTACTGATACTACTACTACTGATACTACTACTGTTACTACTACTAATACAACTACTACTACTACTAGTATTACTGATACTACTACTACTACTACTACTACTACTACAAATTCCTTCAAATTCCTTCAAATTCTTTAAAAACTGATACTACTACTACTACTGATACTACTACTACTACTACTACTGATACTACTACTATTACTACTAATAATACAACTACTACTACTACTAGTACTACTGATACTACTACTACTACAAATTCCTTCGAATTCTTCAAATTCCTTCAAATTCTTTAAAAACTGATACTACTACTACTACTGATACTACTACAACTACTACTGATACTACTACTATTACTACTAATAATACAACTATTACTACTACTAGTACTACCGATACTACTACTACTACTACTACAAATTCCTTCAAATTCTTCAAATTCCTTCAAATTCCTTCAAATTCTTTAAAAACTAATACTACTACTATTGATACTACTACTACTACTACTACTGCTACTACTGCTACTACTGATACTACTACTACTGCTACTACTACTGATACTACTACTACTACTACTGATAGTACTTCTACTACTACTACTACTACTACTACAAATTACTTCAAATTTTTCAAATTCTTCAAATTTTTCAAATTCTTCAATGTTTTTCAGCTATTTTTTCTCTTCTGCATGGATCTTCTGCACCTTCTCCTCAAATCATTCTGCAGATTAGCATTCTCACTCGCTGTTGCGTAGGAACAGCTTTTTCTAGTTATCAGTGAGAATGCTATACAGCATTCTCACTTATTGTTTTCCTGTTTTTCTTTATTATTATTATTATTATTATTATTATTATTATTATTATTATTATTATTCCGTCGGCGTGTAACTACTCCCACATACTTCAACCGATTTCAACAATTTTGGTGTCAAAACGTTCAGCTCCTTCCCGACATTCCTGCTATATCTCATCATTATTCTAACTTTAATACTTTTTAAAATATTTGTACTTTTTGTGCGTACTTTTTTCCCATTGAAATGAATGCAAATTCCTTCAAATTCTTCAAATTTTTCATATTCCTTCAAATTCCTTCAAATTCTTTTAATCATTCTTATTGTTCAAATTGTTCAAATGGTTCAAATCTTTCAGATTTTTCAAATTTTTTCATATTTTTCAAATTTTTTCAAATTTTTCATATACTTCAAATACTTCAAATTCTTCAAATTTTTCAAATTCTTCAAATTTTTCAAATTCCTTCTAATTCTTCTGATACAACTGATATTAATACTACAACTACAACAGATACTACTCTTACTACTACTACTACTACTACTACAACTGATACTACTACTACTGATACTACTACTACTACTACTGATACTACTACCACTACTACTACTACTAATGATACTACTGCTGCTACTGCTACTACTACTGATGCTACTGCTGATGCTACAACTACTACTGATACTACTACTATTACTACTACTACTACTAGTACTAATGATACTACTACTACTACCACTACTACTACTACTACTACTACTACAAATTCCTTTAAATTCTGCAAATTCCTTCAAATTCTTTAAAAACTGATACTACTACTACTACTGATACTACTCCTACTACTACTGATACTTCTACTACTACTACTGATACTACTACTACTACTACTACTACTACTGATACTACTACTACTACTGATACTACTACTACTAATGATACTACTGCCGCTACTGCTACTACTACTGATACTACTATTACTACTACTGATACTACTACTATTACTACTACTAATACAACTACTACTACTACTAGTACTACTGATACTACTACTACTACTACTACTACTACAAATTCCTTCAAATTCCTTCAAATTCTTTAAAAACTGATACTGCTACTACTACTGATATTACTACTAATACTACTGATACTACTACTATTACTACTAATAATACAACTACTACTACTACTAGTAGTACTGATACTACTACTACTACTACTACAAATTCCTTCAAATTCTTCAAATACCTTCAAATTCCTTCAAATTCTTTAAAAACTACTACTACTACTACTGATACTACTACTACTGCTACTATTGATACTACTGATACTACTACTACTGATACTACTACTACTACTACTACTACAAATTACTTCAAATTGTTCAAATTCTTCAAATTTTTCAAATTCTTTAATATTTTTCAGCTATTTTTTCTCTTCTGCATGGATCTTCTGCATCTTTTCCTCAAATCATTCTGCAGATTAGCATTCTCACTCGCTGTTGCGTAGGAACAGCTTTTTCTAGTTATTATTATTATTATTATTATTATTATTATTATTATTCCGTCGGCATGTAACTACTCCCACATACTTCAACCGATTTCAACAATTTTGGTGTCAAAACGTTCAGCTCCTTCCCGACATTCCTGCTATATCTCATCATTATTCTAACTTTAATACTTTTTAAAATATTTGTACTTTTGTGCGTACTTTTTTCCCATTGAAATGAATGCAAATTCCTTCAAATTCTTCAAATTTTTGATATTCCTTCAAATTCCTTCAAATTCTTTTAATCATTCTTATTGTTCAAATTGTTCAAATGGTTCAAATGGTTCAAATCTTTCAGATTTTTCAAATTTTTTCATATTTTTCAAATTTTTTCAAATTTTTCAAATACTTCAAATTCTTCAAATTTGTCAAATTCTTCAAATTTTTCAAATTCCTTCTAATTCTCCTGATACAACTGATATTAATACTACAACTACAACAGATACTACTCCTACTACTACTGCTACTACAACTGATACTACTACAACTGATACTACTACTACTACTACTGATAGTACTACCACTACTACTACTACTAATGATACTACTGCTGCTACTGCTACTACTACTGATGCTACTGCTGGTACTACAACTACTACTGATACTACTACTATTACTACTACTACTACTAGTACTACTGATACTACTACTATTACTACTACTACTACTAGTACTACTGATACTACTACTACTACTACTACTACAAATTCCTTTAAATTCTGCAAATTCCTTCAAATTCTTTAAAAACTGATACTACTACTACTACTGATACTACTCCTACTACTACTGATACTTCTACTACTACTACTGATACTACTACTACTACTACTACTACTGATACTACTACTACTACTGATACTACTACTACTACTGATACTACTGCTGCTACTACTACTACTGATACTACTACTACTACTATTACTACTACTAATACAACTACTACTACTACTAGTACTACTGATACTACTACTACTACTACTACTACAAATTCCTTCAAATTCTTTAAAAACTGATACTGCTACTACTACTGATATTACTACTAATACTACTGATACTACTACTATTACTACTAATAATACAACTACTACTACTAGTAGTACTACTGATACTACTACTACTACTACTACAAATTCCTTCAAATTCTTCAAATACCTTCAAATTCCTTCAAATTCTTTAAAAACTACTACTACTACTACTGATACTACTACTACTACTGCTACTACTGCTACTACTACTACTACTACTGATACTACTACTACTACTACTGCTACTACTGATACTACTGATACTACTACTACTACTACTACTGATACTACTACTACTACTACTACAAATTACTTCAAATTGTTCAAATTCTTCAAATTTTTCAAATTCTTTAATATTTTTCAGCTATTTTTTCTCTTCTGCATGGATCTTCTGCATCTTCTCAAATCATTCTGCAGATTAGCATTCTCACTCGCTGTTGCGTAGGAACAGCTTTTTCTAGTTATTATTATTATTATTATTATTATTCCGTCGGCGTGTAACTACTCCCACATACTTCAACCGATTTCAAAAATTTTGGTGTCAAAACGTTCAGCTCCTTCCCGACATTCCTGCTATATCTCATCATTATTCTAACTTTAATACTTTTTAAAATATTTGTACTTTTTGTGCGTACTTTTTTCCCATTGAAATGAATGCAAATTCCTTCAAATTCTTCTAATTTTTCATATTCCTTCAAATTCCTTCAAATTCTTTTAATCATTCTTATTGTTCAAATTGTTCAAATGGTTCAAATCTTTCAGATTTTTCAAATTTTTTCATATTTTTCAAATTTTTTCAAATTTTTCAAATACTTCAAATACTTCAAATTCTTCAAATTTTTCAAATTCTTCAAATTTTTCAAATTCCTTCTAATTCTTCTGATACAACTGATATTAATACTACAACTACAACAGATACTACTCTTACTACTACTACTACTACAACTGATACTACTACTACTGATACTACTACTACTACTGATACTACTACCACTACTACTACTACTAATGATACTACTGCTGCTACTGCTACTACTACTGATGCTACTGCTGATACTACAACTACTACTGATACTACTACTATTACTACTACTAGTACTACTGATACTACTACTACTACTACTACTACTACTACTACTACTACTACTACAAATTCCTTTAAATTCTGCAAATTCCTTCAAATTCTTTAAAAACTGATACTACTACTACTACTACTACTGATACTACTCCTACTACTACTGATACTTCTACTA
This sequence comes from Fundulus diaphanus, assembly GCA_037039145.1. Taxonomy (NCBI): domain Eukaryota; kingdom Metazoa; phylum Chordata; class Actinopteri; order Cyprinodontiformes; family Fundulidae; genus Fundulus; species Fundulus diaphanus. Next base: position 39,972,212 of record CM073132.1, read on the forward strand.
CTACTACTGATACTACTACTACTACTACTACTACTGATACTACTACTACTACTGATACTACTACTACTAATGATACTACTGCTGCTACTGCTACTACTACTGATACTACTACTACTACTACTGATACTACTACTATTACTACTACTAATACAACTACTACTACTACTAGTACTACTGATACTACTACTACTACTACTACTACTACTACTACAATACTACAAATTCCTTCAAATTCCTTCAAATTCTTTAAAAACTGATACTGCTACTACTACTGATATTACTACTAATACTACTGATACTACTACTATTACTACTAATAATACAACTACTACTACTACTAGTACTACTGATACTACTACTACTACTACTACAAATTCCTTCAAATTCTTCAAATACCTTCAAATTCCTTCAAATTCTTTAAAAACTACTACTACTACTACTGATACTACTACTACTGCTACTACTGATACTACTGATACTACTACTACTACTACTACTGATACTACTACTACTACTACTACTACAAATTACTTCAAATTGTTCAAATTCTTCAAATTTTTCAAATTCTTTAATATTTTTCAGCTATTTTTTCTCTTCTGCATGGATCTTCTGCATCTTCTCCTCAAATCATTCTGCAGATTAGCATTCTCACTCGCTGTTGCGTAGGAACAGCTTTTTCTAGTTATTATTATCAGTGAGAATGCTATACAGCATTCTCACTTATTGTTTTCCTGTTTTTCTTTATCAGTGAGAATGCTATACAGCATTCTCACTTATTGTTTTCCTGTTTTTCTTTATTATTATTATTATTATTATTATTATTATTATTATTATTATTCCGTCGGCGTGTAACTACTCCCACATACTTCAACCGATTTCAACAATTTTGGTGTCAAAACGTTCAGCTCCTTCCCGACATTCCTGCTATATCTCATCATTATTCTAACTTTAATACTTTTTAAAATATTTGTACTTTTTGTGCGTACTTTTTTCCCATTGAAATGAATGCAAATTCCTTCAAATTCTTCAAATTTTTCATATTCCTTCAAATTCCTTCAAATTCTTTTAATCATTCTTATTGTTCAAATTGTTCAAATGGTTCAAATCTTTCAGATTTTTCAAATTTTTTCATATTTTTCAAATTTTTTCAAATTTTTCATATACTTCAAATACTTCAAATTCTTCAAATTTTTCAAATTCTTCAAATTTTTCAAATTCCTTCTAATTCTTCTGATACAACTGATATTAATACTACAACTACAACAGATACTACTCTTACTACTACTACTACTACTACTACAACTGATACTACTACTACTGATACTACTACTACTACTACTGATACTACTACCACTACTACTACTACTAATGATACTACTGCTGCTACTGCTACTACTACTGATGCTACTGCTGATGCTACAACTACTACTGATACTACTACTATTACTACTACTACTACTAGTACTAATGATACTACTACTACTACCACTACTACTACTACTACTACTACTACAAATTCCTTTAAATTCTGCAAATTCCTTCAAATTCTTTAAAAACTGATACTACTACTACTACTGATACTACTCCTACTACTACTGATACTTCTACTACTACTACTGATACTACTACTACTACTACTACTACTACTGATACTACTACTACTACTGATACTACTACTACTAATGATACTACTGCCGCTACTGCTACTACTACTGATACTACTATTACTACTACTGATACTACTACTATTACTACTACTAATACAACTACTACTACTACTAGTACTACTGATACTACTACTACTACTACTACTACAAATTCCTTCAAATTCCTTCAAATTCTTTAAAAACTGATACTGCTACTACTACTGATATTACTACTAATACTACTGATACTACTACTATTACTACTAATAATACAACTACTACTACTACTAGTAGTACTGATACTACTACTACTACTACTACAAATTCCTTCAAATTCTTCAAATACCTTCAAATTCCTTCAAATTCTTTAAAAACTACTACTACTACTACTGATACTACTACTACTGCTACTATTGATACTACTGATACTACTACTACTGATACTACTACTACTACTACTACTACAAATTACTTCAAATTGTTCAAATTCTTCAAATTTTTCAAATTCTTTAATATTTTTCAGCTATTTTTTCTCTTCTGCATGGATCTTCTGCATCTTTTCCTCAAATCATTCTGCAGATTAGCATTCTCACTCGCTGTTGCGTAGGAACAGCTTTTTCTAGTTATTATTATTATTATTATTATTATTATTATTATTATTATTCCGTCGGCGTGTAACTACTCCCACATACTTCAACCGATTTCAACAATTTTGGTGTCAAAACGTTCAGCTCCTTCCCGACATTCCTGCTATATCTCATCATTATTCTAACTTTAATACTTTTTAAAATATTTGTACTTTTTGTGCGTACTTTTCTCCCATTGAAATGAATGCAAATTCCTTCAAATTCTTCAAATTTTTCATAATTCTTCAAATTCCTTCAAATTCTTGTAATCATTCTTATTGTTCAAATTGTTCAAATGGTTCAAATGGTTCAAATCTATCAGATTTTTCAAATTTTTTCAAATTTTTCAAATTTTTTCAACTTTTTCAAATACTTCAAATTCTTCAAATTTTTCAAATTCTTCAAATTTTTCAAATTCCTTCCAATTCTTCTGATACAACTGATATTAATACTACTACTACTACAACAGATACTACTCCTCCTCCTCCTACTACTACTACAACTGATACTACTACTACTCCTACTACTACTACTACTACTACAACTGATACTACTACTACTGATACTACTACTACTACTACTGATACTACTACCACTACTACTACTACTAATGATACTACTGCTGCTACTGCTACTACTACTGATGCTACTGCTGATACTACTACTATTACTACTACTACTACTCCTACTAGTACTACTGATACTACTACTAGTACTACTACTACTACTACTACAAATTCCTTCAAATTCTTCAAATTCCTTCAAATTCTTTAAAAACTGATACTACTACTACTACTGATACTACTCCTACTACTACTGATACTTCTACTACTACTACTGATACTACTACTACTACTACTACTACTGATACTACTACTACTACTACTACTACTGATACTACTGCTGCTACTGCTACTACTACTGATGCTACTGCTGATACTACAACAACTACTACTGATACTACTACTATTACTACTACTACTACTCATACTACTAGTACTACTGATATTACTACTACTACTACTACTACTACAAATTCCTTCAAATTCTTCAAATTCTTTAAAAACTGATACTACTACTACTACTGATACTACTCCTACTACTACTGATACTACTCCTACTACTACTGATACTACTACTACTACTACTGATACTACTACTACTACTACTACTACTACTGATACTACTACTACTACTACTACTACTACTAATGATACTATTGCTGCTACTGCTACCACTACTGCTACTACAACTACTACTGCTACTACTACTATTACTACTACTAATACAACTACTACTACTACTAGTACTACTGATACTACTACTAATACTACTACTACTACAAATTCCTTCAAATTCTTTAAAAACTGATACTATTACTACTACTGATACTACTACTACTGATACTACTACTGTTACTACTACTAATACAACTACTACTACTACTAGTATTACTGATACTACTACTACTACTACTACTACTACTACTACAAATTCCTTCAAATTCCTTCAAATTCTTTAAAAACTGATACTACTACTACTACTGATACTACTACTACTACTACTACTGATACTACTACTATTACTACTAATAATACAACTACTACTACTACTAGTACTACTGATACTACTACTACTACAAATTCCTTCGAATTCTTCAAATTCCTTCAAATTCTTTAAAAACTGATACTACTACTACTACTGATACTACTACAACTACTACTGATACTACTACTATTACTACTAATAATACAACTATTACTACTACTAGTACTACCGATACTACTACTACTACTACTACAAATTCCTTCAAATTCTTCAAATTCCTTCAAATTCCTTCAAATTCTTTAAAAACTAATACTACTACTATTGATACTACTACTACTACTACTACTGCTACTACTGCTACTACTGATACTACTACTACTGCTACTACTACTGATACTACTACTACTACTACTGATAGTACTTCTACTACTACTACTACTACTACTACAAATTACTTCAAATTTTTCAAATTCTTCAAATTTTTCAAATTCTTCAATGTTTTTCAGCTATTTTTTCTCTTCTGCATGGATCTTCTACACCTTCTCCTCAAATCATTCTGCAGATTAGCATTCTCACTCGCTGTTGCGTAGGAACAGCTTTTTCTAGTTATTATTATTATTCCGTCGGCGTGTAACTACTCCCACATACTTCAACCGATTTCAAAAATTTTGGTGTCAAAACGTTCAGCTCCTTCCCGACATTCCTGCTATATCTCATCATTATTCTAACTTTAATACTTTTTAAAATATTTGTACTTTTTGTGCGTACTTTTTTCCCATTGAAATGAATGCAAATTCCTTCAAATTCTTCTAATTTTTCATATTCCTTCAAATTCCTTCAAATTCTTTTAATCATTCTTATTGTTCAAATTGTTCAAATGGTTCAAATCTTTCAGATTTTTCAAATTTTTTCATATTTTTCAAATTTTTTCAAATTTTTCAAATACTTCAAATACTTCAAATTCTTCAAATTTTTCAAATTCTTCAAATTTTTCAAATTCCTTCTAATTCTTCTGATACAACTGATATTAATACTACAACTACAACAGATACTACTCTTACTACTACTACTACTACAACTGATACTACTACTACTGATACTACTACTACTACTGATACTACTACCACTACTACTACTACTAATGATACTACTGCTGCTACTGCTACTACTACTGATGCTACTGCTGATACTACAACTACTACTGATACTACTACTATTACTACTACTAGTACTACTGATACTACTACTACTACTACTACTACTACTACTACTACTACTACTACAAATTCCTTTAAATTCTGCAAATTCCTTCAAATTCTTTAAAAACTGATACTACTACTACTACTACTACTGATACTACTCCTACTACTACTGATACTTCTACTACTACTACTGATACTACTACTACTACTACTACTACTGATACTACTACTACTACTGATACTACTACTACTAATGATACTACTGCTGCTACTGCTACTACTACTGATACTACTACTACTACTACTGATACTACTACTATTACTACTACTAATACAACTACTACTACTACTAGTACTACTGATACTACTACTACTACTACTACTACTACTACTACAATACTACAAATTCCTTCAAATTCCTTCAAATTCTTTAAAAACTGATACTGCTACTACTACTGATATTACTACTAATACTACTGATACTACTACTATTACTACTAATAATACAACTACTACTACTACTAGTACTACTGATACTACTACTACTACTACTACAAATTCCTTCAAATTCTTCAAATACCTTCAAATTCCTTCAAATTCTTTAAAAACTACTACTACTACTACTGATACTACTACTACTGCTACTACTGATACTACTGATACTACTACTACTACTACTACTGATACTACTACTACTACTACTACTACAAATTACTTCAAATTGTTCAAATTCTTCAAATTTTTCAAATTCTTTAATATTTTTCAGCTATTTTTTCTCTTCTGCATGGATCTTCTGCATCTTCTCCTCAAATCATTCTGCAGATTAGCATTCTCACTCGCTGTTGCGTAGGAACAGCTTTTTCTAGTCAGTGAGAATGCTATACAGCATTCTCACTTATTGTTTTCCTGTTTTTCTTTATTATTATTATTATTATTATTATTATTATTCCGTCGGCGTGTAACTACTCCCACATACTTCAACCGATTTTAACAATCTTGGTGTCAAAACGTTCAGCTCCTTCCCGACATTCCTGCTATATCTCATCATTATTCTAACTTTAATACTTTTTAAAATATTTGTACTTTTTGTGCGTACTTTTTTCCCATTGAAATGAATGCAAATTCCTTCAAATTCTTCAAATTTTTGATATTCCTTCAAATTCCTTCAAATTCTTTTAATCATTCTTATTGTTCAAATTGTTCAAATGGTTCAAATCTTTCAGATTTTTCAAATTTTTTCATATTTTTCAAATTTTTTCAAATTTTTCAAATACTTCAAATACTTCAAATTCTTCAAATTTGTCAAATTCTTCAAATTTTTCAAATTCCTTCTAATTCTCCTGATACAACTGATATTAATACTACAACTACAACAGATACTACTCCTACTACTACTACTACTACAACTGATACTACTACTACTGATACTACTACTACTACTACTGATACTACTACCACTACTACTACTACTAATGATACTACTGCTGCTACTGCTACTACTACTGATGCTACTGCTGGTACTACAACTACTACTGATACTACTACTATTACTACTACTACTACTACTACTAGTACTACTGATACTACTACTACTACTACTACTACTACAAATTCCTTTAAATTCTGCAAATTCCTTCAAATTCTTTAAAAACTGATACTACTACTACTACTGATACTACTCCTACTACTACTGATACTTCTACTACTACTACTGATACTACTACTACTACTACTACTACTACTGATACTACTACTACTACTGATACTACTACTACTAATGATACTACTGCTGCTACTACTACTACTGATACTACTACTACTACTATTACTACTACTAATACAACTACTACTACTACTAGTACTACTGATACTACTACTACTACTACTACAAATTCCTTCAAATTCTTTAAAAACTGATACTGCTACTACTACTGATATTACTACTAATACTACTGATACTACTACTATTACTACTAATAATACAACTACTACTACTACTAGTACTACTGATACTACTACTACTACTACTACTACAAATTCCTTCAAATTCTTCAAATACCTTCAAATTCCTTCAAATTCTTTAAAAACTACTACTGCTACTACTGATACTACTACTACTACTGATACTACTGATACTACTGATACTACTACTACTACTACTGATACTACTACTACTACTGCTACTACTGATACTACTGATACTACTACTACTACTACTGATACTACTACTACTACTACTACAAATTACTTCAAATTGTTCAAATTCTTCAAATTTTTCAAATTCTTTAATATTTTTCAGCTATTTTTTCTCTTCTGCATGGATCTTCTGCATCTTCTCAAATCATTCTGCAGATTAGCATTCTCACTCGCTGTTGCGTAGGAACAGCTTTTTCTAGTTATTATTATTATTATTATTATTATTCCGTCGGCGTGTAACTACTCCCACATACTTCAACCGATTTCAACAATTTTGGTGTCAAAACGTTCAGCTCCTTCCCGACATTCCTGCTATATCTCATCATTATTCTAACTTTAATACTTTTTAAAATATTTGTACTTTTTGTGCGTACTTTTTTCCCATTGAAATGAATGCAAATTCCTTCAAATTCTTCAAATTTTTTATATTCCTTCAAATTCTTGTAATCATTCTTATTGTTGAAATTGTTCAAATGGTTCAAATGGTTCAAATCTTTCAGATTTTTCAAATTTTTTCAAATTTTTCAAATTGTTTCAAATTTTTCAAATACTTCAAATACTTCAAATTCTTCAAATTTTTCAAATTCTTCAAATTTTTCAAATTCTTTCTAATTCTTCTGATACAACTGATATTAATACTACTACTACAACAGATACTACTCCTACTACTACTACTACTACAACTGATACTACTACTACTGATACTACTACTACTACTACTACTGATACTACTACCACTACTACTAATGATACTACTGCTGCTACTGCTACTACTACTGATGCTACTGCTGATACTACAACAACTACTACTGATACTACTACTATTACTACTACTACTACTACTACTACTAGTACTACTGATACTACTACTACTACTACTGATACTTCTACTACTACTACTGATACTACTACTACTACTACTACTACTACAAATTCCTTTAAATTCTGCAAATTCCTTCAAATTCTTTAAAAACTGATACTACTACTACTACTGATACTACTCCTACTACTACTGATACTTCTACTACTACTACTGATACTACTACTACTACTACTACTACTACTGATACTACTACTACTACTGATACTACTACTACTAATGATACTACTGCTGCTACTACTACTACTGATACTACTACTACTACTATTACTACTACTAATACAACTACTACTACTACTAGTACTACTGATACTACTACTACTACTACTACAAATTCCTTCAAATTCTTTAAAAACTGATACTGCTACTACTACTGATATTACTACTAATACTACTGATACTACTACTATTACTACTAATAATACAACTACTACTACTACTAGTACTACTGATACTACTACTACTACTACTACTACAAATTCCTTCAAATTCTTCAAATACCTTCAAATTCCTTCAAATTCTTTAAAAACTACTACTGCTACTACTGATACTACTACTACTACTGATACTACTGATACTACTGATACTACTACTACTACTACTGATACTACTACTACTACTGCTACTACTGATACTACTGATACTACTACTACTACTACTGATACTACTACTACTACTACTACAAATTACTTCAAATTGTTCAAATTCTTCAAATTTTTCAAATTCTTTAATATTTTTCAGCTATTTTTTCTCTTCTGCATGGATCTTCTGCATCTTCTCAAATCATTCTGCAGATTAGCATTCTCACTCGCTGTTGCGTAGGAACAGCTTTTTCTAGTTATTATTATTATTATTATTATTATTCCGTCGGCGTGTAACTACTCCCACATACTTCAACCGATTTCAACAATTTTGGTGTCAAAACGTTCAGCTCCTTCCCGACATTCCTGCTATATCTCATCATTATTCTAACTTTAATACTTTTTAAAATATTTGTACTTTTTGTGCGTACTTTTTTCCCATTGAAATGAATGCAAATTCCTTCAAATTCTTCAAATTTTTTATATTCCTTCAAATTCTTGTAATCATTCTTATTGTTGAAATTGTTCAAATGGTTCAAATGGTTCAAATCTTTCAGATTTTTCAAATTTTTTCAAATTTTTCAAATTGTTTCAAATTTTTCAAATACTTCAAATACTTCAAATTCTTCAAATTTTTCAAATTCTTCAAATTTTTCAAATTCTTTCTAATTCTTCTGATACAACTGATATTAATACTACTACTACAACAGATACTACTCCTACTACTACTACTACTACAACTGATACTACTACTACTGATACTACTACTACTACTACTACTGATACTACTACCACTACTACTAATGATACTACTGCTGCTACTGCTACTACTACTGATGCTACTGCTGATACTACAACAACTACTACTGATACTACTACTATTACTACTACTACTACTACTACTACTAGTACTACTGATACTACTACTACTACTACTGATACTTCTACTACTACTACTGATACTACTACTACTACTACTACTACTGATAATAATACTACTACTACTACTAATGATACTACTGCTGCTACTGCTACTACTACTGATGCTACTGCTGATACTACAACAACTACTACTGATACTACTACTATTACTACTACTACTACTAGTACTACTGATACTACTACTACTACTACTACTACTACTACAAATTCCTTCAAATTCTTCAAATTCCTCCAAATTTTTTAAAAACTGATACTACTACTACTACTGATACTACTCCTACTACTACTGATACTTCTACTACTACTACTGATGATACTACTACTACTACTACTACTACAGATACTACTACTACTACTACTACTACTACTACTAATGATACTATTGCTGCTACTGCTACCACTACTGCTACTACAACTACTACTGCTACTACTACTATTACTACTACTAATACAACTACTACTACTAGTAGTACTACTGATACTACTACTAATACTACTACTACTACAATTTCCTTCAAATTATTTAAAAACTGATACTACTACTACTACTGATACTACTACTACTACTACTGATACTACTACTATTACTACTACTAATACAACAACTACTACTACTACTAGTACTACTGATACTACTAATACTACTACTACTACTACAAATTCCTTCAAATTCCTTCAATTTTTTTAAAAACTGATACTACTACTACTACTGATACTACTACTACTACTACTGATACTACTACTATTACTACTACTAATACAACAACTACTACTACTAGTACTACTGATACTACTACTACTACTACTACTACTACTACAAATTCCTTCAAATTCCTTCAATTTTTTTAAAAACTGATACTACTACTACTACTGATACTACTACTACTGATACTACTACTATTACTACTAATAATACAACTACTACTACTACTAGTACTACTGATACTACTACTACTACTACAAATTCCTTCAAATCCTTTAAAAACTGATACTACTACTACTGATACTACTACTACTGCTACTACTGATACTACTGATACTACTACTACTACTACTGATACTACTACTACTACTACTAATAGTACTTCTAGTACTACTACAACTACTACTACTACTACAAATTACTTCAAATTCTTCAAATTCTTCAAATTTTTCAAATTCTTCAATGTTTTTTAGCTATTTTTTTCTCTTCTGCATTGATCTTCTGCATCTTCTCCTCAAATCATTCTGCAGATTAGCATTCTCACTCGCTGTTGCGTAGGAACAGCTTTTTCTAGTCAGTGAGAATGCTATACAGCATTCTCACTTATTGTTTTCCTGTTTTTCTTTATTATTATTATTATTATCAGTGAGAATGCTATACAGCATTCTCACTTATTGTTTTCCTGTTTTTCTTTATTATTATTATTATTATTATTATTATTATTATTATTATTATTCCGTCGGCGTGTAACTACTCCCACATACTTCAACCGATTTCAACAATTTTGGTGTCAAAACGTTCAGCTCCTTCCCGACATTCCTGCTATATCTCATCATTATTCTAACTTTAATACTTTTTAAAATATTTGTACTTTTTGTGCGTACTTTTTTCCCATTGAAATGAATGCAAATCCCTTCAAATTCTTCAAATTTTTCATATTCCTTCAAATTCCTTCAAATTCTTTTAATCATTCTTATTGTTCAAATTGTTCAAATGGTTCAAATCTTTCAGATTTTTCAAATTTTTTCATATTTTTCAAATTTTTTCAAATTTTTCAAATACTTCAAATACTTCAAATTCTTCAAATTTTTCAAATTCTTCAAATTTTTCAAATTCCTTCTAATTCTTCTGATACAACTGATATTAATACTACAACTACAACAGATACTACTCTTACTACTACTACTACTACTACAACTGATACTACTACTACTGATACTACTACTACTACTACTGATACTACTACCACTACTACTACTACTAATGATACTACTGCTGCTACTGCTACTACTACTGATGCTACTGCTGATGCTACAACTACTACTGATACTACTACTATTACTACTACTACTACTACTAGTACTACTGATACTACTACTACTACCACTACTACTACTACTACTACTACTACTACAAATTCCTTTAAATTCTGCAAATTCCTTCAAATTCTTTAAAAACTGATACTACTACTACTACTGATACTACTCCTACTACTACTGATACTTCTACTACTACTACTGATACTACTACTACTACTACTACTACTACTACTGATACTACTACTACTACTGATACTACTACTACTAATGATACTACTGCTGCTACTGCTACTACTACTGATACTACTATTACTACTACTGATACTACTACTATTACTACTACTAATACAACTACTACTACTACTAGTACTACTGATACTACTACTACTACTACTACTACAAATTCCTTCAAATTCCTTCAAATTCTTTAAAAACTGATACTGCTACTACTACTGATATTACTACTAATACTACTGATACTACTACTATTACTACTAATAATACAACTACTACTACTACTAGTACTACTGATACTACTACTACTACTACTACAAATTCCTTCAAATTCTTCAAATACCTTCAAATTCCTTCAAATTCTTTAAAAACTACTACTACTACTACTGATACTACTACTACTGCTACTATTGATACTACTGATACTACTACTACTACTACTGATACTACTACTACTACTACTACTACAAATTACTTCAAATTGTTCAAATTCTTCAAATTTTTCAAATTCTTTAATATTTTTCAGCTTTTTTTTCTCTTCTGCATGGATCTTCTGCATCTTTTCCTCAAATCATTCTGCAGATTAGCATTCTCACTCGCTGTTGCGTAGGAACAGCTTTTTCTAGTCAGTGAGAATGCTATACAGCATTCTCACTTATTGTTTTCCTGTTTTTCTTTATTATTATTATTATTATTCCGTCGGCGTCTAACTACTCCCGCATACTTCAACCAATTTCAACAATTTTGGTGTCAAAACGTTCGGCTCGTTCCCGGCATGCCTGCTATATCTCATGGTTTTGCTAACTTTTATACTTTTTAAAATATTTCACTTTTTGTGCGTTTTTGGTTGCTCCCATTGAAATCAATGCAAAATCCTTCAAATTCTTCAAATTTTTCATATTCCTTCAAATTCTTTCAAATTCTTCTTATTGTTGAAATTGTTCAAATGGTTCAAATCTTTCAGATTTTTCAAATCTTTCAGATTTTTCAATTTTTTTCAAATTTTTCAAATTTTTTCAAATTTTTCAAATACTTCAAATTTTTCAAATTCTTCAAATTTTTCAAATTCCTTCTAATTCTTCTGATACAACTGATATTAATACTACTACTACAACAGATACTACTCCTACTACTACTACTACTACTACTACTACAACTGATACTACTACTACTGATACTACTACTATTACTACTGATACTACTACCACTACTACTACTAATGATACTACTGCTGCTACTACTACTACTACTACTACTAGTACTACTGATACTACTACTACTACTACTACTACTACTACTACAAATTCCTTCAAATTCTTCAAATTCCTTCAAATTCTTTAAAACCTGATACTACTCCTACTACTACTGGTACTTCTACTACTACTACTGATACTACTACTACTACCACTACTGATACTACTACTACTACTGATACTACTACTACTACTACTACTACTACTAATGATACTACTGCTGCTACTGCTACTACTACTGCTACTACAACAACTACTACTGCTGCTACTACTACTATTACTACTACTAATACAACAACTACTACTACTAGTACTACTGATACTACTACTACTACTACTACTACTACTACTAAAAATTCCTTCAAATTCTTTAAAAACTGATACTACTACTACTACTGATACTACTACTACTACTACTACTGATACTACTACTATTACTACTACTAATACAACTACTACTACTAGTAGTACTACTGATACTACTACTACTACTACAAATTCCTTCAAATTCCTTCAAATTCTTTAAAAACCGATACTACTACTACTACTGATACTACTACTATTACTACTAATAATACAACTACTACTACTAGTAGTACTACTGATACTACTACTACTACTACTACAAATTCCTTCAAATTCCTTCAAATTCTTTACAAACTAATACTACTACTACTGATACTACTACTACTACTGCTACTACTACTACTACTACTACTACTACTACTACTACTACTGATACTAGTACTAGTACTACTACTACTACTACAAGTTACTTCAAATTGTTCAAATTCTTCAAATTTTTCAAATTCTTCAATGTTTTTCAGCTATTTTTTCTCTTCTGCATGGATCTTCTGCATCTTCTCCTCAAATCATTCTGCAGATTAGCATTCTCACTCGCTGTTGCGTAGGAACAGCTTTTTCTAGTTATTATTATTATTATTATTATTATTCCGTCGGCGTGTAACTACTCCCACATACTTCAACCGATTTCAACAATTTTGGTGTCAAAACGTTCAGCTCCTTCCCGACATTCCTGCTATATCTCATCATTATTCTAACTTTAATACTTTTTAAAATATTTGTACTTTTTGTGCGTACTTTTTTCCCATTGAAATGAATGCAAATTCCTTCAAATTCTTCAAATTTTTCATATTCCTTCAAATTCCTTCAAATTCTTTTAATCATTCTTATTGTTCAAATTGTTCAAATGGTTCAAATCTTTCAGATTTTTCAAATTTTTTCATATTTTTCAAATTTTTTCAAATTTTTCATATACTTCAAATACTTCAAATTCTTCAAATTTTTCAAATTCTTCAAATTTTTCAAATTCCTTCTAATTCTTCTGATACAACTGATATTAATACTACAACTACAACAGATACTACTCTTACTACTACTACTACTACTACTACAACTGATACTACTACTACTGATACTACTACTACTACTACTGATACTACTACCACTACTACTACTACTAATGATACTACTGCTGCTACTGCTACTACTACTGATGCTACTGCTGATGCTACAACTACTACTGATACTACTACTATTACTACTACTACTACTACTAGTACTAATGATACTACTACTACTACCACTACTACTACTACTACTACTACTACAAATTCCTTTAAATTCTGCAAATTCCTTCAAATTCTTTAAAAACTGATACTACTACTACTACTGATACTACTCCTACTACTACTGATACTTCTACTACTACTACTGATACTACTACTACTACTACTACTACTACTGATACTACTACTACTACTGATACTACTACTACTAATGATACTACTGCCGCTACTGCTACTACTACTGATACTACTATTACTACTACTGATACTACTACTATTACTACTACTAATACAACTACTACTACTACTAGTACTACTGATACTACTACTACTACTACTACTACTACAAATTCCTTCAAATTCCTTCAAATTCTTTAAAAACTGATACTGCTACTACTACTGATATTACTACTAATACTACTGATACTACTACTATTACTACTAATAATACAACTACTACTACTACTAGTAGTACTGATACTACTACTACTACTACTACAAATTCCTTCAAATTCTTCAAATACCTTCAAATTCCTTCAAATTCTTTAAAAACTACTACTACTACTACTGATACTACTACTACTGCTACTATTGATACTACTGATACTACTACTACTGATACTACTACAAATTACTTCAAATTGTTCAAATTCTTCAAATTTTTCAAATTCTTTAATATTTTTCAGCTATTTTTTCTCTTCTGCATGGATCTTCTGCATCTTTTCCTCAAATCATTCTGCAGATTAGCATTCTCACTCGCTGTTGCGTAGGAACAGCTTTTTCTAGTTATTATTATTATTATTATTATTATTCCGTCGGCGTGTAACTACTCCCACATACTTCAACCGATTTCAACAATTTTGGTGTCAAAACGTTCAGCTCCTTCCCGACATTCCTGCTATATCTCATCATTATTCTAACTTTAATACTTTTTAAAATATTTGTACTTTTTGTGCGTACTTTTTTCCCATTGAAATGAATGCAAATTCCTTCAAATTCTTCAAATTTTTCATATTCCTTCAAATTCCTTCAAATTCTTTTAATCATTCTTATTGTTCAAATTGTTCAAATGGTTCAAATCTTTCAGATTTTTCAAATTTTTTCATATTTTTCAAATTTTTTCAAATTTTTCAAATACTTCAAATACTTCAAATTCTTCAAATTTTTCAAATTCTTCAAATTTTTCAAATTCCTTCTAATTCTTCTGATACAACTGATATTAATACTACAACTACAACAGATACTACTCTTACTACTACTACTACTACAACTGATACTACTACTACTGATACTACTACTACTACTACTGATACTACTACCACTACTACTACTACTAATGATACTACTGCTGCTACTGCTACTACTACTGATGCTACTGCTGATGCTACAACTACTACTGATACTACTACTATTACTACTACTACTACTAGTACTACTGATACTACTACTACTACCACTACTACTACTACTACTACTACTACTACAAATTCCTTTAAATTCTGCAAATTCCTTCAAATTCTTTAAAAACTGATACTACTACTACTACTGATACTACTCCTACTACTACTGATACTTCTACTACTACTACTGATACTACTACTACTACTACTACTACTACTGATACTACTACTACTACTGATACTACTACTACTAATGATACTACTGCCGCTACTGCTACTACTACTGATACTACTATTACTACTACTGATACTACTACTATTACTACTACTAATACAACTACTACTACTACTAGTACTACTGATACTACTACTACTACTACAAATTCCTTCAAATTCCTTCAAATTCTTTAAAAACTGATACTGCTACTACTACTGATATTACTACTAATACTACTGATACTACTACTATTACTACTAATAATACAACTACTACTACTACTAGTACTACTGATACTACTACTACTACTACTACAAATTCCTTCAAATTCTTCAAATACCTTCAAATTCCTTCAAATTCTTTAAAAACTACTACTACTACTACTGATACTACTACTACTGCTACTATTGATACTACTGATACTACTACTACTACTACTGATACTACTACTACTACTACTACTACAAATTACTTCAAATTGTTCAAATTCTTCAAATTTTTCAAATTCTTTAATATTTTTCAGCTATTTTTTCTCTTCTGCATGGATCTTCTGCATCTTTTCCTCAAATCATTCTGCAGATTAGCATTCTCACTCGCTGTTGCGTAGGAACAGCTTTTTCTAGTTTAGAAAAGCCATCTATCAGTTTCATTCTACTTCAGATTATATACACTTCTCTTTTTTTGGTCCATAACATAAAATCCCATTAAAAAACGTTGAGGTTTGTGGTTCTAAATGAGAGGAGATGAGGAAAAAAGTGGAAGTGTATAAAAACCTCTGCAAAGCACTGAAAAAGATTCTGACATGGCATATCGTAGGTGAACTTTTGAACTTCAGGTGAGAGAACTGCTGACTAAAAGCTGCGGCAGTGGGTCTTTGAATCCTTGGACTGCTGCCCACAGTGTGCCCTAACCCTTACTCACTGCCAGTTCTGTGTGACAATTGCACAGGAGTGTTTTTTTGTTGTTGTTGCTGCTCCTGTGCAGCACTTTGGTTTGGATTTACATCTCACCTGATGGCAGCCGCTGAGTCTCCTGTTCCCCCTTTAGCACCGCCACTGCCTCTGCCGTCACTTCTTGCACAATTCGTGCCGAGACTTGCTCTGATAATAGACAACCACACAGAGGCACAATGTGAGCAAAACATTATTTCAAAGAAATATCACAGAATCAGTGAAGTGAAAAAATGTATGAAAAAAAAACAACTAAAATAAGCATGTGCACAAATGACATAGCTGCTATATCAAAGCCTTAAGCTTGCACCTGGCAGTTTCTAGCTGGATATCACACAACCATTATTTACTTCATACTATGTATGGTTGTTATTTAATCAAATTACACAAACCTGAGACAGAAGAGCTGTAAAAAAGGGCTTAAAATAGCTCCATCAACAGTGACGGTTCAGGCACGAAAGGTTTCCTGGACAAGCACCTGCTTCTGCGAATCCACAAATTGTAACACATACACCTACTACCCTAATGAAACCCATTCCCAAACTCATCAGCCACCTAAGGTTTCCAGCCATAGTTACTCATTGTGCTCAGCGCAGGGGGTGCCCACACCCCCCGGACTGAATATGCAAATAAGCAATTAAAAACTTGTTTGAGCTGGAACTGATCATTTTTTTCCCTTTTTTCAACAAATGGAACCCCTTAGGCCCTATCAGTAAGCTATTAAAAACTGCCATCGACCTTTAATGCTGCTGAGACTTTGAGTATCATTATGCAAGGCTATTATCTTCAGAGAAAGGGAACCAAGATAATACGTGTAATTCTTTAAAACAAGTTAATTTTTTGTTGCATTTTATTAAACTGAACCGTATGGGTGCCTGATTGTCTAATGTTTATCCCTCCCTCACACCATGGCATAGGGTTCCTACCATTTCCTCTTGCGGCTAAGAACTTGTAGTTACCTGCATGCCAGCCCTCGCCAACAAATAAAAAATTATCAGTGAAACAATACAAAGAGAAAATCCCACAGATTCACCCCAGTTTCTACCAAACTATCAGTGTAAAGACATGAGTATACCTTCACACAACAGACCTCTCAAGAGAATCGTGATGTAAAGAATGTCCATTTGAAGTTTTTACCTTCGCCTGAGGCACAAAAGGCAAGGCAAGGCAAATTTATTTATATAGCACAAATCAGTACAGAGACAATACAAAGTGCTTTACATGATTAAAATATAGGAAAATAAAACAGAATAAAAGCAAGTAGGAATATTAAAAACAGTTGGACTAAAAAAGTTGAACTAATGATGTTTCAGTAGAACAGTTTAACTAGAACAGTCAAAGGCAATCCTAAACAAATGTGTTTTTAATCTTGACTTAAAAGAACTCAGGCTTTCTGCACTTTTACAGTTTTCTGGAAGTTTGTTCCAGAGAAGTGGAGCATAGGAACTAAATGCTGCTTCTCCGTGTTTAGTTCGTGTTCTAGGTATGCAGAGTTAGCCTGACCCTAGCCAGATGTATTTCGCTCCGCCTAGCTCCACTCACATCCATCTGGGACTGATCCATAGGAATTGCCTTTTTTGAAGGCTGGGCCTTATCAAAAATCCTTGCATATGATTGGATAAGCCACTTGTCTGTCATCTTTATCGACGTGCTATTTCAACCACTCACACCGAAGCTAACCCGTGACGCTGTGAGAGCGACGCAGGAAAAAACAAAACTTTTTATTTTATTTTTTTAAATGTGTTTGCGGCTCTAGTGGCACGCGTTTTATTGACAGTGAGCTGATAGGAAGAGGGGGGTAGACAGGCGGCAAAGCGCCACGGGTCGGAGTCGATCTCGGGCCGACCGCGTCGAGGACTAAAGGCCTCCTAACATGGTTCGCGTTAACCGCTCCGCCACGGGCGAACCCCGTTAAACAAAACTTGCAAAATCCGGTCGGGAGAAGGGCGAAAACATCGTTTTCACCAACAAAAGCCTTCAGAGCCGTTCTCTTATGTTCTTTTAATAAAACAATACTAGGTAGATTGGACAACACGGAAGAAATAGCAGCATCAATGTTAACGCTCGCATCCTCGATGCGAGCCGCCATTGTTGTCTGAATCAAAACAGTCTCACGGTCGCTTCTCCACTACGTCACATCTATGAAACTCCAGCCCTGCGTCCTGATTGGCTGGACAATAAAATTGGTTGGAGAAATCACTCTCTATGGGAGCAGTCCCAGATGGATATGAGTGAAGCTAGGCGGAGCTAGGCAGAGCGATATCAATCTGGCTAGGGTCAGGTTAATGCAGAATAGGCTGGAGCCAAAAGACCTGAGTGGTCTGGAGGGTTGATACACTGATAACAAGTCTGTGATGTATTTAGGTGCTAAGCCATTCAGGGATTTATAGACTAACAGGAGTATTTTAAATATTCTCTGAGATACAGGGAGCCAGTGTAAGGACATTAGAACTGGGGTGATGTTCTCTACTTTCTTAGTCTTAGTGAGGACGCGGGCAGCAGCGTTCTGGATCAGCTTCAGCTGTCTGAACCACTTTTTAGGCAGACCTGTGAAAACACAGTTGCAGTAATCTATTCTACTAAAAATAAACGCATGGATTAGTTTTTCCAGATCCTGCTGAGACATTAGTCCTTTAATCCTGGAAATGTTCTTCAGGTGATAGAAAGCCGACCTTGTAATTGTCTTTAGATGCTTTTGGAGGTTCAGGTCTGAGTCCATCACTACACCCAGGTTTCGGGCCTCATCTGTGGTTTTTAGCTGAAGCAGCTGAAGCTGTGTGCTAACCTTTGATCTCTCCTCTATTGGTCCAAAAATTATTACTTCTGTTTTGTTTTTATTCAACTGAAGAAAATTTTGGCACATCCATGCATTGATTTCTTCTAGGCATTTACTCAGTGCCTGAACAGTTCAAACACTGAGTAAATGCCTAGAAGAAATCAATGCATGGATGTGCCAAAATTTCTTCAGTTGAATAAAAACAAAACAGAAGTAATAATATTTGGACCAATAGAGGAGAGATCAAAGGTTAGCACACAGCTTCAGCTGCTTCAGCTAAAAACCACTAATCAGGCCCGAAATCTGGGTGTAGTGATGGACTCAGACCTGAACCTTCAAAAGCATCTAAAGACAATTACAAGGTCGGCTTTCTATCACCTGAAGAACATTTCCAGGATTAAAGGACTAATGTCTCAGCAGGATCTGGAAAAACTAATCCATGCGTTTATATTTAGTAGAATTGATTACTGCAACTGTGTTTTCACAGGTCTGCCTAAAAAGTGGATCAGACAGCTGAAGCTGATCCAGAATGCTGCTGCCCGCGTCCTCACTAAGACTAAGAAAGTAGAGAACATCACCCCAGTTCTAAAGTCATTACACTGGCTCCCTGTATCTCAGAGAATAGACTTTAAAATACTTCTGTTAGTCTATAAATCCCTGAATGGCTTAGCACCTAAATACATCACAGACTTGTTATCAGCGTATAAACCCTCCAGACCACTCAGGTCTTCTGGATCCATCCTGCTCTGCATACCTAGAACACGAACCAAACACGGAGAAGCAGCATTTAGTTCCTATGCTCCACTTATCTGGAACAAACTTCCAGAAAACTGTAAAAGTGCGGAAAGCCTGAGTTCCTTTAAATCGAGATTAAAAACACATTTGTTTAAAATTGCCTTTGAATGTTCAAGTTAAACTGTTTTACTGTTTTTAAATATTCTTTTTTTGTTTCTACATTCTATCCCTACTTGCTTTTATTCCTATATTTTAATCATGTAAAGCACTTTGCGTTGTCTCTGTACTGAACTGTGCTATATAAATAAATTTGCCTTGCCTTGCCTTGAACTGGTTCATAGTCACCTGGTGACATGGTGATGTAGAGCTGTGTGTCATCTGCATAGTTATGGTAGCTGATGTTGTTGTTTTTTATGATCTGAGCAAGAGGGAGCATGTAGATATTGAACAGGAGGGGACCTAGAATGGACCCTTGGGAAACCCCACATGTGATTTTTGTCATCTCTGATGTAAAGTTACCTACTGATACAAAAAAGTCCCTGTCCTTTAAGTAGGATTTAACCCAGTTGAGAGCTGTACCAGAGAGGCCGACCCAGTTCTCCAGGCGCTCTAACAGAATGGAGTGATCGACAGTAACGAATGCTGCACTGAGGTCCAATAGAACCAGCACGGTGGTTCTTCCACAGTCTGTATTTATATGGATGTCATCAAACACCTTGATAAGGGCGGTCTCTGTACTGTGGTGAGCACGGAAGCCAGACTGGAAAACGTCAAAGCGACTGGTCATTGTTAAGAAGGTGTTTAATTGTTGAAACAGCTTTTTCAATAATCTTACTGATAAAAACACCCACTGCACTTCTCATTTTAAATGGCAGATGCTGCTGAGGGAAAAATCTGCATAGATTCAGTAACTGGCAGCAGAAAAAATAATCTATCGAGGAAGTGCATCCCTCAAAAGAAACCCAAAACAATTTTTTTTACCTTAACCCTTATTCACCGTGCATGCTTGTGAAAATGAGGATGCTATTAGACTCAGTCCTGTTTTTGCCTTTTTTTTTGTAGCAATTTATGTCTCAGATCATCAAACATTTAATACCATTCAAACATAACCAGAGAAAATAGAAATAGCAGTTTTCAAACAAGAATTCAATTCAAGCAAAAAGGGCAAAAAGGCTTATCCAGTCCAACCTGAAAAAGCACAGCAACCCTTGGCAGCAATGAATGTGATAACTAGCACTTATTTGTTAACCTTTCTGTGGACGACTTTCAGCCGACTCAAGTCATATTGGAGGTCTGCTTGCATGACCAACTGTCTTCTTTGAGGTCATTGCAAAGCAACTCAATCAAATTTAAGTCTAGATGTTGACTAGACCCCTTCTAAACTGTAACTTTGATTTTTTTTGTTACATTCAGAGGTGGACCTGATTGTGTTCTTCGTATCATTGTCCTACTGCATAACTTAAGCTTCAGCTTCAGATCAAAAACAGATGGAAGGAGGTTGTTAAGAAAAGCAGAAATCATGGTGTATTTTATAACACACAACAAATTTTAACATCAACATTTTTATACTCATGGACCAATGCGGTTAAAATGAAGAAAGCACATTATGGGTAACTATATATGTAACATTTCATGCATTCTAGTTTAGGAAATAATTAAATAAGCAGTCAGGCTAAGACAGTTCACTACGTCAAACAGTCTTTAGATATACGTTTAAACAAAAAAAAAAACTTCAGCATGCAGCACCTCCCAATCAAATCCTTGATTTGCAGGAGTTATAGGACTGACTGTCGGTGTGATAGCTTTAAAATGCTGCTGTTTCAGAATCCTTTTCTATTCAGCATCACCCACACACCACAGAATCTGGCAGCAATACACACTCCCACAATTACACATGCACACACATCTTCCGGGAGCATTTAACGCTGCCCACTCACCAACTCAAAGCAGACATCTCCCATTTTTGACAGCAGCAAGAAATACATCTGCACTGCATCTTTTCAGTGTTTCCAGGGGAAAATCCTTTATTCCAATAATAAATCCTTTATTCCAATAATAGGGGAAATATGGTTTTGTTAATCCCACTCAGGGCTTTTACATTGGTTCAAAAAAACTGCTGAAAATACAGATTTGTGTGAATTGTTCTTTTTAATTGTTGTTACTTTTTCTACTTTTCTAAACTTGAATTTATAGTTTATGGTCAGTTATGTTTGCTAAAGTTTGAATACCATGCCGTTAACATTTTTAAACTTAAGCATAGTATTACACACATGCACAGACGCTATAGGATGTTGGGGGGCTATACAAATAATTTTGTTGTTTAAAGGTAAAATATTAAAATACTAAAATATACAATTTATTCAAAAAAATAGATCTTCCAATGCTCCTTGTTCAAATGCACTCTACACCAGACTGAATGCTTTTCACCCTCCCTTTCATCTTCCCTTTCATGAAAAATTGAATATATAGTCTAAAAGTGCAGCCAGCAGCCATAACTCAAGTGAAGGCCCATTATCATAATACAACGGTTATTGATTTTGATTTAGTTGCGGTGGTTTGATAATAATTGAAAGGCTGATAATATAAACAGTCTGTTGTCTGGAACGTAACTTCTGGAAATGCTGAGGCAGCAGTTCCAGAAGTAAAATTTTCCTTTTCACTGAGTTTGGCCAGGTGATTTTTTTTTTTCCAAAAAGGAATCTCACAATCAGCTTCTTTGATTTACAAATCATATGAACTGCTTCTTGCCCACTATGTACATGAACAAAATTAACGGTGTATAAATACAACGTATTACTTTTACATCAGGAAAACTGATTATCTTAGAAATCATCACTGTAAGCCCTGAGACAACAATCACTAGACAAACAGGTCTGCAAGGGCACAGAGGGAACATGAGTAATCTCAAGGTTGATGACAACAGGCAACCAAAATGTATAAGGTCAATAGTTTCCATAGTAACAAGCCACTGGCTTAATAAAAAATGAAAATAAAAACAGGTCTGGAAGCAACAACAGGTACATGTGGACCGACGAAGAGAGGCGAGCATTTCTAAGTCCCCTCCGTAAAAAAAAAAAAAAATGGAACATTCATTAAAAGCCTCACTCCATTACTGATCTGTGGTCCGTGCTAGTTAGCAACATCTACTTCCTGGTGTGACGACATTACACTGTGCATGTCCTGGTTAATTCGCTACAAACCAGTAAATGGAAACACGTCTTATGCGCATTCTCTTTTGTGCGATATTCTGAAAGATCGCTCAAAATTCACATGAAAATTAGATGGAAATACAGCTAATATACCTGAACCTTCAATTTTATTTCCTTCTGTGCTCCAAAAGATATTAGCCCCTTTTCCATTAAAAGCCCCAGGATTTAAAGCCCCAGGCTTTGGTTTCCCAGGGTAAACCACAGTCTGGGGCTTTTTGGTTTTCATGTTTCCATTACCTAGAGGTCATTTATCTAAAAACAGCCCCAGTAACGTATGGGACGTTGTAAGAAAAACTGCATTACCACTCCGGTCCAGCGGGTGGCGGCAAGAAGACAGCGGTCAAACAAAGGCAGAGAAGTTGTATCTATATCCTGCCACTCATTCAGACTCCAGGGAAACGGGAGGATAATACGCAACTGATGGCGTCACATATCCTTAGCCCCTTTTACACCACCCCAACCCTATTCCGCACTGCCGGGGTCCAGTCTTTTCTACTCGTGTTGGTATAAATAGATAAAAATAATGTACAGCTCCTCTCTGCCTTGGCAACGCAGTGATATACGTGCTGAGCAGAACTCAGCCGCTTTCTCTGCCACAGAAAGCAACCCTTCTCCGTGCGAAGACACACACAAAACAGACAGGGTGGTTTGATGTCTTAGTGCCGATGCACTCGGACAAAAGTTTGTGAGTAAAATGAGAGAGAGCCTGGCTAAATCCAGGGATCTGATTTAGACAGACACCGGGAGATGCAGACAGCGTGCCCATCTGAGTTGCGGATCTCTGCTGCTCTCAACAAATCCGAGCAGTATTAAAATTGGTTCATATTCCTGATGAACTGACTGCAAAGATGAAGTTTGGAGGTGAACCTTTCCTTCTAAAAACATCTTAAGAAGTTTTTGTGATAAATTAAGGTTATAAAATCGATGGGTTTGTAAACTCCTCATCTTTTTAATGCTCCTTACTCCCCCCTTGTGGCGGACAGTTTTTCTTGCTGCACACAACCCCGCCACCTCAACAAGCCCAGGAGCGCAGAGCAAAGTACTGGGTTGCTTGAGGGAGTAAAGCCCCAGGAAAGAGAAATTAGCCGGGTAAATGTGTATGGAAACGCTACCCAGGATTTGAAAAACCACAGGCTTCTCAAAAGCCCCATGATTTTGAGTGGCAATGGAAAAGGGGCCATTTTGTATTATAATGGAGTGTGTACATTGACATCATTTTTTGAGTGAGAACAGCAACGTAAGCAACAACAGATGCAACAATCAGGGTTTTGTGGCTGATCTCTGTTCTTCGTAAAGCTTGGACCTTCTGGTGTAGATATAAGCCAATTCCAATGCTCTTTCGGAACAACGTTCAACATTCAGCATGCTTTTAAATTCACTGGTCAGGACTGGTCAAGCAGGAACTAATCCCTGTTTCACTGAAAATCTCTATAAACTACATTATAGTGTTATGGCAGAAGCCATTCTGGATTATATATTATTCATAATTTCATTAGTACCTTTTAACAGTTTTAGTTAGTCTCCTTTTACTTCTGTTAGTATTTTCTATAAGTATTGCCTATTTAGTGTAAAAGAAATAGATTATTTATTTTGCAAAGACTATAAGGACAGAATTTTATTTTATTTTTTGAGGGGTGAATTTAGGAGCACACACGGCTGCACCAGCTAAATGAAAAAGACATCAGTCAAAGCAAAGTTCCTCATACTCCCAAATTAATGCATGTCCAACCCTATTTGGCAGTTCTTTTTTAATAACCAACTCTATTTTTATCCTTGTCCTCCCCTTCTCTTTTTCCCTGGCCACTCATAACATGGCTGACTGACTTTTTCAACTTTCTTTTGCAGAAAAGTCAAGAGGACAATTTTGTGCTTCACTGGTTCTCACAGCGACTGAAGAGCTTTTCGCAGGGAGAGAGGGCCTAGTGAGAACCAACATCAGCCCTTATGTTACCCACCCTGCCCCACTTAGCCCATATTCTGTCCTGCTCTGAGGAGATGCTAATGAAATTCAACAAGATGCAAAGCAGACAAACAGTTTTTCATGTAGCTGCTGAAGTGATGTGTAAATGTTACTGACAGAATGTTGATAAACAGATTCAAACTATTATTACTGATGATTTAATGTAAAAGAGGAGCTTGTGTTGATACTGCAGATTAATAGTTTCTAAGGAGTCATGTGAATGCCCTGCAAAGATAATAATACCCCGAAATCTTTTGCACATCTTTTTATGTGATAGACTAGCACAAATTAGTGAACCTCTGCAAAGTGAATGCAAGATAGGACATGGCGTTCAGACAGTTCAATTTATCCTTATGCACTTCGGCAGTTACCCAATTATCAAATATAGTTAATTTAAGCACAATTTAATCTCAGTGCATAAGGTTTTTGAGGACACAGTTTATTTAGAAAATATTAGTTAACAGACATTATGAACACCAAAGAACATATCAGGCAGGTCATTAAATCAGGGTGACATCATAAAGAAATATCTCAAACTTTGAACATCTCACAGGTTATTGCGTAATTTATCATCAAGTCATCAGCCAGTTCCCAGCCCAGATAAATGCAGAGGATTGCGTCAGGACGGGCATCCGGGGTAAAACTTTTGCCAAATTAAGCATGTGAGTGAATAACTATGTAGGGTACTGTATTGTTCAAATTGATAGTAATGTATTCTATGTAAAATTTAACAGCTCATTCACTTTTGTCTATTGAAGACCTTGTGTAGCTCTCATCACAAATATTTATGTACCTCAGAATGTCACTGCTGTCCATATACAAACGCAGATCAATAGGAAGTGGAGTGGTTGGCTGTAACATGCCAATTTCCGTGAGAGGCCAGGTTGTTAGCTGGGTCCCACACCGTGCGCTGGACCACTTGAAGGTTTTAAGGCAGGGCAAGTTTATTTATAAAACACTCTTCAGTACAAAGACAATTCAAAGTGCTGATATTAAACTTTGTCGTGCTGATGATCTGTGCAGTGAATTAAGAGATGATTTATGGGATCTAGGTACAGCAAATTAAACACACACACACACACACACACATATACATATATACACCTACATACATACAACAGGCAAGATCCCAGGTGCAGGCTATTCAAAGAGGCCCCAGAAACCATACTAGCAGGGGCGGAATATATAGAACGCCATAACCAAGTGGCTGGAATAGTGTACAGAAACATCTGTTCAGAATACCAAATGGAGACCCCCAGGTCAACATGGGAGTCACTTCCCAAGGTGGCGTAGATTGACAGAGCTAAGATCCTGTGGGACTTCCAGATACAAACAGACAAAATGATAATGGCCAACCAACCGGACATTGTGGTCATTGATAAGCAACAGAGGACAGCCATTGTGATCGATGTGGCCATCCCGACTGATGGAAACATCAGGAAAAAAAGAGTTCAACAAACTGGAGAAATACCAAGGGCTCAGGGAAGAACTGGAAAGAGCCTGGAAGGTGAAGACAACAGTAGTGCCCGTGGTCACTGGAGCACTCGGGGAAGTAACCCCCAGTATGGAGAAGTGGCTCCAACAGATACCTGGAGAAACATCAGACATCTCAGTCCAGAACAGTGCAAACTTAGGAACAGAAGAACCCTCAAGCTCCCAGGCCTTTGGTAGAGGACCGAGCTTGAGAAACGGAGAGCCACCCAACCCTGCTCAGGAGTATGAGGGGTGGGTGAGAGAGCAGTTTTATATACTTGTGTACTTGTTTATATACGCGTGTATTGAGCAGTAAAAATGGGAACGCGCTCTTTCTAAATGTAAGAATAAATAACATAAATGCACCTCTGTTTGAACCTTGCTACATGACCACATTTCATACATGTTTACCTTGCTTTGCTCCTAACCCCTTCCCAGTTTTGGAATTATACTACTGTTCTGGTTTCCAGCATGAAGTTGAAAGCATATCACCACTTTTTCTTTGAAAAATAAAAACAGAAGCATATCAGGGCTCAAAGAATGTTCTGACTATGGGTAAAGTCAAGAGACGAAATGGATGAAAGAAGACAAAGGAATGAGGAAGAGTGAAGAAAATAGGAGTGGAAAAGAGAAAGAAAGTTTGTTCACAAGAAGGAGGGAAAAAGAAGACAGTAAAAAAGAGAAAATAAAAAAGAACAAAAAACAATACCCAGAGGAAGAAACAAAGAGGAAGGATGGAAGAAGAAGGAAGACAGATGTGGAGGGAAAGTAAAACAGTAAAAGATGAAGGTAAAAAAAGTCACAGAAGAAGGAAGAGTTAAGAATGAAGAATATAAAGAAAATGTGAAAATATAAAGAAAAAGTAAGGAAGGCAGTGCAAGGAAGAAATGACTGAAGAAAGAAGCAGACAGAATGGAAAATGTTATATTCTTCTTATAAAACAACAGACGGAAGAAAAGACAGACAAAGAAGGAATCTCGAACAACTCCATAGGAAGAAGATCCTACTTAATAATGAAGTGGTTTTCCAAACCACACATGACAGTCAGCCTCCTTGAATCACTAGATATCTAACAGTTTGCCAGGCCATCCAACCACTACACGGGAGATTCAATATTCATTCAAACCAGATAAGTATTCTCTTATCTGGACATAAAAAGACATATACCCTAATCTGGTACACTGATTTTAGCTCAGTATTCAATACCATAATTTCTATAAGGTTAACTGAGAAATGTTTCTTGGTTTGTTTGAACACTTTGACTTGTCTCTGACTGTTCCTGACTGAGAAACTAAAGTCAGTCTTCATCTGCTATTCATCACACAAAACACTGGTTCCCCTCAAGATTATGTACTCAGCCCATTGGTGTATTAACTGCAAACATATGAAATGGATAATTAAGTTTGCGAATGACACCACAGTAGTATTTGGACAGTGCTGAACTCCTCACACCTTCTGCCAAAACATTTTGTACTAAGGCCATCAACAAAATTGCATCACAGGCAGAACCAGCGGACTGCAACACAGCTTGTTTCATGCAAAAATGCTGCCGTGCTCTTCAGATTTAGTAATTTGCATTATTTTAATTTGTTTAATCTTTTTTGTGTTTCATCTGGTTTGGAAATTATCAACTTATCTGTTAAAGATTCCAAAAAAAAAAAAACTGTTTTGTTTTGTTGCAGACTTTTAAGTATGTAACACAATGACAGTCAAATTGAGTTGATTTAATCTGAAAAAAGTAAATATGCTAATTACATCTATTTACATCTATGCTCATACCTATAGACCTTGAGGGCAAAATGGAGAATGTGCGAGCACCAGATATGAAAATAATAATTATGCATCTAAAAACCATTAAAAAAAGTAACTTTTTTGTTGCCCCATGACATGTCCCTGAATGCTTTATGGCACAACAAATAGAAAAATACTTCTGGCTAAAGGCAAGAAAAGTGTGTTCAAGTTGCAGATCTTGTAGAAAAATGTCCAGGGATGAGAGGCCAGAATGTGACAAAACTCACTTTACTGTATAATAGTTATATATCATATGTAATCAATGCCATATGTCAGCTCAAAGTCCAAAGTAAACACAGCTGTTGTTGTGTTTATTTTATGTTAAATAAATAAAAAAAAAAATAACCCAAAGGAACTCCAGAATTAGCAAATGTTATTTTTTCACCTTGAAATGCACAGTCTGTCCTGTATATTCGATCAAGACTCAGCAATTCTGCATTTTGAATAAAAAGACATCAGGAGCAGTTCCTCTCAGAGATACTGTAAACATCATTAAGTACTGGTATCTGTGAAAGCCTGGTATCTGTGTAATGGAAAGAAGGGACGTTAAATTAGCCATTTGTCATTGCATGCTAAATGGCTTTGTCTGTGGCACGCTACAGTCAAAAAGAACAAAAGCCCTGGCAAATTGTAGGGCAGCTGTTGCCATAGTTACGCTACCAGCACCACTGGCTACCAGTCTGGTCTTCTGGGTATGAGCGAGGACAGGGTTTGGCTAGAATAGAGAAATAGTTTATGCGTTAATTACAGTATTGTTAATAACAGTATGTAACCCTAGTGAGTGCTGCAAACCCACTCTCTGCAGACACCCTCCAAAATATCAGCTTACGCACACTGAAAATATCACATACAAGAATACAACACAAAACCTTGCAAAGAATGAGTAGCTACACTTTTCAGTTTATGGAATTCAGCTAAAAACACTAGCATAAATTACATTCAAAAACAAAGATAGCGCTCCCATATGTATATACACATATAGAACTACCAGTAGCTGTGTACAAAGTCACAAAACACACCTGTTTGACATATCTACAGAGTTTAGAAGCACCAATAACCAACACTTTGCCAGAAAGTACATTGGAAAATTATTTTAACAAACTGTTTTAACAAATCAAAGTGTCAAAATATGTATGTTCAAAACTAAAACCACATTGGTTTCTTAACAAAAAAAGAGACTTTACCTAGCTGCAGTAATTCCTGTCTAGTATAGCATAAAGAAAGCAACACCTCATGAATCAAAACAAGGCTTCTGACCGGATTCTTTTGTAACCTGGACATTTTCAAGCATTGGATTGATGAACACTGCTGTCATTCTGCAGAAGAAAGCCAAGACATAACCCAGAGTAGGCTACTGTACTGTACATACCTTCCTACCTACCTACCTACCATCCATCCATCCATGCATGCATACAGGGTCGCTGTACCATTGTCATTGGCGTAGGTTGGGCCATAACCTTAATTTTCACCTTTAAGTATTATTTAATTCTATAACACTATAAAAAGCAGGGTTTTAAAACATTTATGATTGTGACTCATTAACAAGTTCTAACTATTATATTACAAGCATTGCTTAATGGAAAACTCTGTTTAAACTATAATGCTGTATAATGTCAATAACTGAAAACATCTTTCTGGATTTCTATTCTTGCCATAAGCGAGATGCAACTACAGATTCAGTCAGCTATTGAACGCTGCAACAAAGCTATGAAAAATAGTGAAAATGTTAAAACCGATGTTAAAACACAGACTTTCTATAAACTTTCTAACCAGATTTGACTCATCTTTAAGCAACCATTGCGTGGCGACTGATATGACTAAAGCAAATTCTCCCACAAACGTGTCTATATTACTTTCCTAAAAAATTAATACAATTTTACACATTGTATTCACTCATTCAGTTGGTTTCTTTTACTTATAAGTAAGTATACTTTACTTACTTACTTATCTAAAGTCACATAAAGCTAACAGGTTCCCTTCAGACACTAAAGCTCCACCTGTAGGACCCTATTTGGATGTCAGGCCAGATAGGGTATGTGGTTTCTCTAGTGGGATGTGTCCAGAAAACGTCCAAAGGGAGGTGGTTAAGAAATATTTTTAAATGCCTTGTCAGCTGACTCATTTCATCACAAAGAAATAGCTGTACTTGTAGTTTATTGCCCTCTTTCAAAGCTAACCCTAGCAACACTACACAGACCATTTATATACAGCACCTCGAGTGCTCACATTCTTATATATGCACAAATGCAATAATGCACAAGCAATAATAGCCCTTGAACTGTATCAGTTTTCCAGGTAACATTTAGAAACCACAGTGTATTTTATTGGGATATTATCTAAGCATACATGCAAAATGCCCCAAGTGAGGGAAAACCAACGTTACGTCACCTTGAACAGACAACCCCAATTGTAAAACATGGTGACGGTAGCCTCATGCTGTGGGGATGTGTTTCTTTAGCAGGGACAGAGAAGCTTATTGTTGATAGGAAGATGAAAAATATTAGAAGAAAAGCCTGTTAGAGGCTACAAACGACATGTTAAAGCAGAGGTTAAACTTTCCGCATGGCCATTCTAAACATGCAACGAGAGCTGCAGAATAGTTTAGTTCAAAGCAAGTTATGTTTGAATACTCTCGTTAGACTTCAATCTGATTAATAACATGTGGCATACCAAAAAAGTAAAAAACAAAACAACTGGACTTTTTTCCGAAGTTTGAAGAGGTTTCGCTTCCTATCCTGGAAGCTGTCTCAATTAAAAAAGTCTGGAGTACAAACTCCAATGACCATGACCTGGATGACTGAGAATCTTCACCAGCAACATGTGGCATACAACTTATTCAATTAAATCAGACCTGAGCTTGTGCTACATATTTTGAAAAGATTAATGGACAATCATTTCAGTCTCTACATGTGCAAAGCTAGCAGAGACACACCCCCAAAGACCAAAGTACACTAATGTTTGTGGATGTAATGTGAAACAATGGGAAGTTGAAGAGGTAAATGTAAATACGGAAAATCTGAGCGCATACCTGCAGTTATTGCAGGAGCTCCAGCTAGCTCTCCATTTATGCCATTCTCCCTGGCAGCGTAAGGAGCTGTGGCCATGTGGGCCCCGCCAGGCTGGCAAGTCCTGTAGGCTGACGAAGAGTAGTTGTTTGCTCCATGGGTGCCACCAGGTTCTTGACCCCCTGATGGGTCCCAATGGGGCGAGTCGTCTTCTGGCTGTCGACTGTCTGCCATGCTGTTGCTAGATGGCAGCTGGCAAGAGCGGGCGAAGAGATGGGGATCTCAGTTTCTGCGCGAGAGACAAGAGGAGAGGGAAGAGACAGGTAAGGAGAGAAGGATGTTCTGCTATGAACTGCAATATTAGTGACGTTACATAATGGAGAAGGAACAGGCTCAGGCTTTAGGGTGCACTGCATCAGTTACATTCACAAATCTCTTTTTGTCAACCGTAATCTCTGCCGCAGCACCGTTGCTTCACTGTCAACACGACTCCAGCTACAGCTGTGCTCGTGTAAGTTTGGCTCTTGGGCGGCAGACGACAACCTCTGTATAAAACACTATTGATTTCTATGTGCGCTGGGTAATGAATCGAACCGCTAGCAGGCCAGGTGGAATAAACAACTGGTGCTGAATGGGGGTGGATGGGGGGCTCTGGTCGGATGGCCCGAACGGGTCGTGTCGGCCCCCCCTCTTTGGGGGGCCTGGTCCGGGGGGCGCCTGGTCCGGGGGCGGGGCCGGGGGTCGGGCACAGGCAGTCGTATTGTTGAATTGTGGTGACCCTCCCCCCACTTGGGTTTTTTGGATGTGAATGCTATGTGGGAATGTGTGTAAAGCGTCCTTTTTTTTATTTATTTTTTATTTTATTTATTTATTTTATTTATTTATTTTTTTGGTGTCTGTGTGTGGCGAGTGGGGCACAAGGGAGGGATGGTGTGAATGAGTTTTTTTTTTTTTTTTTTTCCCAGGTTTGGGTTCGGTCAGCTCCCTCTCCCAAGATCATCTCAAGTCTCCGCTAGGTGCGGAGCCCATCCCCCCACGTCCTGCCCTCCTCCGCTGCGTTGGCGGGCGCCTTGACCCTCTGGCGCGTTGACGGTCCTCTGGTTTGGGGCGGGTTCCCGGGTGGGCGCCGGCCCATTCCCGGCGGTGGCTTCGCGGGGCCTGGCCCCCCGGGGGGCGGCCGGGGCCCCTGCCGCGGAGGCGGGGCGCCCCTGGGGCCTCTGGCCCCCGGGGCTCATGGCCGGGACCACTTCAGCGGGGCCGGCTGCCGGCGGAGCCCACGGGCTCGTCCCCGCGGCTCTTGGGGGCGTCGGCATTGCGGTGGCTGGGGGATTTCCTCGGGGTCGTCTCTCCTCTTTCCTCGGGGGGGGTTGTACATTTCCTGTGAAGGCCCCTCTCGGGCGCACTGCTTTGGGGGCCCCTTCGGGAGTCCGGGGTTATGGGTCCCCTGACCCCTGCCTCTGTGCTCGGGGAAGGTGGGTCTTCGGTTCTCCACAATCACTATCAAGCCATTTCCTTCTGGATAATTTTCACCTAAACTAGTGCACTCTCACAATCTCCCACAGGTGCTGGGTCCCAGGTATTAAATGTTCACTTATATACTGAAAGGCTATTCTTATTTACTTTCTTTTACCTTTTTTTTTTTTAGGTATCACATTACACATGTCAGCTTAAATAATAATACATATGATTTAGCAATGGTATCAAGGTGTTACACGATTGTATCTGTTGCTTTATGTCTGTTGGTTGTGCTGTTCTTTTTGTGTCTCTTTCCAGGTGATGGAGCAGACAGAGGAAGTTTTATCATTCTCTTCCTTTTATCTCTTCTTTCTTTCACCTCTTCTTTCTCTTTTTTTTTTTTTTTTTTTTTTTTTTTCTCTTCTTGTTTTTCTTTTACTCTCCTACTTTCCCATTGTAGTGTCCATATAATTTGAAATTCTCCCTGCAGGAATCACAATAAAGCTATTTACACGCACAAATCAAGCGGAGCATTATGGCGAAAGCTGTTTGCTCCACTTGTGAAAGTAAAATCTGTCGAGCTCTATTTGGCATTAAGATATCAATTTTTATTGCCACATTGCTAGACAGGACACTGGGAAAAAAAAAAAAAAAAAAAAAAAAAAAAAAAAAAAAAAAAAAAAAAAAAAAGGAATAAACAACTGGTAAAGACGAACAGAGTAGAAATTGGGTTTCAGGCATTCAAGCAGAGTTGAGGGGATGAAAGGTGGGTTTTGATCAGTCATACATGATGGGATCCAAGTAGCTTTCATTGAAAAAATCAAATAGCAGTTAGTTCAGATACAAAAGTGGCAAAAACTCTGAGCGTTTGTTCATGTCAGACAAACCACAAACAACTTCCTGCGTTGGAAATTTATTGGCGGGTCAGGGCTCTGCATGCCCCATTTAACTCACTGTATACCCTAAGCCACGCACAATATCCCAAGGGAAGAGCCTTGATCATACAGAGCATTCATATTTATACAACAGATAACGTGTGATAAAATTACAATGACTGGTTATGAAAGGGTGGGAAGTGGGATCTGTGGCTGAGGCGTTCAGATCTTTGTTCAGAGAGGAAAAAATGTTTCCTCATCTTACCAGGGTCAAGTCATGATCTCAATATAAATCAATATGAAAACTTTCTTTTTTCAGAAATTCTGATACTCTTTTGAATAATGATCCTCTATGGAAATTCAAATTATTTTCCACTCTCAATTTCTTTTGTCGTACCTAATCATACTGGGACAAAATCCAACTCATAGGAACTCTGATAATGTAATGTAATAACATAGTTAAGTGACTTAAACTTTATACCTCACATTTTCACAGAAAACAGATGGTGGATACAGATCAAAACTGATCAAAAGATCAGGGAGAGAAGCTAAAGGAGTAAACATTGATGACTGTATAATCATCAAATGCCATATAAGGTATTGATTTCCATTGTTGGAATATAACAAGCCATAAATAAAGCTGGGGTTTTCAACAAGTTTTCTTTATTACATGCAAGCATAACTGATTTAGAAAACCGATGTTATTTCAAATTTTATACTTTCATATTTTGCACTGTTGTCCTACTTTTTAATAAGGCAGTTCCAGTGTCCGGCTAACACTGAAAGCATATTCAATTTACCGCAGTCCAGCAGTAAAAGGGCTGAAGCAGAGATAAACAAAGGGTGCAGTGGTGGGTTTTACAGGAAGATAAGTGGCTGGTAGTACCTGAGCTGTGTGTAAGCATTTGTGTTGAGGTAATTTGTCATTTAGCTCTGCAGTCCACAGAGATCCTGAGAGTGAGGGGAAGGCTAATGGAGAAAACAGGAGTCGATAACTGTACCCCGAGCACAAGGCAATGGTACAGTGAGCATTACTAACTGCATTCACAGTATACACCGACTACCGTCTACTCTCATAGACCACCTAATAGAGTGCAACCATATTCAGATAACCAGGAAAGAACAGAATGGTGCTGTTATATCTGAAAAAAGGGAAAGTAAAGGTTTTTCACACATTTCTGGTAATGATGTACAGTACAACTAAAACTAACATATTGTTTGTTCATTTATAAATTGTGTTATTGCAAAAATATATGCCATCACTACAATGTTTCATGCTTGGACTCAGAATTTCTGAAAAGCAATCAGACCATGAGAGCCAAAAAGATACTGCAAGAAATAAAATATACAAAAGAAGCTCGGAGTATAAGAACACAAATTGTTTGTTAATTAGGACGAAGCAATGAACAAGTGGGGTGAATTAGAAAGTCATTATTTTTACGGGCCCAAAATAATGAACCAATTTAACAAAGTAGCAGAGTTTTTGTCCAAAATGTTTTAAACTGTGCGTCATAATGATTATGTTGAAACTTTTTGGTAGAAAGTCTTAAGCTCCAACCTAATGATGTACATTGACCTCCACATTCATTAGCACCCCCGCTAGAAATAGGTTATTGCAGTGGCCTAATCTCCCAACAAAATGTAAACAAACAAACTAAATACAATATTTAATTTGAATGCATTTGACGATCCTAATCTCAAGTTAGGGGAAAAAAAAGCTTTCGACCAAATATCTGCTGCAACAATTATTGTAATGCCTCCATTTAACGGCCATGCTTTACTTTTTTATGTATATCAGAAAATCAGGGAAAATTTGGTGTACAGGCCTGTGGGTCGTCTGGGCTGGGATCGCGGTGGGGGGTATGGACCGGGTGGTCCATACTCCGGTGGTCCCAGCATACAACCTAATAAAGCTTCTTGCATATATAAATCAAGTGGAGCACTATGGCGAAAGCAGTGAGGCTCCACTTGTGAAAGTAAAATCTGTGTTGGGCTCTTTTTGGCATTAAGACAGCAATTCTTATTGCCCCATTGCTAGACAGGACACACACATACAAATAAATAAATAAAATCAGGGACATTTTTAATCAGTACTCAATTTCTTCCCATTTCCTTTTGGTAAAAAACTGTTACACAACACAAAGACCCAGTCTACTTAGTCACTAGGACCGGGTAATGTGGACCAAATATAATATCTCAATATTTTTAGGCTGAATGCTGATATATGATATTTATCTTTATATGTTTAGTTTTCAAAAAGTAATAATGAAAAGGCATCTCTGAATCAAGGCTTTATCCCAAATCTTACAGGCAAATATTTAACAAACAGCAGTAGACAAATATTAGAAACAGCTGAAAAATGACCTACTGGAATACATAAAACTATAATTCAGTGCAATGCAACATAGATTATCTCGATATAAACAATATAGTCTCATTTTGTATCTCTTTTTTAAATCTCGATATTTTAAAATTCTCAAAATTGTCCAGCCCTATTAGTCACTCCTTATAATGGGACAAGATGAACTGACGTGAGCTAATATTGACTGCGAGTAAACGGCTACTGCGCTAAACCTTCCAATAGCTATTGTAATGACAGCAATTTACTTTAACTGGAACTCTGTGCTTCAGATGAGTACCACCTCGTGATCCATGTTCATTGTGGTGGAGTATGTGCCAATCTATGGTCCTGGGGATCCTTGGGGAGTGCATGTCGTTATCAATTCTTTGAAATACCAGTGTGTTAAAAATAAAAACGGTAGCAGATTATACTGTCTACAATCTAAAATGGGTCATCAATTAATCCAAATAGTATGGAGTGAAGAAACCATACAGTTGCATCTCATTAATTTGAAATATGTGTTGTGATGTGGATTGTTTTTCAGAATAAAAGTATCATTTGATAAAATACATTAGCAGGTAATTAAATATACTCTTCATAAAGTCCGCTTCTCTCTATTAAAATATTTTTTATTGTTCTGATGAGATACTCTAATCTTCAGAGAAATTGTATTTTGCTGAGCTGTAAGCAGATCATCATCATAAATAATAGAAATAAAGGCTTAAAAACACTAGTCTGTGTGTAATAAATCTATGTGTTTCAGTCAACTGAGTTACTGAAATAAACAAACTTTTCAATAATGCTTAATCTGATTTGCACCAATCTCAAAGTCCAATGTGGCTTCTTTGTGTATAAAATCTGTCAACAGCTGCTGTAATAAATTACAGTTTTTATATTTCTTTGTCATTAAATCTTTCACACAAATACTGTGTGAACTTAAGTTAGAGTACGGGTTTGTGTTTAAATAAATACAATGCAAAGACATAGTATGTACTTGGCTTGTTATACCAAAAGCAGCATGGTTTGTCACTAAGCATAAAAAAGACCAAATTCCACTGGGTTTCAAACTTACAACTAGAAAAAAAAGGTAAAGTTGGATTTGATGTCAATCCCTGATCCTATTTTCACCTTCTGATGTAAATGTAATAAAAGTGTTTTTTGGCACTTGTATCTGGGCCACTGTCATCCACTTGAGTATATGCTAGGATTAGTAGGACTATTGGTCATTTCTTAACTTTTCTTTCAGTTTAATTGAAAGATCAATGTGAGTATACAACTCATTGTTTGGGTTTCTTTTTGCTATTTGCTCTATGTCACTGTTAAATAGCTTTTAACGTTGGTCATTGTTGATACCCAAATCTTCTACTGAGTACCACTACAGACACCCAAGTATTGTCAGCGATACTTGTACCACTTCTTGAGAGCCATGGTTCTGACAAAGACAAACAGACAACACATCAATCCATAAAAAAGGGTTTCAAAATCTGACAATTGTTATGTATCACTATCCAAAAAGGAAACTTACTGTATAAATGTTAATGTAACAAAAGGGAGTTACATATTTCGACACTAGATGTGTTAGTAAGAGGTATGTTGATTTAAAAAGATTTTGTGTTTGTCCTAAAGGTGGAAATGGGTTTTTGGTTTTAACCAGCAGAGGGCAGTGGGTCATTGTTGAAATCCCCTACCATTAAGTCAAACAGATGTTCAACCGCTAAAATAGAGGAACCTCATCCGTATAAAAGCCTGCATTGTCAAATATAATCCAAAGAATGAAAACACAGAGTTCAGAGACTCAAGCTGAGAAACCAGCATGTAAACATTCTCCTGCAGTGATGTTGTCTCGTGCTATTGGGGCTAAACATTGAGTTAACAAACAATATTTTAAAAGTGAATGACCCTGCTCCTATTTTTCCTGTATGAAGGCTTCTATTTTTGTCTTCAAAACTTTCATGATGAGCCGGAAGCTATATGATTAAGGCATATTGGTTGTGTGTTGCGCCTGTGCAAATATGTTAAAAAAAGCCTAGAAGTATGATGAGAAATTCATAAGAACATTGCAGAGTAGACATGATAACAATAAATGCAAAACACCTCTGAACTGAATGCAATTCCTGGCAGAGTCAAATGTTTTATGAGTCTGAGGTCAATGCAGCATGATGACTCAAGACGGTTCAGCACAACTAAGGTAAAGCCGTAGTTGACTTGAAGAAAACTGTACAAAGCTGAAAGCTTTACAAATGTGTTTTTTTCCTGTCTATGATCACATGTGTAATCTCCACAGTGCCTTACATGTCATGTATCATCTTTCTGCCACTGCTCCCTGGCAAATACTCATTTGAAAAGCAGTTCATATATTGGAAGAGCAATAAAATACAGAATATAGGCTGCTGTCCTGGTGCTCTGTCTACATGCTGTCTGTCTGGTGATGAAGGTCACTTTGAGCTCTGGCTAATTTCCAGACCCAGTAAGATTACTGTGACTGGTGGCCAAGATCAGGGTGTGACTGGGGGCTCATGGAGAGGGAAAGGCACAGTGGTCTGGTTTCCTGAAAATCTGTAAAGCAGTGCATAGTATATTTAGTTCACAGTAAGGTCTACAGTTTGTGTGAAAGAAAGAGGATGATCATTGCACTTAAGGCCTAACACAAAACAGCTGGTAGCAGTGCAGTGCATCAATATTCTAGTCATGTGAAACCATTGCTTTCTTATCATCCTAGGCTGCAATCCACTATCCATACAAAAAAAGAACATCCCATGTTTTTTTTCTCAGTACAAGTTTCTCACTGTTACCATAAAATAGTTAATCAAAAAGTGAAACTCATATTATGTAGAGTCAATAAACTTATATAGTTATAGATATAGATATAGTTCAACCATTCGACAGTGGTGCAGGAGTTAGGGAGTTCGTCTTCTAACTGGTGGGTTGCCAGTTTGATTTCCCGCTCCAAACGTCTCAGTCGTGTCCATGGGAAAGACACCACCCAAATTTCCTGCTGGTGGCGGTTAGAGGGTCATGGTTCACACAGCTATTAAAAAAACCCAGATCAGTTATTCCAAAACATGGAACATTTAATGATATCAAATGAAGCAATACATATATGTTTTGCTATCATCTACACAATCTTGGCCTTCCACAAGGGAAATAAAGCCCCAAAAGATCACTTCTAAAGAGGCTGACTGTTCAGTGTTGTAACCTCAGTCGGTCCGGGTCGGTCAGAACACCTCTGATGTCATCACCCTCAGCACGGGCTCCCCTCAGGGCTGCGCCCTGAGCCCCCTGCTGTTCACCCTGATGACTCATGACTGCGTCCCCAGGTTCACCACCAATCACATCGAGAAGTTTGCTGACGACACAACGGTGGTGGGCCTGATCAGAGACGACAACGACCAGGACTACAGAGAGGAGGTGGAGCAGCTGGTGGGCTGGTGCAGAGAAAACAGCCTGACCCTGAACGTGGAGAAGACGAAGGAGATCATCGTCGACTTCAAGAAGAACCAGCCTCACCACACTCCACTGCTGCAGTCCCGGTTAGAGGCGACGCCGAAGTACAGAGCCACGCACAGTAGTCGTCTGCACAACGGACCTGCCTCGGAAAGAACGCCGCCAGCAGTTACCTACAACCCCGAGGAGGCACATGGACAGTTCACGGAGTTGTAGTTTTTGGATCCTCGCGTTGTATATAGTTTGTTTTAATAAAGCTCTTTCTTTGCATAAACATCTTCCTGGCAAATGTTAATTTCCTCTATAAATTCATTCATGCTCTTGATGGTAGCCTAATAATAGTGTAGTAGCCTACATAGGATAACATGAATATACAGCATAATATGAATAAATATATATATATATATATATAATATATATATATATATATATATATATATATATATATATATATATTTATATAAATAATTTATTGGGGATCTGCCAACCAATCAGGAGTGATTTTACTTGTTTGAAAGTAGTGGTTTCATCCAATACTGAGTGAACATTCAAGCCTGGCCTGGCCACGTGTGGTTTTGCTGCCAAT
This sequence comes from Fundulus diaphanus, assembly GCA_037039145.1. Classification (NCBI taxonomy): domain Eukaryota; kingdom Metazoa; phylum Chordata; class Actinopteri; order Cyprinodontiformes; family Fundulidae; genus Fundulus; species Fundulus diaphanus. The sequence goes on from CM073132.1 coordinate 40,013,148, forward strand.
CACGAGCAACTTTGCTAGTTTGAAAGTAGTGGTTTCATCCAATACTGAGAAAGGTTATTCAGGCCAGGCCTGGCCGGCCGCGAGGTTTCGCTGCATTCATATGCTAATTAGGGCCATTAGTACAGCTGATCGCTCTCCACATACGTCATTGTCCGGTTCCGACAATTTGTGGCACTGACAAACGCCGACAAGCGCGGGTTGCAAATTGTCGTCAATTGCCGAAAATGAGGGAGATCTGCGGTCGTTTACGGGGACGAAAATCTCACTTTTCATGCAGTGTTGTGTACATTTCAATTGCTGTACTGTGAAATCACTGTTGCACTTTATCCTGTAATCTTATCCTGTAAAGTTACTTTATTCTGACATCTACTGCATCTCACTGAAACTTTCAAGCTGTATGAAAACGAAATTTCGTTCTGTACGCACTCTGTGCATACAAAATGACTATAAAACTTGTCTAAGTCTAAGTCTAAGTCTCTAACCTTGTGTGGAAAGCTGAAAATTGAGTGGAAGGAAAATGTATGAGTGTTGTTCAATTTAACCTCTTTGATTATGAATTTTTTTAATAATTATAATTGATATTATAATTGAAAGCATTTTATTCTAATCAAAGGGAAGCAACAAAATTTCAAAATGTTGTGATTAAGGGCTACCAGCCGTTAATGATTATAACTAGCAATTGGGTTTATTACTTAACAGTTATTAACCTTTTTTACCATTAAAAATGAAGGTCTAGTCAGTTGTCAGGAGAACGCTCTGCTCCCCATGGTGCTGAGGCGGGAAGGAGGAATAGTAAAGTGAACATAAGAGGAGACTTTGCATGTGAACCAGAAGCCTCTGGCACTCAAAACGTGTTCCGCATGAAGGTGAGGGAAGGAGTAGCGATAGGAAGAAGATCAAAAAGGTAGGGGGGGGGGTCGAGGTTGTGGATGGGCTTGAATGTGTACAGAAGGATTTTGAATTCTATTCTGAATCTAATCGTGAGGCAGTGGAGCCAATTAAGAGAAGCTAAAATAGGGAAAATATAAGCTCTCTTTTTAATTTTCACCAGAACTCGCTGCAGTGTTTTGATAAGTTGAAGGCTTTTAACTTCCCTTTGTGGACTTCCTGATAAGTCACTCCTGGACAGGATATTTTAAATTCTGTTAGTAATGCAGCAGTGAAAGAAGGAAATCCTTGAAATTTGTTTAATGTAGGATTTAAATGACATGTCCTGGTCAGAATGTTACTCTTACTTTATTAACAAAGGCAAATTTAATGCCATCCATATTTTGAGATTAATTTAGCAATTTAGCAGTTTCTTAGCAAAGTCTATGGTCCAGAAATGACAATATCTGTCTTGTATGATTTTAAAAGCAGAAAATTCAAAAGCATCCAAGTTTCTGTGTCCTCAAGACATACCTGTAGTCTACCTACGGGATTGGATTCATGAGGATTTAGGAATAAATATTGCTTTGAGTATCATCACCAATTTAATGCAAGTTAAAATAAATAAATAAAAATAATGCAAGTTAAAGCGATGTAACTCGATGTAAAGCAGTTTCTAAGTGGTAAGGAGATGTTAGCAGTATCCTTGCTAACACGGGCCAACGTTCAAACCAGAAACAAATGCTAAACACAATTAATCAAAGTTCTCATTGCTTGCGATTCCAATTCCTGGGTCTGACTCGCCACGGGGTCATGTGTTTGACTGAGATGCTTTTATAGCCGAACGCAGGACTATGGTAATAAAAGCATGTACTTTTTGAACCACTAGGTAAATTCAAAAGCAATAGCCACTGTTCAACCCTAAGAAGGCAGCACTAAGACAGTTTTAAGACAAATATTGCAGAACTAAACAATTTCACATGTTCTACAATGTTAATGGAATTCAAACAGCGCTGTCTGGCTGCTGCATTGAGCTCTATCATAGCTTAATGCTTATTGTTGTAATGTTGTGAATATGCCTCCCATACGTCGATCAGGAAGTCTTTCCCAACACACTTTGTGAAGTACTTTAAATCTGTAAGAAATTCATTCTTGCACATTTTAATAGATTTCTGAGCGCATTGTACCACATAAAATCATTGAGTAACCACAACCGTAATCATAAATAAGGTGCACCGGATTATAAGTCGCACCATCAATTTTTGAGAAAATTTAAGGATTTTAAGTGCACCTTATAGTCTGAAAAATATGATATTATAATAGCTGATATAATAACTGAAAATTGAAATACTGTATAACACTTTGTCTGAGTCACACTGGTTGAATAGAATGACTGAAATACATTTAAATCTCAGATATATTGTATTTTTAATCCACATTTAACATAAGTAAAATAAAATTTCAGTTTTATTAAGATTTAGACATGAGTATAAAAGAGGCACAAATATAAACCAAGAAAGAAAAAGTAAAACAGGATTCAGGATTCAGAATATACAGTCTGCATTGACAATTGAGGCAGAGTGAGTTTAATATATGAGAGATTTGGGTTCTGCATCCCAATAGACAGCAGATCAGTTGTAACTGGCAAAAAGCCTGTGGCACCTGGCCAGAGGGGTTGGTTGATGCTGATAGGTATTCTGTCTGTACTTGGAAAGAATAGTGATGATTTATGAACCAATCTTTTGTACTTTATTACAAGTATTCGGGTGTATGAAGTAAATTTGGGCTGAAGCATTTACTTCAATATTTAATGATATTTAATCCCACAAATAGGCTTTTGCAATGTACAGTTTAAGTATAAGGTGAGAGAGAAATTGAAAAAACTACTCTTTGTTTTGAAGGTGCAGAACTTTGTGAAGTTCTCTAACAGTGCACTTTATAAGCACTCTCTCACTTAGTCACCAAAAAAACCTCAGGACCTCATCAGCCTTGTTTGTACTTGTTCCAGTTTTCATTAAGTAACTGCAGTTGCTGCGACTGTAGATGTGGACAAGTTTAGGTGAGAAGCCATTTTGTATTACTTCTGAAGACCAACACACATCTGCCAAAAGTGGGTTCCTTTTGCACTCTGAAGTCAGATTTTTAAAGTTTACCGCTGCAAATAAAACAAGGCTGGGTATTTTCGAATCTAAAAGTTTGTATTTCATCCTCTTTATGTAGCTATAATTGGTATAATAATGTTAGCATTAATTGGTCTAAAGTCAAACAGTTGCTGGGAGGAAGGATCTGTGATAATGCTCCTTTGTGCACCTAGGAAGCAGCAGTTTTACTGAAGGTGTATACTTAATCATCATGTCTGGAGAAAAGCAGGCAATACTCATCACTAGGCTAACACTGTTTCTACTGTCAAGCGTGGTGGTTGCAGCATGATCCTTTGGGAATATTTTTAGGGACAGGAACTGGATGACTATTGTGGATTAAGGGTAAGAAGTTAGCAGCTAAACACAGCTAAGACAAAACAGCTCCAAATTGCTCTGAACCTCGGAGTAAGGTAAAGATTGCTTTCCCAACACACCAACGACCTAAAGCGCACAGCCCAGAAAACAAAGGATGGGCTTCTGGAGACAAAAGGTGAAGCCAGAGCCAGCTTTCAAAACCAAATGAACATCTTAAAAATGGGGTATGAAAAATAGCTTTTTACTGACACTACCTATCTTGACTGACTTTGACAGGATCTACACAGAAGAATAGAAAAATGGATAAAAAAAACAGACTTGCCATGCAGTTACAGAAAGGTACTTCAATAATATATAAAGCTATGGGCACGAATACTTATGAGCCCTTTATTTTTAAATGATTCAACTTGTATGCATATACAAAAATGGTTTTGCATTGTTATTATGTGCCATGTTCTGGCATTTAAACAAAAAAAAACATTTTGTTTATCATAGCAACATGTGGAAAAAGAAAAGGGATGTGAATACTTTCTGGAGGCACTATATATAATGTACAGGCACACCTCAATAAAACCAAATATTAAGCATATATTCAGGCCAGTACATGAACACACTTTTTTTAGCAGGCCAACATCTCCTTATGTAACCTTACTTTATATTACAATTTTAACAGGAAACTAAATTCTGGGGTTTATTTGGCTCTACGTTACAGCCATCAAAATGTATAGGATAAATCTCTCATAATAGTTTACTCTGTGTGTAATGAATATGAATAATGTATGAATTTCCATTTTGAATTTTATCACTGACATAAATTAACTTTTACGTAATATGATAATTTACTGAGATGCATCCTGAAAAAAAAATCTGATGACATTTTATCACCTCACATTCCCACAGTCACAAGGATATGATGTTGGCTGCCCCAAAATCATCAAGCTACTGGGCTGCAGTACATGGGAAGGCTGTGGACATGATTTACCCAGTAAGACACAATCTGTGCAAAAACAACAGAGCTGCTGTCAAAAGAAGATCCATTGCAGACGCACCGTTAAAAGTGCAGTCTACACAAAACAGGCAGTCATGTTTTTCATCATTTTGGGAGAAATGCTCTTTGCCATAAAATAGAAGTGGGCTGTCCATTCAGAAGGAGAATCTGAAAAAAAAAGTACATATTTTATTTGGTTAGCATCTGCCACCTGTCAGAAGAACTCAGTAGAGAGGCAGATTTCTGCTGGCAGGTTTTTAAAGTGCTAAAGTAAAAAAAAAACTTTTTTTCTTTGTCAACACTAATGAAGCAAAAATAAAAGGTAATAAGCATGTTGTTTTTCCAAAATTAAAGTTAAACTGTTCATTAAATAAAGCTGTAAACGTCCTCAGAATGTACCTGAAACAAGGTTACTCTTAGAGGTGTAATCTAAATTGTACGCCAATTGTTTTAGAAGTGGCTCAAATGATCTGTGATCGACAAATTTTCAATAGACTAATTGCATGCTGTTCTTTTAGAACCTCTTTTCAATATAATTATAGCAATTACAAAAGTTAATCTCCAGGGAACCTTTGACATCTGGATGATGTCACCATTAGATTTATCATGTAAGTTGCACTTTCCGTTTGTTTATTTACAGGGATTTTAAAACTACTGTCTGCCATGGCTGCGGAGCACCGTCACAAGAACAGTAAGTTTATAAACTGTCAGCAACAAAATCCTTTGCTAAACGACTTTCCAGACAATGTAACGACTGAGCCGATAAATAAATCCATTTTCCATGTCCGTCAATCTTATTTGCTTCCTTCTCTTCTTGAGCACTTAGAGATCTTCTTCCCACCTGTTATTTCTTCATCCTCATCCTCACCTGCCTCCTCCTCCTACCACGCTTGTTCCGCCTACTCACTCCTCCACCTTTCATCAGGCTTCAGCACTCTCACAACCGCGCTCTCTGTTGCCTCATCTCCCGCCTACGAGCGGAGCACTTTACATGCCGCCATTTCGCTGAACGTGTGTGTGTGTGTGTTTGTGTGTCTGTGTGCACGCGCATGCACATCACACAGATGCTGCATTGCGGGGCTGTCCTCTGAGGGCCATATCGCTGCAGGAGCCACAGAGGCAAAGAATGCAAGTCCTTGTGTCTCGAAGTGTAACTGGGAACGTGCTCGTGTACTCTTCAAACTTTTGAATTGTATAAAAGAAGGTTTAAGGTTTGTTCCTGTACTTAATGTCTGTGAGGAAAGATCATGCACATACCAAGTTATAATGCCTTGGAAAAGTATGCATATTCCATGACATTTTCACATTTCGTCACATGACCTTACATAATAACATGTAATATACCAGGGGTGCTCAAGTCCAGTCCTCTGAAGCTACTATCGCTGAACTGTTAGAGGAATCGCCTTCTCCGATACACATAAATTAAACAAATGGCTAACAACCAGGCCTCTGCAGAGCTGCAAGATATGCTGATGAGGGAATTCAGCCATTTGATTCAGGCATGTTGAAGAAGGGTTGCATCCAAACTTTGCAGGATAGTAGCTCCAGAGGACTGGATGTGGCCAACCCTGTAATAGACTAACACGTTAATGGGAGGTAAAAAGAAACGGATGCATGGCTTTCTTAAATTTTATACAAAAGTTGTGCTATGATCTAAATTATTCCATGGCAGCTCTGGCTGTATGTTTAGACACATTGTCCTGCTGGAAAACTAACCTTCTCTCCAGTCTTAGGTCTTTTAAAGTCTCTGACAAGTTTTCTTCCATTACAGCCCTGTGTTGTGCCATCAAGCCATGAGGAAAAATTAAAATGGGTTGTAAGCAAAGAGATTTTGGACTGTTGCATCCACCAGGATCTTAAACTTAAACAGTGTGTAATAGCACAACACCTGAAAGATGCTCAATCCATCTTCCACTCAACTCTGACCAAATTCTCTGTTCCCTGCTAAATAGAAGCATCCCCACAGCATGCTGCTGCCACTACCATGTTTTAACATGCGACCGGTATATTCGGGGTGATGTGCAGTATTGGTTGTTTTATCAGAGCTCAGGTGAAATAGGTTTTATAATTAGAGAATAATCATTGCTCATTCCCCGGTTTTGCATGGATGGAATAATGGCATGTAAATAGTTAAAATCTGTGCTTGGTAAGAGTTCTTTGACATTTTTGACATTTTTAACACCTCACTGGCGACATGTCATGTGCCAGCCTGCTTCAAATCCTCCACCATCATCCCTGTTCCCAAGAAGCCAAGGACCACAGGACTTAATGACTTTAGACCCGTCGCTCTGACCTCTGTGGTTATGAAGTCCTTTGAGCGCCTTGTGCTTTCACACCTGAAAGAAATCACCGATCCCCTCCTGGACCCCCTACAGTTTGCCTACAGAGCCAACAGATCTGCAGACGACGCTGTCAACCTGGCCCTCCACCACATCCTCCAACACCTGGACTCTGCAGGAACCTACGCCAGGATCCTGTTTGTAGATTTCAGCTCTGCCTTCAACACCATCATCCCAGCTCTGCTTCAGGAGAAGCTCTCCTAACTGAGTGTGCCTGACTCCACCTGCAGGTGGATCACAGACTTCCTGTCTGACAGGAAGCAGCACGTAAAGCTGGGAAAACATGTCTCTGACTCACAGCTCATAGGCACTGGTTCCCCCCAGGGCTGTGTTCTTTCTCCTCTGCTCTTCTCCCTGTACACCAACAGCTGCACCTCCAGTCACCAGTCTGTCAAGCTCCTGAAGTTCGCGGACGACACCACTCTTATCAGACTTATCTCTGATGGTGACGAGTCCGCCTACAGGTGGGAGGCTGACCATCTGGTGACCTGGTGCAGGGAGAACAACCTGGAGCTCAACGCTGTAAAAACAGTGGAGATGATTGTGGACTTCAGGAAGAACTCAGCTCCAACTACCCCCATCACTCTCTGTGACTCCACCATTGACACTGTGGAGTCTTTCCGCTTCCTGGGAACTACCATCTCCCAGGACCTAAAGTGGGAGCTGAACATCAACTCCCTCACCAAAAAAGCCCAGCAGAGGATGTACTTCCTGCGGCAGCTGAAGAAATTCAACCTGCCAAGGACAATGATGGTGCAGTTCTACTCCTCCATCATTGAGTCCATCTTCACCTCCTCCATCACCATCTGGTACGCTGGTGCCACCGCTAAGGACAAGGGCAGACTGCAGCGTGTCATCAGGTCTGCAGAGAAGGTGATTGGCTGCAATCTTCCATCTCTCCAGGACCTGTACGCCTCCAGGACTCTGAGGCGTGCAGGGAAGATTGTAGCTGATCCCTCGCACCCCAGTCATGGACTATTTCAGACACTTCCATCTGGCAGGAGGCTGCGGTCCATCAGGACCAGAACCTCACGCCACAAGAACAGCTTTTTCCCATCTGCTACCAGCCTTATGAACAAGGCCAAGAGCTGCCTATGACACTGGACACTGTCTCTCTCCCCCGTTCAGGACTACAAGCTTCTGCGTTACATTAACGCACAGTCCACTGAATGTATATTACTTCTGTATATATATTGATTTTATTCAATTTTACTTTATTTTATTGTATTCTTATTTCTGTCTGCACCATCAACACCAAGTCAAATTCCTTGTATGTGCAAACCTACTTGGCGATTAAACTTGATTCTGATTCTGATTCTGATTCATGTTCTTTTTTTCCCAATTCAGTTTTTGTTCTTTTAACACTGGGAAAACAATGTTTCCTATCCTCATTATTATCAACATTTGTTTATTCCATTTATTTACCTAATATTCACCTAACAGGATGACACATCCTTCAGGTCTAGTTTCTGGAAAAGTGTGATTGACAGACATAATGTGGGAAAACATATAAAGCAGCATTAAAGAGCACTTCTAAGCAGCATAGACCCAGAGATATCCTTCTTGTTAACAATTAATGAAACCATTTCAATATCAGTCATGCAGTATTAGCCCCTTGCAGCAAAAAAGTGTTAATCCCAGCAAGGGGTCTTTCTGCATAGAGTTGCATGTTCTCCCTGTGCATGAGCTTATCTCAGATTACTCCCAGTTCCTCCCATAGTCCAAAACAATAACAAAGGTTTTAGGGTAATTGGGTTCTCTAAATAGCCCTTCGTTATGTATCTGTGCGTGCATGTTGTCTGTCATGTGTGTCTCTGTGTT